>CM062601.1:66710636-68082452 GCA_031470985.1 Agastache rugosa | reverse complement strand
GTCATATCCATTTGGCATTTTAGTCTTTTACTCTTGAGTAATGTTGTGTAAACCTCCCAAATTTGATTACTGTGTACTCAGGCGCGAAGCTGTGCCAGAAACGAAGCAGATAAAGCAGTCCGAGGTTTCACAAAAATTGAAGGATCTCCTTGGATACACTCTTGAAATCAAGCCATCTCAAATTCAACACAAGGATGCTACAAGGATTGTTTTTGGATGGTGAAGCTGATGTGGGAGCTATTATAGCCGTTTACACTCGGCATCACATACTTACCAGCATATTATCAATACATTCTTGGATACCCCAGAGTTGATTTTATTACAACCCTTTATCTGATCACAAGATATGATGGCACAGTGCAATAAACGCACAGCCTTGGGGTACCGGTGGTGAATCTCGTGTAATGTGGGACGGATCAAGTGTTCCACTTCCCGGTTTGAATGCTAAAGGTGGTTTAAATGGCTCAGATCGAATGTGGAAGCTGCTTAGTAAACCTTTAGATGGCTCGAAAGTTGGGGAGTAAAGGAGTCGTTCTCGAAAGGGAGACATCCTCTCGCTTTTTGCACATTTCGCCAAACCATCCAGCTAAGGATATGCTTCCCAATGTAATGGTGTGCCCCTATGACTTCCTCTAAGTGAGCAAAATATGCAGAACTCATACATTCCGAATGTCCCATTTGGGGGTGGACAAGAAGTATCAATGAAGAAGTTTGGTACATTTGTGGTTCAAGTCATGGAAATCGAGAAGCCCCATTGCAGATGTTCCGATTATCAAGAGTCTGGTTCTAGTGGCTACAAGAAGTATCTCAAATGAAGAGATTCTCCTGAACTTACAGGTTGAGCAACTTGAAGCATCGGCCTTCGTGGTATACTCCGATTCGACGAGGAAGAGGATCGAAGAAGATGGAGCTAAGCTAAATGAGTTACAATGTTTTTCTTGGTAAAAATTGTTGATTTTGATCTCTCATTTGAAGTTTGTAGTATGAGGGGGAGGTTTCACATAAGAGCAGTAATTTTCTTGTTTCCTCATTTTGGATTTTGATCAAGTTTTACTTTTTTTACTAGTTCTGGGCCTTTTGCTTGTATTGGTTTGACAGAACAATTCACCAGATTACCTTTTGAAATTTCTTGTTAAAAATATGATTTTTATATTACTGAACTTTATAAATATACTATGTAATAATAATAAAACGAGAAACAATATGTTGCTCACATTCCATGAGAATCTTTTGTAGGTGTTCATATTTGCTGTCCACATTAATATTATTCTTTTTATTTTTTATATTACTAGAATAGAGTGGTATGTACGATACACTTAATATTGATGCGATTTTACTCACTATATATATGCAGGGTGTGGATCTCATGGTGGGTCCATCCCTTATATGAGAAATATTGAACTAATGTCGCTAACCACTCATTTACATGTAATGTGTGGCTAAGATTAAATCTAAGAATTTAATGCATTTCGTGGATTCAAAGATAAGCGAAGGAGGTGGCTATTTTTAGGAAAAAAAAAAAAGAATTCCTGCAACATATTCCTCACCCTCACTCAAGTTCAATCTTCTTTTCTCCTCCATCTTCTCTTTCTCTCTTCACCACCACACCACCATCCACCATCACCGTCGTTGATCTTGCTGCCTTGCCACCGCCGGACTGTCGCTCGTAATCTTCTTCTTCTTCCTCTCTCTCTCTCTGCAATTTTTTTTCCATTTGCGCCGTTCTACTTCCTCCTTGTAGCCAATCTCTCTCTCTCTCTCCACCACACTTTACTTGCACCGCCTTGGTATTTCAGCCATCACTCCACCTCTAGATTAATGGAGTAGATTCAATTCGATGGAATAATCTTGTTGGATTTGAAGTTGCGTAGGAGATATTTGAACCGTGTAGGATATATATTCGGCATATGTGGAGAGAGAATTCGCCTAGTTTGATGGCTCGATTTGAAGTTTTCTTAGATTTTTTTTTAGGTACGTATATTGAGAATCCTAGGCTATGACTTGTGCGGTGGTGGTCTACCGGCGGATTTTAAGGGGTAATGACAAAGGTGGTGTTGAGGAAGAAATGAAATGCGGGGCGAAATTTAAACAATTAATGCATAAATCTAAACAATTTAATTGTATGAAATATACATATACGTAATACAAATTTAATTGTGGTGATAGATCTTTTGTGCATTTACAGCTTTATATTAATGCATCCAACGTAAATCGTGTTAATGCATCATAAAATTGTAGCAGCGAGAACATCAAGTAATAAAATACAAATATGACATAAGCAAGTGCGATAATTAATTGTGATATCATATACGTACACCAAATGCAAATACGAATTATACGTATTGTATGAAATGAATGATACTATCGACAAAAAAAATGCATAGTGTAAATGCATACATCTACACAATATAATGCAAAATAAAAATATAATTAATGATACTACGTCTAAAAATAATACTCAATGTAAATGCATAATTGCATTTAGGCTTGTGTAATGCACAAATATTATATCACGTAATGCATTAATTGTGGTAATTTGGTCTTTTCAACTATTATGTGCATTTAAAGTTTCATATGTACATGCATCACGTAAATCGTATTAATGCATCGCATAAAATTGTGGCTCAAGAACATCAATTAATAAATACGAATGTGATATACATAAATGTTTTAATTGTACAAAGAGATACACTTTATAAAACGTGCCTTTTCTTTATAAACCATGTAAAAAAATATTAATTGTTTCACATTGATAAAAAATAATTGATGCATCGGAAGTATGTGATATTTGATGCATCAGCTTTACACTATTCTTTGTGCATCTACCGGCTTTTGAGCACGGAGAAAACAGCGAAAATTACCATAATAATCTTACTTAAAAGCTGAAAAGATGCGGGATTGATTGACCAATCCTAAAGCGGGTTTGACCAATTGAGTTTATAAGATTAAATCATATCCATAGATCTTAGATGGATGGATGGCTTGGATTGGTTCCTAGTTCTCGCATATAAATCCCAGGAGTTCTTTATTTGATCATCTCCATATATATAGGAGATGGATCATATGCGAAATAGATCTTAAAGTGAGAAATAAGAATAGATCTTAATCATCCATCCTACTAGATCTAATGGATATGAAAACTTAATCTTACTGGTCAAACCCGTTTTTTCTTAAGTGAAACATGTTTTTTTTAGTCAAATCCCAAGCTTTTTTGACTTAAGTAGGGTTAATATGGTTCAAAAATCGAATGCATGCGGACGAGCATTGAGATGCACCGGAACAAGCGTTTTTACTTTTTTTTAACTTTCGTGCTCGCATTGTGGCGTGCAATACTCGATGGTCGCCACGACGATTGACAATGATGCGGTGATGGCGAGTTAGTGGTAAGACAAGGTGGTAATGAGAGGAAAGACGAAAAAAATTTGATTTTAGGGTTTTGAAATAAACAAAAGAATGAGATGCATCACGTGCCCAAAAGTTGATGTATTCACATATACAAAATTTATGCACTAAATAGCATTACTAGATGCATCAAATTTCTGTGTTTAATTTCTTATTCTTAGGATAAGAATTATTTGTACTAGAATCACTCCCTATATATATATACATGTCAAACATAAAATAATCATATGATAATAGATACTAATAATAAAATACTATAATAAAAATAAACAAATCAAATTTTGTAAACAAGGTTCTTATATAATAGATATAGATTTTTATTATAATACCTTAGAAATTAATGTAGGATCATTAAATTTATAAATTACATAGAAATTAAAGTTTGATTTGTTCATTTTATTCATGCTTTGAATTTAAAAGGGAAAAAGAACAAATCAAACTTTGGTAAAAGTTGTGGGTATTCAACATATATACGTGCCATATGCAATGACGTTGATTGACTATTTTCCATATTTACCATCAAATTAAGAAACCTTCAGCCGACACAAAGGGCGAAAAAATTGGTCTGAAATCTCAATCTTGTTGCAGAATTTCATTATTTTAGTATTGCTCTTACTAGAACAATATAAACAATAATGCCAAATTTCATTATATTAGTGTGTAGCCCGCCGAATATCGACGGGGAATCACTTTACATTATAATTCATAAGTATAAATTGTAAAAATAATTTATATTGTATATCGACATGACATTATTGTAACAGTTCATTGAAAAAGTGTTACACGACTATATCAAATTATAATATAAAATAATTTAAGAAGGGATAACGTTACTCGAGTGATTGTACGCGCTTTTAATCTAAAATCACCAAATTCGTATTTGTCCCAAACTTGAATCACAATTTTTATATTTGTACTTGTCCCAAATCTAGGAATGTCAATGGGTCGGGTACATCTACCCATCAAGCATTTCTTAAACTTAACCCGTTTAGATTTTCTTTAATCATGCTCGTCTTAAATCCGATTAAAAATTGACTTCGCTACCCAAACCCGTTGGGTAATACCTGTTAATTATATGCTAAAAATTCGGATACTATAAAATCAACATTAAATAGTAAAAATAACAAAATATTATAATTAAATAATATCAATATAAAAATCTATTAAAATAAATCTTAAAATAAATACTTAGTAACGAAATATCTAACATGAGTGCTATACATTCGATATCTCGTAAAGTGTTCAAATAAGATTACAATAGTATTTATAAATCACACTAATTCGTATCGGTGGCTGATATGGATTGGAGTGTAAAATTGAAAAGTTCTCTTACTTTGAAGAGACGATTTTTCAGATGTGAATGAAAAGAGAGCAAAACCTTAAATATACTATTATTAATAATTACATTATAAATTATATATAAATATATATAATATTTACTTTTCAAGGAAAACTGTAGGTAGTTATCCAAACTCGTTTCGTACCCGTCATGGGTATCAATACTACTATCCAAAGTCATCTAATATTTCCCAAATTCATTCTATCAGGCTTTGGTAGGTGCGAGTCTTCAAAATTCGATCGATTGTCATCCCATATCCAAACTTATTTTAAAAAATAAACTTTACTACTCGTACCCATCCCGTTCCAAATCTATAAAAAAATGAACAATACAATTTAAATACTCCCTCCGTCCCGCAATAAGTGGCAACATTATTTTCGGCACGAGTATTAAGGAGAATGATGTTTAAAGAGTAAAAGGATAGAAAATAATGGAGTCCACAACTTTTTGTGAGAGAAACATATTTCCTTATAAGGAAAGTGACCATTTATCCCGGGACAACCTAAAAATGAATGTGGCCATTTATTCAGGGATGGAGGGAGTATTGATTACAAATAGTAGAAATAACAAAAAAATATAAATAAAAAAGAAACTTTACTGCCGCACCCGTACCCATATCCATCCCAAATCCGTAAAAAAAGAACACTACAATATAAAAATTAATTATAAATAATCGAAATAACAAAAAAAATAATTAAAATAAAAATATTAATAGAAAATATTAACAAATATAATAACCAAATCTACCATGATATCTTCCACCATCGAACATTAACTACCAAAATCACCAATTTGGATTGAGAACATAGAAATAAAATAAATGTGTTACAAAATCGTGATTTTTCTGTCTAAGTGGAATGAAATAAAAGTAAGGCACCCTAAAATTATTAATAATCATAATTATATTATAATTTTTTTTTATCTTATAAACATATAAACGGATTTGGATAATGGAAATCCATAGACAATCATCCATGCTATCAATCCCGTCACATGTTTTTTATATTTATAATTTTTTAGAAGTGTTTATCTATAAATATAGAATGACTAATCTCTTTCATAGTAAATTATAATCTTACATTGAGAAATAATTAATCAATATTTATGAGTGATTTATATAAAAGTGGTTTTTATTCAATTATTAATGAGTTTCATGTTTATTCTCTAGGAGACTTTTGGTGACACCCTGATTATCATGTCTTTTAGTGGACTATTATCATGTTATGAACAAAGATTAGTATTGAATGTAAAACAATGACAGAGATAGACTTTTTATTCTTGGGGGGCCACCAATTCATAATTCACCATGAGTAACAATTAAATAATTATTTATGCTTATAATATTGTTAGCTAAATATATTTTTCCCAACCCAACCCAACCCAACCCAACCCAAATAGATGGTTTTGATAACTCTAAAAAAATTGTATCTTCTATTAACTTGACATATTATGTGCGATAAGATAATTTGCAAAATCTAAAAAGAAAACTATGTGCCTCCTAAATCAAATAGAGATTTAGCGACAACACTTAATGTAATACCCCGGTATTTCTAATCTCGTCATAATTAAAATTTTGTTAATTAAGTAAGAATTTTGCATTCCTAAGTTATTAAAAATAAATATAAGATTTTAGGCGCGATCCGTTTCAAAAATTAATTACAAAAATCGAGTAACCGGATACGGGATTATGATTTCGGCGCCCGATTAATTTTTCGTTCGAGACATCGGAATTGAGCAGCGTCTGCATTTCCATTCACTTATTTCTCGATACGAATCTTTTTCCAAAAAGTCAGTTTTTGTCATTTCCGGATATTTTTATCGACCTGTCGTGTCTCGACTTTTTCTTATTTTTCGAAAAACGAACCAAAGATTCCCGACTAATTAAAATATTTCGGATTCAATGGTCTCGACCATTTTCGTCAAAAATATTGTCATCTAAGAATCTCGTTGCTCGTTTTAATTCACGGTTTAAAACTTAAATATCTAGATATTAAATTAAATAAAACATATCCTAAATAAACCTATTAAAAACAACTCTCTCTCTCTCATTCACCCCCACCCCAAAAAGCTGCCGTCCACTCCCCCATGAGCAACAAACTCCATTTTCTTCCATTTCTTCAATTCTTCAAGCTTCAAGTCTCGATTACTCTTCCAGTCTACCGTCCGATTTTCGATCCGAGTTCGATTTAGACAAGGTAGGAGTTTCTTCTTCATTCCCAACCAAACAAAATTTCATTCTTTCAATCTTGAAAATTTCGAAAATTTTGGAGGATCATTGGATTGATGTTTGAGCTTTTAATTAATGTTTAAATGTTGATTGGGAGTGTTTTTAATAAAAGAATTAAGGTTGGATCCAAGTTTTGCACATTTTTTGTGCTATGACCGAAAATCTTAAAATTTTAGGCTTTTTATTTTAGCTTTGATTCTTGATAAATTGTTTATAGATTATTCTTCTATGTGATGATATAAGCATATGTTAATTATTTGAGATTTTTCTAAAAATATTTTATTTATTGAATGAGATGAAGAATGTGATGTAGATTGAAGTATGATGATAATATGAGGTATATGATTATGGTTATGAGCATTAGGAAGCATGTAGTTGAACATATATTTAATTCGGATTTTTCTAAAAATAAAATAAAAACCGTTGGAGACGAACATTCGATATAAATCGAATGAATAAAAATAGTTTGGAAGTTGTATTTGCATAATTGGTCACTAGTAAGCATGATGATTATTGAGTAAATTAATTAGAATTTTCTAAGAATGTTTTATTTTTCGTTGGAGACGAAAAATCGATAATAAATTAAAAGTTGTTTATGATATGATCGTACGGATTTCATATTAGTTAATCTAGTAGCTTGATGATCATAATGTATAAGTTTGAGAATTTTCTAAGAATATTTCTCGTTTGATAAGAGACGGATAATCGAGCAAAATTATCGACTAAGTTTTTGTAAGAGAAAAGTAATTGGATATTAGTAGTTATCTATGCTAAGAGCTCGTTGTGTATTTGTTTGAGAATTAACGGACTAACTTTGTTTAAAAGTATATCAAAGATCGAAATTGTTGAGAAATAGATTAAGGGTTTGATTTGGTGAGTTAAGCATGTTAATATGTTTATGTTAATGTTATAAGATAATGGAAATTGAAAGAAAATGAAAAGGAATTATAGAACTTGGTTTTATAATTAAAGTAAGTAAGTACTTGGACAAAGAATAGAGAAAACGAAGCTTTATATGTTATCTTTTGATAACGTTGTTCATGTATTGTTAATAAGCATGTAGGTGAATGTTTATTGTGATTTTATTAGAATTAATAAAAATGTTTTGGAAAATCGACTACGCTCGTCGTTGCTCGATAAAAGTTGTATACGTGTTTTGTTTAGAACTTTGATTGTGGATTTGATTATGTTGTTAGTTGATGATCAAATGATTAGTTGGTGATCATGTCATTAGATGATTGGATAAAAAGTTAGATTATATGATTATATGTTTTGTTAGATTTTGCAAAAATATGTTAAGTATGAAAATGTCGAATTTGAGAATCGAGAAGCATGATGTTTTGTGCATTAAGAACCTAAGATTTGCATGCTATGGTTGGTATGGTTGCATGGCTTAGCTTGGATGTCTATTAACGAGCCTAGGAAACCGTGCATCGAGGGTTAGGGTTCGCCGGATTTCTGGCAGTTCTGCCACCTTTTACTCCGGAGGCCATAACTTCTTGCTCGTTGGACGAAATCCAGATCCGTAAATTGGGTTGGAAACTAGACATCCATGGCTTTCTAATGGTATCTTTCCCATCCCCTGTTTCCAGATACTCTGTTCTGAAACTGCCTTAGAAACTGATGCACTTGCACAGTTTTTCCGAACTCTTATTTTCCTTCAAGTTAAATTGTTTTAACTTGATTTCTTGGAAACATCTAAGTTGTTTTTAATTATCGACTATTCCTTAAGAATGTTCTAACCGTCGAGTAAGAACCGAGTTGATTTTCAATCGATATTTTCCCAAAGCTCTTTTCTTTTAATAAGAGATTAATCAAGTGCAAGTCCTAAAATTAAATAGTTATCGAGTCTGTTTTTTTTTTGTTTTCATTTTCAATCTCGATCTTTTTCCAAGATTTGATTATTTACGATTAAAGGAGGACATCGTACATAGAAGAAAGGACGGAAGACTGAAGCTTGGTTTCCGTTCTGTAAACTGTTAAGGTGGGCTTTTCTATTATACAAATAAAATGTGGCTAATCTATTTACTGAATAACTCGAGCTTTGCTCTGTTTTTCTTATCGCTTTAAAAAACATGTTTTAAAGTGATTATCTTGGCATAAAAGAATTTGTTTTGTGAGTTCTATTATGCCTATCTGAGTTGGTTCGCCAACTAGTAATCGATCGGATTCTGAGTTAGTCAAGAGGGTGCTTTCCAGAATTAGTGTACACGGTAGCCGGTGTGTGTGGTACTCTGTTGAGGGGTAGCCAGCCACGGTGAGGAGCGACCGCGGAAGAAGGCCTTCTTCCCCGGCGTTATTCAGATTTGGTCATATTGAATTAAAAGTAAGAAAATGCTTGCAAGCGATTATGAAAAGAAATTTTAGTAAGCACGGGCCTTTAATGAAAAACCCCGTTGTGTTACTGTTGAGATGCCTGATAATTCCATTAAATCTATTATATGTTTTTGGCATGTGTTCACTAAGTACTTTTTACTTAGCCCTGTATATGTTTATAAATATGCAGGTTGAGTGACGAGTGACGGCGGAAGTTGAATGGTTGTAAAATGTTGAATAAAGCTAGTCGAGCCTCGACTTCACATCTTCATATTTGAAGTCAATCTACGTCTTTTCCGCTGCAGACACTCTTTATGTTATAATACTTTTCGGTTTAAGTATTCTATACTTGAAACCCTAAATAGTACTAAGCTTCTATGTCTAACAATCTTTCGAGATTGTCTTCCTCTCAAATAAATATAGTACTTTTCAGTTTATATCTTTGACTGATCAAGATCTACTTCTCATTTATTCATTAATCCCCCTTCTTCCCCGCTTCTTAATTCCAACCCCTAGTCGCACCCCGGCTTAGCCGTCTTTCTGGATTTGGGGCTGTGACAGAGTGGTATCAGAGCATTTCGTTTCTCTGAACCTGAGTCTTCTTTTAAGTAAAGTTTAGTTTGAATCACTAAACTTGGAAAACATGTTACCAACTCAACACCCCGTTACGTCGGCTCAACCGAAAAAAAAAAGAGGTGAAATATTTTAAAAGTTCTCATTCTTTTCAAAAGTCTCGAAATGCATTGAAAGCATGTTTTAATTATTATTCTAAGCATGAGGTGCTTGAATTTATTTTCTTGGAATTATTTGAGTTATGATATATTTTCTCAAGAAACATGTTGGCATGAGAATTTAGAAATATTTTCTAAGGTTTTTCCCGATTCTGTAAGAACCTAGACTTATAAGAAGCTTTGGTTTCAAGGTGGTAAAGAAGATAGAGATCGAAAGAAAAAAAAAATGAAGATAAGAGAAGCAAATGCAAATGGAAACGAATGTCGCTAACATACATGTGACATGAGCATAGTCATCTTCAATTGGGGTTTGATTTTCGTCGGAACTCCAAAGTGACTTTGTTTTCCCTTATAGAGAACCGTTTAATTTTGTTTGTTGAAAATAGCTAGTAAGCTTTTGCTAGTGTTTCTCTTGTCGAAAGTCAAGAAGTCTTTAAGTTAAGAGTTGCGTATAAAAAGGGCTTAAGTGAAGTTGTTACACAATCACATAAATGAAGGACCAAATGAAATATTTTTTCGAGTCTTTGGTCAGAAAAGTAGTGGATGCTATAGGAATTTCACTTATCATATTTGATGAGAAAGAACATAGAAGTGAAAAGAAAGACGTTATTCCAAGTTGAGATACGATTAACTGGAACTCTAAGTTTGCGAAAACATGAAGTAATATGTAAGTACTAATTTTCATCAAGACTCTATAAAAACATAGGATTTGTCATATTGGGATTGTAATCCCATATAGAGAGTTTGTCAAGCGGGACTGAATTCCCGTATGACTGAGAAAATGTTGTGTTGGGCCTGATCAACCCACATAACCAGAATCTCGGTATGTTGACGTAGTGAATTTTCCGACCTTAAGACGTATTAATGGTTCGGAAATAAGTTGTCATATCCCATTTAGTCAAATATTGTCATAGAATTACAATCTCTTACGACTAGTCAGTTATTGTAGTAAGGTCTTCTCGACCTTCTTAACCAATAAGTTAACTACTTTAGAGTTTTCTCAACTAAGTGATAAAGTATTATACACAATTATGAAACTACGCAATAGAGTACCTATAATAAGTTCTCTCACAAGCTTTAAGACAAAGATAAATACGATAGGTGGATTCAAGTTTTCACCTAGATACCAAGATAAGCAAGTGTGGTCTTCTCGTAGCTAGAAAGACACACTAGAGATTATTATACCTTTAGGGATTAAAGGACCTGTACAATGTCTATGTTGTTTTTAAAGAATATAGAAAAATACAAGAGATCATAATGTAAATTACTCTGATGAATTCAACTAATATTATTCGTGTACTCTTATATAGTTTTATCCAAATAAGAATTTTGGTTCTTTACGTACGATCGAATAATTGAGACGCCAAAATACCAGACGATGAGGCATTTTTATGCTAAAATATCAAGTGAAACGTAAGACAAATGTCCTACCTGTTTCATTAAGTGATCAACATAATAAGAAATAAAGATAGACTTATCCCTGGAGAACGAGTCCTTTTGAATCGTAATAAGAATGAAAATTTTGTTAAGAAAAAATCACCTACTTATATTAGAACGAGTCATCCGATGGTTAGAACTTGAATTGGATCAATCATTCCCTAATGATATAACGAGCCATAGTTACTAAGATAAACGAGAGATCGAGACAAATAAAAAGATAACTTGAATTAGTTAAGGACTACAACTGCAATATCAGCTGGCAGGAAATAAAGCCGAAATACTCGCTCACTCAAAAGAATATGTCCATTCAAGAGTTTTAGACATTGAGAATAGAGGAGGTGAAACCACCCGAAATAATAGAGAGGATCACATCGCAGCCTTGGTAACTTGACCAGACCTCAGTGATAGAATTGATCAAATTGCTTAATGATTAACCTTGCCATCCAAGTTTACTAAGTACGGATAATATTTTAACATCTTCCAACTTAGAAAGTACGCATTTTATCGGAAGCTTGTAATTACACATGGAGAATTTTTCCTTAACCAAGACTTAAGTTATGAATAAAAGACCACCTACCTTGAACGAATAAGAAATTCAATGATTATCGAGAAGTAGAAATGAACTTAAAAGAAAAGAAAATTTTGACCTTATAGAATTGGAGTATCAGAGAAGACGAAACAGTATAGTATAATAACAGAACCACTAGATTGATTTCTAGTGAAAATTTATACGAGCACATAATCTCCACTATGCACTCATTTAAAAGGATATATATATTTTTCTTTGGTAGAGAAGTATACCCCAAGAACTATCATGTGAGAAAAGAGACCACGATTAAAAATCTGAAAAAAAAAAATAAAGAAAAGAAAATGACAATCAAGTACAAGAGAACCGTTAGTTAACGATTATATTATACTCTATATCTAGTATAGAGAACGAAGGAAAGAAGTGCAAAGTATTGAACAAAGTACGGTACAAGATAGAGGCGACATTAGTTAATAAAGAGTTGTCAACCTGTTCTTAAGTATTTAACAAATCTCACGAAATCTGGGGGAAATAACAAGTTGTGGGAGACTGAAGTGAAAGAAAATCCGACCATAGAATTAAATTTTAAAAAAAAAGTTATATGAAAAAAAAAATGTAAAAGGGAAAAAAATAATTAATTAAGGAACATTGACCTAAGTACAAATATAAGACAAAGTCCTCCTCCACTGAGTCCTTATTTACTCAAAGATAAAAACAGGAAAATGAAATAGAAAGTTGGAGTTTAGAAACAGAGATAAATTTCGAGATTTGTGAAGGTTAATTACACTAAAAAAAAAAGGATTAATTAGAACCATATTATAAATTTATATGCATTTTGAGCATACCTAATTGTTGATGGTAAATGAATTTAATAGAATTCAGATAATGAATGTGTTAGGATAACATGGTGCAACTAGATGTCATGAAGACGAAAAATTATAATTCAAACTACGAGTAAAAATAAGGTTAGTCTGCAAGTAAGAGAATTAATACGAACGAACCCATCGCTACAATCTTCTAGACCGTTAATGATTTATAAAAAGAAGAATGCAAAGTTATAAACTTGGCAATGAGTTCAAAGAAAGAAGTAATGTTAAAAGATGAATATATGGTAAGGTAACATACTCGGTTAAAACTCCGTAGATCAGGCAAAGCAAAGCTTATCATGATGTCAAAAACATGACTCTAAGTAACCTAAAGCAATTATTGAACCGGAGGTTCAGAATATCGAGTTAATGAATTTAGATTCAATATAACTCAATAGATCTATGAAGAAAAGTCGGTCCTATTTCATGAGGAAGAAGGATAATGCACTTAAATGTTTATTGGATTAAGAAGGGCAAACATAAATCACCATCAAGAATAGATTTCTCTTTTAAAATGGAGGCAATAGATTTGACAAGTCGAAGGGAGTCTTCTAATTATCACCTACTTAAGATGAGAAAAAAAGAAAAAAAAAAGATTATTTCTTTGACTATATAAAAAAAAAAATATATATGGACATTATAGGGTCATCGGATGCCCTTTAGAAAACCAATAGATTCGTAAGTAAATGAATAATTGGTACCCAAGTTATTGATAATACTCTCATTTGTTTAAAAAAAAAAAACATTGCAAGGAAACTTTTGGACTCAAGAATAATGCATGGAAAATGTTGGATGTCAAAATCCTCAAGTATAAGTTTCACGTAGGAAAGTGATGTTTCTCGGGACATCGTACAAAATAATCTGAAGTAATTATGTCTTGTTAATAAAGGATATTGAAGTTAACCCGATAAAGGTCAAAGCAATTAAAACTGGAATACTCCATCCAGATAATTACAAACAATCAGAAGAATATTTCAAAATTTGGCCAAGACAGCGACCAAAGTAAAAAAAATAAATAAAAAATTTAAGGAATTAAGGAATTAAAGTCAAGGTTAACTACGACTCGAGTGTTCATGTTTCCGATAGAAATGAAAAATTGATAAGTTAGCAGATGTCCTTAAAATGGGCTAGGCTACACGCCTTTAAAGAAATGAAAGATTACATGTTGCACGTCACATCAGTTAAGGACATATGAACTAAACTACCCCACTTATGATTATGAGTTAGTTGCATGGTTGCATGCACTAAATTTATAGAAACACTACTCTATAAATGAGAATGTGAGATCTTCACCGACCTTAAGAACCTCAAGTACTTTCTCGAGTGGAGAGACTTGAGAATGAAACAATAGAGATGACAATAATTAGTTATAACAATTAACTATAAAGTATCATCCATGATAAAAAAAAATATATATAGTAACTAATGCTTGTGGTCAAAAGATCAAGGTCAAGAAGAATAATTGTTTATTCGAGAGAAGGAACTTACAACATATAGAGAAACTAAAATTAGTAATGGTCTACCTGTCGAGCCGATCAAAGTTCCATTATAGATATAAGTGCCAACCACGAAAAATGATGATAATTTTTTTTAAGCTCGATAAGGAGATGAATTTTTTTAGAAAGTATGTGCTTTGCCGTAAGGCCGAATGAACATTAGTTATTAATTGAAATTAGAGATAGTTCCATAAAATTAACAAAAGTATTGTGAACGCCCAAACGATTTTTTTTTTTTGAAATACAAGAAGAAATATATTATCATTTGTATATTGATAAATTACTTTTGAGCATATAAGAAACCCCACACTAAAGACCACATAGAATGTTTAGACCACTACCGATCCGGAAGTAAAAGAAATAAACTATAAGTAAATACCCGTATTATGTCTATATGAATTAATTGGCGCGTAAGAGCACGACCATTTGGATCATATGGGATCAAAATTAATAAGCTAACGCATTCTCTTCGGATAAAAAAAAGGGGTTAATTAAATAATCTTGCAAAAGTTTTATGCAAAAAAAAAAAAAAAATCGTACGCCCTTATGGATTTACCAATCTCAAGTCGGTCTAATGTGACTCTAGGTTCACGTCACATGTTAACAAGGTTATGAAAGATTGATTAATCATTTCAAATTTTAGAACAATATCTCAAGCCGATGAACAGTCGGAAATGATAAATCAAAACTATAAAAATACTTTGCGAGTTTTAGTTGCCAACATCAATAAGAATATGTTCTTGTAAGGCTATAGATCACTCATATTTTTGTATGAGATAATGGAAGGGAGAAAAACTCTTTGGCCCATAGTCAAATACAATAGATGGTCGAGGAAGTCAACCTAACTTAAGCAGAAAATCAAGGAGATGAAGAGATGAACATATAGCTTATACAAATAAATGTAGTTATGAGTTAAAGATTTGAAGAAGATAAAATATGATGCTTGATGCCAACAACCTATATCGATAAGTGTAAATTAATAAAAAAAAAAAGACTAAAATGACAATCTTACTTTCTTTCATAAAAAAAAAAATCTTTTTCTAAGAATGTTGTACGTATTGAAAAGAATAAAAGTTAAGAATTATCATTTAAGACTTGTCGAGATCCTAAGTAGTGTAGGTCCAACAGCCTATGAGTCGGCTTTGCCACTAAGAAAGAGGAATGTACGTATTTTATGTCTCGTACGTTAAGAAATGAGTATTGATCCAAAACCGGTGATCATACACTATATATGAAGTAACCTTATGTAAGAACTTGTGTTATAGAAGAATACAAGTACAAAGTTCGAGGAACGAGTAGATTCCTTCAGTTAACCTCCGATGAGATTGCCACGGACGAGACGAAGAGTTATAAGCAAAACTATGACAAGAAGAAAGTCCAGTGTCCCTAATAAAGTGCAGAAGATATGCAAATTTCGGGACGAAATTTTTTGTTAGAGGGGTAGGATGTAATACCCCGGTATTTCTAATCTCGTCATAATTAAAATTTTGTTAATTAAGTATGAATTTTGCATTCCTAAGTTATTAAAAATAAATATAAGATTTTAGGCGCGATCCGTTTCTGAAAATTAATTACAGAAATCGAGTAACCGGATACAGGATTATGATTTCGGCGCCCGATTAATTTTTCGTTCGAGACATCGGAATTGAGCAGCGTCTGCATTTCCATTCACTTATTTCTCGATACGAATCTTTTTCCAAAAAGTCAGTTTTTGTCATTTCCGGATATTTTTATCGACCCGTCGTGTCTCGACTTTTTCTTATTTTTCGAAAAACGAACCAGCATTCCCGACTAATTAAAATATTTCGGATTCAATGGTCTCGACCATTTTCGTCAAAAATATTGTCATCTAAGAATCTCGTTGCTCGTTTTAATTCACGGTTTAAAACTTAAATATCTAGATATTAAATTAAATAAAACATATCCTAAATAAACCTATTAAAAACAACTCTCTCTCTCTCATTCACCCCCCCAAACTGCCGTCCCTCCCCCCATGAGCAACAAACTCCATTTTCTTCCATTTCTTCAATTCTTCAAGCTTCAAGTCTCGATTACTCTTCCGTCTACCGTCCGATTTTCGATCCGAGTTCGATTTTGACAAGGTAGGAGTTTCTTCTTCATTCCCAACCAAACAAAATTTCATTCTTTCAATCTTGAAAATTTCGAAAATTTTGGAGGATCATTGGATTGATGTTTGAGCTTTTAATTAATGTTTAAATGTTGATTGGGAGTGTTTTTAATAAAAGAATTAAGGTTGGATCCAAGTTTTGCACATTTTTTGTGCTATGACCGAAAATCTTAGAATTTTAGGCTTTTTATTTTAGCTTTGATTCTTGATAAATTGTTTATAGATTATTCTTCTATGTGATGATATAAGCATATGTTAATTATTTGAGATTTTTCTAAAAATATTTTATTTATTGAATGAGATGAAGAATGTGATGTAGATTGAAGTATGATGATAATATGAGGTATATGATTATGGTTATGAGCATTAGGAAGCATGTAGTTGAACATATATTTAATTCGGATTTTTCTAAAAATAAAATAAAAACCGTTGGAGACGAACATTCGATATAAATCGAATGAATAAAAATAGTTTGGAAGTTGTGTTTGCATAATTGGTCACTAGTAAGCATGATGATTATTGAGTAAATTAATTAGAATTTTCTAAGAATGTTTTATTTTTCGTTGGAGACGAAAAATCGATAATAAATTAAAAGTTGTTTATGATATGATCGTACGGATTTCATATTAGTTAATCTAGTAGCTTGATGATCATAATGTATAAGTTTGAGAATTTTCTAAGAATATTTCTCGTTTGATAAGTGACGGATAATCGAGCAAAATTATCGACTAAGTTTTTGTAAGAGAAAAGTAATTGGATATTAGTAGTTATCTATGCTAAGAGCTCGTTGTGTATTTGTTTGAGAATTAACGGACTAACTTTGTTTAAAAGTATATCAAAGATCGAAATTGTTGAGAAATAGATTAAGGGTTTGATTTGGTGAGTTAAGCATGTTAATATGTTTATGTTAATGTTATAAGATAATGGAAATTGAAAGAAAATGAAAAGGAATTATAGAACTTGGTTTTATAATTAAAGTAAGTAAGTACTTGGATAAAGAATAGAGAAAACGAAGCTTTATATGTTATCTTTTGATAACGTTGTTCATGTATTGTTAATAAGCATGTAGGTGAATGTTTATTGTGATTTTATTAGAATTAATAAAAATGTTTTGGAAAATCGACTACGCTCGTCGTTGCTCGATAAAAGTTGTATACGTGTTTTGTTTAGAACTTTGATTGTGGATTTCATTATGTTGTTAGTTGATGATCAAATGATTAGTTGGTGATCATGTCATTAGATGATTGGATAAAAAGTTAGATTATATGATTATATGTTTTGTTAGATTTTGCAAAAATATGTTAAGTATGAAAATGTCGAATTTGAGAATCGAGAAGCATGATGTTTTGTGCATTAAGAACCTAAGATTTGCATGCTATGGTTGGTATGGTTGCATGGCTTAGCTTGGATGTCTATTAACGAGCCTAGGAAACCGTGCATCGAGGGTTAGGGTTCGCCGGATTTCTGGCAGTTCTGCCACCTTTTACTCCGGAGGCCATAACTTCTTGCTCGTTGGACGAAATCCAGATCCGTAAACTGGGTTGGAAACTAGACATCCATGGCTTTCTAATGGTATCTTTCCCATCCCCTGTTTCCAGATACTCTGTTCTGAAACTGCCTTAGAAACTGATGCACTTGCACAGTTTTTCCGAACTCTTATTTTCCTTCAAGTTAAATTGTTTTAACTTGATTTCTTGGAAACATCTAAGTTGTTTTTAATTATCGACTATTCCTTAAGAATGTTCTAACCGTCGAGTAAGAACCGAGTTGATTTTCAATCGATATTTTCCCAAAGCTCTTTTCTTTTAATAAGAGATTAATCAAGTGCAAGTCCTAAAATTAAATAGTTATCGAGTCCGTTTTTTTTTGTTTTCATTTTCCATCTCGATCTTTTTCTAAGATTTGATTATTTACGATTAAAGGAGGACATCGTACATAGAAGAAAGGACGGAAGACTGAAGCTTGGTTTCCGTTCTGTAAACTGTTAAGGTGGGCTTTTCTATTATACAAATAAAATGTGGCTAATCTATTTACTGAATAACTCGAGCTTTGCTCTGTTTTTCTTATCGCTTTAAAAAGCATGTTTTAAAGTGATTATCTTGGCATAAAAGAATTTGTTTTGTGAGTTCTATTATGCCTATCTGAGTTGGTTCGCCAACTAGTAATCGATCGGATTCTGAGTTAGCCAAGAGGGTGCTTTCCAGAATTAGTGTACACGGTAGCCGGTGTGTGTGGTACTCTGTTGAGGGGTAGCCAGCCACGGTGAGGAGCGACCGCGGAAGAAGGCCTTCTTCCCCGGCGTTATTCAGATTTGGTCATATTGAATTAAAAGTAAGAAAATGCTTGCAAGCGATTATGAAAAGAAATTTTAGTAAGCACGGGCCTTTAATGAAAAACCCCGTTGTGTTACTGTTGAGATGCCTGATAATTCCATTAAATCTATTATATGTTTTTGGCATGTGTTCACTAAGTACTTTTTACTTAGCCCTGTATATGTTTATAAATATGCAGGTTGAGTGACGAGTGACGGCGGAAGTTGAATGGTTGTAAAATGTTGAATAAAGCTAGTCGAGCCTCGACTTCACATCTTCATATGTGAAGTCAATCTACGTCTTTTCCGCTGCAGACACTCTTTATGTTATAATACTTTTCGGTTTAAGTATTCTATACTTGAAACCCTAAATAGTACTAAGCTTCTATGTCTAACAATCTTTCGAGATTGTCTTCCTCTCAAATAAATATAGTACTTTTCAGTTTATATCTTTGACTGATCAAGATCTACTCCTCATTTATTCATTAATCCCCCTTCTTCCCCGCTTCTTAATTCCAACCCCTAGTCGCACCCCGGCTTAGCCGTCTTTCTGGATTTGGGGCTGTGACACTTAAATAATTAGGAATGGACAACGAAATAAATTGCATTAATATAAAATATGCCTCATAATTAATAATATTTCTTAGTCCAAGTATTAAAAGCCAAAACATCTTATAATTGTAATATATTTGTGTTTTAAGTCATGAATAATATTATACACGTGATATTTTAATTGTCATTTCCATAAACAAAATATCGGCAGTTCATGGCAAGTGGAAATCACAATAACAAAATCCTATCCCTACTCATACAATACAATCTATAAAAGAGAAATCAAATTGCTCATACACTAAAATAAACAGTTTCAAATCCATCACTTAGTGCTTCCATCTCCCACATCTTTAATAGTTATGGTGGTCTGTTTCCAATTGGCTATCTAAACCAAAAAAAAAAAAACAAATCCACCACCATCACCGCCTATGCTGCCATTGCTCGGAAGCCTCGACCAACTCAGTCTCTTGCAGCACCACAATTTTCTCATGTTGAAGAAACACGACCCGCTCATGCTCTTACCCTTCAGCCGCGTAACATCCTCGTCGCCTCCTCCGCTAATTCAGGAGAGTGAGCTAGCTCATGGAAAACCACGACATTCCTTTTGCAGATGGCCTTATATAAGCTCACAGGAAGATAATCTACAACAGCAGATGAGTCGTATATAATGTGAGAAAGTAGCGCGGGTAAACTCATGACTTTGTAGTCGTCCTCTTTCGGATACCAAAATGATCATCCTAATGTAACAAAACCACAAAACAACAGTATTACTCCTCATTGTTTGTTTCCAAGAAACACGAATAAACAAAAAACAAAAAAATGCATGAAAAGTAATCACCCTAAATTCTCGTGGAACTTGTTGATTATCATGGAGATACTTGACAGCCATCATTGGGGTTGTGGACACTATTCCATATCCTGATTCCTGATAAGTAAAGTATTGGGATTATCTGATCAATAATTTCCTCATCATTGAGCGCATCTTTCACTCCTCGCATCACATGAATCGTTCTAGCATGTCATTATAATTTTGTGCGGAAGCCCTTCTCTTCTCTTGTACTTGTCTCAGAATCTTGAATATATTTGTGCTGCCTTGAACACAAAAACCTCAATCTTTACAAAAACAAAGTATATTATCAAACTCATACTTAAATCTATTATAGATTGAACTCAACTCATCTTCAGAAACAATATGTATGAAGCCTATCAAGAATGTCATTAGTAAGCCTTTTATATATGTAACATTGAAGTCTAAAATTCTGCATAAATAATGAATTTTTCCTCTTAATTAACTTGATTTTAACAGCAATCCTAAAAGCCCACATTCCACAACACCAAATTCGTCCAGTAATTATCCAAAAAGGTGTCTAATCAGAAATGATATGCCATAATTAAGCATTTATGGATTCAAACCAAAAAATCGATGAGAGAAATTAAGTTGTACCTTAGTTGCAGAGGCCAATTATAGTATGGATTGTATCTCATTGATAATTGTTTTCACTTCTCTGTTTAACTTAGTTGACAGATATCTGCAATATAAAATCATCGCAAGAATCAGCCATATGTATTTATCAACCAAGAGAACAAACGCAGGAACAAATAAATGAGGGCAATATCAATATATGTTGTATGCCTGGACATTTTACAACGTCAATAATCTTGATTTTATATATATAATTATCAATGTGCAATTATCAAGATTACGGAAATGTGATTAGTGCATATTGATTTATATAAGGCATTTTAAGCCATCAATAATATAGTATACATTCATGGAAATTGATTGGCATTTAGATCCGCTAATCAATTAAATTAACACATAACAGATCTAGTGATTCAAGTCAATCTAATCAATATATAAAATCATAAAGTCTCCACATACATCATAAATTATGTCAATCACTTATAGTAATTGGTGAGATGGCCTCTAACGGCACATTCGTTTCTTGAATTAAAGAAAAACTCATACCATAATTTGAACTCAAAGTTTGTGGGAGACGACAATTCCATAAATAAAGAGATTATATATAACTTACCTGAATCGGGGAGAAGAGCAACAGATCGATATCGGGGACTAACATCTGAGATCATGAGGAAATTAGATAAATCACGTTATGAGAAGACAAACAATATTTCATTAGGACTTCTATTAGGCATTTCATGAAACAGGTTATGTACAATAAAAAATTGGTGGAATTATTTCATTTTGTGAACAATGTAATTTCGCTCACCAGAATCATAACTGAATATGCATTGGGTTGACGACGGCTGATAGTGTGTGATACTTTTCCATGAGTATAAGAAGAGGTATGAAGACTGAAGAATATGAGAAGATTTAAAGAGCGTATAATTTTCTTCATAATAATTGATATAATTGATTGTCATTCCAAATATAAACTGTAGACTAATTTTTACTTCCTTAAATTGTGTTCCCTGATTTAAGTTCTCTTTAATCAGACGTGAAAGTAGGCGGTTGATTTTAAATTCATATGAATGGGAATTGTATTTGTATATATATTAGAGATTTTAGATAAATATAAAGCAAAAATTCTAAAAATGCCACATAGGCATGAAGATGCTTGTGGTGTTTAGGATGTGTTTTGCTATTATATATTGATTATAGGTAATATCCATGCAAAAGGACTTAAAAAATAAGCTAAGTTTCTTCAAAAAAAAAAAAAAAAAATAAATATAAAAGCTAAGTTGAAAGAGGAAAAAAAAAAAACCCAAAAAAACAATTAATCATGGTGGGCCGTTTCTCCATTTTGAATTTCAACAACTTTTTCTGAGTTTTGGTACAATATATATGTCGTCTTCTTCCTTTGAGTATATTTGGATGGGACTTCTCTTCATAAATACTACTATAGCTTAATAAATTATAATAATGGAAAAAAGCTGTAAAATGGATAATGGGCAATTTGACTTTATTATGTGAAAAACTAGGATCCCATGTTGCTGTTTTGTCTTGAGAGAAAGAGAAGGTTATAGTATTTGTCTGTCACGGGGGAATAATTCCTCCATTCCCATCCATCTTGATAAATCTAGGGTTTGCGAAGGTAGCTGAAAGATATAATAACACGATGACACAAGGATTTACGTGGTTCGATCGATGTGATCTACGTCCACGGGAGAGAATATATAGAGCTTTTATTATGCTTGAGAGTACAATGAGTATTGAATCCACTTACACCTCTAATCTTGCATCTATTTATAAGCCTTTGGATTAAGCCCTAATCCTTCTAGGGATCGGACTCCTTATACATATCTAGTTTCTTAATACATGCATATCCGATTCCCATTCATAGTAGAATTCTATCTTCTAAAGTAGGGTCTCGTTACTTGGTCTTCAAGGCAGATGTTAACTTTGTTTGGGCCGAACTCTGTGGGCCGAACTTTAATATACATGCCCAATTAGCCTTAGGTCGGGCCCAGGATGAGGCCGGTACTATCACATCTTTAGATATCATACCCAATAAATTAAATTAACTAAAGATTATAACTGAACTAAGAATTGGACAAAAAGTAATTTTTAACATTTGATTGTTACAAAACTAATAATCTTGTTTGCTTCTGAACTTGACTAACTTTCATCTTTGAACTCTCAATTTCATGATTTTGTTTGTTTGAGATTGAAAATGATTCTCTCAATTCCGACACTGACTTCATAATTTGATATTTTACACTAAAATTGTTTCACTTTTTTTTAATAACAAATATATATGGTGGGGGGGGGGAGGGGAGCTTGAATATCAAAAATTAAATCCTAGTTTGAATTCTCAATCTCAATTTAATGCTAGTAACCAAAAATAAAAAAATTCTTAATTGATAATCATACATAAAAGCTAAAAATATATAAATCCTAGTTATGAAAAAAAAAACTAAAATAGATCACATACCCTAATTATAAATAATTATTCCGACATTATCAAAATTAAACTTAAAAAAATGTTATCATAACAAATAAAACGATGCAGCTTCATATGTACTCCAATTCTACATTTACATGCAGTTGGTCCTCTCTCACCAAAATTATAAAACAAGCACTAATTTTCACGATTTAAAAAAAAATGCTCTGCTCCCAAAAAAAAAAAAAAAAACTGGCAATTTTCCAAAATTCATAACCAAACAAAAATAGGTTGTAAATGGCAACTTTGGCTACCATATTATTTGAGCTCTCACTCAAATGGCAGATAGCCTACAGCCCATAATTAATTGCTGCATTTATTATTGCAAAGCTCAGAATAAAACCATGACCAACCCCACCAATTCTGTCGCACTAAAGTCTAAACCTGCATTTATTTCTGCAACCCAAAATGGGCCTATTTTCTACCTACCCTTTCTTGCTTTTATAATTTTATATCAATTTCAACTCTACAAAATTTTGATCATTTGATTGAATTTGGTTGAATTCAATAGTATTAGGTAGTGTAATACTCCCTCCTCCCGTGTACTCAGCCGTCAAAATGCGTATATCAAGGTAGTGGATAAAATGACTTATTTTACCCCTAATTATTGCATGAAAAAATGAAAAAAGTAAACTTTTTGGAATAAGACAAGGGGTAAATATGACAATTTGACATAACTTTTGCATAAAAATCTGAAATAAGACACTTATTCGGGGACAAAAATTTTGACGGCTCAGGACACTTATTTGAGGACGGAGGGAGTATCTAATTTATACTTAGAATTAATACTATTTCATGGACATTGGGACTTACAAATGGAAGTTTGTGTAAAACTAGGACCTCATTTTCATTAACCAGTTTTCAAGAACTTTTATAGAGAAATCAATGTTCACGTCTATTCAAGTACAGTTTAAAAAAGAAATTGTGACAGAAGAGAAGATTGGGTGGAGTTTTGATTCTCTTTATTTATTTTAAATGTTAAATCACATTATTATTTTTGAAGATTTTTAAAATGCAGAAAATTTCATTGAAGAAGTTATTATTCAAATTTCCACTAGATGTTAATTTTGTGATAAATCGTTGATGTACAAACATAGAGAGAAAAGAAATTGTGAGGTCTTCACTTGCGTAATTTCTATTGAACGAGAAATAGCTACACGATTTACTTTTTCCATAAAACTCTATAAACAACATTGTCGAGACTGAGATAGAGTTAATAAGTAAACTTACTAGTTACTACTACTCTCTCCTGCTATTACAAAGTCTTTGACCACACACACACGCACCACTTTTAACTCTATTTACTTCTGACTTTGATTTTCTTGCTCAGTTTAACCTATCTCTTTTTCTGCATTCTTTGTGTGCGCGTTTTTCCATAGTTTGTCTCGTACTTCTCATCATGGAATTTATTTTATTTATTTGCAGTTTAGCCCCCCTGTCCCACAAACAATTTTCAATATCACCCCATGTGGTTGTAGTTTAATTTAGTTTGTTTGTTTAGGTAGAAGTGTAAAAAAAAAAGAGAGAAAATCTGTTGACCTGTTCTAGTAGTACTGGTAGCTCATTTTTAAACCCTATCTCTTTTTTCACTCTTTTCCTGCTAAGCCAGATAATAGCATAGTTTTTCTACATTTCTTTGTCTCCTTTTTCTAGCAGATCTTTACTCTGAAGAAATGTCTAAAGATGAAGACTTTAAACTCCTCAAAATCCAGGTAGTTTCTGCGTAATAACATTTTTTTTTTATCTCTGTTTCTTTTCCCAACTTTTTCCACAAAGATTAAAATTTTCTGCCTTTCTCTTGTTGTTATTACTTATTACAGACCTGTGTGCTCAGAGTGAACATACATTGTGAAGGATGTGAGCAGAAAGTGAAGAAACTTCTTCAGAGAATTGAAGGTTTTTGCTCTTCTTCTCATCCCATTATATATCTTTAAAAAAAAAATTTAAATAATCTTTAGGCTACATCATTTTCCCTCATATTTCCCTAAATGGACTTGTCCCGTTTCTAATTTTTCCTTTTTGTTTCCTTAAATTTCTTAGAACATAACTTGTTCGCTTCATGTCGCACTCCATGCCTAGCTACTAAAGAACAAAAAATTTCTCTTATTTTAATTAATTCAATTAAAGTTTTGAAAATAAGATTTTGAAAAATACCACTTTATGCTGTGTCATGTGTGTTGTTGTCTCCACTAACATAACTACTTATACAGTATTTACATATAAAATTAGTTACTAAATCTGCGTATAAATAGAATACTAGCTACTTGAAATTTACTAGTAAAATATTTTTCTGTTGGACTTAAACACAATTTGTTGGGATTAATAAATATTGGTGTTTGATTAATTAATGAATAAATGAAATAGGTGTATACCAAGTAAATATAGATGCAGAGGAACAAAAGGTGAGTGTTTCAGGAAGTGTTGATTCTGCAACTCTTGTTAAGAAATTGGTGAGAGCCGGCAAACATGCTGAGCTCTGGCCCCACAAATCCAACCAAAACCAGAAACACAAAACCGCTTCCAATTCTAACAACCAAGACAACAACAGCAGCAGCAGCAGTAGCAAAGGTAAGAAACAAGCAAACCTCGACGACGACGGCCAGCGTTTTGAGCGGGAAGATGAGATGCAGATCATCAGAGACAAGATCAATCAGCTTGCTCTGCTCAAGCACCAAGCCGAATCAAACGCCAACAAGAGTAACGCCGTAACGGCGGCGGCTGCAGCAGCTACCGGCAGTGGGAAAATGAACAACGTTGTTGCCGGGAACAAGGCTGGTGGTAAGAAAGGGGGCCCTCCGAAGATGAAGAATGAGCAACAACTATCTGCCACGAATACGAACACGACCGTGAACGCCAACGACATTAGTGCGATGATGAATCTTGCCGGTTTTCATGGGAATGGAGGTGGTGGTAATATGAATGGAGGATTCCAAGTTCAGCCTAATAATTATTTTCCGGCGATGGGCGGAGGCGGTTTTCCGTACCACGGACTCGAGGCGGGGGGGAATATGAACTTGCAAAACCGGCATGGTTTCCAGCAGCCACAGATGTTGTATAATCGGAGCTCGTTTGCGGCTCCGAGCACCAGTTATTACTACAACTACGGGGCGGGGGCGCCTTATGGTGGCGGTGGTGATCATGGTGGTGCGACTCGTATGTTTAGCGATGAGAATGCGGATAGTTGTAGGGTTATGTAGTTTGGACAAAGTTGATGTGTTTGATTTAGTTTTTCACGAGTACTTGTTACTTGTTAGTTAGTTACTAGTAATGGGATTTGTTTGGGTGTGAGAGTTTTAATGACGTTGTTCTGGAACGTTCTTTTATGCATTACTAACTAGTAACTAGGTTGTCATGTTTTGTCTTTCAACATGGTGGACAAGGTGTGTGACCATTGCTCGGGATGAAACTCTCTACTTCACAATTTGAGTCGCGTATTGTGTTTTATTGTCAACATGGACATTTATGTCATCTTTGTAGGAGTGAAAAAGATTTTACTCGATGCCCAATTCCAATACCAATTGCGAATTTTGTTCTGTCATAAAATATTGTTATATACGAATTGTGAGTTTATTGGATTTTATTGCTCAAAAATCGTTGCAAATCCAACCAAGGAGTACAAGATATTATTAGCAGGCCAAATACAGCTCGCACTACAAAAAAAAAAACTTTTAGGGGTGACACATTTTGTCACTATATATGTAAAAATCGTCACTATAAGTACTTAGGGATGATTTTTGTGTTCGTCACCGAGTTGCGACTATAGGTCTTGACACTAAAAGTAGTAGTGACAACGAACAAGTATCGTCACTACATGTTAAATTATAGTGACAGATGATCTTGTTACTGAAAATGATTATATTGTGACGGTAATTTGTTCCCACTATATTTCGCTTTTTATAGCGACAAGAAATGTCTGTCACTGTAGTTTATAATTTCAGCGACATGAATTATTTTGTAGCAATTGCCAATTTTGTTCTATCATAAAATATTGTTAAATACGAATTGTGAGTTTATTGGATTTTATTTCTCAAAAATCGTTGCAATACACGATATTATTAGCAGCCCAAATACAGCTCGATACACAAGTAGATAATAAATGAATCAAATCGAACATTTTGTAACAGAATCGCTTGGTTGGATTTGATTACACCCCTAAATATTTTTGGCTTAAACCCACTGCAGATTCGGGCAAAGACTGCTCATGATTCGGTAAACAAAGGGAGACTGTGCCTATTTGATTGGCTTCATATCCTTTTTCAGGATATGATGTCTCATCCCCAATGGATATGGTCTTAGGTTGCGTTTGGTTTGATTGATTAGATTTGCTTAATAAAATAATTCAATCTAATCAAATGTTTGGTTGAATGATTTGGCCAGTGATAGTAAAGTAGGCCTTTGATCATATCCATCAATTAAGTATTAAGAGAATGGCCTATTTTATTATTTCCTCCGTCCTATTTAAGATGATTTATTTTCTTTTGGACACGAATATTAAAAAGAATGTTATAAAGTGATTAAAATAGTAGATCTATAACTTTTAAAGAAATAATTATTTGTCGACCGGATATAAGTCATCTTAATAGGGACATTCCAAAATGGAAAGCTGACCATCTTAAATAGGATAGATGGAGTATTAATAAGTTTACCTGAAAATTAAATTTGTTTTTTATGATACCTTATATTAATTACGTTAGTGACAGGAGACTTGAAGTGATTGACTAGATTTGGAAAATTATTTATTACTGATTTTCAAGCTATTTAATTTAGAATCTAATTTCTCACAAAGAAGAGAAAAATTGGTCCAACAATATTAATGGTTTGTGGGGGAATGGTTGTGAAAGTTGTCCATAAATTATTAGTCCTCTTTCTAGATGCCTATTAATAGTCCCCTTCCTTTGATTGTAATAGTCACATATTAATGTCCGGTTCGTCCTCAAACTCGACAAAGAATAACAAAAATTTTTAGTTTGAGTTCCATTAAACAACTCGAATTGACTAGGTTAATATTTTTAATTTCATTAAAAATTCTAAAAATATATTCAAAATGGTTCAAAAGGGTTGAGCTTGAGCTCAACAATTACTTGACTAAATTGAAGTATGAGTTCGATAAATTCGCTAGCCTATTAAGATACGATATTTCAACTTTCAAATGGTTAAGAAAAATCGAACCCCGTATATAAAAGAAGCTCGTTTGTCTTTATCACAATTGATGATTCTATTCTATTCACGTTATGCACAATATTATGTGATCCTGAAAATAGTCAAAAGCTGCGTTGTCAATGGAGAGGGGTTTCGATGCTTGGAAATCCTTAGCCAAATTTTGTCTGGATTAGAAATGAGATATTTTGTCTAAATCTGAGAAATTCGTAGATAAAAGTTGTGGAAACCATTTACTTGAAACTCTAATGGAGTATGAAAATCCACGTCATTCAAATTACAAAACGCATAAAATATCTTGTATTGATGCCAAAAGAATTAATCCTTTCCGTAAACTGCAATTTTGTTTTTCTTTTTAGTATAGTCACATTATTGCAACAATCCATATGGAAGTATTCCTCTTCATTTTGATTTGTATTTATTAAAAAATTTAATTGAAAAAGCGGCGAGCTGTAATGTTAAAAGCAAGCCAAATCCAAATAATGTTTAGTATTTTTTATTTTTATCTGATCAAATTAAACTTTTTTTTTTTTCATTTTGTTTGTTTAATATTCAGTGCTCCATGATTTTAATGGTTGCCGAATCAAGTAAATTCAAGAAGTTATGCCGAAAATTTTACAGTCCAATTGTTAATTTAATATAAAGCACAACGATATAAATGCTACTCTGCAAAACTGTGTTGCGTTAAAATTATAAGACGTAAACAATTTTGGATAAAAAAAAGAAGTAAATAATTTATTTGTAGTGAATTTCCAACTTCATTGTTTTTTCAAGATGATAGCACATCCTCGAATCATTTTTTGTGTTTCAACAATAAATTTATATTTTAAAAAGAGGCAAAAATTGTAATAGTCAATATAGATAGTTGAAACTAATAGTTGAGCACCAACTTTATTTCAATAAATTATGTCAAACTTTGAGGATTTTGGACAAAATTGCCCCTAGTAATCTGGATAAAAATGCTGCCATTTTCATATTTCATTTTCCAAATTCAAAATTCTCTCTTTCCTCTCCATCCTTCTTCTCCCTTCCGCCGCGCCGTCTACAACTTCCGGCGCCGTCTGCATCTTCTGTTGTCATCTTCCTTACAAAGCCGCGCCGTCTACAACTTTCGGCGTTCCGTCTGCAACTTTTGTCATCTTTCTCCAACCATGGAGGTGGTGCACTCCTCGGATATGGCGGCGTCGGTGGTGGTGTGCAGAACACGGTGGAAAGCCATACAATAACAGATCTGCGAGACGACGCGATTCCGGTGATCTGATCAACACAGATCTATCACGACGGCGTCGTTCGTGGCTATTGTAGCGGAGGTCTGTGCACAACGGCTTCGTTCATGACGTCAGACCAACGATCTTATGAATCACATTTCAACGACGAAGAAAATATTCAAGCCTGAAGCCTGCACTTTTTTAAGTTGATTAGCTTGATTTGTATTTGTGGGACAAATGTGACGAGTAGATTTAGTTCGTCCCTTTCGTACCATTACTGTAATTTATTATATCAGTATACTTGATGACTTTTTAAAGATATTTGGTGATTTTTGGGTTGATTGATGATGACATTTGGTTAAAATTGTGATTTAAATTAAATGGAAATATGAAATGAAAGAGTCACATTGTGTACAACTGATACGAATGGCAATATTTGTCCCAATCGTGCCAATTGGTGGCACGTTGCGCCGTGGTACACTTGGAACGAATGAGATCCGTTCGTACGAGTCGTACTAAGTTATGGCGTTGCGACGTGGTACACTTCGAACGAATGAGATCTGTTCGTACTGATTGTACCAAGTTATTGCACTGCGTCGTGGTACACTTCACTACTAGAAAAACGCTCATACATAACGGAGATTTTCCGTTATGTATGTGCCCAAAAGTCCGTTATATATAGTGGTGTTATGTATGATGCGCTCATACATAACGGATTATAACCGTTATCTATAGTATTATATATAACGGTGTTATCCTTATACATAACACTATTTTCTCCGTTACCTATAATTATTATACATAACGTTACAGACCGTTAAGAAATATACTTTATACCGTTATCAAATATCCTTTTATATATTATATTTTCCCATAGATAACGTTTATTTGTGTTTTAGATAACGGTCTTTTTCCGTTATCTTTTTTACAATACATAACAGTTATTTACCGTTATATATATATTTTTTAATTTACCTATTTTTAAATTCTTAAAAATCGATAAATAATATTTATAAAATCATAAAAATGATACATTTATTATAATCAAAATATAATCTTGCATATATTATCATCCAAATATAGTCAAGATCTATCTATGCGAGTATCATCCAACACAATATAAGTAACTAAACTTTGCTAGTTCCAAACTCATAATCTTCTTCTTCTTCGCCGACTCCATCTGCCCATCTTCATCAGAAGCGCTCCACGATTCCTTATAGTCATGGCTAGCCACTTAATTAGCTTTTTCGCTCGGATCATTCCCCTCTTACAATCCAACGGTCCCAACCATTCCTAGCAATGAGAAATAATTCAAATTATTATCATTCATGCAATAACGATAAGAGCATTACATATGATACATGATAACCCGTTCAAATCAAATTATAAAATCAAGACAACAGAGACAAAGTATGACTATGTGAAAAAACTGTAATATAAACAGCTCAACAAATCATCTTACCTCTACTATTTCCATGTTATTGTACACCCAGCAATAAAAATTTATTTTTAACACAAATGCTAATATTAAGTATATATATTAATACTGCAACCATGACCAAATCAACATCTCCAGCTAGTAAACAACAAAAGTAATTGTGTTATTCTTTTCACATAGAACATATAAAAGGCTGTCAAAATCAAAAGCAAGTGATAAATTAAAACGCTATAGAATTATCATTTACGTACAAGAGAAACATTAATATAAAAACTCAACAATTAACCAGTAGACATACTTCTGTGTCTTCCGTTCCTAATGCTACAAAACTCAATAAATTATAAGAACTAGTTCTACAATTCACATACATATGATATAGGAAAACACTTTCAAATCAAATTATAAAAATAATCACAGAAAATATAAGACATCTAAAGCGATGTTAAATTGGCATTTCTGAGGACATGCAGACATAAAATCATACGATGTTGGTAGAAGAATCCATTTTAAGACTCACAGTGTGAATTAAACAAAAAACATGAATCTAAACACAACTCAAGTCAAGATTTGCGTAAAACAAGAGTTGCCCAATTTAATTTATTATGATCAGAACATACATAATCTTCAGAAGGAAAGAGCATCTGGGATTAATTAAGAATAGTCTAAATGAGTAAATGAACCTGAAGAACAGTCAATGTCATAGCATCCTTGTCCTTAACCCAGCCACCGGGAAGTTCAAAGGCCAGAGCAAAGTGAGTCGTCTGCTCATAAATTCAGTAAAATATATTATAGCCTGATATAAAAAGAAAGGCAGGAAATAAAAAGGAAATATAAAGAAGTTATCTGTGATATTGCTGATACACACCCCTGAATCACCTTGACGACGAAAATTTCCTCCTGTGTATATTGACTTTACCACCACAGGCCCAAGATCTTTAGGCAGATCATACAGTAGTGGTTCTGCATATTCTACGAGTTTATCATGGAAACTAGTTTTACAATTCACATACACACATATAAGCATCACTGTAACAGAAAGCAAAGAGATATCCATTTGCAAGGATTTGCATGACGATGGTCGTGCCACCCAAAAATAGTAGTCAAGAGTTGATAAAGAAATGACAACAAAAGACAATCCAACAGCAAAAGATCCCAAAAAAAATTAAACCTTGACAGACAACTTCATCGAATAATTAACAAATAAAAGAAGTATAGATATGCCCCAGAGATTCAAGCAGCATATATAGCATAGATATACTATAAAATATTTCTGCCAACGGGACAAAATGACATTTAAAATATAATATATAAAAAGAGTAAGCAAATATAGCAGGAAAAAAAATACCATCTACTTAACTAACTAAAATCAATTCACAAAATTAGAAAACTCCAACACAACAAATTGCTAGATATTGGCACAGTAGAAAAAATACCAACATTGATTCAAGATATGCTCCCCTGCCCATGGATTGAATCAAATTTTTAAAAGTTAGGATGAATTATATTGTGCTAATTGATCTGAGATGATTTTTTTGCAAGATGAAGAGTTAAGATGTGCTAGTTTCCATAAGTTGTCAAAGTAAAACTCAACCTTGTCTGGAATTCTTGGACAACCAACAAGATAATCCCAACTTCCTTCTCCTAAAATCATTTATATTTATTAACTAAACCAACCAACTAGCAAATCATTTATATACCCTTTTCCAGTTAACATTAGTCCTAATAAAACCAAACTTCTATACTCTGAAGTATCTTGATGTTTGATACGAGGCTGACAACAAGAAGCGTACAACCACTTTCCCCATCTCTCTTTCAGATTATGTATTATAAATGTTGATCCTTTTCAAAAGAGCACATACTCGAAATTAGAGTTAAATGCATTACACTCAATCATCTTGATCAATGCTTCTCCATGAACAAAGAAAACATGTTTAGCTGCAATTTTTGACTTGACTTCTATTAGAAAGAAGGATTTGTGTTGATTATGATACCTGAGTAAGAGATATCCCACCAGTCATTAAGTAACAACATATATATATATAGCACATATATATTCAGAATCACGCACAAATATGTCCTTTAATTGACAATAAAATATGTAAAAACAAGCAAATAACTAATTAACTGCAAATATAACATTATTACTACAACATGAAACAACACAAACCAGATCGAAGCTTCCTAAGAATCATAGCTCACTCCACCGTAGTAACTGAGAAGTTCCTAAGGTTCAAATCACTATCTGAAGACATCTGAATCTACAAGAAAATATATTATCAAACATCAAACACATCAAACCATAAGTAGAAATATTTACCTTCTTCGATGATTTATGTTTCTTGAAATTACAACTACTAGGCTGCGATTCATCTTCACAGTAGAATCGAATAGAGCATCAACAGAGCCCATTTAATCTCTTCTCCAAGCATGATTAATCAGAACATCAAATACCATAATGTACAAATAAGGAGATATAACTTTAAATTCATCAAACAGAGCCCATTTAAATTCATAATTTACAAATAAGAACATCAAGCAACAATTTCTCAGAGCCTGCAAAGCCCATCAATGGAGACAAATAAAAAAGTCTCTTATCAAGATAATAATCTAAGCTTATTCAATTGACAAACTGAGCAAATTCAAGCTCTAAACACACTATAGAACAACGACAACCTCAAATTTCATAATAATTTTAACTCAAAATCCCTGCAAAGTACATCAATCCCTATTAACGAAATTACAATAGCGAGATTATGTTTTTCACTCGAGAATATTTCGTAAATAAAGGAACGAAAGATTTTATTTTCCTAGTTTAGAGGCTTACAGAATGACTTTCTCAGTCGAATTTAAAGTCCTATTTTGCCCGATACCCGATGGAATAGAACCATTCAATGAATTGTTAGCAATGGACCTGCAAGGTGAATAAAATCGGATTTACTTAGATCAAGAGATAGAAGTAAAACTTATCCCATATAAATTCTAGTAAGAAACAACGAGGATTGCTCACAGTTTTTGCAAAAGTGGGAGCCCTGAAAAGCTACCAGAAAGGGTATCGGTCAGACTGTTGCTTGACAAATCACTGCAGAATAGAGTATTAAGGTTACAGAAGTGAAAACCATACTCTTCGAGTAGATAAAATGTCGAGCAATATAACAAAGTCGAAACTGGTTGCTTACATAGTTGTGATATTTCTTGAGAGTGCACCTGCTGGTATGGATCCAGTAAGCTGGTTCAGGCTCAAATCTCTGAAATGACGAGATCCCAATTATCTCACAAGAAAAGGCACGTAAATAGAGCAAAAGAAGAGCATACTAATCCTCCCATGACAAGAAAAGGCAAATAAATAGAGAAAGATGTTGATAATGAAATCAACTCTGAAGGTTGTTGACTTACATGTAAGAAATGTTCGGAGAATTACTCCAATCAGGAAACGTTCCTTGTAACCTGCAGTTCTTGAGACTCCTGATTATCCAACCAAATCAAAACATTATGATAATGATCTCATGAAAAAATTCTGGACATATTAATTTTTGCTGGTACCTCAATATTGCAGATTGAAAAGAATAAAGCATTCAAAGAAGAAAAACAAGATTGAAATTTCTTACAACTTCAACAGTGTAGATATGTTCCCATATGAAGACGGTATCGTACTCCCACCAAAGTTGTTGTTATCAAGTTGGCTAGTAACAGAAAAGAATATATGAAGTACGAGGCATTGAATCGCAAGATCCTTGATTTTTCTAGATCCTTGAGTGAGATTTTGTAAACATGAGAAATTGTTAAAAGACTTTCAACAGAAGAGGAGCAGCTCGTATTTTAGGGTTCTACTTCTTCAAATTTTAGATTTTGCGGCGATGAATGTCGAGGAGGCATCGAGAGCTTACCTCTAGATGAACTGCAGCAGCGACGTTGCTGGAGGCGGTGCAGAAGGTGGCGACGGTGGAGATGAGACGAGGCGGCGGTGGCGCCGAGTCAAGGAGGCGGCGAGGTCGCCGGGAACGGAGGGATTCACTAAATTTCAAAGAGAAGAGAAGAATTTCGAATTGGGGATCTAGGGTTTTTGATTGAATGTTATGATGTAATTACAGAGGTTGCAAGATAAGGAGAGTGAGCGGAGACGGCGAGGTCAGCGGCGTTGGGTTAGCCGGGGAAGATAGAGAAGACGGAGAAGAGCCAGCGGGTGAATTGGGTGGAGGAAGCTTTGGTGAATTTTGGCTAAGTATGGGAGGGAAAACTAATAAAAATATAAAATATAATAATAATAATAATAATAACTCATACATAATGGTTGTAATAACTGTTTCAGTCAACTGTTGTGTAAATATCATTATACATAACGTATCGCTTAACGGTTCCGTATTACCGTTATATATATAATTAATAGATAACGCTTATACATAACGTATTACTTCACACCGTTACGTATGGACACAGATAACACTATATACATAACGGATATTTATAAATGCGTTATCTTTACGAAAAGTGCGCTCATACATAACGGTTTTTAAAAAAGTCCGTTATCTATGTAGTGTTATGTATGTGCATTTTTCTTGTAGTGCTTGGAAAGGCAGTCCATTCGTACCATTCTTACCAAGTTATTGCAATGCGCCGTGGTACACTTGGAATGAATGAGATCCGTTCGTACCACACTCGTTGTAACAAACCCAGATTTTATGAATTTTGTAAAATTTAACCAGAAAACAGACCTGCACGACTACAAATGTCAACCGTGGAAGAGGATGATTCACCGAAGATGGACCTTACCCACGGAGGGATGCGATTGACTGAAGACGAACACCATCCATGGCGGAGACGAAAACAACTCACTATGGAGTTGAAAGCTACGCCGGAGACCAGAAAAGACGATAAGAGAAATAATAAACTGTTCGGAAAGGTGTATGAATAAATCAAATCGGAAAGACGACCGAGGAAGAAGAAATGGTGGCGGCGGCAGTGGCGGTGGCGGAAGAGAGTACGGGGAGAGAGAGAGCATGAGAGGAGAGAGAAAGTGAGAGTGGTAGTGGGTGAAAGAGAGAGTACTGGGTAAGAGTGGGTGGTAGCTGTAAAGTGATAGGAATGACATTTAAGTCTTTTCAGCTCAAAGTTTACTACAATTTATTAGAATAAAGTTGGTAGTCAACATTTATTTTTCACTAACTTATTTTGCCACCATTAACAGTTTTAAAAAATGATCTTATAAAGCTCACTGATTATGCGACATCTTAGGTACAAGAGGATAGTTAAGTTACTGAGATAACAAGTAGATACAACGTAGTGCTCACAATCATGACATACGATTAATTTTCACCGGAAAAATAATTTCAAGTCCACTTACAATTATATTAATAAATTAAGCTATACTTACATTAGTTAAGACTAATGCTATGCTGTCTGACGTTGAAAACCAATAATAATAATAAAAAAAAAAAAGAGCAATACTCACAAAGTAACGAATTTTATTTAGGCAATGTACAAAATTACACAATTAATAATCCTTTGTATGTGTATATGTATATCTTTTTTATGAAGAAATGTATCCTTGATTTCCGAATCTTTAATATATATTTATATAGAATTTAAACTTTCGCAATTTTATTTGAATCAGACTAATATCACCATACGTCTTATCTATGACTAATTTTGTAATTTGGACGAATAGGAACATACCAGTGTGGAAGTAGAAAAAGATAACAAAAGCCCATACCCTTTGATTTCAATATAGTTTCGTATTCTTTTATTAGCTGTAGAGATGTCAGTTCAGTTCAAAACTGACGGGTTCATTCGAATATATAGATCGAAAAAAAGAGGGTAAGGATTACATATAAAAACTTTTAATATATATTTGAGTATATTGAACAAGAGAAAGAACAAATATATATATATATATATATATATAATTGATAAAAAAATGTATAGTAAATAAATCGCTCAAATAAATTTAATGTTCTAGTAATTAAAATTTTGAAGTAGGTATAGGAAATAGGGAAATAACGGTAAAAAATTTTATGAAGAGAAATTTCTGAGTTCTGTAATTAGATTAAAACAAGAAAAATAATATTATAGTAATAACAAAAGGTTATAATTATAATTTCGACAATAACATAAAAATTATGCAGTATATTATAATTTCGTAAATATCTATACCTGAAATTAGATTATAATTACAATTGACCCTTGCAAGTAATCAATAATTGATGTGTTAAATCAAATGCAAGAATACATTATCTTATTTAATATTTATTCAAAATTAATTATATAAAAAATATAGGCAAGAAATCGTGAATAAATTAATAACTTAAACATCTAATTAATTACTCCTATTTAATACTAAGTGGTAAGGGCAATAAGGTGTACTAACATTTAATATCCGAATTATATGAATATCTAATTATTTAATAAGATTTGGTAAACATTACTAATATAACCTCATTTTGTCGAAAAATCATTTCCCAAAAATTAAATACTTGAAAGTATCGGGGAAAATGTCGCGGCCAGAACATTTCCTGCTGCTTCATATCTCATATCTCTGGCTGTATTTAATAAGTTTTGAGTTTATTCGATTCTTCTTCTCTACTCAAATTTCTCTCTCTCTCCCCGTAGCGGAGACATCGAAGCCCCACTGCAGCAGTGCCGAAAGAAAGACTTTTCCCATATTCCTATTTTGTTGTTACACCCTCATCATAACTCTCTTTCGATTCTTCTTCTCTATTAAACTCTCTCTCTCTCTCTCTCTCTAATTAACACACACAAACATTCACTTTTTTTTCCTCATTTCCTTCTGATTCATGTGAAGTGTCACCAAAACCTTTCAATCCTTGCTGTTTACTCTCTACTATCTCTCTTTCACATACAACAACAGGAAAATGGTGAGGAGAGAGAAAGTCTTGCAGGTTTGTGGGTTAATTTATGTATTTTTGGTGAATTTTGCATGGGCTGAAGATAGGTTGATAAGCCCATCCGCGTTGGAGAAGTTTGTTGATGAGCTTCCAGAGATGCCCAGAATCAACGGTTTCGATTTCGTCGATAATTCTCCTGTTCCTAAAAAACTCATTATTGGAATGTACCACAAGCTATGGGTAAGTTTTTCTCTCTCTTTATATTATTATTTGTTTTACCATAAACTCAACTCGTGAGCTAACACTCATATGATTTAGGATAATTTATTTGTTTTATTTTATTTTATTTTAATACTAATATAAGTGTGTGGTTCAATGTGATTACAATTTCAATATCAAATTATCATTCATCGAGGTTGTTCTGTACAACTAGACTTTTCCTCTGACCCCTTTTACTTGTTTTTTTATCTAGCAGTTGAGCCCACGATTTACCAAGTATTTTAATTACGTTTTGCTTTCCCTAGCTATTCACATTTCCTTGAATTAACTTTTCTACTTTTTAGGTTGTAAATATATTATTTTTATTTCCTTTTTTATGTTGTTTTTTGTAAGGTACAGACTACAGACTTATCGTCTTTACCTATGCATCGTGTTGTCTTTATTCTGTGCTATTTCTAATAGTATTATCTTTTAGGGTTATTTTTGTAATTTCACCGGAAACCATCTCTTTCCCGCCTCGCTTACTTCTAGAATTAATTATGCTAAATATACTAAATAATTTAACCAAACCCCTATGCCTAAGAGTAATGATCGAAAATATTTTTTATAAATAATTTAGTACCAACAAATTTTCTTTAGTAATTCTCCGAATCCTATAATAATTTTCGAAATTATTTTATAAATTAATTTAGTACCAACAAATTATTTTCCACATAAGGAGAAATAAAGGATCTCGTTTAGAAATAGAGCCTCAAAACGTTATCAATATTCTCTCCTTAAAATCCTATCAAATTTACCGCTCGATCAAAAACCACTTATAAGATTAAAAAAAAATGGTCATTTCCCCGTGACCCAATTATCTAAAAAAGAATGACAACTTTTTTTTTTCAAAAATAGAAAATACTTGACAAGGCATGTGAATGAAGTTCGTATTGTCCTAATTAAACGCAGAAAAAATTATTTATTATTAGAGTTCAATTCTAGATGAACGTAGAAAAGTTTTTCCACTATCAATTGATCAAATTTAAATTTAATTGGCATTGGAGTACATGTCAGCATCACTTTCTTAGTTGGTCGGAATATGATGCCTTTGCTTTCAAAAGCAACTTCATTAAATTTCATAAAGGTCATTAATTACACCTTAATCCCGATATTGTACAATGTTATCATACTTAACAATAACAAATATGCCGTGGCATTATAGTATTGTGTATTAATGCCTCCATAAATTTAAATTGGAACTGTTAATTTATTGTTATATTTTTGGTGGTGTGACACATTATTGTGGAAGATCGTCTCAAAAGGCAATTGGTGGAGTCCAATACTATGATTGTATATACAGACCATTTATTGTCGTAACACTTCGTCAGTTTGAACTGCATTAAATTATTACATGACACTTATAAACACAAATATATATATATGCAATAAATTTGATTTTTTTTTTTCGTTGCAGAAATTTCATAGAGATCTACCTGCAACACCAGTTTTTGCATATGGTGCAACAAAAGAAAATGCAACAGTTCCTGGCCCTACGATTGAAGCCCTTCATGGAATTCACACTCAAATCAAATGGATTAATTATCTTCCTTCAAAACACATATTACCATGGGACCCTACCATTCCAACAGCTACACCTCACAAAGGCAAGGGCATTCCCACGGTGGTGCACCTCCACGGAGGAGTGGACGAGCCCGAGAGCGACGGACACTCCTCAGCATGGTTCACAGCCCGGTTCAAGGACCGGGGGCCGTCTTGGACGAAGAAAGCCTACAACTACCACAACTTTCAGCATCCTGGTACGCTATGGTACCATGATCACGCAATGGGGTTGACTAGAGTCAACCTCTTGGCTGGCCTAGTTGGCGCCTATGTCATCCGACAGCCACATGTCGAGCTGCCACTTGGACTCCCATACGATGAAGAGTTTGACCGACCGTTGGTCGTGTTTGACCGTAGCTTCAACACGGATGGCTCGATATACATGGATCCGAAGGGGAATAATCCATCGATTCATCCTCAGTGGCAGCCGGAGTATTTTGGTGATGCCATTGTGGTCAACGGGAAGGCGTGGCCGTACAAGATCGTACGACGGAGAAAATACCGATTTAGAATTATCAATGCCAGCAATGCAAGGTTTTTCAACTTCTCCTTCAACAATGGTCTGCAATTTGTCCACGTGGGATCCGACTCAGCATACATTGAAAAGCCCGTGACAGTCAATAGTTTTCTATTAGCACCATCCGAGATTGCTGACGTGGTTGTTGACTTTTCAAAGTCAAAGTCAAACTCCGCTATTTTATCGAACGGTGCAGCATACCCCTACCCGTCGGGAGATCCAGTTAACGAGGCAAATAGCAAAGTTATGAAATTCATCATTAAATCTAATGCTGAGGTGGACGAGTCAAAGATTCCGAGAAAATTGATTAAATATCCATCGCCAAGTATGTCTAACACGTGGGTGCTGACTAGGTATATTGCGATGTACGAGTACACGAGCAAAATTGATGAGCCAACGCATCTTTATATCAACGGCAAATCCTATGAGGCGCCCGTGACAGAGACACCTAAAGTTGGCGCGACGGAGGTTTGGAATGTGATCAATTTGACGGAGGATAATCATCCATTGCATGTACATTTAGGGCTTTTTCTTGTTCTTGATCAAACAGAGTTAGTGAATGTGGATGAATTTAAAGAGTGTATGTTGATGTACAATGACGCTATTAGATGTGAGGTCGATAGGTACGCTCTGGGTAACAAGACGGAGGTTCCCGCCCACGAGAAGGGATGGAAAAATGTGTTCAAGATGATGCCCGGACACATAACTAAGATATTGTTGAGGTTTTCTTACATTCATTCGAATGAATCATATCCCTTCGATGCCACAGCTGAGCCGGGCTATGTCTACCATTGTCATGTAAGTTCGTCTCATTCTTACCTAATTTCATACCTTAGGAATCTATGATGAAACTTTTGATTTATTTGGCTAGTAATTGAGAAAATCAAGAATCAATGAGTTTAATAATTAATACGATGCATAAATAATGCATTATGATTATAATGATGGTTTTATTGAATTTCTTGCAGATATTAGATCACGAGGATAATGCGATGATGAGGCCATTGAAATTCACGCAGTGATGGTGTGTATTCAAGGTGAATAAATGTGTGGTAACTGGATAGTATCAGCTATAGATAAGACTAGTCATGCAAATAGTGAGTGTGAAGGAGTGAGAGATAAATTGAATATTTTGTTGTGTAACTTTGTGTAGTAATAAATAGTATTTCATGCAAGTTGAAGTAGGGGCAATAGTTGTGATCTTTCTGGATAAATATGATGAATTGTGTGATTATATTTAGACTTTGAATCTCTATTTCTGATTATGTTTCATCTTCTATTTCTATATTACTCGTAAATTTACAATTAGCATTTATAAAATAAATGAGCCTTTCTTTAATAATAAAATAAAATAAATGGGCCTTTGAGCTAATGGGCTAACTGCCTCGCATTCATGCAAAGTGGCAATTCTAAATATAGCCCCTTTTTTCCTTCTTGTAGTCCCCTTAAATTAAAAAAATAATAAAGATATTAACACTTTTCTATTTTGTCCTCATAGTCCCAATTTACCTCATTACACCATAGCCCCCAAGAATAAAGAGAAAAACGCTTGAACTTAGATTGGTTGAACTCTAATGATTATAATGATTCTACAAGAAGAAAAAAAAAAAAAATCACCTACAAGGCTGTAGCAACTAAAAATCTACTCGGAGTGTGAATTTCTCAATATAATTTCCCAATGATTCTTTATGAATTTCGGATGTTGTATGCCTTCTTCGTTCTTGGATCTCAGCCTGTCACCGGAGTAGAGTCGAGGTTGATGGATGGTTGGAATAGTCGAAGACACGCCGCCGCCGTCGAAAGCTACCGTCACATCCTCCCTTGCCGTTGTTGGGTGTTGCTGTTAGTTGGGAGAGAGAAAACAAAGGTTGTATTGTTTATTTTCACCGTCTGCGCTGTTGTCGTTGTAATTCGCGTGCAAATTCAATTCTTGTACAAGGATTGGAATTGTACTTTTTTGTGTTTTGTACGGTCGATGAGTTCAAACAAGTGCACAACATTATTATTTTTCGCAGATTTAGGGGCTATGAAGATGATGAGGTAAATTGGGCTCTAGGGACAAAATAGTAAAACTATTAATGTTTTAATTAATTTTTAAAATAGGAAGCTATAAAAAGTAAAAAGGGGCTATATTTAGAACTACCTTATACAAAGTTCTCTATTATTGGTAGGGCTGTAAATGAGTCAAGTCGTTCATGAGCTACTCGGCGATCGACTCGAAAAAAGCTCATTCGGCACTCGACTCGATAACTAATCGAGTCGAGTTCGAGCATGAAATCGAGCTCGATAAGTTTATCGAGCCGAGTTCGAGCATCATATTGCTCGACTCGACAGGCTCGCGAACATGCTCGGCTCGTATTTAATCGAGCATGTTCGCGAGCTTACAATCGAGTAAGTTTGCGAGCCTACAAATCGAGTTTTAGTCGAGCTTGTTCGCGAGTCTAATAATCGAGTTTTGTACATAAAATTAAAAAATTAGCTTTAAGCGAGTTCGAGCTCGAGCTCGATTAACATGTATCGAGCTAAATTTAAATATAATCGAGTTCTTGACGAGTCTGGCTCGAGCTCGAGCTCGAATACCTCGTTATCGAGTATTTGACGAGTCGAACTCGAGCCGAACTCGAGCTCGCTAATTTTGGATCGAGTCGAGTTCGATCACGATGACAGAAACTCGACTCGAGCTCGAGTTGAGTTCGAGCAAGCGAATATTTAATCGAGTCGAGTTTGAGCAGACCAATACTCGACTCGATTCGGCTCGTTTACAGCCCTAATTATTGGGCATGAAGTCTAAAGCCCATTCATAAATTTTTATAACCTTTACTTGAACATTGGGCCAAAATCCAAACCCAACATTTAACCATCGAGGATTTTTCATCCGTTAGCAAAAGGACGATTTTAAATGTAACCCCAGCCTCTTTAATTAAATAAATAATTATAAAGTTATAAATATATTATTTTGTCCTTAAAACTTTCAATATAAAATGTTAATAAATAATATAGTTATAGCCCCCGAAAATTAAACGGTTTTCCGCCATCATCACACTGCTTCAATCAACTTTATTTTTATGTTCTTGCATAAGATCCTCCGAACCCAATTTTTTTATTTGTTCCTGTAAAATAAATTCCAATAACTACCATTAACAAGAGCAAGATTTGCTATTCTTTTCCCCAAACAGTTTTCTTTAACCAAAAAAAAAAAAAAATCTTCGTTGGATGAATGTTGGTGGCCCAGATACAATAGCAGCAGTATTTACGTCAGCAATAGACACTTTTATTTCTGCACTAATGATTTTTTTTTTTTGAAATTTTCTGTTGGATAAATCTTCCTCGATCCACCTTTCTCTTTGTTTGATGATGGTTTAGGATTTTTTGGGGCTATAGTTATAAATCTATTATTTATTAAAAATTTAATTTGGGGGTTATAGGGGTAGAAAAGGATATTTATTAATATTTTAATAATTTAGTAATTAAGGGAGCTATAGATTGTAAAAATAGGGCTATATATAGAATCACCCTTAGCAAAATGCGAGGTTTCAATATCGACTAATTTTTCCTATTAAATGTTTTATATATGTATAAACACTAATTTTGATTTTTAATAAAGAAAAACTTGTAGATACTATTCGTATGCCATTTTGAATATATTTCCTAATTGTACGACGAAATGCAAAATGAGAGTAACTGTAAGTAAATTGTTATTTAACACCATAATATTGTTGTTTTTTATTCACTTACTTTGAATAATTAAAATGTGAGAGATAAATAATAAATACCAATTTTATAACTAAGTTGCAAATACAATAGCCAATGGGGCCAGTATGGGCACTGAACAACTTGTATAACCTACGCATTGGATTACTAAGTTTTAATATAAAAGGAGTTGGTGGTCACATTAAAATAAATATTGATCACTTTTTATATTAAAAAAACACCTTTTGCATTTGATAGTGGTCGAAATGAAACACCTTTTTAGGTTTTATATTGCAAAAAATAAAAAAATAAAATGATAAAAGATCAGCAAAGGTAGTAGAGATGAGCTGTTGCCTATTTTCCTCAAAAAAAAAAATGAAGAAAATAAAGGAGCGGTTGCCTATATAATATACTCTATATTGCTCTAAAAGTCACTCAAAAGGGAGCCATTTCAACATATTTTTAACCTAAATTTGACTCTATAGCATATTATATCATCCAAGCTGAGAAAAAGGAAACAAAGGAAAAGGCGAGTTCAAAATAATTACCACTTCAAACCCACACACACACACACACACACACATATATATATATATATATATATATATTATTAGCACTTGATAAACATAAATAAAAACGATAAACATGGATCATTACAGAGCTTTGCTTTCTTAGCAACCATACATTCCAACTGCACTCCTTTGTTTGTTTTCTGTCCACTTTTTCCTTTTTGTGGCCCCGAGAATCTACCCCCCGACCCCCCCCCCTCTCATCTAATCCTTTCTTTAATTTTTGTACCTATCTTTAATCCTCTCACTGTATCCCTCTTTCTCTCTCTGCATAACAATTAACAAAGTTCTATATTCCTGCGTGCGCGTTGGTTGGTGTGGCAGAATTCCTGATTGAAATGCTGTGCATGTAGACTAAATTCGTCGCATTGGAAATTTGGAATTCAGTGATATTTATAATATATATTTTTTTATATGAAATGAAGTTTGTGGTCATGATATGGCCTTTTTAATCACGGAAAAATATGGGTACAATAAATTTTATTTTTCAGTTATATTATCCGAATGTTTTGTATCTAATATTAAAAAAAAATTAAATTAAAAACACCTATTTTTAGGATGTCATATGGAGTACGTTATATTTGTATGGATTTGAATTATTTATGATTTGAGTAGCATGCGGACTAACTAAGATAGTGATTGTTCGTGAGCTGTATCACAATAGTTATTGAATTTATGAGTATTTTATGTTTTAGGGTAGTGCTATTTGGACACACTAGAGCCAGCCATACAAGCTAAAAAAGGTAACATAGGTTTTGAAAAAGGAAATATATCCTAATTGAGGAATTATAAACCCTAATGAGGCGTTTACTTTGTGTGATATGATAGATAGATAAAAATAGTATAGGAAAATCCACCATTTACTTTGATGGATTGATTATTTTTGAACTTGTTTGATCATCTAATCATTCATATAGTCAATCATATATTTTATCAATCTATTATATCACGCAAAGTAAACACACCCTAAAGGAAAATGTGATTATTTCCATTTTTATAATTAACTTTCCTTTTGTCACGCGTATGGTCGGCTACAGCGTGGCCGAATAGCTTTATTGTATGTTTTAACAATACCATCTTATTTATAATTTATTAGATTAAAAGAATCATACTATTTCATTCCTCATCTATTTCTAACTATATAATGTGTAAATTTGATTTAACAAAACGCTCTCTCTATATTTGAGCGTTTTTTGCATTTCAAAATCACACGACCTAATTCTCTAAAAAAAACAAATCATATGACCTAATTATGGGCAATAATTGACCATCTACCAATCATGCTGTATTGCAGTGATAACAAAATTTTTTACCGTATAATATATTAATATACAAAAGACTCTGACGTAATTATATTTCAATTTCAATGCTGAATTGATCTTTACCTGCCCTTTTTACCAATATAAAATTATGTTGAAATTTATGCCAAGAAATTAAGCTACTACCACGTTAAAAGTTTTTCCAGTTAACTATTACTCCATCCTATTTTTAATATAAGTCTTTTTAGACTTGTGCAAATAAATTAAGAAAATTTTATTTTGTCAAATTTATCCTTAATAAATGATGAATTGAAATTAGTGAATAGTGAAAAATGTGAATTTGAGGTGAATTAATTAGGAGCAATTATGGATTTAGGAGGTTAAAAAAAGCTAGAAAGACATATATTTTACAAAAATTATAAAAGTCTTAAAAGACTTATATTAAAAATGGGAGAGAGTATATTTATTACACTAATTAAAAGTATTGTAAGAATACAGGGCCCGACGTAGATTGGTGAAAATGATTATTTCTATTTTATTTAATCAATTTCTCCTTTTTTTTTTCTAGAATTGAAATCCTTAAACTAATGGAAGAATAGCATTAACCGATACATCTTGTCGGAAAGGAAAATATTCAAAATCGTGAGTGCATTATTAATTAGGGAAATGATTTTTAGCCATAATGGCTAAGACATAATACTCCTGAACTGGGTTTGGTGAACCGGTTTTTGTTATTTCAGGTTCTCTTTAATTAATTAATTTTTTTGGATGACTAATTTACCCTTAACCTATTTTGAATGTAGATAATTTCATATCAATCTGTTCCTACAATCAAGGAATCAAATAAGAGGATGGTTATCTATTTTGGAAGATACATGAATTTCATAATCTTGAATTTACTGATTAATTATACTTTTATGATTAATTAAAAAGAATAGACAAACACAAACTCAACAAAAAAAAAGAGATGGAAATTTAAAAACGTTCAACATGTTGCAAGTAAATGTAAAATAAAAAATGAACAAATATATTGGAAGTAATAGGGGTCGACCTCTAGACCTTTAAAAATTAAATATAACTTGTTTGCCACTAAGGCAAGTAGCAATCTACAATATATTTTAATATATAAATTTATATAACACTCAATTATTCCCATCCGGGCCACTAAGCATTGTGACGCCTTGCCAAGTGCGGCGCCCCGACACCGTGCACGTCACCAACACACAGCGCCACGGCCCCCGTCAACACTAGTAGTGCGACACTATATGAAATTGTCACCGATTAATTATGTTATGAATAATTTGAAGAAATTCTATATGAAATTGTATTTGATTAATTATGTTATGAGAAAATTGAAGAAATTCTATATGAAATTGTCGCCGATTAATTATGTTAATAGTAAATTGAAGAAGTAATATATGAAATTGTATTTGATTAACTATATTATAAGTAAATTGAATAAATAATATATGAAATTGTCACCGATTAATCATATTATAAGTAAATTGAAATATATGAAATTGTCACCGATTAATCATGTTATAAGTAAATTAAAGAAATTCTTTATGAAATTATCACAGATAAATTATGTTATAAGTATATAAATTGAAGAATTTCTATTCTATATGAAATTGTCCTTGATTAATTATGTTATGAGTAAATTGAAGAAATTCTATATAAAATTGTCACCGAATAATTATGTTATTAGTAAATTAAAGGAATTCACTACCTAGTGTGTATTCAATAACGTGATTTACTTAACCATGTCAGGGCTTTGTGACAGAGTTAAGTAAAAAATAATTCTATTTTAAGTTGCGGGTTGTCACTTACCTTAGCGGCAAAATACATAAAAATTAACCAACATGTTTCGAGTTCGATCCCCTCTTATACACGATTTTTATAGTAATTTTTATGTACAAGTTTTTTTATACTTATTTTTTTTCCATATTTTTTTCGTTTTGTTATGAAATAACATGAGGTCCAAATATTTTGGTACCAAAATTTAAATAGTATAAGTTTTTTAACCCTAAACTTAAAACTATAAGTTTTCTATACCAAAATTGATAAAAATACTAAAATACCCTTACTAAGTATTTTAAAAAAATTTGTCTCTCTCTCTCTTAAATTGCTGTCCACCCTACCCTACCACACACACCCACATTATCTCTCTCTCTCATCTCTCTCGCAAGAATCAGCGACCGAAACCCACGAAAAAAAAATCTCTCTCTATCTCACGAAGCACACTCTCGACGGAATAATTACCGGCACGATAAGTTCGTCCGAGACACAATCTGACCACGATGGAGAGGTAGGCACTACGGGGGTTCTCGATGGAGGTAGGCGATGGGGCTGGGGCGATGGTACTAGACTGGGGGTGATGGAGACTCTTCATCGTGCTTATCGCCCCCATCGTGCCCATCGCCTCCATCGTGCCCATCGTGTCCATCGTGCCCATCGCCCCCATCGTGTCCATCGTGCCCATCGCCCCCATCGTGCCCATCGCCCCCATCGTGCCTATCGCCCCCATCGTGCCCATCGTGCCCATCGTGCCCATAGTGTCCATCGTGTCCATCGCTTTCATCGTGCCCATCGTGTCCAGAGCGCCCATCGTGCCCATTGCCCCATCGTGTCCATCGTGCCTATCGCCCTCATCGCCCCCATCGTGCCTATCGTCCCCATCGTGTCCATCGTGCCCATCGCCCCCATCGTGCCCATCGTGTCCAACGTGCCCATCATGCCCATCGTGTTCATCGCCCCCATCGTGCCCATCGTGTCTAGAGCGCCCATCGTGGCCATCGCCCTCACGATGCATGTCCCATCACCCCCTCAAGATATTTTGATTTTATAGACATTTTTTGACTTTATGTTGTTGTGGTGCTGATATATTGATTGTAATTGCTTATTTAAGAGTTTCATAAGTAAAAACTAACATTTTAAATCATTTAAATGTAGTCTTTAATATGATTATGAATCATATCATATCTTAAGAATGAAAATGATCACAATGAATATTTACTTCAAATTCTCAAATTAAAGGTTGTATATCATCGATGTTGCAAAAATCATTCAGATTGATCATAATTATGTATGTAAGGTATAAAAAACTATTTATAGGGTATAACAAACACTATGGAATAACATTAAGATATTAAAAATACTTATCGATGTCTGTTCTTCTGGGCATGATGGGGAGGCCCCATCGTGCCCACGATGGAGACTCTCCATCGTGCCCAGGAGAATAGTGGGCGATGGGGATGGGGGGATGGGGGAGATGGACTGTTCTTCTGGGCACGATGGGCAGTCTCCATCGTGAGCACGATGGGGAGCCCCCATCGTGTCCAGAAGAATAGACATCGATAAGTATTTTTAATATCTTAATGTTATTCCATAGTGTTTGTTATACCCTATAAATAGTTTTTTATACCTTACATACATAATTATAATCAATCAAAATGATTTTTGCAACATCGATGATATACAGCCTATAATTTGAGAATTTGAAGTAAATATTCATTGTGATTCTTTTTATTCTTTAAGATATGATATGATTCATTATCATATTAAAGACTACATTTAAATTATTTAAAATGTTAGTTTTTACTTATGAAACTCTTAAATAAGCAATTACAATCAATATATCTGCACCACAACAACATAAAGTCAAAAAATGTCTATAGAATCAAAATATATTGAGGGGGCGATGGGACATCCATCGTGAGGGCGATGCCCACGATGGCCACGATGGGCGCTCTGGACACGATGGACACGATGGGGGCGATGGGCACGATGGGCACCATCGTGTCCATCCATCGTGTCCACCCATCGTGTAATTCCCATCGTGTCCAATAGCCCCATCGTGTCTTCCCATCGTGTCCAGCCATCGTGTCCAGAAGAAATCTGGCCGACGAAGGGAGTGAATCGCGAGAGATTGAGGCTGTTTTTCCATATTTTTTTTGGCTTTTTTAATTTAATTTATCGGTGTATTATTTATTTATTAGTTTTTGTTAAAGGGAGGGCACTTTAGTCTTTTAAATGATTTTGGTATAGAAAACTTATAGTTTTATGAATGAGGCTAAAAAACTTATGTTTATTAAGTTTTGGTATTTTTTTATCCAATTTCACTATATCTTTTCTATATATGTATGTGAATTGTGATATATAATCTACCAAACATAAAATCTCTTTTTTTTTTCCTAAATAATTTCTTGAATTGCACATCGATTTTTCTTCTTTCTATTCATTTTTATATGGATAAAAATTATTTATGATTTCATTAGGGTTTAAAAATCGTCACCTAAGTTGGTAATATACATCAAAATTAATTATAGAATAGTATGATTTGAGTTTTGAATTTTAAAATCAAATTTCACTAATTAAGGAAAAATCAAATTTTCCCAAACTGTTTCCAAAATAAATATCCGAAATGGGGTAATTTTGAAATCAAATCTTTCCTAATCTTTTTCCTAAAATTGTGTGAGGGTAAAATTGCTCAATTGAATAAACCTAATTAAGGAAAATTCGATTTTTTAATGGAAATTGCTAAAATAGGATAATTTTACCATAATATCCTCATTATGGCTATTTATCACGACCCTATTAATTAATGTAGGATACCAAAACACTAATACTTTTTTAGACATATACTCCCTCCGTTTTTTTATAAGTGTCCTATTGAGAAAAAAATTTTGTTCCCTTTTAAGTGTCCTATTGTGGAATTTGAGGTTAAAATAATAACAAAACTCCTATTTTACCCTCACAATATTTATTGGAAAATGTAATTATTAGACTTTGAAAATAATAAATATGGGTATAAAAGTAATATCTCATGCTTCCTTGATTTTTGTAATTTTTCTTAATAGGACACTTAAAACAAAACAGAGGGAGTATGTCCTAAACGAGGTAGATTATGTCCGGACATATTCCATATAATTATTTTATTTAGTAAATACTACTCTCTTTGTCCCATTTTATTTAGCCCCCTTATCTTATTTAGATGTGCCATTTTTTAATTGGCATCTTCTCAAAATAAAAACATAACACATAATAAACGCCCAATATAAATTATTATTTATCCCTATTATTGTGATCCATAAATAATTTCACCTCACTCACAATTAATTCTCTCTCTTATTTATTTTGACAAATAAACACTCAAAAAAAGTTATTTTCTCTCTCTTATTTTATTATAAACAATTCATTTCTCTTATTTATTTTGACAAATAAACACTCAGAAAAGTGACGTTCTCTCGCTTATTTTATTATAAACAATTCGCTTCTCTCTTATTTATTTTGACGAATATACACTTAAAAATAGTTACTTACTCTCTCTTATTTTACTATATACAATTCGTTTCTTATTGTTCATGCCCGAGCTTTTAGGATCGAGTTCTGGAGCTAGACCTGCCCACAGACCTGGAACCGGCGGTTACGGGCCCAAGCCCACCGGTTACGGTTTCATCGGAGAGTGAACCATAACCGGCCCGTATATACTGCACACGGTTATGAGTCGGGTTTTTTAATCGGTAGTTTCGGGCCTGGTTAAACCCGTAGGTTCTGATTCCGGCCCGTCAATTTTTTTTTAAATGTTGAAAATTAAGAAAATGAAGCATAAATAAATAAATAAATGAAAATGAACTAGTTTTTCATTAATACTTGAAAATTGAAATAAACATTAGAAATTACTAAGTACTTGAAAATTAAAATAAACATTACAAAATACATATTTCAACTACTTGAAAAGTTGAAATTGAAATAAACACTACAAAATAGAGATTACATTACATTTTCAATTTCCCATAGCTTTGGTCGGATGCGCGTTTTTAATGTGACGAACTAGGGAATCATAGCCTCCATTCTGAGTCCACTTGAAAACTTTGTTGTAATAATAACAATGAACTTCATAGGTTGATATAGAATAGTTGGACAATAGAGCACTAAGGGTGTAGTGCTTGTTGAAAATATCAACACTAAGACTAGGTCTAGGAAGCGTTATTTGTACTTTGTAGAATTGAAGTTGAAACTTGAGAGAAGAAGAAAAAATGAAGAAGATAAGGTGAAGAGGTGAGGGATGTTGAGAAGTTGCTGAGGTGTGAGTGAGAGTGGAGGAAATGAAGTGTAAAGGGGGATATTTATAGATAGAATTTAGGGTTTTGAAAAAAAAAAATTATTCAACCGCCGGTTTCGGCCGAACCGCCGGTTCATGGCCAAAAACCGGCGGTTAAATGCAGTGTGTTTTTGAGGTTACAAGCCACTTTTTTCAACTTTTGTAATTTTCGTTTTTTGTTAATTAAATGTTGTATATACATATCTTAAGACAATATAAGCAAAAACATATAAATTTTACTTAGTAGTCATTGAATAATAAAATTAAATCATTTCTCATTAATATTGTTGAAATTACAACACTTGAAAGTTGAAATGCAAAAAGAAAAAAAAAGAACTTGAGCTCAATTTTAATATTAAAATTGAGTAGTCTACGTATCCTCATAGAGGAATCAAAGTCCACGTAGTTCAATTACATTATATTACTCCCTAGTTCTTGTCCACCAATCGATCACTCTCGGTGAACTCTTCATTTGCGCTCTCGTCGCGATCATCCCAATCGTTCTCTTGAGCTCTAAGGTCGGCCCTCGACCAATCATCAAACAATATTGTGGCTTCAATGTTTCTTGGTTTCATCGTTGATCTCTTCTTTGGTCCAACATGAGTCCGCCAATGCTAAAAGTTTGTTTGATCGAGACGGTAGATGCGACGACGACAAACAACTCTTTCTCTATGATAGAGAGTACGAGATACTCGGTTCTCTTTGACCACCACTTCATCACGTCGATTTGTGGAGCACTATCTTCAACACCAAAAATAAAACGATAACCCAAATACATATCTAATTCACTATTACCTTGGCCCCTAGGGAGTTCATAAGATCGATCTTGGTACATGGTACTTAATTCTTGAACTAAGGGATCTAAAGAATTTAAATCAAGTGGTATAAATGAAGAAGTAGTATTAGAATAAATAGGTGCATTCATGTCAAGATCACTAGCATGAGTCATCCTATATTCGGCAAAACGAGATCTTAAAGTTCTTTTTAAATCATCTTTTATTTGAGAAACATTAGGAATATCAAAGAAAATTACTTCTCCATCAATTCGTACATTTAAAAAGTCCATTTGCTTAAAAGCATTATAATAAATATCTAACATTTGACAAACACCATCATGTTTCCATTTAGGATCTAAGCACTAGCTACTAAAAAAACATTCGGAATATTTCTAAAATATTTTAACCATTTTTAAACCATAAAATAAATCACACCTTGCAAATTTGGTTTAGCAAAATAATTTTTAAAGCTAAGTGCAATATACATGCAATGTTCCAACACACGAACGGAAGTACAATAATAAACACCCGATAATTAAACGGTAGCATTATTAAAAACCTTTAACAATTGATATAAATCCATGTCATTGGTCCCAATAAGAAGGTAAAAAATTCAATTGAACTGCCGTAAATTCTTTTCTAAAAAATTAACATAAATAATCTTTATACTCTAAAGTAGAATTAAACATTTCATAAGTGGAATTCTAACGATGTGATACATCTCTAACAAAATTCCAATGTTGAATACTCTTATGATTACAATATTTTTGTCATTTTTACCTAAAGTTATACTTTTATGCAAAAGGGCAATGACTTTTCTAATTGGACTAATAGATTCATTAAAAATTTCAAGTGCATCTTGAACACAAAAATTCAAAATATGACAAATACATCTACTATGAAAATATTTTCCTTGGAAAGATGGATTACATGCTTCAATGAGTTCGAGAATACTAGCGGTGTTGGCGGATGCGCGCATTATCAAAACCAACCGAAAATACTTTATTAATTAATTGGTATTATTATTAAAACGGTAATAATTATTAAAATAATATTAGTGGCCGTGTGTGGATCATCGAACTTCCTAAATGCAATTAAACGTTTTTGTAGTATCCATTTATCATCAACCCAATGACATGTTATTCCCATATAATTATTTTTATGAAAACAATTCGTCCAAATATCGGCACAAATAAAAACTTTATGGTCTAACTTCATCAAATATTTCATTAATTCCTCTTTTCTATCAAAAGCTTGTCTCCTAATTTGCCTAAGCATATTACTTCTACCAATTTTTTTAGCGGCGGAGCAATATGCATCTTTTATAGATTCTTGATAGGTTATTTTATCGGCAAATTTAAAAGGTTGTTTTTCCATAGCACAATATCTAGCCATAAAATCTTCGGCATGTTGATCATATTTAGATATAGGGGGATGAAAAGGCGTACCCATCGCCGATGAAGTGGTCCCATGAATTTGAGTTTGTGTTGATGCAATCTCGTATTCTCCCGGATGACACGTCTCCATGTGTTGTCTTAGTGTGCCATAGCCTCCTCCATGCGTCAATTTATAGACGTTATTGCAATAGTTGCAATAGACATTATATTTAGTAGGATCGTCGGGCATGTCACTAGGTGCCGGAGCTCTAAGCATTTTTCTGAAATGCTTAGTGAAGATATCCGACACAAGAGGTCGACCCGCCGATTTGGTGCTTGGCGCTTGGACTTCTTCTTCTTCGTTGGATTGTTGTTGAGATTGCCGAAGCATCTCCTGCTCTTCACGATGAACTTCCTCGGCAAACTCTCGATCCTCTTGTTCTTGAAGTCATTCCGCATACGCCCTTGAAATTTCTTCGGTGGCCATTAATCGAGCTTGCCTTCTATCAACGAGAGCGGATTTTCCTCCTCTTTTGGATCGAGGATGAGCATTGTCTTGATTTTGGGCAACGCCCTTGCCCTTATCGACACGAGAGGTGGTCGACATTATGGATGGATTGGTGAAGTATGGTGTGGTGATGATAACTTGAGCAAAAAATAAACACAAAAAATGAAGAATTTGAGCAACAAATAGAAGATTGAATGCTTAAAATTAAATAGAGAAAGATGAGAATATTGGTGTGATTAAATGGGTTAGAATTGTGTGGTATTTATAGGATAAAAAGGGAGGGAAGAGAGTGGAAAGACAACAACAAACGGCTCATTTTTTAGCCGTTGGAGCTGCTGCTGCCATTCCCAAGCAGTTGTTGCTCCTGCTGCTGTGTTTTGTCTTCTTCTATTTGGAACCGCCAGTTCCGGTTCAGCCGGTTAACTGTCGATTCCCCCATATGCAGGCCCGGAACCGGCCCCTTCTCTCGCGGTTTTGATTCAGGTTTCTAAGAGCATTAGCATTGGTCCGCACAAAAAAGTTGTGCCCACCAATATTATATTAGTAAAAGTGGGATAGGGTTGATTCTCATTTCTCTCTTGAGAAATTCACAAAACTCAAGATGATTTTTGAGCGCGTCGGATGCCATGCCCGTTGTGTCTCGAGTTAGAATCTCGTATTTCGCCTGCCTCGTCAGTTGATATTGTATAGCATTAATCTTCTCTTCTATCTCAGCAGAAGAGGACCAACTTTACCTTTTCCCCGCACTGCTTGTGACGCCCGGGACAGAAGTACGGAGTGATCGCCGGTGTAGAGGCACGGACAATGAGCGGCTCCGATAGACTTCAAAGCGGAGGGGGCAGGGACGAACCGAAATACACCCGAATGAGAGGAATTCCAAGAATATGTTGGAATGGGACGGCATATTCGAGGAGAGCTTAAAGGAATTGATTGGGCTACTTATACCATCAAGATGCATCTTCTTTTCTGGGGCTCATTGTGGAAGAACTTCAAGGTTAAGCGTGCTTGACCTGGAGCAATTCTATGATGGGTGACCTCCTGGGAAGTTTTCTCAGGAAACGTGTGAGTGAGGACAAAGCACGTTAGAAAGGACTCGTGATGGTTTGTAGGGCCAACCGTCAGTCCGGAAGCTGGGTCGTTACACTGCTGCCTTCGCCTTTTTCGTTTTCATTGGACGTGAGGCGTGAGTGCTTCCCAAGGTAAATTCACCGCCGCTCGTCATGCCCGGAGTGCTCGTAGAGGTTGTCGTGGTGTATCTTTCGTCTTCCTGGATCTTGGATCGCTTGGCGATATTCTCTTTGACTTTGCTGGAAGAGACGACAATATGGAACTTCGGCGTATCCCTCACCACATTCCAAGCATCCAAATGCTTAAAAGAGGTGTAGTATTTTTTTCTGCCACTCCGCTAGTGCCCTCTGCAAAATTTCCTCGCCTCTCCGAAGCATCCTTGTACTTTTGTTGAAAGAGAATCAACAAATCTTTTATTCTATTTCAATGATGGCGCAATTGCTCATCACTTCGCTCCCGCGTTCCCTCGGGACAAAGCTGATTGTAGCACTCCGTGATTCGCATCCAATATTTTCCATATTTCTGAGCATGGCCGACAATAGGGTCGTGGTTAATATCGACCCAACAACGAGCAAAGCACTCCGTCTCGGCTTCACTGTAGCTGGATCCCCCGCCGCTCCGACCGCCCCGGCCGCCTTCTGGTCTGCTGCTGCCGCCGTCCGGGTGGTGGCTTTATCTCGACCCTATTTCTTGGGCGTAGAAGTAACCACGGGCTCCTCGTACTCCAAGTTGACTTGGTCGTCGGACGAGTCCAAATTGACGGTCGATTGGAAGTCGCCGGGAGAAGGTACCGGATGTGTAGGATAGGTGGAGAAAGCCCCCGCGAAAATTGAGGGACATAGGCGGAACCGGGTGAATATTGCGGCACCGAGTCATAACCCGTCGGAAATTAAGGACGGTTGAGGGTGGGGGTGGAGACGTTTTGGAGGGATGGAGGTTGAAAATTGCCGTAGAAATTTGGATTATTGGGATCGAAACTTGCATCACTAGAACCGAACCACGACCAATTTTGATTGGGATCTATTTGTAGCACAAAAATATAAGAAGTGGAAGAGAGAATTTAGAATAAATTGAGAGAGAAATGTAGAGAATGAGGTGAAATTGAATGGAATAAGGTGTAGTATTTATAGGTAAAAATTATACTTTTAAATTAAAAATAATAAAAAAAATAACCGTTGAGGCAACGATTAAACCGTTGCCCAATCACAACGCACCACGTGGCACCCCTTTCCCACCCGCCCACCCCACCTGGGCGTGCATTTGCTCTAACCGATGAACATCGGGCCGGGCTGAAAACCGTTGACTGACGGGCCGGTTCCGATTCGGCCTGCCTGGCCCTCCAGTTTGGGCATGTCTATCTGGAGCCAAATAAAATAGGACGGTGGGAGTAGCATTTTGATTTGATAATAATGATATTGTTCAAGTATATGATACTGTCTGGCGATAAAGAAGCGGTGCCAACTGTATAACATCAAACCTTCATAATACCGTTGTCCACTTACAACAATGTCCACCGTCTGTTTGTAAAAATGCCAAACAGAAATTCCGCTCCCGCTGACATGGCCGTAGATGAAGAGATAACGGCAGTTGATGGTGGCGCCGCGACTGCGCTGCTCCTCCTCGTCCTCGTCCGTGACGTCGTTCGGGTCTCCGCCGCGGGCTTCTCTGGTTTCTTCAAGAAAGACTGTACGGACCTGGGGAGAAGAGTCTCAGTTTTGGCCCATTTGCTTGAAGAAATCGGGGATTCCCAGAAATTTCCAGAAAATTGTGAAGTGGGTTCTTCTTTCTCCAATTCTGGTTTCGCTGATCTAACTTTAGCGCTTCAGGTTGCGAAAAGACTCGTTTTTGCTGCAAACAATTTTGACTTCACTTCTGTAAGTACGTTGCACAAATGCCAAGTTTTCATATATAGTATACTTTTTTGTTTTTCCTTTCGTGCGTATAGGTTATGATGTTTGAATTTATAGAGGCATGTTGGAACTTTGGGTGAGGTAATTTTTGTTGTCTATGTTGCATTTTGTTAATGAAAAAAGATGGAACTTTTGTTACTCATTTTTATTTTGATTCATTCTTATTTTTTTTTTGGATGTAGCAATGTCTTATCTGACTAGTTCTGCAACTTTGATTCGATTAGAAATTTTGTAGCTTTTGATAGTTTAGCCGTTGTTGGCTAATCATCATATCATTTTAAGTGTTACTAGATTTGAGTTCAATGTGTCTTGAATTTGTTTCAAATAGTAATTGTTTTTAATTACTTTGACTTGACTTGGACATGTGAACATCTCTGCATTTTGCTTCCCTAACTATAATCAGTTAGACATAAGCTTGTTCGGTGCTTTTTAGCATCTGGTTATCTCCAGGATCCTCTGTCTTATTCTTGCCTAATGCGTAATATGCTAAAACTTTGGTTGATTCATACATATTATATTGCTCGTCTTTCATGATCCGTATATTCATACACACTAAGTAAATGCCATTGCCACGTTTCTTAGTGGATGAACGGTGTGTTCTGAGCTATGATATTTATCTCACAATGTTAAAGGTTAGGTGATGAAAGGTGATCAAGGTGTATACATTGAATTTTTTCCTTTTAAAACCATTGAAGCAACTTGAAACTTAGAAAAGGACGTGGATGATATCTGTGTTTTCCCTTGAACAATGTAATCTTCATTTTTCTAAGTTTTTCTCTTCTTTGCTGTCTGCGTTCTAGGATGGCGCCACAAAGAAAATTCTCTTCCAGTTTCAATGCGTAACATGGAAATTGGAGAAAGCATTGGATACCTTGCCTTACGATGATTTTAACATATCAGAAGAAGTACTCGAACAGGTCAGTATTGACTATTAATCATCTTTATCCTGTCATTTGGACTCGATTCACATCTGACATAATCCTTTCACCAGGTTGAATTAGTCAGGTCACAATTGAGACGGGCCAGTGAAAGATACGGCCACCCTCATAACTCAAGCTTGTTAGATAGGGCATTATCTCAGCCATTGGATAAAGAGAGTGATCCTCAGCAAAGCATCAATTTGATTGAAAGTTTGCCTGCCAAAAACTTTGGCAACATTGACCACGAAGCTAGCACAAAATTGGAAGGTCCGGCAGAAGACGTTGGGCCGCTAGGTCATGTTTTGGACGAGGTTCTGAATGAAGAAAATATAAGCAACTCATCCACATCTTCTGAGGTTGGCGTCTCAAAAGATTCTGATAGTCCGCGGATTCATATGCCATCCTGCAAAACTCTTGAGGAAAACAAGAAGCCAGATTCTCTTGTCATTCCTGTTGATTTACGTTGCCCTATTTCTCTCGAACTCATGAGAGATCCGGTTATTGTGGCCACTGGACAGGTATTATCCAAGTTGTTTATAGCCTTCGTGTTCGTCTTAAATTTATCTGCTTTAGTCTGATTTACTGATAATTTACTTTATTTGTACTCTTTCAGACCTATGAGAGATCTTATATACAGAGATGGATAGACTGCGGCAACACAACATGCCCGAAAACTCAGCAGAAGCTTCAAAATCTCACGCTTACTCCGAATTATGTTTTGAGAAGTCTAATATCTCAGTGGTGCACGAAGCATGAGATGGATCAGCCAACATCAATTGTGAACAGGAGGATAAAGAAGAGTGATGGATCATTTCGCGATGTCAAGGGGGACCTAGCAGCCATAGAGGGACTTGTTCGTAGACTTGCAAGTACGTCTGTTGAGGAACGTAGGGCTGCTGTGGCCGAAACGCGCTCACTTTCCAAAAGAAGCACAGATAATAGAATCTTGCTTGCAGAAGCAGGAGCTATTCCGATTCTAGTCAATCTGTTGACTTCTGATGATGCTGAAATTCAAGACAATGCAGTAACCTCCATTCTCAATCTTTCCATCTTCGACGAAAACAAGGGGCTCATTATGCTAGCCAATGCAGTTCCATCTGTTGTCCAAATCCTCAGAGGTGGAAGCATGGAAGCAAAGGAGAATGCTGCAGCAACCCTCTTCTGCCTTTCCCTTGCAGACGAAAATAAGATAATAATCGGTGCATCCGGGGCAATACCTGCTTTGGTGGATCTACTTCAGAATGGGAACTCAAGAGGGAAGAAAGATGCTGCAACTGCATTATTCAATCTCTGCATCTATCAAGGAAACAAGGGACGTGCCATTAGGGCCGGCATTGTTACAGAGCTGCTGAAGATGCTTACGGATTCGAGCACTTGCATGGTTGATGAAGCTCTGACCATTCTTTCTGTTCTTGCGAGTCACCACGAGGCGAAGGCAGCCCTCATGAGGGCCAGCACGATACCTGTCCTAACTGGCCTTCTTCGGACGGGCTTGCCTCGTTGCAAGGAGAATGCTGCTGCTATTCTGCTCTCGTTGTGTAGAAGGGACAACACGAATCTTGCTTGTCTGAGCAGACTCGGAGCAGCAATGGTGCTCGAAGAAGTGGCGAAATCGGGCACGGAGAGAGGGAGGAGGAAGGCTACATCATTGTTGGAACACCTTAAATCTCAAGAGGTCTGAACTTCAGTTGTTTATTCCTTAAGATTCTGTCTGATAGTTACATTACACGAATTTTACAGTGCAAAATTGAGGAACAAAGATCAAAGCCATGAGTAACAAAGGGAATTCTTATAGCTTCAATTGTATTTTTTTTTTTAATTTGCTTCATTCTTGATTGGTAGAAATTTGTGTGACATATAGAATTATTCTGTAATATTACAACAGTGAATCAATATCTCTAATGAGATGGGATGTCTTAATCAATAATGTTTTCTTAGGTTGGATTATCTACAAATAATGGTTTCAGGTGGCTAGAAAAAAAAGGATTCCATTATGATTTTAGAAAGCAAATTCTATTCCGGATTTGGTTTGACCAAGATTTTTTTTATTTAAAAGAAAATCTTTAATTTGAACTGAACATTTATTGGGCTATAAGGTAACAAATTCGTTCCAATACGATTGATTGAGCAAAACTGGGAGCCCATTTATCCTTTTTAAAAATAAATATATAAATAAGTTAAAATGAAATAGAATAATAATAATAATAATAATACTAATAATACTAATAATAATACTATTTACCTAAAAAAAAAAAAAAGTAATGGGAACCCATTTATTAACATCTTATTAGCGTATTTATTTATTTATAGCATCATAAGCAATTCAAGTCATGGATACATAGAACACATTTAGAACCTTCGTGTCTTATTCTAAATTACTAGTAAGTAGCCTGTCGAAATTCGATGGAAAATAACTTATGTTTTGATTCACGTGCATATATTGAAAAAAAAATTATATATTATTTAGAAGTTGTGATGTTGGTCGCGTGTAATTAGGAATTGGATCAAGTACTCATTCATTAAGTATTTTCCAAATTTAAATTTGTTTAGAAATTTTCTACATATTCTTGATTAAATTAGTGATGTTACTGTACATACCCGTCTCAAATCCGTTGGTTAATATTCGATAAAAATATGAACATTACAAAATTAATGTTAACTAAAATTAGTAAAAATCCTTCTTTTTCATGTTCTCTGATGTGTATGTTTTTTGTTGTTCAGAAGTTGGGGTTTTCAATCATTTTATGTGAGTATAATGCACGTTTTAGTGTGTCTTGTGCAGGATTTTGGAGAAATTATGAGTGCAAGGATTTGGACAAGATAAATCGGAAAAGAAGTTATTTTGCATGATTTTGCTGTGGATTAAGGATGCAAGGAAAAGATGGGCTGTGATTAATTTTGCATGTTAATTTTTATTGGATAGATAGTTAGTATTTTGTTATTATTGGGCTAATTAAAAGTGTCCTAATTAAGCTCAATCCCTTATTTTTGGTGGAGCAATTGTTATCTATTTATTCTAGGATTAGGAGATTAATTAGGGAGATACTTAATTCTTATTAGCCGCCGATTAGAAAAACAGACGGGAGATTGGAGAGCAATTAGTCATACTGTCATTCCTTTGTTTCTATTTTTTTCCTTAGCCGCTTAGATTAACGAAGACGGAGAGCAGAAGACTTTGTAGCTTAGTTTTAGTTTAATTTTAGTTTGAAATATTGTTTTCAGATTTGCATCGTTCGTGAATATTGGTGACTATTTTTATTGTTCTTATTTTATTTCTTTGATATATATTATGCTTTATATAGTTTATCCGATTGTATTTAATTTTATTATGAGTAGCTAATTTTTTAATTCGGCGAGAATATTGAAGCGCTAGTCTATTAATATCTGTGAGATCTAATTGTTCGTATAATTAATTTCCTAGGGTTTCGATTTATTCCTTGTGTTTAAAGTTAATTCCGATTTTATTTAAGCCTGATCAACTTAGATTTAATTGGATTACAGTCAATTAGTTCCCCCAATCCGTAATTGTTGGAATAGGGCTAATTAGTGATAAAGCTACCATGTTCGTAGTAGGAATAAATTGGTAGACGGGTTATTACTTGCTTTCTTGGGTAATTCGTCTAAATTGGGTTCCTTCAGATCTAAAAGCTATTAAAGCATTAAATCTAGGTCTGGTGTCTCCAGCTAGGTTGTGTTTTAATAAGGAAAATAGTTAGGTCTGGCGTCTACAGCTAACTATCGATAAAACACGTAGGAATTGGGGTATGTCCGCTGCGTTCACGGTACCCTATAACTGGTTGGTTCTTGGGAATTAATTAATCTTTGCATCGATGATAAGAGTCTAGACTAGTGTGGATCTATTCGAAGCCGAATTGCTTTTCTTTTGATTATATTCTCGTTTGCTATTTTAGTTAATTTCTTTGTCTTCTTAGTATTTAATTAATTTATCTCAATTTAAGGCGTGGTGGCTACACCAAAACTAGATTTATAGGAAAAATAGGTGAATTCCCGTTCTCTGTGGTACGACCCTCCTTGTTGCTAAACTAATTTAATTCTGAGCAGGTTGCAGGAATTATTTGGTGGTATACGACGTCCACCAAATTGGCGCCGTTGCCGGGGAACGGTGTTTATTAATTTATTTTTCCTATTGATCTTTGGTTACTTTTCTGTTGTTTATGAGCAGGCCTCTAAACCAGATCTTATATATCATCCTGAAATTGAGAAGCTCGCGAAAAGGTTGAAGAAAGAGACCAAGCTCAGGAAGCAGCAGAATTTGTTGGAATCGTTAGGAGATCTGTCTGCCCAGACGGAAGATGTTTACGAGTCTGACAGTAGTGTTCCAGAAGCTGAAAGTGTTCCGTTTACCCAAACGGAAGGTATTTCTAAAGCAGAAACAGAAACCGAGGAAGAAGTTGAGTCCACTTTCATCGCGATTATTGAAGGCGACATGACAGCTGAAGATCCGAGATTGAGTGAACTTTCGAGCCATCTGGAAGATGATCCTCCGACACCGATACTCATACCAGATTTGGAGGCGTTGATCAAGATTAAGTTGGGATTGCTGAATGTTTTACCTAAATTCTATGGTAAAAAATGAGAGGATCCATACAACTTTCTGAGTGAGTTCGTCAAAATATGCAAGGTGCAGAAACGACCATCTGGAGTTACTGAGGAACAATTCAAGTTAACGGCGTTTCCTTTCACTCAGACGGCAGAGGCGAACGCCTGGTTCACAAGCCTCCCGCCAAACTCCATATCTACATGGGCTGGCATGAAGAGGTTATTCTTGGAGCATTTCTTTCCTCCAACGAAGACTAATGCATTGAAGAAAGAAATTAGTGGAGTAAAACAAGACTATGATGAGTCATTGAGTACTTATTGGTCTAGATTCAAGAGATTGGTGGATAGCTGCCCAAACCATAAGTACACCGATGGAGACTTGTTGCAGTATTTCTACCAAGGAATGACCGTTGACACGAAGAACTTAGTTAACTCATCAAGTGGAGGCGGATTTTCGCATTGCAGGGTGAGTGAAGCTAAGAAACTGATTCAACACTTAGTAGAAGCAACAAGGGAGTACGAGGAGCCTCGTTTGCTTAAGAGAGCTGCACAAGCAAATTCCTCCAATTTTAAAGAAAAGCTCGAAGAGAGAATGAGATGAATAGAAAATATGCTGAATACTATGGTCGAGAAGTCTGCAAGTGCGGGACCAGTCGAGAAACCATGTGACGCATGTGGTAATTTTGGCCACTCAAGCTTGCAATGCGATGGGAACGACGAAGATCTCCATGCTCAAGTAAACTCGTCGCATAACTTTTATGGCAGCAAATATCCAATACCAAAGAGAGATCCCTACTCGAATACTTATAATCCGGGTTGGAGGGATCATCCTAATTTCCGTTGGCGAGATCAAGGGCAGAAGCAGCCTCAACAGCCGCAACAACAACAAAACTACCGACCACCTCATCAAAGAGGATTTCAGCAAGCATCACCTACTCCACCTCCACAAGAAAAGCAAGGGAAGTCTCTTGAGGAGATGATGGCGGACTTGATAGGTTCCCAGCAATTTTTGCAAAACAATGTGCATCAACTCCAACAAACTCAAAATGAGCAAAAGGTGTGCATAGATGGATTAGCTCGTCAAATGTCTCAACTCTCAACTTCCATAAACGAGGTTAATGGGAATCAAGGCCGCTTGTCATCACAAGTTCAGGCTAATCCAAAGGATAATGTGAACAAAATCACTTTGAGGAGTGGCAAGGAGTTGAGTGAACCCACAGTCAAGAAGTCACGAGAAGGCTCGAGCAATGAATATGGAGAAGAGTCCAGTCTGCCCAAACTGGACGATTCTGACGGAATAGCAGTTTCTGCTGAACAGGGTGAAAATACTTCCCGTTTACCCAAACCGGACACTGATCCGGCAGTTGTGCTGAATAAGAAGGAAAAGGAGATTGCATCGGAGGAGCCGACCAAGGTACATAAACCTTTGAGTTTATATGATCCTAATATTGTGATACCTGCTCCTTTTCCCAGAAGATTAGCAAAGAAGAAGCCGGAGGAAGATCCTATGGACTACATGTCGATATTTGGAAAGTTAGAGATTAACCTTCCATTCCTTCAAGCGATCAAGCTTCCTCCGTTGAGCAAATTTGTGAAGGACTTCATTGCTGGTAAGGCTAAGGATTCTGGAAAGATTGTGATGGGTGAAAACGTGTCGGCTGTGATACAGAAAAAGTTGCCACCCAAATGCAAGGATCCAGGTATGTTTTCTTTACCTTGTTACATTGGAGATACGAAAATTGAGCATGCTATGTGTGATCTAGGAGCTTCTATTAATGTCATGCCTTTAGCTGTCTATAATAGCTTATCTGGTGTTGAGTTAGTAGATACTAGGGTTGTGATTCAGTTAGTTGATAGATCATGTGTTCATCCTGAGGGCTTGTTGGAAAATGTTCTTGTGAAGATGCATAGTTTTGTTTATCCTGCTGATTTTATGTGGTGAGAATGAGTGACATGCAAACTAAGGATTCGTCCGGCGTTCTTTTAGGTCGTCCTTTCTTAAGGACGGCTAAGTCCATCATTGATGTTTGCAATGGCACTATATGTTTGGATTATCATGGAGAGAAGTTTACTTTTAGTATTGATGATGCCATGAAAAATCCCAGTGATGCTGAAAATACTTATGCTATTGATGTGATTGACCCTCTTGTCCAAGAATATCTTGAGACTGAATTCATGCAGGATAAGTTGGAGCTCACCTTGATGAAAGGCTGGACTGATTTTGATGCCCAGGAGATGAGTGATGAAGAGATCAAAGAGGCTATTATGTCTATTTACGCGCAACCGGAAGTTATAGGTTCTGGAAATACATTCCGTTTGCCAAACAGGAGCCCTCAGACAGACCACTGCCATCCGATGAGAAGCCGCCGGTGTTGGAGCTGAAGCCCTTACCCGCGAATTTGAAGTATGTGTTTCTTGGGAAAAATGATACTCTACCAGTTATTATCAGCAACGAGTTGACCATGAGCCAAGATGAGCAATTAATCATCGTGTTGAAGAAGCACAAGAAGGCGATTGGGTGGACTTTAGCTGATATCACAGGAATTAGTCCCGATGTGTGTATGCACTATATTTTTTTGGAGCCTGATGCTAAACCTTGTCGAGATCCACAACAAAAATTGAATCCGAACATGAGGGAAATAGTGCTCAAGGAAATCTTAAAGCTTCTCGCATTCGGGATCATCTACCCAATCTCTGACAGCAAGTGGGTGAGCCCGATTCACATGGTTCCGAAGAAATTTGGATTGCAAGTGGTCGAGAACGAGCAGAATGAGTTGGTGCCGATGCGTCTTGTCATTGGATGGCGCATGTGTATCGATTACCGCAAGCTAAATGCAGCAACTCGCAAGGATCATTTTCCTTTACCGTTCATTGATCAGATGTTGGAGCGGTTAGCTGGGAAAATGTTCTTCTGTTTTTTGGATGGTTATAGTGGTTATTTCCAGATTTATGTCAACCAAGAAGATCAAGAGAAGACCACATTTACGTGCCCTTTTGGCACGTACGCATGCAGGAGGATGCCGTTTGGATTGTGTAATGCACCAGGAACTTTTCAGAGGTGTATGATGAGCATCTTTTCAGATATGATCGAAAAATTCATAGAGATCTTCAAGGACGACTTTACAGTATATAGAGATCCGTTTGATGATTGTCTCGATAATTTGGATAAAGTCTTGACTCGTTGTGTAGAGAAAAATTTGGTGTTGAATTACGAGAAGTGTCATTTTATGGTAAGGGAATGAATTGTCTTGGGCCATGTCGTTTCAGAAAGAGGAATTCAAGTTGATAAGGTGAAGGTGGATCTGATTGCACGGCTACCCTATCCCACGAATGTGAAGGAGATACAAGGTTTTCTAGGGCATGCCGGATTTTACATAAGGTTTATCAAAGATTTCGCCAAAATTGCACAACCTTTGACTCGACTACTCCAGAATGACGTTCCGTTTGCCCTAACGGATGACTGTAAAGCAGCTTTTGATTTGTTGAAGACCAAGCTGACCACGGCTCCTATTATCCAACCACCCAATTGGGATCTTCCCTTCGAGCTTATGTGTGATGCCAGTGATTATGCGGTGGGTGCCGTTCTTGGACAAAGAATGGGGAAAGAGAGCCACGTCATTGTTTTTGCTTTTGAGAAGTTCAGGTCCTATCTCTTGGGTTCTAAGATAATTGTTTACACGGATCATTCGGCGTTGAAGTTTTTGCTATCCAAAAGAGTCGAAACTGCGATTGATCAGATGGATACTATTATTGCAAGAGTTCGACGGGAGGTTCGAGACAAGAAAGGAGCAGAAAATAAGGTTGCTGATCACTTAAGTCGTTTGGTTCAAGATTATGATGCTATGCCTATCAAGGAAACATTCCCGGAGGAGCATTTATATGCTGTCAGGAACAGAAATACCACTTGTTTGCCCAAACGGAGCCTATTTCCAGAATCAGAATTCTGTGCAGCAGCAAGTAAGTTTCCTAAGGACCCTTGGTTTGCGGATATTGTTAATTATTTGACAACCGGAGAGTTCTCACTCACTTTCATACGAGCTCAAGGACTTAAGTTGAAGAGTGATTGCAAGTATTATTTCTGGGATGAGCCTTATTTGTAGAAGGTTAGAGCGGATCAAATCATTCGAATGTGCATTCCTGAGGAGGAACAAGGTGAGATTCTCTTGCACTGCCATTCTTTTGCTTGTGGTGGGCATTTTGGTCCAAAACGTACTGCTCGGAAGGTGTTAGATTCTGGTTTCTTTTGGACCACATTGAATAGAGATGCATATCTTTTTTGTAAGAGTTGCGAGCGGTGTCAATTGACAGGAAATATTTCCAAGAGAGATGAGATGCCCCAAGTTCCAATGATTTTTTGTGAAATATTTGATGTGTGGGGAATGGATTTCATGGGACCTTTTTCTAGCTCGTTTGGAAATTTATACATCTTGCTTGCTGTGGATTATGTTTCGAAGTGGGTGGAAGCGAAAGCCACACGCACGAATGATTCTAAGGTAGTTGCAGCATTCTTGAAGTCTCACATCTTTACAAGGTTTGGAGTACCGCGAGCAGTGATAAGTGATCAGGGAACCCACTTCTGCAATCGCACCACTGAGGCATTAATGAGGAAGTACGGTGTTCATCATCGGGTGGCTACTCCTTATCATCCACAAACAAATGGCCAAGCTGAGGTTTCAAATCGAGAGATTAAGCAGATCTTGGAGAAAACCGTCAACCCTTCACGGAAAGATTGGAGCTTAAGGTTAGATGATGTCTTATGGGCCTATCGAACAGCTTATAAAACTCCTATCGGCATGTCGCCTTATAGGTTGATTTTTGGGAAAGCGTGTCATTTGCCGGTTGAATTAGAGCACAAGGCCTATTAGGCGGTGAAGCAAATGAACATGCAATCACTCAAGTGTGAGGAGGAAAGGAAGTTTCAACTTCAAGAGTTAGAGGAGCTTCGTCTCGAAGCTTATGATGCTGCCATGTGGTACAAGGATCGAACAAAAATGTGGCACGACACAAATCTGCGGGGAAAAACATTCCAAGTCGGCCAAAATGTGCTTTTGTATCAATCGAAGCTGCGTTTGATGCCTGGAAAGTTGAAGATGAAATGGATTGGTCCTTTCGAAATACTGACGGTTTGCCCAAGCGGAGCAGTTGAAATCATGAGTTTGGAAACGGGGAAAACTTTTATGGTCAATGGGCACCGATTGAAGCCATAAGATGATAAGTCTCTCGTTACGACAGTGGAAGCAATTTCACTGTTACCCCCGACGTGCTCCTAATTGCATCAGAGAGTCTAGCTGAAGACTTAAAATAAAGGCGCTTGTGGGAGGCAACCCATATTTTTATTCAGTTTTTTTTCTATTATTTAGTTTTCTTCATTTAAAAAAAACAAAAAAAATTGAAGTAATCGCCCATTTCTTACCCTAACCCACTCTTTTCTTTCTTCCTTTCTACAGCAGCAGCCGCCGTCCATTTTCCACCACTATGGGTGCGTCTATACTTGATGAGCTTCGACGGCGCAGCGATCCTGGTGACATCTTACCCCTTCTTATTTCTTTGTTCTGTCTGTTTTATGTGTGCTTTTGCTTCCCTGTCTTATGTTTTTTCTTTATTTGCTTGAGGGCAAGCAAAGTTTTAAGTGTGAGGAGGGTGTTTAGTTGTTCAGTGTTAGTTGTTAGGTTTATTTTTGCTAGAGTTGTGTCAAGTGAGCTAAGTATTGCCGATTTGTTTGACTTTGTAAACGCATTCTACCTGTTTGAGTTGTGTGATGAACTTGTGATTCAATATGCTGTAAAATGGTGGAATGTAATTAATTTTTGAAGAATTATTGAATGATACTTGGGATGACGAAAAAGGGAAATAATTGAATTTTTAACCCCACACTAAATGAGATTTGAGCCTATTATAGTATAGCACTCTCTACTTTGTTCTTTCTGAGAGAATTTAATTCACAAGGTTGCAATATCGAGTGTGCCATTTTATAATGCATGATAGAAGGCATTAGGGTGAACCAATTTTGGCCTGAGTTTCATTGTCCAACCTTTACATTAACCCCTAGTGAGCCAATTTGAAGCCTTGATCATTTCTTTGACTTGAGCTACTAAATATTTAACCAAGGCCTGTTTTTTGACTTTCTCTTGGCCCTATTGTGCATGTTCAAATTCAAAAATTCATCCATGTGTGATTTGAGTGAAAAGGAAATTTTTGTACGTTCAGTCTGCCCAGACAGAACCATGTGCTGAAGTTTCTGTTATGAAAAAGTTGATATTTGGTTCTGTTTGGCCAAACGGAGAGGAGCTGTAACTCATGTGTTGTGTTGCTTATCATTGGAATGTATTCTAAAGTGATGAATTGTATGTTTGTTCGAAATTTGAAGAAAAACAGAGGTGCTGAAAAAAAACAAAAAAAAGAAACAGAAAAAAAAAGAAAAAAAAACAGAGAAAAAATGAAAATATGCACCCAAGTTTAGTTGACGTACAGTTTGATGGGTAGTTTGTTGAGATGAGTTAGTTTGTTCTCCTTATGATGCCTAATTTGCATGGATGATGATTCGGTTTGGATGTGCATGATACTTTGTTCTTATTTTCTGAAGCCTAGGAATCCCTGTTAGATCCTTCCAAATTTTGAATGGTCCCTAGCCCCGTTACGCCAAATGAGAAAAGTCCTTCTTGAGTTACATGTTGGCTGCTTTATATCGCGATCGAGTGAAATTTATTTATGAGTGGCTGTCCTGGAATAGTATAGGGAGTGAATGAGTGAATCTGTGAGCTATATTTGATTGTTGCCCGATTTTGACTAAGTTGATAATAAAGAGGCATACTTGAGATTACATTCCGTTCATTTGATGGTTGAGAATCTCTTGTTTGTTGCATGATTCTTGCTTGCAGAAGTAGTTTCCAGTCGGACATGTTGGTATTTACTTGGCTGTTTTGTGTGTCTAGTTAGTTTGTTCGTGTCCCATCTTCTTACCTTTCATTCTTCTTTTCCTTTTAATTGAGTCGTTGTATTGAGTCTTGGGGAATTTGATGTTTCTGAACAACCATGTTTGATGATTTAGTTTTATCTTCTTTTCATACTTGAGGGCAAGTCTGATTCAAGTGTGAGGAGATTTGATGTGTATGTTTTTGGTTGTTCAGAAGTTGGGGTTTTCAATCATTTTATGCGAGTATAATGCACGTTTTAGTGTGTCTTGTGCAGGATTTTTGGAGAAATTATGAGTGCAAGGATTTGGACAAGATAAATCGGAAAAGAAGTATATTTTGCATGATTTTGCTGTGGATTAAGGATGCAAGGAAAAGATGGGCTGTGATTAATTTTGCATGTTAATTTTTATTGGATAGATAGTTAGTATTTTGTTATTATTGGGCTAATTAAAAGTGTCTTAATTAAGCCCAAACCCTTATTTTTAGTGGAGCAGTTGTTATCTATTTATTCTAGGATTAGGAGATTAATTAGGGAGATACTTAATTCTTATTATCCGCCGATTAGAAAAGCAGACGGGAGATTGGAGAGCAATTAGTCATACTTTCATTCCTTTGTTTCTATTTTTTTCCTTAGCCGCTTAGATTAACGAAGACGGAGAGCAGAAGACTTTGTAGCTTAGTTTTAGTTTAATTTTAGTTTGAAATATTGTTTTCAGATTTGCATCGTTCGTGAATATTGGTGACTATTTTTATTGTTCTTATTTTATTTCTTTGATATATATTATGCTTTATTTAGTTTATCCGATTGCATTTAATTTTATTATGAGTAGCTAATTCTTTAATTCGGCGATAATATTGAAGCACTAGTCTATTAATATCTGTGAGATCTAATTGTTCGTATAATTAATTTCCTAGGGTTTCGATTTATTCCTTGTGTTTAAAGTTAATTCTGATTTTATTTAAGCCTGATCAACTTAGATTTAATTGGATTACAGTCAATTAGTTTCCCCAATCCTTAATTGTTGGAATAGGGCTAATTAGTGATAAAGCTACCATGTTCGTAGTATGAATAAATTGGTAGACGGGTTATTACTTGCTTTCTTGGGTAATTCGTCTAAATTGGGTTCCTTCAGATCTAAAAGCTATTAGAGCATTAAATCTAGGTCTGGCGTCTCCAGCTAGGTTGTGTTTTAATAAGGGAAATAGTTAGGTCTGGCATCTACAGCTAACTATCGATAAAGCACGTAGGAATTGGGGTATGTCCGCTGCGTTCACGGTACCCTATAACTGGTTGGTTCTTGAGAATTAATTAATCTTTGCATCGATGATCAGAGTCTAGGCTAGTGTGGATCTATTCGAAGCCGGATTGCTTTTCTTTTGATTATATTCTCGTTTGCTATTTTAGTTAATTTCTTTGTCTTCTTAGTATTTAATTAATTTATCTCAATTTAAGGCGTGGTGGCTACACCAAAACTAGATTTATAGGAAAAATAGGTGAATTCCCGTTTTCTGTGGTTCGACCCTACTTGTTGCTATACTAATTTAATTTTGAGCATGTTGCAGGAATTATTTGGTGGTATACGACGTCCACCATTCTCGATTAAAATAGTGTGAATTTTCTGTACATATATACTCGTCTCAAATCCGTTGGCCAATACTTTATCTTAACACTACAAAGTTAATATTAGCTAAAATTAGTAAAAATCCTGCTTTTTCTGTCTATTTGAATCGTCTCGGTGGTTTATACTAAATTAATATCCCTGATCTTAGCCAAAAGTCCGAAAATATATGAATCAATATTGCACGAAATAGATATATCCAAATAGATAAAAAAAATTATTAGATTAGAATTAGAATAAATGAATATGAATTAATATTGCACAAATTACCATAATAAAAGAAAATTGAAATTGAGAATCGAGGAGGGCGGTACGTGTATATATTTTAAAATAATTTTATACCTCTTCAAATCTTTGTTTTTATTCTTTTTTTTTTAGCTATCTTTCCATACATTTGATTCAATGTGATATACATATTCTAGCATGCATTAATCGAAGATTTTAGAAAAATAGGAATGAAAAAGGAAGAAAATTCCATTTAGACATGTTAATTAAATATATTTATTTAGTTTTCGTAGGAATTATAATTTACAAAATTTTTATTGGTCTCTTAAAATGCTAATTTGCTATTTCAAAATTTGTCTGTTGCTTTTAAATATAATTATTAGCGTTACTTATAGAATAACTTAAAAAATAGTAATTTTATTTCTCCTATCTAAACATATACTAATTGAGAATGACAATGAGTTGAATATCAATTCATTAAGAATTTTTTGAAACTCAAATCTGTTCATCATTTATATGATATTTCTCAAAAATATGATGATGTACTCATCCTTCAATTTTATTTAATATTGTACAAAATATGGAATTCAAAATGTATTAGAATGAAGGTGATACATTAGATCGAAAAAAGGCAGAACATATGGAATTCAAGATAAATCGGAATAGAGAATGAAAGGCTTATATTTTTCTTTTTTCAATTGATAAAATTAAAAGATGTTATACTTTATTTTTTTCAATTGATTAATGACATGATTAGTTAAGAATGGAGGATGGAAATATAGGAGAAGATTAAGATAAAATAAAAAATAGAATATAAAAGATGTACTCTATATATTATTGTAATTGAGGTGTGAGAATATAACTTTGAGATAGACTATACATATATAATTAAGGGTCTTGGGATTTATATATTATTATATAAATATATAATATTTACTAATATGTGAATATATTTAAATAGATGTTGATATATCCAAATAGATAATTATTATATTAGAATTAGAATTAGAATATATGAATATGAACTAATATTGCATAAATTATCAGAATAGAGAAAAATCGAAATGGCACACCAAGGTGGGAGCACCGTTTATTTTTCTATTAGTAATAGATGTTTCGTTTTATCATTAAACAATATTATCATCTATGTTAGAAATAACGGAACATAATAACATTAATACGCTTTTCAAAGAATATAAAATAATAAAAATAATACGTAAAAGAAAATTACATAATCGCATGCGTGACAAATGAGAAAGACTTAAAGGAGGAGTTTCCACATTTCGTGGCTTAGTTCATCTTGTCAAAGATGGATGCTTTGCTGCCTAAAAAGAGCGCCGAAAAATACTAGTGGATAAGAGTAACCAAATTTACATATATGGCTACTTTTAGTTTGAAGCATTATTGCACGTTTAACTTATCCATTAACCAAAAGGAGAAAACCCCCCACAACAACCTAGTGGTATAGTGGGCGAGTTAAGGACCGAAGGTCGTGATTTCGAATAGATCGAGTTCGTAATTTGCTTTTTTATAAAATTAAAATTAAAATTTACTAAAAACATATTATTAGATTAATGGATTTGCTTTTGCCGTTTTGAATGAAAAAATGTTTTCCTCATAAAAGATTAATGGATTTAGGCACCATACATCTCTCCTTAAGTAAGAGGTTTATGGTTCAATTCCCACTAAAATGTAAGTTGAGGGTATGTGTCTAGTTCATACTAATTTATTAATATTGTGATAGTATTGTGATTTATATGGAATTATTTTATAAAATCATGAATTTGTGATTTGATTTATATATAACTCGTATCCCAAAAAAAAAAAGATTAACGGGTTTTCTCGTCACAAAGAAAAAGAAGAAAAAGATGATTATTTGGTACTGCGTAATTGTCAGCATGAAAACTGACAAGTAGTAGTAATATTCAGAAAATGGAGGCTGGGATTTCAAATAAAAGTCCAGATTATTAGGAGCTAGTATATTTTAGTTTTACGTAGCAGTCCATAATAAAAGCTTGATTTCTACGTTTTCCGTCATATTTTGATGCAAGGTTTTTTTCTTTATAAGTGCATCTGTGCATATTGATAACGTTGAACTATATGTTGAAAATATATATCTATATATATATATATATATAAAAGAAAGAAGCGAAATTGTAAAATTAAAATGAGCCGAACATCGAAATGGACTTTCAATTCCATGTGAGTCATGGTCAAACTCCATTTTGATAACTACAAATCTCTAGCTCGTGCGCTTTTCATTGTGTTAGGCACTTTTTCATAAAAACCAGAAAAAAAAAAAAAGGGTTGTTGGGCTCGCTTTAGTTACATTTTCTTTATTAAAATTTAAGCAAATAATACTACCTTTTGTTTTAGAAATTTAATAAATAATCCTTTGAGGCTTTGATACAGAAAGAATTTAGTATTCTAATGGAAATAGAATTTTAATTAAAGTTTGGTAAAGTTACACGTTCACATACATTAGAGTTGAAAACTGACGATTGCGATCGAGTCTAACAACCTTTTCACCATGAGATTAATTAGACAAGATCAACGTATATGATAAAAAAATAACATATAAATAATAATGATAACAGTATATATAATTAATTGAAGCAGAATTTGGGATAACCAATATAGATAGTGGAAATTAATAGTTGGCCACAAACTTTATTTGTAGAAATTCTGGCCAATTTTTGGAAATTTGGACCAATTTGCCCTTGGAACCACTATTAACCATCCATCCACCCATTTCATTTTTCAGTTTTCAAATTTCAAATTCTCTATTTCTGCAAAATATTCTCTCTCTAAAAATCCTATTTTTCTCCATTTCTTCCGTCGCCGCCGTCGTACTTTCATTTTGCCGTCGCCGCCGTCGTACTTTCATTCCGCCGCCGCATCGTCGTACTTCCATCCCTTCCGCCGCACCGCCTTCGTACTTCCAGTCCAGTCCGCCGCTCCGCCTTGAACTTTCACATTCTGCCGGCCATATTCCAGATCTGCCGTCGCACCAGATTCTTCTAGATATGCCGCTGCACCAGATTCTTCCAGATCCCGTTTCCTTATTTCACAGCTTTCTCTTCGGAATCCATGGCGTCACATTCCAGATCTAATGTCCTGGATGGTGTTCGTCTTTGGTCAACCGCATCCTGGTATGCCTTGGCACACCTGGTACGAATGCAACGTATTCGTACCAGGTGTGCCAAGGCATACCGCGCCTAGACTTGGCACACCTGGTACCAGGTGTGCCAAGGCATACCGCACATAGACTTGGCACACCTGGTACGAATGGTGTGTATTCGTACCAAGTGTTCCAAGTCTATGCGCGGTATGCCTTGGCACACCTAGTACGAATATGTTGTATTCGTACCAGGTGTGCCAAGTCGCGACGCGCAGTGACGTGAAAAATACTGGAAGAACACATATGCACGAAGAGGACAATAAGATCTGAAAAATATGACAAGAACATGACAGACTAGATCTAAAACATGACAGACTAGATCTAGAAAACTCAATTAAAACTAATACAGTAAAAATACCTCAAATAAATCACTATGGAGATGAAAGCTACGCCGGAGAAGATGACCGGAAAAAGACTATAAGAGAAATAATAAACTGTTCGAAAAAGTGTACAAATAAATCAAATCAAAAAGACGATCAAGGAAGAAAACGCGGCGGCGGCAGACGGGAGGGAGTGGCGGTGGAGGAAGAGAATACAGAGAGAAAGAGACATGAGAGGAGAGAGAAAGTGAGAGTGGAGTGGGTGAAAGAGAGAATACGGGGGAAGAGAAAGTGAAAGTAGTTGTAATGTGATGTGGAGGACATTTAAGTCACTTCAGCCCAAAGTTGGCCACAATTTATTAGAATAAAGTTGGTGGCCAACTATTAATTTCCACTAACTTAATTTGCTAGTCAACATGATTAACCCTAATTAATTTCATAATCGATTTATTCATAAGAAAACTATCCTTAAGTTATGGTTGGTAAAATTTATAGTTTTAAAATAGATTAAATTAAACACCCACTAGAAAATGATAGGTACGGAAATATATTATACCATAACTTAGTCTTAAATTGAAAATTAAATTCAAACTTAAAATCGTAAATCATGCAGTATATCATGCTGTCTGTACAGTCCCACAAAACCCCCAACTTCTTCCGTTTTTCCTTCACATATTTCAGTCGTTGGCGTTGGGTCTTGTGACAGACTTTTTTTTTTTTTTAATAATTATTAGTATTATTATAATTGTTATTGCAGACTTTTCTTGATTATTAGAATTATTTGTGCCTATTAAAGTTTTATAATTTCTTTGCTAACGACAAAACTGGCTAAGTCAAAAGGCCACGTGCAGAGATGGATAGAATCTCGAAAGCAATCTTGGTTCCACACCGTGATTAACGTAATTACGTAACAAGTCCTTTTCATTGAACAAGTAATCATTTTTACCATTCCTTTTTTGAAGAAATTATTAGTTGTTTTTTTAAACTAAAAAGAAAAAAAAACTAATAATCAATCATTTTTGTTCCCAACTTTGTGTAATTTTTATTTTGTTTTATTGGCATGTTATTGTCACGTTCTCTTCTCTCACCCACCAATTTGGAAAGTCTTTACAAAAAATAATTAGGAGAATAAATTAGCGGCTCGTGAGAAAAAAATTGAGGTTAATTACACTAATTTTTAGCAACGTCCATGTGTCTGTATAATTGCATGCAAATCATATACAAAAGAGACAAATAACATTAGAAAAATAAAGTGTAATACTTTGTATTTTAGGATTAATTGCAAGTTAAATCACAATATTTACCCTCATTTGCAATTGAAACTCCACTTTCAAAGTATTACAAATAAATTCACAGCCGTTTTAATTTTCGCAACACTTCAAAAGTAGTATTACAACTGTAAATGAGATGTGATTTGATGTGCTAACCCTTTAATTGATATGCATTGCTTATGTAAAATAATTATAAAATATACATAATGTGTTAGAAAGATCATGAACAACGAACACAATTAATTAGAAATTATGCATTTGCGAGATTTGAACTCGTAAACTTTGGGCTTCAATAGCAAACACGTCGATTTTGATTGTACGCTCATGGTTCTTCTATTCTCTACAAATTTCTGGATCTAATTAGACCAATGTAATCATATTTAATTTAAAATAAACTAGAGAATTTTGATTAATCAATTAAGAATTTAACAAATAGGAGACAACCAATACCCTCTATTATTGAGCTACAAACCCGTGACTATTTATAATTTAATACAATAAATTTCGTAACTTCAGAATAAGTTGGGATAAAAGAGTGGGTTGGTTTCTATTATTTTCATTCAAACTCGTAAGTCACAAGCTTGATATTATGCACTAATAACTTACTTAATTGACAAAAGAACAATTTGCAACTAATTTTTCGTCACATCACCTACCTAAATTCTATAGCGTGGTCGTTGGCATGCATAAAAGCATGGCAATCTATTTTGAAAACTAACAAATATTTATCAAAGTACATGCAAGACAACTTCCATATCAACTAACTATTATATATATATAACACGATTTAATATGTCCACCACTGATATAATGATATTCTGAAATCCTGTTTATATTGAGCTTTTTTCGCTACCCTACATATTCACATAAAATATTATATTATCTTTTATAATTAAGACAAGCTAATATAATAATTAAATTATAAATTAATATGTAACAATTTTATAGATTGGAGTGATAGGGTCCCAAACTCCCAATCTTGTAATATTTGTCAAAGAGGCTCCATTTTCAAAATAATGTGCACTCTTTTTTTGACCTCGTATATTTCATGCACCCATAACCCCTAACAAATAACCGTCCCCCCAACTCCCCCATAAAACCTAGTATTTATTTTCTCATGAAAACCATTTTTACATAATTAAGAGGAAAAAAATCCAAGCAAATAAGCAAAAAAAATGGGGAACAGTTTGGGAGGAAGTAAGAGCGCAAAAGTAATGAAGATTAACGGTGAGAGTTTCAAGTTAAAGACTCCTGTTCGGGCCGGGTCGGTGGTGGCGGACTATCCGGGCCACGTGTTGTTGGAGTCGGAGGCAGTGAAGCATTACGGCGTCAGAGCCAAGCCGTTGGAGCCGCTGCAGGAGCTGAAGCCAAAGCGGCTCTATTTCCTCGTTGAGTTGCCCAAATTCCCCGAAGACAGGAGCGCCAGGAGGGTAAGATCGGGAATTCACATGAGCGCCAAGGACCGGCTCGAGGGCCTGATGCTGGCGCGCCGATCAGCTTCGGATTTGTCAATCATGAGGCCGCCGAGCATAGCGGTGGAGGAGGAGGAGAAAAGGGAGAATGGCGGCGGCGGCGGCGGTGGAGTTAGGGTGCGGATGAGGCTGCCGAAGGCGGAGGTGGAGAGATTGATTGCGGAGAGCAGGGATAACGGTGAGGTGGCGGAGAAGATTGTCGACCTATGCATGGCCAAGAGCTCCGCCGCGGACGGCGGCGAGGCGGCGGCGGAGAAGAACGCGCATTGGAATGGCGATCGTGGAGTGGTTACGCGTGGCATCAAATCCCGTGAGGTTAGTTAGATCTTTCCGGCTTGAAAATTTTTGTTACATTTTCAAATTAATTATATGTTTTATATATAAATATATATTTCTTATATTTTGAAATTATATAGTATATTAGGTTTAATTATCGGTAATTCTCATATCATACATACGGGAATGATCATTTGCATCGACAAAATAAACTATGAATAATTGTAACGTGAAAATATAACAAGTAAAACTTAAAACGCGCGAGTTGTTCCTTGACCTTTTAAATTTTCTTATTTAAAAATGATTTTGCTCAATTTTCTCCATTTCTCATGGCATATTTAGTGGATTTATATTTTTGTTCCATGTGCTTTTCCTTTAAAAAAATCCAGTAAATCTCTAGGATAATATTAATTTATTCAACTAGCTAGAAATCTTTAAAGTAAAATGTTGATTACGTAATAATTGTAAAATAATAATTCCGTACGTGTTCTCATACTTTTGAAAATTCAATCGTCGCTTTCTATTTATCTAATTACTAAGGCCAAAAATTTCTGAAAATTTTGACGGTCTCAGATTTCTAGAGAATAAGACAAATTGCTAAACCAATTTAAACACATTCATATTTTGGGGTCTCTGGGTATAAAGTCAAACTGTGTTGGCTCTTTGTTTATCGTTTTCACACCTAAGCATAAGTTAAAAAAGTTCTTGATTAAGTGTTCAGATTTTGTGTTCGATATATTCTCGACTTTCTTTGTTCATATTCTTAATATATTGCGCTTTCTTAGTTTAATAAAATAAGAATTCTAGATTAATTGTTTTGAAATGTCTAGAAATAGAAAAACTTGCGTGTTTTCTTCTTCAAAAAAAAAAAAACAAAAACAAAAACAAAAACAAAAACAAAAACAAAAACAAAAAGAGCTTGTGCGTGGTAGTTATGGTAAGAATTTATTTCCAAAATTTGAAAAAGAAAAAGAAAACCCTTGAAAAAGGTTTGGATTTTACTAATGTTTTCTAAGTTGAACTATTCAGAAATCTAGTCGTCATTAGCAATATTAATTTGTGAAAACGAATATAGGAGAAAAAATTCAAGTATATGATCATTAAAAGGAAAAGGAAAGTTGGACATCTTTAAATAATTGGTCTGGCCAATTATTTCATTTTCAATTGATTGGAGATGTCAACTAGTGGGGTTTTTAGCTGAAATCTCGTCCTAATTCAATAGGCTAGAATGTTTCGATACAAATATTAAAAAAATGAGTTATTTAGAATAAAATTGGAAAAAGAAAATAACTTTTTGAAGGGTATTTTTGTCAAACTAAATATGAGAGAAAATGAAGAAAATAGCTCTTTTGATGACAAATGTGTAATTTATGAAAAATGTTAACGGTATTTGTTATGTGTTGTGAGGTATTGTAATTTCTGTTATAAAAAATGACCCTATTGAAATGGAACGTCCGTATAAAAATGGCCTATTGAAATGAGCCTATTAAATTGGGACGAATGGAATATAAATTAATACACACAAAAATACAAAATATAACTACCAAAAGATGACTAGGATTAGGTAATGTTAATTTGATGGATTTCAACAACCTAAAAAGTTTTCAATATAAATAATAATTACTAAGAGTTTTCTCTAACAACCTTTTATCAATTGGACAACTATATGATATGACCCTGACCCATAATGTCGGGCCGCTCATTGAAAATTAAAATGATCAAAGGCATATAAATTATATTGGAATAATAACGACATTGGAATGGTGAAAATTTGATTTTTTTTTCTTCTTCTGATTGGTTATATATTAATAAATTGCTTTTTAATTTAAAGTGAAAGTTTCTGACTTATCTCTGGTGTTGCAGAAGCGGGTCGGATTCTTACCCATCCATGAAGGAGAGATCCACCATATCGTTATGGCCTCATAACAAATTATTTTCGCAATGATAAATCGTTAGTATTTTATCTCTCCGAATTCCCATGTAATAGTTCTCAGCAACAAAAGAACAGAAATATTTCTGTTAATTTTGTATATGTAAAGGTTTCGATTTTAGATGCTGAGAATCAAATTTAGTTATAACTAGGTGAATTATGAGAGAGTGTAGAAAATTAAAATATCAGTCAAATGAGAAATAGAAATCCTCAAATCATTATGCTTGGAGCGACCTATTTAATAAAATAGCAATCTCGTGTATGCACAATGATGAACTTGAATTATACCAATGTTTTATATGTGACATATAACTTTAATACAAAGAAAAATAATTCCCCAAATAAAAAAAGAGTTTACCTAAACAAACACACACACACAAATGTCATAACTTTGAAAAAAAGAATGCCTCCAACCATCCAACTTCTAAACTATTTGTTCATCATTATCTTTAGTTAAATGTGGAGCCAAAATTGAAATTATTGTATATGAGTCTAAACTAATTTCAGTGATTAGAAAATGACATTTCTGAAATAAATAAAAGCCATGCGACAGGGACGTCATTCTTATACTCTTAAATAGGAAAATAGAACTAACAACTACCACCTATATACACCTAAATTACTCCAAGTCAATTCATTTTCTTTCTTATATTAGACTTTTTTCCTCTTAAAATTTTGTTGTCCTTATTAATGCTCTCTTAATTTCTTCTCTAAAAAAAAGTTCAATATAGTTAGTTAATTTTTGAATTATTGGGCCTCATAAATGAACCGCCTAAAACTCAATAATGACACCATAATTGACTTTTTAAGCTATCTTCAGCTACTATATATGAGCCTGTTTTTAAATAATTAAGGCTCTGTTTGGTTTCTATGACAAGATAATAGCAAGATACAATATAGGATGAACCAAGACTGAATCTATGATTAAAAAAATTATTTGGTTGGAATATCAATTTTTATACATTCTTAAAAACATGTTTGGTTTGCAATATTACACAATATTAATTTATTGTTCATTTACTAATATACCCCTAGAATTCATCTCCCATAATATGTCTGTTTATGAATTCACACCTAAATTTGTTACTTTAACTTAAAAAATATTTTTTATATCCTCAAAATAATATATATATATATATTATAAATCTAACTAAAACCCATGATTTTGCAAAAGCTTGATGCTTTTGCTCATATTATTATTTAGACAACTCTCTAAATATTTTCTTTTGCTCTCTACCCCTCCAAATCCAATCCTGTATTTCTCTCAAAAAAAGGAAAAAGAAAAAAGAGAGACAGAGACAGAGAACATAAACCAGTCCTATTTTTGTTCTAGATTACATACCATCTCTCTTCAAATTCTGAAATAAATGGTTGATGCTGCTGCTGCTTCACTTTAACAGTCCATAGAACTCCTCCTCAGGCATCATGAAGAGTCAATTGCCGCTCAATTTAAAAATCAAATTGTATCCCTCTAGAAATCAATTTTCCCTCGTTTCTTGAAGACTTTCCAGATAGGGCTGAAGAAAATATTGAGCTTTATTAATGGTAAAAATGCTATTATGCTGGCATAGCTTTGTTTTACTTTATTTCCAAATGAATTGGAGAAGCAAACGGAAGTATCAATTAACCCAAAACAAGAAAAGTTTTCGTTTCCACAAATTCATGGAACTCTTCAAATCCAATTTTATGTAATTTGTGCGAACTCTTAAGAACCCCAGAATTAAGTGAGTAGAAATCAAATGTACCCGCGCGCAGAGCTCAATTGATTTTCTTCTTCTTTTTCTTCTGACCTCAAATTGAATCGCCACTCAAATTAATTCGCCAAATACAGAAGCTAGAGAAGACGTCTGTAACGTGAATAAATATCGGATATGCAGAGGCTAGAGAAAAGAAATGATAAAATGGTATTCTTCAACTAAAGATAATTTTGTCGCTGGGATAGCCTCCGATTTACAATCATGCTATTAGTACCGGACCAACTTATCCTTGGATTGAGTCATGGGCCGACTGGTTTGTGCATCTTGTATACCAAAGGGTAATTCTAAACATAGCCCTTTTTTTACTTATTATAGCCCTAATTTAGAAAAATAAAAATAAATAACTTATGTACTATTTTATCCCTACACACCCCAAACTAAATTCCTAATACATTAAAATCTTCACCGTATAGCCTCCTCCACGGACGCGAGTTCAACAAAAAAATTGAAAAAAGTTATAATGATTAATCTCCATATGTATATGTTTATGGAGAAACTGTATCTGTATAAATATTTTCATTACAAAGGAGAGCCCTTAGATCCCCATTAAAACAATATTCAGAAAGGCTCGAGCAAAATCCTTCTCGACGTGCATGCTATAACCCTCCAAAGGAGGCAAATTCTAACTTCGCTCATCTTGCACACTTGGTGGCACGAAATTAGGTGCACAACATTCATAGACAGTGGATCTGGTTTTCAAAAATATATTTGAACTTCATGAATGCAAAATATGGAATTTGAGATTGAGACGAATTGGATGTTGGAAAAATCGATGGAAATACTCAGGTGAGAAATCGAGAGAGAAATTGGAGATTTATTTCTTGAATTCTGGGAGAAGAAAAGATCGAGAGAGAAGAAATTATTGTTATCTTCTTTTTTTTCCCCATATTTCTGTGAATTGATCTTGTATTTCGTTAAATAAATTGAGGGCTACAAGGGCAAAATAGTATATGTATTATTATTTTAATTAATTTTTTAATTATGGGGCTATAGTGAGTAAAATGGGGTTACGTTTAGAATTACCCGTATACCAAACATATGATTGTGTCAAATCTGGCCTTTAATCTTGCCCAATCCAAGCAACCGAACAAGGTCTAGTATTAAACGTTAGTTTGATTTTCCAAATATATCAACTAAATTTTCCAAATTGGCGACGTTTGTTTTCAATTCTCTTTACATCAATCAGGTTTTATAAAATACTATACCGACTGTGCAAGCATCTCTTTGAAAAATATCCTCATAAATACTTTCGTGTACATAAAGACCTGTTGAATTAATAAAACATTATATTATTTAAATTCACAAGAACCAGAATCAAGCGCATGTTTTTCAACTTTTTCTTATTCTCACTATCATCGTTTTACAGCTGCATTTGATGAAATAAATGAAAATAAGAAATATTGGAGTGAGGCTTGTCATATTTACACTGGTGTAGACCTCTTCTTGGGGGTGAATTACTCCCCCCCTCAAAAAAGTAATCAATAAAAGAAAATTATATTAAAAAAAAAGAGAGAGAGATGAAGGCAGCTAGCAATGTGGGCATGCTAAGATGACCATTGATCTGGAACTGTAAGGAAATAGGTGGTCATAGCCTTTCTAAATCTTTTCTTGTACTGTTTGGGAGAAATTATTGTTGGAGAAGCATTCTTAGGACCACCTAGTATGCCTGAAGCCTTCACCCATGTCTCTAAATGCTTGTCCCATGTATACTGTCTCATGAAGTCTATGATTCCCATCACCAGCTCCTTCCTCTCCTCATCCACCCCGACCAGCAACGAGTAGTCCATCACATCCACAGACTGCATGCATGCAACGCCACAACACATGTAAGAACAAGGACTAATTAATTAACATCTGGTTGTTCAATCGTACGTGTTTATGTTTATCGTGTATGCATGCTAGTTTATTGATACTATTACCCCATGTATATGTGTATGAGTCAGAGATTTTAGATCAGTCTAGAAACATCTAAACATTAATTGCTTACGGCTAAAAATGATGTGTCGTTCCAAACAGCTCTCTCTAGGCTCCTTTTTGCCTTGCCACCAAGAAATATAGGACTTGTACGAAGTGTTTCCAACAGATTCATGTCTAACAATACTTTGTTAGCACCCGATGTGTCTGAGTTGTAACGCGATCTTGAAGAGCCCTTCAGATCATAGACTCTAGAAATATTTCTTTTGTAAAAGAGATTCTCCATCACCATCAAATCCATTTTCACCTCTTTCCCACCTTTCTTGACAGTAACCTAGTATAATGTAAGAGAGAGAGAGAGAGAGATTTGGAAGTTATATACGCCATTAGATACACATGAATATCAACGACGGGGTTTCCTCTTTTAGCAATCATAAGGGAAAGAGAATAAGAGGATGAACCTGAAATATTCCTAGGACTTTGGCAAGGCAAGTAGGACTTCCTGAGGTAAGAGCATCTTTCAAATACTTGAAGTATTGAGGGGCGAATTCTTCGAAGGATTCCAACTCAGTTTTCGTCACTTGTTTGATTATGAACCGATCATCAAATGACTTGGCAAAGTAGACATTGCTCTTGCCTCCTTGAGCGCTCCATCTCTTGCAACGGATCAAGGATCGTACAAACTCCACTTCACTCGGGCAGCATTTCCTTCGGAGCGAATCAAACTGCTTTGCAAAGTAACAAGTGACTGAAAACTTCGCCTTTCCACCAGCATTGGAAGATTCATCCTCGAAAGAAATCCGAAGATGGGGAGAACTATCTTGATCTGCTGTTGTGGATGAACCATCGTCAGAGCTGTTATAACTTCCATAGTTCATGTAATCTGAATCCAATGAGCCAAAAGATTGCCACGTTGACAGATCAGAAGCTAGCGAATTCACCTTGTTGAGGAGTCTAACATTTGATCCTACTTCGGTCCCACTTAGCCTACCGGCTACCCAGTCTTCATACTCTTTCGAGCTAAGGGCATATGATATTATGCTGGTGGGCTCGTTGTCGTAAACAGTGACAACAACATCCTCATGGCCATTGTGCAGAACCATCAGTCTTGCTCCTTCAGGCAGGAGAGAGAGAGACGATATAAAAGAGGGAGAAACAGTCGAAGAAAGGTTCAACTTTTCAGCCTCACGCGGTGATACTTGGGAGTAAGTTCTTTGTACATTCGCAACGGGATCCCTTACCATGTGCCTATAATCCCCAGAAGCATGAAAAGATCGGATATTGGACAAATACAACGAGGAAGGAGGAAGCCCTCTACGTATTCTTTCTTGAAGCCGCTGAGCAGAATCAAAGGAATAAACTCTTGCTGGTCCTGCCAATCTTCTGAATATCGGATTCTCCTTCTTCTCGATTTGAGCAAATGAAAGAGTTTCATATACATCCGTGTTTGCCATGTCGAGAGACTGAGATTTTATTGATACGAGATCAGCACCAGACCATGCGGAATCTATTTTATCGGAGAGAATTGATGCAGCTGATGGAGCGCGCTCCAGAGAAGTAACATTGGCACCATTCTCCTCATCTTGGAGCAATTCTTCTCCGCGCTGCAGTTTTCGATAGCTTTCCAAGAAACCAGATTCAAGTTGAGAAGAGTTAAGCCCCACATTATTGGATGGTATAGCTTCATTGGCGCGTTCTTCTGATTCTGAGTACACAGACACAATATCTTCCTGACCAAGATCCAGGCTTTTATCTTTCGCGCATGAATCAGAATCTTTCAATGAAATACGAGATGCAATATCCGTTGCAGCCTTGGGGCTAGAACCTCTCTTGAAGAGGGAGTTCAGTAAGAAAAGCCTTCGATCCCAGACTTGTGAACTGATCATAAGAGAATGTCTCATACGGTTAATCTCAAGTATGTCAATTGTAGCTTCACACTGTTCTGGAACTTCTCTGTCAGCGAATTCGAGCAAATCCTATCAGATATATAGCAATTACAAAGTTAATAATGTGAATTTTTTCTTTGTTTAGAAAGCATAGAATCCATAACATAGTTACATTCATTACACTGCACTAGACTGGTACTTACTTTGTAATAAGATTTTTCATCAGAAAGCATGTCGTTTAGCTCCAAGACATGGTCATGCAGCTCATTTGCATCGGTGAATTCATCCATAGAAGATAAACATTTACTTTTAAATTCATCAAGAACATGTGATATCTCTGCATGCAATGCCTTTGCTTTGCTCAACAGCTAACAAATAAAAGACACAATCAAGATAGATAGAGTGTTCGACATTATTATTTATTCCAAAAGTACCAAAATTTGAAAAGCTCTTTTGGGTTATATAAGTTACCTCACATGCTTCTTTTCTTATCCAGGGTTGTTCACCAAGACCATCAAATTCAAGAGTTGAAGGGGGCAAACGAACGGAGAGGATGTTGATAGGCGAATATCGGAAGAAAGCAACCATATTGCCAAAACTGTCAAAGAATAAAGGTGAGCTTCAAATGTAAATGATGAAAAAAGAAAATATAGATAGATTGTGATTATGTACCCATAAAATCTGAGGCAGTCCCTCTGCAGTGAATGACCACAGCTGGCAACACGGTTCCCAGTTGAATGGTTTGAAAAACTAAGTTCTAGAAACTTTCCAAACGAAAGTCCCCAAGCAGCATCTGACATAACCACTCTTCGAGTGGCTGGTGGAACTCCTTCAGTACGTTCACACCTGAGGCATCTATGCCACATCCATATCTTGCCATCCTGTTCCCCGGGAAGCTTAAGTGATAGAAGGCGTTTAACATTTATTGTAAGATTGGCATGCTGGTGAGTATAACACATAACATGGGCTTCAGCTGGTTCCTTGCACGATCGACACAGAAATGACTGGAAATATGAATTGCAATGAGGTACAAGAATAATTGAGGGGAAAAAAATCCAAAAAAACAAAAAAAAATGAAATAACAACAAAATTTACCTGATCAAACAAATCATCCCTCAGATACCTCCCTAGTGGTTTATCAGAAGGGCCATAGAATTTCAAACGAACAAGCCTTGACCGTTCACATACAGTTCCATTCGCCATATTATGGCTGGAAAAAGAAACTAATATGCTGTTGTGACTGTCGTTAGCTGAAAAGTATTCAGTATCTTCACCTTGTACAGGGGTTGCAAGTCCAACAACACCTGATTGGCCCTCCTCTTGACCTATAGCTTCTGTCACGGTATGATTTCTGACACTCAAACAAGTAGGTCTCTGAACATCAGGACCTACATCTAATGCTAAATTCTCATTGCATGCCTCGGATAATGCTTTTCTGTATCTAAATTCATCTGGAATAGAAACATCATCACAACCAGCATCGCTAAGTTCAGACACAGATTCCTGCAATCCTAGCTCCAAAGTGAGATCTGCAGATCCTAAATCTATATCAGAGACTTTGTTTTCTTCTCTGTAACTGATGGCCATAGCAGAATCAGGAACCACAGAGATGGCCTTATCTGTAATAAAGCCTGAAGATTTAGTTGCTGCTTTAGGAAGACTAGCGCCCTCGTCTGCAAGAAAGGAAGTCTCTAGTAACAAATGATATGCTGCAAAGACAGCATATTGGGTCACATGTTTCACCTTCTTAAGCTCTTCACGGCAAGAGCCCCGCAGTACAACCTATAAATTGAAAATGTACACTTTATAAGATTATCATTTTTATGAAGCATTACACAGAGACTATAACAAATAGCAGAGATGATAGGAGGGAAAAATGGCAGGTGACACAAGATGGGGGCTACATTCTTGCTTTTATTATAAGTAATTTTTAATAAGGGGTGCAAAATGAAAAATAAGCATATAACCAAAACCAACAGTAACGCCATTATTAATATATGCCCAAAAAAAAAGAACATATATCTGGTAAAAAAAGTCAGTACTCAATACATGATCATATCAATTAGAAGACACATGGCAAAACAAAGGCATATATTTGGAACCAGACATGGACTAATACACAACCATGTACAATATGGCACATAGCAAACATGCAACATAATACAATCGCAGAAATATAGCATGGCTAAAGATATCATATGGGGTGCCTCTGAGATGAAGTACCCTACCGTGCAACCTAAGCGCCTCGGACAACCTTCAAAAAACATCAAGGTTTTTGATGGCTTTCTGTTGAATTGATTAGCTGGTTCATGATCTTCTGAAACTTTTTCCAAGCGGAAGATCTCGCAGTGCCCCAACCTTGTTGTGGATATGTGATCAGTTGACGGAGTTATACTAGCACCACTACATCTAGCAATCTTTTCCAGTAGAGGCCTTTTTACATTTAGAACTAAGGAGATCTCTTTTGCTAGCAGATGCTCAAGAGCAAATGAAGACACACTTTTCTCCACTAGCAAAACATTTGGACGATGGGCCTCTATCTTAGAAACAATCGTCTTCAGATGATCGTTCTCCTGATTCAAAAATCAGGCAAGATTTAATTTCATTCTTGTAACATAATGATATTAGATAGATCAGAAAAATCATGACAAACCTGTTGTAGTAATGTCTCAAAAGATGCCAGTTGATTGGGAACTCTTTGATACTCCAGAGCTCCTCCTAAGAGAAGCAGTCGAGCATTTTTGTATTGAGACGTCATTCGTTTGTGTTTTATATTCTTTGTACAAACTACTCCTTTGATAACTTTGCTGCACACAAGAAAGATAGCATACACTCAGTTACAACTAAAGGTACCAAACAAGAATATTTTCTCTATATCTTAAAGTATGCAGATGTTAAATCTTTAATTGAAAATCGTTTTGGCTATACATTCTTTTGTAAGTTGACGTTACCTTTGGCAAGAGCTTCCTGAAGCTACACATTTGACCTTCAAATAGTCACATGGATCCATGCTGCCTCCTCTACTGGTATCAGGCCTCAAGAATTTTGCAGCTTGCCACGCAATAGTTATTACTATTTCAAGCCAATCTTGAGCACAGTTATCTTTTTCGATGATAATACCCTGCCCTTGTAAAAGCTGTGACACAAGAGCTCTAAAATGCACCTGTACTGTAGATCTCCAAGGTCCCTGGTCATCATGATACTGCTTCTCCTTGGCTGAAAACATGGTATCTATGGTAGCAGTAGGCAAAAACGTAGCACCTGAATCCCCAACTTCGTCATCCTCATCATCATAAGTAAATAAGTTGTTTTCCACCTCGTCGTTGGCATCATCAGCAGGAGGAGGAAACCAAATAAGACCATTGTTTTCAAAATCCAATGGTTGTGGCAGGTCTTCACTAATATGCTGAAGAATTGGCAGGTCGTCAGCTCCCCAAATTTCTTTAGCAGGCCTTTCTAAAACAGCCTGCTCGTCATCATCTTGAGACCTTGGGGTTCCCCCTTGTTCTAGCGGTACATAACACCCGACTCCACTGGAATTTGTATGGAATCTGAAGGGGCTGTCCGAAGGGCTTAATCCTAAAGACATGGTACTATAAAATTCATGTCTAGCACTAACACTACTTGAATCTACATCAGAAGCATCGCGAAAGTATTCATTAGGTATGCTGAAGAAGTGGCTAGTCGTGGGCTCTCCCTCATCTTCGTAGCTCCTATATTAAAAAACATAAATATAACATTATCAAATATAAGATGCAGATCATATCAAAATAGTAGGTCACGTGCAGCTAAAGATCTTATTGACATAAAGAAGCAATATTCACATGAAGAACAACACTTTGGGAGCTCCAACCAGAATATATGTTAACAACAAATAAATTTCAATATGTTACCAGAAAGCATAAATGTTGCAGCAAAATAATACGAGCTCTTTACCTGCTCGTTGAGCAATGAGCTGATACTAGAGATGGATGGTTGGAGAGTGACACATCACTACTTCTAGTTAGAGCAAGAGGCAAATGACAACCACTTCCCTCACCACTAAAACTTGGTGATGGTGGTTCTGAGCTTTGCCTCGGAGACTCAGATGGATAGACTTTACCGCTGCATCTTCGACCACTTTTACTAGGGGGGCTAAGTTCCGAACAAATCATGCATGACATAGTATAGAACATTGCCTCCGGACTACCCTTCAAATGGTTAGTCGACAAAACTCCATCCAGAGAGGCATTTCCCTTACTACAGTTATCACACAACAGACTCCCACAGCTTCTACACTGGTACCTAGGGTACGAGTTTAACACGTTTCTTGCACATTTGGAACAGATGCTGCAACTGTTATCCATCATCTCAAATCCGCGAAATATGGAATTTGTATCACCGTTACCCCAAGACATCCAAGATTGAAACTTTTGAATAAAATGCAGCAGGGAACTATCATGCATTGCCCCTAGAGAAAAATTGTCTTAGCCTTCCCTGTGCTAATCTTACTTCAAGGTTGAATTCCCAATTCAAAACAACAAAGAGAAACTTGATCTGATTCAACTTTAAAACTATCAACCCCACAATAAAAATAGTGGTGTTTTCTATTATTTTTTATTTTTCCCTCCTAAAAATCAAAGATGTGTATACCACAAAATTTAATAAAAGATGAAAAGAAAGAAATTTACCCCCAAGAATCAGATAGTGTCACTGAAGGGGAGGTAAATACCCAAATTAAGACAAATCGAACGATAATTACACCCCCAATTTTGAATTACTATAGTATGAGTCAAAGTAAAAGTATACAACAATAAAAATATCAAAAACGAATACACGTCCACTTACGCCCTAAAATCTTCAAACTGAGTTCAACCTATCCCAGAATCATCAACATTAGACCCCAAGATTGATTTTTTCATAAAAAACGAACTCAAGATCCAAAGATTAGCAACAACTAAAACCTAGAAAACTCAGATCGAAGTAACTTTATGTAGTAAAACAGAAAAAACCCAAAAAAGTAAAATGATTTCCCCAACACGGTAAAATGAAAAAAGTTCTGGGATTCAGAAAATACACACAGGCCCACATCAAGAAATCTCAGAAAGATTAGGTCTTTGTTTCGGATATGTAAGAGAAACAAAAATGTTAATAGATTAAACCAGAGAGGAAATTGATAAAGTAGAAAAAAATAGATATGTTAGAATTAATTAAAGGATGAAGAGGATGAGAATGAAAAGTAGGAAAAGGAAGAGCACAGAGAAGGTTCCTTTTCTAGCTCTAATGGCGGAGGGGGCTCGCATCTCCATAACCAATTTTTGGTGCCTCTGCTTCTTCACCACGACGAACAACTCCTGTTTCTCTCTCTTCCCCCGCATAACTTTCGCTTTCACACACAAACAGTATTAAAATATTCATCCAAATCCCCTTAAACATGTGTTAATGTGTAGCTTAAACTTTAATCCTCTCTCTAGTCTCTTACCACCCCTCTCTCTCAAACACAAACACAAAGCAATCTTTTTTATTCGTACAAGTGCATGAACATAAATATATACTATCTTCTTTTTGCAAACACTGTTTGCGTCGACATCAATATTCAATGCTATATCTTTCTTAGGATTGAGGGATGAGAAAATGAAATTTGCGCCTTAAAATTATGTTGAATTGTTGCTTTGTTTATTGAGTTTTGGCGCAAGATGACATGGTTTAGTGTGGTCCTTCCGCATCAGCTATTGGTCAGCAAGATCATTTATTTATCGAGTGAATTAAATAGTGTGGATTTCTTTTCTCAAAATTGTGGGATGCTATTGGTCAGAATCAGAATTGTGGAAATTAAAATAATTATGGGTGGTATGCTATGTCAGCGCCAGCATTCAGATTTTGAGTATTAAAATTTCGGACAGCATGGACGAAGAGACCAGTTGTTTCATTACATGCCCAGTTGTCAGACAATTTCTGCTTTTTGTTGCCAGTTTTTTTTTTTTTTACTGTGCTTTTTCATTCTTGTACTGGGTAGATACGATCATTATTACTCATCAATTCGGTGAAATTATGATTTATGAATAAGAATAATTCGGACAAGATTACCACTAAAAGGTATAGATTTGGATCTCGCCATAAATTCATAGATAATGATTTGAACTGAATTATTAATTTCCTCAGAAAGGTTTAATTGGTGAGTTAATTATACTTTTTGGTCTGATATTTAGCCTAATTTTAAAATGATCCGACTTTAAAAAAATAAATATCCTAATTTTTTATCAATGTTTCAAAATATCCCAACTTTTAATTATCAATGTTTCAACCTTAATTTTTTTTATTATTTTACACATATATTAAGTGTATGTAAAACTTTCGTAAATGAAACATCTTATGGAATTATAGATTAGTTTATTTGGTTTAATCTGTTGATCTTGAGCAGGGGAATTTAAAGATTAGGCAGGTTTCTGATTTAGGTAAACATACCAAATTCCATTATCAGGTCAAATTCTTGATTTGTTAAGAAAACGGTTTATTTGGTTATGGAAATTATTATAAACGAAAGACTTCTCTACGCAAAATAGTGTAAGTTTAATTTTAATAAAAGAGGTGATGGTCGTTTCATACACATGACAGTTTCGGTATTGTTGATCAAATAAATGGGATACAACTGAAAATAAGAAATATAGCGTGAATACAAGCGGAATTGCAATATTTTTTTAGGGGAAATTTATAAACTTATAGAAAAAGATTATAAAGTTGCTTGCATAGCAATAAATAGCTCAAGGATTGCTAGAGCAGGAAAAAACATTGTTACTTTTTCAACTTCCGAAACAACGTTAAGAATTTAAATTACATTTTTAAAGTTACATGTTCCTCAATTCTAAAATAAACGATAAACTTAATATCTTTTATGTTTACACAATCACAAATAAAGACAAGTGGAAAGAAAGAAAAGCTCCAATGGTGAATTCATGACTGGGTGATTTGATTGATTCCCAACAATACCTCTATACTATTATGTATATATTGTTATATTTTCGAGTTTATGAAAAATACAAAATCTGCAAATTGCATATTTAGAAAGAAAAAATAAAAAATTGAATGCTTATACGGATTCAAATCTTACAAATCTACAAAGAAAAGGAAATAGATCACCTCACGTGAATTAAAGTGTACTGAAAGAACCGTCTTTTTAATTATGTCTTTATAAATTTAAAACACAATAACATTTTCTAAGGCATTCGAATAAGATACAATATAAAAAATTAAATATATAATCTATTACTAATATGAAAATAAAGTTGCCCCATCTACGGTGCTCCGTTCAGATTTTCTTTTATTCTGGTAATTTGTCTAATTTTAATTCATATATATTCTAATTTTTATTTTTATTAATTTCATATTCTTGAAATATTACATGCTTATCTATTAATCACATCTCATATTTATCTTTCCCTCTATTTAATTAAATTCTTCTATTATACATATTAAAATAATAACAATTTCGGAATGTATTCTTATATTATTTTATACATTCTTAATTCATATATAATAATCAATAGAAAATTTGTAAATGAAAATCTCTATGAAGACTAAATAAATATATTTAATCAACATGTCTATATGGAATCCTTTTGATTTTTCATTCATGTTTTTTCTAAAAATTCGATTAGTGCTTTCTATAAAATATATACATTGAATGAAATGTAGGATATGTAGAAAAATAAAGTTGTCCCCTCCACGGTGCTCCGTTCATATTTTCCTTTATTCTGGTAATTTGTCTAATTTTAATTCATATATATTCTAATTTTTATTAATTAAAATTTTATTAATTTCATATTCTTGAAATATCACATGTTTATCTATTAATCACATCTCATATTTATCTTTCCCTCTATTTAATTAATTTATTCTATTACACATATTAAAATAATAATAATTTCAGAATACATTCTTATAAATCTTTTTTTATACATTCTTAATTCATATATAATAATCTATATATATATTTAATATTATAAAATTGGCAAAGATTAGATATATCGATTTAATTAGCATGAACCAACGAGACGGTTCAAACATACTTAAAAAGAAGAATTTATACTAATTTGAATTAATATTAACTTTGTTTAGATTTTTATTGAATAATTTAGCATAAACCAACGAGATGGTTCAAATAATATAGAAAGAAGGATTTTTACTAATTTTAATTAATATTACTTTGAAGATGTAAACATATTTTTTTTTTCGCATTTTGACAAAGATTAGATATATCGATTTAACATGAACCAATGAGACGGTTCAAATATACTTAAAAAGGAAGGATTTTTGCTAATTTTAATTAATATTAACTTTATTTATATTTTTTATCGAGTAATTTAAAATAAACCAACGAGACGGCTCAAATAACATAGAAAGAAGGATTTTTACTAATTTTAATTAATATTACTTGGAGTGTTCATATTTTTATCGAGTATTACTCAACGGATTTAAGACGAGTATGTACAGTAAAGTCACTATTTTAACCGAGATTATGACGAACATGTAGAAAAATTCTAAACAAATTTAGAATTTAGAAAATACATAATAAATGAGTATACTCGATTCATTGTCATTTCTAATTATAAATTTAGATACGTGAAATAAAATTAATTTGTTAAGTTTGATTAATAATTAACGCGAACAATATCACAACTTCTAAATAAAATATAAAATTATTTTTAAAATGTATACATATAAATTAAAACATAAATTTATTTCCCGTCGAATTTCAACGGACTACTTACTAGTAATATTAATATGGACAAAAACAAAGTGATGCTCACGAAAGGTGTTCACGGAAGATGACTATCATATCACTTATCTATATATAAATACATATATATTTATATAATATTATTCGTCCACCTACGGCTATTATGGATTTATTACGGAAAGTCAATGATCCATCCATTATAATTGTTTATTGGGTTATTTTTGTTGGTTTTCTATATTTCCATTAACCAAATTTATAGTCGAAACAAGATTATAATTGAATCACATATATTTTCTTAATACTCTATGACATCACAGTGAAGTCCAAAAAAATTTGTTGTTTTTAAAATATTGTCATAAAATAATGTTAAACATTAATAGCTTAAGGATAATCTGTCAATTAAATTAAATTATCTTTCCTCTACAAGTTCATTATTTTTTTCTTCCCTCTTTCTTAGTGTTCTAAAATTTCCTCTAGACTAAATGTGGTCAATTAACATGAGCTACGTCGCTATTTTCTCAAACTACGTCTTTACTTTGCTTAAATATTAGACTAAATATTTTTGCGTTAAATATGGTCAAAGAATAACTGCCTCCTTCAACTATTTTCTTGGCAGCCGCTCGTTACTTTTAATTGTCAAAAAGTTATACAATGATTCAAATATTGAATCTCGATTTCCCCATACTTTCGATTTTATTTATCTTCAAAAAAAAAAAAGGCTAGGCTTTAGAGGAGTACTATTTATTGGTGTATCTCATGGTGTCATAAAAATAGGTATTATTAGAATATGGATTGATCGTATAGGTTTATGATATCACATTTAAGTCCAGTCACTATTATATGAACTCTTTACGCCTCAAACACTTATTATTATGGAATTAATAACTAATAAGTGAGATAAAAAATGGTTGGAATACATTTTTAAGAATTGCAAATACCTTGATTATCATACCAGACTTTTGGTACTATTTAAGACCGACTTATAACTAATTAGGTATCCCGTAATTTTTTATTTTTTATTTTTTGGACGAGGAAGAATCTGAACGTGCTAGCTATATGTGTTGTAGGTAAAGACTCTTATACAATGACTCGTAACTCTTATAATAAAAGATTTTTTTTCATCCCTTTGGGAATCATTTGGTGGTAAAGTGGTCTACCTAAGACCAAAAGTTTTTGAGTTTAAACTCCACTAATGCGTCTATAAGTTGAGTTTGTTAGACTATTACACATGTACTTGGAAATGAAAGTGTGGTTTATCTGTTGTAGGTTCCCACGACATAAAAAATATGATTTTTGGAAATAATTTAGTAGGTGTGCTTTTGGCTCAATATATACAACTTGCTTATTAAACTATTGCTTCAACAAAAAATAATAATAATCATAATAATAATAATAATAATAATAAGGATACTTTTGATTTATGTTAATTTATGACTGTTACAATTGTCTATAAATTTGTACATTTATAAGTCAAAATTCGATAAGAATATATAGCACTCAAATAATTTTAAGCGATGCATAATTTTCTGAAAATTCCAACACTCAACTAATATTATAAAAACGTTTTTTTTAGAAGGTTCGACTTAAATAAAAAAATTAATAACTTAAAAAAAAAGGAGCAATTTATGAATAGGGAAGGTTTTTGGTAGCTCTAGTTAGGCTTTCGATTTGGTGAGAAGATACATCTCCATCAATATACCTATTCTGCCGAAAGATGCGTCACATTTTTCCCAAAATTTTCAGTCATCTTCAACTTTATTTTCTTGGCGTTTTACATAATTAATAATTATACTAGAAAAGGATGAACACAATCAAATTATTACTTATTTATTTTATCATGGTGGGTCACCATGAAAAAAAGTAGATGCATTTATCTTTTACATGATGATAATAATTGGCCGAATGCATTCTTAGGTCCTTATACTTTGCATTTTTGTTTCATGAGGTATTTGTACTATTTTTTTCGTTTTAATGAATTCTTCTACTTTCATGTTTTATTTTAATGAGTCCTTATCTAATGGAATGTTAGCTTTTCCGTTAGCTTAATTACATGTCATTATTATTTTTTTATTATCATTTTCTATGTCACTTGAAAATTTCTAGTTGTAAATATTGTATAAATAACAATGTAAAAAAAAAGAAAAAAAAAATTAACACCTTCAAACCGATTTGTCACTTCGAAAACACAAAAGGTGATATGTGACACCAAAAAGTTCAAGGGGCTGGGGGAGGAATTGAAGAAACGTGAGGAAACCTGAGTTCATGAAGAAGCTGCGGTCTCCCTTTCAAAAATAAAAGAAAAAGATAAAAGGGTTTGTCAAGAATCACTCCATTTGAGTTTTGTCAACTGCTGGGGATATTGGCGAGAAAGATGACTTTTCTTATGAACCTTCGCAAGATTATGGAGTTTGCGCAAGGTAGGTGAATCCATCATGTTCATCTCACTAAGATACTCCAATTGTTCGATAAAATGCCCACAAGAATCGGGTAATATGGGAAGTGCTCTTTGCTCATCGTTTATACGACCTATGGAGCTTGATCGGGTTTTGTGAGAATCCAGTTCATTCAACCAATTAAGAGATGCTGCAACCGTTTGATGAAATGCCTACCAGAATCTAATTTTCTAAGAATTGCTACAACTGTTCAATAAATCACTGCAGCTTTTATTGTTCTTAATTTTCGCTATTTTTTTTATTTTTATTAACTCAAATGTGTGGTAGTCTTTAATAGAAATTTGCAAAGAGCCTCGAATATATTTGTTGCATTCACTAGAATGATACAAGCACTCTTAACTCTTTTGCTGGAGATGTGCTTTTTGTTTTAGTGATGGTTGTTGTATTACTATTTGATTACTTCATTAACAGACTAAGAATTTTCTTTTTTGCACTCTGCAAGTAGAGAGAGACATACTGTCACTTCTTCACTGCATAACTGGTGTCTTACTATTTAAGAAATTGCGGTTCAGTAATCCTATGTTACTTCTATTTCTTTTTTTAATCTTTTTATGCATTGATATTTATACAATATTTACAACTAAGAATTCTCTGATGATGTGGAAAATGTTAAAATAAAAAAGTAATGACGTGTAATTAAGATAATGGAAAAGTTAACATTTCGTTACATAATGATTTATTAAAACGAAAAATGAAAGTAAAAGGATTCATTAAAACGAAAAAATAGTACGGTGACCTTATAAAACATAAATACAAAGTACAAGGACCTAAGGATGAATTCTGTCAGAATAATACTCCCCCAGTCCCCTAAAAATGTGGTGCATATTTGATTTGCTATGAGATATAAAATATTAGTTGAATCACACTAACTTCGGAGGGAGTAATAATTACTATCATGTATGTATGAGTCATCCCCATGTGATGATATTGTTATTTTGTAGCTTGGTTTTGGAATCCAAATACCATTTATTTATTTATTTATATATGTATTTTTTTCCCATGAGGATGGATCTCCACTCCATCTCCATTAGGGCTGGCAATTTTCGACACGACACGATAACCCGACACGAACCGATACGAAATTAATGGGTTTGGGTCAAGTCTTATTGGGTTCGGATCTGAAAATTTCAGGTCGGGTTCGGGTTACCCGATAAGGAATTATATTTTTTAATATTATATTTATTTAATTCAAATCAAGCTTTTAAATTGATGACATGTTTATTTTTCCTTACAAGTCATCAAAAGATATTACATTTTTTAATATTTATTAAATCAATTAAATTTGGGTTTGGGTCATTATCGTATCGGGTTAACCCAAATATTATCGTGTCAATTTTGGGTTCGTGTCGTGTTCGGATTTAGTCATTTCGGGTTGGGTTCGGGTTCGGGTTGAGCATATCCTTAACAGGTCGGGTTCGGATTGGGCCTTAACAGATCAGGTCGAAATCAGGTCGACCCGAATCCGACCCAACCCGACCCGATTGCCACCCCTAATCTCCATTCTAAAGTTACAAAGGTCCTACATCTACAAAAATTCTTCCATGCCCTCAAAAAGCCCTGCTCAATTGCTTGGCTTAATGACCTCCACTTTTGGTTTGTTTTCTATTTATTTATATGTCTCTTTTAATCAATAATTAAATCAGTCATTCGGATTCTAAATTCATGCAGAATTTACTTTTTGTCTACTTATAATATTATCATTGATAATAAATCTCTAGATTTCTTGTAGGATGCGTTTGCTTTTTATCCCTCTAAATGGAGGGATAAACAAAAATCTCACCCATTAAATTCTTTCTTCTTTAATTTTTAAATCTCTCATTTCCATCATTCTCATTCCTCCCTTTCATTCGCAAGGAGGGAAAATAGTAAAATGGAGGAATAAGAAATGGTGAAAAGGAGGGATTTAAAAAAAAAGACGAATTATTTAAAGGGTGGGATGTTTATTTTATCTTTCTATTTAGAGGGATAAAAAGCAAACACTCGTAGTGATTAATTCTCATTAGAAGGAAAAGGGAAGTTTCTTGGAAAGTGTTGTTTTTATTTAGAGTCATAAGATAATTCGAAGATTTCATCATTTGATTATTGACTCTTTCATGAACATTAAGGAATAGCCACCCAAAGACAAGCACTTTCATATTTATCACATATTTTTCCTCCATAGAATGTATTGTACTCAATTCAGTCTTTGAAATTCAGCACTTTGGCAAGGACAAAAAAAAAAGGAAGAATTAAGAGAATATACCCGTTTGGTTGGCAGAGAATCTGGTCTGGGAAAATAATCTGATTCATGATTTGCAGATTTCTCTATTTTGTTCAATTTTAATAGATTTTGGAAAGTAAAAAGAATCCAAATGCAAGGAAAGTTATTACTATTTTCCTGGATTCTTATTCCCTATAAAAACTTAGGTATTCTGATTCTATATTATTATTATGAAGCATAGATACGCTCCAGGGAGGCAACGTATTCACAAAAAATGCATTAAATACGAATAAGAAAAAATATGGTATAAATACGTATTAAAAATATATTTATTTTTTTAATTTATTTTTATTTTTTTAAAAATAAAATACGAAAAAATTCGGTCAAAATACGTTTTCTAAAAATCAAAATACGTATTTCACTTGAAAATGTTGTATTTTACAAAATTTCTGAGCATTCTGCTCAAACAAAACCATACGGACGGTACCTCCCCATCCAAAAATCGATTCTCGCGGCCTCAAGTTGTTTACCGCCATCGCCGCTGTTCAGCCCAAACGCCGCCGTTCAGCCCGATGCCGTCGGTCGCTAGCACTGGGTGCTAACCCATCAGGTTCGAAAATAGGATTTGGGTTCGTATTTGGGGGTTTTGTTCAAAAGCAGTAGCGATCGATTCTTCTTTCTTTTTTTTTTAAATAGAATTTGGGTCGCGATTTGCTTATTGGAGAATGAATGGGTTTGATTTTGAGTATATGATGAGAGGAGATGGTGGGGTGAATTATATGGTTTAGGGGCTGAGGCGGTGGGTTTGCCCAATTATAAATTTATAATGGCTGAATTAATTTTCACTTTAAAATTGAATTAATGCTTAGTGGGCTGTAATTATAGACTTATAGTCAGTGGATTATATGAGTTTATATATTAATGTGTTTATATAAAAATATTTGAGATAAATGTGTTTATATGAGTTTCATATTATTATTATTATTATTATTATTATTATTATTATTATTATTATTAAAATATAAAAATATTATAAATAAATATTAACGTATTCTTAACGTATTCGTATCTTGATTTTTCAAAAATTAGCGAATTTTCGTATCATATCGTATTCGTATTTCGTATTCGTACATGTCAGAGATTATTATTATTATTATTATTGTTAATATTATTGTTATTAATATTATTATTAATTATTATTATTATTATCTATCATTACTACTGTTATATTTGTATTAAAACTATTTTCATCACTAATATATTCTTATTATTATAATCATGACTATATTTTTATTATTTATTAATATTGTTTTTATTGTTGTTGTTATTATATTATTATAATTATTTATTACTACTAGTGTTATTCATATACCACTATATTATTATTATTATTATTATTATTATTATTATTATTATTATTATTATTATTATTATTATTATTATTATTACAGAATCGGATTGTTATGTTTTTAAATATTTTTATGAGGTCCAAATATTTTGGTACCAAAATTTAAATAGTATAAGTTTTTTAACCCTAAACTTAAAACTATAAGTTTTCTATACCAAAATTAATAAAAATACTAAAATACCCTTACTAACTATTTTAAAAATAATTGTCTCTCTCTCTCTCTCTTTCTCTTAAATTTCGGTCCCCCTACCCTACCACACACTCCCACATTATCTCTCTCTCTCATCTCTCTCGCAAGAGTCAGCGACCGAAACCCACGAAAAAAAAAATCTATCTCTCTCACGAAGCACACTCTCGACGGAAGAATTGCCGGCACGATAAGTTCATCCGAGACACAATCTGACCATGATGGAGAGGTAGGCACGACGGGGGTTCTCGATGGGGATAGGCGATAGGGCTGGGGCGATGGTATTGGACTGGGGCAATGGAGACTCCCCATCGTGCTTATCGCCCCATGGCCCCCATCGTGTCCATCGCCTCCATCGTGCCCATTGTGTCCAGAGCGCCCATCGTGTCCAGAGCGCCTATCGTGGCCATCGTCCTCACGATGCATGTCCCTTCGCCTCCTCAAGATATTTTGATTTTATAGACATTTTTTGACTTTATGTTGTTGTGGTGCTGATATATTGATTGTAATTGCTTATTTAAGAGTTTCATAAGTAAAAACTAACATTTTAAATAATTTAAATGTAGTCTTTAATATGATTATGAATCATATCATATCTTAAGAATGAAAATGATCACAATGAATATTTACTTCAAATTCTCAAATTATAGGATGTATATCATCGATGTTGTAAAAATCATTCAGATTGATCATAATTATGTATGTAAGGTATAAAAAACTATTTATATGGTATAACAAACACTATGGAATAACATTAAGATATTAAAAATACTTGTCGATGTCTGTTCTTCTGGGAACGATGGGGACTCCCCATCGTGCCCACGATGGAGACTCACCATCGTGTCCAGGAGAACAGTGGGCAATGGGAATGGGGCGATGGACTGTTTTTCTGGGCACGATGGGCAGTCTCCATCGTGAACACAATGGAGAGTCCCCATCGTGCCCAGAAGAACAGACATTGATAAGTATTTTTAATATCTTAATGTTATTCCATAGTGTTTGTTATACCCTATAAATAGTTTTTTATACCTTACATACATAATTATGATCAATCTGAATGTTTTTTGCAACATCGATGATATACAACCTATAATTTGAGAATTTGAAGTAAATATTCATTGTGATCCTTTTCATTCTTAAGATATGATATGATTCATAATCATATTAAAGACTACATTTAAATTATTTAAAATGTTAGTTTTTACTTATGAAACTCTTAAATAAACAATTACAATCAATATATGAGCACTACAACAACATAAAGTCAAAAAATGTCTATAAAATTAAAATATCTTGAGAAGACGGTGGGACATGCATCGTGAGGGCGATGCCCACGATGGGCGCTCTGGGCACGATGGGGGCGATGGGCACGATGGGCATGATGGAGACGATGGGCACGATGGAGGCCATGGGGCGATAGGCACGGTGGGTCTCCTAATCGTGGGCGATGGAGAAAATGGGCAGGCTAGTATACCCCGCCGCGGTGGGTGAGCCGCCGAAGCGGGTGCACCTGATTTACAAAAGGAAACCCGCCGGGACCAGGATTACGCTCGAAGGCACGAATGCACTGTCCTAAGGCGAGAAACATGTGACAAAATACTCTCTCACTACTGATCTGCATGTTGTACTCAGTACCAGGATTACGCTGCCTCAATAAATGTAGATACGACAGGACCATCTGATACGACTAGTCAAAGTCACCGTAAGTCTTCTCTATCGCTATATTTCTCGTTTCTAGTGTGAGGCTGTTGAGATTAATTTGACTCAAACTATGAGTTCTAAACCTACTCAACAACCTCTCTTATGCAAACTTTAATGAACTAGCTTCATTAAATTCCCTAGTTTCATCCGAAAATCTTCAGAGAATCGGATTTGATAGGGTTCGATAAATGAAAATCTTCAGAAAATCTGCATTAAATATTACTTTCCATCGTGTCCAATAGCACCATCTTGTCCATCCATCGTGTCCACCCATCGTGTAATTTCCATTGTGTCCAATAGCCACATCGTATCTTCCCATCGTGTCCAGAAGAAATCTAGCCGACGAAGGGAGAGAATCGCGAGAGATTGAGGCTGTTTTTCCATATTTTTTTGTGGCTTTTTTAATTTAATTCATAGGTGTATTATTTATTTATTAGTTTTTGTTAAAGGGATGGAGGTCCTTTAAATGATTTTGGTATAGAAAACTTATAGTTTTATGAATGAGGCTAAAAAACTTATGCTTAATAAGTTTTGGTATTTTTTTATCCAATTTCACTATTTTTATTATATATTTATATATTATTAAATAAAATTTAATACTTATTTAATTATAAAAAATAAATAATAATATTTAAAAATTAAAAATATTTACAATAGTATGAAAGTGTTGGACATTCTTTAGGTATTATAATTATAAATTAATCAACAAATTAATTTAAATCAAATATGTAAAATTAGAATCCTAGCTATTTTATAAGACATTTCCAAACACAAGGATAAAGAATCCGCGTATTCATTTTCCCAAAAATCATTTTTCCAGACAACATTACTTTCCTGCCAACCAAACGAGCCCTAAAATGATATATAAGTTAGTTTACAAAATCCACTCATCACGTGCTTATTGGCAAGATTAACAAAAAAATATTATATATTTATCACAATTTTCGGTCCTATGTCCCAATTTTTTTCCTTCTAAATTCCACAATTAAATTTATTATTATAGTATTATTTATTATAAAAAGAAAAATAAAATTAATCCTCATTGACGACATATATTACTAATTAAAAATGAAGCTTTTAAAGATTATATTCCTTAATTATGAAATAATGAATAGTGATAATAAATTATTATCCAAAAATACAAAATAAATATTAAAATATAATTATACTCTTAATTAGACATAGTTAACCCTAATAAATAAAGAGGCAAAATTGGAGATAGCCAAAATAGATAGGAAAAAATAAAAGTTGGCCAGCAACTTTATTTGCAGAAATACTGGCCAACTTTGAGAAATCCGGACATAATTGCCCTCAGCGGTCAAAGCTTGTATTTACCGTATTGACTAAGATTTTCACCCTTCCTCTTCATTTCACGCAACAGTTTCTCTCTCTTCAACAGTCTCTCTCTCTGAAAACCCCCCCTTCCCTTCTACCGCCGCGCCGCCACTCTTCTACAGTCGCGCCGCCACCATCGAATGCACAAATCCGAGTAGATCTCCACAGTTCCGACCAGATCTCGCCGTCAAACTTCATCTCCGTCAAACTTCGTCGAGTAGATCTAAAGAGATCCGGCTTTCATGGCATTGAACTCCGGTTCCAGAAGTCAAAATTCGGAACAAGGTGAAGCCTCTACCAGTAAAAGACGTAGATCCGAGGACGAAGGAGAAGCTTCAGCACGAAATCCTTTCGCAGAATTGATGGTATGAATTAATTTTTTTTGTAATTTAGTTTTTTTTTTTAAATTCGATCCATTCGTTCCATTCGTCCAGTTCGTTCCTAATCCGACGACTATTTAAGGGACGAATATACCTAATTCGTTCTATTCGTCCAGTTCGTGCAATATTTGGTGGTAATATATGCTGTGAATGTTGTTTATATTTGGCGGTGTACCAAATATTGGAGCTATCGTTCTTACTATAGCTTGGCACACTTGGTACGAATGCAACGTATTCGTACCGGGTGTGCCAAGACTTGGCGGGATAAGTCTTTGCACATCTGGTACGAATACAACGTATTCGTTCCATGTGTTCCAAGACTTGGCGGGGTAAGGCTTGGCACACCTGGTACGACAACGTGTATTCGTTCCAAGTGTACCAGATAATAACTTAACTGATCTTCTGATTTTGTGAAGGTGCAATGGACCTATAAATGACCAGACTTAATACGTGTACCTCACAAAGTACAAGTGATGGGAAAAGAGCAAATAATTGGTGATATAAAAAGAATTTTAAGCGGCTTCGGAGAAGATGCACTGAAGCAAATGAAGAAGTCTGTGTTCAAGCACTTCATGGAGCTTCCAGATCGCATAACAAGAAGTGGAAAGACTATTCACTTCATGCTATCGCATCAGGTAACCGTCTGGCCAGAACTAGATGAGACGGTATTATGGTTCAAATTGGATGAACAAATTACAAGATTTTCCAGAATAGAATTTGCGCTAGTTACTGGACTAAGGTTTGGAGGGAGCACGTTCCAGCCATACGGAGAGCATGTAATTCCTGGTGATTCTGCGTATACGAGATTGCTACAAAACGAAAGGATTACCCCCAATGAACTATACAGAAAATTTATAACTAAGGCCTTTAAGGGAGCAGTTGCGGCTGACTATGTAAAAGTAGCAAATGTACTGATTGCTACTCATCTTCTTTTTAGATTTGATTGTGCGAAGTACAGGATTCATGAATGGGTGTGGGTGTTGTTTGAAGACAATCAAGAATGGGATAAATTTCCATGGGGCAGTATCTCTTACCAGATACTCTGTGATTCCATCAACCATGTCAGAACGACTCTGTCGGGAAACAAATCGGGAGAAGGATACCATATCAAAGGCAACACTGTTGCCTTCTTAGCTTGGATATTTTGTATTGCGAAACAAGTGGGTGACACAGTTGGCGGTAGGATAAAGAAACACAGAAGACCTCGTATGTTGAGGTTTACGTATGAAAAAAATATGGAAACACCAGGGGACTCCGAGGTAAATTTCAAATTGATATAACAGTTTCTTATATTCTTGGCACACCTGGTACGAATAAGTTGCATTCGTACCAGGTGTTCCAAACTTACCCCGCCAAGGCAGTGTGAAATCTGGTACGAATGCATTCATATATAATGTGATTTCGTATAATAGATTGCAGCCAAAATGGAACCTGATGAAAATGAAATGAAGAGGGGGTATTGGACCATACTCGAGGAGGAAGGGAAACCATTTGAATTCGTATACATGCATGGAGCAGATATTCAGACACCTAAAGAAGCAGGTGATGCAGAATCACGTGATGCAGGAGCTGAAGCTGAAGCACGTGATGCAGGAGCTGAAGTTGCAGGAGCTGAAGTAGCAGGTGATGCAGGAGGTCAAGGACATGGACGTGATTAACAAGCTCACAGACTCCCTGTCTCAGGACCAGAAGACCCTGTATTCCCACTGAGATATTCACAAAGAGGAGCATTCATTGAAGACATCGGGAAAGTGTCTGCAAAACGGGCTAGGATTGAGTTGAAAGAGATAATATCCAGTGAACGGGTAGAAATGATGAAGGAGATGCAAGAACTTGTATCACGAGAGCGTGTAAAAATGTTGCAGGATGTAGCAGAATACCTCAAACGTGAACGTAAGAGGATAGTGAAGGATATAGGGGACTACATAACATCGAGGATGACAGGAAATCCAAATATGTCAGCCACTGGAGATGCACAGCTTGATCTGGTATGTGCGTAAAAGTGTGAAAGTTGGAACACCTGGTACGAATTGGTGAATTCGTACCAGGTGTGCCAAGTATGTATGCTAATATACTTGGCACACCTGGTACGAATTCACCAATTCGTACCAGGTGTTCCAAGTATATTAAGCGCGACAGACACCTGGTACGAATCAACCAATTCGTACCAGGTGTGCCAAGTATTTAAGTGCAGACACTTGGTATTAAACTTCATTTATTCATTTCGAAGCCTATGACTACTCCTCCAACCGCCACGCAATTAAAAGAACAATGGGACGGTATACTACAGTTCGAGAAGGATTGAGGGGTACTCAATGGTCGACGTACTCTCAGGAAGCAACCCCATCAGCAACACCAGCACAAGCACAAGGACCAGAAACAACATCAGCTCAACAACCACAAACAGCACCAGAAGCAGCAGTACCAGAAGCAGCGGAACCAAAGACAGCACCAGAAGCAGCACAAGTCAGAACAGTTCGAAGAAAGATTCCATCTGCTGCATGCAGGAGTCCATTTCTCCCCAATGACATTCGTGCAGTTACCACTTTTGACAGGTTCATGACGTCAAAAGATGATGTCAAGTAAGTTGTTAATGTGATTTATTATTCTTATTAATGATTTAGTTTTGTGAACATTGATCTTACTTGTGTATGCACAGGCGTAATGTGGGATTACCATGGGCGGTAGACAGAGAGTTCTTTGGTTACATTAATGATGTAACAACACAGCTCGAGATAAGCCGCATAGATTCCTACCTAGCTGTACTAGCCACAACCCTAGAATACGCATGACTGACGAATGTTATAGAGGGAGTTGCTGTTACTGGAACCTCGCTGATGGTAATTCATTACATTTGATATATATTATAATTACTCAATTAATTAATTTTGTATTATGTTAAACTCAGTAAATCTATATATTATAGGTGGGATTGAAGAAGTCTGGAAAAATTTGCACAAAGATGATCCAGAAGATACCATATATAATCCTTTAATAGAAGAGGTTGTTCCAGATGAAGATCTGGATAAACTGTGCTTATTTGCCGATGGACTTCTGCCGGAATGGGGGCCCAAACTGAAGAAATGGACTGATGTCAAAAAGGTAACTAACTAAAACTTCAAATTGTTGAAGTATGGATTAAACTGTTGGTTCAAGACTTGGCACACCTGGTACACCTGGTAAGCTTGGCACACCTGGTACGAATACAACTTATTCGTACCAGGTATGCCAAGGTCTGGCGCGGTAAGCTTGGCACACCTAGTACGAATACAACTTATTCGTACCAGGTGTGCCAAGGTCTGGCGCGGTAAGCTTGGCACACCTGGTACGAATAAGTTGTATTCGTACCAGGTGTGCCAAGGTCTGGCGCGGTAAGCTTGGCACACCTGGTACGAATAAGCTTGGCACACCTGGTACACCTGGTAAGCTTGGCACACCTGGTACGAATACAACTTATTCGTACCAGGTGTGCCAAGGTCTGGCGCGGTAAGCTTGGCACACCTGGTACGAATAAGTTGTATTCGTACCCGCGTGCCAAGTCTTGTTATGATACCAGTTACGAATTCAGTAGTTGTTATTAATTTACTATTGTTGTAGGTGATCATGGTGTGCCCCTTCAATGGTCATTGGGCCACATGTTGCTTCGACCTGGAATTAATGAATTTCGAGATATACGACTCCAACCAACACTTGTTCGAAGATCATCACAAAGAAATAAGAGCAAAGATCTTCACCCCGGTTGCCCGCATATTCCTACAGATCCTGAAGAGAATCGGATATCTCTGCTTCAATTACGCTCCATTTTCATATTCGTATCCAATGGAGAATGTGTTGAAGCAACATGACAGTGTGAGTTGTAGTCCATGTGCATTGAAGTACGCCGAACTCTTACTAACTGATGCTGCCTTAAAAAAGAACATGACAAAGAAGTAAATCAAGGATTATCGGTATCACATTGCTGCTACAATCTACCGTTACAGCACTGCTGAAAGCACCCTCGCCATTTGCATGGACCTGGATTAATATTAGTAATTTGAATTAGTAATTTTTGTGATACAATTCAGTAGTTTTTGTGAATAATTTGGTACAATTCAGTAGTTTTTGTGAAGAATTTGGTACTAATCCTTCGTAGTTTTTGTGAACAATTGACATGTAATATTTTGTGAACAATTGAATTTGGTACTAATCCTTAATATTAAAATTTTTGTGAAGAATTTGGTAGTAATCCTTAGTAATATTTTATGTAGTACAAGTAAATAGTTTAGAATTTAACGAGTTGATTATCCAAAATAAATAGACCCACAACAGTTCGTAGTCCAAATACATAGAACGAAAATATCAAGAAACCAAGTCTCTTTCCTTGCATGTTAGACGAGTATGCCCAGCCACACCACAAACACTGCATCGTTTCTATCTACGAGGTTTACTAATGCTGGGTTCATTACTACTAACTTCTTCTGGCGTAATTTGTAGAATCGCAGTGCATGTATTCTGATAATGACCTCGTTGATGGAACCGAGAACACACACGACTGCTTGTTGAATTGGATCCAGACGCATACCTATTTTGACGTGGTCGTCCAGCTTGTCTAGGATTGGGAGGCGTCCCAACAACCCTTGAAGCGATCTCTGGAGGAACACACCACTCTTCTGGATCTGGAATCGGCATCACCTCTTCAGCATAAATTTCATGCAACGTCTCAGTTGTATAATAAGCACTCACATATGACGTCGGATTTTGCTTCTTTTTACTGTATAAAAAGAAACAGAATGCAGTAAAAAAACAAAGTATAGTATTATGTGTTATTACCGGTACGAATTGGTGTTTCGTACCAGGAGTGCCAATCTTTGGCGCGGTAAGCTTGGCACACCTGGTACGAATACAACTATTCGTACCAGGTGTGCCAAGCCTTGGCGCGTACAAGTCGTGCCAACTAACTGTTGTACTAGAACATAGAAAATAGAAAATAACTTTAAAAAATAACCTTATTGCTGCTGCTGCATGAGAACAGGGTATCAGGTCGAGATCAAACACAGAACATGTGCATTTCCTACTGTCAAGATCAACAATGTAATTTTTCATACCAGACGTGACCTTATACTTCATTGAAGAAATGGTTTCAACACTCATGGGCCGGGCCAACTCCATTGATCTTCCTAATTTGGTTGAGGCAAAGTCCATTAACTCGTGAGTTCTTTCAGCAGCAATAGCACGCCGTTCTACAAACCATTGCCCGATCAAACGTACACACTCCAAAAGAGTGCAAACTGGCAACTTTCTAGCCCATCGTAGTCGGCCATTCAAGCACTCAGCACAGTTAGAAGTTAAAAACCAATAACGGGGCACAGGACATTTGCAACGAGCCCATCTAATTGGATCAATATTTACCACTTTCTCGTGTGCACGAGGTGCAAACGATAACAAATTTTTCATATGCTCCTCGAAATCTTGTCTCTTATAACTCTTTGCAGCTTCATTGAAGACAAATATTGCATGTTGGCCCCATTTCTTGAGGTTTCCTTGCAAGTGATACGTACAAAGTCCATGCGGAGTACCCGGATAAACACAATCCACTGCTTTCTTGATACTGAGGTGCTGATCAGACACAAACAATAAGTTCTCAGGGCAACCAAATGTCCGTCTCAGTCCCTAAAGAACCAAATCCATGATGAATCACTTTCTACGTCGCCAATCCCAAAAGCTAATGGGAAAATCTGTTCATTAGCATCCTTTATAGCAGCAACAAACATGATACCTTTGTATTTTCCTTTCAAATGTGTACCATCAACTATAATAACGGGACGACATGCACCAAATCCTTTAACACATGCAGCAATAGCCATGAAACAATATTGAAAAGAACCATCTGAAGCTGTCTTTAATCCAACAATGGAACCAGGATTTGAATGCTCCAACATGAAAAGATACTTGGAGAGCAGTTGAAAAGATTTACTCGCGTCGCCATATGTCATGGTGAGTGCTTGATTTCTTCCAGCCAAAGCAGTTTGATATTTGACAGTAATACCAAATTGCCTTAGTAGTTGTGCCTGAATATCCTTCGGCCTAAGAACAACACCGTCGGCCATCAAATGAGGAACAATGTATGAAGCTAGTACCTTCGAACTCACTTTTGAAGCAGCATGGTATCTCAAATCAGATTCACACGTGTGAGGGCTCCATCTATAAATTCTCCATGCATTTCCCAGTGATCTCGCACGCATGATGAACGAACATTTATCTTCATATTTGCAAACCACATGATATCTTAACTTTGATGAACGCTTGGTAATAAATTCCACATGATTCAAGAGATGATGCAGTCCACATGCCATAATCATTTTCTCCTTCTTAAAGAACATAGCACCACGACAAAGTGTTTCAGTAATCGGTTCATCGACAATACCTAGTTCTTTGCAAGGAAGAGATGATTGATATGCAGCACCCGGAATGCTTCACTGTCGACCAGGTTCATTATTTTCCTCTATAATGTCATTCGAACCATCTAATGATGGCATATTAAAACAATTTCTACCACAACAATCATCCAAATCATCACAATCATCAAAATTGTCTGCATAATCACTATCAAAAGCCTCATCATCAAAATTTTTATGACCCTCATCACGACCAAAATCAATTGGTTCGTCATCAATACCATTACCATCAGACCTCTGATCATGATTCTCATTTTGCACATTCACATTCCTTGAAGTTATCACATTCTCACTATTTTGAGCATTTAACAAATTCACGAAACCCTCATGCTCACATATAGGATGATTTAAAACAACAAGTGGAGATTCATTACTTTTAAGAGAAACAGTCACATATAAAACAGGCAACTCCTCTAAATCAAACAAATATGACAACTCAAAATCATCTGTTATTTTCATTCGCAGGGTTTCACGCGCGGGGGACTGAACTAATGCATCTATCTCATACAAATATATACTCTTGGCCTTCATTAAACGCAATTCAATCTTACTCAATAAATTTGCATATGTTATACCACCATGAGGTATATGAATATACTCTCTTCGTCCACCATGGTATAAATTATTCTTCCATACACCTCCATGCGCAATAATTATAGCATCTGGCCTCATCTGCAAGAAATAATCGGATAATCAAATTTCAAGTGCCAGGCACAATCGGATAATCAAATTTCAATCGGATATAACATCTGGTACGAATATAGACTTGGCACACCTGGTAGGAATGGAGTATATTCGTACCAGGTGTGCCAAGGCATACCGCGCCGAGACTTGGAACATCTGGTACGAATGCTACTTATTCGTACCAGGTATGCCAAGTCTTGGCGCGGTATGCCTTGGCACACCTGGTACGAATGAAACATTCGTACCAGGTGTGGCAAGTCTTGGCGCGGTATGCTTTGGCACACCTGGTACGAATATACTCCATTCGTACCATTCGTGGAGCACAATGACGTGGAAAATACAAGAAGAAACATATGCATGAAGAGGACGACAAGATCTGGATAATGCAGGAAGAAACAAATGGATGAAGAGGACGGGCAGATCTGGAAAATACGACAAGAACATGAACACTAGATCTAAAACAAGACAGACTAGATCTGGAAAATTACCTCAATAATATTGAAAAAACCACGCCGCCAACACAGAAGAACGTCGCCGGTAAAATTCTCAGCCGCCGACGGAGAATACGAGCTGTGAGAAGTGAGAGTATCGTCGAACGGAGAAAACCAAGAAATTCACCGCCGCCGGAGAATACGAGCTACGAGAGTATCATCGAACGAAGGAAACCAGGTCATTACTGTAGAAACGCCGGCGAAGACGAGGTATGGAGAGGGAGAAATTTCAGCAGCTCACGAAAGAGAGAGAAACAGACTTCCAGCTCTGATAGCTAATAGAGAGAGAAAGAGAAAGATAAGGTAGAGGGAGGTAAAATTGGTTGAGGTGAAAGGAAGGGCATTTAAGTCACTTCAAGTCAAAGTTGGCCAGAATTTATAAAATTAAAGTTTCCGGACAACATTTAATTTTGATAAACTTGTTTGGTCAAAGGACCGTATTACTACATAAATAAATATAAAATTAAATTAAACTAATAGTAGTATTCAAGTGAGATATAACTCCAAATGAAATTTTGCGTATAAAAATGCTAAAAAGTGGGAAGTTTCTATTTTTTTTTGAGAAAAGGAAGCGGTGAGGTTTGAACCCTAGACCCCACTGCTTACAGACTGAAGCCTACACCGCTTGGATGTCCCCTTGAAGAAGTTAACCCTACAATTTTTCATCTTAATCCACTTTGGGCTTGTTTGCTATGGGTGATTAGGGTGTATAATATATATTATACACCCTAATATTGATGTGTCTGTATTTTGGTTGTTCAGAAGTTAAGTTTTCTATGATTTTATATGAATATAATGCACGTTTAGTTGTGATTTTTATGCAGGAAATGCATATTTCGGTTGTTGATATATTTGGATGAAAGAAGTCGAAAATGATGAGATTTTGTGTCCAATTATAGAAAATCGAAGTCGGAGATTGAAGAGAATTAAATGGGCCGGGCTTTATTATTTCATTATCCTTAAATAATATATTTAAATACCTATTATATTTAGAATTCTATTATTTAATTATTTTCCTAGGTTATTTAAGTTAGGATTAGCATATATATATATATTGAGATTAGTCGCAAATTATACGGCTCCATTCATTAGTTTTTATTATTCCAGCCGTATAGCATAGATTTAGAGATTAGTTTTTACTTTTTACATATATACTTTACCTTTTTCTTGAATTCAGCCGCTAACATTGGGAAGAACAGAGGTTTAGTTTTAGTTTAAATTTAGTCTTGAATATTGTTTTAGATTTGCGCTGTTTATCAAATTCTGGTAATAAGATTTCTCGTTTACTTTGCCTCAATTTCGTAGATTAGTTATTATGCTTGCTTTTTATTATTTATTTGTCTTTAATCTTATTAATATGCGTAGCTAATTATTTAATTCGGCGATAATATTGAAGCACTAGTCTAATAATCTGTGAGATCTAATTGTCCGTATAATTAATTTCCTAGGGTTTCGATTTATTCATTGTGTTAATTTAAAGTTAATTCTGATTTTATTTAAGCCTGATCAACTTAGATTTAATTGGATTACAGTCAATAGTTCCCCCAATCCGTAATTGTTGGAATAGGGCTAATTAGTGATAAAGCTACTGTGTTCGTAGTAGGAATAAATTGATAGACGCGCGAGTTATTACTTGCGTTCTTGGATAATTCGTCTAAATTGGGTTCTTTCAAATCTAAAAGCTATTAGAGCATTAAATCTAAGTCTGTCGTCTCCAGCTAGGTTGTGTTTTAATATGGGAAATAGTTAAGTCTGGCGTCTACAGCTAACTATCGATAAACTACGTAGGAATTGGGGTATGTCCGCTGCATTCACGGTACCCTATAACTGGTTGGTTCTTGGAAATTAATTTATCTTTGCATCGATGATCAGAGCCCTAGACTAGTGTGGATTTAGATTTATTCGAAGCCGAATACCTTTCTTTTGATTAATATTCTCGTTGCTATTTTAGTTAATTTATTGTTTTCTTAGTTTTTAATTAAATTCTCTGAATTTAAGGAGTGGTGGCTACACCAAAACCGATTTATAGGAAAAATAAGTGATTTTCCGTTCTCTATGGTTCGACACTGCTTGTTGCTATACTGATTTAATTCTGAGCAGGTTGCAGGAATTATTTGGTGGTATACGACGTCCACCAAATATCTTGTTTGGTACAAAGTATGGGTCCCTTTATAAAATTCGGGCCCGTTGAATTATACCTATTGTTGTTATTATCTAATACCACCTATGAGGTGGTATAAATAATACTGCAACTAAATATAAGAATAAATTACTATAATTTCACCCTTTTACCATAATTAATATGTTTTGCAGAGAATTTAATACATCATACCAAACACAATATTAATTCTTTATACGTATTAAGATATCTCAGCTAATCATATCAAGCCTTATCTCATACTTCGTAGCAAACGAGTCCTTTGGATGAAACTTAATATTGCATGTAATTTCTAAAAATACAGGCTTAAAATCAATAATGGGTAATTATACTCCATCATATACAATTTCATGCTTTAGCCACTTAATTATAATTTAGAATCTCTTTTTTGGTTGGCGTATTATTTTTTTTACTTGTCTATTAATTAACTCCCATGACAAGACCTAAATCGAATATCCACCTTTTCTTGTCTGGTCCACAAATTTTCTTCTATAATTTCACAATGAATTGATGTGGTAGTAGCACTAATTTCACACCATTTATCTAAATCTTGATTATACAGCCTATTTATTGACAGAAACCTAAACCCTATGAAAAACTATAAATCTATGAAAGTGAAAAAAAAAATAAGATAAGATTGAGACTGAATTTAACTAGCGCACTTAATTTGCTTTCCTGAAAAAGGCCCAACATTTCTTTTCAACCTATAAAATCAAGAAAATTTCATCTCTTATTATTGTGAAAAAAGAATAATCCTATCACCAACATTAGTAAAGGCACTCTCTTTTTCCCAATGGGTACAACTAGCCGGCTTTTATTAGTCGGTTACTTCGCTGTCTCCGTCTTTTTCTGAAAATTATTTAATTTAATTTTTATTAACTAACCACTTATTTTTCTTTAATCTCATTTTTGTATAGTTTATCAACAAACACTAATATATGATCATTAAAACTTGAAACGACTAAAGATCCATTTTGGACACTAAATGGATTATTGCAACTCCATGGTTATGATCTACCTTAAATGTTAATCTTTTAGTGTGTGTGTGTGTGTTTAATAATGCGCATGGTTATTCAGAGTTCAAAATTTTATTCATGAAAAAAAAGTAATCTCCGCCTACTTAATAACTAGCTAGTATGCATATTAATGTATCCACTAATGACGTTGTAATGAATTGCAAGTTGCAACATAAATATGTCAAATTTGGGAGTCTCCTCGAGACATTCAAGCGGTAAAAAATTTTATCCGTAAACAAAGAGGTCCCGTGTTCAAGTTTACCGCTCCCCTTCCCCATGTTAAAAAAAGAAAAAAAGAAATTTGGGAAGACTGATCTATTAAAAAACTAAACAATCTATTACTAATACGAAAATAAAGTTGCCCCCTTCACGGTGCTCCGTTCAGATTTTTCTATTAATTTGTCTAATTTTAATTCATATATATTCTAATTTTTATTTTTATTAATTAAAATTTTATTAATTTCATATTCTTGAAATATCACATGTTTATCTATATTAATCACATCTCATATTTATCTATCCCTTTATTTAATTAATTTCTTCTATTATACATATTAAAATAATAAAAATTTCGGAATGCATTCTTATAAATTCTTATTTTATACATTCTTAATTCATATATAATAATTTATAGAAAATTTGTAAATGAAAATCTCTCTATGAAGACTAAATAAATATATTTAATCAACATGTCTACATGGAATCCTTTTCATTTTTTCATCATGTTTTTCTAAAAACTTCGATTAGTGCTTTCTAGAAAATATATACATTGAATCAAATGTGTGATAGGTAGCTAAAGAAAAGAACAAAAAAACTTGAAGATGTAAACATATTTTTTTCCACATTTTGGCAAAAGATTAGATAACATGAACTAACGAGACGGTTCAAAATATTTTTCTAAAAACTTCAATTAGTGCTTTCTAGATTGTATATACATTGAATCAAATGTGGGATAGGTAGCTAAAGAACAAAACAAAAAAAACTTGAAGATGTAAACATATTTCTTTTCGCATTTTGTCAAAGATTAGAGATATTAATTTAACATGAACCAACGAGACGGTTCAAATATACTAATTTTAATTAATTTTATTTGGAGTGTTCATATTTTTATCGAGTATTACTCAACGGATTTGAGACGAGTATTTATAGTAAAGTCACTATTTTAACCGAGATTAAGACGAACATGTAGAAAAATTCTAAACAAATTTAGATTTAAAAAAAATACATAATGAATGAGTATACCCGATCCATTATCGTTCCTAATTATAAATTTAGATACGTGAAATAATTATTTTTCTAAGTTTGATTAATAATTAACGCGAACAATATCACAACTTTTAAATAAGATATAAAATTGTTTTTAAAATATATACATATCAATTAAAACATAAAGTTATTTCACGTCGAATTTCGACGGGCTACCTACTAGTTAAAATATTAAAAAGAAAACTCGAAAATTGCGATAGAGATTGCAAAATAACTTAACTAGGATACGATCCCCCAAAGATCACAATTTCCTTTTATGTTTATTTAAGTAACGTGACATTATGACTGTAACATGCGGTCTTACTTCCAAGATTTGAATCTAACTTATAAAATATTCAACTAAAACATGAATAGTTAAAACTCAAAAGAGCCTAATTAATATATATTGGGCTTTCTTTCCCTAACAGTCACGACAGGCCCACAAGAATAAACCTAAAAAAGGAAAAGAAAAAGAAAAACACATACAACCAAATATTTTCTTACCAATTTAAAAGAATCAATGCGATGAAGTTTTTTTTTTTTGCTGCAGTGGTTGCTGCAAATTTCCAGAAATCAGTATAAATTTCTTAAAATATAAAAACTAAAAAAAATGGTTGCATTAGTTCGAACAACCGTTAGTCCCCCCCCACCACCAAGAATGTTGTTTTTTGTCATTTTTACGGCAATAATTGATTACTTTTCCCGAAAATTAACTTCAAAAGAAAAATAAATAATCATTACTTACATGATAGAATTTTGTGGCATTGTCGATAAATTAACATTAACCCCAAAGAATAAGCAACAGTTATCGACTTTTTGCTCATAGATACGTGTATGCGTGCGTGTATATGCAAAATTTTTGAAATTGTCAAAACAAAAGGCCGAAAATTTCTATGTTTGGAGTTTAGTGTCGGTATTATTAGTACAAGATTATTATTATTATTGTGGGCAATATAAAAAACCTAACAATTCTTGACTTTCAAGAAGTGCAGTCCTTTATTGACTTGGAGGTGGGCCTCTTTTGAGTCCATTTGTCACATTAAGTATATAAACTAATTCAAATTTTTATTTTTTATGTTATAGATTACACACACCAACCAAGTTCTTGAAATATAATGAGCATATATGGGGAACGCAAGTATATATTATTTTTTATTTTCCTTTAACACATCATCAAAACACACGTTTACTTGTATTTTGTACGAAACAGAAGATATGACACAGTTTATCATATAACGTGTAAAGTATGATTGAACACACTGCAAAATGGAGAACGAAAAAAAAATGATGGAGAGAGTTCAAACTTTTGGAATTCACCGAGTCATGCAAGTTCCTCAAACAGTTGCAAGAGAATTCCATATTTATTCCATGGATGTGAGAGTTGAATAATTTAAATACAAATAAGGAAACTAACATACGTTTGGTTGGTTTTATGAATATTGATAAATAAATCAAAATTTTCAAACCCCTCCGAAAAAGAAAAAAAGAAAAAAAAAACCTTTCGTCCAAGTTTCATTCTTGTATAGCTAGGTTGTCTATCGTGGCATAGTATTTAATTTCAAACCTACGACTTTATTGTATGTTCGAACAACAATTATTTCAAATTCTTCCACATCACGATTTTTGACATAATTGGAGGTCCATTCATTCCAAATCGAAAAATCTCCGATCAACTTACGTTCAAAAATAGCATAAAGATTAATATAGTTGAATCTGAGGTACGAGCTAGCTGGTTTTGGAAGATTCAAGGAGAAGAGGAAGATGATCATTGTCATATCGAAGAGAGTTTCTATGATTCTTTTCATTTTTCTTACAACAATGGCTGTCATGGGAGAGAGTACGAGAATCATGAAGAGTAGGGTTTTCGAGAACTACTTGCTCGGAAACCGACTACCGAGAGGGCCGGTGCCGCCTTCCGGCCCCTCGTTTTGCCATAACAAGTTGGATCCTTACAGTGACAAGGTCGCCAGATTTCAACAAGATCTTATTGTTTGTCCTTGACGATTTTGAATTACTAATTTTGTATTTTTTTTTGTTTTTGTTTTCGTTTTGACGATCTTGTGTTCTTATTTTAAATTCTTATCAATTTTCTTGTGTTTTATTTCCATTCTCAAAATGAGAAAATAAGCACTGTTTCTTCATGTCTGTCTTCGGTTTCAGACTGAAGAAGAAATTGATCTCTAAGTATTATAAGACAATTAAATCAATGAAATATTGGTTTTCTGATCATCTTTTGTAGTCTTTTTGTTTTTGTTTTTGTTTTTGTTTTTTTTTTTGTTAGAGTAATATATTTTTGTTTCTTCATGTCTGTCTACCAAGAAACATTCGGAAGGGAATATTTTTACAAAAGCTAAGGCCACATGAGTTAACAATATCTAACTAAACAAGTTTTTATGTTGCTAGTATTTTACCTTTCTGGTTTGTAAAATTGTACGGTTGACAGAAAAATAAAGTTGATAATTAATATTATGATTTTTAGAAATATAATGTAATTATACGAAAAAGTAATGAATTCTACTAGCACATTAAATTTCTCACACTGTGATCGGTAAATATCAAGGAAACTTTCATAATTAAAATCTATATATATATAGGGATTGGTTCACGTACAAAATATTTTTCCCGTAAAAAATAATAATAATGTATTCTATGTACCAAAATAATGTATTTTATGTCTTATTACAATGCACTGTCATAATAATGCATTTTTAATTATTATAATGCATTGTTACAATAATGCATTTCATGTTTAATTATAATGCACCGGTCAATGACAACCGTAAGGGGTGTAAATCAAATCAAATATTTTGATTCGATTCGCGATTCGTATTCGAATTTTGATATTCGTATTCGAAATTTTACGATTCGAATTCGAATTCAAATTTTTTTTTGATTCGATTAGTTTTCAAATACTTATTAGTAATTACGATATTCGATTCGATATTCGTTAAGATTCGATTAGATATTTAAATAATAATATAATATTAATATATATTTATATAATATACTTTCTTATGTTGATTATGGATTATATACTTAAATCTTTAAATATATGTTAAATGTGTTGATGTTAATTTGGTCATCTCCAAGCCCATTCCAAAATAAGGTCAATATTTTCCTTAATGGATATGTATTGCATTAACTCCAATATCTTGAGTGGTAAAAATGTAAATCATAGTCTCTTTCTTTTTTTCTCGATCTCTTCCTAGTTTATATTGTCTCTCTATTCCATCGTTCTTACTATCGTTCTTCATCACATTCCTTCACAAATTTCCGACAAGTCATTCTTCATCTCATTCCTCTATTGATTAGAGTATTCGATTCGAATTCGTGAAATTATTAAAGTATTCAAATTCAAATCAAATTTAATATTCGACCACGATTCGAATTCGATTCGGATTCGTAAAAAGTAATTACAAATTCGATTCGATTAGAATGATATTCGATTTGATTCGATTCGTTTACATCTACAAAGATCAATGGTCCAGATCGCTTCTTATTTCTTACGGGAAAATGCTTTTACATATGATATCTTCCCTAACTATATATATATATATATATATATATATATATATATATATATATATATATATAAAAGCAAAATCACTAGCCACAAAATTTTCCCGCCTAAACTACTACAATAATTTTACCAATTTTTTATTTCTTTTGCAGTAAACTTTTCAGATTCCAATAATTTATTTTTTACTATTTTTCAGATTCTAATCTAAATTATGGCACGAAATTCATTGATTTGAAAATAAAAATTCAAATTTGAAAGATGTGCATCAATTATATCTATATATACCACACATGAAACAACTTCACATTCATTTTCTCTATTTTGGTTTCTTCATGTGTAATTGACTTGCTTTATTCTGTAATGTATTTTAGTTTTGCACCTGCCTACACTCTTCAATTTAATGATTAGTATAGTTGCAACAATAGAAGTAGAAATGTAATTTATTTTTCATAATATTGTTGCACTGAAATTTTTTTATTTTTTGTGTTTGTTAATGTGACATGTTGGTAAAATAAAATCTAAAGTACTCATAAATTGAGTAATGTCATCATAAAATTATGTTCAAATTTTCATCTATGTGAATGGATAGTTTTTTTCGTATTGGCTTTTTTATAGACGTTCACTTTTTTTTCTTTTACTTATAAACCCAAACTGAGCTATTGATAGTATTTTCTTTATTCTTAAACAAAAATATAATTATAAAATACTCACATTAAATCGTACGGGCGGCACATACTTATAAAATATTTCAGTGTGATCTGTGCATCGCACGGGGAACACACTAATTCTAGTATATATTAAATTAAACCTCATTTGACACATCAATTTTATTCATAATGCTAGTTTGTAGTACTACATCCGTCCCATTATTTTTGTCTCATTTATTTTGGGCACGAGTATTAAGGAGAAGGGTGTTTAAAGGGTAAAAAGATTGAAAGTGGTGGAGCCCATAACTTTTTGTGAGAGAAACATATTTCCTTTTATGGAAACAGGACAAGAATAACGGGACAAACTAAAAAGGAATACAAGACAAGAATAATGGGATGGAGGGAGTATGTTTTTATATATAGATTGTAAGATTAATGAGACACGTAAACAACATACCTACTTTTTGGTTGGGAAATCAGAATCTCGAAAAATTACTAGTACCTTAGGGCTCGTTTGGTACAAAGTATGGAATAAGGCCTGATATGTTTGACTGAGATGACTTATAAATATAAATAATTAATATTCTGTTTGGTAGGATGTATTAAATTCTCTGCAACACATAGTAATTATTGTAATTTATTGCTATAATTAGTTGCAGTATTATTTATACCACCTCATAGGTAGTATACATAACAACAAAAGTAAGTATTATTCATACGGGCCCGAACTTTATAAAGGGCCGTATACTTCATATCAAACAAGATATTAGGGTGTCATAGACATATTATACACCCTAATCACTCCTACCAAACGAGCTAAGGATTCTTTTTACTTTAGTAACGAACCAAACATGCAAATAAAAAAGAGTAAAAATATCAAATAGCCACTATGGATAGTCAAAATTAATAGTTGTCCAAAACTTAATTTATAATAAATTTTGTCAGATTTTGGGATTTTGGACAAATTTGCCCTTACCCCTCATTCCACTCTATTTTTCTCTCCTCTCTCACCTCTCCCCTCTCCGTCCTCTCTCACCCGAACCACCTCTACCATCCACTGTGCCACTGCTGTCCAATCGCCGTCGCTGTTCCATCCAATCGTCGCCGCCGCCTCATAAAACACCGATCTCAGTCACAAAACCATAGATCCGATCCCGATTCAGACGCCAAAATAGAGATACGACGACCGCGCTGTTATAAAAAAGTAAAAATCTAGATTCAGTCACGTCGGCACCGATTTAAAAAATAGAAAGCTGAAATCGTGGTGAGATTGGTACGAAATGTATTCATTCGTACCACTCGTACCAATTTATGGTGCGTCACTAGTTGGTACGAACGGGACGAATGATTTCATTCGTATCACTCGTACCAAGTTATTGTGCGCCACTAGTTGGTACGAATGGGACAAATGATTTCATTCGTACCACTCGTACCAAGTTATCGTGTGCCACCAGTTGGTACGAACGGGACGAATGCATGCATTCGTACCAAGTAACGGATCACAACTAGTTCGTACAAGCGGGACAAATGGATTCATACAACTAGTTGGTACGAATGGGACGTTGGGACAAATGAGATCCGTTCGTACCACAGTTGCTATGGAGATAAAAAAGAGTTACGCCGGAGAAGATGATCGGAGGCAACCACATAACAGATTTGTATAAAAATTTGAACGAAAAACTTATCTGAACGACTCTCTGTTTGTGAAACATCATCGTTGGATTCTTTAGATCTGAAGTAACAGAGCAGATCGAGGTAGGAATATATCTGAAAATAGAGAGGTAAACTAAGAAAATGACGATGGCGAAGACGGCGGCGGCAACGGTGGCAGAAAAGCAACGGAAAAATCGAGTTGGAGCTCGCAATGGTGGAGACTTTGACAGCGACGGCGACGACAAAGGCGGAGGCGGACGGCAGACGACGGAGGCACAGCTGTGGTCGGTCTGATGGTGGTGTTGGCGGGGAGAGAGAGAGAGAGAGAAAGAGAAAGAGAGAGAGAGAGAAAGTGTGTGTGGAGATGGCGGCGGTAATGGGAGTAGCAGGAGCAGGGAGAGAGAGGGGATGAATGTGTGGGGTGTGGTGGGTGGCGGCTGGTGGAGGTGGGTAGGTTAGTTTTTTAGTTTTTTTTTTTTTTTTTACTTAAAGGTTATTTTAGTCCATTCATTTCAAAATCTGACAAAATTTATGTTAAATTAAGTTTTTGACAACTTTTATTTTCCACTATCTATAATGGCTATTTGACATGATAAACTCAATAAAAAACAAGAAATGATATTACTTTCCTAAGCTGTATTCCTTGTCAATCAACATTCAAAAGGTCCTTGCTACTGTATTATTTATGGATATTTCTCTCGTCCCATTATCATTATTCATCGTAGTATATTTTAGTGATTTGATTTAGGTTTAAACTGTTGTTGGGTCTAAAACAGGACTAAACTAATGGTTCTTTCCCATCAAAAGTCCATATAATAAGATTTTGGAGGCCCAAAACTAAAGCAATATGATTTTTCACCTCTCTAAGTATATATACATACAGGTTAACCAAAATAAATAGATAATTGATTAAATCTTCCTCCAATGTGATTTTCTTCCAGAATAACATGCTAAGAGACAAAAAAAAAAAAAAATTGTGATTAACGATGAGTAGAGGTTTTTCTTATACTTGCTCAAATACCAGTTATATTCCCAACTTGTGCCTCGCTTTCCGTGTTCCACTATTAATTTCACTATTTTAAAAAAGATTTATTTAAAAATAAAAGTTTAGTACTCCCTTCGTTCCCAAAAAGTGTGGTCCAATTAATATTTTATACATCACATATAATTAAATTTTAATTTGGACCACACTTTTAGGGGACGGAGGGAGTAATATATAATGAACCTTAATTAATACTCCCTCCGTTCCACTAAGCTTGTTCCATTTTCCTTATTTATATGTCCAACTAGTAATGTCCCATATCCAAATAGGAAACTTTTAACTCTTTAAAAATAATGAGACCTACTTTGTATATCTTTTTATCATTACTCTTAATTTACGTGTCCAAAAGCTATGGGTAGGGGTGCATATCCGAAAAATGGGTTTTCGGGTAACCCGTACCCGGCAGGGTAACGGGCATCCTATTCCCGTAATTTTCAGGTACGAGTATGAGTTTTTCAAAAATTTCGGGTACCAGGTATACCCGTTAGGATATCGGGTACTCGGTCTATACCCGGTCAAATAATTATTTTATGATTTATATAATATTTAGTATGTTTAATTATATTTAATTATTTTTATATAGAAAATAAAATAGAATAGTATAGAATTATTATTTTATTAATTATTTTTATATTTAGTATGGATTTAATTTGTTTGCTATTTTGCTTTGAATATTGAAATATTTGAACTTTTGTACTTTATTTTTTATTGATGTTAAAGTGTTTGAACTACATATTTGATATTGATTTGTTGTTGTTGTTTAATTGTTGATGGTTATTTGCATCATTGAAATTGTCAAAAAATCGAGCTGAAAATAGGTGAAAAATTGAATAAACACAATTGTCCTTTTTTTTTTTGAAAACGGATAGACCGAGTACCCGTTATTCGGATCGGGTATACCCGGCCGTGTATTGAATACCCGGTTGGCTAAAACGGAAGGGTACGAGTATTCATTTTCAGCTTATTCGGGTACGGGTACCCGGAAAAAAATGGATAGGATATCCATGGGTACCCGTTTATGCAGCCGCAGCTATGGGACAAGCTTAATGAGACGGAGGGAGTATTTATTAAAGAAAATAGAATTTAAAAATATTATATACCCTAAATTTGGAATAATGAACCCTAATAATCAATTAAAAATTAAAAAAAATGCAAATTAAATATAAAATATATATAAACCCTATTCGGATGGATGAGCCCTAGTTAATAATTGTAAAATTATACTAAAACATTATAGGTTGGAATTGAAGAAAAAAATTTACAAAAACATAATTAAATATTGATCGTGTGACAAAGTGAGACACTAAATATTGATCGAATAACGGCTGCTGATTATGTTTGTCGCAAAAAACATCTTTAGATTATAAAAGCGAGACTCCTTAATTTACACTGTTTTTTTAGAGAATTACAAGGTATATATATATATATATATATATATATATATATATATATATATATAATCTAATCAAGCATTACACCACCATATAGGCGGGACCTTTACACCACATAAATGTGGGACCACTACACCACCACGCAGAATGGGACCACTACACCACCAAATAAGGTGGGAAATATACTACACCGCACGCATGCGGGATTGAACCCAAGACCTCTTGCTAAGGATAGTCTTGTAGTGCCTCAGCTAGCCAATTGAGCTAGGCATCATCCGCCCTTAATTTACATTGTTAATCATTAATGATCACTAAATTGTATATGGCCAGGCCTACATAGACATAGTGATTAATTAATTGCATGTAATATAATTTAAGGGAATTGTGCTGTGTCCTATCAAAACCTTTAACCATTTATTTTTTCAAAGAAAAAAGAGTTTTCATGGATTCATAGAATTCGACAAAAGGAATATAAGCACAATAATACTTAATTGAAAAACAACGGTTAGGATTAAATTGTATTCATTAATTAATTTACTTAGTTTTTCCGGTTAAAGTCCCTTTCGAGAAATATTTTTGGCGCTATCTTTTCATACAAGTACTATAAAAGTTGTTAAGTTTTCTATTAGGGGTGTTCACTTTGGGTGATAGGATAGATAGATAAAAATAGTATATGTTAATCAACCGTTTACTTTGATGGATTGATTACTTTTGAATTTGTTTGATCATCTAATCCTTTATATAGTTAATCCTATGTTTTATCAATCTATCTTATCTTTCAAAGTAAACGTCCCCTTAATGTTACTTGATAAAGGTCACCTGACAATTTCACATATTTTGATCGACAAAATTCAATATTTCAGTTGGAATCATTTATTTTTATGTCCTGTATTAGTTTATACAACTGTCACATCTAAATACACGATCCTCAACAGAGAAATTCAAAAATACCTTCGAAGGCATAGTGAGATTTGGTAAAAAGAAGTACGAATTTTCCATATCGAACGCCTAGAAAAATTTGGTACCTATGAAATTATGTCATTTGTAACTAAAATAGATATGCAGGAAATAAACCAAATAACGAAGTAACATGTGGCAAATGTCCCCCCTGTAAAATTTACACATAGTTGGGCAATATTTTTAACAAATTGTATACAATAATAACGAGTTTTACCCAACACACTACGTGTAGGGACGGTGGGGTAAAAAAAAAAGTTGGAATTTACAAACGGTTCCAAATTTAGCCGAATGCTACGTTCGAGTTGTATAATTTAATACTACTAGTATTTATCATTTTTATATTAGTGATAAATCAGAATTCAGTGTTCTTCTTCCACTTAAAAAAAATGACGGAGTGCAAAAACTGTTCATAAAGATTCCACATCTGATGAGATAATTACATCTTGAAACTTTGATTTAATTAAAATATCTGAAACGTGCAATAGAAATATTTTATTTTATAACACGAAAAGAAAAAGGCTCCGCACCGCAACCACAATTTAACTTGCTTTATGCCCTTTATAATGTCACTATCGAATCTGCATCACAGAAGGGAAAGGTCCACCGCAGAAAGAAAGGTGAATATATTACAAATAATAGGGAATTACTTAAATATAGCCACTTTTCAAAAGTAAAGTTCAACTTTAGCCACTTTTTTAAAATGAGCAATAATGGCCTCTCTTACTATATTGCCCTTCAATGGTCGTGTATGCATAGTCGTGTGTGCTGGTCGTGTGTGTATGGTCGTGTATGTTGATATGGTCGTGTGTGCTGATCGTGTGTGCATGGTCGTGTATGTTGGTATAGTCGTGTGTGTTGATCGTGTATGCATGGTCGTGTGTGTTGATATGGTCGTGTATGCATGGTCGTGTGTGTTGGTCGTGTGTGCATGGTCGTGTATGTTGATATAGTCGTGTGTGCTGGTCGTGTATGCATGGTCGTGTGTGCATGATCTTGTAATTTTCCGACGACTTTTCAGCGGAATTTTTTTGGGAAAGCACACGTGTGTGTTTATCGTGTGTGCATAATCGTGTATATTGATATGGTCGTGTGTGTTGGGCGTATGTGCATGGTCGTATAATTTTCTGATGATATTTCTGGCGAAGCACACACGACCAACTCACACAACTAGCACACACGATCATATCAGAACACACGATCATGGTGGTGTATGCATGATAGTGTATGCTAATATTTTAATATGTGATTTGATACTTTTTGCATTAAATTGACAATACGGAAATTTATTTATTGAGATATTTTATAGAATTGCTAAATTGACTTCAAATATAAGCATGGTTAGTGTATGATTGTCGTAGTTGAGTGTTTAACATGAGCATACACGACCTCATATGTTATTTGTCGTATATGCTAGTCGTGTGTGGTGCATTTTTTTTTATGTTTTTTCATCATTTTCATGTGATCATATGTATTCATGCATAGTCTTTTCTATTTTTTAAGGAGGAAAATATTTTTGAAAAGCCTCCAACGAGCATACACGACCTCACATGTTATTTGTCGTGTATGCTAGTCGTGTGTGGTGCATTTTTTATATTTTTTCATCATTTTCCTGTGAACATATGTATTCATGCACAATTTTTTCTATTGTTTAAGGACAAAATTATTTTTGAAAGCACTCCAACGAGCATACACGACCATATTGGTCGTGTGTGCTTCGACGAAAAATACATACACGACCATAGACACACGACCATATTAGCACACACGACCATGCATGCACGACCTGACGACCATATTAGCACACACGCCCATGCATACACGATCATATTGGTCGTGTGTACTTCGACAGAAAATGCATACACGACCAGCACACACAACCATATCAGCACACACGACCATGCATACGACTCGCACACATGACCATGCACACACGACCATGCATACACAACCATATTGGTCGTGTGTGCTTCGACGGAAAATTTTCGTTTGAAAGTTGCCGGAAAATTTCGCCGAAAAAAAATCATCGGAAAATTTGCACACACGATCATGCATACATGACCAGCACACACGACCATATTGGTCGTGTGTGCTTCGACGGAAAATTTTCGTTGGAAAGTTGCCGGAAAAATTTTGCCAGAAAAAAGTCATCAGAAAATTTGCACACACGACCAACACACACGACCATGCATACACAAATATATTGGTCGTGTGTGCTTCGATGGAAAATTTTCGTCGGAAAGTTGCCAGAAAATTTTCGCCGAAAAAAGTCACCGAAAAATTTGTCGGAAAATTTGCACACACGACCAGCACACACGACCGACCATGCATACACGACCAAGAAGGACAAAACAATAAATTAACCAATAAAATCCCAAAAAAGTGGCCATATTTGATCGTTTTTAAAAAAAAGGCTATAGTTGCACTTTACTTTTGAGAAGTGACTATATTTGCTTTTTACCCTAAATAATATTGGTGACGAGAGCAACTTACGACCGCTATTGGAAATTAAAATATTTTATATAAGTTCATATTATGCATAATAATTCACGAAGTACATAAAAGGGATAAATCATACTGAGAAAACTCGATGCAATGAATTTGATCATCGATCTAATTCTGCGACTTGCTCAGTGGATTATTTGTGTGTGAAGTATGCGAGTGAATTCTTTATTCGTGTGTGTGGTGGGTAGGTTTAGAGGATTGGTAGCTACTTTGAGGAGGTAGTTAGTTTGCCTTACATTCACATATATTCATTACTATTTCCAATTTAATTTATACATTCTAACTTCTTTTATTCCATTCCAACGGCTGCAAATGCTTCAAATGCATGACCATAGAAATATTATTGGAGTGGATTTAGGTGTTTTTAGATTTTCGTATTTTGGACCGCTTTCTATTTAATTGCAAGAAATTGGGAAAATAACATTTAAATTAAAGGGTCCTTGTTAATTTATATTAATTTTTATCTGTCTGTTATATTAAAAGTCCTCTTATGGGTGTAAAAATTCAGAAAATTTTATTTTTCTTAAATTGGGGAGAGGACAGTAAAGATTAAACTCTAAGCCTCTCTCTCTTTACTGAAGAGGGGTTCGCCAATTGGATAGAAAAATGTTAAAATTACTTGAAACTTTTATATTTAGTACAACCTGGACATTTTTATTTAATTTTTTTTATTGGCGAGACATGAAATTTGAAGGCTCTTAAACCATAAGTGACAAGTCAAAAGTTTTGAAATAATATATACCGAGAGATTAATTATTTCGAACAGTCATTGAAAAGATGAAATTGCATGTTGTAATTGCATCATGTGCGTGGGTTCACTCCAATAAAGGTTAAAATATGCATATTAAAGCTAAATTTTTAAGAAGTTGCTTAGTTAAAAGTAGATTTTATTAAATTATTAATCAGAAGCACATAGCTGTGACTCACATATAATTAAATTAAAAAAAGTTGAAGAATGGAGAAGAAATAAGTCGACATAGTATTTGGCACCACATGGTAGTTGGTGAAACTTTGGCATTAACATGGTTTGGTAGGCACATAAGTTTTAGGGTAGTTGGCCCTCGAAAATATCTCATTTTATTCAACAACATTGCAATCTCTCTCTCTCTTTCTCTCGTATGGTAATTAATATTTAATTGCATCTTCTAAATGATCTTTATTTATATCCTGCTTATAAGTTTTTTTCTAAAAATTACACAAGATATATTATAATAGAAACCACTACACCACCATATCATAATTCATACATGATGGGAAATACAATACACCACACGTAGGTGGTTATTAGTTTAGTTGCTGTCAAGTGGGGAATATCAGTGCATCATTATACGAATTTAGGATTAATTTTAATATCCAATTTTCTTTCCCTTGCTCAATATTTACTTTGTATTAAGTTGAGTCCTATGATGTCAATAGGTACATTCCTTGCAACTTAACGAATAAAATCTGAGATAATATTTAACTGTCTGTCAATTTTACCAATTAAAAAGTGAGGAATTGGCTACGAGCTGACACATCAGTTGATATAGTTTATGACAATATATACATTTTTGTGGCAATCGAATATCAACATATTCACTTAATTTAGTAATATATATACATGAACATTCTGCATAATTTTCTATAAATGACAATATACATGCACAGCCAAGGGCGCAAGGGATAGTAGTATATTTTAATTTGGTAAAATTAGATAGTTTTTTTTGTACCTTTTGTTTTTTATTACAGGTAAAACTTTTGTGGTACATAAACATCATTGAATTTTCGGTTTTACGAGTAAAAGGAAATTAACTGATTCCAAGTTTTGACGAGTCATTAATTAAACTAATTACGGAGTATATTACAAAATGAGTTTCAACCAATCAATGCCCAATGGAAAGAGGGAAGTAACATGCGCATTTTTGTGTACTATTTTTAAAGTAAATTTTGTATATAGGGAAATGATGAAACCTATGTGAAAAAATTATTTCTCAAGTTAATTGAATTAGCTGATTTTATATGTGAACTAAATCTTAATTAGATGTAATATCAACATCTGCAGTAAATAATTAAGAATTACTTTTTTTTCCTACCCAAAAAATATATGGTATTCTTTTTATCATATAGGTATATAATTTACTAATTTAATATTGCCCTATGTTCGGTGTTGGATGTTTATTATGTCTGCCACAATTTTGTCAATATGGAACGGTAAACGTTGTTTGTCATTTTGTGTAACTTGAATTCCTTTCGAATTCCATGTCTATAAACGGGACAAAAATTCATGTACAATCAACCGTACAGTATGATTAACCGTACATGCACACTCTATCATGCATATATGTGGCGGCGCGTGCAAGACACACGTTATAAGAGTTCGTTTGGTGAGTGCATGTAACTCACGCGCCACCTTTTTTTTTTATTTTTTATGGTGCGCGAGTATATCACACGTGCCTGTTTTTTTATTTTATTTTTATTTGTGATTTTTTATTGAATTGTTTTGCTTTTTGTTTTTATTTTTGTTTTTATATGTAATTCTTTTCATTAGAGTTTATTAATCTCAATTAGAATATATGAATACATATATAATTAAGGTTTATTAATCTCAATCAGGATTTTTTAATTCCAATTAGAATTTATATTAATTAATAAAAATTAAATTAAATTAAATTAAAAAATGAAAAATAAAATATAAAAGTCAAGTTGTTGACTGAATGCACGGTGCGGTTGGTCGTACCAGAGTGTGCCTCTATAAATGGAAACTCCTAATAGCTATGCAAATAATAATAATAATAATAATAATAATAATAATAATAATAATAATAATAATAATTTAATAATTTGTGGTAAATAGTTTCGTGTGAACGTTAATTGATATAAAATAATGAGAGAAATAAAACTAGATACGACAAAACAATTAATGAACATACGTTAATTTACAACACGAGTTCGAGTAATAGATTCTGGGCCACCGCTCAGAGGAGATCATTAATTAAATAAACTATAAAATATAAAATATTAAGCATATATTCTCTCCGTCCTACAATAAGTATCCCACATTCTATTTTGGACTGTTCCAATATAAGTGTCTCATATTTAATATGAAAATCACTTTATTATTTCACAAAAAGATGTAGGATCCACCATTTTCTATATTTTTATGCTTTAATCATTATTTTTCTAAATATCCATGTCGAAAAAAATGAGACATTTATTATGGTTGGAGGGAGGGAGTAGTTTTCAATTCAAACTTCCACATGCATAGTCCTGCATATACTAAATACTATACCTCGAAATTCTACTTGAAGGCCATTTTTCCATAAATAAAAGTCGAGATATTCCTCGCCCATAAGAGAAGTGAAGGGATCGACTAATTTTTTGGGAACCCATACCAAAAGGGAATTACAAATTCTGGCTCATGTTGACCACATCAAAACTAATAATCTTTCAATTACGCACTTTTCCTCTACTTCACCATTGAAATTATATATATACACGAGCAAATGAGCAATTAGCATATATGGTGTTCTCATCGGCTAGTCTTAATTTAAATTATGTAATTAGATTTCGGTCTTTGATTGAACTATGACTCATTATAAGACAATAATTAACATTTTATATTTATCAATCAATTTTAAAATTGATTGTTTAAGTTTAAGATGTTATTGTGATTATACAAGTTTTTTGTCACGTATATATACCAGGGAATTCAAGTTCCAATAGATTAAAAAAAGTATTGGGTTTCTATTGATTTAGATCTCAATTACTCAGAAGAAAAAATAGTTTGTAAAATTAATTAAAAAGGAAATATCCCTTTCAATATTGTTTGTCAAGCTTCAAACCTGATCATGTGCTACAACAATCTAATCAATATTATTAGTAATATGATATGAATGTCTAACTTCCTATTAATTCCTATTTCGGTCTCCTTTTTCTCGATTATCTTTAACTTTTGGCTTTAAATGAATTCGCCCCATCAAGTCATGTCGTCAAATAAAATTATATTGTCTGCAGTATGTATATATGCAGTGCTTTACAGTCCGTCCCTCTACCTCAGTATATGATAAAAATCTAAAATTACTCAAATATACGTAATAAAATATTCTTATATCGTGCATCGATATTGTCCATACAATTTACTGACTATTTCGTTGATAGAACTGTAATGAAAAGAATGAAAGAATGGTACTTTAGAGGGACTTTATTGGATTATTGAAATTAAAAAAAATAATTATTAATCATTCTTTTTCCATGAATATTTTTTACTGACGGGTACTATTAGAAAACCTAATCCCAGGAATTTCTCGTACAGTGATGTATGACCGCGAAAAAGAAAACCGATATTCACATATGTCAAAGCTAAACGTATGGTCTCTTCGGGGACATTCAAGTGGTAATAGATCTTGTATGTAAAGAGAGAGGTCTCGGAATCAAGCTTTACTACTCTCCCTGTCCCATATCAAAAATAAAATAAAGCTAAACGTATAGTAATTTATAAATTATTAGAAGATTCAAACTAATATAGTCAATGCTCGTGTTCCGAAACTATCTGAGATTAATTTTATCTTACAACAAAATATTTTAATATAAACATATTCACAATCATAAATACACATTACGGCATGAAATTATGCACAATGTTTAATTATTAATTAGGAGATGCAATAAAAATAAATAAAAAATAGAATCGGACGGAAATTGTTAAGTTGTGGAAGGTGGGGGTTTCAGGAAGGACCCCTTTTAAATCTCACCAGTCGGTCAAACTCTTTCCTCTCACGTGTGAGCAACTATTGAGTTGCTTCACACGAGCCAAGGGTCCTTTAACTTTTTTTTTTTTTTGATATCTTTAATTTCTTAAGCCCCTAAAACCTGCTATATAGTCCAGCAGTTTGGCAGGCCATTATGGAATTCAGTCTCATACTCTACATTCTATTACCAATTTTCTTTTCCGTTACTAATCCTTTTCTTAATCGTCTCCTTAATCTCTCCAAACATCGTTAATTATATCACTGTCGATATCCGTGTCGGATAGAGAACCGGCGGCGAGAAACCGGTCGGAGAGAGAACCGGGGCGAGAAACCGGTGGGAAGACGATGATCGATTTACGGTGAGTGGTTTCCATGCTATGCTTGTCAAGTTAGCAGTCTTGTTTCCAGTTAACCTTTACTTCATTGTCTGTTCGACCTTGAACGTGTCCGAAACCCTAGCTATATAGTTTAATTTTTATTTTTCCTTTTCTTCTAATCTTGCATTTTGAGTTTAGTTTTTGTTTTAATGCTCTAAGTTCGCTCACCAGTTAAATTTTCTGCTAATTAAGGTAGATTATTATTGTATTTGATCAAAAACAAGAATTAAATAGGCACTCACCTAACAGTCACAAACCTGATTTTTGCATGAATATTTTGTTTGGATGAAAGAGAAATCATTTTTAGGGGAAGCATCTGAGCCATACAGACTCTCCAATTTTTTAGCACTGCTCCACGCCACCTATTTTTCAAGATATATATATATATACAACATTAAAATAGCTGTTAATTTTCCTCGAAAAGTTCAAATTAAATTAAGAGAGTTAATTTTCTCTTACATGCGTTCATGACATTAATTTATTTTCAAAAAAAGTTAATATATATAAATTTGTTAGAACAATTTTGTTTCCATTTTTCACTTTAATTTTCATTAAGAGTTAGTTTGAGTAACGCCCAATATCGATGGGACATATTTCAAGGTCGAATGGGCTACGAAATTAAGGTATAACAAGCAAGGACTGCTGATTTGCCAAGGATTTTTGCATGGACACCAATGCCTTCAATGGCTAGGATATCATGTTGTACTTCAATTGAACATTATTGTTCATGCCCCATTTAAATTGGCGTGCAAAAAGTCCTACTCCCTCCATCCCATTGATAACGTCCCATAATTTGAAGGCACAATTATTAAGAAAAAGGATAAAAAGATAGAAAATTGGTAGATTTCATTACTTTTGAAGAGTTAATGATTTCCTTATTTGGAACGGGATGTTGTCAATGAGACGGTCGAAAAAGGAAAATGAGACATTATCAATGGGACAGAGGGAGTATATATAACACCATAGTTTTCCATTTGTGGTATATATATTTGAACTAAGGATCAGACGTGCCCACGGTTCACAAACCGCCAGTTACGGTAACCCCCAAGGTTGAACTGTAACCTGCCTACCTAAGAGTTTCCCGGTTCTGGGCCGGGTTGAGAACCGGCAGTTCCGATTCCTGGTTAAATCCGCCGGTTTTTAATTTTATTTTATTTTTTTTATATGATTATACTAGTATAAATGTATTATTTTTATTACCATAAAGACATTATATAAATATATAGCATAAAATGAATGAAGAAAATGAATTTATTTTTCATTAATACTTAAAATGAACATTACATTTGTATTAGTGCGAATATCATTAACATGGATGTGACGAACTTGACATTCTGAAAAAAAAATTACTGGATTATTTGAGTGTTGAGAAAAATTAAAGTTTTAAAAACTTAAAGAGCTACTTAAAAGAATTAGAAATTTAAAGTTGTATTTCTAAAATACTAGAACTAAAAGATAAGGTGTAAGTAGAGAAATGGTGTGGAGGAAATGATTTCTCAAAGTCTTTTTTATAGATAAATTAAAATAGGAGACGATTTTTGATGAGTGTGTATTTTGGTTGTTCAGAAGTTAAGTTTTCTATGATTTTATATGGATATAATGCATGATTAGGTGTGGTTTTTATGCAGGAAATGCATATTTCTGTTGTTGATATATTTGGATGAAAGAAGTCGAAAATGATGGATTTTATATCCAATTATAGAAGATCGAAGTCAAAGATGGAAGAAAATTGGATGGGCCGGGCTTTACTACTTTGTAATCCTTAAACAATATATTTAGATACCTATTATATTTAAAATTTTATTATTTAATTATTTTTCTTGGTTATTTAATTAAGTTGGAATTAGCTATATATATATTTGTTAGACTAGCCGCCAACAAGGAGTCGTATATTTTCCATTCCATACTTTTTTTTTTTTGCGGCATAACATTGGAGACGGAAATTGCTTAGGTTTAGTTTTATTAATTTTGCAGCATACTCATTATTCATCGTGTGGATCGATTCCCTCGTGATCAATTTTGGTGACAATTTCTTTGTTCTATTTCAATTTTATAGATTAATATTATGCTTGCGTTATTTTATTTTATTATGTTTAGTTTCATTATTATGCGTAGCTAATTCTTTAATTCGGCGAGAATATTGAAGCACTAGTCTAATAATCTGTGAGATCTAATTGTTCGTATAATTAATTTCCTAGGGTTTCAATTTGTTCCTTGTGTTTAAAGTTAATTTCGATTTTGTTTAAGCCTGATCAACTTAGATTTAATTGGATTACAGTCAATTAGTTCCCCCAATCCGTAATTGTTGGAATAGGGCTAATTAGTGATAAAGCTACCATGTTCGTAGTAGGAATAAATTGGTAGGCGGGTTATTACTTGCGTTCTTGGGTAATTCGTCTAAATTGGGTTCCTTCAAATCTAAAAGCTATTAGAGCATTAAATCTAGGTCTGACATATCCAGCTAGGTTGTATTTTAATAAGGGGAATAGTTAGGTCTGACGTCTACAACTAACTATCGATAAAGTACGTAGGAATTGGGGTATGTCCGCTGCGTTCACGGTACCCTATAACTGGTTGGTTCTTGGGAATTAATTAATCTTTGCATCGATGATCGGAGCCCTAGACTAATGTGAATATATTCGAAACCGAATGCTTTTCTTTGATTAGATTCCCGTTTGTTATTTAGTAAATTTATTGTTTTCTTAGTTTATAATCAAATTCTCTCAAATTAAGGCGTGGTGGCTACACCAAAACTAGATTTATAGGAAAAATAGGTGAATTCCCGTTCTCTGTGGTTCGACCCTGCTTGTTGCTATACTAATTTAATTCTGAGCAGGTTGCAGAAATTATTTGGTGGTATACGACATCCACCAATTTTTTTAAAAAAACTTAAGCATTATGTCGAAACCGCCAGCTTCGACCGAAAAGCGCTGGTTTTTGAGTAAAGCCAGTAATTTTCAAAGATTTGAATATAGAAAACCAGCGATTAACCGCCGGTTCCGGTTACTCCCACCATAACCGGAACCGTTTCCAATGTTTCTGGTTACGGTTTGGGCACGTTGATGATGGTTCCAATTAATTAACCGTTGACTGCCGGTTTTGTCGCAGCCCGACTTAGAAATTAGATGACAAAGCCGGTGGGTCCCACGACTTACACAATTTATGATTAACAAAAGGATTAAGATAGCGACCCGGCTATCAGTCAAGAATATCGAAAAACAACTTATGCTCAACCATTCATTAAACTTATGGGGATTTAAGATATGCAAGACTTGAGTTTTATGGAACGATCAACTGAGTTCAAGAATAACAAGCATATCAACGAATACGAATTCAATCAACCCTGAAAACAATAATCTTATCAACAATTTCAACAACAATTGGACAAGAATTTAAGAGTTGATTCTCAGGATCAAGAAATCACGATAGAAAACAGTTTCAATATCAACAAAGCTTTCAAATAACGAGCAACTGATATATATATATATATAATCAAGTCGGCTAGGCTTCAAAATAAGATAACGAACATCGTTTGAGACTTCAGAATTTAAGCAACTTCTTCAAGCTTATATTAAACTCAACATCATAACCTTGCAGCGGAAAAACGAGAGAATATATGTATGAAGACATATACTCTAGGTCTAAACTTTTCAAATTCGACTCTTAAATATCAACAACAACAACAACAAGTTCGTCCAACACACGATCATCTTCATCCCAACTGACCTGCACATTTTAGAAATAACATGCAGGGCTAAGTACAAAGTACTCAGTGGATACATGCCAAAATAATTTGAAAACTTGCTGAATACAGCTATAAATTGGACTTGCCGGAAAATATAGCACAAGTATTTTTCTTGAAATCAAACTTGTGCATGTTCAAAAGAATATATATATATATATATATATATATATATATATATATATATATATATATATATATATATCAGAGTATGTACTATGTATACAATAAAATAGTGCTGAGAAGTAGGTCTCCTTCTCAAGCACTTGTAATCGTCCACTCCTTTCGGAAGGCTCCCGATTACAAAATAGTGTACACAAATCCTACCTTGCGTAGGACCGAACACTACAAGAAAACTGGGCTATTGCGACATACACGCACGCGACACTACATATAAATATCATAAAATTACCATACTTATGTTCGTTGTGTCGTATATTTGCATTACTTGTGCGTCATATTAATATTGTGTCATATTTTTGTGACACAAATGCGTCACTTTTTTTAATATCTTTGAATTGTAACAATTTTTTTACGACATATCAATTAATTGTCATAATTGTACAACATATATATAATAGTGTTGCATTCAGTGTCATATATTAACGTCATTTAAATAATGCGTCACAGTTATGTGACACAAGTGCGACACTTCTTTTCTATGTTTTTTAATTGCTACAATTTTTTGGCGACATATCAGTTAAATGTCATAATTAAACAACATATATAGAATAGTATTGCATTCAGTGTCGTATATTTACGTCACTTAAATAACATGTCACACTTTTGCGACACAAATGCGACACCTTTTTTTGTGTCTTTTATTTTTGCGACAATTTATTTGCGACACCTCAATAAAATATCATAATTATACAATACATATAAAATAATGTTACATTCAATGTCGTATATTTACGTCACTTCAATAATGTGTCACAGTTTTGTGACACAAATGCGTCACCTTTTTTTATGCCTTTTAATTGAGACAATTTATTTGCGACATCTCAATAAAATGTCATAATTATACAACACACATAGAATAGTGTTGCATTCAGTATCGTATATGTACATTACTTAAATAATGTGTCACAGTTTTGCGACACAAATGCAACACATATTTTTACGTCGTTTATTTGCGACACCTCAATAAAATATCATAATTATATAACAAAAAAATTTATGTTACATTTAGTATCGTATATTTGCGTCAATTATGTATGATCCAAATATTGTATCACAGAATATACCACAAATCTAACATTTATATTTCAAACGGGCCCAACTAATTAAATAAATTTGGGCCCAAATATTAAAAATAAAAACACCTTCTTTTCTTTTCACTCACACACACCAGACGTATCCTCTTTCTAAACTCACACACCTGTCTCTCTCTATTCTCTCATCCACAGCAGCAATTCCATCGCAGCTGTCGTCGTCCTCCTTCTCCGGCGAGACATCGCCGTTCGCCGCCACCTTCTCGCCTCACTCATTCTCTCTCTCGATCTTTCTTCTCGGCTCTCTCTTTTCTATATACTTATTGGCAGCAACAACAGCATAGCCGCTCCATCTTCTCCGGTGAACCTCTCCGTTTGCCTCCACGCCTCCGTCTCGCTGCCTAACAGCACTATTTTCTCCATCCCTCTCAGCCGATCTCGCTCTAATCATCTGTAATCTCACTAAACCCCCAATTCGATACCCTAGAATTTTAAATCTTAAATTTGAAACATCCCTTCTCTCATCTCCGGCGAGGAAAACACCACACTGTGTGTCTTTGACTGGAACGCCGCTGCCTTTCCTTTGGCGAAACGGACAGTAGCTCAGAAAAACTACCGTTGTTGCCGGCACCGGTGTAAGTCAATCGTCCCCTACCCTTATCTTTTCTTTACATTTTAATTTTCAATTTTAGTTGATTTCAGTTTTTTTATTTTTAATTTACTTCTATCTATTCCTTCTCTTTTAAGAAACCGGCAATTACCCTCTGTTTCTCTGCAGTCATCGTCGTCGGTCATTACTAGCGTCGCTGTCTTCTTCTTTGGCCAAACGAGCAATAGCTCGGAAAGCCACCATCACCTTCTTCTTGGCTAAACGGACGGCTGTTAATCAAAAGCCGTCGCCGCGATACTATTCTTAATTTGTTATGATCATGCTTGCTATGGAGTAATCTGATTGAAGAAAGATAAATAGGTTACTTCAATTAATTGGTCCTATTTTGTTATTTCAGTTTGGAGTTCTTAAGAAAATGAAACAGAGTTTTCATTGGTACACAAGGCTTGGATTTGGAGTTGGATGAACTTACTGGATTTCGCTTGATGAATGGATGGTTAGAATGAACTTCAAGTTGTGTTGCTGAAATTCTGTGACTGTAATTCCCCTTGCAGAGCACATCTTCTTTCTCCTTTCGGTTTGGGTGTAAATTTGTTGTGTAAAAGATGTGTGGGTTCCGGACGGAAGAAGCATTCAAGATGCTATGCATTTAAGCTATGGTATTTACTTCTGCAATGATTAAATGACTGACAGGGTTGAATTTAAGAGATATGTTGTTGATTTAGTCTTACTGTATGAATTGCATTTCACAACTATGAATGAGATATTTCTCAGTGTGATATTTTCATTGCTTAATTTGAGCATTAAAACATCTAATTTATATGACAATTAATTTAGGGTCGCACAAAGTGTCATATATGTTGCGTCTGAATTAAGAAATGTCATAGAATTGCTACATTTTTTTTCTCGACAGTCGACACAATCTAAATTGACGCTCCAAATTTCGTAAATTACGTCATTTCATTTTAATTAATGATGCACAATGTGTCGTAAAGTAATGTGCGTCACTATAGCGAACGATGCATAATGTGTTATTAACTTTATGTGATAATTATTTTAATGTCGCGCAAAGTGTCATATATATTGTGTCGTAAATGGAGAAATGTCGTAAAATTGCTACATATTTCTTTTATGACAAAATCTAAATTGACGTAGAAATATGTCACAAAATAGGATGCATCATTTCAACTAATGACGCGTAAAGTGTCGTAAATTGTGACGGACGTCACTACACTTAATGACGCATAATGTGTCGTTTATTTTAAATGACGATTAATTTAATGTTGCAAAAAGTGTCATATATGTTGCGATACAAATGAAAAAAGCGTTGTAAATTTGCTACATACCCCTTTTGCGACACAATCCATTATGACGCAGAAAATGTCGTAAATTACCTTTTGCGACATTAAAACAATCGTTAGCGACACATTCTACATGTCGCAATAGCCCGATTTTCTTGTAGTGGAATTCGTCTTGCTATAGTAGATGGTAACATACAAAACTTAAACATTTGGCAAGCCAATTACTTTTAAAAACATCACATATATATATAATCATATATATATACCATTCATCATTTCTTTGTTTAGAAAGCCCACCTGATAACTGAAGCTTTGGACTTAACCTTTATCGATCCTGAATCCTCGGATTCACACTTCGCTCGCTCCTTTATTCGAAAAAGGAATTCACGAATTTAGAACGAGAATTATCGACTATCGAAGAAACGACTTCAATTCTCTTAACTTTACTTCGCTTCGGATTTCTACAGCTTAACCCGAAAAATACTAACTTAACCTTTCTTAAACATTCTCAAAATCTAACCTTCTTCCTAATTTAACATCTAACTTCAAACCATTTAACACTCAACATAAAATATACTTCACAACTATTCACATTAATCAACTAAGTCGATTTTAACCCATCTATCGGGTCATAAAATTCTCAATTTAAAACCATGCACATTTTCCAACATACTAAACACAATTGCATATTCAATTCACAATTTGACTCGATTAAACATATAGACTCTAGACTCGGAAAAATCAACCAAAAATGAAAAAACTTAAATATTTTGAAATAAATTTCTGAAAAATCACACAGTACTTAAAGTTTATCGAGAAGTTCATAAATGCAATTAGTTTCTTAATTAAAATTCAAATAATAATTTATTTTTCTTATTTAATTTTCAGCCCCGTTTAAATTAGGGCTTCTAGAATTATTTTCTCTTCATTTTAATTTCTAACATGCTTATATAATTAACATAAGCTTAATTCCTCAATCAATTTCATTCAATTAATCATCAAATTAAAAACCGTAATTCATGAACCCTAATTTCATTTTTCTAGGGTTTTTAGGGCTAATCATGCTCTCCTTTGATTAATTCATGATAAATCATACACATTAACATCATATAAACATATTTACATCATCATTTGGATTTTAAAACATCCACATTTCAAAATCCTAATTTTAACCGTTAATTAATTTTCGAAAATAATAAAATAATTTGAAGGGTTGGGAATTCATGCTTACTTCCAACATTAAACATGCTTAGAATAATTAACTAAGCTCATATATAACATCAAATTCGTCACACGACACATGAATTAAAACTTCACAATTTCTCCAAATTTTCGAAAATTTCTACTTTAGAACTAGGGTTTCTCATGCTTAATTTAAGCTCATAAATGTTCATATAATCATGAAATAAATATCATATTAAGATATCAAGATTATCCAATCATTTTCTTAATTTCTTCCCAAATATGTCGAAATATATATATATGAGGAAGAAGATGGATTCAAGTTTGAAAAATGAATCAAAACTTGAAAGAATAGAGATCCATCCTTACTTGATTAATTGGAGATGATTAGAGCTTGTCTTGTAGCTCAACTCTTGATCAAAAATGGAAGAAAACAACTTGAGTGTGTGTGTTGTGTGTGTGTCGAGAGTTTTGAGGGTGAGGGAGTGAAAGGAATGACACATATATATAGATAGATATAGGAACATTCCTAAATAAATATCTAAGATATTTATATGAATAGTAACCTTTAGTTAATTAATTAAATTATTAATTAATTCAATTAATTAAATTCTTAATTAATTCAATTAATTAATTACAAACTAATTCTCAATCAAACCTCAAATTTCTCAACATAAAAATTTTATTTAGGGTTGCACAAACCCTAGATAAAAATCTCACAGAAAGATTCGGAGATTCGAAACATTTCAAATCAACCGAAACTAAAATTTTAAGCGATAAATTTCACAATAAATAACTTAAATAATTTAAATTCATCTTTTAGTCAATTAATGACTAAACATTTATCACTCACTGATAAATGTAAAAACTTTATCGTTTCGGATTAACCGAGACGATCAAACTTAATTAAAACTCAATTTTACGGCAAAATATATCTGCCGGATAAAATTTTCTGAAACGAAAATTTTTCTTTCACTAAAAATCTTATTTTTCCCAAGAAATTATTTAAATTAATTACGCAAGAAATACGGGGTATTACAGGTTTGGATCCAGTTAGGCTTGCTAGTTCATCCAGATTGGGCACGTCTAAAGCATGATGCACTTAATTAATTTCAAAAGGACAAAAAATATACCATAATTGCTTGCATTGTCTGAATTATTTGGATTTTTATTCAAGTTTGTAGCAAATGGATGGTATGTGCAATGACTTAGATAATTTATTACTTTCATTTGCAAACGGTTTCAAAGTATTTATTTTGATATATAAGTTAAGAGTGATGCTATTCGGACATAAATGTCCGGACATAATCTAGCTAGTTTAGGTAAATGAATCGGTTCGATCCGTTTAACTTATTTATTTAATTTTATAATTTCTCTACATTCATTCAATTTATTATTTTGTGAGTAATCTAATTCAAGTGAATGCATAAATATCTATTAAGTAATAGTATTTCCGAAAGATTAGTAAAAATCACAAAATAACTTTATTAGTTTAATTTCGTATTGTTTGTATTCATATTTCTCTCTTTAAAAATGACGGTTTAGATTAATTAAGTAAATACATTATAGTACTAACCAACACCATTATTTTATTTGATAAATTATAAGTTAAGATTATTAATATATTCATTTTATGTCCGGACTGTCCAAAAAGTATTATTGATAAGTTAAAGGGTGGCAGAGATTCATTGCAATATCCTTTGATGTTATATTCTCTAATATAAGGAGCCCCTTTTTTAATATATAACTTAATCAACTCGTTTTAGTGTCATAATTAATTACTAGCACTTACGTACTGCTGATGCATATCTCTTTAGAGAAGTGCTTATTTGCTATCTAATACTTATATGTGGTTTTTGGTTTTGTTCTTGAAATATCAACAATTTGTTGCATGATCAATGACAATCAAATGCTAATAATAATTAGATCATTGAAATGTTATTGCTTATAGGCCTTCTAATTGATTTTAGTGTCCTCATTTGTAGCTGTGTTTTTTTACATCTAGCTAATGCATTTCTGTACTTAACAATTCAATACTAATTCCGTCCCACAATAAGTGGTCACATATTTTATTTTTTGTCTCACCAAAAGTAAAACATGTGACCACTAATAATGGGACGGAGGAAGTATTAATTACTCGTTTCCTTCCTCCCTTTTTTACTTAATTATAAATTTTACCTGCAAGAAACATTTTTTAAGAAAAAAATATTGAAAAAAGTTGGGAACTTTATGAAGGTCCAAATATGTGATGCCTTTTTCAGCAAAAGTAAAGGAAACCATATAGTGCGAGTAATTCATAAAAATATAATCAATAAATTTGACTATAGACAATCCATTTCACCTTAGTAAAGAAAAAACAATCGAGTCTTAAAGTGCAAAACACCAACTTGATACCTAATTGGGACTTGGGAGACAGTACTTTTTAAAAGCGTAAACTTACGTGTCAAATTTATGAATTCAACAAACCATTTCAATCCGTATTTAGAAAATTATACATGCACTAAAACCTCTATAAATTAATACTAGTTAAATTAATAAATTCTTTAAAATATTAAATTTCTCCAGTCCTGATTCGGAGCAGTTCAAAAAAAAAATCATTAAATTTAATAAGATAATAAAATAATAATTTTTAAAAAACCCCCTCTATAAGTATATAAGTCCATCAATATTATAAATTAATAATTCTTAAATATTATAATTATGAATACTATGGTAATCTTCAAAAAAAATACTATGGTAATTTGTATAAGAATATATACGGAGAGAATCAAGGTACGTAAAAAGATGCATGAATATAATTTCTGCATATCTACATATAATTCAAGCTAGTGACGTCCAGAATAATTCGAAGAGAGTTACATCTTCATACGTAAGACAAATAGATATATTATCCAATTGATTCACAAAAATAAATAAGATCTTAAGATACAAAATGATATACCACCTGTTTTTTCTTGAAATTTAAATCTGAATGAAATTTGCTATTTTCTCTTGCGATACATTGATTGTCCAAGCGGATATTGCGAGATTGATGGTATCTATAGAACATTAATTTTTTCAGATTAGATTGTCCTAACTCATAACTTTCAAATATCTTTCTATTGATACTCCTACAATTAGGGATGGAGCCATGGATTTTATATAGAGGGGTGAACTTTCTCAAAATCCAAGTTATAAAATCTTGATATATATTTAATATTTATGGATCAATGATTTTTTTGCACAATATATACATATTTTATACATGAACATTCAATATATATATATATATATATATATAAAGTTAAATTACCTAGTAATAGTTAATAACAGCAATCAATTCCAAATTTGACCAATTAAATATATAGAAACGGCAGAATAAACACATAAGTTTAGTATTCTAGTGTAGACTACTGCAACTAATTCCAAATTTGACCATATAATTTTAGTAACCACGTCCACGCATTTCTCGCTTAATCAATCCAATACCGCGGCCGCCTTCCGCCAAAGTCACAAACAAAATCACTTTTCCTCCTCCAAGTTAAACCCTGTTAGATTCGAGCAGGTAGCTCAATTGAAGTTGGCAAGTTTATGTAGAAGCAAAATTGACTGAAGAGTTTCTGAGTTATGCGAGGACAGAAACTGGTTTCTGAGCTTCAGTCTGAGCTAGTATTTTGTGGAACAGAATTAATGATTCTTTCCTTATCTGTGCGGATTTTGCGGAAGATTCTTTCCTATCTTGTTCACGCGGACAGATCTTTAATCGAGTAAGATATATTTGTTTGTTCCACAAGGCATATCTTCAAAGGAAGTTTCCATGCATAAGGAAACTAGGGCAAATGAGGTGGAGAACATATCTAGGGTTTCTCAAGACCTATATATATCGACACTAAAGATCTTTGAAGAGCTGCTGCTGCCGCTGCTATAATTATTCTTTATCATAGCATTATACTTTCATGTGATAGTATTTTTATTATATTTTTGAGAGCGTTTTCTTCATAGATAAACACTTAAGAGAGGGTTGAGAGTCAAGTTGCTGCTTGAACTTAGATTGTGAGTGGTGCACTTACAATTACCAATTCACGCTAGATCGGGAAGGGTGTGAGTAAATATGCTTCATAAGATTGGAGACCTGTATGAGTAAGTTCCTTTGTAACTGCAACTTTCGATAGTGGACTGGTTCTCTCTTGGGCGTGGCCCCCCAGACTTAGGTTGATTAACCGAACTGGGTTACCATTCTGTGTGTCCTTTTATGGTTCAGTTTTTACTTTCTGTTATACTTTCTGAGCTAAGTATAACAGTGACAGTTTTGTGTTTAAAGCAACGGATGCACGTTTACGTAATTACAAACCCCAATACTGATTCTATCTATCCAAGGATATGGGTTATTTCATTAAGTAGAGCCCAATCTATTGAAATTGGATTTTTAACCATATAAGATTGAGCTCGAGTAATGAGCTTAAAAGTTGAGTATTATTATGTTATACTCTAATAATTAGAGTTATATATATATATATATATATATATATATATATATATATATACAGAGGATCAGGTGAGAATACTTTTTTATGTGAGAAATAGGAATAAATTCGAACTCTTGATTTTTGTTAATGTATGGTCCAAATTTGACGATGTGATAAGTTAAGTTACTGCAGTTTATGCATTGAATATTTATGCATTAAATATTTATGCATTAAGTTTCTGCAGTTTATGCATTACGTATGTGATAAAATTGCATTGTTCTCACTTTCTCATATAAGATATATTCTCACGAGATCCCTACTCTATATTTATACATATACATATATTTTTACTACACACACACACACACATATATATATATATATTATATATAACTAGAAAATTTGAGGGGGCGGTCGCCACCACCAGCCACCCCTAGCTCCAATTGTATCTTAAAAGCTCTAATTATTCCAATAACACATGAATAGATTCCATTACAAAAGCATGAATACATTACGTACAAATTAATTTTACACATTAACTTTATATAAATTTTATTTATTGAAATTGAGAAAACACTCTTTTAATTAATTAATTATTAATTTATCGATATATTAATATTCTTCTAAATTAATAACATTTAATGGTCCTAAGGTTAATTAATTTATAGAAGTTTTAATATATATATATATATAGTAGAACCTCTTTAAATTAATACTCGATAAATTAATAATCTATCTAAAATAATTATTTTCTCCGATCCTGAGTTGGGGCTTTAGTGTAAATTAATAATTTCGATAAATTAATAAGATAATAATTTTTCGGAAGACCCTTATATAAATATATAGTCCCAACAAAATCATAAATTAATAATTTCTTAAAATTACAAGGATAACTAGGATAACTTAGTAAAATATGAATTAATTGTTGTTTTCTTCCTATTGAAATTTATATCAAAATGAATTTCATCTCTAACTTTTCTCACGACACTCAAAAGCTCTGGTATGGCATTCCCAAACTGCAATAGAAAATTATGAAAGGTTTTCGACGCTATTATTGCTTCCTTTCATGTAACCGGTTCTAATGGCACTGTATCATCCTGAACTTTATCTTCAATTGAATTTTCAATTATGTTATCGACAATTTCTTCTAAGCTTTATATCTCTGAACATGTGTTGGGAAAATAAACATATTTTGAAGTGATACCAAAATCCAGCTGACCCCAACCGAGTAGATGAATGTACAAACCTTGTGTTGTTTCAGCTCACTTGTTTAGAGCTATTAGATTTTCTAAGTACAGGTTCAGCACAGCAGAAGACGCAGCTGAGCGGAGCAAAGCTGGACACAGCTAAGCTGACATTGCTAAGGAATTCAACAGAGCAGACTCAGCAGAGCAGACCTAGTAGAGAAGATCAAGCAGAGTCAAAGACACAACTCAGTGACGAAAACCCAGCTCAGTGTCGATGACACAGCTCAGGTTGAAGACACAGCTCAGGTTGATGATACAGCTCAGGTCTAAGACACAGCTCAGAATCGAAGACGCTGAAGACACAACATAGACGCTTAGCAGCACGAAGACGAAGACCAACTCCAAGATGAGATCCCGGTGTCAGAAGATCTCATATGACGTGGTTCATTCAGAGAAAGAATAGCTTCTGCAGATGCAGACCTACATCGTTGGCGAAAGGCTAGAAGTCAAAGAGAGTAGGTGAGATTCAAACGGCTCTCTTCCAACGGCTAGTTTGAATCTCCACCTATATATATATCTCCTCCATCATTGAAGAGAGAGGATAAGAGAGACGACTGAATAAATCATAGAGCCAACAGATAAACGAACAACGATCTTCAAAGCCAAATCTCTCAAGAACACCCATCCAGTCAGCTATGTTCTTAGTTGTTCACATATTCAGTCAAAGGCAGAAAAGATTAGAATAGAAATATCTTAAGCCTAGTTTGAACGAGTTCATCATATTCTTTGTTCTTCATTGTAAGAACTCGTTCATAGTTGGAAAACCCAAACCCTTCTACCCAGAAAAGGTTAGGTAAATGTACGCTTGCTCGAAACGCGTAATTCGAGTGTTGGTTCTGTAGTACCCGTAAACTACAGGTTATGCTTCAGCTGTGTCCATAAACAGTTGGTTATGTTTTGATACAGTACCCGTAAACTTCTATCCAGTTTGAGAAACTAAGCTGCAACACTTACTGACTGCGCGTAAAGTCAGTGGTATCCTTAGTGGATTACCAGAAGGTTTCTGGTCGTGGACGTAGGAATAGTTTCTTCGAACCACGTTCAATAGCTTTGTTCTTTCCTGTTTTATTTATGCATTCAGCTAACTCCTCATAAGCATTCCATCAAGCTGCATAAACTGACTAACTGAAAAGAGAAACAAAGCTTTGCAATATATTTTGAAGTAATAGACGGACTTTCCAAAATCCACCACATTCCGCACACAGCCAGTTGTGTCTATCAAGCTGTCTTCCAGCTGAATCGAACACAACCAACTCACTCAATGAGTTTTAATTGCAAAAGTTTTTAAACCTTGGTGTAGTCACCCCCCTCTACACCAAGGTATCCGTCCCGGGACCAACAACATGCTTCATTTTCACCCGGATAATCCAATAGGTGATTGACATCCATTTTATTATGATAACCAAGATTATTGATCAATATGTAAAATTGTACATATGTTCGTCGAATTAATTTAAATTGTACAATTGTAATACATTGTATCTAGTTTTTTTAGGTAAGTTTTCTAATACATTGTACATATGTTCGTTGAATTCATATGTAATTAACTTAATATAAAGCATTTCTTTTAATTAATAAATTATTAATTTATCAATTAATTAATACCTCTATAAGATAATAAAATTTCACAGCCCCAACAGTATTAATTTATAGAGGTTCTACTATATATATATATATATATATATATATATATATATATATATATATATATAACTTTTCTCTTTCATTGTTTCTTCAATTTCAATTTCTTGTGTTTTAGTTAATTTTGTACCGGTTACTAGGATTTGTTATATCCAATTAAGGTAATATAATTATTTTTATATCACAAGGGTATATTAATTTTATTAAATTTAAATTTTTAGTGATAAATGCTAATTATGAATGTTATAATAAATTTTATTTTTATAATTAATATTTAATGAAGATAATGGATTTAATTGTAAGATACGAGTGAGACATGTAACGTATTGAGGCACATGATCCGAATCGGACTATATTTCAATTCTGTAAAATTAATACTCTTTCCGTCCCAGATTAGTGTGGTTCAACTAATATTTTATACCTCACAACAAATCAAATACGCACCACACTTTTGGGGGACAGAGGGCGTACATTTTTTTGCTCGTATGATATATATACACACACACAGAGACACACTTATTGAATAGTCTATCCGTCCATGATAAATGTAACACAATTTTCTTTTGCGTACATTCACGATAAATATAACAATTTTCATTTTGGAAAATGACCCCACCCACTACCTTTATTTTAAACCTCGTAACAATTCATGATGGTGGATTCTTTTTCCACTCAAAATCAATCTACTAACAATTTCTTAAAACTTGTGTCTAATTCAAAGTGTTACATTTATGGTGGACGGAGGGGTATTATATTCGGCAGTGGCGGAGCCACATAAAACTTAGGTGGGGCAATTGCCCCTCCTCAAATTTTTGCAATTACCCCTAATTAGCTTTATAATTATAAAAAATATGTATAAATTTTTCAAATTTTATATATTTTGCCCTATTAATTTTTTAAAAAAAATAGCGGCAAAGAAAATTGCCCGTTCTATCTTAGGAGGCCTGGCTCCACCACTGATATTCGAAGGAGCATCATTCATCATGGGCAACATCATTTACTTGAATAAAATCCACATTCCACACGATATCACATTATCACAACACCACTAATTAATTGAAGCATTTGTACCTCAATAAATATTTTTTGGGGGAATATTTGTACTTAAATATTGCTTATAAAAGAAAAGTCGTACTACACAACATAAGTAGTAGCAAGAAAGTTTAAAAAAAAATTAAAAATCCTAGACCTTAAATTAAAGCTAATTATGTACTTAATTAGTAGCAGAAGTGCGAGATCTACAAACATCATCAGTACATAGATTGGGTTCACAATTTTCATGCATTTTAGAGAGAGAATGGGTTGGTGAAAACGTGAATTACAAAGGCAAAAATCTTCACCCGCCAGTCAAACCTTGTATCACGTGTGAGAGCATTTCGCACGAGCCAAATATCTTTGGAACTTTAATTTATTTGTGTGCCTATAAATTCACACATCAATAATCAACACGATGCCGCCTCTGCTTCTCCATGACTCTCTCTCTCTCTCTCTCTCTCACAAAAACACACATAAACACATCTTATCTTGACTAGTTTCTTATCTTCATCTGCTAATTAAGTTATACCGCCATAAAATTTTCACTTTTTGTCTAATTTTAATCTACATATGGCTTTTATTTGTCATATTGATACATAAATTGTGTATTCTTGATCGATCGGTCGGAAGTTTTTTATCTCGGGACGACTATATGACGTGTATTGATGAAGTGAAATAGGTGAGTGATTTCCATGCTATTCTTGTCAAGTGATCGAGCTGCCGAGATGCAGTTAGCCTTTGCTTCATTGTCTGTTCGACCTTAAAATTGTTAGAAAACCCTAGCTTCTCTAATTTGTGCCCTTATTATATTGATGCACATATATAACTAATTTTCTTCGATTTTAATATTTTGGTCATGTATGTATTACTTTGTTTCGGAATTATATATATATATATATGTGAGTTATATACTGCATCTTAATTTTTTTTTCTTTTAAAAAGAACTCGTTTCATCAAGAACATGTACATGGCTTGAAAAACAAATATTTCTTTGAAATCTCAAATTAAGAATAATAGTTTTTGGGACTATATTTTGTGCAAACGAGATTTTTTGTTCCACAATATTCCAAACTTTCATTCCAAAATTGAGATTGTTGCTAACTGTTTTATAAACCTTCTTCAATTCGAGTATTACTAGCCATGTTTATTGAATAATAACAGGTATTTAATTTATTAAAATATACGTAGTTAATTTCAATGTCACGAATAGCGATCGCCCTACTTTTTCTGAACTAGTCATGGCTACTTGAAACAGTAATCAATTGTACGTATGCTCAAGATTTTATAAAGACACTAGTATTTGAAATACATCAAAATCGCTCATAACCAAAATTTAATTTTATTTTTTTGATAAATTAACAATGAAATTTAAAAATCGCTCCACGGTGGACTTGAACTCGAAACTTTTGGTTTCGAGCATTAATCACTTTACTGTTAGGCCAACACAAGCACACCCAAAATTTAATTTTTACTTAGTATTTATCGTCCTGATTATATTGGTAGCTGAAACAGATTAAGCTTGGCTAGCTCCTTTCTAGTCTTGAAACTGCTGTATTAAGTTTTTTGTCATAAAGCCAACTGTAATTAATTCTTTCTTTTTATAATTTCAAAAGTCTCATGTATACCAAATAATTATATAAATATATTGCATGGGTAGATGGATTGATGTACGGTATATATGGGCATAGGTGATTCTATTAATTTAGGCATACAGGGGACCGTTGCTTTAATTTATGCATATTAATGTTTCAATTTAAGGTGGCAAATTAATTAAACTCCTAATTTGGTGTTGAAATTCTGCTGAATAAATAATTGGGGGTACTGTGTGTATCTTTGAAATTTAATTTGTTAAACTTGAGACTAATTATTTTCCTTTTTTTATTGGCTTAAAGTTTAATTCTATTTTGGAAAGGAACACGAAATGGATATATATGAACTCATGTGGCAGAACGTTTGTACGTAGTAAGTAATTAGAAAATTAATTATATGAGTGTTTAAGATAATTTAAAGGTCGGATTGGCAATGAAGCTGAGTCATAACATGCAATTACTGCTGGTTTGCCAAGGTTAAGCATGCATGAAATCGATTTAATTTTCAGTTGCAGCAGGAAAAGGAATTAAGCGGTTTGCAGCTTCAATTTGTTGTTTAATGATAATGTTATGTTTTTGTTTTAGTGTATATATTCTAATTGTGAAGAAATTAAAACACTCTCAATTAATTCATGTATTGTAAACGAGCCTAGCTATCAACAGTAATTTGTTACCTTGTCTTCGGGTGAAAAAGAATATTTCATTTATTTTATTTTATTTTTTGGAGACGATCTGAATTTTGTAGCTATTATTTGTCAATTAAATATGCATAACAACAATATTTAATAGGAAGCACTAAAGATGTGAAAAGTAGGCCTTAATTAAGGGCCGGCCTAGCTAAAAATGTAACAGCTTGGATTAGCATTTGCAAGAGAAGAGAAGGCATCTTCGGCCAATCCAATTAGCCTCGGGGCCGGGCTAAGCCCTCAAAGCTAGGTATGAATTCACATTTAATTAACATGTATAGATATTACTTGTTACTTAATTTATTTCATACTACAATAAAAACTGGCGTACTTACATGACTATATAAATTAAATAAATCAAATTTATGATACCATTCTAATGATATAAACCACATTAGTTTGCATCAGCATATATAATCTATCATATACTACTCCATATGACAATAGTCAAATAGAAACTAATATTAATGAATTTTTTTTCTCTAAAATATTAATTATATATATATATATATATATTTGTAAAACTAAAATTGTCATAATTACATATTTATACTATATAATATAACAGGGGTGCGTTTGGTAGGTTGCATTAACCCATATTATATTATTTATATAGGTTTATGTGTTGTTTGGTAGGAAATATTATTTGTATGGATAGCCCGTTAGTAAACATAGGCCCGGTGTTGTAATACTTAGGGCTGGTAATTCGGTTAACCGTAGTTAACCGAACCGAAAAATCGGTTAACCGAACCAAAATTACACAAAATTTACTATCCATAACCGAACCGACTCGATTAATTGGTTAACCGATAACCGAGTCGGTTATTAAGTTTGGTTAACTGTATAACCGTGAAATTTTTTAACTAATAATGTATATATCATTAATTATAAACAAAAGTTAAAATCAAAATGTTAAAATATTTAACATTTAATTTCAGAATTCAAAATTTATTTTATGACATCAAAATAAAATATTACAATGAACAAAAATAAATTTAATTAAAATTTTCTAACTCTTCTTACTCCTCTTCTCCTTATTATAGAGCCAAACTCTCTCTTCTTCTTCTTCTCCCAACCGATGTGGGATGAAGATGAAGAAAAGAGGGAGTTTGGCTCTATAATAAGGAGAAGAGGCTAATCTATATGGGCTAATCCAGTTTTGGGCTTGTTCGGATATGAATGAGCTTTAGTTAAATTTTTTTATTTATTAGATATATTTATATTTAAATATGACATAATATTTAAATTAAATTGAATTTTAAGTTATAATTTGGTTTACAATCGGTTTCGGTTATTACCCGAAACCTAACCGAAACCGAATTATTAAAATTTCTATACCCGTTTCCCGACCCGAATCCGATTTTATCGGTTATCGGATTCGGTTATTGTCGGATACGGTTAAAAACCGATAACCGGTATCCAGATTACCAGCCCTAGTAATACTGTTGGAGCCACTTAACTAATACCTCTTCCCCCCTCATATTATTTTCACTCTTGTAAACAGTAACATGTATTAATATCTCAAAAGACTCTTTTGCCCTCAAATCCTCTTGTGGGGGTGTATGATGGTCTTATGTGTAATTTGTAAGTTAGGGTAGGGATAAAATGGAAAAAGCAGAAGTTAATATTGATTTTAACATGGTGTACCAAACATCAATTTTGACAAATAGAATTCTTAATATTTTCTACCAAACACACAAATACAATAATCTCTAATATCTATCCATATTATTTATCTCTATATTATTTATCTCAATATTATTACTATACCTAACCAAACACACCCCAAGGAATAGAGGGTTAATTTCCAAAAATATTACTAAATTACGTTACTTGTATCAAATTGGTAACTAATTAAACTTGAATTTGACTTGAATTTGTTTCAAAATGGTTACTCAACTTACATTTTGTATTATTTAAGGTTTCGATTTATTTTTCAAACTAACTAGTATTGCCCTCTGTGCGATGCACAGATAAGAAATATGTCATATATTCGAATAATAAAAATATTTTATTAAAAGATAAAATGAGTTAATAGGTTAAAAATTTGAAGAAAATAACAAAATAATTCAATAAGAACCAAAATAATAATAACTTAAAACACACATATTTGAAATTATAAAATATTGACAATGAATTGCATCTTAGTTGTAAGACACTTTCCATCCAACCATGAGGTTGGAAGTCGAGTCATGTACGTGTGCGTTGAAACTTAAAATATATATTTTAGATTTATTTCAAAAAATATACTCTATTTTAAATTGCCTCAATTATATTTTAATTATATGTTTTATACAAAATATTATGTAGAATATATTATGATGGTCCCTGAGCTGAGTCTTTGGTGTAGAGGGGAGGTGAATACACCAAAGATAAATTTTTGAAAACTTTTTCAAGTTTAAAACAGTTGGTGAGCTCAGTTATGATTCCAGCTGAGGAGAGTCAGCTGGGCAAATAACTCAGCTGGCGGTGCGGAAAGTGGTGGTTTGAAAACTTAGCTTGGTTGGTTGAAAAACTCAGCTTGAAAAGATTATCTTTACGTTTTTCGGCTTAGTCAAGTTGTGCAACTTTCAGAAAAACACAGCTGTCTTATGAGAGCAGCTGTGTATGCAGTTTTAATAAAATATGCAATGAGATGATAAAGTTAGTATTAAAACTGAAGATAAAGTGACAGTAAAGAACACAAGATTTTTACGTGGTTCGGAGTAACACCTCCTACGTCCACGGCCAGGTTCACTGGTAATTCACTACCACTTGATTTCCAAGTACCAAGCAACTTCACAACTCTAACCCGAGATGTGTTCCAACAGTTTGCGGGCACTGTCAAGCCTAACCTTTCAGTTTACGGGTACTGAAAAAAACCTTACAACCACTTGAATTTCGCGCTTCAAGCAAGCGTAACCTTGACCTAACCTTTCTGGGTAAAGAGGGGTTTGGTTTAGGGTTCCAACTATGAACGAGTTCTTACAATTAAGAACTTTAGAGTTAGATGAACTCGTTCAAGATCTAGGCGTAAGATATACAATAAATTCTGCCTAGGGATCAGACGAAAAACTAAGCAGTTTCCGGACTAGAAACACTTTAAGATAAAGTGTTCTTTGAACTATGTAGAACTACTTGAGAGCTTTTGAAGGCTTGAGATTTTTCAGAGAATGAAAGCTTGTAGAGAGTTTTTCGTATTTGATCCTGAGGTTGAAGACGAGTTTATATAGGTAGAGATTCAAGACTAGCCGTTGGAGGAGCCGTTTGAATCTTACCTACTCTTCTTAAATTCGATATCTGTCGTTGGACCATTCTGCACCTGTCTTCATTTGTGTCACATCCTAGGTTCTGAAGTCTAGGATGCTGATTCGGCAATCCCTCATTGGTCGAGGAAAGTTGACTTCCTCTGACGCCGGGATCTATCTTTGGAGCTGGCTTTTGAATTCAGAGCTGGATTGGGTAAACTGACTTGAAGGGATGTCTTCAGAGTTAGTTCCCTTTGTTCTTTACAGCTGGATCAGCTTTGTCTTGAACTCCGCTCAGTTTGATCCTGCTCCGTTTTGAACTTAGCTCAGCTGAAAGACTCAGCTGATAGTTGACTCCTGCTGAAAACACAGCTGGATCGTCTGCTGTCTTCCGCTTACTTAGCTGACTCCTGCTGTAGTCATAGCTCGGTCTTCTGCTGTCTTCCGCTTCCTGAACCTGTAAACTTAGAAAATCTAGAGCTCAAACAAGCGAGCTGGAAAACACAATTTAGGTTGATGCGGTCATCTACTCGGTTGGAGAACAGTTGGGTTTTGGTATTAAATCAAAACTTTATAATTTTCCCAATAATTACCCCCTTTTTGATGATGCCAAAACCTAATTGAGACAACTTATTAAGCAGAGAAAGTTGTGTTTTATTAATATAAGAAATTACATAAAAAAAATAGGGAAATGAAAGAAAGAAAAAAATTCTTCAATTCTTCAGTCTTCAATCCCAGTTGGCTGGGTCTTCTCTTCTGCATCTGCTGCTTCTTTCTTTTGACTCGTCTCTCTTCCGATTCAATGTTCCTCTTGCTCGCCAGCTTGCCTCTTTGTCTCATTCTCTTCCCCCTTTTTGGCATGATCAATCAAGGTGGGAGAGATACACCATCGTCTTATTGAGCTGTGCAATTTCTTGAATTGCGTCAGCGATCTTCGCTGTACTATCAGCTGTTGCGATATTTCGTTTGGCTGTGCTGCGGTTGTCAGCTTTGAGCATCGAGGTCTGGAGTCTTGGTGGCTCAGCTGTTGCATTAGCTGGCTCTTCTTCAATAACATTAGCCTCAGCTGTGATTGCAGACACAACTTCCTTGGCCTGTCTCAGCTGGGGCGGTCCAGCTGAGTGCTTGGAGGTATGAGTTGGCACTGGAGATGACATCTTCTGAATAGGGCACAACTTCATTCCTTGCAATTTTGCTTCTTCAGACTTCATTAGATTGAATGATAAAGTTTGATTCAGCACTTGAGGGACTTGAGTATTCCCCTTCCACTTCTGGAGTGGTGGCTATGGGGTTCAGCTCATGTTAGCATCGTCCAGCTGCAAGTGATCATCGGCTGGATGATGTTTTCCGCTTGAGCTTGGTGCAGGGGCTTGAGCTCCAACTTCCATAAGTAGATCTCGATGTTGGTGTCCATATTGAGCTGAAGGAAATTGAGGAGAAGACGGTTGAGGTATTCTATCTGCTGTGGGGTTTAAGCTTAGTTGATCAGCTGGAATACGTCGTTGTGGCGTTGATGATGACGATGTTCACGCTGGCACATGAACTTCTTCTCCACCGTAAGAAACCACCGCTTGTGGGCCTTCTGCTCCTCGGAGAGTAGTTACGAATTCTCTCTTAATGTCAGCTGACTTCTCGGCTGACTGACTGAGCACCTTTAACTTGAGTCTTCTCGTTGAAGACGGTGCATCAGCTTGTTTTGTCTCCTCAAGTTATTTCCGATTCCCAGTTGGGAAGGAAGTAGATGCATGCTGCTTTGTCTCCTGCATCTTTTTCCGTGCCTCCTGTGGCGGAGCAAGAGCTTTGACATGTCTGCTCTTAAAGACTCCGGCTTTATCAACATCTTGTCCAGTTCTGTTGACGTTGAATTTTGCATCCCAGGGAGTTGTATGTCCCGTTCTCTCTTTTATTTTAAGAGAAACAGTGGGGCGGAGGAGGTCTTTTTCCTTTGACATTCCCAGGAAGATTTCTGCAGCTTCCTGTTGAATGTTCTTGAGCTTTGCAATCACCCACTGCGTTAGACCGGATCTATTGATGAGATTCATCTTCTCCTGGAACTCCTTCTTTTTGTGGTTCCTGAGAGTTAAGCAACTCTCATCTTGAAGCGTTGACAGATTCTTTATGTTTGATCGGCTTCTGGAGATATCTTTCTAGATTCCATGTTCTTCTTCTGCAACTTTTGTTAGTGGAACAAATAATACCAATTGATAGAAGAAGAAAGAGTGCCGAAAGACTTTTTAGGGTTTTAGGCAAAATTTTGCGTATCTCTTCTATCATATTTATATCACTTTTCTTGATGAATAGATGATCAAGATTTGTAGATTGATAAGAAGATCTATGACTGGGAGTGATTCTCGTGTCATGTCAGTTTCTTGATTAGAAAATGCGAGTGAGAGGACGGTTGAGGTGTTTTGACTTTTGCCTCGAAACTCCCATGTTTCAGTTCTTTGCATACTTTTAATTAAGTTTTGATTAGATATGACAAGATATGATTTGACTGAAAACAGAATGAGTAGGTGTAGATAATGATGGTGCAAACCTCTCAGCTGATCTTTGTAGTCAGCTGATACCTCGGTTGTGAAAGGTTGTGATGAGTGTTTATTTTTCCAGCTGGTTCCCCCTTAGCTGAATAATCCTTCAACTTAGGCGTCTGGCTGAGCTTGATTCTTTCTCAGCTAATACTAATGATGTCGGTTCTAAATTCCAGCTGACTGCTTTCATTCAGTTGGGTCTGCTTCCATTCAGCTGGGTCTGCTACCATTCAGCTGGGTCTGCTTCCATTCAGCTAGGTAAAGCATCGTCTGGGTTGAGTAATCCAAGTAATCCGCACAACATTTTGAATCTTGCTTCTATTAGCGGCTTTGTGAGCATATCAGCCCGATGTATGTCTGTGTGAATTTTCTCAATAATTACGTCCTTCTTTTCCACGTGATCTCTGATGAAGTGATGGCGTACATCCACATGTTTGCATCTTGTGTGGTGTACTGGATTCTTTGATATAGCAATCGCACTTGAGCTATCAAAGAAAATCGGAACTTGTCCAGTTTCCACTTCGTAGTCATCCAGCTGATGTTTCAGCCAGAGAATTTGTGAGCAACAACTTCCAGCTGCCATGTATTCTGCTTCTGTCGTGGAAGTTGCGACGCACGTTTATTTCTTTGAAAACCATGAAATCAACTTGCTTCCTAGGAACTGACAAGTTCCTGAAGTTGATTTTTTGTCCAACTGATCTCCAGCGAAGTCCGAGTCTGAATATCCAGTCAGCTGTAGATTATCTTCAGCTGGGTACCACAACCCAACATTCTGAGTTCCTTTGAGATATTTGAGAATGTTCTTGGCTGCATGCATGTGTGCTTCCTTTGGATCAACTTGAAATCTGGCACACACTCCGACTGCGAAAGAGATGTCTGGACGGCTCGCTGTTAGATACAGCAGGGAACCTATTATCCCTCTGTATTTGCTAGAATCAACTGACTTTCCTTCAGTTCCAGGTTCAATCTTCCAATTGGTGTTCATCGGAATCTTTACAGTTCTGCTGGATTGAATTCCATACTTGGCGATCAAGTCTTACACGTACTTGGATTGATTTATAAAAATCCCTTCTGCTGATTGCTTGACTTGAAGTCCTAGGAAGAAGCTCATTTCTCCCATCACAGACATTTGGAACTGTTCTGACATCATTTCTCCAAATCTTTGGCATATGAATGTTGATCTTGATCCGAAGATGATGTCGTCTACCTAGATTTAAACAATCAGGATGTCTTCTCCTGACTTGATGGTGAAGAGTGTTCTGTCAACTGATCCCTTCTTGAATCCTTTGGATACAAGGAAGTTTGATAGAGTATCATACCAAGCTCGAGGTGCTTGCTTCAATCCATAGAGCGTCTTCTTTAGCTTGTAGACTTTATTTCCTTCTACTTCAAATCCTGGAGGTTGTTCAACATAGACATCTTCTTTGATTTCTCCATTTAAGAATGCACACTTCACATCCATTTGATAGACCTTAAATTTGTGATGTGCTGCATAAGCGAGAAAGAGTCTGATTGCTTCCAATCACGCTACTGGAGCAAATGATTCTTCGAAGTCAATTCCTTCCTGCTGTGTGTAACCCTTGGCAACTAGTCGAGCTTTGTTTCTGATGATGACTCTCAGGGTATCCAGTTTGTTCTTGAAGATCCATTTGAGTCCTATGATTTTGACTCATTCAGGTCTTTCGACCAATTCCCAGACACAATTTCTGAGGAATTCATTCAGCTCTTCCTGCATGGCGTTAGTCCATGGCACGCTCTTTAAAGCTTCGAGAATTGATTGAGGCTCAGGAACTTGAGCTACATAACACGCCATTAGAGCTGTATCTTCATCATAGACCGTTAGTTCTAGCTCTACTGAGAGTTGAGCTGAGTCAGCTGCTTCTTGAAGATCCGATGAAGCTTGAGCAGCTGAGCATCAGGTTTTGACTTGGTCAGATGGTTCTCCAATAATTGCTGATGATGGATGATCTTCAATCCATCTTCTTCTTTTACGAATTTCTTCTTCCAACTGATTGATACTAGAAGTGGCAAGATTTCGTCTGGCTTGGAGTTGCTCTGGAGTTAAGTCTTGAGAAAGACTCTCTCTTTGGATTGAGTGTTGAGGTGACTTCTGTAGAGGCTCTGCTGGAGATGGAGATGGGGATTCAGCTGTGTCTGGATTTTCAGCTGATGATATTCCCCCATGATTTGCCGTTGGAGGTTCCTCTTGGTTTCCAGCTGGTGGAGTTTCCTGATTGATTTGAAGTTTCTCCTCTGGCTCATCATCCCAAATTAATGGTTCGGACAGATTCCTGATACGATTTTCTTGAGCTTTTGTCTGAATCTGCCTTGAAGATTCTCTTTCATTTCTTCGTTTGATAGATTCTCTATATTCGAATGATGATTCGTCAAAAGTAATATGTGGAGTTACTTCGACTGTTTGAGTTCTACTGTTGAAGACTCTGTATGCTTTACTCACTGCTGAGTAACTAAGGAATACTCCTCGGTCAGTCTTTGCATCGAACATCTTGAGCTGTGTTTTTCCATTGTTTAGGATATGACACTTGGATCCGAAGACCTTGAAATATCCAATGTATGGTGTTCTGTTGTTCCATAGCTCATACGACGTCTTTCCTTGCCTTGATGTGAATATGGAGCGATTCTGAGTGAAGCATGCTGTGTTGATTGCTTCGGCCCAGAACTTCTTTGGAATGGCAGAGCTGGCTAGCATTGAGATAGCTGCTTCTTTTAGTGTTTGGTTTCATCTCTCTGCTACACCATTCTGCTGAGGTGTGCGTGCTGCTGAGGTTTGATGTTGAACTCCGTTCTTCTCGCAGTATTCATAAATAGTTTCATTCAGAAACTACGTTCCTCGATCTGATCTGATTGATATTATCTTGTACTCCTTCTGAGTTGACAATCTTTCCAGCAGGATTGGCAGCTTAGTCATTGTTTCGCTCTTCTGGTACAGGAATGACACCCATGTGAAACATGAGAAGTTGTCTACTATGACCAGAGTATATTTTCTGCCATTGAAGCTTGCTGGAGTAACTGGACCAAAAAGATCCATGTGAAGGAGTTGAAGTACTCGATCAGTTGACTGAACTGGCTTGAGAGAGAATGAAATTCTTGTTTGTTTTCCTTGTCGACACGCGCTGCACATATGACTTTTGTCATATACTTGATCTGGAATTCCATTAGTGAGCAGGTTTCTAGCCAGTTTGTTGATTGTCTTGAAGTTGAGATGATTCAAATTCGTTCGCGTGCCACAACCACCGACTTCATTACTGCTTTTCGATACAAGACAAGTCTCGAGGGCCGCCGTTCCGCCGCCGAAATACATGTTTCATTCTCTTTTCCCTCTTAGTAGTATCTGCTTGGTTTCCCTGTGCTTCACTGTGTATCCCTGTGCATCAAACTTGACAGAAAAACCGTTGTCGCAGAATTGGCTAATGGAGAGCAAGTTATGTTGCAGTCCTTGTACGTAAGAAACATTTGGGATTATAACATTTTTAGTTTTAAATGTACCATAGCCTTTGGTTAGGCCTTTGGAGTTATCACCAAATATTACTTGGGGGCCTGGACGCTCGATAAACTCCTGGAGTAGATGTTTTAAGTGCGTCATGTGCTTGGAGCATCCACTGTCCAAGTTCCACAACGTTCTCATCGACTCCTCAATGATGCGTTGATCCCTTGCAACCTATACAAAAGATCAAAATTTAGGTACCCAGTTTTAATTGGGTCCCTGTGGATTAGTCAGAGATCCTATAACGACCCAGATCTGCTTGATGACTCGAATTGGGTCATTTGATCTGATAATCCTTCCAGCTGAGTCGATATACACATTCATTGTGTTCTTCGGTTGTTGCTGGTGGGGTCTTGATCTCAGTATCTTCCCGGCTTGATGTCTTGGTCTTTTCTTGTATCTAGCTGAGTACCCAGCTGAGACGTTCCTTTGTCTCTGCTGTCTCTTGTAATACCTCGGCTGGAATTGGTTCTCCAGCTGATGATCATATGAGTGATATCCAGCTGGGTATCTCCTCTGATATCTCGGTTGATATCTTTTGACGTGATGTTGCTGTTGCTGGTATCTGTAATGTCCAGCCTGTTATTTTTGTTGAGGTTGAGCACGTTGCTGTCTGATTTGAGCTTGAGGTTGTCTCACAGCTGACCTTTTTGATGCCTGCTGTGTCCTCGATGTAGCTTGAGGATATCTCACAGCTGGTCCTCTTGATGCCTGCTGTGTTTTCAACGGTTGTTGCTGAGTTGCTGAAATTGGATGTTATTTTGCTCGTACAAACATTACCTCTGTTCCACTCGTGGAGGCAATGTTTATGGCATCCTTTGATTCATTGTATCCTAGTCCTGCTTTGAGTGCTGCTGGACGTTGTGCACTTATGATTTCGTCCATTGTTGATGTGGCTTTGATGAGAGCTACCATCTTCTTAGACATTATCTCTTCAGAACTTTTCAGCTCTATAATCTCAGCTGACTTCTTTTCTGATTCAGCTGTGGCCTTTTCCAATTCTTCCATCAGCTGTTTCTTTTCATAGTAGAAGTCCTTCATTAGCTGATCTTGTTTCACTATTTTGTCTTTCAGTGAAATGACTTCCTTTTGGAGTTGTGTTGTATCAGCTGCTTATGATACCTTTTTCCTTTCAAGTTCCACTTTCAGCTCGGTATTCTCACACATTATGACGTCAAGGATTTCTTGAAGCTCCTTGGAATCGTTCATAACCTTCTCTACTAGACTCCAATCAGGTAGCCCTGATTCTGAAACCTGTGTAGAGTGTTCGTGTGATGGTGAGAGGTTAGATAGATTTTGAGTTCTAGACATTACCTCATCTTCATCGATGCCGTCTGTTTGTCCCATGAAGCATGTATCCCAATCAGGTTCATCGTGAACCATCAATGCTTCTTCTTCTGAGTCTGAAAATGGCATGTTATCATCCATTTTGTTGCATTCTGACTCCTCGTCTGCGATGTAGGCTCTCCTTCTGTCAGCTGCCTTAGCTTTCAGTTGGTCTTTATCTTTCTTGGATAGCTTCGAACAGTCTAGCCGGTAGTGTCCTAGTTCTTTGCAGTTGAAACAGCCTTCTTCTGTTCATTTGTCAGCTGACTTCTCATCAGCTGCTGCATACTTGTTTCTGTAAGTTCTTGCGAACTTCTTGTACTTGCCCTTGCTAATGTTGAGTCTGTTGTAGTTTTTGACCAGCATGGCTATTTCTTCAAGTAGCTCTTCCTTGCTCATGTCCTTCTTGTCCTTCTTTGAAGACTCGGCTGACTGCATGTATGAGGATTTTTCAGAGTTAGCTCTGAACGCAATCTCCTTTGGCGCATGTGTCAGCTCTCCATCATTCTGATTGCTTGAAGATTCTTTCATGGTAATCTTCAAGTTGTATTCGTTTGCTTTGAGCAGGGAGAATAATCTTTCAGTTGAAAGATCACCCAAGTCACTTCGACTTTGATGTACCACCTTATATGTGTTCCATTCAGCTGTGAGCGCTGAAAGGACTTTTAGATTCTTTTCTCGCTGGGTGTATTTCCCAGTTCTGATGGTTTCTATTTCTACTACTATATTGGAGAATCTGAGTTCCATCCCTTCGATGGACTCGTTTACAAGCTGCTTGAAGTTATCAAACTTCTGGTAGGCGATCGTGAATTTATTTTCTTTAATCTCCTCAGACCCTTCGTATAGCTTGGCTAGGGTTTTCCACATCTACTTTGCGGTTTCGCAGTTGATGATTTTGCTGAGGTAGGCGTTGGAGACGGTTGATGAGATGGTGTTCCTCGCAAAGCTGTCTAATCCAGCTTGCTTCCTTTCTTCTGATGTATGCTCACTCTTTGGCTTGGGAATGAGCTGATATGTTGGCTGTCCACCATCTTGAGCTGGAACAAGCTCGTTTTCTTGTTTGTAGATGATGATGGGTCCGTCTGAGATGACGTCCCACATCATGTCATGATGCGTACAGAGAAAGCTCTTCAATCTGAACTTCCAGATTGCATAATAGTCGACCGAGAAGGTGGGAAGATTCCTGTTAAGATAAGAATCCATGGAGATATGCACAATATGTAATATAATGAGTTTTTCAACAAAGAGGATCTGTTCAGTTGACCACTGACAGATTATCAAGACAAATCGCTTGATTCAGAACCAGCGGTCTTTTGAACCACTGCTCTGATACCAATTGATGGTCCCTCAGCTGGGTCTTTGGTGTAGAGGAGGGGTGAATACACCAAAGATAAATTTCTGAAAACTTTTTCAAGTTTAAAACAGTTGGTGAGCTCAGTTATGATTCCAGCTGAGGAGAGTCAGCTGGGCAAATAACTCAGCTGGTGGTGCGGAATGTGGTGGTTTGAAAACTTAGCTTGGTTGGTTAGAAAAACTCAGCTTGAAAAGATTATCTTTACGTTTTCGGCTTAGTCAAGTTGTGCAACTTTCAGAAAGACACAGCTGTCTTATGAGAGCAGCTGTGTATGTAGTTTTAATAAAATATGTAATGAGATGATAAAGTTAGTATTAAAACTGAAGATAAAGAGACAGTAAAGAACACGAGATTTTTACGTGGTTCGGAGTAACACCTCCTACTTCCACGACTAGGTTCACTGGTAATTCACTACCACTTGGTTTCCAAGTACCAAGCAACTTCACAACTCTAACCCGAGCTGTGTTCCAACAGTTTGCGGGCACTGTCAAGCCTAACCTTTCAGTTTACGGGTACTGAAAAAAACCTTACAACCACCTGAATTTCGCGCTTCAAGCAAGCGTAACCTTGACCTAACCTTTCTGGGTAAAGAGGGGTTTGGTTTGGGGTTCCAATTATGAACGAGTTCTTACAATTAAGAACTTTAGAGTTAGATGAACTCGTTCAAGATCTAGGCGTAAGATATACAATAAATTCTGCCTAGGGATCAGACGAAAAACTAAGCAGTTTTTGGACTAGAAACACTTTAAGATAAAGTGTTCTTTGAACTATGTAGAACTGCTTGAGAGCTTTTGAAGGCTTGAGATTTTTCAGAGCTTTAGTTGACTCATTAAAAACTTTGTCATATCAAAATACAAAATACATTCATTATTATTTAATAGAACAAAAATTAAATACAAACTTAAATTAAAACACCAAATAAAAAGATAAAATAAAATGATAGCATTGTGAGAGATTACACATAGCAAGCGTTAAGAATTTTGAATTTATACTTTATTATCAATATATTTACTAATAAAACCTTTCAGTTTACCGGTACTGAAAAAAACCTTACAACCACCTGAATTTCGTGCTTCAAGCAAGCGTAACCTTGACCTAACCTTTCTGGGTAAAGAGGGGTTTGGTTTGGGGTTCCAACTATGAACGAGTTCTTACAATTAAGAACTTTAGAGTTAGATGAACTCGTTCAAGATCTAGGCGTAAGATATACAATAAATTCTGCCTAGGGATCAGACGAAAAACTAAGCAGTTTTTGGACTAGAACACTTTAAGATAAAGTGTTCTTTGAACTATGTAGAACTGCTTGAGAGCTTTTGAAGGCTTGAGAGCTTTCATATTTTAGTTGACTCATTAAAAACTTTGTCATATCAAAATACAAAATACATTTATTATTATTTAATAGAACAAAAATAGTAAATACAAACTTAAATTAAAACACCAAATAAAAAGATAAAATAAAATGATAGCATTATGAGAGATTACACATAGCAAGCGTTAAGAATTTTGAATTTATACTTTATTATCAATATATTTACTAATAAAACCATTTTGAAATCAATTTCCGTTTAATTTTTCTAAGTAGAATATTTCCGTTTTTCTAAGTTTAAAATATTAATATATATTAATTGTCAATATTGAGGGCTTGATTGGTGGACATGTTAGGATACGGAAATATAGTCTAAGTTTAGATATCTATTTCGTTGCTTGATTACAATTTGTTTCTGGGTTAGACGACTGATATGACGGGAGGTGAAAAATCGATGAGAAAAGGCTAAATTTTAAGAGATATATTCTTTTTTCAGCTCTTCATTGAAGTTATATGGTTCCTAATGGGTTAATTAGTGACTTCACTGTAAGTATGTTCAAATTATACATGTTTGAAATGGGTTGTTTTAGAGAGTGGTTAGTGTTGGTCTGAGCGGTGGCCGGAGACAGCACTGCCCTACTCATTTATGAGAATCTTAGTCAGATACAAGTTTCTGGGTTTGCGGACGGGAGAGAAGATGAAGAAGAATGAAGAGGTATTTTATCTTTACTATCCTATTATATGGGACTGTTAGGGGCGAAATTTGTATTCTAAAGAAAGCAGTAATTTAAGTGTGTGATTCAAAGGGTTTGAAAGATTAGTATATATCTAACGTAGCAAACATATTAAGATGAGATTTAGAGGATTTGAAAGATTAGTAGTATATATTTAAGGGGTAATTCTAAATATAGCCTCCAATTTAAAAAATAAATAAAAAAAATATTAATTGTACTATTTTGCCCCTATAACGACCAAACTTAAAATTATAATTAAATAATGATCATAGCCCAAATAAAACTGAAGAAAAGCGGTATACATAAACTCGCCAGAGCTTCGGAGGCGGCACCACCACAGAGAGGGAAGCATCTACTTGTTTGTTTCATTTGTTTTTTCTCTTTTGCCCGCTTGATGCAAAACGGTGCTATTTGGATGTTTTTTTTTTCACTTGCTTTGATAAAACAATACAAGTTTTCTTATCCAAATCTCCATCTCTATGTGATTCTTAAAATAGCATGGAGCTATGCATTTTTTATCATAAATGCACCTATTCGATCCTATCATCCTGCTATCTGATGTTTTTTTCCCAAATTAATTTGTTATTCTTCATTTATGACCATCTTCAAGTTTGACAAAAAAAATCAATTGATTTGTTATCACCTCATTGCAACCGGTGAATCTATCAAATATTCATCTATTGTGTTTAAGATTTGATAAAAACAAAATTGCAAGTTTTCTGTCAAAAATTTGGCTTCCATGTTTCTTAAAATCTGACCAATAGAAATTCTTGGTTTGCGGTTATGCAATTTCTTTTCTCCACGTTATTGTTTGGGGCAATACACCTAAAAAAATTACCATTTAAAATTTGGAGTCCAATGAGAATAAAAATGTAAAATTAATATTATTTTTATTTATTTTTTAAAGTGGGGGCTATGTTTAGAAATACCCAATATTTAAGCTAGCAAACAACTTGTTAGGATGAGATGTATCAATATGATCTAATCTATCAAACATGACATGAAATTATTGATTAGAAATTATAAATTTGTTTCTCAACTGCTGACATTTATATAAAGACTAATAAAATAAATCTATATCACAAAAAAAAATAAGGACCACACAGTAGATAAAGATATTACCGTAATATCTATGGCTACAAATTTTTTACGAATTGCTAGCTACTAGAACATTCCAGAATCCAGACCATGAGCTCCGCTTCCACAGAAGCCCTCAAGGGCCATGGAAGCCCTTGAGATATTTCTGTGCTTCTGGAACGCGCGTCATCAATGGGGTCCACTCCATAATTCAAGCTTTTTTCCTTTCATAATAATGTGAGGCAGAAATTCAAGCAACAAGGGCGAAGGAAAACTTTGAAAAAGAGAGAGAGAGACCAAAGCTTGATCAATTGTTGGGATTATTTGATTTTGAGTTTTGTAAAATGGAGGTGGTGTGCAGAAAAGGATATTATGGCGTTCTTGGCGTTAACTTTTGCTCTTCTGATGATGAAATCCGACGTGCTTATCGTAAGCTTGCCATGGTATGTGTATGTTGTGAAAAATGTCAGCAGCTTTCACTTCCAGTGTGTGAGTGTGTGTGTTTTGTTTTTGTATTTGGGGAGGGAAGAAAGATTAATGCATGCCAGGTTACTGATAAAATGCGTCAATGATGATAAATTTGTTCAGCAATGGCATCCAGACAAGTGGAGTAGAAGCCCTTCAGTTCTTGGCCTGGCCAAAGAGAAATTTCAGCAAATTCAAGAAGCATATTCAGGTAGTTAATACATGCAATTAATAATTTTTTGGACAGAAAAAGGATAATTTACAATTTTACATGCTTGAATTTTGATGGGATTTGGTTGAAACAGTTTTATCAGATCGGACAAAGCGAACATTGTACGATGCAGGCATGTACGATAAAGAAGATGAGGTAGAATTTCGATCGAGTAGCTGGTTGCAAACGTTACGAGTTTTTGTGTAAATTCAATGCATAAATAAATTCTGCTTCTTGTTGCAGGGGTTCTCCGATTTTCTTCAAGAAATGGTGTCTCTCGTCAATGATGATAGGAAAGAGGTACTAAATCGACTTTTATTTTACTCCATTAATTAGTTGCTGTCTGAAAAAACATTAGTTCGTGAATTATTATGTAATTACATTACATGTAAGAGCTCTGACTTATGATGATATCTTGAAAATAGGAAAAAACATGCAGCTTTGAAGAACTGCAGAGCATGTTTTGGGACATGGCACAAGGTTATGGGATTCCTCAATGGACAACAAATTCATGTCAACCAAACAAATATCCAAATACCAAGACTGTGTGCAACGCAACTTCTTGTGATTATCCGAATAGAACTTTCTAGATCCTTTTCGCGGAAGCTGATCCCATAATCCTTGGCCTTGATACTCATGCTATGTATGGTCTATTCTAGCAAAAGCTCAGGCCTTGTAAATAAGGGATTATGGATTAGAGGTGAATGTTATGTGCTGCTACCAAAGGAAGCAACAAATTATATGTTGCTACTTTTCTGAGTTTAGGTATTATTGGGACATTTTGTCGGAATTGATCTGCCATTTTTCCATATGTTTTAACTGTTATGTGCCGGGATCAATTGGATATTGATATTTGACGTTGTAAGTTGAAAATTTTCATGGTTTTCAGCTGTTTGTATGGTTGATATATAACTATTGGCTACAATTGTATCCCAAAGAAAACACATACGCACACCAACCACCACCACCCTATTGGCTACAATGACGTCGATGGAATGAAAAATTAGAATTTAAAAAAATTATATACCTTAATTTTGTAATAATGAACCTTTATAATCAATTAAAAATTAAAACAATGCAAATTAATATAGAAAAAAAAATATCCCCCATTTGATCAAATGGATGAACTCTAGTTAATAATTGTAAAATTATACTAAAATATTATAAATTGGAATTGACGAAGAAAATGACAAAAATCTAATTAAATATGGATCGTGGAAAGTTGGGGACGGAGCCAAATGTGAGTAGCGGCTACGAGCTTTTTCAAAAAGAAGAGAAAAAATGAAGAAGAAAAAACTCAATATGCTATAGAAGTTAAGACCTATTGGGCCGGGAATTTAAGTGGGCTCTGTAAGAATGAGGCCTGTAAATTTCTGGACTTTTAGATCTCAATGTAAAATATATTTCTGGGCCGCTGCTGGATTTCTTTATCTGCTTTAGAGAGACCAAAATCTGGAAATGGCATTAATAAAATGGAATACGCGATTAAGAACATTAATAAAATAATAAGAAAAGCTACATGAAATAACTTTTTCTTCAGTCATTTTCGTATCTCTATCAGTTCTGTGCCTTTATGGCATGTATTGATTTGTCAAAGGATAGTCAATATTATTAATTTTCAGATTAATGAAGATAGTTTGCTGTTCTAATCAGTAAAAAAATAAAGAACACGATATTATATCGTTCAGTTCAACTGGTAGGTTAGATTAATTGCCATTATTTCCTAATCATTACTTTTTGTAAAATTGTCGGTGAAGAATATTAGTTCCATAAGCTGGTATTACTGCGCTAAATGTGTAATTATTAATTCTCTTCTATTTATTTTACCTATTCGTAGCAGCAATTTATGATGCCTCCAAATAGTTCGACTTTGAAAAATTGGACGTATTTCAAAGTCGTTATTTTCCAATTAGTAGCTAATAATTACTTATAAATCATGGTTAGAAATGATAGTGACAGTTGGAAGTGGGCCGGCCAAAGAATATTAAAGCCCGTTTCCAAATACTTTAGATCCATGTGATGATATTCTTACGGATTTTTTTTTCTCCTCTTTGCCTTTTTCCATAATAATCTATCCCCATATTTATTCGACCTCTCTCTTTTTATTATTTCCCTTGCTCATTAAATTAATTTTAGCTGGATTAACAGTACGGAGGCGGCAGGTTTGACTGTGGAAGTTAATGTTTTAGAATATATACAAGGCTTTTATTAGGTTTGGATTTTTTTTCAAATAAAAATATGGGTAATTAATATTGTGCATAAAAAATCGAGGGGAATCTTGATGCAACATTGTGGAATATGAATCCATGCGACAAAACATTGTCAAAAAACGTTTAATTCTGAAAAAATAATTTTGATCCTTCCTCTTCTTTATCATCTGGACTACCCAATTTTACAACAAAGATGTGGTGTCCAAATTTTCTTTTGGGGAAAAACGAATTTAACTTTATTCCATCTTTGCAGATTCCGTTGAAGCTTACTTTCCATCAAGTTTCCAGTAACGCATACTCCACAGAATCTCTCAATTCTGATGCAAAACTTTATTCTCCTAGACTCATCTCTCTCTCTCTCTCTCATCCATCATCTTCAATGTGTTTGATTTTTCATGTCAATGAAAAGCCCTGAAATATTAGTAAATCATGATAAACATTTTTCATTAACTAATAAATGAGGCAAAAAGTTTTCTATGGAAAATGCATGTAAGATCAAAATTATTGTAATTATATTAACTATTACTTTAAACTATATTCGTTATTTTTATTTCTTTATCAGTGTGAGAATAACCACAAGTTAATCTTCTCGCTCTCAAAAATATATATATATATATATATATATATATATATATATATATATATTTCTTTTTATGGGATAGAGAAAGTTCTCTGTACTGTTTTAATGATGAGAATTGAAATTGATGTTCTTTTTTTCAGTACCATGCTACCATTCACACCTTTATTCCCCAACTTAATTTACATAAATTATCAATACAAAAAAGGAAGAAGAAAGGCTAATCAATTTACATGAGTTAAAAGAAGAATAGAGTTTATGCACTTCTGAGTACAGCTGCGTGTTACTCTTGTCATAAAAAAAAAGGGTTAATTTATCTAAAATATACCTTTTTCGAATTTTGAAATTTGACATTACTTTTAAAAATATCTGTAAATACATCACCTTTATTTATATTTGTTTGAATTTTGACATAATTTCCAAAATTCCCAAATTACACTTAACGTGGTTGTCGGAATTTTACACGTGAAATTTCTTTTCAATGAGAATTTTACACGTGGAACCTTACATGTGGTCAAGTAAAAAACGATGTCGTTTCTCTCGCTGGAAATAAATTCCACGCGTAAAATTTCGACAACCACATTAAGTGTAATTTGAAAATTTTCAGAATTATGTCAAAATTCAAATAAATATTAAGGTGATGTATTTACAGAGATTTTTTAAAAGTTATGTCAAATTTCAAAATTCGAAAAAGGTGATGTATTTTAGACAAATTAACCCTAAAAAAACGATGAAAATAGAAAAAATAGTTAAACTAAAGGCCAAAAGTAGGTCGATCCCATAAAATAATATTTTTTTTATGCAATAGCAAATTCCTTCATACCTTTTAACTCAATTCCCATATTTATATAGCTAATAGTATTGCAAGGGAAACCATATATTGTCACACTCCCATTCATATATATCCTCCATAAATATTTTCTAATTCTTCCCCAAAAATCAACAAAAATTCTAGAAATTTAGCCTCACAAAAGAGTTGATCGATCATGTCTACTCTCAAACTCTTGCAAATCACAATAGTTCTTGCTTTATTTTCAGTTTCAATCCAAGCTGAAAAACCATCAAGAAAGCTAGATGAAAGTCCACCTGTTTTAGAAAATAAGTGTGGTGATTGCCCTTGCGACAATCCTTGTAACCCGCAGCCGTCTCCGCCGCCGCCGTCGCCTCCACCACCTTCTCCACCGCCGTCTCCCAAGTACCCGCCGCCGAGCAATAACTGTCCGCCGCCACCCGCCGTGCCGAGCGGCCTGAAACCGCCGAAGGGGCCGAACCCTCCATACATATACATAAATGGCCCGCCGGGAAGTGTGTATCCAGTTAATCCGTATTATTCCGGCGGCCGCCGCAGCTTCTTGATCGGAAAATTTCCTTTCTTGATCAGCTTTATTTTGTGGGCGGTAGCTTCTTGAAGGTTTGTCTATTTTGGGCAGGAAAAGAAATAAATTCAGAATTCTTTTCTGCACATAAATCTGAAAAGACAAGAAGGATGCTGGGATGAATCAAGATCAATTTTTCGTTCTGATTAATTAATAGGTTTGTTTGAGTTCATGTTAATTTGATGAAGTAAATTCATTGTCTTAATTAATAATAACCTCTGTTTAGTTTGATTTCCTGCTTTCATGTATACTGTTAAAGCTGTTTTTATGTTGTGTTAATCTGATCTTAATTAGAGAAATAATAATAAGAATAATGAATTTTCATCATTATATATATTCTTCATGTTTATTTTATTTGTTGATTATTTTTTCTTTTTTATTTTCTTTGGTGGAAGAAAGTGTGCCACATTAGCTCCATGATAGTGCTAGATTCCAATCTAACCAGAAAAAAGGTACGACTACGATATAATACCTCTTATTATGTTATATTTATATTTTTTTAATTAATTATATATGTCATACATATTGAATACTAAGAGCAATATAATGAACACAATATTCAACTTGAAGTTCTGCTAATAACTCTGTTTGACATTTATCTGAACGAAAGAATATTAAATTTTACAGAAATTTTTCTAAGCAAAACAATTCAGAAACTGCTTTAAGATCGATAATAGTGCAATTATTTGATATTACAACACACAGTTGTACAAATAAATTCTAGGAGTATATGCTTTTTATAATTTTTTTTAAAAATTAAGTTTCGAATTTCGTATTTATAAGATCTATAAATAAATGTTATAGATTTTCAGGAGTTATGCATAGACTCGTGGTTATATATTAAAAAATATGTATATAAATACATAAATAAATAAAATTGTTATGACTACTTACAATATTAATGATGTGGGGTGTACTACCACCGACTGATATGGCCGATGCCAAATCGAATTTGTGTATGACAATACGCAATTAATTTTGTCTCAACATAGTGAATGTGTAGCATGTGACATCCTCTGTTAGTTTAGAGGTTATAGTCGGAAAATGATAATTATGAGGACAAAAACATTTCATTTTCTTGTAAAATACCTATAAAATTGTATTATGATAATACCTCTTTATAATAATATTCTTTTATTTTTTTTAAATAGATTACAATAGTATACTCATTAATCATATGCGTCGAGAAGTTAACAAAGTAGCACACAAGTTAGCATATTTTGGTAAAAGTTTTGATAATGCTATTTGTTGATTAGAGAATTAGCTCTTGCAGTTCTTGAATATTGTAATATCCATTCTAATTAATATATTGGCATTTTTTTTTCCTTCTAAAAGAAAACTGTACTTAATTTAACATCTCTGTTTACCCAACAAAAATTAATTACATCACAATTGGATATCTCAAAAGAGTTTGCAATTTCAAATAGTAAAAAATATTCCTCACTTGGTGCGCATACTACTAGTAAAATAGATTAATGTAGGATCCAATACTAAATCATAACCAAAGAACTAAAAATGAAAAAAGAAAAAAAGGAAAGAAAAGCTAGAAGGTTGTAAAAGTGTGATGATCCGATCTGATGATTGACGTGTCAGAAAATTGTCAGTCGTCGATTAAAGATGAGAAGATCAACTTGGGTTTCACCAAATTGTGGGTCCCATCACATGTCTAAGAATGCTTGTCGACAGGACACGACAGCAGCAGACTTAGCTAAAGAAAGATGAAAATTAAGACTTTCCTTTCCATTTCCTCCACAAACCTTATTTTAAATTTCTACTTATTTCATTCTGCTTTTTGGCTTTGTTTCATTGCTTGAAATATTTTCTTGCTGGTTAATCATTTCTGGGTTTACTAAATTACTAATACAACGATTCTACTTGGATATGATAGGTAGGCTATAGATTAAGACAAAATTCTTGCTCGATCGATATTCGACGTGTGACAATTATTGTAATTGTGTTATATATATATACATATATAGATTGTCATATGATGAGTTTATACTTATATCTAAAAAAATATATTATATATATCCACGGTACATAAAAAAATACTCCCTCCGTCAGCGAAGATTGTGGTCTTATTACTATATTCGTCCGTCCGCAAAGAGTGTGATCTTTCCTTTTTTTTACACTATTCCACTCACTCCCTTATATTTTAAACTTCACAACAAATTAAAAGAGGTAAGTCTATTTCTCCACTCAACAAATATTTTTTAAATCGGTGCCACAAAAGTCACACCACGATTTTTGTGGACGTATGGAGTAATATATATTTACTTGAGTTAATTTATTTGTTAAAATGTCCCACATTAGTTAGATATTGTTCCCTTGGGAATGAACTAGTGGTAGAGTGGGTTGTATGAGACCGAAAGGTCTCGAGTTCAAACCCACTAATACCTTTAAAGATCGAGTATGTTATATTTGTACTTGGAAAATGTGATTTACCTGCCTTGTGTAATTTGCAGCCTATTGCATAAGGACGAATGTTTACCTAATGCACACCGAAAATAACGGATGCAAGTTCCCATAATATCAAAAAAAATAATAATAATAATTTGAACCACTTTATACTGATAATAATGTATCTCTTCCTTATAAAACCTTTTTAAGAGGGGCTAAGAGAGCCCAATATCCATTTCTAATATTTTTCCTCAAAACTTCTCGTTTTGGCTTTCTATTATACTTTGATTTTCCAAACGTCTTTTAGAAAGTAGTGATACTTATTTTCCACATCCCCATGCATACAAGAGAAAAATTGTCGGTATTAATGACGTAACGTTTTAGAAAGAATGACATTTTTCCATATGGATTCTATGCTATATTTTAATCATCAAAATTTGGTGCAGCGTTTCATGCTACATTCTCAAATTAAGTATAATTCTTTAGAATTACTCCTCTTCTCCTAATAAAAAAGATTTACTTCTTATCTTTCTTATTCAAACGAATTATTTATGGTAGCTAATTCCTATTTTGATCAAAGAGTAAATTATTAAGAATTCTGAACCGAACCTAATTTTCGCACAACTCGAATTTTAAATCCTAACCACTTTTATGCATTTCGTCATTGGTATACGTAAAGGTGGCTAAAAGAATCAGAACCGCCAAAACCGAACTGAAAAAGATGGTTTCAGAATCGGAACCGAACCGCCGGTATTCCAGTTCGGAACTGAGAACCGCAAGTTTGATTTCGGTTCCTGAACCAAACTAAATCGCGTCCACCTCTAGGTATACGTATACGGTATACCAAGTCAATTTGAATCACTCAGCCACCAACGGACCACATGTATAATTTCAAGTGACCTAAACCTTTGCGTTTCTTCACCTTCTACCCTTCTCTCTCTCTCTTAATTAAGCCTTTTTCCATTTTGTAGACAATATTGTATTATCAAATTCTGTAATAAATAAACTAAACTAGCTAGGACCCCGGCCCCCACCCAAATTTGTAATAATTTTTACTTAATCTTCACATTCCCACCTATTTCATATCTTCCAATTAATTTTCTTCTCAAAACACCTCTAAAAGACTAAAACCATGGCCTCAAACCTTCACAACCTTCTCTCAACTACTCTCATTTTCTTCTCCATAATTCTTGATTTTCTGCCCACAGCGACGCCGCAGGAGTGCCCGTATCCGTGTTATCCACCGCCGACGGGCCCCGGAAACGGCCCGCCAGCCACCACAACGCCGCCAGCATCCACCACCCCTCCGGCTGTTCTCTCCCCTCCAGCTTCTTTCACTCCTCCAGTTTCCACCGCTCCTCCCGCGGGTTACGTACCATTTTCTCCGCCGTCGCCTTACTTCTCTGGAGCGGCGCCGCCGCCGCCGGAGCCAATTGTGCCTTGGTTTCCATTTCACTACAGAAAGCCACCACATCAAGATCAATCGTCATCATCACCACCGCCAATCAGAGGATCAAGAAAAGTTTTTCATGTTTTTTTTATCTTCTTGTTTTCCAATATTAAATTATTTCGTTAATTATCAGTTTTTTTGTTACTGATGCATTATCCCATGATCATATATGTATGTGAGACGATAAGTTTAGGTTATTTTATATTCAGTTTATCTATTTTGGTCTCATAATTAATTTCATGCAAAAAATCATTTCTGTTACAATTAAGTTTGGTCCTCTTATTTAAAATTGTGGCCGGATACTTCTGTATTCCATATTTTATTTAGTTTTTTTTTTCGTCTTTTCCTTTTGATTGGAATATTCGACCTATGCATGACGTCTTCACTCGTCAGCAATCAAGTTAGATGATTAATTGTTTGTATTCGCCTTAATTATAATTTCTGACGTACTAAGAGTCCAAGAAGCTTCATTATTTATTTGGCCCAGGGGAGCCACTATGTATTATATGCGTGACGCGTGGCCGAATAGATTAACATGATTAAGTGATAATAATGTGACAGGCTGACTAGTAAAATATTACTAGTAAGTTTCTATATTTTATATCTATTTGTTTGATAAATACTAATTTAATTTCAACATTAGCTACATGCCACCAAACCCAGTGAGGATAAAAAGGAATGCTGAAACCTACTTCCAAGTTGTGCTTTTAAAGGTACCAAAACAATATCAATTAATCTCAAAGCTTTTCATGCCTTTCATGTCCTTTATCCACTATAATATTTTTTATTTACTACTCATTCCGTTCCGCTCATTTTGTCTACTTAATGTTTGGATGGTAAAAAGGTAGAAAGTGAATAAGTTTCACCATTTTTAAAAGGTTTTGAAGGAATATAGACAAAATGAGCGGAACGGAGGGAGTATAATTTATATTCCGATATTGATTGTGCTATGCTTTCGTACGAGGAGAAATGTTATTTTAAACATATTGGTAAGAAGAAAATTAAATACGAGATTTTTTCAAGATACTAGCAGGGACGCACGTGCGATGCACGTAGTACCAATATTTTATTTTCATTTTTTTCGATACAAGGCAAAAAAATTATAATTTTTCAATATCCTCGAAATAGGGCTTTTATTATTTTTTACAAATATTTTCATTTAAAATATTGGATATGTGATGAAATGTATAATAAACTTTCGTGTGAAAATTGACCGCCTTTTGTGATGATTACTTCTAGCGAGTTATGTTATTTATTATATTTGATTTTTGTGTGTTTTGCATTGCTTGTGTAGTCAAATGTATTTTAATAATACATTTAATTATTGCTAATATAATGAATTTATGAAAATATAAATAGCATTATTTAATTATAAATGAAAAGAAATTTTAAAAAAGTATTGTTCTTAACATGGTGAAAAATTCTATTTAAAAAAGAATCACGAATAAAAAAATTAAGGTACTGATTCTTTGTTCATTTTATATTTTTTCTTGTTTAATCTTGATGATTGAAATTTTTTTTTTTGTTCCTTTGAATTGCTGAGATAATTTGGGCCAATGGCTGTTCATCATCATCACTTGAAATTTTAATATATACAATCTTCAATCTTTCTCCTTGTGATTTTTCTCTTTTTTTTTCCTTCGTCTCTCTTATACTTCGGTATGCTGCAACTCTATAGTTGATTTTTTGTTCCGTCCCACTCTCTAGGTCTCTGAGTTATCTCTTCAATCGATGCAATATCAATCTTGTCCATTCATTCTAATTTTGTATTTCATTGACCACAATGTTCAGATATCCCCTATGATTATAGTTAATAGACTTGAGAGTTGTCATAAATCGCATTTTAGTTGGTGTTTGCATGCTCAGAGCTCTATTATATGTAGATTCATTCTCGTCATGGAAAAATTAATTTGTTAATATTACACAATGTTATAAACTATTTAAAATAATTTTTATATTATAAATTTATAATTTACCCCATTAATGACGAAATATACTCATCTACAGTGCATCCTACATAGAATGCTGCAACTTCATCAAACATGGTGATTTGTGTATTGCAGTCGTCATGTATAATATTTACGGTTATTTTGTATCTGAAATTGCATAATATAATGAATATTTTCTCATTAGATATATAAATTATTTATTTAAATTTTTATTATTACGTACCTTGGGACCGTTTTAAGAACTACCTCATTGCACATTTGCATGCCTTAATTCCATCATTTTTTAACACGATTTATTGCATTTTTTTCAGGAATCATACCATATTAAATATTTTTTTCTCAACTCTATCAATAATTCCCATAAAACAAATATATGTGATTTTCTTTTACTTGTACGAAAATACCTAAGATATCTGTGTATTTAATGTTGTACGTATTATTATAAATAAAAGTATATAATTATGTGTGTGTGTGTTGGTCCGACGGTAGAGTGGTTAAGTTCCGAGGTCAAAGGCTTCGGGTTCGAGTCCATTATGGCGTGGTCTTTAAATTTCATTGCTAATTAATAAAAAAAAAAGAATACAATCATTGTGAAGAACTCAATAACAATCCAAACTCTGGGATAGTAATACGTATTAATTGCATAAAATTTTAAATTTTAAATAAAAGTATATATCACTTTCCAATTTTCACTTTTATCCGTGTACTTTGTTTATTTTTTTAAATGAGTTTTACTTTATTAATTTTCATATCCAAATTGGTATATATATTACTCCCTCCGTCCCGTTATTCTTGTTTTGTATTCTTTTTTGGATTGTTCCGTTATTCTTGTCATGTTTCCTTTTTTGGTTTAAATTAAGGGTTATTAAGACCTTATTTAAATTGCTAATATGGCCTTTATCTCTCCTAACTACTTCACATTTTACTATTCTTTCTCTCATTTTCTGTATCGTTCACTATTCACTCTCTCTCTACCCACTTTATTTCACTATTTGTACCCTATTAAGTATTCAATTAAAAACTCCACTAACACTATCTCTAATTCTTTTCTATTTAATACACGTGCCTAAAAGAAATGAGATAAGAATACGGGGACGGAGGGAGTATAATTATTAGAGAGGTAAAAGACCGAAGTTTGAAGTTCAGACCCTTTTTTGAGTATTCTATAACATGTTTATCATCATGATATAACATGATATACATGCATTAATGTCCCCTTGAAGATGGCCTAGTGGTAGAGTGGGATGCCTGAGAGGCCAAAAGGTCTTGGGTTCAAACCTTGCTAATACCTCTATAGGTCGAGTCTGTCACACCTGTACTTGGAAAGTGTGATTTACCACGATATAAATATATATTTATGTTATGTTTATGTGTAATATAATATAATATATATGTACACCAATATATCCTCATTTAGTATTCAATTTATCGTATTATCTTTAGTCTTTTTTATTTTAATGTTGTATTATTATAGTTCATAATCTTCTCTCCCAAAAGTATAAATTATTTTGACTTATAATTATATATATACATACGTAAATATATTAAAAATTGTTTATTATTTATTTAAAATTTAAATAACTATTAAATAAGTGGTTCCCATATTCAACATAAATAAGTTTGGTATGATTCAAAATTAGTAGATTGGATAAAAATCAAATTTTGGTAGTGCAATTAACAAGTATATATATACATATATATATAATTTATTATCTTTAAATTGATAAATGTTGAATCCGCAAATTTATTAATTTTTATTTTTTATAAAATTTCAAATTGCTATATGAATATTGATCCTTCTAATCCATTGCTCAATTTATATGAAAAATTACATTGAATCTGATTCCATTTCAGTGTACAAACTCTTCAATTCATTTTTGTGGTTATTATTTTCGTTCCTTTTTTTGGTGTTGAATTGGCGTTTAAATCCGTGATGTTCTTGTGAACTCTTGTTCATATGCAATAGCTTGCCAAAAAGAAAAAAAGAAAAAAAATACTAAATATAAGGAAATCTATTTACTTATCATAAATATGTTTAAATTACTAATATGTTGTTAATTCAGGGTAGAAAATATCATTACGATTTAATATAATACGATTTTAATATATATATATATATATATCTAATGATAATATAGTATGTTAATATATATCTAATGAACAATTATACCTTTATAAATATTACATATATTATTACACTACTGCCCTTATATTAAATATATTAACAGGGATATAATACGCAAATCAAATTTTGTAAACATAACACTTTTATTAATTCAGGGTAAAAAATATCATTACGATTTAATATAATACGATTTTAATATATATATATATATATATATCTAATGATAATATAGTATGTTAATATATATATCTAATGAACAATTATACCTTTATAAATATTAAATATATTATTACACTAATGCCCTTATATTAAATATATTAACGGGGATATAATAGGCAAACTAAATTTTGTAAACAAGACACTTTTTATATAGGTATAGATAGTCGAAATAAATATGTACAGTGCGTTTCATTACTGCAATTTTTTTTCTTTTATTTCTGCAATTTAAAGAAGATATAAAAGGCAAAGTTCTTATAAATGCGCCATCTTTGACACTTGTTGCTATGCCTTACAAAGAAAGTGGGGGCACCCCTACTTTTTCCCTCTATAATTCCAAATAAAATGAAAGATCAATTATGACCTCAAGAAAACAACCGCTTAACTACCTCTCTCCTTAACCCATCACTTTCAATCTTGATAATATTGAGTATATAATATTAGGATACAAATAGTTGATTAAGTTTGATATATACATACAACCATCATTACTCGCGATTACACTTAGTGTGGCTTGACTTAAAAGATGTCAGTCCAATTCAATTCCATAACATTTCCGTGAGACTAAATAACATGTCACATCGACAAGATAATTTCAGAATAGATAACAATCCAGCTGTTCGATCAATTCTTGAATAGTTAGGGACCTTAGCTATGAATTCTGGAAGATTTAAAGGTAGAAAAATTTCAATGAAAAGAACAACAATTCAGACATTATTGGTTCGAGTATGAGACAAAGACGTCGGGAGTGAACGTGACGTAACCGTCGTTTAGCAACGCAAAATAAATTTGCATTTCCTGTGCCCACAACAAGCTTAGCAAGCAGCAAGTATAGGGTCGAACCCAAGGGAGTTGATTGTAGCTTCATCTTCATCACCGGTGTCGCTAAAAAGGATTTTAGTTTTAGTGATCTTCGATCTGGTCACAACGCTATATAAAAGAATGATGAAAACAAAAAGTAGATCTGATCAAATAAAAGGACAAAGTCTGGATAAGATTCGAATCATCAAACATGAATATAAGCTCGATCATAGGTTTAAGTAATTTTCCCACATGCACAAATCAATCGGTTATAGCCCCAAGCAAAGTCGCCCCCATTGTCACGGTGTCACATGCTCCTTTGCCCAGAACCAACCTATCCTTTCAGTGTAAAACAAGTAAAATCTATGACGACTACCCGTTATCTAATCTGACCAATTATTCTACGATGACGTTTCGACATGATCTTTGCACAGACAACATTTCGTTTTAGACAGACCCGATATGACCAAAAGCATGCTCAAAGACATACAACCATTCGCCCGCACCAGTTATACTTTCGGATGCAAGAGGGCATCTAAACATTTATTTCGAAATTATTAGAGATCTTATTTAATCCGAGATGTTAACGGCCTATTAACTACTCAAATTCGACAAGACCATTTTGAAATCAAACCTAGTGCTTTGAGAACACATACATGCAGATTGATACGCCCAGAGCAGATCTCACGAGTATATAAGTATTCATGTTCAAATCATCTCACCCTATCCAGACCATAATGATTTAGCTAGACATAATTGAAATAACAATAACAATAAAAAAGTGAAAGAAAATATTACTTGAAATTGAAATAAAGTACTTAAAATATTCAGCAGAAAGCTATGACCAAAACGGCCAAACAAAACATGTGCAAAAAAGTAAAAGAGTACGCCCGTAGGCCTTGTTCTTCCTCACACCACTCGAAAATGAAAATAAAGACAGAAAAATTATTCCTCCAAATTTTGTGCATCCCTCCTTCTTATATTGATGAGTAGCTTGGGCTTTATGGACGGTCCGGCCCATGAAAAATGGATCGAATTAGGGTTGACCTCCTTCCTTATCCATGTAGAGTTTGAAATTGGTATGGATCTTCTTCCTTATCCTCAAAGATATAAATCTGGTAAAAATCTTTTCAATCCATCCTTATCTCTTGCTTTGGATAAGATTCGCGCATCGTCCTCTACCCATAGAACGTCTTCATTTGCCCAAATCCTACACTGCTTTGCCTCTATTCTGTCCATAGTACTCCTCATAGGTCTGGATCCCGCACGGTACTCAGTTGGGCTACAACGCCTTAACATGAGAACTTCAACGTGTGCCTCATTTACCTCATATTTGTACTCGTGCCTCTTTTGCATATTGCAGACTTGTTTTGCCCAAAAGTCCACCTGCTTTGCCTGAACAACCTGCCTCCAAAATGTGTCCTCCCAAACACGACTACAACAAAAAAGATGCGAAATTAAAAGACTCGATCTAAACCTATAAACAAGACACAAAATGAGCACAAAATATAGGTTCATCAGAATGATGTTGTAAGATGAAACTAAGCAGAAAGATTCATATATCATTTTCCAATATAATTTATTGACCAAATTATTAAATATTTGAAACTATATAGATAATTGATCCAACTAGTAGTATAGACATGCAGTCTCCTGATATGAATGAACAGCTACAATTAATTTACATTACACTAAACAAAAGCAGGTAGTACTGTCATTGATTTGCCTCAACGAGCATGCGCATCCTTCTCAGACTAGCAAGAATTTATACGAGCACACCCTCAAGTAGGGACTGTAGTAACTGTATTCGGGTCGAGAAAAACGGACTTCTATCCTCTAGTTTTACCCTTGTAGATCTTATGGCCTTCAAGGGATTTATGCTTGTTCACACTTAAGCTTTTCCCTCTCTCTCTCTCCTTCTTCCCACCAACCTGCCTACTTGCTACTGCTTCAGAACGGTGGCCTTTACTTGTTTCTGCAGCTGGGGACGATGGACTGCTGTCTGACGTTACTGTTGAATGGCAGCTCGTTGCCTCCGATGTCTGTGCTGGATCAATTGTCTGTGGAACTGCAGTGACAGTTTTGCCCTTGTTCATGCCTGCTGTGGAACTTAATCTTGAGCTTTCAGAGAGTCTGCTACGACACGAAGGTTTCGTCTGTGCTCGTCGTGGTTTGATGTTTTTAGCAATGCTCTGGTGGAATGTATAAAGCCAATCATCAGCTACATATAATTGATTCTGAAATTTCGAAGTGAGGAGTTGATAGTGGCTTGTTACATACCTTTTTTCGATCTGACTCGTGTACGACGTCGACTCCATGATAGAATGAAGGCAGTGGTGTGGCCTTGAAGTTTAAGGTTTTCCGCAGCTGCTTAATTTCAGCTTCTGTCTTTTGCTACAAACACAAAAACACAAGTCAGTATTTTGAATCGAGTCATCAAGATCAATTTAAAAATCAAAGGTTCATTACCTGAGATTTTGCCTGAAGTTGGCGCCTCTCGGCTTCTCTTGCATGAATCTTCTCCTCTAACTTCATATCAAACTGAGAGAGAGAGAGAGACTTCTCAGCTAGAGAACAATATTAAGATATCATTCAGTTGTAAGAGAAATAACTATCTTGCCTCTTTCCTTCTCTCTGCACGTTCATTGCATTTGAAACTGAACCTTGAACTATCCTGCATTATGCATCGTTGAGGGGAACCAGCTGCAGGCTTGATCCTAAAACAAAAAGTTCATCAGAGATTCTTGTGTCATGTGCTAGCTAAAGTGAAAAGTTCTCTAGTTTGATTACAAACCTGTCTTCACTTGGTCGCGCTCTACTGGGAACCTCCCTCGAAGCAGAGGAACGAGGCACCTGAATTCGTTTTTCTCTTGATTCTTTGTCAGCCCTATGAAAAATGCAAGTGGAAGAAAAAAGATCTAGTGATGGCATATGCGTAAGAAAACATCCACTTAGAAAATACAGAATTTTGATATATACCTTTTGATCTCATTGCCGGCTTTTGCTTTTGAATCAGGCTGAGGACAAACAGGGAAAAACATTAATTAGATTTAGCAACAAGATAGCAATCCAAAAAATGCCCTTTCAAGATAGAAATATCAAAACAAGCAAGAAGGTATAATTGCAAGCCAACCTCGTGTTTTGGGGTTTCCTGCTTTGGATATTTGCACTGAGCAGTAGCTTCTTTAGTCTTCTTCTCTGCTTTCGATTTCATCGGAACATTATATACTGATTTACTAGGTATTTTATCTGAGCCTTTGGACACTTCCTTGCTGGATACGTATCTTCTAGTCTGTGTAACACTAACCCGACGTACCAATCTAGGCTTCACATGTTCAGCAAGTGATGGAATTTTTTCCTGCATTAATTACCCTGCTTTAGACAGGATCTGCTATAATAGGATCATGGATACTATTGATGATAGTATGCAATCTAAAGCAAGATAAATTCATTACTAAATTAGCTACTAATCCTCATCGTTTCGTTTAATGAAGGCATACTCACAATTAAACCATGTTTGAACCAATCAAAGTTGTTACTATGACTACAACTATGGAAACAGCAAACCTCAGAAGATGAAACTTGTTGCCCTTTGGGACTGTAATCTCTATTTTCCTCAGCTGCAACATCATCATCGAGAAGGCCAATGATCGTATTTGAAACAGAAGCCATATCTGATTTAGCAGCAGCATCATGATCAAGGGCTTCTTTCACTTCAGTCTCTAATCTAGAGTTAGCATGATGCTCCTCTTCCACAATCCCACGTTCAGAAAAACAGTCGACGTTTCTAGTACTATCACATGAATATTCAATTCGAGCATCTAAATTCGATGAGCCAGATACTTCTCCTTCATGTTCAATCACTACAGGCTCACTACTTCCACAAGCAGAACTGTCCATTCTTTCATCAAGTTTTGGAGAACGTGCTTCCTTGTTCGTGTGAGTGAACTCATCATCATAGCATGTCTTCTCCGAGGTTTCGGTATCACTAGTTTGGTAATATGTCCCACTCCGACTTCCAGGCGAACAAAGACCAAGAATACCCTTCTTCCTAAAATGAGCCTCAAGAATGGCTTTCTTCTCAGTAACTGAACCCGGCTTTGAACATTTCTCGACCTCTGCAAGATACCTATTATGAGAGAAAGACGACCTCCTCTCCCAACATAGATCTTCACTCTCAAATCTTCCAAATGATATAGAACCCGAAAGAAAAGAATCTGCCTGTTCATTTCAGATAGGGGAAAATTAGGAGGAAAGTCTCAATGATCTGTTACGCCGTACATCAACAAAACTCTCTTCCATAGTCCAATAATTCGTATAATCTAAAATAATCACAATGCACAACTTTGTTCACAAATAGATCAAACATTACTGCAAACTTTTCTATGCCACAGAACTAATGCATTAGCAAAAACAATCCTTTCGTAACATATCCTAGTCGAAGAATCGGTTCGGAGTACTCTCTCGCATCATACAGTATGCAAGCAGAGCTTCCCATCAAAATTATAAAACAAAAAATTAAGAAATTTGCAAACAATAGTTATACAACCGTTAAAAAAGCTAATTTCTACATCCTAATCCTATTACATAAAGATGCAGTCAGTAACAAGAAACACAAGCAAAAGTCCCAAATCCACAATCATAATACAAATAGGTTAAGACTTTACTACGAATTTTTTCTCCTACTCACGAACATCATAGTCCAGTACAAACAACACAACATAGAAGTTGCCGACATAATCTCAGCATCAGCTACGATTTGTCTAAAACAACTGCAAAATAAGCTTAAAACCATAAACTTACCATCTTGATACACATTACGTGATCTACTGACCAAAAAAAAAAATTAATGCGTGAAATGCTAACTGCATACGACAATCCGGATCAATTCATTGAAAGCATAAATAAAATTAAAAAAAAAAAAAACAAACAGATCTCAAGTCGAACTGTTACCTTAAATTCAAGTCTGACTGGTTCTTCAATCTCACCCGCCATTTCTTTAACTGCTCAAAACCATAACTTTTCCAAGAATCTGAAACGCCACAACCAAAACCCATCAGCCAAAAACCGCAATATTTAGTTAATAGCATTTATATCAGATTTCGGTGGAGAAATTTAACTCACAAAAGAATTAGGACCAATAGGAGGAAGAATGTTGGGCGCGATCCTTTCGGTACTTCTTGGGATCAAAGATGACAGCGAGAGTGATTTTGATGTAACAATAACCAATTTTCTGGCTTTAAATAATGGGAAATGATTTAAGATTTTAAAGAAAGATTGGGACTTGAGAGAGAAATGTGATGGATGCAGGAGTGAACTTCTTCGTACTGAGTTTTTTTGTAGTAATACATGATCATGTGCCGATGTTCTTTTTCCTTTTTTATTTTGTTTTTGTTTTTTTTTTTGTCTTAAATCTGATTGAATTATTAAGGGCCCACGTTATAATGTGGTGATCGCCGTAGGATCTGTCTGCATCGGACGGCTGGTAAGAGTTAGATGTGGGTTTTGAAGGATCTCACACGTGGTGGCATGATGTGTCTTTTGGGTGCTAATCATATTTCTAGGAGTTTAGAAGATGACCTTGTGATTGATTAGTGCCTTGAGCTTTGGAAACCCACCTAAATTCCAAAAGTTTGGAATTCCACCGGCTTTTATTTTTTATTTTTAGATTTAGATGTATTTTGATTTAAATGATAAGTCTTGATTGATAAGGAAGAGATATTATAGGATTGATACAGAGGTTATTACTGATTGAGATAATTGAGAGGAATATTACTAAGTTATAGAAAGTTTGTGATGTGTATTAGTTTGGATCGAACATGTTTTAAGTATAACTGGCATAATAATCGTTGTGTTAATAAAAGTTTACATTTAAAGTAAAAATAAGTAATAAAGGAGATAGTATAAGGATGGGATACTTGGGTATTGGATATTAATTTTAATCCGCTCATCAGATCATTGGAAAAAAAGAAATGAGAGAAAAAGAAGAAGAGAAAATAGTGTTATACTCTACTCCTTTCATCCCTTAATAAGTGTTTCATTTCTTTTCTGCAAGTGAATTAAGGAGAATGATAATTTAAAGAATAAAAAAATAAAAAGTAGTGAAACCTACACCTTTTTGTGAAAGAATGTGACTTCCATAAATGAAAATGAGACATTTAGATGAGACAACTAAAAAAAATATAAGACACTTATTATGAAATGGAGAAGTACAATTTACCTCGTAATTACCAAGTTATCTTCATATCAATCCGCCACACTAAATTTCGTGTTTTTGGGTTAGCGCATCTTCAATCCAAGGGATTTTGACCGAAATTATGTTTTTGGTTCCGTCTCAATCACATTAGATTTTAGAATTAATAATTTACTAGCATTTTTTTTTTATTGTATGTTCTACTAAAAAAAATATTTATTCTTGATAATAACTTATATTTTTACTAGAAATGAGGTTAATTAAATGAAACATACAATGGTGCAAGAGCATTTGGCTAGCGAAGTTTCCTAGTTTTTCATGCCATAAATGGAGTGAAGGATGCGGATCGATTGGAGATGGCCTTATAGCAACAATAATGTGTAATATGTCATAAAATTAGGCGACAATAGAGTAACATTAATGTGTAATTAATCTGATTTTTTTAATACTCCCTCTGTTTTTTTATAAGTGTCCTATTGAGAAAAAATTCATGTTACCTTTTAAGTGTCATATTGCGAAATTTGAAACTAAAATAATGACAAAACTCATATTTTATCCTCACAATAGTTATTGAAAAATGTAATTATTAAATTTTGAAAATAATAAATATGGGTATAAAAGTAATATTTCATGCTTCCTTAATTTTTATAATTTTTTTCAATAGGACCCTTAATAAAAAATAGAGGGAGTACGTAACAAGAAAAAAAAAATCAAAACTTTAATTTTCGGTGTCCATCATGAACATGGATTTTCAGACAACATCATGGGAATAAAAACTCATAATGTCTCACTACGTCCGACATGCATGAACAAAATTATTTATGTTCGAAAATTGAATCCTTAATAGCGCTTGCAACAACGAAGTACAAGCCCTTATATGTTATTCCCTCTGTTTTTTTTCTAAGTGTTCTATTGAGAAAATCTTTTGTCCCCTTTTAAATGTTCTATTATGAAATTTGAGATTAAAATAATGACAAAACTCTTATTTTACCTTCACAATAGTTATTGGAAAAATTTAATTATTAGACTTTGAAAATAATAAATATGGGTATAAAAATAATATTTCATGCTTCCTGAATTTTTGTAATTTTTCTCAATAGGACACTTAAAAAAAAAAACAGAGGAATTATTCATCTTGATGCTTTTTGTTTAAAAAATGAACATCATATATATACTCTCTCCGTTTTTTTAAGTATTCATACCCTCAAATTACACATACAAAAAAAAATAGAAAAATTTACCTATGTAACCTTACTAATTATCAATTATGAAAAATATTAAAGAAGGGTAAATAGGAAGAATGTCATAATTTTACTCTCAAAGTTTAAAATGTGACACTTACTGGAAAACAAGAAAAAAAATTAAAATAGGACACTTTGAAAAAAACGGAGGGAATAGTTTACAACGCAACACAATTTAAAACAAATTAAATTTATATAAGTATTAATTAGTGGACTGGATGGTGTATTATGTTTCAACACTGTTTAGCTCGCCAATAGTTAAAAGGACGCTATAATCTAGATCAATAATTCTGATTAAATGTAATTAATATAGTGTTTCAAAATTCAATGAAAAATAAAGATAAAAGAGTACTTATTATTCAACATTAATAGCCTAGTGGTCTAACGTAATAAACTGAAGCCTTAAATTTAGACCCCTAATATTAATGCATGAATTAAACAAATTTTCTCTACTTAAATCCAGATCTGTTGCATCTCTATGACCGAGTCTTGATTTTTACACCACTGAAATTCTTAAAAATCTCTCATTTTTACCTCATAAGTGATTAAAAACGTGATTAAAGAAATAGAAAGAAAAAAACAAAGGCATTTATTTAAATTGAAAAATCAAATCCCATGTGGAATAATGTAATTTCAAGGACAGTGGGCTTCAGGTGCATGTGGCAAAAAAAAATTCGCAGCAAAAGATGAATTTGCAGAGAAGGTCTCAATTCATTAAAAAAATGGGAATTTTAAAGAGACCACATGTGGTCTTCAACTTTCGACCATATCACAACTAGATGTAATTTAGCTACAAAAATTAATTAATTTCTTTAACTTCTAGCACTAGGGAGAGAGAGACTAGAGCTATAGGTTCTGATCGACATGTGTAACAAAGCATATAACTTGCGAAAATGTAACAGAAAATCTCATACAAATATATCCATTGACATTGTGACTATTGCACCTGTGCTATACAAGTTAGAATTTCTTTAGTAAATACTGTTCTTCTGTCGATCCCTTGACCTTAAGCTCCACAAGCAATACAGCCATGGCTGCATCGATCTCTCTAGCATTCAAAATTATACTTGTTAAGAACAACGATTATTGTAAATATGGATCGAGCTCGACTTAGAAGACTCTAGAAGCACTCTTGAGGAAAGTCGCGGACGCGTTTTTAGCCACTTCTTTGAGTGGTTTGTCTGTGAATCTAATTAAATTGTACACAAATCCACCTAACATTGTGCCCAAAACGGGGCCAACTATGTACACCCAAAGAGCTGTATAGTTGTGCATGATCAAAGCTGGTCCAATAGTCCTTGCAGGGTTCATTGAGCCTCCTGAAATGGGCCTACATGAATTTTCATAGAGTCAAGCATATGAAATTAGATACTAAAATCATACTTTTCTCCGTCAATTCATTATACTATATTAGAAGAGTCATTTCATTTATATATTAGAAGAAATAAAGAAATTGTACGTACCCAGCGATTAGAACCCCGATTAGTAGAGTCATTCCAATGGCAATTCCCGCCATTTCTCCAATCTGAAAGAAGCATATATATGTAATCAAATTGGATTTAATTTCTTAAACCAGGGGGTTTTGGAAGTGAATTTTTCTTACAGCTCTGTTATCTGTGGCAACGCCAGAAATGACAAACATCAAGAGAAATGATACAATAAACTCCATCACCAGGGATTGTAGGTGGGACCCCACCGGTGTGGTTCCAAAGAAAGATTCTTTATCCACATCCAGCAAGAGGTACAATGTCCCACTTGCAAGAATTGCTCCCAATAACTGTGCCAATATGTAAAGCGGCACCTGCATGAACACACCAGATCTTCTTTTTTTTTTTAAATGAATATTTTCAATCTTTTCTAGGCCATTGTATATTGATTAACTTCCTACCTGTTTGAAAGGGAATTGTCGAAAAAAGGCCATGGTAATGGTCACCGCCGGGTTGAAATGGGCGCCGGAGATATGGCCGACGGAGTAGACCATGACCATAACAACAACCCCAAAAGCTAGGCATATTCCTGGAAATGTTATTGAACCATAGATTTTATTCAGAGCAACTGCACCACACCCTACAAATATCAAGAAATAGGTCCCAACGGCCTCTGCTATAACCTAATTTGGGCATTAAATACATAAATGTCAGTCATGAGATCGTTACTCTACCAACTAATAGTCCTATGGAAGTACGAGATATACAATACGAAAATGTAGATGATTTGAGATTTGGAAACTATATATACTTTCTGAATCAAAACAACAACGTTAGCTGAGGTGCAGAAGGAAGAGCCTTGATCATCATTTAAACTTTTTCTATATTGTTCCTCAGCTGATCGAACAACGCCCTCTTCCAGAGAATTTATATCTCGTCCATGCGCAGCCATTTCTTCGTGTGTATTTTTCTTTTTTTCAATTTAATATTTTTTTTCTTTTTTTTAAAGTTTTTGGTTAGTTTTTAGAAACCCAAATGAAAAAAGAAAAGAATGTGACAAGAATTTGCAGTGCGTAAGATAAATAGTGAAGTGTAATCGAATAAAGCGGAGATGCATGGATGGTTATGCTGATTTGAAGAATGGGTAAGGACGTTAGTCTTTTTGCTAAATTACTTTGTGGTTAATATTCCAATTATTTCTCCCAAATAATAATGCTCGAATATATATAACTGTGATTAGTGATTCACTTTTAAAAGAGTATTATTTTTAGACAATTCGTTTAAAGTTTCTTTACTCTTTTTTTTTTTTTTTTCTTCTTCTTTTGGATTATAACACATTCTTGGGTGTTTATGGTATTATTGGTATACAAATGAAATGGGCAAGAACCCTGAAAAAGATAAAACTTATATGGGCTAGAAATCTGGGCTTGCTTAAGATGAAGGGTTGGGCTTGTGACGTTAGAGCATCTCCAACTCACTGCAAAATGGGATTTTGCATTTTTGGAAATGCATATTTGCGTTTCTACTGTTCATTGACGCAAACTGATGAAGAAGTTCAGAATCCCTCAATTTTGTGTGTTTATATGTTTGTTAACTTTGCAGATTAGAATTATAGGAATAAGAAAAAAGTTCAGAATCCCTCAATTTTCTATCCATCACAACATTAATACTCTAGCTAGCTAGTGTGGTTTGCGAATAATTAATTACAATGCATTGGATAATGGCCAAAGCTCATTTGTTAATTATTTATTATAAAATATAATTCTCCTCGTAAAATAGAAAAAGATTCATGTTTTTAATAACAATTAATTTTTTGTTTAATTGTACAATTTTAGAGGCTATAAGGGTAAACTAGTACAATTGATATAATTTTATTTATTTTTTTAAATCGGGGGTTACAAAGAGTAAATGAGAGTTATGTTTAGAATTACCCGAGATGGCTTATAAGAATTCATCCTCATTCTGTTATGCGATCTTGGTATCAAAACAAACCTTCGACTAGTATAAATTAATAAAGGGTAATTCTAAAGAGAAAATATAGGATTATAGCACTTTCAGGGAAACAAAACACTAATAATAGCACCAATTTTTAAAAAGACAAATAATAACACTTTTGGACATTTTTGCCCTAATTTTTTTTATCTCAATCTATTTTCATCTTTTTATTTGTTTATACTTATCTTCTTCATTTTTTTCATACATGTTGACCATCTTTCCGACGCCGGCGTGGATTTTAAAGTCGTCATCACCGACTCACATGGTTTAGTCGCCGTCTCCTTTTCGGTAACCTCCTTTCTTATGCATGAATCACATATTAATTACAATGCATTGGATAATGGCCAAAGCTCATTTGTTAATTATTTATTATAAAATATAATTCTCCTCGTAAAATAGAAAAAGATTCATGTTTTTAATAACAATTAAGTTTTTGTTTAATTGTACAATTTTAGAGGGGGTAAACTAGTACAATTGATATAATTTTATTTATTTTTTTAAATCGGGGGTTATAAAGAGTAAAATGAGAGTTATGTTTAGAATTACCTGAGATGGCCTTATAAGAATTCTGCCTCATTTTGTTATGCGATCTTGGTATCAAAACAAACCTTCGACGACTAGTATAAATTAATAAAGGGTAATTCTAAATGTAAGCCCTTTTTTACTCTCCATAGCCCTTTAATTAAAAAATAATAAAAAATATTATTGAATATACTATTTTATCCTTTAGCCCAATATGAAATCTGCTTGTCGTCAACTCTTTCTTGCTCTCAAAATTTATCCGCGCTGCTACAACTCTATTTTCTTCCTCTCTATTTAAAAAATCTTATCTTTTCCCACATCATCTCATCATCTGTTTGATGATTATTTTCTCAACCTGAAATTTTTTTATTTAGATTTTCTGCATCGCTTTGTGCTCGCGTAGTGTCTCCCCATGATGTCTTACTGGAAACAAATGATTAAATCGAAAAAGCTTCTCTTGAGTATATAGATACAACAGTAACTAGTTGAAATATGATGTCGGAGTACTAAGAATGACACCGAAATTTATGGGATTAATTGATAATCACACACACTCAATTTTTTGTTGGATTGTAAATCACAAGAGTTATGTTTGTGGTATTTGTATGAAAATTGTTTCACAACAACAACCAAGTGTCATGTACCCAATTAATTACAATTGCAAAGCACTTTTACAGGGAAAATGAGTAGCAAGCAGGCGACGGTTTTGGAGAAAATAATTTTCTGAAATGGCAAACAAGAACAAAAAAATCAGATTTTTGAGTGAGAGTATTAGAGTTAGTTTGTTGTTTAGTTTTTCTCTCATGTTGAGTCAGCAAAGTCAAAGTTATGATTAGTCAAAATTAGTTAGAGTTAGCTAGAGTAACCGTCTTCTCTTTAGCTCAGTTTATATATATTTGTCTTCTGCTTTGTAAAAGTTTCAAGTTTTCAGAAAATCAATACAGAAAATATCTTTTGCTCTCTTCTCTTTCTTCTCTCTTCTTCCTCATTGCTGTTCATCTTGTTTTCTCATTCTCTTTAACAGAGAGAGAGAGAGAGTATAAGAGCAAAGCAGTACTGCATAATTATAATTTTTCAATAGATACTAAGAGCAAATAGTAGCAGCGACAACGGAATATTTTGAGAATAGGTTTGAATTTGTGGTGTATTATTGGGGATAGAAGGATAAAATAGTATATTTAATAAAATGAGATATATATTTTTTTAAATAAGAGGTGATGAGGAGTAAAAAAGGGGGCTATGTTTGGAATTACCATTAATAAACCGACTCTAATTTTGGATCAGCCCATTATATTTTCGGCCTCCCAAGAAGAGTCTAAGCCCATAAATTAGTAACTTGGCAATTAGGTAGTCCTATTATTGGGGGGAAAGACCCAAACTCAAAAAATAGCATTACGTTGAAGTACTAAAAGAGTAAAAGATTTGTTGTGAACCCTTCAAAAATAATAAAATAACAAAACATCAAAATTGAAAAATAAAAGCGGACAATCAGTGTTTAACCATAGATCTTTTTTACCAGAAGAAGAAATTTTCCAACATTTAATAAATTATTTCCGTAGCTATAATATAAGACTTCTTTCAATCTTGAACCTCTAGTCACTCCGATATTATTTTCAAGGAAATTAGATAATGATGTTTTATAACCATAATTTTCTATAAATATCACGATTTCAATGCTCTAATATTTTTTTAAAGTTAAATTCAAACAAAAAATATTAAGATTACCCCGAACTGAAGTATATCTGGATATACTCGATCACAGACATTAATTCTTGAATAGATTGGACGAGAAAAAATTGCAGGTCCACAATTGTGAGTTATTATTAATTTATTACTGCCTAAATTAATTGCAGATGAAATGAAATGTAAGAAGGCAAAAACACATGAGTGCATGCAGGTAATCTAACCACTCCCACCCAATGTTGTCAGAATTTATGGATAAGAAGTGCAGAGAAAAATAATGGAGAAACCAAATTCCTTCAAAATGGACCTACCAATTTACAGGGCCACACCCAGTCTAATTTGTGCTAAACTCATCTCTCCAATATTTGTAGCCACATGTTTATGTGTGCTGGACCATCTGCCTAGTCAATCTCAACCCCATAACTCTAAAAATATAATTGACCTAGCTAGCCACCTCACCCCCGACTTTTATTGCAAATCCCGTTTCTTCTTCTATTCGAGCGTATCACTTCAATTACTCTCGTACGTACATAATACACTCGTGTAGCTACCGTTGGGATTAATTCTGTATTTTGGAAGATGTTTCATCTTTTGATGTGTCAGAATATATATGTAAGATGGAACATAATTTACTGCTTGTAGAGGGAATGAATGGTAACAATAACTGTTAATTTTATTAAATATTTGGTTTAACAATGGAAATGAATCACTTGAATACACAGATGAAAGGATTTTGTTACAGCTCTAGTTTGGAAGGTAATATTTTGGGGGTTTGGCTTACCACATTATCCAAACCAAACAAGAATTAATGGATTCAATTTACTGAATCTGTTTTCAAGCCCCAAAAAAGTCCAACCAAACATGGGCTTAGAGTAGATGCATGATTTTGTGCGTACGTCCTATATATTGATACGAGATGTATAGTGAAGAGGGAATCGATGAAAGAAAAACAAATCAATTCTAGATAATAAATTTAATTTTTCAAAATTATGGAAGCCTAAAATTAAACTAATCCTCCCCTTCAGGTAGAACCCAAAAGTAGCAAAAAGGAAAATAAAAAAAACATAGAAAAAGGAATAAAAAGTGTAGCAAGACCCATGAACAGTGAAAGATGCATATACCAAAATGTGAATGAAAGTTGTAATGTCATAAGTTGGATTTTTGCAAAAGCAGCTCTTTTTTAAGGCCTTTTTCAATAAATATGGTCCCAACCCATTGCTGGCCCCCTCAAACCAGACCATGTCCGTTGTTTACCCTACACTGACCATGACCTCTTCTCTTTCTCTTTCTACACATACATACGTACATACATATATGTATGTATGTGTGTGTATATATATATAGATCGAGGTGAGTGTGTGTGGCTGTCTGTGTTTTGTCTGTGTGGAGCTTTTATAGCTTCTTGTTTGCATGCAGCTGTTCTCACGCTGGATGTGAATGAGTCGAGTCGAGTTAAATACTTCACGGTTGTAGTTTGTTCCGAGTTTTTATTGGCCGGTTTGGGAAGAAACAAATTTTTTGATGATCGGCCTCAATTAAAATATATATCAAATTATATATATATATATATATATATATATATATTAATCTTGAGTATAAGAGCCTTTCATTGAATTTTCTTGGTCCAGACCATTTGCATGAAATTTAATGCTATATGTGAAACTTAATTATCATATAGAAAGCTCATATTTAAGTTAGGCCATGTCGATCACATAATTAATTCATTAGTTTTGCGGTATTATTGCGTCGCACTCTTTTGCTTATGAGTTTGAAATGCTATTAAATCACAGATCATTCTGCAATAACATTAATTCATGTTGAAATATATAATATTCTAGAACACACCTCAAATAATTGAATCTACATATAGATATAGATAGATAGTCATGACTATTTTTTTTCCACCATAATATTAGAAAAGCAAAAAATCTATTCAAGCAAGGCGGTAGAAAGTAGAAAACCCTCACTAACAAGGGTCCATTTTTCTTTTCCCCTTTATAGTTTATAGAGATCTAAAGAAAAATCCATAAACTTTGCGACAAACTTTCCCTTCAAATTCAGTCCCTACACCAGCTTGGAATACTATCTATCGATATCCCTTCAATAATGATCATGTATATCCAAATAAAAGTTTTCGTGATCAATAGTTGTTCCATTCTTTCTCAACAAAGGAAGAATGAAACCCTAAAATCCCACACGAACATGGTAAGAGTATGTCCACGAAATGAAAGACGACGGCCATGTCATGACCACATGTGACATAAAATTATATATACCGTGAAAATCGATACATAAAATACGGATCAAGTTTTGTCCATGCGCATATACTTGTCTCCCTGCATTCATTGCCTAGCTCGATCGAGCTTCAACCATTATTGAGATCTCAATTTTCTTTATTACAAATTCTAATGTAAATTTTTGTGATGAACTTATCGTCTCACCCTCTTGGCTATGGTCAATATATGCACATAAATAATGCAATCACTACGAATAGATTGATCAAGAATTCTACCAAAAACGAATCTAATTGGATACGAAGAATTTATAATCTTTAGATCAAATTTATTGCACGACAAAGTGATTTTGATTGACTAGTGATAGGTCACTTACCTTAACGTACGAACCTTTTTTAAATTATTATGTTTAGACTTAACTCAAACCATTGTACTATTAAAGACCAAATATATATCCAAGAACCCATCTAAGTCTATTCTAGTCAAGTAGAAGGGTACGGTATTCTTGAAATGGTATGTAAGAAGAAGAAATGTAAAAGAGCTATATATGTATAAACCTAGCTAGCTAGATTATTGTCTATAAATTTTAGGTTCGTACAATGGGGGCTGCCTAATGATAAAAAGAAGGATTATGATATATGTAGACTATATCTTGATAGAAACACAAATCCATAATGTTAGAAATTTGCAGTCTGGAGATGGCATATATAGATATTCCGAAATGATCATCATAGCCTAAAATTAAAGGAAAGTGCGAGAGCTAGCTAGACACTATATGATCCATTTGATCGTAACAGTGACATCAAGATTTTAATTTTAAGGTCTTGCTAGATTGAGTTTAGTGTTGTTAATTGACGCCAAATTAAATGTGATCGAAGGTTTAAGTATACGATTCATTATTTAATTTGTTAAATTGTTTTGTGAGATGTCAGTTGGATAATAATTGATACATCGAGCTAGAAGGGTATTTACGTAATTTCTCATTTTGGCACAAGAGTATACGCTACAAATTTCGAACGTGGTGATCATGATATGTATAGGTGTAAATCAAATTAAGTTAAAAGAATTGTGAAAATCGGTAGCAACGTATAACATCACAGTAAATTTTTAATTTGGATCAATAAAGGCACCATTTTTATTGAAGAAAACAAAAATATGCATAGATGGTGGCATTATTATGTATGGACGAAGAGAGAATATTGAGTGTACGTATGAAAGCAAAAGCAAGAGACATTGAGAGAGACCGTAGTGTCTCTAAGGAAAATAACAACAATAAAGTAATTGCAAATTTAAATCTAATCGAAGCACAAACAACTTATACTTGATGATCAATAAAAATCCGAGGATCCTAGGGAAACAAGGAAATCATGACAAGGAAATAGGATAAGGGTGCATGGAGTTCTTGTCTACATATCACAACATGCATGTGTATCCATATATGAAAGTGAGCAAATTAAAAGTGTGACGCGAGCTTTTCCTAATATGATATGCATCTGTTATATGTTTAATTTTTGGGTTGCAGCACAGAAGTATATATGATTTATCTAAAGTGTACAAACCAGAATTGTAGTTATGTTCTCTCGCCAAACAAGGGAAGAAACGAAAGAAAATACTAATGTATTACATCTCTCTATTTATTTTTATTTTTTTTGGGGGGGGGGGGGGGGGGGGGGGAATTATTAGATCTTTAATATTGGATCTTCTCCTTTGCATGAATTGTGTTATAGTTAGTTATCACTTATCAACGATTTGCAAAATGTATTTAATTAGATCCTTGTTTTAGGGAGTATGTTTTTATTTTCAACGAAAAGAGCACAAATAATTAAGTTCTTTCAGGTTCAGTTCAACATGATTTTTGTTTCAATAAAAATTCATTCAGTGAACAAACTCTCAAGTGAAGAGAGTTGATTTATAACTAAAAGTTCACCAGTTTAAATTCGTCCATATATGTCCTGTTGAGTGAGTTTATAAAAACTTGTTTTGTCACAACTATTAATTAATACTGATAGCTAGTTTCTTATTATATAGTTCCTCTATCCAAGCCTAATCAAATGACAAAGCGGAGGCCCATAAAAGTCTCCTTAAGCAAGAGGTCTATAGTTCAAGTCTCACTAAGGTTGTGAATTATATTGTCTTCCCCATTTTATATGGGTTTGTGTCTAACTTATACTAACTTGTTAGAATTGTGATAGTATTGTGGTTTATATAGAATAATTAAAAGTCGTGCTTTTCTTTTTTATTTGTTCCATTAATAATGTCATGCTTCCAAAAAAAGAAACAATTAAATCTTCAAAAGTGGTGAGTCATATTCATTTTTTATCAGTTTACCCTTCTCCTTAATAACCGTGGCCAAAAGAACCAAGTCGAGTGAATAATATATATTTATTTGTTATAAAATTATATATTACTATGTGATGAGATTAATTAATTAATAATAATAATCTATCTATTACTAATACGAAAATAAAGCTGCCCACTCCACGGTGCTCCGTTCAGATTTTCCTTTATTTTGGTAATTTGTCTAATTTTATTTCATATATATTCTAAGTTTTATTTTTATTAATTAAAATTTTATTAATTTCATATTCTTGAAATATCACATGGTTATCTATTAATCACATCTCATATTTATCTTTCCATCTATTTAATTAATTTCTTCTATTATACATATTAAAATGATAACAATTTCGGAATGCATATTCTTATAAGTCCTTATTTTATACATTCTTAATTCATATATAATAATCTATAGAAAATTTGTAAATGAAAATCCCTATGAAGACTAAATAAATATATTTAGATTAAATAAATTCATAAGAATGATTTTTACTAATTTTAATTAATATTAACTTTATTTAGATTTTTATCGAGTAATTTAGCATAAACCAACGAGACGGTTCAAATAACATAGATTGAATGATTTTTACTAATTTTAATTAATATTACTTTGAAGATGTAAACATTTTTTTCCGCATTTTGGCAAAGATTAGAGATATCGATTTAGCATGAATCAATGAGACGGTTCAAATATACTTATAAAGAAGAATTTTTACAAATTTTAATTAATATTAACTTTGTTTAGATTTTTATCGAGTAATTTAGCATAAACCAACGACACAGTTCAAAAAACATAGAAAGAATGATTTTTACTAATTTTAATTAATTTTATTAGGAGTGTTCATATTTTTATCGAGTATTAATTACTCAACGGATTTGAGAAGAGTATGTACAGTAAAATCACTATTTTAACTGAGATTAGGACGAACATGTAGAAAAATTCTAAAAAAACATAATGAATAAGTATACTCGATCCATTATCATTCCTAATTATAAATTTAGATACGTGAAATAAAATTAATTTTCTAAGTTTGATTAATAATTAATGCGAACAATATCACAACTTTTAAATAAGAAATAAACTTATTTTTAAAATATATACATATAAATTAAAGAGTAACTATGTGAAATAGCCACTTAAGTTAATAAAAACAAAATACTAGCCACAAACTTAATGTTATATAAATACTAGCCACTATTTGTTTGAAAATATTTTTTTACCCTTTAACTTATATTTCTACCATTTTAACTAGAAGTTGCAATGTTACCGCTACGCAAACAGGGGTCTCGCTGGGGGTCCGGGGGGGCGGAGACGCCCCCGGCCCGACGGTATGTTATGTTGTTATATTGGGCCCGAGTGAGATCTACTCGCTCCAATGAGATCTACTAGCTCCAGTCGCACCTTCGTTCGCCCGGTACGCTTCGGGTGTCAAACATGGAGTGGTGCGAGTGAGGCGCAAGCGGGGCGAGCGGCCCTCGTTCTGTACGTGAACGGGCGAACGGCAGCCCATTCGACCCGTTCGCGCCTCCACCTCGCGATCTAGTGTGGCGCGAACGGCATGCACGGGCACCGGTCGACCCGCTCGCGCCGCTCGCACCGCTCATGTTACCCACACACCCGAGCAAGGCGAGAGTCGCACGAACGGCCCTTGTTCGCCCCGCTCGCCTTACCTTGACATCAGGCGCGAGTCGCACGAACAGCCCTCGTTCGCCCGCTCGCGCCTAGATCTATTCGCACAATACATGGGGCGAGTAGATCCATTCGCACCCTACATGGGGCGACTAGATCTATTCGCTCCTTCCACTACCGCAACGGAGTTTTGCATCACAAATTAACACCATTAACATATAGATTTGTAGTAGGAAACTTACATCGTCGTCGGATTCCGATTCAACGGAATCACTTCTGTTTGAGCTATTCGACATCGTCGGCGGAGATGGTGGCGCGACAAAGAGGGAGGCGCGATGGGTAGCACGAGCGGCGGAGATGGTGGCGCGGCAAAGAGGGAGACGCGACGGTAGCATGAGCGGTGGAGATTAGGCGTGAAGAAACCTAGACGCGAAGGTGTTGGTGGAAGAAGATGCGAACGCGGTGGTGGAGAAGATGCGAAGACGGCAGAGGTGCGAAGACAGTGCGGGAGTGCGAAGACAGTGAGGAGGTGCGAAGACGGCGGCGGAGGAGATGTGAAGACGGCGGAGGTGCGAAGAAGGAATGAGATTGTGCGAAGACGGCAGTTCTGTTTCTATCTAGGGGTATTTTTATAAGAGTGACCAGTATTTATATAATATTAACTTAGTGGCTAGTATTTTGTTTTTATTAACTCAAGTGGCTATTATAATATTTCACTCTATTACATAAAGTTATTTTCTATCGAATTCCGACGGGCTACTTACTAGTAATAATAATACCACAACTCCAATGGAATAAGTATTTGATGAAAGGAATAGGATGAGAAGTGAGAGGAGGCGGTGAAGCGAGCGAAGGTGCGGTTCATAAAAGGGCGTGCACAACAATGACGAAGCGGCGCGTGAGTGGGGAAACAGCCCACGTGAGCCAGCCTCTCGACGACCTACATCTCCACACGATCTTCCTCAAATATCCCTCCCGTTATATGGCCTCAACCTCAGTAATTTTGGAACCTCGCGTGGTCAAAACGGACAATTTGGTTTCCCCATGAGCCATCGCTCGCGCTTGCCCATTTTTATTTGCTCCTCTCGTCAACTCCCAAGCTTGGAGATGGGTGCGTGTGTTCCCCTTCAATACAACATCGCACCATCCTACTTTACGTCGTTTTGGGAATTACATTTTTGGATTTTCGCCACAAATTTTCACTATATTCCATGTTAATTTCTTTTTCTTTTTAAGCTTTATTTTTTTTATTATTGGTGGGATTATTTGTCAAATTCCAATCTTTTTACATGGTATATGTTCCCAAAAACAATAATTAATTGAATTGTACTTATTACGCTAAGATAAATTAAATCTCATGATTTGCCTCATCCACAAAATTCTATAGACCACCCAATAAGGCCTTTATAAATGGGGTTTGTACTTAAATACTACTTATATAAAAAAATATTAAATACATATAATGGGTGCAATAACAACTATCAAGAGTGATGTTATCATCTTCCACTTGAAGTTTTTACCAGTTTGGCTAAAGACAATAGTAAAGCAAGAATAGGAAATACTTGGGAGTTTCAAGGGTGCGGCAGGACGAATATGATGTTTATTTCTTGTTACAGTAATTATTCTGATCTACAATTTCTAGATTATGCAATTGATGCTTGTCAATTTTTCACACACTACTAATTGTTAGGAAAAAGGATTGGGCACATGATGATGCCCCCCTGATGTCACTATTGTTTCCAATCTTCTAAAGTATTAATTTATATATATATATATATATATATATATATATATATATATATATAGGGATGTGTTACTATAGAAATTATTCCTCCCGTGAGAACTTGAGAACATGCTTAAATCTATATATATTCATGCTTAAACCAACATATAGTCATGCTTAATGACATTCATGCTTTTTTGTATAAACAATTGTGTTTATATAAAATCATGCTTAAATCTATATATATTCATGCTTCAAATAATGACAATCATAGATCATACAAAGATCAACGATTCAGATTGGTTCCTATTTCCCACATTAGGAATAATTTCTATATAATCAATGGACAAGATCCATTAGAAAAGGATAAATTTTTTTTAACAAAAATAAAAATTGATGGATGCGATAAGGATAACTTTGTCAAATATTTTTATCTCTTTCATCCCTTTCCATAAATTATGCCATATTTTTCTCTCCCACCATATATACTTACCGATTGAGAACTCGATTACATTTCATATGCAAATAAATGATATTTTAAAATGTTAAAGTGAACATTTGCAAAATATGTCGAAAAAGATTTGTAAAGCATTTTATTGCAATTGTAAAAGCATCATATTAATTCCAAAAAAACATTATTTACATCTTTGAGAAACATTTAATCTTTAACAAGTTGTACAGGTTGATAATTGAAAACATTTTAAGCATTATTTTTCAGTACTCCAAATGAACGGAGAGTATATGCAAAATATGCATAAAAATATAAAAAAAATAAAGTGTAGATTAAAGAAAACAATGACACGAAAGAAAACGTTAATAATAATAGTTTAGATACAAAAGCATTATATTGTGGTCTCCAAAACATCACTTATTTATATAAAATAACTTTTTTACATTATATCTAGTGAATGACAACATTAATAAATATTGTAACCAACATTATTTTATACTCAAAATGTATATAGTGGAAGTGTAATTATAGTGGGTTAATAATTCTATAATTTTACGAAAAAATATTTAATTATCAATACAACAACATAACACTATGAATGTGTTAGCAATGCATTTATTAAACATAAATGTAATTATTAATTAAATGCAAAATCCACATAAATGTAAAAAATCTACTCTTAAGTTAATGGTATTTGCTACAACACCTTCACTATAAAAAATTAACATTATGAAGTTAATCATATGGATTTTATGCGTCTTCATGCTTTTAACTGATAATTTATATTATATTATATTATATCTTTTGATTATACCATGACTGTGTAAGCAATTTTTTTTTTTTATAATTTACTCAAATTTATTTGTTATCTTGGAGATTTGATTGAGTTGGGTCGTGCCACGTAAACATATTATAACAATGCACAAATCCACCAAAAATAAATGATGTATTGTGATATTGGAACCAAAATTTTTGGAAAACAGTTACTAAAATAAAGCAAAAGACTATAAAATCCCTAAGCTTATAAACGTTTAAATAAATAAGCAAAATAAGAGAAGTCAATCTCAACCATTAATTACATGAAATCTAAGGTCTATATTGGTTTTTAATTTCTACATAAGGGTTGGTCTATATATATGGTAGATTAAGATTCTCATCTTATATTAATTATATATAATATTCAGTTGTTACGCATGTGTGGTCATGAGCCATCCATCGAATGCAATACACATTAGTATTGTGTGTAGATGGATCTATACATGTATCCAACTCGATAGCCAGACTCTAACCCTACAAGGATTGAAGAATCATTTGAGATGGATGTATGTTCAATGAATTAATTAAAGCATGCATGTGAGGAATCACGTGCGAGTATTTTTCAGACATAAAAGAAGGGTTTGAATTGTGGAACACCGCCTGCCCTAGCAAGAGTGGCTGGTATTATAGTGTATAGGATTGTGATTTGTGGGCGCATCAATTTCTTTTTCTTTTTTTTTCTTTTCTTTTCTTTTTCAAAAAGCTCTAGATCTAACGCCAAAAGAAAATCTTCTTTTTTGCTCACTTATCTTCCTAACTTCTCTTATCCAAGAATCCTAGCCTGCCTAGCTTTCTCCCAAAAAATTTCAACATAATGAGTTCTCAAGTGGGACCTAGTTAAAATATATCGATTGCACTGTATCTATCGTTCATTTGTGTATGTGTTCGTATTAAATTAAATGCACTCGATATATCATATCTTATATGCTAGTAGTAAAGTAGTACTATTAGATATTTGATCGTCTTTAATTTGATCTAGAAGAAATTTACTAATTTGTCAAGAATACAACAAAAAAGAATACAATAATCACAAAATCAATAATCAACACGAGGGGAGAAAACATGGAGGGCAGAGGAATATAAAATATATATATTTATATGATGAAAAGATTAAAGACTAATTAATTAAATACTCCTAATTTCTGGCTCCCCTCATCTTCTCAGCAATGTTCCCCATCCACAAGTATAAGCCCACTTTATTTTTCATCATATCCATGGACTTTTGTTGTCTGAAATTGGGGGCATGAGATCCTCACATCAGGGAAATCAAATCCTCTTAAAATTAAATATCTACTATTGCTCCAATTTCCTGGGAATTGAAGAAGCACATATTTTTCTTCTTCTCAATAATGCGTGACTTCTTCACTTGTGCATTTGTTATCATATTCACTCAAAATATTGAAGCTTCAAGCTCGTCACTATCCACGAGTGAACTCGTTTCTTCGACTCGTCGTCCTCAACTCGGAACATTTTTATAGGCCAAGAAGAATATAGTAAAGTAGTGTGATTGGTAACGCGATCAACATTCCGAATATGACCCTGAAATTAGCATAATAGTGTATAGATTATGTTTATATTCTGTATATAATTAATTAAAAAAAAAGGAGCATATAGCTATATATTTGCTTACGCAGTGCTAAGAATTTGCGGATGGACATTGTATTCTTTAGCGAAAACAAATGGAACAATGCCTTGTGGAAGTGCAGCCTGTGTCATATACGAATATTAGTAATTGTTAGTTAGTTAATTATGTACGTATATTAATTCCGAATAGTTAGATTTTATTAATTATTAAATTGACTTAAAATTTTGGAATCACAAGGCCAGGTTGTGTATACGTACCTGCACAATAGCGATGTGGAGAAGTGTGCCACGTAGGCCGACGGCGATAGAGGCGGCGGCCATTACAGCCGGGCCGGTGAGAAACCTCACGGCCATGGCGAAGGAAGCCACCGAGTTGCCACATGCAATGATCTTCGGTTGAAGGGCCATAAACAGACCTGTAATATAATTAGTGGATAAACAGTCGAATCAATCAAATTCCTAAGAAAATTTGTCAAATTAAATCTTTAACACCTTTGCTACAACTATGGTTGGTAAATTAAACGACGGCCCCATCATTTTGTGGAGCTGTCTGTTCATTTATTGTGTGACAAAATACGGATAACATTCTGTTTCATCTTCAAGAATGGATGGACAAAATTCTCTCTTATATACATGAAATAATTGATGATTGGAAAAAAAAAAAGGTATTTCAAATTTAATGTGAGCAACTCACCTAAGCTAAACATAGCCATTCCAAGACCAGCATCAGAGAGAATTTTGATCGACTCTTCTACAATTTTAGGCATATGCACATGCCACCTGAAATCAATTTAAACATCGTGATTATGAATCATTAAACCCCCTAATTAAAATCAAAGAATACGATTAGAATAAGCTTGAGATCAATTAATACTGTTTTATTTTTATTTTTTTGAGATTAAATTAATATGATATTTGAAACAGAGGATATGATCTTCTCGTATGGTTTGATTAGCTTTATATACCTGAAAGAGACTAACGACCAAATTAGGCCAATGAGACTGGAGTAGGTGTTTGGGTTTCGAATAAGCTTACGCCAAACCATGATCAAGATTAGCCGTGTCATCACGCTTGCCGGCGGCATATGTTTTCCGGCACCACCGTCTAGGCCTCCTCCAGCCGCATTCGCCTCCAGCTCCGCCGCGGCGTCTTTCGACAGCGCAGTCAAACCTTCCTTTTCTTTGTCCTCGTCGCCGTTATCTCTCCCTCCACCGCCGAAGGTGAAATCCTCTCGCCCGGCCTCCCCACTTTGCGCCACACCTTCGTCGCCAACAAAACAAAATAAATTAAAAATATATCAAACACCTTTGCAATACAGAATTAAGAGTAGGTAGTAGGTAGATTATAAATCAAGAATGGAACAAAAAAGTTTCCACCTTTTGCCTCCCCATTTTGAGGATTATCAGAAACCAATAGCCTGATTTCCTTGGCGCCAGGATCGGACCGCCCTGATTGCTCCGAAGCTCCGAAATCGGGGCCGCCGCTGCCGAACACATGTAGGCCGGCTGCGGCGCCTTCAGACACTGGCGAGGCACTTGAGCTCCATACGAACATGTGGAGCTCTTTGGCGTCGTGGTTGGCCTTACCGCCCTGCGGCGGCTGCGGCTGCGCTTTCGCGGTTTTCGGCAGCGCCGAAGCGATTTCAGGATTCGGAGCCGGATAAGAAGTCGGCGCGGGCTGCGGCGGGAAGTAGCCGAATCGGGGAGAGTTGATGAGCGCTCCGGGAGCAGAGTTTTCTTCAAAATTCGACGGCCGCGGCGTCGGCCCCCTCGATGATTGAACTGAATACAAATCAGCTACATTGAAATTCGACATTCTACCGGTATCGGAGTTTCCGAAATTGGACAATCTTCCCATCCCCATCATCGAGTAGAAATCGGAATGATTGAAATTCGAGCCTCTCGGCGTCGGATTCCTCGACGAGCTGAGGCTGTAAATCTCCGCGCCCGTCAGATTGGACGGGCGCGGAGTAATGCCGGAGAGGCCGAACGACCGCCGCGAGGCGTTGGATTTCCTCACGGTGACGTGGAGCTTGCCGTCATTGCCGATTTCGGCGTCCGTTTCGAGAAAATCCTGACCGTCCAACGAGATGACGTCGGATTCGACCTTGAAGGAGACGATTGAAGCGGCCGTCTCAGGAAACTGCTCCGAGATCAACATCTTGGCGGCGCGGTACTCGAAGAGGAAGAGGAGGAGCGTGTACCAGATAATGCATTGCAAAACGATCAACTGCACCATGAGGCCGCCGGAGTACTCGCCGTACATGGCGATGAGCAAGGGGATGCCCATGACGAGCGTGTTGGGGAGGGTAGAGAGAGAGAAGATGGTGATGGACCATTCGAGGCTGCCATTCTTGGTGAGGTTAGCCCACACGCCCAGAACTATGAGCATGATCACTTTCTGCAGGCTGTCGGCGGCGATGAAGCGGAAATTCATGGCGTAGATGTCGTTGCGGGAGATGAAGTGGAAGGAGAGGAGCGGCACGGCGAAGACGGCCACGAATCGGTTGATGCCGGAGCACTGATCCGGCGTGAAGATCTTCCACCAGCGCACGGAGCCGTAGGCCAGGATCATGGCCACGTAGAGTGGAACCATTGCAGTTAGGACAACGTAGAGATCGTGCCAGCTAATCATTTTCTCCGCAGATGTACTGTTTCGTTACTTCAAGGGGAAGTGCAATAGCCGTTATCAACTGCTACTGACTAAAAACACCAGACACACACACACAGAGAGAGAGAGAGAGAGAGGAATTACAGGGGAGTGTAAATACATAAGATCTGTGTGTATATAGGAGCATGCTTGAGTACGTGGCTAATCAAACTGGGACCAGTTGAAAAATCAAATCTACTTATGTTTTCGAGTGCGGAGGTTAAATTTTTCTTACCGTACATGTGATTTTGCCCCTAGATATTCTAGGTTGCTCAAATTCAAAGAGGTTTTCCATTTCCCATTTTTGCATTCTAAGTTTTAGATTTTCTGGATTGCTGTAAATTATTATTTTCTCAGTATAAGGAAATATATTATAAAGGATATCAAAATGGAGAGATATGTAGATATTCGACATGGTTATGAGCATTTAAGAAGTTGAATATGGCTCTGAATGTATTTTTCAAACAATTATCCCGATAAATGTTACTCCATCCGTTTTCAGGTTAGTATGGTTCAGCTAATATTTTATACCTCACATATAATCAAATATGTACCACATTTTTGGGGGACAGATGGAGTAATATTAATAAAGGAGTATTTAAACTAGAAGATTTTTTATCCATGAAACCATGAGAAGGGTTGGCTATAGTGAGGTGATTTTGTGTCTTTATCTGATTAATTAACGAAGAGCTCATAAATATTATGACATGAAATTGGATTCCATGCCGTCATATGAGTTTAAGCGAATCAAGACGTGGGTTGTTTGAAGAATCTTAAGTCCAATAAATTTTGTATCACATCAATATAATTTCCTGTCTGGGAAATAATTAAGATGAAAAGTATAAATTTAGACATCTGACTAATGTAAAACTCTAATATTTTTGATGAAATCTAATGGATATATATCATTAGGCTAATATGGATGCACATGAGTTAGCTACGGTAGTTAAATCGTTAGATTCGATTGTCATTTGGCATGAAAGAAAGTTGACCTTCATGGCTCATGGATATTGTTTCTTCAAATTATGTTTGATTAATGAATTCTATTTTTCTCTCAAAAAAAAAAAAAAAACACGAGTAGTGACAGTTAAAGGCCAAAAGGGCCATTTTAGCATACTCCATCTATCCCCCAAAAGTATGATGTATATTTGATTTGTTCTTAGGTATAAAACATTATAATTTAGCTATATATGAACAAATCATTTAAGGGTGTAATTTATCTGGTTAATATTAAATCTATACTTAATATGATCATTTGTAATGCTCAGTCTTATATAAACCCCCACATAATTAAGTTCTTCAAAAATAGACACTTAGTTTTTCGAAATTTATCAATATTTGTGAACTCAAGTCACCATCCCTATATTCATGCGCCAAAAATATCAGTCACCCATATTAATGCATGATTGATTAATGATGAGCCCGTATTTCGTGCTCATTTCTTGTCTTATTCTTAGGTTTAGATCGAGTCTTTTGAGTCTTTTTGTGTCTTAGCTGTGTCTGGGAGGACACTGTTGGAAGGCAGGTTGCTTAGTGTCGATTTGGGCAAAGAAGGGACGCACTCCGCAAGAAAGGCAAGGTCATCGATACAAGGCAAATGGCCATCCAATGTAGCTCTAAAGTGAAGATGGAATAGCTAATTCAAGTACCGTGCGGAATCCGGACCTTTGAGTTACCATATGGGCAAAGCTAGAGCAAGGCAGGAAGAGTACGCTTTGAGCAGAGAGTAGTGAGCCGAGGGCAGAGGAATGGACGACTTTGTGAGAGCAGCAGCTAATAATCATGGAAAGATCTTCATCCTTATCTAGAAGATCTCCATCAGATCAAATCTTGTGCTGATACGGAAAGAGATCTTGGCAGATTGTGCTAAAGAAGGAAAGTCCACAAGAGCCCATCATTTGGACTGGGCCCGTCCAAAATCCTCGCTCACCCCTATATAAAAATGAGGGCTGCAAGCCAATTCATTCATACATTGATACCTGTAACTTGCTTTATTTTCGAGAGTGTGAGGAGAACAAGGCCTACGGGCATACTATTTTTATTTTCTGCTTATGTTTTTCCATGGTCGTTTGACCAGAGTACTCTGCTGAATGCTCTAAGCATTCCGTTTTATTCAAGTAATGTTTTCTTTACATTTGTTGTTATTTACCTTTCAATTATGTCTAGCTAATTAATCAAGGCTTAGATATGATAAGATAATTTGAGCATGAATATGTAGAGTTTTGTGAGATCTGATTTGGGCGCATCAAACCACATGCATGTGTTCCCGAAGCATTAGGTCTAATCAAAATACAGTCTGGATAAATCAATTAGTTAACTGGCCACTAATTAATTAATAGGCTTAGATCACAAGTAAAGTCGGGGAAAATGTTGAGATGAATGTCTTGCATCCGACCGTACGACTGATGTGGGCGAGTGGTCGTATGCCTTTGCGCATCTTTTTGGCCATATTGGGTCTGTCTAAATCTGAATCCTGTCTGGCAAAGCCCTATCGAAAAGCCATCATAGGGTAATGCATCTGGATTAGATAAAGGGTAATCGTCATAGACTTTACACATTTTACACTGAAATGACATATGGTTATGGGCAAAGGGGCACGTGACACCGTGATAATGGGAGCAACTTTGATCTGGGGCTTAACTAATTGATATGTGCGTGTGAGGGAATTCTTTAGATCTATGATCGAATCCATATTCATGTTTGATGATTCAAGTCATATCCGAGCTTTGCCCTTTTTATTTGATTTATTTGCTTTTAGTTTTCAGTTATTATTTACATATCGCTTAGACCAGAGACGGATATGTTCCGACCAAATTAAAACCCCTTTTTAGTGACACCGGTGACGAAGAAAAGGCTACGACCAACTCCCTTGGGTTCGACCCTATACTTGCCGCTAGCTAAGCCTGTTGTGGGAATATGAAACTATAAATTCATTTTGCGTGATCTAAACGACGGCCACGTCGATTAACTTAGAGTAGACCCATTTCATATTTTTTTTCCTTCACTTTAATTTTTATTTTTATTGCCGACCTCACTCCCAAGCAAAATAATGTTTTGTTTGGATGATAGCTAGACCAATCTCACCTTAATACTCTGTCGGACATACAATATAATTAATGGATCAAAATATGTAAGACGAATCAAGACCCTAAGCTATATATTATCTATTAATAATATGAAAATAAAGCTTCCCTCCACGGTGCTCCGTTCAAATTTTCCTTTATTTTGGTAATTTGTCTAATTTTAATTCATATATATTCTAATTTTTATCTTTATTAATTAAAAATTTATTAATTTCATATTCTTGATATATCACATGTTTATCTATTAATCACATCTCATATTTATCTATCCCTCTATTTAATTAATTTCTCTTATTATACATATTAAAATAATAACAATTTCGGAATGCATTCTTTTAAATTCTTATTTTATACATTCTTAATTCATATATAATAATCTATAGAAAATTTGTAAATGAAAATCTCTCTATGAAGACTAAATAAATATATTTAATCAACATGTCTACATGGAATCCTTTTCATTTTTTCATTCATGTTTTTCTAAAATCTTCGATTAGTGCTTTCTAGAAAATATATACATTTAATCAAATGTGGGATATGTAGCTAAAGAACAGAACAAAAAAAATTTGAAGATGTAAACATATTTTTTTTCCGCATTTTGGCAAAGATTATAGATATTGATTTAACATGAACTAACGAGACGGTTCAAATATACTTAAAAAGAAGGATTTTTACTAATTTTAGTTAATATTAACTTTGTTTAGATTTTATCGAGAATTAGCATAAACCAACGAGACGGTTCAAATAACATATAAAGAAGGTTTTTTACTAAGTTTAATTAATATTACTTTGAAGATGTAAACATATTTTTTCCGCATTTTGACAAAGATTAGATATATCGATTTAACATGAACCAACGAGACGGTTCAAATATACTTAAAAGGGACGGATTTTTACTAATTTTAATTAATATTAACTTTGTTTATATCTTTATCGAGTAATTTAGAATAAACCAACGAGAATGTTCAAATAACATAGAAAGAATGATTTTTACTAATTTTAATTAATATTACCTGTAGTGTTCATATTTTCATCGAGTATACTCAACGGATTTGAGACGGGTATGTATAGTAAAGTCACTATTTTAACAGAGATTATGACGAACATGCAAAAAAATTCTAAACAAATTTAGATTTAGAAAATACATAATGAATGAGTATACTCAATCCATTATTATTCCTAATTATAAATTTAGATACGTGAAATAAAATTAATTTTCTAAGTTTGATTAATAACTAAGGCGCACAATATCACAATTTCTAAATAAGATATAAAATTATTTTTAAAATGTATACATATAAATTAAAATATAAAAGTTATTTCCCGTCGAATTCCGACGGGCTACTTACTTGTTATCAAAATACTAATAAAATTATAAATATGTCCTTAAACAATAGCTTAGATTCGAAATATGGATAAAGTCTAGCGGTCTAACACATATTTTCGTGTAATATATAGATACTTTTAGCTTATACTTTTCTGTAGAACAATATGGTTGTATAATTCAATAAAGGTAGCATTATCTAGCATATAATTATTTATTTATGGGACATGTAAAAATTATATATTTTCCTACATATACTGAGGTTGTGGACCAATCCGTAGTCTACAATGAGAATAAAATCTTTTATGGATCACAACTTTGTGTTTTTAAGATATTAATTAAATTTGGTCGCGAGTCAACGTTAAGAGTTGGGGCTCTAATTAAACTATGGCATGCACTGATCACAATACATCAAACCCCTCCCCCCAACAAAAAAAATATTCTCAAACCCCAAATAGGAAAAAGAAAAGGTGAAAATAGTTTATTTGTCCATTTGTACCATATTGTTTGAGGATGCCCGTTTATAATTTTGTACAGACGATATTTTTGCCTAAATAGAAAAAAGATGTAGTCACTGTTATATTACAAAAACTTACGTGAAACGGCCTCACGATAAGGTGAATAAAATATCCATATTAAAACTCATATTAGATTTATATATTTATAATTATGATATAGATCTGAATCTTGTCCCATCACACAATCACAATGGGAGAGTTACATAACTCTCCCATTATGTATGAATTTCCCACCTAAAAAGGAAAATAAAGATTCGGAATACAATAAGAAAAGGTTGAAGAATCAATTAACCCAACGTACAAAACTTGTAGATGTTGGATTTGTAGTTGCACTGTCGGCCCACTAGACTTATCAATCACAACAAATACCAGTATTCAGCATAATTACAAAAAAAGAAAAAAAAGTTTAATAACAAAAAATACCTAATGAAAGTTTCATAGTATTGAGAGAAAAAATATATATAAGGAGATTTAATCTCGAGTCATTCAATTTTCTCTCCATCAAATCTCTAGCCAAATATATTTGGGCCGTTTATTTTTAGATTGCATAAACCCAAAGCTAATAATTATTCACTTGGCAATAGCCCATTACTAGTGAGAATCTTATCCCCGGCCTGCTACTTTGATCACGTTAATTTATATTTCCAGTCTTTTGAACTAGTGTTGGTTAATTTCATGAACAATATTTATTCTTCAAAATATGTAATCGAAAAAATTAATACAACACGTACCTACAAATTTTCTGCCTAAAACTACTTTTTACTGCACTTTCAATGAGAAGAGTTCGTCTCCAATATCTATTATTATAATAGGTACATTTTATATTTATTTTTGTAAATTAGAAGATGTTCAGTCCAATTATTATGAAATTTTTTGAATTTTGAAAGCTGTGGTTATTGATTAACTTGTACCTTTTTCTTAATTAAATAAATATAGTTACTCTCCCATGCATGCGATGCATGGGGACACGCTGGTTATAATAATAACAAAATTCCATAAAACAATTGTACCATAATGATTAAAAATATTGGTTGATGTATTAGTAATTAATATTATGGGATGTGTATTACATATAACTATTTGATAAAATCTAAAGTCAAGACAAGTGTAGGTATCGAAATTTTATTCAAAATGTTATTGATTTTATATATTTATTTAATTTTGGAATCTTATGAAATCCAAGATTAGATATTATATTTAATTAATAAAAATTTATTTATATGGTAAAGATCATCAATTTCTTTGGCAACAACCCAAATCTGATATACATCAATATTCAAGAGCCAATCAAATAGTGTCATGTTAGCCTTAAAGCCCATGATGGAGCCCCAAAAGTCCATTCAAGTCCACTCAATTTTAACTATAAACAGGGGCTTCATACCACTTCCAAAACACATGAAAAATCTATCTTTAAAAGCTCTACAATTTGAGAGAAAATCTCTAAGATTTCTCTCTCAATGTTCAAGACGTTCTAGTGGGATTCAAGACGTTCTTCGTCAGAATTGTCGCAAAGCAACGCTTGATCTGGAAACAAGGCGAAAGTCCTCCACATTGACGTCACAAAGCCTAAAGCATAGACAAGCTCAACGTTTGATTCGAAAACAAGTCGAAAGTCCTCCATATCAACTTATAAAGCCCAAAGCACAAGTCAAATTCAACGTTTGATTTGGAAACAAGACGAAAGTCCTCCGCGTCAACATTGTAAAGCTCAAAGATCAACTAATTAAAGGAGATCTAGGAGACAAATTTCTCCAACAAATCTCAAAGAATGTTTGAAGATTGTTCGAGGATCAACTTGAAGAGAAGAATCAGATGATCAAATGGAGATGATATCCGCAAATATATATTTTAATCTAAAATTCTTATATTTGTATACAAACTTGTGTTTATTATAAATTAAATACAATATATAATTTGTGCTTACATCAAGGATTACAAGACTCCTGATATTGTATATACAAATCTATTTTCAGTTTGATTAGAGCAGATCGTAACATCATTGTTTTGCTTTAGTTAATTAAGTACCGTGATAATTAATACTCTATCCGTCCCGCCATAAGTGGCCACATTTCTTTATTGGACTGTCCCATCATAAGTGGTCACTTTCCTAATATGGAAACACCCTCTCTCACACAAAAGATGTGGGCTCCACCACTTTTTATCTTTTTACCCTTTAAACACTCTTCTCCTAAATACCCGTGCCCAAAAGAAAGTATCCACTTATCATGGGACGGAGGGAGTACTAATATAAAGCCACATAATTAAAAAGAGAAAATATAACTTATATACAAAATGATATATATCCACACTATATGTTTACCCTTCTTGCTATCATCAGCTAATTAATTAGTGCCTCGCTAATTATAAAATTAAAGCTGACTACATATTCCGAACGGAGGACTGTCGCTGGCGGTGAAGAAACGGGAGTTTGCACTCCGACGAGGCGGCAGCGGTGGTGGTGGTGGAGTTGGAGGTGGGGGTGGTGGCACGGCGCTTGTTAAGGGGAGTGGTAGTTGTGACATGCTCACAGCGAGGACACATAGTGATGGCGGAGAGCTGCGGCGGTTGGCGGCTGCCGGGTGGCAGCGCCGCCTTGATGAACCTGAGTTCCTCCACCTCCTTTTGCAGCATCCTATTCTGTTCCGTCAGTGCTCCAAGCCATCTCTTCAAGTACTCACACTCTATTTCTGTTTGCTTCATCTTGCTCCTGTTTTAATTAATTAAAGCATTAGGTTTTAATCACTACGATTAAGCAACATAATCATGAATTAATACTTTTTTAATTTTTTACTTTTTGGGCATAATAAGATATTTTTATAGTAGAAAAGATGGGCATCACGGGTTGAATAATAAGATCGCGTTATATATGCACTAGTGGTGATGTAATTAATTCAGCGTTGGATGCTTAATTAATTATCACAGAGATAGATTTCTTTCTTACCATTTTATAAATTAATTAGTATATCTATTTTAAATTGATCTTTTAAATTCAAACAATGCATTTACGTTTTTGACAACACCAAAACTTCAATTCCTGAATCATTTTTCTCACCGTGCATTTTAGTTTTACACTCTACATACATTTTGACTTTTGAACCCTAGCATATATATTTTCAATCCCCAAATCAAAAAAAGTTTAAAAATAATAAAATAGCTTACTTTAGATTACTACGATTCTTGGACTTATGCCTTGCAAAACAGTATCTTAGTGTGTCGTAGACACGTCATAATTTTATATTAATAATATAATCAAATAATACTTCTAAAAATATATATAGATATATATATAATCAAATACTAATTGTGTGAGTAATTTTTTTTTAAATTGCGTGAGTAATTAATTAGTGATATCTGCAAGACTGCAATATTATATATGTTTGGATTAAAGAACCATGTGCAAGTTTGGACTTATGTACGTATATATATTTCTAATTAGTCAAAACTCTACAAATGAAATTATAGTATAATTCGAAAATATTGCCTAATTTCTTAGAATTTAATTACAGGAAAATAAAGGATCAATTGATGCTTGTGATTTCTTCGTGTATGTAGAAATCACTTTTAGCTTTTGAATTTGACCAACAACATGAGTAGAATCTGATTCAGGTTACAATATATACTAGCTACTTGTCTATATTCTCATTATTAATATTTCCTAAGATATTCTTCTCCATTTTCCAAATATATATTGTCAAAAAAAAAAATTAAAGAAAATCAGACGCGAAGTTGAAAACTTATTGTACCTTGCTCTACGGTTCTGAAACCACACCTCAACTTGCCTTGCCTTCAATCTCAACTCCATTGCCAAAACCTCCTTCTCTTTCTGTAGACCAAAAACCTTAATTAATGTTAAAAAAAACACACACACGCACAAATTAAGAATGTTGGCAAGCTCGTACAGGATTTAAGGCTTGATTTTGTAAGAAGCTTTGTTCAAGACGACGAGACTGCTCATTTGTAAGGCGGAGTTTCTTTCTAGGGAAGGGGCTTTCTTCATCTTCTTCTTCCATGCATTCTTCTTGTGATCTAGAGGGTGCTTCATTTATGTCCAGTAATTTGATTGCACCACTACCACCTTTTGCCCCTATGTATATTTGCATAGTATTTCATGTTATATATATATTTGGGCATTTATACGTACACCTTAACGAGTGACATAGCTCCGTGTCCCGATATATATAGAGAGAATAATATTAACCATCTATTTTACATATACCATGCAGAAAATTAAAACTTTGCAGGTAAAATATGAATGGGAGAATAAAAGAAGAGTTTCAGTCCGTCATGATTGGCTACCACCATGCAAGAAATTAAGACCCTAATTAAAATATTATTAAAAAAAGACCCTAATTAAAATATATATATATATATATATATATATATATATATAAAACACATCTTTTAGACAAAAAAAAAGGGAAATGAAAAAAAAAAAACAAGAACCGGTGTCAACACCTTTTTTTAATCATATATGATTTTTAACAACAAAAGGAAAATCCCAAATAATTAGTTTTCTTTTCCCAAAACCCTAATTCTGTCAACAGGACAGGTGGATAATTCAAAATATACTTAAAATGAATAATCGAAGTTGATGATCATGCTTAATTAATCTGCAAGAAATTAAAAAATACTTCACACACGCGCGCGCACACACACCAAAAGGAAGAAGAACTCCAACATAAGGGAAGAAAACGAAACATACACAGGAGAGAGAGAGAGAGAGAGAGAGAGAGAGAGAGAGAGAGAGAGAGAGAGATCGATGAGGCTGCAGCTGCAGGTAGTTTGTATTAATTAATTCTCACCGGAAGATGGAAAAGATGGGGAAGAAGAGAAGCCCCCCGGCATGGCTATGGATAACTCCAAGCGACTAGAATTACGAGGCAAAATCTCCATGAAATCTGCTGCAACCAATAATTATTTACAAATTAATTATATTGTAAGAGGAAGAGGAAGAGGAAGAGGAAGAGAGGACCACAAACAATTATGCCCGAATATATATTGTGTAGACAGACAAGAAGAATTTGTGGGATCTTGAATGATTTATATTCAAACAAAGAGCTAAAAAGTAAAGGGAGAATGGAGACAGGAAATGCATAAAGGTAATTAAGTGCCAAAAGGTCAAAATTAAAATAAGGGAGTTGTTGAAAGAGAAATAGATGAGATTGGAATCATCATTAATTAATTAATTTTACATAATACTAAATATCTATTATAGAAATGTAAACGGATTCGAGGCCCTCTTTTCTCTGTGGCACCCTCTAATCCCTCCATTCTTATTTTTCTAAATTCTCCAATTTTCTGAATTAAAACCAATATATTTATCATATTTTATATTCTATATATATAGTATAGAGTTCCCTCTCTCCTATGTGGCACCCTCTAATCACTCTATTCCTATTTTTCTAAATTCTTCAATTTTACGAATACTAAAATTAATTTTTAAATTGATTTGCGACATGTATAAATATATAAATTTTAAATGAGCTTCTTAATCAATCAATATTTAAAAATATATAGAGAGAGAGAAAGAAGTGACAACATAAACTAAAGATTTTCTAAATAAAAAATAAAATATAATTAATTTCAAAATATGGAATTTTAAGAGAAAAATATTTCATTATAATATTTCTTTTCAATAAAAGATAGAAGATTATAATTTTGAGACATAAACTTGGAACAAACGGAATACACAAAAAATATGTGTTGGATTTTATATTTAATTACTTATTTATTAAAATTTCAATCGGGTTCATTTACAATTTTCATTTTTCAAAAATCTTTCTTAAATAACAAGGAACTTTGCATGGATTTATTTGTAGATTTCACTAATTGCATAATACTGGATTATTTATACGTCCTAAGATGTACTCCCTCGGTCTCATAGGTGACACATTAATTTTGGACACGTGTATTAAAGAGAAATATATAAAATGGTTAAAGTGGTAGGGTCCACAACTTTTTATGAGATTGGTATGTGTCATTTTATATGAGATACTCTAAAATGGAAAACGTGTCACCTTATATCAGACGGGGGAGTGAGTATTTGAATAACGACAAATGTAATATCAAATTAAACGGGTGACCAAGTTAATCAAAATTCTTACGTAGATTTTTCTTCATTTTCCTATTCTTATTATTTCTAATATCTAAAAAAAAGTAATTTCAGATTGATTTTTTAGAAGACTAATACAATTGAAATTATTAATATGCACTAAAATATATTTATATAACATCTTAGATGATTTCAAATTAAACGGGTGGTCATGTATATATTTGCATGAATTTTTCTCATTTTCTACTCATTTATTTTTTCTTCTAAAAACTCAAATAAAAGGAATATCATATTGATTTCTTAAAAGACTTCATCAAATGGAACCTAATTAAAAGAAGGAATCACATTTTCTTCCAATATTCTATTCCTATTTTTCTTAAATGTTTGATACGTGAACAAGAGAAAATTACTATTTAATTGTGTTCATGACGAGTAAATATATTAATTTAAATTAAACGGGTTTCATACATTGTATGATTTCGGTACATCTATATAATCTTAAATTCATAATTAAACGAGTTCTATAAATTGTATGAACTTCAAATTGATACTTCAAATTTAATTTTAACCTTTTATTATTTATATTATTCATTATTAATATTTACTTTATTGTGTTCGTATTTTAATTGAGACAAATAACCTATTATTTATAATTTAGTATTTTGATATTTTATATTTAAACAAGTTTGATTAATTACGAATATTATTGTATGGGACAAAACGGGTAGAATAATTACTTATTAATCGTATTTAAAATATGCACGATTATATATTTTAAACTGGTCTGGGTAGCTGAATCATAGCTTCATCATCTTGGTTCATAGATATTCTCTACCACAACCAACGACTTAGACTGATTGGATGCTACTTTCGGTTAAATAACAAAAAAAACCAACGATTTTCTTGAATTTAATTATATACTAAAGATATTGACTTTGACAAAAATTTATATAATTATCAATCATATTGCATCTAATAATTTAGTTAAATAATGAATTCCCGTCGATATACTATATACTAGTATATGATTAATTCAAGACTTGGGAAACGGTTTTACTTTATTCAGGGCTTTTATTTGCCTACCCAATTAGCCACAATATTTATTTAATAAATTAAATTGCTAGCTACTTCTTCTTTCTACCCTTTTTTCAATTACTAATTTGGATTAGAGTTGGGTGTGACAAATCAGCAGGGTCCCCTTGTTTGATCTTGATTTGTCGGTCCATAAGTCAGCTGCTGAAATGATTGGCAAAACACCATATTATATAAACCTCTCCAACTTTATTTTTTTTATAATTTAAAAAATATTGGTGGGTACATACTGATATTATGTACGTAGATAAGTTATATCATTAATTATCGACTTGGTGAGAATTTTACAAGGAATAAGATTTACAAGACTTAAATATACCAATACAAATACTTAGAGATTATTTATCACACAATTGTAGTAGGCATTATTACCCAAAAAGACTGAGCAGTAATTGATATTTTTAAATAGTATATTGAGAATATTAGTATCTTATTTCAAAGATATGGCTTTATGGTTTAATTATGGTAGCTTCGTTTGGAGCAGTGTGAAAGTAAAAGAAAAGGTCCATTTTATGTTCGGACATGTTTTTGGGTTATAAAATACTCCCAAAATAGCAAATTAGACCCTTAAATAGGTTCCATATTTCATTCAAAGCCTTTTTATGGGAATTAAATGTTTCTGTTAAATAGAGTCGAATTTCTCTCCTTTTGGAAACTGTTTCGATTAATTATTTCTTGTCTGCAACGCTCAAAGACTACATTCTTTGCTAAGTATAGTAACTAATTTGAAACTTTGATGCGACTCATAACTTTTATGTTTTGACCCAGTGTATTACGACGGTGTAAATTTTACTAAATCAATTGTAACCAAGTTAAATGGTGCGGACTATTTCCACAAAAAGATAATACTGCAAGAAGTTTTTCATTCACAGTTATTATTCGTTGTTTCTTTTTTTTACTTTTTTATGTCGTAGGAACCTGTAATCGCTACTTTATAATTCATTATTTCTTGAAAATTTATAATTTTCTAAGAATGTATGCATTATTGTGTATACTCCACTAGCCAGGAAAAAGAAAGGCAAATACTGCTCAAGACGACAACTAAAAGAACAAAATGGTATTCCTCTTAAAAAAAACAGAAAATGTGGACCTTAAATTCTTTTAGTCATCAAATACAAAGATTTAATATTGAAGAATGCATTATAAAAAATAAATACAGGAAACTCATTCAAAATTTGACAATTTCAAAAGAACGAAAATTCTTGCTTTCAGTACTTGGAGAAAATTCAGCTAACTTGACCCTCAAATCTATAAACTTGTGACTGCGAAAAGAAGGGAAAAAAAAAATAGGAGTATGTTTTTTTTTCTACGGCCAATTTGCATGAGTCCACATATGATTCTCTTGTTCATATTGAAGATGCATATAAGTAGCTCTGAACAATATTTTCTTATAAGAAAGAATTTCAATGATTTCTTTCATTTTGATTTTGGTCAAAAAGAATTCGTTCACGTTTTTGAGGCAGCTATAATATAGTACTCCCTCCGTCCCATTTATATAGGCGGATTAAAATTTTCACAAGAATTAAGAAAAATTATTGGAAAAGTAAATTATATAGTAAATTTCTTAATATGTCCCTATTTATTATTTGACTATGTATTTTTTATGAGTTAATCAAAGAATTAAATAGGGATGTATTAGTAAATGAGCTAAAAAATATTACTCCCTCCGTTCTATGATAAGTGACTACTTTCTTTTGGACACGAGTATTTAGGAGAAGAGTGTTTAAAGGGTAAAAAGATAAAAAGTGGTGGAGCCCACATCTTTTGTGTGAAAGAGGGTGTTTCCATATTAGGAAAGTGGCCACTTATGATGGGACAGCCCAATAAGGAAATGTGGCCACTTATGGCGGGACGGAGGGAGTACTTTTTATGAAAACAAGCCTATATATTTGAGACATCCGAAAAAAGAAAACAAGCCTATGTAAATGGTACGGAGGAGGTATAATAAATAGTACATGGAAATTAATGGAAACTAGTCAAACCATCATATCTCAGTTTCTTGACCTCACCCTAATCCATGTGGTATTTAAGTTCTTCTCAAACATTAAAAAAAAAAAAAAGAACCTTCATTTTTCCAAAGTTTGAACAAATTTTTGGTAACTTTCAAGTAATAGACAGAAAAGTTTTAACTCATATATATACACAACCTTTTACGGCCCCTTCATCATGCTAAGATGGGCAAGTAAAAGTATTCACATGATAAAAAACAAAAGACAAATTAAATAAAGCTAGAATTATACTCCCTCCGTCCCATTTACATAGGCTTGTTTTCTTTTTTCGGATGTCTCAAATATATAGGCTTGTTTCCATAAAAAGTAATACTCCCTCCGTCCCATTTATATAGGCGGATTGAAATTTTCACATGGATTAAGAAAATTTATTGGAAAAGTAAATTATATAGTAAATTTCTTAATTTGTCCCTATTTATTATTTGACTATGTATATTTTATGAGTTAATCAAAGAATTAAATATGGATATATTAGTAAATGAGCTAAAAAAATATTACTCCCTCCTTCCACAATAAATTTGCCACAATTTCCTTTTTGGTCCGTCCACAAAAAATTTGCCACATCCATTTATGGTAATAGACCCTACACACCTCACTTACTTTTCCACTCACAACACAATTTAAAACTATATAAAAGTGGGACCCTTATTCCACTCACAATACAATCAACCAACAAATTATTAAAACTCGTGTCATCCACAATGTGGCAAATTTATTGTGGACGGAGGGAGTACTTTTTATGGAAACAAGTCTATATATTTGGGACATCCGAAAAAGGAAAACAAGTCTATATAAATGGGACGGAGGGAGTATTTTTTAGCTCATTTATTAATACATCCTTATTTAATTCTTTGATTAACTCATAAAAAATACATAGTCAAATAATAAATAGGGGCATATTAAGAAATTTACTATATAATTTACTTTTCCAATAATTTTTCTTAATCCTTGTGAAAATTTCAATCCGCCTATATAAATGAAACGGAGGGAGTAAGTATTTGCTCATATATACTTCCTTGTTTACTGGACAATGGTAACTTTCAACGAGAAATATATAAATACGAGTCGAAGTTTATTTATCATACGAGTACGGATACGCCATAATTATTAGTGTAATTCGTTAAAAAACCGAATTTGGTACAAACTTTTCAAATCGTGCTGTAGTCAATGATGTTATCTTATCAGTTATCAAATCTTGTCATAAATTATTCTATTTAATTATCGAAATTGAAATGTTGTGGATGCCTCATGTATACATTATTCTCCCCGACATATCATTGTATGCTAATTATAATTGAATCCCTCAAATAGCACCACTATATCAAAGCCTTATCTTATCAAAATTACCATAATTGCTCTATATCATTATACAAAAAGTATTACTTATTTGTTCTGGATGCCTACAGCATCTACCCTTGCAATGAAATAGACAAAGATTAAATAAATAAATAAATAAAATTCGTATCCACTAATAAAATTATATAACATCAAAATGAGAAATCATCCAAGCCAAATAATTTAATAGGTGAATTACCGCAATCCCGGGAATTATTTTCCTAGAACAGTCCAAGTAATTTTTATTTATTTTTTTGAAAACAAAACAGTCCAGGTAATTAAGAATTCAACACTGTATATTAATTTGTAGTCGTTATATGGTCACGAAAAGTGGTTCAAATTTTGTTTGTTTCTTCGTCGTCACACATAACCAGAATTTAGTTAATAATATTAGAACAAATTAATTACTCCCTCCGTCCCACTCAATTTATCATGTTACTGTTCGGCGCGAAAATTAAGAATAAGAGTAAAAAGATAGAAAATTGGTAGGTCCCACCACTTTTGAATGGTTTTGAAGAGTTAATTCTTTCCTTATTTGATATGTAACAAATTTAGTGGAACATCCAATTAAAAGATGTGAGACAAATTGATTTTTTTTTTGGTAAACAAAATTAAATTAAAAACGCAAGAGGGGTGTAACCCATGAACGAGCTACAAAAATTAGAGATTACAACTCAAGCGGCAAAATCACAACTCAAGACAAAATAATGGATTGCGCATCCAATTCTCCAAATTAAGTGGGATAGAGTGAGTACAAATTAATAAAAAGGTAGTGGTCATATAAATATTCACACACACACACACACACATATCCAATCTATTTTCATTTTGTACGTCACGCATGTTATCCGAAGCGACCGTACAGGGTATTTATTTTTTAGGATACCTCTTGATTATGAGCCCGACAAATGAACTTTATAGTTTATAGAAATGATTCTTATTGCAAGAACTTTTGCTTTTAAGGTGCTTTTTGAGTCATTAAACATAATTATATAATATGCTTCCGGTATTTTAGAAATACTATTGAATCGTAAAATCCAAAATGCATGCATAATCATATACGGTACACGCAAACAAAGTCTAATATTTCAAACAGTGGCCTATAATTAATTCCAATAACATAATATACATATAAGATTATGAAATATTTTTGGCACACAAAATAATATAAACAATATAACACCTCCTATCTATCTATATTTAATTATAATCTTAAAATTTAAAACACCATCTAAAATAGCATCGTATTTACCCGCACCTTGCGATACCTAATATTTAATGATTAGTTAAGATAGATGCATAATAGCGGGCCAATGCCACATCAAAATTGGAAGACAGCGTGGCCCACATATTGCTGATAGTCGGCAGCCCAAGGTGGGCCCATCACTGCAGTATCAGTGGATAGCAGATGGGTCCCACTTTAATTCCTTGCTTCCACTCCTCTCTCTCCTTCCCTTCCCTTTCCTTGCCTTGTGATCCTGCTATTTATATTCCAACAGTTAAATTTGTCTTAACCGTATATGTAAATATTCAATGAATTATATCTAAAACGCATGAGCACCATAAGAGTCGAAAGAGCAACGAGATCATAGCAATTTCAAACGTCAGCAGTAGGTAAATATGACGTCACATACCTCGTTTAGTATGTACAACGTATGAAGGAGATGTATGTGGTTTAGTCTCCCAGAAGGCAAAGCGGCTGTCGGATGCTAAGCTCAGCTTTCAGGTCTGGAAACTTCTCAAGATCATGAGAACTCTCTAGAACTTTCTGCAACCACCAACAAACAAGGAACAATGGATCTCATCTCATATTAATTATAGTATGTTCTTCAAGGGGATTTTGTAGGCACGGGTAGACTGACCAATGCTGCAAGATGAGCTTCCTGCAGAATATTCCCATCTATCTCCAGCCTAGTAACCGGAAACTCCGGCAGGTGTCCGGACTGTTTCTTACCAAGCAAGTCACCCGGCCCACGAAGGACGAGGTCCATATTTGCAAGGTAGAAGCCATCAGAGGATTCTTCTAGAACCTTCAACCGTTTGAGGCTAGCTTTTGTCGATGCCAGTAGAATACATTTCGACTTCCTCTCTCCACGTCCAACTCTGCCGCGAAGCTGATGCAGTTGTGCGATGCCGAATCTCTCTGCATTCATCACCACCATCATGGACGCATCCGGTACATCAACACCGACTTCAATTACTTGCGTGGAAAGCAGAATTTTTGTTTCGCCAGATCTGAACTGCCTCAATGCTTCTTCCTTTTCGTCGCTTTTCATTCTACCGTGTAGCAATCCACATTTGTATCCAGAAAACTTCTTTGAAATAGCTTCAAAATCAGCTGAAGCAGCGCGAAGTTGAGGCAATTGTTCAGACTGCTCAATCACAGGATAGACGAGATACACTTTCCCTCCTCCGACAAGTTCCTCCAACATCATCTGCAAGAGTCAAAGCACCTAATATCTAATGATCAAACGGATTACTGTAGTAAAAATGGTGTAGAAAGTGGCAGACTCATAAGAAGTTGTTCCACAAGAAAATGATGTAGAAACTGACTGCCGAGGTGACTGCAGTGGTGATGTGCTAAGTTTCTGACACACTCGAGTATACCTCAACATGTCGAGTAGGTCTGACAAAAGTGACATTTTTTTTTTTCTAAAGGTATATGAGAGTGAGTTCATGACATTCCACCCAACGTGATCTCCATGAAGTATGCTCTATAGGTACATCAATTTTGTTATATTGATATGCTGAACCAACAAAAAATAAAAAGTTTCGACGTGATATCCACTAGCACCAAAACCTACACATTAATAATTACATATTTTTACATTTTTTTTTTTACTAGTATAAATCTCATATATGCAATTGGAAAAGTTAGAATAGAAAAAAATAATAATCATTTTGAAGTGTAAGGAATTATATTGTTGACGTTAAAATGTTTACCTGGTAAGCCTTATCAAATCCAACTTCGTTTCCTTCGATAACATATGTTTCAATGGGCGTTCTTCCAGGAGGTAAATCTGTAATCTGTTATTTAAGGACATAGAAAAGATAAATGTCAAACTACAGAACAAGATATGAGAGAATATCATGGTGCAAAAGAATTTTGGGATAGAAAAACAGAAAGGTTTAAAAAATTATTCGATCATAAGGTAATATGGAAGTGCGAGGTTGGAAGAAAAGACAGAACAAGCGAGCACATTTGTCAGAATCTTGAAAAAATGTGTTGCTTTATTCTTCAAGGACATCAAAATTGGTTTTCAAGACTTCTTTACTAAGCCTGCCCAAGATTATACTCCCGAGTCATTGCGTGCATAAACTGTCTCTCACTTCCTTACTAAATTACCAATGAAAAAGTTCAGATTTTAGAAATAAGATAACATGCGATTTCAGAGGCATTTGTGCAATATTGCAGCAAAACATATTGATAATATCAAATAGAAGAGCATATACTTGAGTCAAGGACATGTCGCCATACAATGCCAGAGCAAGCGACCTCGGTATCGGTGTGGCCGACATTGCCAGAACATGGGGAGCCATGCTGACATCGGTTTTTGAAGAGTCACTCGAACTAGTTGACTTCAGTTGGGAAGTTATGTTGTTGAAATATAACTGCAAAAAATTGAGCTTTTTCAGAAATATAGAAGCATTGACGAGCTAATCAGAGTATTTGACATGATCAATGAATTGAGGACATAATAAGAACTTCCCAAAAGACAGCACGAGGATTTGCGGTTCATTTGTTAATAACAAGTTAAAAAGGTCAATTTCTCTTTTTGTACTTTTATGGTAACATTTACATAAGCCATGTCCATAGAGCACTGTGTTCATGCATAAACTTCGACTTAAACCACCCACCTCCCCCCCCCCACCCCCAACGAAAACATTAAGAATGAAATATTTACTAGAATTACAATATCAGGTTGATTCTGATCAATAATGAATACTCCCTCCGTCCACAATAAATTTGCCACATTGTGGATGGCAGGGGTTTTAATAATTTGTTGGTTGATTGTATTGTGAGTGGAATAAGGGTTCCACTTTTATATAGTTTTAAATTGTGTTGTGAGTGGAAAAGTAAGTGAGGTGTGTGGGGTCTATTACCATAAATGGATGTGTCAATTTTTTTGTGGACGGACCAAAAAGGAAATTGTGGCAAATTTATCGTGGACGGAGGGAGTATTATGTTTCAAGAAACAGAAATTTTGCCACAACAACAGTGTTAACTTACTGCTCTAGATTCAGTAATGCTATTCCATTCAAATTTTGCATACTTACTAATATACCAGCTGTTTTGGAATGCAAGAAAAAATATTTTCTTACCACTTGTCTTCTACAAAAGTATCCAAAACCATATCAGGAAGTTTTGAAGCAAAGAGATACCTTGCTGTTGAAGCGTCCTCTCTGAATAACACCAAAGCGATGTTGCTCGTCTACAACAGCTATGCGCAAAGCTGAAAATTCCACCTTCTCAGCTATTAAAGAATGAGTTCCAATAACCATGGAGATATCTCCAGTTTGGAGACCCTAACAAAACAGCTGCAAAAGATGAAATCATATGCTATGCCAGAAACAATCAAGGATGATCTGCAGCTACCTGTCGAATAATTCTTGTTTGCTTCGTTGAGGTTGATCCTGTCAATAGAGCAACAGAAGGCCTTGCGTTGGCATCTTCAATTTTCTCAAGCAAACCGAGAAGGTGCTCGTAATGCTGGACTGCTAGCAGCTCTGTTGGAACCATAAAAGCTGCCTGGAGGTAGTTTAATCCAATCAAACATACAAATCATTTCATTATCTAAGACAAAATGTAAAAATAGAAGTCATAATCACTCACCTGGTATCCAGAGCCAATTACCTCCATGCATGATAAAAATGCTACCACAGTCTTGCCACATCCAACATCACCCTATGAAGTCCCCAAAAAGAACGGAATACGAAGAGGAAAAATGAGGATGAGAAAACAGAACGATAGACCAATCAGGTTGAAGTAAAGATAGCTGCAAATATAAATTTCCTAGAAGTTTACACAAGAACATGCATAAAAGTGTTGCAGTAGATTGGAAATTCATGACAGGTCTAACCATAAGAATGCAATTAAACTACACTTTTGGGGCTTCTGAGGGTTCAACTGTTCAAGCCTCGTTTTCAAATTCTATATGGGGAATTCAGTTATCAGATAGGTCATCTTGGTTAAACCCCATGAGATGCACGGAGGTATCTTCAGAAAATGTGGAATACATTTTCAAGAGAAATCAGTGTCATTACAGATTCAATTTGATTTCAAGAAACACAGAGAATTTTAAAAGATGAATGTTGATGATTAAGATAAATCCAAACCTGTAACAGCCTATTCATCGGAACTGGTCGTTTTAGATCCCATATTATTTCAGAGATTGCTTGTAGCTGACTGGTTGTAAGAGTATAAGGGAGAACCTTCAAGAAGTTTTTCGTGACACTGGTCCACTCTTCCACAAATTTAGTGTTCAGCTCTGGCTTCATGTACCTGTCAAGCAATCCATCTTTCTCTAGCTTCGTACATAGACCCTCAAGCATTTGGAATAACCTTCCTAACTGAAACAAATATTTTAATAAAGGAATATCATTGAAACGACAAATAAATTTGCATTTTTCACAATGATAGCTGGAGAAAACATTCTCCCTGGAACACCTACTGAAGATATTTTTTATATGTAAAGTAAATTGAGACAGTAGCCATGGCTTGACATTGTTAATCCAATACAAGTCTCAGTGCGACATTAATCAGAAGTCCATTAGAAGAAAAAAATGGATAAAGAAGGAGTAAAAAGCTAACAGATACATGTTACAAACTTACAAATACCTGCAGATAGAAGAACTCTTCAAATATTAGCCTTCTACGAGCTAAGTCAGCCATTCTCAAACTAGTCGGCTGGTGAATCCCATTATATGCCTGCATTATTTACCACTTTACCGGTAATAGAACTTAAATTTGAGAAAGTATCCGCACATTAGCGGCAGTGACCCATGTCCTGTGCTTAAGATGCAATAAAGAATAAACTTAACCGGCAGGTGCATGAACTAGAAAAGCTCAAAAAAATCATAGGTCAAAGCATCTTAATCATGCAAATTAACAAGTGAATTAATCTAATTCTAGGTCTAGTTGCAAAAATCTTTCAAACGGTGTAAGAACAGATATGATAATTATATTTGACTGTGACATGATAATCATGATAATGACACCATGGTTAAAACTGGAAAGCATTATTTCACGTTTCTTCTTCCCTCATTGCATGAGAAGACATAGGTATGTTCTTCTGGTATCTTTAAATAGCGCTGAAATTATGGTGAAGGCAGGGTCAAGCAACTGCTAAAAAAAATTATATAATTAAATTGCTTGCCCATAATCAAGCAACCGCTGAAGATCGTAAATGAATTCAAAACAATAAGCGAATAGCTTAATATCAAAATGGAAGACCAATGGTAAAATTTGGAAAACTAAAGCAGTGTCTGCAAGCTAGTCTACATATCTCAAACAGGAATAGAAACCCAAAAGTGATCCAAAAAGAAAAAGCAATGCTGTCGTCTCTTTTATTGTTTGTTTATTCTGTAGCCCTCCCAACACCAGAGAATTGGGGTTCAGTGGGGACACATTAACAGCATGAACACTAATACAAAAAAAATCTCTGTGTGCACCAAGCACAAAAGTTTCAGCTATTTCACAAAGATAAAAGAGGGCAATCATGGTTTGATATGACCCAAAGGACGATAAATGAGGTAAAATTCCATTTACAGACATTACCAGCAATTATTTGCAAACAGGACATGCAATATATAAATATGACTGGAAACAGCAATGGCAAAGATGAAAGCCAGTCTACATACATCAGAGAGCGATGGTAGTTGAAAACCCTGAATAACATCCTTAGGGAGAGGATCAAGATAAGCAGGCAACATCTTCAAAGCTCTGAAAAATATACATGTTTGCTGCATTAGGGAAAGAATACACACTTCAACCAGATGAACATAAATAATTAAGAAAAAAAATAAAAAATAAAACTAAATGAATAATAGGACATGCCAGATCTAACAACTTTGACAAACATAAAAGCAAAATAATGGCTAGATATTCCTAAGTCCCACCATTTTATATTTATGAGTATCTATTAGTATGGATGGCTTAAAACGAAAAATAGTATGCAAGGAACACTGTAGATGAGGCATAAATAGATTATACAAGACCAACTTTAACACGCTGGTTTCTGGAAACATACATAGATAAGTGGAACTAAGAACACATAAATAGTTAATAATGAGATAAAGGTACACAAGACAAACCTTGAAATAGTGTCCCTAAAAAAGTCGGGGTTAAGACCTTTTTTGGAAGGATATATGGGATAAGGCCTTCCTTTGGCTAGAACACATGAATCTTCTTCATTGTTAACCACGTCAATACTGTACTCCCTTATTTCAAAGTGATCTTTATTTCGCATGCTGCGCACCTTTAAAAGATCAACATTTTATGGACATGTATGCTTAGGAAGCAATTTGCATGGTCAAAACAAAACTATTCAGTAAACAGTACCCAACTCAATGGGGATAAAAACAGGGAGTATGGAGGGGGGGGGGGGGACATCTTTGGACTTAATATAGCCATATTAGTGAATATTAGGCAAACTCTATTTGTGGAAATTAGGCTCATAATTATGCTTGCGAAATGCAAGTTATTGGAACCAGCTGAAACTCAGCCACTATTTCCATGATTTGGCAATTAACTCAGGGAACGAAAAGTTTCAAGAAGTATAAATATTAACCCAGGAACTGCATAACCCATTTTGCCAGCACCAACATCATAATAGATCTAAATTTAATTATTTCCATAAGAATGGATTACTTTGCCATGAGATCTTATTAATATAATAAATGTTGAACTTGAAATTCATATAATACTCATTTGAACCACTCAACCTTGCCACTGACACACACAGTATCACCCTCCTTGTGCTTTCCCTGAATACTTCTAAGGAAAGGCATGCATGTGAAACGAGCTCCACGGAAAAATTTCTTCAAATGCAAATAAATAGTTCGCTTCCTCCTCTTTTCAACTTCATCAGCTGTTCCATTAGCATTTTGCTCAATATCTGCAACATCAGAAGCCACAATAACCTCCAGATATGAGAATGAACTAGTAGCCCGGACCCCCCTGCGTAAAAATATTTTCTATGTCAGAATTTAAGTCAGATGTTCTACACTATGCATTAGAGAACTCTTAAGGAACAATCTAAGAATTAATATAAAGAGATGTGCCCAGCATATAAAGCTTACCTAGAAGACATTATTTTCCCAACAAAAATCATGTATTGACCATCCTCAATGTCCACCTCAGCATTCTGTAAATCAACATAGGTCCTAGGAAAATGATGTAGCAGTTTCCGCAACTATAAGTAGATACAAAGAACCCATCAGACTTTGATCTTAAGCAAAATGCAGCTGTATTCAGATAAATCGCTGGATAGCTCACCGTAAAAAAACCACAGTTTTCTAGCTGACTGCGCTGACGATTGCTAAGTCCAATGCAATCGATGCTTTCGTCAAGAATTTCTGCCACTGAGACAGCAGATACCTGGGTCTCAGAGCCAGCATAGCTGCAGGGTTTATCCGTAGTCAATTGCAAAGCATTTCTGGGTTCTGTCTTGCAATCAAGTGACTCAGAATATGTAGGTGATTTGTTGAAGTCATCTTCCAGGACATGGTGCTCATTCATATTTGAAACCTCCTCATACAACGTATTCAGGTGTTGGGTAATGCAATTTGGATCCAACAAATTTGCATCAATACGACTAGGAATGCATCCTTCAAGAACTTGAGGCACCAACGTTTCTGTGGTTTGAGTATAGTATGCAGGGCCATCATACAAGTCCACAGTTGGGAAGCAACCCAAAGAGATGGAAGGGAATTGTTTGCATGTCAAGGTGGCATCAAATTCAGCACTTCCAGCTTTAAAATTCTCTCTGAACTTCTCTCTAGATCTATCATTCCCAGCTAAGCCATCAAGACTATTGTAACCAATGAAAACTGATTCCTACAAGCAAACCAAGTTGTACCACCATATCAAAGTTCCAATAGTGGAGGAGATACAAATTTTTCAAGATTTCTAGATTGACACCCAGATTGGCATTACTAAAATAACTAATATTGTTAAATTCCTGTTTACCCCAAGAAATCAAGGAGAATCTAAACAGTCAGGAAATAAAGTTAGTCATAAACAATGGAAAATGAGCAATCAAAATAACAGACAGATTAAAAGTAATCAAGTCAACTTTGCAGCAGTGTTCCAGCCAGGCAGCCATCAACCATGCAACCTTTTCAAGCATCTTTGACTACTCAAGACATTTACCTTTTCAAATCCATCAACACCCTTCAACAACTTTTCAGAGAACTTATGCTTTGACCGTAAAGATGACGTTAAATTATTTGGTGCAAGGAAATAATTAAACCTGCACAGAAATGAAGGAATTTCATAAGATAATTTACCACAAATAGTGGCATGAATCGTAATAAAATAAACTAAAGCCAATAACCTCAGACATCTTCCAAAAATACTCCTGCATGCTCTCTCTGCTTCAAAATTCACAGCATGCCGCAAGCATTTATCACTGAAACCCTATAGAACAAAGTTTAAATTTATATGTGTCAAATCTAATTTAATAGCATGAGCTGAACCAATTAAAATTATCTTACAAAATTCCTACTAAAATAGTTAACCCTCAAATTATTAATTCTATCACATAAAGAAACAAACTACATCTTGGAATTATGATATACTTAAAGCGGGTATACAAGGTGTGGTATGAATCGAGGTTTGTTCAAGACAATTCAGTTAAATTCCTACTCCTTCAGAATTACACAATTACAAGAACAAGTTACAGAGTCTCCGTTTTTCTGATCTGACTATGAAGGAGCTTACAAAGGGCATACTAGATGAGGCTCGATGCACAGGCTTTCAATAAGACCAAAAGAGAGTTTATGTCAGATTTGCAAATAGTTGATAGATTTTGAATTAAAAGAAAGATAAAAAAAAGTAAAATTATACTTGGTTCTGTTATGCAATGGTCGTGTTTTACAGACCAAAATTCTTTTAATTTTTCAAAAATTCAAAACTATATTTTATTTTCTGATCTGGTTATGATTTGATCTATGAAAAATGGATAGGTATTCAAACAAAAATACAGCTTGAAACCAGAGGAAGAATGTAGGCAACCCCCATACCATGGTACACGATTGCAAATCCAATGGTGTCACTGCCATAAACAAAAAAATAACAGTCTTGAAAGGTGCTGCTTAGATGAAGCAGCCATCGAACCTGTAAAGCCATTGAGTCATTTATAGGAAAACCATACAAAAAGAAAATGCACCAAAGCTTGTTTAGAATCATATTAAATTAAACAAAAATGAAACTTAACCAAGCAGGAATCAGATAAAAACAGAAATAAAATGGCATCTGCACTCAACAATGTAGATAGCTAATAACATTTGGACCCGTCATTTAGCTCCGTAGGAATAAGTTAAATCTGTGTCACCCACAATAGGCTCATTATAAATAAAAAGTCAATAAATCTTAGCCTAGGAAATTCTCTAGGCAACTCATGGGCTCCATTTAGAAGCCATAGTGCTGCTGACACTGTTAATCATAGAAATATTACTCCCTCCTTCCCATCCATCTTGACCCCTTTTTCTTATCTGTCACATCCATCTTGACCCTTTCCAAAAAAGAAAACAATTAACTCTTCAACCTACCCACTTTCTATTTTTTTACCCTTCTCCTTAATCTCCATGTCGAACAGTAAGGCCATGATGGGTGGGACGGAGGGAGTAGTACATAGCTAACTAACGATCCGGTATAATTAAGATATCATAACTCTGGAATTATTAACATACAAAACTCTCCGCCCATGAAATCATTGTAAACAGCTTGTAATTGAATTTTTCTTCTTGAACTCAAACTAAGCATAAAGACTGATAATTGTGATCATAGCTTTGAGACAACTCATTGAAAGGAAAAAAGAAAAAGAAAAATGAATATATGACTATACATCAGATAAACAAATCCAGCAACGCAAAGCAAGCCATGCATAATGAAGCACATATAATTCCAGTGCAGGAGTTGAAACAGTATAATAAAATTTAAAAAAAAAAAAAAATCACAACCGCCGTGGGCCATAGCAACCGTAAGTCCAGAAAGATACTTACTTTGGGGAAGTCGAAGAGCTACTGAGTAAGAGAGCCATGGGTGGCGGATAGCTGCTTCTGTAATCGCAAACAATTGGGGCTAAATTTAATTAAATATGTTCAAATAGAGCAAACTACAAAATATATGTATGACAAAATTGCAAAATGCTCCCTACTACTTTAGAAACTAGCAAAAGAGCCCTCCAAAAAACAATTGCAGCAAAACGAGCAGGACTAAATAGTAATTTGGACAGAGTATAAGGATGTCAAAGCAATTATCCAATTTGTTTCACTGATCTACTTCACCACTATAAATAAATGCCCGTACTCTCCTCTCGAGCCAAACCGGTTAATTAGGGTTTAAGAGTTGCGCCACAGACGGCGCACTTGTTTTTGTATTTAGATTATTTGAGTTGCTCTCTTTTTGGGTAATTATTGGGCTAAAATGCAAAAAGGGGAGAGCTTGAACGAATAACTGTTCGTGGCTCTGAAAATACCTGCAGGTTTTCTGCGGGGTGCCCTGCAAAATTTAGCCTTTACATGAAAAATGGCATCATAGTACGGGTTTGTGCTTCCAATTCGGTTTTCAAGTGAAAAGTGATTAATTTTGCTTATTTACTGATTGCTGATTTAGGTGCTCTTCACAAAGCCGCCTCCAAACGCCATTACATACGCCTAAATATGTTTTCGATTTTCTTCATTTTTCGATATTCTTTTTTGTATGAGATTTTTCGATATTATTACCGTCAAGTTTTAGAATATTTTTGATGTTGGGACGGTAGTAAGTTCTTAGGAAGTACATATTTTTACATGAAGTATATTTTTTTACACTTTTCCGCAACCCTGAATAATGTCTCAATAATAATTTTACCGGCATTTTTAACTTACTCAAATGCACCACCTTACAAGGTTACACCGTCTATCAATGTTTATTTCTACTTTTCGTCTATTGACTAGAAAGGTGCATTTTTTCATCAAGATTAATTGGTAAGATTCGCAATTTTTTTCCAAAATCTAAGTAAATATTTCGAAAAAATACTCCTCCTATAAAAATACTCGAAAAAATATTCATAAATTATCTATTTCTCAATAAAATATTCTTAATTAAATTAAGTTTACCATTAATATGATTGCGATTAATTTGATGAAATTTGGACTTAATTAGTAAATAAAATTAACTTCAAGGTTCTACTTACTATAAATAATTCAATTCAAGTATGAAAAATATCAGAGTCGATCTCCGAGGAACAACCAAAACATATGGGATAAATGAGAACTATATAGTCGTGTATTACAGGGACTCGTTAAGAGACGAACCATATAGCAAATTGTTGCTCATGCTTTTATACTAATAGTTTGATGATATTAAGCACTTTCGATTATATTTATTGATAATCGTGAGATATCTTTTAACAGTTCTCAATCCATGCTATCCTCCAAAAAAAACAAGGAAAAATAAAAGGATCTCAATCAATGCCGATTTATACAAAGGTCGAATAAATTCAAAACTTCAATTTTCATGAAACTATCAATCATTACATGCAAAGAAAACCGAGTGACCATGATCATAAGTGAATTTTGAATTTTAATAGCAGCAGCAGCATATCAAGTGCAAATCTTTTCATGACAGCATCTCATCAATCATCAGATGTCTAGACGAATATTAAATGGTTACAGCTATTAAATGATACACACACACACAGTTGATCTAACAAGGAAAACCATAAATCAAGAATCTTGCACATAAACCACATTATTGAAGTTCAGCCTGCAAGCAGTTCTCCAGCAACTGCAGTGAATCAACCAACTTCCACGGAGCAGAGCTGCTGTCACTATCAGATTTTACCACCATTTGCACGAAAATCGACCCTACGTAGATTCAGATACTAGAAGCAGAAGCATAGGCTATTTCACCTGCTCAGATAAACATGATGCAGCTGTAAACCAGGCTGATTATAGCATTACATAAAGCTGAGGTTGTTAATAAGTTGATTAATAACACTAACCTTACATGTAATCTGCTCCTTGTACTCCAATACATTTGGAAGCGCTAATGCTATCACTTCTTAGTAAGCAACGGGCGCTGTAGCACGTTTGCTTATGATCATTTTGCCTAGCTTTTACACTCGCGTTTGGGATTTCTGATCCTTTGATATCCAATGAATTCTTGGGACTCTGTAGGTTTGGACGAGGAACTGGCACCACTGCTTGACTTCTGGAATCGCTTTGGTCAGGTTCCTCATCAATAAGCCCACAGACACGTTCCCTGCCACCAAATCAGGGTATTAGCATCTAAACGAAACGTGCTGGTGGTGCACCATAATCAAGAAACTTGGAAACAGCTTGCCTTGGCAAGGAAGCATAGCGCCTTCGCATTGGTGGCCTGCCTACTTTCCCCGCTTGTCCCTCAAGGCGGAAGAATTGTTGCTTAAACTGGTCGACTCCACTGAAAAATCATAGATTCTAATTTACGGGTGCAGCCCAGATAGTCCAAAATATATTGAATAATAGATAGACATATATATCCAGTTATGACCATGATGTATTGCAGGTATTAATCAGAAAAGCCAAGTAGTTCACATTAATTCATTGTAATCAACGCTGTAACCAAAAGGGAAATCTCCCAATCAAACAATATCTTTAGCATAATATCTAAAGCACAAGGGAACCATCATAGAGAGAAAGAAATGAGTGGGATGAAATTAGCAGGAAGATAAAAGAAAATAGACCGAGATATATGAAATATAATTAATTAAGAATGATAAAGCGCTTGAAACTTTCTTGTGTCAAACCAGAGTTAACACAGATTCTTTTAATTGCCCGACCTTGGATACATAAAGTGAATCTGGTCCACGCCACGGAGGTACTCCTGGAGCATCTGGGGATGATACTCCAAGATCTGTTTGCTTAATTAAGATACAACGTAAGTAACAGCTAATGCAAGTATAATATCATTCATTTCACACATCACTAGTAATGCTCGTACCTCCCTGTAGATCAGTTCCCTCACGTCTTCTTTTGTTAACTTTCTTCTTTCAAACTCAAACTCAAATTTTGAGATATGCTGAGTTGACGGCTCATCCTCCACATTTGCCAACCCATAAAAATATGGATCTGCCAACGCCTGTACAAATATGGTTTACTAGTGTCAATGCAAACACATACTCAAATTGGAACTGAGTGAGAAATTACGGGAGCTGAAACAATGAATACTTAGTTACAGGAAACCTTACTTCTTCAGCAGATGGACGATCTTTGGGATCAAATGCAATTAAACGCTCAAGTATACGAAGAGCCATGGGATCAACATTTGGGAACCTTTGTGACAAAGGTATAGGTGCTTTCCTTCTCATGCTACTCAAATATCTTCGGGCCTTCTCATTCCGAATCTACATGTAAGAAAAGAATCAACTAGTCAAACAATAAGTTTTGTTAACTGCAATAGTTTCTCTATCATGAAATTCTACTTTCTGGTAACACCAAAGTTTTTGAAGTCACGAGTAAGTTAATCAACTTAATTTAAGTCATAGTGAAGGAACAAACCCTCGCAATAGCTTCAACAGAAGGTGTGCCAAGAAGATCAGTTATGAGCTCCAACTGGTGGACAACATTCTTCCCAGGAAACAATGGTTTACCAGTGACAATTTCTGCAAATATGCATCCTATGCTCCAGATATCAATAGCCGGGGTATACTGAAAAAGGCAAAAACCTTGAGGAAATCGACCAAATTGACTTTCCAAAATCTCATTCTCTATCCAAAATAATAATAATAATAACCTTTCTTGTAGTTCTGCAACAAGTATAAACATTCAATTACAGAGAGAGATTTTCAATGACAGCAGCAAACCTCAGGATTATTTTGCCAACTAGACGTATTAAACATATCGAACTTGCAAGTAATTATTATAGAAAAGAAGCTAACATGGTTTTAGGGGAAACAGAGGATGACAAACAATAAAATTGGATCACCAACATGACAACAATGACTCTGGCTTTACTCAAACAGTTGGACAAGCCCAAACATGTAGCTGAATACTCTAATTTACAGACATGGGAACTTACTTTGGAAAAAAAGGAACCACAAAGTTCAGGAGCGCGATACCACCGGGTTGCCACATAATCCTTCAAAGAAGCAGCATTTTGACAAAAATTACAATACTGCTCAGTACTCCAAAGAAAAAAATTGTGAAAATTTAAGGGAATTTAATGGGGAATCGGGGATAGATATCCTCCGCAAAATCACAGCATAAACACATACAGTCCAGAAAACAGCAGATGGGGCATCACCAAACGATGCACGAGCTAGCCCAAAGTCACATATCTTCAACTTGCAGTCTGCATTAGCAAGGATGTTTTTTGGCTTCAAATCCCGATGGAAAACGTTTGCTGTCGAAAAGAAAATTAGGAGCTGTTACTAATTGCAGAGAAGTGCAAGGAATTAACGTCACTAAGTTAATGAAATGCCTACCTGAATGAATATATTTTAAAGCTCGAAGCAACTGATACAAAAAGAACTGATGATGCCCAGGGGTGAGATCATCATTTGTTTTGATTACATGGTGAAGGTCTGTCTCCATCAACTCAAACACAACATATATATCCTTGAATTCTCTCCGACATGGAGGCAGCATGATATGCTTAATCTCAACAATGTCTGGGTGCCGAAGTAACCTGAGGAGCTTGATCTCTCTAAGAATGCGAGTAGCTTCACAGACATGCTCAAAAATGTCATTGATCTTCTTTATAGCTACCTTTTCTCCAGTGTGAGTATCAACTGCAGCAGCCACAACACCATAACTTCCCTTACCAACAACCTCTTGGATTTCATATAAATTTGCTTCACCATACTCGGTGAAGAAGTCCTTGAAAGGCATGTTCTGACAAGCCAAAAGAAACCATCAGCACTCTCTCTAAGAAACACGGGAAATTCAGAGTAAGAACTATAAATACTGAGTAGCAGAAATAGCAGAGAGTGGATGGAACTTGTTTGCATGTTGTGACAATTCGATTTAATTAGTAAAAATGTCTTCAATTGTAACAAATGTACTGTACATTAGAATACGTCTAAAGCATATTATAAGATTCTGTTAAAATTGATTTTTTTATTGCATTAATTGGCTTGAAGAAAGTTTACACTACCAGCAGAAGTCAGTAAAAGAGGAAAGAGCACAAACTTAAGAGGTTTTTATAGTATCATACTGTTGAGCTCTTGAGCGAGGACAGAGGCCATAATCATTGCAAAGGACATCAGAAATAATCATATTTAAGTTGCAGCCAATACAGCATTACCTACATCCAACTACAAAGAAGTGAACAATATGATTTTCTCAAAATGTAATTAAAAAAACAGTTTTCCTATCAAAAAGAAATTAAAAAAAAAAACCCAGTTACTGGTGCTGTGGAAAACCCAAAACAATTACAAGAGAATGATCTGACATCTCTCTTCCCCATCCCTAACCCCACACACATAAAAACAAAGACGGCTTGGCTTTGCAAGTGTCCGTGCAGATTAGATTGAAAAAAAAAAGGAAAAGAATCCTTTTTTTCTGATGGTTAAGCTGAACCCTTATCCCGAGATAGCTTCTTCCAACGAACTATTGCAATTCGAAAACATGAGAAGCAATAAAATACACCAGGTTTTGGCACTAAGAAAATAAACAGCAAAAGAAGACAACTAAGCAAACTAATTGTGGAGTTCTATTAGATTCAAATATGAAAAGACAAAATGACGACCTTCTCATGAAGAAAGAAGGAAAAATCTTTTGGCATAACAAAAAAACCAGATCTGAACCCTATTGATAAAATGAAACTTTATATAACCAAAACATGTACTTACCTGAATCATTCGAACAAATTTCTCCAAAGGCGAATGAGAGAGATAAAGAGATTTCCTTTCAACACGCCCTCGGAGAATGGCAGCTTCAAATTTCTGGTGATCACAATCCCATTAAAGTGTAATACGTCTATTATATAACCCCTTCACACACAAAGGAGTTGACATTAAGCAAATATACTTTTAAATGCAATTGAAAGGGCAACTTTGAAAACCTCAAATAAAAAAATTTGATCTGGCTATATATTAATACTATAGATAAACCATGTGAAAAGTTTATGCTTTCCCAGCTAAAGAACAGGTGATCTGCAGCTGCTATAGAAGGAAAGTGGGCTCTTTGATATATATATACACACACGTCATAATTAAACCATTTCAAGATTTGATCTTTTCCTATAACCCAGCGAACTTTAGGTCTACTACACAATTAAAACCAAAATTCCACGTCCATATAATATACTTACAACAAAAATTAAAGCTGTTTCCACCAATTATTCTGTGAACTCAAATTAAAATAGTGCGAGTGAAAGAGATGGAGGTATCAATCAAATACTGTCGGTTCCTTGATATTCACTTAAATTTGTGAAGTTGAGAAAAAAACCCACAATTAAATGAAAAGAGAAATAAATGAAGAAAGAGCCAATGGGAGGTGATGTTGGTGAAAGGAAACGGTCAATGAAGATGGCCCAGAAAAATCGATGTATATACAAATACAACCTTCCCCGCGTACATTCAGTTATAGAAAAAGACGAGAAATTAAATACTATTCCGTCCGTGCTATTATTCTTATTCTTGTCTTATATTCTTTTTTTGGTTCTCCCCTTATTTTTGTAGTGTTTCTATAAAAAGGAAATATACTTCTCTCAAATCTTATTCTTGTCATATATTTTTTTTTGGGCTCTCCTGTTATTTTTGTCGTGTTTCTATAAAAAGGAAATATGCTTCTCTCACAAAAAGTTATGGATTTCACCATTTTCTATTTTTTTTACCTTTTAAATATTCTTCTCCTTAATACTCGTGCCCAAAAGAAATGAGACAAGACCTTAATACTCTTACCCAAAAGAAATGAGACAAGAATAAGAATAATGGGACGGGTGTAATATAAATTAATAATAGATCGAGTAAAATATTGCTTTGAAATGTGAGCCTTATCTTGTGCGTGTGCAATTGCCCTGAAAATTTCACACACATCCGTACGTGTCTGTGTGTGTGTTCGGCGGAGTAAAGTAATGGCAAGTAGCCTGACCTTTTCGTCGGTGGGTTGCGTAGAGATAGATATCGGCGGCGAATTGGATGTATACTATGACAATGTTGCTGGGATTTCGACGAAATCAAATCGAATTGTAAGGAAATTGCAGAAATCGTCTTTTGTCTTAAAAATAATTATTCGGGTTAGGGTTTGAGCTGTCCAAGAGTTCGAGTTTCTTTCACGCAAATGCGAGATGTTAGATTTATCTTATTTCTCGCTATTTAATCTTTTTTTAGGTTCCCCTCAAAAAAAAAAAAAAAATCTTTTTTTAGGTAGTACGGAATTAGACCCTATATATGAATTAGTATTAATTTATTATTACTACTACTCATTTAACCAAACTTTTTATATTTGTACTTGATTTTTTCTTTGTAATTTCTTCAAAGTCTCCCTTAGAATTGCTGTAATCTGTTTATATTGTTTTTTTCACAATTATGTTATGTCCTAACAAGTTGAGTTTTGTTGTACAAATTTACTAACTGTAAAATGACGATTTAACATGAATCTACAGTATTTTTGCATGGATGTCAACCCCTAAACAAGCACATCAACCTAAGAAAAAGCGGATCTCGATGACTTAAGTGATTTTTTTTTATATAATTAGAATAGAGTGTCAATTCTCAAATAAAAAAGAAAGAAAAGATTAGAATAGAATGTATCAAAATTTTAAATGACAAAGTAAAAAATATTCAAAGTTGCGATTAATTTATAATTGACCAGGTACTAAATATAAGAACAAGTACACAATTTAGTCGGTGAGCTTAGTCCTCTATAAGCTCATTTTAATCATTTTGTTCGCTATAAATAATTATTATATGGGAAATTTTAAATAAGTAATAAATACTTACTATATAAATACATCTATAAGGATAGGGATTTGTTTTAATTAATAATATTTATCCCGTCCATAAATGATCTGGAGAATACTATAATCTCTTGATGAAAACAGCGTGAACGCAACAAATTACTGCAAGAAATAAGAGAAACTATTGTTTACGCGGATCATCTGTGATCTGTCACAAATTTGACAATGATCTTCAACGGTGTTGGGTTGATTACTTCTTTAAAATTGGAATCAACAACCTGACTAGTATTGATTTTTTTCATCTCACTGAAGAACTAGACTTTTTTCCCAAAGGATTGATTTTTTTTTTTTTTTAATTCTTGACAATATTAAGCAGAAATAAAATACATTCAGAAACAACCTTTTTTTTTTTTTTGTCCTTCTGTAACTTAGCAGTCTTCATAATCGTTTTATGTAAGATTTTGAGAAAAGTTGCCACTTTAGTGAACTGTTTGCAAAGATTTTCATAGTTCTTTTGAATTGGGGGAAGGAGCGCAGTGGGGTCCTCACTATTAACAGTGGAGGTCTTCCGCTTGGATTATTTCCTGATAATGACGGAGACGATCCTGTGGAGCCAGTTTGGAAAGTGTCATTTTTTTAAAATAAAATCAAGATTTTTTTTGAACAAGTTTTTGCATGTCTTGAATCTTGATGCATGATCATAGTCTACTCAAGAAAGATATAGCACACCACACCTTTGGATAGCAACTACGAGTTTCCCTCTTGAGTCGTCGCCACCTACAAAAAGGAACACACAAGGTGAAGTAGTAGAACCCCTCATTACCATACTTACCATATATAAATTCCAGCTGCTGCACATATGTCATCAAAATGGATATCATACATTGATCAGATCACATATTGAAATCTCCAGATATACAGAGAGTTAAGCGAAGACACATTAACTTTATCTATCTACCAGCCAAAATGCCTTGAGCAACACCCAAGTATGAGTAGCTTCATCTTCACAGCATTCCAGTTAACACATTACAAGTAAGGCTGCTTCGTGCTCGTCTTCATTGGCAAAAGTGAACTGAAGATTGTGACCAGCATTGTTGCTTCAAACTAGCTATTAGGTTACATCACAAAAAAGGGGAGGTTCTGCGTGATCAATAAACACAATATCAAACCCCAGTATGAATAAACCATTGCCTAACAACTCTCATTATATATGAACTCATATAATGTTCCAATAAATGGTTATAAGATTATCATCAAAACAAATATATATGTGCAATGAAGTCGAGTATTAAATTCCTAATTGTAACTTACTATAATGTTTGGATACCTTCACATACTTGTCTGTCCTCCTCAAGTTCCTCATAGGGGCCTGAGAGTGGATGATTTTGATCTATCTGCAACGTTAGTGGGCTCGTTTCTTGAAGGTCTTTGCCTTAGTTTACGACATTGATTTTGCTCTCCAATACAAATCCCTTTGTCTTTGTTTAGATGCTTTCGTTTCTCAACCACCTTGGCAAGTTTACTCTCTTGTTGTTGCTGTTCATTCAGATCATCAGTGAATTTGGATTCATGAACCTGAGTTTCAACATCATATATATCATCAGCAACACTTTGTGAACTGATCTTATTCTGCATTTCAGTAGGATCTCGTATTTCAGCCAGCACATTGACCAGTTCTTGGTTCATTTCTACTTGATGCAGCTCTTTTGTTTGAAGATTTCCCTCAGCTTCTTCACCATCAGTTAAACACAATATTTCTGTTGGTTCTGTAAGTTCAACATATACTTGTTCAATGAGTTCGTCCATACTGACTCCCTCTTCTTGGTCCACCCAATTCGCACACTGAGTTTCTCCTTCCATCATCTGCATATCTCTCTTACGAGATCTTCCCCGCCCCATCCCGGTTTGAGGCTTATGCCTTGGATGAAACCTCTGTGGCCTAATTCTTTTGCTCCCCTCCTCACTTGTCAGTTTTCTCCCGCATGACGATGGAATAGTTATAGTAGTAGAGCAATTATCTCCCGTATTCTGTTGCAGTGGCTCAATCTTTGATTCATTTATTCTATATTCTTCTCGAACATCAACAATCGGCATGCTTTGCTGTAGTAGACTCTCAAGATGGACATATTCTTGATTAGCTGCTTCTTTCCTTACAATATTTTCATCATCAGTTGCCTCATCTTCTGTCAATAGACTTAGTATTTCTACGACTCGCATACCATCCATACATATATCACCTCCCACCTCCCGACCCCTACCCCTTCCCCTACCTCTACCCCTACCCCTACCCCGGCCACCAGCACGAGCACCACCCCTGCCCTCTTTGTACTTGGGATGAATTCTAATTCCTATTGAATTCTGCTTCTGTCTTTGACTCCTTTTTCTACAATTCCTCTTCTTCTTTAGATCAAAACTCCGGCTAGAGCCAGAGGTGTCACTAGATGCACTGGTAGGACTAAAGCTAGAGACGGGGCTGGGGCTGGGGCTGGGGCTGGGGCTGGGGCTGGTAGTACAAGTAATCCTGAGGTTGGGCTTAGAATCACGGTCGTCGTTAGTGATGGTTGGTGTACCAATGAAGTAGCAACCATCATGGGTCTTAGTAAGATTACCAATTTTAGAAAGGCTCTTCAAATGGTGGTTAAGCAAAGCAGCATGAATCCAAGGCAAGTCCTTATATTCTTTCAAAATAAACTTAGATATTGCCTCCTCATCCGAACCCCCTTCCTCATTCAATTGCTTTATTGCATTTTCAATCATCTGCACCAAAATTATCAATATTACACCTCATTAATTAAGAAATAACAGCACATTCCAATTAATTCCATCCATCCAGGTATATATGTATAGTATAAACAACAAAAATTAATTATCATCAAGAATTTCCGTCTCAAATCTCAATCAAGCCAACTGATTTCAATCTATATATAGTCCTGCTTAGCATACGGCAGATTTTTTTATGAAAAAAGGAAACTTTTCTACAGCCATGAAAATGTAGATGCAATTAAGTGAAAAGCACCCATAAGATGATCATGAGCTTAAAGCTTTACCGAATCAACAATTAATCTGCCCAGAAATCAAGAGAGTGTAGTAAAAATGCATGCTTGAAAGGAGAAATGGCGGTTTGTGCATAATGCCCGGAAAAGGACAGAAAGAAGGAAAGCAAGTACCCAAGCATAAGGGGGGTGATCAGGAGTGTGAATAGTGGGAATCAATTCTTGAATGCGCTTCTTGATCAAGGTTTCCCGCTCGCGGGAGAGCGATTTTGCTGGAGCTGAGCCTATAGCGCATTTCATTAGCAGCGATTTCAGGTTTTCAAGCGCGCCGCCGTGAGCGCTGGTGGTTGCATTTGCATGCGGCAGTGGCGGTGGTGGCTGGTGCCTGTCCATTTCTGTGGCCTAATTTTGGAATTTGAGTTGACTAAGAGTCCTGTACCAGCACCAACATCTCTTGTCTTTAAATTACTTTCCTCTAAAAAAATAAAATAAAATAAATGGCCATACTATGGCCGGTCATATAGGGCTACATAAGTAATTGCATAATAATTATAATTAATAAACTTTATTTGAATTATTAATTTACATGTGTACCCTTGATATTATTTATGGAAAAAATCAATGCAAGATCATTTCTAAAATTACATTCCAAATCAAATCATTAATTACATCAATTAGAGATTATATTTTTCATTAATTAATATAAAAAATCAATTTGACCAAATCTAATTTACACTTTTGATTTTTTTCCAATAATTATCTTTCCAAATTATATTCATTTTTCATTTTAATTAACGAAATTTTGTTTTCTATTTAAAATATTTGAATTTGTACATGCATGTCATATACAATATGAATTCTTACATTAACACAATATATTTCTGTTTATTTTTGTTCAAAAAGTATATGAAAATTCAAAATTCATCCTAAAACTCGTTTAGATCAATTAGATCCGATCCATATTTAATTTTAATTTTATTCACGTTTAGATCAATTAACTTTAAATTTGAAAACTTAAAACATATTAGAACACGTTTAGGATCATAAATAATTTCAATAAACACGTTTAGGAATTGAAAAGTAAATTTGTTAAATTTATAACTTAAATAAAACACGTTTCCTCCCATTAATTAAATAAATTATCATTATCTAAGAAAAAATCAAAATATGGTCCGGATCTCTCTTTTTTCCCAATTGAATTTTGCTTTACAAATTCCCCTAAAAAAATAAAAATTTGCTTTACAAATTATTTTTATTTTTATATATCTAATCGTGTGATGGTGATTATTATAATTATATATATATATATACTAGTAAGTAGCCCGTCGAAATTCGATGGGAAATAACTTTATCTTTTAATTTATATGTATATATTTTTAAAGTAATTTTATATCTTATTTAAAAGTTGTGATATTGTTCGCGTTAATTATTAATCAAACTTAGAAAATTAATTATTTTACGTATCTAAATTTATAATTAGGAATGATAATGGATCGGGTATACTCATTCATTATATATTTTTTTTAAATCTAAATTTGTTTAGAATTTTTCTACATGTTCGTCTTAATCTCGGTTAAAATAGTGATTTTACTGTACATATTCGTCTCAAATCCGTTGAGTAATACTCGATAAAAATACGAACACTCCAAATAAAATTAATTAAAATTAGTAAAAATCATTCTTTCTATGTTATTTGAACTGTCTCGTTGGTTTATGCTAAATTACTCGATAAAAATCTAAATAAAGTTAATATTAATGAAAATTAGTAAAAATCCTTCCATTTTAAGTATATTTGAATCGTCTCGTTGGTTCATGTTAAATCGATATATTTAATCTTTTCCAAAATGCGGAAAAAAAATATGTTTACATCTTTAAAGTAATATTAATTAAACTTAGTAAAAATCCTTCTTTATATGTTATTTGAACCGTTTCGTTGGTTTATGCTAAATTACTCAATAAAAATCTAAACAAGTTAATATTAAGAGGTCCAAATAATTTGGTACCAAAATTTAAAGAAGATAAGTTTTTTAACCCTAAACTTAAAACTACAAGTTTTCTATACCAAAATTGATTAAAAGACTAAAATACCCTTTACTATTTTAAATTTTGTCTCTCTCTCCATCTATCGGTCCCCCACCACAAACCCACATTCTCTCTCTTATCTCTCTCGACCGAAACCACGAAGAAGAAGAAGCACGAAGAAGAAGCACGCTCTCGACGGAAGACTTGCGGGCACGATGAGTTCGTCCGAGACACAATCTAACCACGATGGAGAGGCGTCGTCGTCGCCGGCGCATCACGAAGAGGAAGAGTTCCTAAACGAGCCGCCGGTTAGTGCGCCCTAATTTTCGAAATAAATTGAAATTTTTTGGCAAATTTCGATGTTTAATTCATGGGTATTCATGCTAAAGTTAAGTTGCGGAGAAATGTACATGTTCTATGCGTTTAAATGTTGATTTTTGGTGTGAATTTGGGCTGAATTTATATGGGCACGATGGGGGCACGATGGGATTGGGGGCGATGGTGTTGGGGTCGATGGGGTGGGCACGACGGGGCACGATGGGGTTGGGGGCGATGGGGTTGGGGTCGATGGTCGGGCGATGGGTGGCACGGGGGTTTGGGGGCGATGGGGGTTGGGGTCGATAGCCGGGGCGATGGTCGTGGCGATGGGGGCTGGACACGATGGTGGACACGATGGGCGCGCGATGGCACCATCGTGACTTTGCCATCGTGCCCAGACAGGCCGGTATTTTTTTTTGTGTTTTGTCTTGTTTTTTTGAATTTGCTCGTGAATTTATTGCTTATGGTTGCCCGTTTTGTTATTGTAGGAGGGTTGTGTATGGAAAAGGCCCACGTTACGAGCTGTGACACGTGGAATCAATTTGTATATGCGTTGTGATGTGTTTAAAGAGATACTTTCCACGCTGCGTCGCATTGGCGGGCCTAGACACGGAGAGCGTGCGATAGAGCACTTTACCTCCGGGGTCGTGGGCAGACTGATTAGAGTTAGGCGGACGGGCAGTGCTACTGGTGCCCTTCACCACCTTATAGCCCGACAGCTGCAGGGCGACCACATACCCCCGCATGAGTCGTGGTTTCAGCTCGGGGGTCGGACCGTCCGTTTTACACCCCGTGATTATGCCCTAATCACGGGACTTCACTTTGGAAACACGGAGTTCGACACTACTGAGACTCACCTGAACCGTCCTGACAGTTTATTTCACCGGCATTTTCATGCCAAAGAAACAAAGGTGAGCGAGCTGCGCAACAAGTTCAAGGAACGCAAGTTAGGAGATGAAATGGAAGATTATTTGAAGGCCGTGAACTTGTTGGTTTACTACTACTTTCTCTTGTGCCGGGACAAGATGTCGGTCGAGAACTGGGCATGGGCACTTGTAGAGGACTTTGAGCAGTGGGACAGGTTTCCCTGGGGTGCTTACACGTACCAGGTGTTGACTCACTACATCGACACCGTGGCTCTTACTCCCAGACAGGAAGAGATTGACTACCACTTCTACGGTCCAGTCTGGGTCCTGCAGCTTTGGATGCACGAGGCATTTCCTCGTTTGGGACGCTACTGCGGAATGAGAGATGAAGTGATCAGGCTGCCCCGATGCTTGATGTGGGAGACGGGCACTGTGAAGGCGGACTTCACTACCTTTTTTGACCAACCGGTACGTAAATCACTTTATTTTTTATGAATTTTTTAAAATTTCAAAATTTTATCGATATATAATTGTTATTTTATACGTATTTCATTACAGCTCGAAATGAATGATGTCCCGTTGGTCCCGATGGAGGAAGAGGAAGCCGAGTACTACTTCCTTAGCTTTGAGAACGGGGATCCGTTTGATGTGGTGTACCCGAAGCCGGTCCGAATTGCTGGTCGGGGTAGGGCAGAGGTTGTGTTTGCGGGGCCCATCAAGAACAAGGGCAAGATCAAAGTTACGACAATGGAGAAGATGAAGGCGACCTTTGGAAAGGTGTCGAAGCGTCGCCGAGAGAGTAGTCCTCTCACCCGTCCTCAGACAGCAGAGCGAGTGTACCAGGAGAGGCCGGAGGACAGGGTGTGTTGTTTGCACGGACAGCCTTGTCCGGAACACAGAGTCAGCACTGACGACGTCGTCGATCGCCGGTTGAAGGCGATCTTGCACGACGACTCGGCACGTGCTTTCCTTGCTCGAGTAGCTGATAGGGTCTTCACTAAGATCGTGGACTACTTCGGTCCTAGACGGAGCAGGAGTTATCAGCAGCACTCTGCGACTAGCAACAGGTCGCAGCGTGACCAGCCCCGCCACTCCGCTGCTGCAGGCCCTAGTCACCACTCTGCGGCTAGCCACGGGTCTCAGCGTGACCAGCCCCGCCACTCCGCTGCTGCAGGCCCTAGTCACCACTCTGCGGCTAGCCACGGGTCTCAGCGTGACCCCCGCCACTCCGCCGTCGCTACTACTACTACCACGACTTCGAGGTGGATCGTGATTGTGCGGGAGATCCGCTACACCACCAGCCGCTTCCAGAGCCTCGCTTCCCACGTACCTCACCTGGCGGTTTGCGGCGGCGGCTTTCGGAGTTGGCCGCCGAGAGAGAAGAGGAGGAGCATGGTGAGTTTGGTGAGAGTAGTCCTCCTCCGAGACACCCTAGGCCGTCCTGTGCCGCACTACGTACGCCATATGTTGGTGAGACGCCCGGCTCTCGTGCACGAGATCGGTCGGCGGTCGCTCGCCTTCGTACATATGGGCGACAACACTGTCTGCGTGATAAAAGAGATTGACCACACGGTGACGCAGACGTTTTCGACCTTGTGGAGAATGTGGACGAGTGCTTCACTGCAGAGGTAACATTTCTTGCAATTTAACGTCTTCACATATTTAAATTATTTACATTGATTTATATATCGTCATGTAATGTAAATTTTTTGAATACAGGTCATGGATTTGTACGTGCTCTTCACTAGGTGTAAGCAGCGAAGGGGGGTTGCAGGAGTTGGTGCAGTGACCACTATTGTTCAAGGGTCTACGTTTTTTGTAAGTTTTTGTTTGACTTTTATTTGTTGTATTAGTTGGTTTACAAAAAATATTTTTAACTTGTTTTACCTTTTTAGGCACTGATGCTTAAAGAGTTCCACGAGCTAAGTCCAAAGGGCAACCAAGTGAAGGGAAACAAATGGATATTGCCACAACCTATACTGGATCTCTTTCATGGCATGGACACACCGAACGGGATCCCGTGGTTAAACTGCAACACAGTAAGTGATGTTAAATTGATTATAAGTTGTTTTTTCTTTCAAATTGTCAGTATTCTTGATTTACAGTTGTACTAATATTTGTTATTTGAATAGATTATTGCCTTTTGTTGTCTTGATGAGCATTGGGTCACTGCGAAGATCAAAATAGATGATTGGTGCATCGAATTGTATGACTCATTGTCACACCAACATGACGCCAATAAATCTCCTCGGATAAAGCAGATGAGGCCCCTCACTTGTCTCGTTCCTAGGCTACTAACTCTGGGGAATTACTGGATGAATAACCCCCGCAAGACAAGAAGAGAAGACTTCATGCCATTGATCATAATGCCACCTAGTGAGCAGTTCGCCCAGACCGATGGGGTCAGTTGCGGTCCTTTTTGTTGCATGTATCTAGATCGTATGGTGTCCAAACATCCAACAAAAAGGCATACAAGGAATATTGATGTGAGATACATTAGGAGCTATCGTAAAGAGATAGGTGCTAGGATATTTAGCTTGTCTTTTGATTTGTGATTTTTTGTACGATTGACCATGCCACTCTTATTTATAATATGTGGTTCATTTGTCCTAATTTTATTTATTTGTTGAGCTTCTGTTGTGTTTAGAAATTGGAAAATGTAAAAAACAGGGCCGAAGCGGGTTTCCTTTGTAAAGCGGGTGCACCCGATTCGGCGGCTCACCCGCCTCGGTGGGGTACACGAGCCTGCCCATCGCGCCCATCGCCCACGATTGGGAGACCCCATCGCCCCCATCACCCCCATCGTGCCCATCGCCCCCATCGCCCCCATCGCCCCCATCGTGCCCATCGCCCCCATCGTGCCCATCGCCCCCATCGTGCCCATCGCGCCCATCGCCCCCATCGTGCCCATCGCCCCATCGTGCTCACGATGAAGTCCCCATCGTCCCCAGAAGAACAGGCATCGATAAGTATTTTTAATACCTTAATGTTATTCCATAGTATTTTTTATATCATATAAATACTTTTTTATACCTTACATACATACTTATGATCAATCTGAATGTTTTTTGCAACATCGATCATATACAACATATAATTTGAGAATTTGAAGTAAATATTCATTGAGATCCTTTTCATTCTTAAGATATGATATGATTCATAATCATATTAAAGACTACATTTAAATTATTTCAAATGTTCGTTTTTACTTATGAAATTCTTAAATAAGCAATTACAAATCAATATATCAGCACCACATCAACATAAAGTCCAAAAATGTCTATAAAATCAAAATTTCTTGAGGGGGCGATGGGACATGCATCGTGAGGGCGATGGCCACGATGGGAACGATGGGGCGATGGGGTGAGGGGGCGATGGGCACGATGGGGGCGACGGGGGCGATGGGCACGATGGGGGCGATGGGCACGATGGGGGTGATGGGGGCGATGGGGTCTCCCAATCGTGGGCGATGGGCGCGATGGGCAGGCTCGTGTACCCCGCCGAGGCGGGTGAGCCGCCGAAGCGGGTGCACCCGCTTTACAAAGGAAACCCGCTTCGGCCCTGTTTTTTACATTTTCCAATTTCTAAACACAACAGAAGCTCAACAAATAAATAAAATTAGGACAAATGAACCACATATTATAAATAAGAGTGGCATTGTCAATCGTGCAAAAAATCATAAATCACAAGTGCATCGGACATTTTCTGATTGTGTGTTCTTCACTACCACAATTGCTGCATTTTTTCTTTCGTCGCCGTCTCTGACTCGATGGTTCTCCCTCCGGGGGAATATTTATATCGACATCTAAAGCGAGTGGTTCGGTGCAATTCTTTCTATTGTGGCCGGTCCCCTTACACTTAGAGCATTTTTGGCTACGGCGTGTTGTGGGCGCACCTTCAACTGCTGAACGAACACGCTGTGTCCTCGGACGGCCGGCTTGACGAACTCCCACCGGTGGCAAGCAAACGATTCTTGCAATATCAGGCGGGACATTCCACTCCTCGGGATGTGGTACCGGCCTAATGGATTCTCTGTAAGTCTCGCGCAAGTCGTGTTGCTTGTAATACCGACTTACGAAATCAAACAAATTGACAGTGTTTCCTTGGGTCCTGTAATGAACAAAAGTTAGAAATATTGAGCCATGAAAATACAAATGTAATACCGACTTACGAAATCAAACAAATTTACGCTTGTACATACCTGAGGGCGGCAGCTGCATGACGACATGACATCTTATCCTGATCGAACTCACGACACTCACATGTCCAATTCCCAAGGTCCACCTCGAAGACCATCTTCTTGTCTTTCACTTTATAAACATTGTCAGTGGTAGGTTGAGCAATGACTTGCTTCCACTGTCACAGCAAGCTTGTTGAAGGCCTCGAGTGTAATCTCATGCTCTCTCTCCCTAGCTAATGCCCTCTTCTCGTCGAACCATTTCTCGACAATGCAACGATACACCTCAAGTAACGAGCAAATAGGTAAACGTCTAGCCCACAGTAGCCTAGAGTTCAAGCTTTCGGCGGCATTGGAGGTCATGAAACTGTACCGTCGAACTGGGCAATGCGACCTAGACCACCTATGAACACCAATTTCGGAAAGTCGTGTGTGAGCACCCTCACATGAAGCTTTCAAGGCAGAAAAATTCTTCTCGAACTCTTCAACACGATAAACATACGCTGCATTTTGAAAGATGGCAAGAGCTCGACGGCCGTATCGCGTCAGATTCTTCTGCATGTGGTGAAAGCACAATCCGTGCGCTGCAGTCGGATAGATGGCTTTCACGGCATTACGCTGCCTCAAAAAATGTAGATACGACGGGACCATCTGATACGACTTGTCAAAGTCACCGTATGTCTTCTCTATCGCTATATTCCTCGTTTCTAGAGCGAGGCTGTACAACATGTGAACACCAAACTCTCTGCGCATCTCTTCCATCATCTCTCTCGGCTTCAAATACACACCCTCGCAAACCAACCTACGAGCAAAGTACACGGCTGCAACTTTAGCAGTCACCGTCCGCTCGGCAGTACGGATCACGTTCAAGTGGCAGCTGTGATCCAAAGTCAACTTCGTAATGTACCAAATCGAGTCGCCCTCATCTTTTGGCCCCTGAGCACACAACCTAAACGTGCAATTATTCCTACCGTGCTTGCAGAGAAAGACTATACGATTTCTGGCGGAACGATCAATGACATACTCTAGCATGTGCTCCAGGTGATACATTCCCACAGCCATCTTCAATTCATACTTGGACTGAAACGTAGCCCCCACTACAAGTTGACTAGTGAACGGTCCGGGCTGCTCAACCCACCCAAGTGGCGCGCGCCGTCACACTCGACCAGGAATGCTCCAATTGCCTAGGCCGTCGCGTAGTTCATCATCATCACGACCAATCCGATGCTCGATGTGAAATTCGGTGCCCGAAGATCCCGTTTACTTGTTCGTCGTCTAATCCAAGCAAGAAACTCGCAGTCACGCATTCAATTATATTCTTACGGCGTTCATCTTCTTCGTCGTCGGAGATGTGAGCACCCTCTCGCTTCGGTGGCATTCTATCATCATCATCCTTAAATAGACCCCGTCGTCCACTGCCTTCCACGTACACCTCAGGGGCAAAAATACTGTCTCTTTCAAAGACATAAACCATCGGATCCGACCTTTTCTCTTGCACTAGCAATCGAAGTAAATCTGTATCACTATTTAATAAAACTCTACATCTGCTCCCATCCCTCAAAACAGTTAAATAGGATAGCACATACTCGGAATCTCTTCGACCACACAAAGCATCTTTAATCAGATTCATGAGATGATCTCGATCATCATTCGTATCGTCCATGTGCACAACAACAGTACTCCCGCCTAAGTAAGCCAATCCCTCCCACTGACCTCCAAAACGTACAATAACACGCCGCCGCCCCATCTAAAAATCAAAGAAAGAAGAGAGATTAGGGTTACAATACGAAAAACAGAAATTTACATCACAAACTGCCAGGGCACGATGGTCATCGAGTTGGCCATCGTGCCCATCGTGCCCATCGTGTCCATCGTGGGACGATCGTGGGCACGATCATGGGCACGATCGTGCCTTCTACATCGTGCCATCGTGGGGAGAAACCCTTCGCCCCCGACAGAAAAAAAATTCATAGTTTCCAACCCCTTACAAATCACACAAGGCGAGTTATTTCAACTATTTTTTCTCCTAAACATATTACTAAACTTCAAGTTATATTCGAATTTAAACAAATATCACTTAACATCTACATATTCCATGCAAATCGAAGACAATTTTGGGACACGATGGTCAAGGCACGATCGTGTTTACTTGGTCACGATCGTGCCTTGCCATCGTGAGTTAAATAACACGCACTAGTATACCTTCTTTATGAAGCCAGAAACGCGATGCCGGCTTTTCTTGATATCTTTTTCTTCTTTGAATTCACGTTTCGATAGATTGGAGTAGCTTTTTTCTCTTCTTTTTCTTCTTCTTTCTTTTTAGGGTTTTGTGGTTTTTGGTGTTTTCAATTGTAGTGTTGTGATTAATTCGAACCTAACTAGGAGTTCTAAACCTTGTCAACAACCTCTCTTACGCAAACTTTAATGAACTACCTTCATTAAATCCTAGTTTCATCCGAAAATCTTCAGAGAATCGGATTTGGTAGGGTTCAATAAATGAAACCCTAGTTTCATCCGAAAATCTTCAGAGAATCGGATTTGGTAGGGTTCAATAAATGAAACGCGACAGAATCTGCATTAAATATTACTTTCCATCGTGTCCAATAGCACCATCGTGTCCACCCATCGTGCCCAGCCATCGTGTCCAGTGGCCCCATCGTGTCCTCCCATCGTGTCCAGAAGAAATCTGGCCGACGACGGGAGAGAATTGAGAGAGATTGAGGTTGTTTTTTCAGATTTTTTTTTAATTCATAGGTGTATTATTTATTTATTAGTTTTTGTAAAAGGGAGGGCACTTTAGTCTTTTAAATGATTTTGGTATAGAAAACTTATAGTTTTATGAATGAGGTTAAAAAACTTATGCTTATTAAGTTTTGGTATTTTTTCGTCCAATTTCTCTAATATTAATTAAAATTAGTAAAAATCCTTCTTTTTAAGTATATTTGAACCGTCTCGTTAGTTCATGTTAAATCAATATCTCTAATCTTTGCCAAAATGCGGAAAAAAATATGTATACATTTTTAAGTGTTTTTGTGCTCTTCTTTAGCTACCTATCCTACATTTGATTCAATGTATATACAATCTAGAAAGCACTAGTCGAAGTTTTTAGAAAAACATTTTTAACCGTCTCGTTAGTTCATGTTAAATCGATATCTCTAATCTTTGCCAAAATGTGGAAAAACATATGTTTAAATCTTCAAGTTTTTTTGTTCTTTTCTTTAGCTACCTATCCCACATTTGATTCAATGTATATATTTTCTAGAAAACACTAATCGAAGTTTTTAGAAAAACATGAATGAAAAAATGAAAAGGATTCAATATAGACATGTTGATTACATATATTTATTTAGTCTTCATAGAAAGATTTTCATTTACAAATTTTCTATTGATTATTATATATGAATTAAGAATATATAAAATAAGGATTATATGAATGCATTCCCAAATTGTTATTATTTTAATACGCATAATAGAAGAATTTAATTAAATAGAGGGAAAGATAAATATGAGATGCATGTGATATTTCAAGAATATGAAATTAATAAAATTTTAACTAATAAAAATAAAAATTAGAATATATATGAATTAAAATTAAACAAATTATCAGAATAAAGGAAAATCTGGACGGAGCGTTTTTCGTATTAGTAATATATATATATATATATAATTTTGATATGATGCGCGCTTGATATGAGCGATTCTTGAGCGACATCTTCCACGTCATCATTTTCTTTTTTGCTTTTTAATTTAACCACCACCCCCACCCCCGTCTTTGATTCTCTCTATGCTTATTCCATCTTCTCTGTTTCTGCAGCTTCTTCCATTATTTCCTTGCGACTTTGTATTGGATAGGAAGTGCTAATTCTAAACTCCAAGACATCTAGTGGTTTAACTCATTGTTGCAATTAAGTTTCTCCATTTCATAGATTTCAATAATTAATTTTGTTAGTTGCTGATTAGTAAAATCGTAGAATCAAACAATAATTTCAATATTGGGTTCAGGGTTTAAGGTTTATTATTTAGATGAATCATAGAATCACACATTAATTTTAATACTTTGTGCGCTTTTGAACACCGGCAAAAACTTGGGTGAGACCGGTCTCTAATAAGAGACCGGATCTCACCCAAGTAGCAATATATAAAATATATAGTGACTAGCTTATAAAATAACCACTGGTCCAGTGGTCAAATGTCCCGCCTGCTATATGGGATGTTGTGGGTTCGAGTCTCCTGAGAAGCAAAACAGTGCGTTCTTGCTCTATATTTTTTTTGTGCATTGTGAAATCTATTGAGACACTTTGAAGTGTCCTAATAACTTTGTGATATTTAAGTGTCCTATTATCTGTTTTGTTTATTTTCACTTTTTTTTGTTTTTCTTTTAAAATAATTTATTCCAAAAATATTTATTAATCTCCAATTAGAGTTTATTGATTAGCAAATGTTACTTTTCTTTTCGTGAATTATTATTTTTTATTCCTGACAAAACGTCAATTATTAAATTGAAAAAATATTACCTTTCTTCTCGGAAATTATTACTTTTGATCCCGAAAAATATTACTTTGAAAAATATTATTTTTGTTTACGACAATTGTTACGTTGAAAAAATATTACTTTTCTTCTCGTGAATTATTACTTTTTATCCAGACAAATATTACTTTGAAAAATATTACTATTATTTACGACAATTGTTACATTAAAAAAATATTACTTTTCTTTTCGTGAATTATTACTATTTATCCCGACAAATAGTAATTGAAAAATATTACTTTTGTTTACGACAATTGTTACATTGAAAAAATATTACTTTTTTTCTTGTTAATTATTACTTTTCATCTCGATAAATATTACTTTAAAAAATATTACTACTTTTGTTTACGACAATTGTTACATTGAAAAAATATTACTTTTCTTCTCCTGAATTATTACTTTTTATCCCGACAAATATTATTTTTGTTTACGACAATTATTACATTGAAAAAATATTACTCCCTCCGTCCACAATAAATTTGCCACATTATGGATGGAACGGGTTTTAATAATATGTTGGTTGATTCTATTGTGAGTGAAATAAAGGTCCCACTTTTATATAGGTTTTTTTGTGTTGTGAGTGGAAAAGTAAGTGAGGTGTGTGGGGTTTATTACTATAAATGGATGTAGCAATTTTTTTGTGGACGGACCAAAAAAGAAATTGTGGCAAATTTATCGTGGACGGAGGGAGTACTTTTCTTCACGTAAATTATTACTTTTTATCCCGACAAATATTACTTTTGCTTACGATAATTGTTACATTGAAATAAATTATTACTTTTCTTTTCGTGAATTATTACTTTTTATCCTAACAAATATTACTTTTGTTTACGACAATTGTTACATTGAAAAAGTATTACTTTTCTTCACGTAAATTATTACCTTTTATCCCGATAAATATTACTTTTGCTTATGACAATTGTTACATTGAAATAAATTATTACTTTTTTTCTCATGAATTATTACTTTTTATCCCAACAAATATTACTTTTGTTTACGACAATTGTTACATTGAAAAAATATCATTTCTTCTCGTAAAATATTACTTTTTATCCCGATAAATAGTACTCCCTCCGTCCCATAATAAGTGGCTACTTTCTTTTGGGCACGAGTATTTAGGAGAAGAGTGTTTAAATGGTAAAAAGATAAAAAGTGGTGGAGCCCACATCTTTTGTATGAGAGAGGGTGTTTCCATATTAGGAAAGTGGCCACTTATGATGGGACAGTCCAATAAGAAAATGTGGCCACTTATGGCGGGACGGAGGGAGTATTACTTTTGAAAAATATTACTTTTGTTAACGATAATTATTACATTGAAATAAATTATTACTTTTCTTCTCATAAATTATTAGTTTTTATCCCGACAAATATTACTTTTGTTTATGACAATAGTTATATTCAATGAATCATTACTTTTCTTCTCAATAATTATTACTTTTTATCCCGACAAATATTACTTTTGTTTACGATAATTGTTACATTGATAAAATATTGCCTTTTTTCTCGTCAATTATTATTTTTCATACTGATAAATATTACTTTGAAAAATATTACTTTTGTTTACGACAATTGTTACATTAAAAAATATTACTTTTCTTTTCGTGAATTATTACTTTTATTCCGACAAATATTACTTTGAAAAATATTACTTTTATTTACGATAATTGTTACATTGAAAAAATATTACATTTCTTCTCGTGAATTATTACTTTTGATCCCGAAATATATTACTTTGAAAAATATTACTTTTGTTTACGATAATTGTTACATTGAAAAAATATTATTTTTCTTCTCGTGAATTATTACTTTTTATCCCGACAAATATTACTTTTGTTTACGATAATTGTTACATTGAAAAAATATTACTTTTTCTCTATTGAATTATTACTTTTTATCCCGATAAATATTACTTTGAAAAATATTATTTTTATTTACGATAATTGTTAAATTGAAAAAATATTACTTTTCTTCTCGTGAATTTACTTTTTATTCCGACTAATATTACTTTAAAAAATATTAGTACTTTTTGTACGACAATTAAATTGAAAAAATATTACTTTTCTCTCATGAATTATTATTTTTTATCCCGATAAATATTACTTTTATTTACAATAATTGTTACTTTAAAAAAATGTTAATTTTCTTCTTGTTAATTATTACTTTTGTTAATTACAATTGATACTTTTAGATAAATTATATTTTAAAATTATATCCTTACAAAAATTAATAATTAACAAAAGTAAAGTAACATTTGAACGTATAATAATTTATCTAGATATCAATAGAAATAATTTGATTTGATGAGAAATATTAATAATAGAAAAATAAAGTAAAAGAAAAGTAAAAGAAAAAAAGAAAGAAAATGAGAATTATCAATAAAATAGAAAAATATAGTAAGAAAAAAAAGAAAAAAAAATGATGTTTGTAAAAGGGATTGAACCCACGACAACCGAAGTTAGAGTTTTAAACCAGCAGCCTCAACCACCGGGCTACCTTTTCTAGATATGTCAACACCTTCAGTATAATATATATATATATATATATATATATATATATATATATATATATACTGAAAACACAAAAACTTAAAAAAAAAATAAAGTTGATCAACGGGTTTGACCCGTTTGACCCGGTTAACCCGACCCGGATCCGGTCTCTAATAAGTGACCGGTCTCACGGGAGACCTACTCTTGAACACCTGCAAGTTACTCATAGAAATTAAATTTTGTTTTTGCAATGGCTGATTTCCCATAGCTTTTCGGAACAAAGACAGACGCAAGGGAATCTAAGTAGCTTTTATTTTAATAATATTTTTCATATCAATTTAATAATCTTGTTATCAAATATATAAAAGAAAATATTTTCAAATTTAAGTAGGAGAATCTATGCTAAAAATAATACAGGGACATATTAGTACAAAAAAATTCTTCTAACCGATTCAAATTAAACCGACCGGTTTTTTAAAATTTTAAGAGTATTATGACTGGCCATATTATGACCACCTAGATTTATTCAATAAGATATTGCATTCCATTAATTAACAGTTTTTTCCTGTTTTTCTTTTTCTAGACGAGAGAAATCTGAGGTATATTTGTTGATTCTGCATTCTGGTAAGTTCCATGACCACGTGATTTCTATTAGTACTAAAAATGTACCATTTCGTACTTGAAGAAAATATTATTTTTCATATTTGAATAGATAACAAATTGAATACCATAATATAATAAACTAGTGGCATTATTCTTGCTCATAATAAACGTCATTTTTTGGTAACCGCACGTGTTAGTAGAGCTGTAGAACAATTTTGGACGTTTGATCATTTTTCTTGCCAGATAAGACAACAATTTCTCTTACAAGCCCTTTTGCAGTTGAAAAATAGAAACCAAGAAAAAAACTAGTACTATAATTGGCGCCATTTAAATATATGAGATCAAGAAAAACACTAGATTCTTGAGGAACCATTTTATTAGAAACAGCAACCTAATCTGGAAATCGAAGCCCCATATACATTTACAATGAGTCCATATGCTGTAGTGATATAACAAAGTTGAAGAAGACGATGACGAAGATTAAAGAAAATCTGCAAACGCACACACTAGGTGTAATTTTCACCATTTACTTGAGTAGGACTTTGTAGCTTTTCCAGAACTGAAATACGGCTGGAAGGTTTTCATAACTTCCTCGTACGTCGGCCTCTTATAGTCCACTGCCTGGTTCATGTCCAAACACAGGAGGGAAGAAAAAGAAGAAGAAGAAGAAAAAGAAGAAGAAGAAGAAGAAGAAGAAGAAGATTAGCTCTTCCTATAGACTCGTTTAGGAAGAAATCGGAGAATAAATAAATACCTGCTCGATGACTTCTTCAGGGGTAGCCCATTTCCATTCTGAGAATTCTGGTTCTGCTTCACCGTTTGCTAAGTTGATTTCGCCCTCGTCTGCTGTAAATCTCATCAGAAACCTATTAATCATTGGAATTGCAGTACGATATCAGCTTCTAACTAGTTTAAAATGTATTTTGCTAGTAGCACCGGTCACCAACACTGAAATGTGACTATGATTAATCAACAATGTCTAGTAATATTGAATGACATCTAGAATACTAACAGCTTCTCTTTTTTTCCATCTTTGGAGTAGTGGATATCCTTCCTAGTTCCATCCCGTGAACGCTATATGGAAAATTATAATGGTTTCTTGCACAGCGGGTTGAGTAACAAATGCAAATCAGAACTTCAAACACAAAGCATCGTCATAAACTTGAGACCAATGAACGATGACAGACACTTCATAATGGTTCCCAAAGTTAGTTAAAAGCAACACTTTTTAGAGACCTTTACAGATGCATTATACAAATATTTGTGTGGTTGTATATTGTATCCAAATAGCAGCAAATCTTTGCTTTATCTGTCTCTTTTGTTCATGGCTTTGATTATTCATTATAAGTAGAGAATCAAAATAGTAATAACAGATCATTCAATAGAACACTGACCATCAATAAGCATCTGAAATCTAAACGACGCATATTTGTGTACGTACATCAAACCAATTGCCAAAAGAGAATTTTCAGCAGCCATATCTAAAAACTCGAAGGGCAAGGAGAAACACGACAAAATTAATCACATTATTTGAACACCATAAACCAGATCTAAACAAGTTGGAAAATACTAGGCATGGTAACCAAAAGTACAAAGTTAAACTAGTAATCATTTAGTTCAATAAATTTCAATAACTATAGATGGTTTAATTGACATATATATAGGGCATGAGTTAGTCGTAGACATACCACTTTTGTGCCTGCCCGTGCCATTCTCCACCCCAGAGACGATTCACTTTTGACTTTACAGCCGGGGGGAAATCATATGTCAACCATTCTGGAACCTGATGATATTATTCATAAGACTTTAGAAACAAATAACAAACTTTTTCACATCTTTTAAGCTAATAATCAGCATCAGTGGCTCATATCTTCAAATTGTCAGATAGTGATCGCATAATGAAAATAAACGTAAGGTATGCTTCCTACAAATAAAGGGAAGCAATTGGCAGCCCTGATACAGAAACACAGACTACAAGCAGGTGGTACTCATAAGTCTCCCTCCTTTTTATCGTTAACTCTCCACTTAAACAGAAAGTTGAAAAACTTACATATATAAATATCACAGGAACATGATCACAACAAACAACTCTAACTAACCTCATCTATTATTTCAGCAGACACTACTCCAGTTTCTTCCCTCAATTCTCTGATTGCTGCAGACCTCGGTTCCTCTCCTTCTTCAATACCACCCTATTAAAGTTATGTACATAAGTATGGTAGAAAACAATATTCATAAATTATGTGAAAAGATTTTTGCAAATAGCCTCCAGTTGACAAAGCATTTGGGATAAGAAATTGATGCCTTCACAAGTGTAGTTTTTATCATATAACCGACCACCAGTACCTTCGACACAAACAAGGTCAAGATGCTTAACAGAAACAAGCAGATTTACAGAAATGGTTTTTTTAGTAGTTTCAGAGTATTTAAAGATAATTATCCAGATATACTTACAATGAAAGAGAATTATAGCAACTGACTGTAATCGAAATTTATGTGAAACAAATATAAATCATTGTCACAACTTATAATGTACTATTTTGAAATTATTACTGTGGCTTTACCTGAGGCATCTGCCATGCTCCAGGAACATTCAGTCTAGACGCCACAAACACCTGGAATTAAGCCATTTAGATATCAATTTGATTTTTATGTCAAATTTATACTTCATATTATTCAAGGGATTTCCTATTTAACTTAGGCCTAGAGAAACACATCAAGAAAAATAGAAAAAAACAATCAATTGAATAATTAGCAAGAATGAAGGAGGGAGCAAAAGATAAAAAAAAAAAAAAAACCATCTAAAATATAAGAGGGTTTGGGAAAAATTAGTTCAGAAATTATTAGAATAAGAAACAAGAAGCATATTTCTTCATCAAATTGTTAGTTAACGAAGAGGAATAAAGATTGAGTTTCCAGTTAATCAAAAACCAATAAAATCGAAAATTATTTCAGCTTCTGAGCTAACAAACAAAAATTACGAGAAATTTATCAATACCCTCATTATTCCGTATCAAACAGAACCAAAAAGATAGCATCTTGATGACACAAACGAACGGTGGCAACAACAAAACAAACTGAACACATACTGCTCATTCTCAAATTATTCAAAACTGCAGAAACAGCAAAACAAAATCTAAATCAAGAACGCATTTTTCCCCCATGACAACAAAGATTGTGTTTTCTCTACTTTTACTTACCATATTATCATCATTTATGAGACAAACTCCAACGTTAGGGCGATAACCAGAGGGCAGACCCTCCATTGATTCTCTCTCCTTAGTTGAAATTCAGCGGTGTCTCCAAAAAATGGAAAACTTGAGAGAGAGAGAGAGAGGAGAGAGAATCTGGGAGAAAATACAGATCACTATCAGAATATCACTTTAGCAGAAAGTCAAACACATTCATATGCACTGTTTGAATGTGTAAGAATGAGCTGATGATGACGTGGAGTGCGTTGAGATCAAAAAGACTTTTTCTGCTTTTTCTGCGCCCGTGTGTGCTTATCGTGCGCATCCAATTCTGTGAAAAATTTAGTATTTAATGATAATAATCATATTAATATGTAGTGGAATAAAGATACGGTGATGAGCAGCCGATATAGTCTTATCCCAACATTCATTCATTAACGTCTAGTTCATAATTGCGGATTTTCAATCTTTTATTTATTTCCACTCTTAAATTAAATTTCAATAATGACCCTTTTACATGTTGAGACCTTGCATTCGTGTCACTACTACTCAAGCTATAAATATATGTGATATATTCATATATATACTGTTTTAAAAGAGTGTTTATTTGTTGTTGGAATGAGAAATCTATGTTTATTTTCTTGTATTTATGAATATATAAACATATATTTTGTAGAGTTTTTTTTTTACATAATATATTTTCTAGAGTTAATTGCAAAGGTAAACATGTGTTTGCGGTGATCTCTAATTGTTACTATACTTGTTATTTTTTTCAAATTTACATATAACTTTTTTTTATCGTGAGATCCCGCAGCCGCTATTTTCGGTGCGCATTGGATAAACTCTTGTCCCTGTGTAATAGCCTGATTGTATTTGGCCTTTTGAGGGCTGATAGATGAATGCAAATGTTTATAAAATACGAGATCACAATCAGTCTAGCAGTAATGTTGTGTTAGATAGACGATGGTGTGGACATACCCCTATAATTGAAAAATATATAAAGAAGATGACTAAAGGAGTTAATGCTATTAAATTTAAATTCCAATATCAAATGGACATCGGAAGACAAAATTGATAAGATGAAAAATGGTTGGAGGAAAGTTGGAGCTTGACAACATTGCATAGAAATATATATATTTGCATTAATTTATAAGTTAATTAATAAAATTGCAAAAAATTCAAGTACTCTTGTTAAAATTACAAATTGCACTTAAAGGATTGTGTTTTTTCAATGAAGTGATGAGCCTGTTTCGGAAAAGAATGATATAGGAACACATCTTTATATAGGAACTATCATTAATTCTTTTTATCTATTGTCCAGATTTAATGGGTGCATTAAGTTACTGTAATTTATGCATTAAAAGTACATTAAATATTTTAGGGTAAATAGGTTTAAAATACACGAACTTTACACATATTTTGGTATTTCACATGACCTATAAAAATTGTGTCAAAATACATCAACTTAACACTTATTTTGGTATTTCACATGATCTTTAAAAATTGTGTCAAAATACAACAACTTAACATTTTTTGGTAATTTCACATAATTTTTTTCAGGCAAAAATCACTGCTTGCACGACAGTTGGTTTCTTGACATGACAATGACTTTTCTTAACTAAATTATGTGTGTGCATCCATCTTGGCAAGAAACGATGTCGTTTGATCAATTAAATCAAGAAATTCAAACCTATTAGTATCTAACCCTTACTGATTTCAAATGCCGTTCCAATCAAAATACAAAATAAAATTAAACGGAGTCGTTTCTTGCCAAGGAGGATGCACGCATAATTTAATTAAGACAAGTTATTGCCACGTTAAGAAACTAGCGGTCATGTCAGCAATGATTTTTTCCGGACAAAAAGAATTATGTGAAATTTTCTAAAGTTATTAGGTTGATGTATTTTGACACAATTATTAAAGATCATGTGAAATACCAAAATGAACGTTAAGTTGGTGTATTTTGACACAACTTTTAAAGGTCATGTGAAATTTCAAAATGTGTGTAAAGTTCGTGTATTTTAAACCTATTTACCCAATATTTTATGCATTTAAGTTATTTAGTTTATGCATTAAATTGCTGTAATTCATGCATCATCTCTCGTGATAAAAATGCATCATTCTGTATAAGAAAATGTTCTTACCGGATTCACACAACCTATATAGTACTACTTCCGTCCCATGATAAGTGGCTACTTTCTTTTGGGCACGGGTATTTAGGAGTAGAGTGTTTAAAGGGTAAAAAGATAAAAAGTGGTGGGGTCCACATCTTTTGTGTGAGAGAGGGTATTTCTATATTAGGAAAGTGGCCACTTATGATGGGACAGCCCAATAAGAAAATGTGGCCACTTATGACGAGACGGAAGGAGTATATAAAGAGAGATATACGGAGAAAAGTGGGTTTGGAGTGGAAAAAAGAAAGAAGAACTAGTGGTGGTGGGGAAAAAGGAAGGCGTTGACATTTGATGAGTTAATGGAAGGAAGAATCTTATATCGATGGCATTTCTGTTCATTTGAATTTTATATGATAAGATTATATTTTTATTTAATAAATAATACTACTCTATATGAAAGTAAAAGGTAGCAAACAATATGAGTCTCTTCAGGTGCCATAGATTCTCAAAAGTTTCGTTTTCTCTGTCATTTTTAATTTGTCTTTTTCTATATGCTGCTTAGTAGTTGGTACTATTAAATACTATTTTCTTCTCTCTATACATGTAAAACTTAATTTTAAATTGAACATCAAATGCGAGCTTGCGATCAACAATTATAAGTCCGATCAATTTTTACTTATTTTTAAATCGTGTCAGTCGTATAGAATTTGTTTGTACAATTTATCTCTTTTATGATGCGTAGATTTCAAGAATTTGAACTATTCCTAATTTCATAAATTTTAAAAAGTTGTTAATAAAATATACACAGATTTTACATGGCTGAAATTGGGCTTCTAGGCCCAATTAGCCCACGGACTTGTATAGAAATTAAGCCGAATATTTAATTTAATCCACCCGGGGTAAGGTAAGGTTATTTCTGTTTTATGGAGTATATTGTATTAAGAGTACATTAAGATAGAAAACTTTATATTCTTCATTAACAAATGTAAATAGCAAAAGGCCAAAGTTATGGAATTCTGCTGCATTAGGTTCTTCAATAAGAGAAGATCACAACACAAATGCTACATTTATAAACATATTTGATGGCAGAACAACAGAGGAAATGAAGAGAAATTACAATGTAATGGTATTACGCCTCTCAATTCTGATGATCAAATCATACACAAGTGGATGAATGGCTCTTGGTTGTTGATAGAAGGGACGTAACTGCTTCCCCAACTGTCAAGAACAGACCATCAGGCCTTGCTAACTCTTTCGCCTCGTCGGAACGTTGGAGTTTCTCAATCACTTCCCCCAATGGATTCACCAACACTAGCTGTGAACAAATTGAACAAAAATCAGCTCAAATTTTACTAAAAAATTGCTGCTCAAAGTTTTGCAGTGTGACAGTTAGCATTGTCATTGACTTGCCTCCAAGTTTTTCTTATGTAATGCCATCCTCAAATCTTTGAAAAATGAGACCCCATTTGTGTCTAATGCACTCACAGCTGCAAGAAGTAAGAAACAGTTTTAGTTCAGCAACTGCAGAAAAATGATAGAAATTTAAGCAGTAGTAAACTCACCAGATAAATCAAGAATCACAAATTTGAGTTGGGATTTGGAGTTTTCATTTTCCGTTTCGTAGTCTTGTATCCATCTTGTGATCCTGACAGACAGCAATTGCAGGTTGAGACAGGAAATGAGGGGACAAGAAATTTGATAATTTTATTAATGTTTGAGTTAGACCAACTAACCTTTCTTTGAGGTAAGTAGTGTTGGCAAAATTGATAGAAGCTTCAATGCTGAGAATCAAGAAGCCAGGGACACTAACAGCTTCTTTATAATGGTGAAGATCGCGATAAATATCTGTGCCCGGTATGTTCCCCAGCATCACAGTTTTAGGCCTTGTGATCTGCATCAGAATCTTGAAGATAGACATTCCAACCTACACACACAGATATATTGTTAGTTTTGAGTTAGCTAATTAATTTGAAAATGATTGAAGGAAATGTTTGTTTGAGGATCTAATTACTTACTGCTATGGCTAGGCCTTGCTCAACAGAGATGAAAAGGACTCCAAAGAAGGCACACAGCATCACCAGAAAATCAAATTTGTCGATTTTCCAGATTTCACAAGCAGCAGGAACGTCTATTAGGCCGATGACTGCTGTGACGATGATGGCGCCCAAGATGACATTCGGAGTGTACTGGAAGAGGGGCATCAGGAAGAGGAGTGTCACCATAACTGTCGCTGCCATTACTATGTTAGAAACCGCGCTTTTGCACCCTGCATTGTGGTTCACTGCTGATCTTGAAAAGGCACCTGTTGTTTTTTTTTTTTTTAATTGAAATCAATCTGTGAATTTCAAGTGTTTAATTTTTAGTGATGGTAGAATTATACTACTAGTAAATTAATTATTTGGACCTGTTGTGACATAGCAGGAGGTGGAGGAGCCAACTACATTCATTAGTCCAATTGCAATCATTTCCTTATTTCCATCAACTTGATAGTTCTTCAATGCAGCAAAAGTTCTTCCAACTGCAATTCCTTCCTGTGTTTTAACAAGAATATTTGATTAGTTTTCTTCTTTTTCTTTTTTTCAAGTTAATTAGAAAAAAAAAAGTGGGAGTTTGAGTTACTGTGAGTGAAATAATTCCGGTGACGAGGCCGGTTTTGACGACGAGTGCCAAGTAGTTGCCATGCAAACGCAGCATGTTCCATGAAGGTGGATTCAGACCTTCTTGTAGTTTCCCAATCTACAAGACGGACCCCCCTTTTCTTAATTACAAAAATGATTAATATTAATTCAATTTAATTAGAGCGTATAGACGTACTATACTGATGCCGTGATTTTGAGCTTTCGATGCAAAAACGATCAATGTCGCGACGATCACGGACACTAGAGGGGCTCCAGCTGACACCCAAAATAGCTTTGGTTTCTTCATGCTCTGTATAATCACATCACAATTTGTTATGTTAGTTAATTAAATTACTCAATCTATTTTCAATTTATGCAAAAACTCATCCTAATTAGAGACAATCAGGGGTTAAGGGCAACTAATAATAGAATAATTAAGATTTTAATTAGAGTTTATTAATTTATAATTAAAAATGTGATAATAATGATTCAATCTCAATGTGTGGTCGACTGCACGCGATACCCAACCCTTCAATGTATCCCTATCCCATTTGAGAATACATTATATCACGTCATATTTCGACTTAGGCTAGTGCCACCAGGCTACCTAGTATCCTAGACCTATCAATCAACCCAGCCTGAAATTCTATTAGACCTAGCTGTTGGAGCATGAAAGTATTAAACAATAGTCATGTATATGCTAGTTTTTTTTTCTTTTTTCTTTTTTCTTGAGAAGGTCATGCATATGCTAGTAAGGGTGTTGTGGTCAGTTTGGGTAGATTCCTAAATAGAGTTGGATTAATAGGAGCACAATCTTAGATAATTGTTGTATTTGAAAATATCCTAGTCAAAAATCTCTAGATTGACACTACTCCAGACATAGTCACATTGTGACGAATTAGGTAAATAATTGGTGTCTTTTTCGTGTTGTTGTGATTTTTTTTTTTGTGCTTAATTCACAACAGTAACAAAACATGACCCAACCAAATCCAAAAATGGGACATCTTCAAGGCAGTCGGAAACGACGGACCAAAGGCTGTCCAAACCAAAATTCCGTAGGGTCTAAAAAACGTGGCCTGTTTTTGGCACCTATGGGCTACTTAAAGTGATTGTCTACAATGATTAAATAAGATAGTAATTCAATTTTATAACTTTGTTAGACTTCAATTGCTATGCAAATTGCAAGCCGACATAGGATGAAACAAATAAATCTCCTAATTTAAATAAGTGGACTTCATTGCTTGCCTAAATTTCTTACAAGTTGTCTGAAAAAAGCGTTTTCAAGAGCTCAAGTTCAAATTCAAAAAGGTCTACACCTTTTGACAATTTTTTCTTTTTATTAGTCACAAGAAAGAGTGCCGCTTACTTTTGAAAACTCGTCGTCACTTCAACTTATATAGAGAGAGAAAAAAGGAAAAAAGAAAAAAACAATAGCAAGAAGAGAGAGAGAAAAATTATACGTACAATATGTCTTGTCACAAGGAGCAAGATGAGAAAGCAAAGGCCCATTAATATGGTTTGCCATGACCACTGCACCAAAATCAAAGCAAAAAGCTCATTAATATAATTGAAACTACTGGTAACAGATTTTCGCCTATTAATACAAAATAATATTGGATGAAAATAAATTATGTTTCAGACAACATGACGTGTCAGCATGTGCATAATTTCTTTACACCCTTTTAATTTGTTCTGTTTCGTTTGTTTGCATGCAAAAGGCAACAAATATACTTTCTTTAGGATGGGACGACTGGAGACTAGGATCACTGAATAAGTATTCTTCAGATTCAGTAAATTATGTTCTTGTACTTTATTTCTAAAATTTGATTTTATGTATTTATGTATATTTATATATAGATATATATAAAACAGGGTTTTACATTTTTTTTACTTGAAAAGGAGGAGGTAGAGATTGAATTCAAGACCTTTCTGATCTATAGATAAAATCTATTACCGTTTGGATAATAATAAAAAAAAATTGAAAACTGAATGATAGTAATAATTATCACCCGGTCCTTCTGTTTAAAAGTACAATAATTTAAACTTTTGGCGATATAATTTGAACAAAAGTTTTTATAGATAATTAAAAGAGTTTATATAGGACCTTACGTGTCATGTGATACATGGAGAATGAATTTGGTTTTATGAGTAGAATTTCAGAAAGTTTGGACCGCAATAAGAAAATAATAATAATAATAATAATAATAATGGATTTATTCTGACTAGTATTAGTATAGCTCCATATTATATATCTATACACATTCTGGATCCAAATATTATAAGTATAATCAGTTAAAAGTAAGAGTCAAGAAGTATAAATTATTAATTAATTACCTCATGTATGTTGTGAAAAACAGAGGTCATGACAGGAACTATGCCCATTTTCTTGGTAAAATTCTTGATACCCAGAAGGCTCTTAAGCTGCTGCAGGGAGACAATAATGGCAGCACCCGCCATAAATCCAATAAGAGTTGCTTTCGAAAGAAAATCGATGATAAATCCAAGCCTGCAACAAAATATATATATAATATATAATTTTGTCAGTTAATTAATTCTTTATGAGCCATTTGTTTGTTTCCTCCGAATTAACTAGCTATTTAATGACTGAGCTGAGCTGACAGACATCTTCATGCATGACTGTAATTAATTTAATGCAAGGTCGAGAAATAAATTATAAATCCAGACCTTAAAAATCCCAAAGAAGCTTGAAAAAGGCCAGCAAAAAAAGTAGAAGAAAATGCGAGTTGAAGAAATAAAATGGGGTCTTGAGCTGGCGAAACTTCTTGTCTCAGCATTGATCCCATAATCAAAGAAGCAATAGAAACTGGGCCTACTGCTAGATCCCTTGAGCTCCCAAGAACAGCATAAATTAGTGGAGGCACAAAACTTGAATCTGCAAAAATCAATTTAATTATATATATATATATACAGTAATTAACTAATTATTTTTAAAAAATATATGCTAATTAAAGCATGCATGAAAATAGATATAGTTTTTTTTAACTCACAAAGTCCAACAATTGGAGGCAAATTAGCCAGCTTTGCATAACTTATGCCCTGAACAAAATTAATAAAAAAAAATTAAAACAAGTTATTTCATTCTTGAAAAATTAATATGAGTTGTAATTAATTAATATTTGGAGAAATGAATTAATTAACCTGAGGTATGGCGAGGCTGGCAATGGTGAGACCGGAGACGATGTCGGATTTGAGGAGTTTGAGGTTGTACTTGGGGCCCCACTCAAAAATGGGAAACACGTACTGAGCTCCAAGAATGAGCTTACTTCTCCACGACTGGCCCTTGAACTGGCGGAGAGGGTCGTCGGAGAAGAAGGTTTCTTTCAGGCGGGATTTCAGTTTCTGGAGGGTGCTCCGGCGAGGAGGTGGCGCCACCCGGTGGACCGTCGTCTCCATGGCTATGTCCACCGGATGATGGGAGGTGGGGGTTGCTTCCATGGTGGGCTGTTGCTAGCTACTTGCTATAATAATTTGGTGTTGAATTTATTTAATTTGTTGCTGTTGAGAAGTTGAGGTTCAGGTTCAGCCCCACGTCCACCAACATTCAGAAAGACCGCTACAATACAAAACTACCGCCCACTTGACTACCTCTCTCTCTATATATATATAGATTATAGAGTATAGAGCTAGTGCAGTACTATAATGGATGTGAGAGAAAGAGAGTCTCCTGCAATTTGCATGGACGAGAACTGTGTGTCTGTGTCAGTGCGAGCCCGGTGAGGGAGAGATGCAGAGAGGGATAAATACACAGAGATACATGCATGCTTATCTTGTATACTAGTGACCCATTTATAGTTGGTCGTTTTTTATTTATATTATATTATTCTTTTACCTAGCTTGTATCTCATATTTCGCCATGCTATTACATGAAATTACGAACTCAGGAAAAAATATTGGAAAAACTACAATGTCCTTAACTTATTTCAAATTCGCACTGTCCTCTTTCTGTCTTCGGTGATTCGACGGTAGGGGTTATTGCTCGAGTTTTCCGACAATTCATTAACTTATAAGAATGAAAAATAAAATTAAATAAGCATAATTTACGGATAAGGGTGATACTCCGTCCCACCATTTTGGTCCTCCTTATATTTTCACATAAATTAAGAAAATGTATTTAATTTTTTTAGAAACACATTATTTATATTCAATTTTTCAATTTTATCCCGATTTATTACTTCACACATTAATTTTTATAAATATTGAATAAAGTTATATTAAAAAAATAATGTTATAACTAAAAAGATAGATTGTAGTTTTGGGACATCACGAAATAAATAAAAAATTAAAATGGTGGGACGGAAGGAGTAATTTCCTTTTTATTTTGAAAAGGATAAGGTATAGTAATTATTGGAAGGTTAGGGAAAGAAATGGCCTTTAATTTTGTGATCGAGTGTTGATTCATCATTCACCAATGGTGCACATACCCAAGCTGCAGGTTATGAATTTTAGGCCCAAAGAATTAATTGTGCTACGTGTTACACATTTACGTGGGCCATATGTAGGAATCTTTGTTTTCTAAGCTAACTAGTTTGCATCCGTGCACGCACCGTAAAATGCATTTTAAAAAAATGTAACATATAAATTATCAAATCACATAAATAATGAGTAAAATGTAATGAGTCTCTTTTCTCCACTTAACAAATAATCTACAAATATTATAAAAACTCGTGTCAAAACTCGTGTCACTAAAGTTGTGTTATATATTTCGTGAATGGAGGGAGTATTACATTTCAAACATTATGAAAATTTTCTTTTTATACAATAGTTTTTAAGAGTATTACCAATATCTTCAAACCTTTTCAATTTGCAACTCTTGAAATATCCATATAAAGTTGTCGAAAAATTATCTGCCACAAATAAAATGCAGTAATAATCTAATATGTTAATTATGGAATAATACAATAAAATATAAAATTCATACATTACATCAATATTTTTTTTAAAGAAACATTCAATCCAAATAACATTAATAAATATGGCATGTTAAATTTTGTATTATGATAGTATTTCTTTGTACATAAATTAAAATACACTATTAAATAATTACATATAAACATCTAAATAATGTTTATAAATTATAAATAATCTAAATATAAAACACAACATTTAATTACAATTTAAGAAATTTTTTTTTATTAAAAATAGCATAACACTTACCTTCTAAGCATCTCTAAACAATCATTTTTTTATATATTTGAAAATATAATTTCGATTAAAACCATTTCAAAATGCTATTAAAGATGAACAATCATTATAAAAATTTCAACCAATTTTGGCATTTATAATAATTCTTCATTTTTGATAACTTCCAAACATCTCGAAATATATATTTTTAATTTTTAATATTTTTTCACTATTATATTTTTTAAATATTTACGAATCTAAATAATGAAAATAATAAAATTATTTTGGCAACCATTCATTGTGCTAATTTTTTTTTCAAAATTAAATATCTTAGTCAAAATAGTGTTGTGTTAAATTAGAATATTTAGTATATAAATAATAAATATAAAAAGTAGAAAATTCAATTACATAATTCCAAATAAGCCAAAATTCATAATCATTCAATTTTGTTAAATAATTTGATTTTTTTTAAAGCTCAAACATGATAACCAAGAAAGGAGACGCATAGAATTAACCAACATATATTATTCATCATTCATGAAATAACTTAAAGTTCAAAACCTATTATCCACTAAATTGGTTTTGGAGGGAAAATGACAAATTTGTTAATATAGTTACAACTCTCTTTTTTAGTATTAGTATAGATTACATCATATTTTTTGAGAAGGCATTATCATCAAATTACAAATTTATAATGCTATAAATAATTCTAAATAAAACACAATACTATTACAATCCTTAACAAATTAGTATAAACTTACATCATATTAGTATACATATTAATGCAAATAAATTTATCTTTCCTAAAACATCTTTAATTCATATGGAACTAAAAGGTACAAAAACCAAACTAAAAAGATCTCATTAATCCCTTCCTAGAAAAAACTCGTTAATTCCGATCCCTGCCGTAATCCCTAATTTTATCTTGGAACTAATCACCTACCTACTAGTAATTAAATATTCCGGTCGAAAATCGACGGCGAATTATATTATTAAAATAAAATATATTAATAAGGTTGTTTCTTCGATTTTATTGTACTTTCTTTAACAAATATTTTTATTTTTACTATTATTTTGCAATATATATGCATGAACATTAATAATAATTTAATATTATTTTAGAGTGATAATATTTCAATAATTGATCAAAAAGAGTGTTTTTTTATTTTATTTCACTTTCTTTAGTTGCAAGAAATCAAACTATTTTTTTTTTCATTATATACGATGTTAATTGTTGTGTACGTCTGATCATCTCATCACAAAGTCAAATTTCGAGAATTATCCCTACGTGTATATATATACAAATCCAAAAATTAGAATTGAGAATACGCATATTTTAGATTTTTCTTTTATTTGCGTCAATTTAAAAATTTGTTAAATTAAACAAATTAATATTGACAACTTAATAATTGATCAAATTAAAATTGTCAATAAAAATAAAACTATTTATTTGGCCAACAAATTAATTTGTCAAATTATATTGGTTGTGTAAAAATAATTGCGGAATAGTCTAATACACATGGATTGTGAGTATTTATATAGGTTCTCCAAGAGTGAAGTTTTATTAAGAACCAATGTGGGATGGAAAATTTATATTAAATATACATAGAGTAAATGAATAAAAATGCTCAAAATGAGGATTAAAGATAAATAAGAATACTGAAAGTAGAGAGCGTCACGTAGACCTCGAATTAAGGAGAGGGCTCGAATCCGCAATCTTTTGAATAATATATAGATAGTAATAAATAAATTAATTAATTAATACTATGATAATAAATAGCTGTCATTCCAATACATGTATGTTTATCATGAGAAATTCTATTCTACATGTACATAATTTATATTATTAAAATATTATCATGTAAGAAATGGGTGTAGTACATGTATACCCTTAATAGAATTTCCATGTTTATCATTTTGACCATTAAAAATTATAGACAGATATATGGGCTCTATATCCTACTACCTCCGTCCCGCCATAAGAGGCCACATGTTTTGCTTTTTGTGAGACAAAAAGCAAAACATGTGGCCACTTATGGCGGGACGGAGGGAGTACTTGTGCGTGAATATTGATTGGACACATTGGCGATGAGTACGTAACTATTACTCCCTCCGTCCCTCAAAAATGTGATCCAATTAATATTTTATACCTCACATATATTTAAATTTGGACCATACTTTTTTTAAAACTCAAACATGGACTACTATTATCATATGAATTGAATAATTGACACTCCTACCGAGGCAATCAGACATAGGATCGATTGGATTTGGAGCTTTCTTCACCAAACAAATATCATACATCCGGCTTTTATTTGCAGAAAATAGAAAAAGAATAAATAATGCCAGGAAAGATATTCCATCATTCTCTAAAAATTATGTTAGGTTGAGACGTTCCTAAAAATTAGGGTTAATTTGGTATAAAACCATAAAGAATTCTAAATTCTGGTTTTTCCCACAAACTTTAATTTTGTTTTTAAAACCATAAACTTTCAATATTTCCGGAATTTCCCCCAAAATCAAATTCCGGCCAAATCGAAATGATGTGGCACCGGAAATTGCTGACGTGTACTTTTTATTAAAGAGTTAATTTGGTATAAATCCATAAAGAATTAAAAAATTCCGGTTTTTCCCATGAACTTTTTAATTTTGCTTCTAAATCCATAAACTTTCGGTTATTTCAGAATTTTTAAAATAAATAGATTTTGCATGTTAATTACTAAACAAACGTGTATTGATTTAGCCATATTAATTTGTATCGTATACACGTACAATAATTGTATGCATAAATATCGTCCTTATTTGTATGAATATGTTCTTTGAATAAATGAATAATTGTATCTTAGGACGACAAAAAGAAGCAAATCAACGACATTCATTCATATAATTATTGTACGTGTATAAGATACAAATTAACATGACTAAATCAATAAACGTTTGTTTAGAATTAGCATGGCAAAATCTATTTATTTTAAAAATTTTGAAAAAACTAAAAGTTTATGGATTTAGAAACAAAATTAAAAAGTTCATGGAAAAAACCGAAATTTTGGAATTCTTTATGAATTTATACCAAATTAACTCTTTAATAAAAAGTACATGTCAGCAATTTCCGGCGCCACATCATTTCGATTTGATCGGAATCCGATTTCGGGGGAAATTCCGGAAATATTGAAAGTTTATGATTTTAGAAACAAAATTAAAAATTTGTGGGAAAAACCAGAATTTGGGAATTCTTTATGGTTTTATACCAAATTAACCCTAAAAATTATGGTGTTTCCTCATTTGGACATCACCCTACTCATAATTGTAAGACCCTTTCTACACTTAAAATAATATCTACCACATTTTTCTTAAAACTCGTAATATTCAAACCACACTATAATTTCTGGGGATGGATGGAGTATATCCATACTCTGAAGTAGCTAAACCAAGTCGACTAGGCTAGCTCAAAGCTATCTTCCATGTAAGCGGACATGTTTCAAGAAAAATAAACTTAAGTTTTTCGTCTAATCATGATATTTGTACACGAATTTAGTTTATTTATAATTATTATCGACTTCTGAGCAATGGCCACAATTAATCTTTCTTCATTATTTCAATAGAGAAAAGTTTAAATGAAGCAGTACTATTGTCCGGACAAGTGTAGAATAGAGAGAAAAGTAGCATTTGATCTTATCTATCTATCTATCGATCTATCTATATACTCCATCCGTTCTTTTATAAGTGTCCTCCACCATCAAATTACACATACCAAGAAAATAAAGAAATTTACCTATGTAACCATATTAATTACCATCATTAATGTATACATACAACTAATTAACAAATTACTAGAAACATTAAATAAGGATAAAATTGGAAAAATGTCATTAATTTACTCTCAAATTTTAAAATAGGACACTTATATGGAAACAAAAAATTAAGCTAAATAGGACATTTAAAAAAGAACGGAGGGAGTATATGGTGTGGATCTGGTAAGAACTCATCCTTATATGAGTCCGTATGAACCATTCATTTTTATCACTTCGGAAATGCACAAGATACAGTACTTTAATGCAGTAAATTAATTCACAAATATTTAATAAATTTTTAATGCACAACCTGCAATAATTTAATGAATCAATTAAATCTCGACAATACATAAAAAAAATCAACGATTCAATTTTTTCATTAACCTATATTTGTGCATTAAAGTAATGCAATTTGTGCATTAATCAATGTGATAAAAATGCATATATAGTTCATATGGACTCATATAAAGATGAGTTCCTATATGATCATTTCCTCATATATATATATATATATATATATATATATATTTAAGAGCATGCATGTAAACTCAGATGCTGAGGTTGCAAATATGGTACGTACCACTTGGCAATATAATGACCTAAAATGTTGTCTTCTTAGTCGTACACTTCACTTAATCAATGTGAAGGACGATTTAATTTGGTGTTACTATGCGCGTTCAATTATTTAACCTCAATCATTTCCATTATTAATTTTTTCAAATGATATATACACGTGTCTAGATACTCACACGAATATATACTTGCTCTCTATATATCAGTATGTGTCATCCCCAGTGAGACGAAAGTGTGTTTCAATTACGAACCTGACAATTAATTGCTTCACATGCCTAAGTAATTAATATTCCCTGCGAATAATATAATAATGTTTAATGCTTTGGAACCGAATGACTTCCCTGCTACTGTATTGGACCGACGGCGTTTAGGGGCATTTTATGTTTAAACAAGCATTATGAGTTTATTCTTGCGTGTTTTAGGGGGAAAATCAGATTTTTTTTAATAAATTTTCTCATAGGGACAATATATATGTAGTGGCCTTTTCTGTATTTTCCTTTAGAGAGAAAGGGAGAGAGAGATGAATCTGTTCCATTTTGTATTATTAAGTGGAGCAGATTGTGATCGAAAATAAATTTATAAACAGGAGAAACACTAAAAAAGAAAAAAGAAATACAGATGATGATGGAGACGAGCATAATCTATGAGAAGGAATTGGAGCCACTTATGAAAAGTGAAAACAAAAGAGAGAAAATGAAAACTAAAAAGAAAAAGCGTGGTCGGCAGGATTCGAACCTGCGCGGGCAAAGCCCACATGATTTCTAGTCATGCCCGATAACCACTCCGGCACGACCACATTCTTGTTAACCTACCATCGTATAAACCAATTAGTATATGTACTTCTGTAGGATACGATTCCCTCATTGTCCTTGATCAAGTATCGATTAACCGTAAATTTTAGTAATGTTTTCGCTAATTTTTGTGGATATGCAAAAAAGTGAAAAATGGATTGAGACCCACTGCGACTACATCTATATTTATGTTTGCAGGTATATACTCCCTCCGTCCCACTGAACATGTCTTGTTACTGTTCGGCACGAATATTAAAAAGAAGGGTAAAAAGTTAGAAAGTGGGTAGGTCCACTACTTTTGAAAAGTTAATTGTTTCCTTATATGGAAACAAGACAAGTTCAGTGGGACAGTTTAAAAAGGAAAGAAAGATAAGTTCAGTGGGACGAAGGGAGTACAATTTAATGAAAAAAATTTGTAGCCTAAAAATTGACTTGTTAGCCTAATAAAGAAAAGAGAGAATGCATGTTTTAATACCAAAGAATAAAACATAGAAGTTATTCACACTCATTCATAAGAGTATGAGTTTTTCATACCAAAATCAGTAAAAAGATTAAAATATCCCTAACTTATCCTTTTTGTCTTTTTTTCTTTTTTTTAGTCATCATCTTCATCAACAAATAAAAAAAATAAATAATAAAATACTAAAAACTAAAATACATTCAATTCGTCGTCGATCACAACCCCTACAACAACATTCATTCAATGTTTTGTAAGAGAGGTTGTTTACTCTCATTAATATCACAACAACAATTAAATACATTACATTTAGGACAAGAAGGAAGAGAAAAAAGATTGAAGAAAAAACGTGCGATTTTTTTACAAATGGGTCTCTCAAAATCCTTGTAAAAATCACAAGATTATTCGAAAAAGAGGAGTTGAAGTGCAAATAGGACCGCCGATAAGTGTTTCTGGGTTCATAAAGAAGGTATGAAGCTATATTTAGCCCGTAATTTTTTTTTCGCGAGTTCTACACCACACGGTCATGCACACGGTGGACCACACGGTGGTTCACACGGTGGTGGCCTGCACCGTGTGCACAAGAAAACAATTAATTTTTCATTAAATGCATGACAAATCACTAATTTACATATTATTGAGTGCTTATGAACGATTATTATGAACAAATATGTCTATTTGTATCATTATAGGATTGCATGAACGAAATCCATTATGTATTGTGTATAATTCTTATATTAGGAAGATATTTGTAATATACTTTGACATCTTGTTATTGAGAAAGTACCTCTTACACTAGTGAATTGCACAAATGTTATATGTACGTGTTCGATTGAGGTGTTAAGTAGTTATAAATGTTGAAATAAGCTATTAGAGAATCGCTAAACATCTAAATCATTAACACTTGGAAAAGATAAGATGCCTAAATGAAATGTTCTTGTGCACACGGTGCAGGCCACCACCGTGTGCACGGTGGTAGCCACCGTGTGGTGCGACCGTGTGAACAATTAGGCCTCTTGATTGTTCACAAAATCGCACCACACGGTGGTAGCCACCGTGTGGTCCACCGTGTGAACAATTACGCCTCTTGATTGTTCACACGATCGCACCACACGGTGGTAGTCACCGTGTGAACGGTGGCTACCACCGTGTGAACCACCATGTGGTGCTACCGTGTGAAGAATTAGGTCTCTTCTGATCGATTTCCGCTCATGGTGCCGTCGAGGATTGGTTCACACGGTGGTACCGTCGGGTTGAGAGAAAGAGAGACGAGTTTGAGAGAGAGAGAGACAAGTTTGAAAGAGAGAAAGAGAGACAAGTTTTTTTAGTTGTTTTTTTATTTGTTTAATAAGGGTAGTTTAGTCTTTTTACTGATTTTTGTATGAAAAACTCATACTCTTATAAATGAGTGTGAATAACTTCTGTCTTTTATTATGTGGTACTTAAAAAGAGGTGGCCCTAAAGAAAAGTAGAGATGGGCCAAGAATATTCTTATTGTAAAAATGGGGGCCCAGCTGAAAAGATTCTGGTAAACCAATTTGAAGATTAGCTAGCTCTCCCAATCACATAAAATAATATAGCATAGCATGTATCTCAATTGCCAGTGGATCACTAGTCTTTTCAAAATTTTATATCTCAAGGACCATGAAACCGCACTAAAATGACATCTCCATCTATATCTTTAAATCTATATATGATCTATCAGTATACTGTATGTTTTATATTTTTATTCTTCGAAATTAATTAATTTTAAAGTAATATGAACACTATTAGTTTGTTGGATTTTTCTACTCTGATTAGATATGTAGACATTCTACTAGTTACTAGATAGGCAACCCCATATCAGCAAAGATAGTATGACAGACGGGTAAAAATAGCTACATATACTTTTTAGGTTGGACTTTGTTGTCTATAAGAAAAATAATAATTAAAATTTGGCTTATGCTCAAATCGAGTTCGATATTACGCGATTGTCTCTATTATGTGAATTAGAATGAAATTGCGTGCGTCCATTAAGAAATATAAAATTTTATCACTGTATACCAAAACAACCAATTACAAGTACAGTACAGATCTCTATATTTCCGAGAAGACAAAAAAGAAGACTCGCTTTCTTTTTTTACACTTTGTATGCTATGTTTCGAGTTTTTTATGGGATTTAAATCATTTGATATGCTAACAATAGTTGAATATAATTGGGTTTTTTTTTTCCAAAAAAATAAAATACTCCCTCCGTCCCATTTCAATTGGCTCGTGTAACCGGTTATGAATGTTAAGAAAGTGAGTTGAATATGATAAAGGTGAAGAAAGCAGGTAACTTTTTTGGAGGATATTATTGTCAAATCAAATAGTAGAGAAAAGGGAGATAGTAGTTTTTTTGTGACATATTGTGTAATTAAAAGTAAAGTTGAAGATGCTTATAATGTGTAGTGGGTATGAAACTTCTATTTATGATACTGACCGATTAAAATGGAATAACTAAATAAGATAAGCAGGCCAATTAAAATCTGTTTCCAAAAATATCTTGACATCAGTTTGGTATATATAAGTGGGTAGGTGAAAGTGTGTGCGTCCTTTGCTCAAAATTTACCTTGTCTTTATTCTTTCTTTTTTGCCTAACTGATCACAGGGTTCATTTCCCTATAATGGTTGATGCTTTGTTGGTGTACTTTGATAAAGTTTCATTATTGGATAATTATATCTTGCAAATCACATATAAGACACATATTATACTAAGAAAGTTATATTCGATGAGCTCAAATTATGTTGTGTGATTAGTAGGATTTGAATTTGACACTCGACTATCCACCACATGTTACTATACCATCCAGTGTGAAAGATTTTTTTTTTAATTTGATGAGATGTGGCGCTACGAAAGTGATTTGAAACCATACTTCATTGATAGCTGATGATCTCACATCTTCAATAATAAAATGTTGACACTATATATGGCGAATTAGGTCTGCTTACAAAATATTCCGCATGAGTTTTAATTTCTATCATCGTCGCACCTTAGTTCTCATATTGGCTATAGTTTTAAAAGATAAAAACGATAAAAACTCCTATACAACCGATCATGTGTATAAGTCGGGTGCATGTTGGCCTGTCCACGCTCCCCCGCCGATCAGTTTTTTTTTTAATTTTAAAGGTGGGGGTGAGTGTGATGCATGCACCAGCCTTTTTGATTTTTTTATTATTTTTCTTTTTTTCAGGTTTTTTTTATTTTTTATTTTTTTTTAATTTTCCTTTTTTAATTCTTTTCCATCAGAGTTTATTAATCACCAATTATGATTTATTATCCTCAATTAAGGTTTATTAATTCTTAATTAAAATTTATTAATCCCAATTAGGACCTATTAATCTCAACTAAGATTTATTAATCTCCAACTAGGAGTTATTAATCTCCAATTAAGATTTATAAAAAGTAAAAAATATTTCTTTATAAAAAAAAAGTAAACTCTAGTGCATTGAACGGTCGCTTGGTGCAACCGGACGCAGAGTGTCCCTTATTTTAAAATACATATTGAGAAAAATACAGCTATATATAGACTGTCAATTTTAAGAAAGGGGGAAAATTTATTTTACACACTTTGAGTTGAAACAAATGAAAAATACACACCACATGCAAAACAAATGAAAAATACACACACCTACAACACTAACCCTAGAATGGCCCACAAAACATCAACTCATAGCACAAAAAACAAGGTCTGTGACTTTGGGGGGAGAAAAAAAAAGAAGAAAAGCTGCGGCAAGTACAAAATCATGTCGGGATAAGAGGTTAGTTAGCGGGATCTTGATTAATTTTATTTTGTTTGGATATTTTTTTCATAAATCGAAATCCCTCTCGGGTAAAACTATTTCCCTCTCGTATATACCTATTTCCCGCTCGAGCGGGAAATAGGTATACACGAGAGGGAAATTGGTTAATTCAACTAATAATAATTTAGTCGATTTTTAGTCATATTTTTTTGAAATCCCTCTCGGGTAAAACTATTTCCCTCTCGTGTATACCTATTTCCCGCTCGAGCGGGAAATAGGTATACACGAGAGGGAAATTGGTTTATTCAAATTATAATAATTTAGTCGATTTTTAGTCATATTTTTTTGAAATCCCTCTCGGGTAAAACTATTTCCCTCTCGTGTATACCTATTTCCCGCTCGAGCGGGAAATAGGTATACACGAGAGGGAAATTGGTTAATTCAATTTATAAGTATTTTTCGCTCGAGCGGGATATGGTACTCGAGAGGAAATTAGGCTTAATATGCAGCATGTATTTATTAGCAATCATTAGTAATTTTTTTATTAAAATAAATCACAATCAAGTGTCATATCGGCTCTTCAAACGAAAAGTGTGTAAAATTCATTTGTTTTGGAGGAGGTGTGTATTTTTCATTTGTGTAAAGTGAAAGTGTGTATTTTTATGGATTAGCACTTTAAGAAAATTAGCTATGATACAATATATATATATATATATATGTGTGTGTGTGTGTGTGTGAATTTATTTTGCTAGTTGGCCAAAATGATTTGTTGAAAATTGTCAAAGGGTATTGGAACTGATTTTCGTGTTTGAATTTGGTTGGAAAAATCATATCGTTGTTGTCGTTACTTGTGATATGCTGCAGGTACTAGTTAGCTTTTTATTTGTGCACCACTCTTATTGCATATTCTTGGCCGGTCCAAAAGTGAAAAGGTTTTAAACTTTTTTTTTATTTGGATTTTGCTTTGGTTTGAGGGATAGGCGGACAGCTCTACGGTTGTAGGCGTGCCAATAACTTATATACAAAATTCAACTGGTGAATTATAGACGAAATCATGAAATTATATATGTACAATATTATCTATAAACAATTATTATAGATGTCTCGTCAAAAAACAACTTCCATAATTGAGCTAAAAGAAAACAAAAAAGATCACCCATAATCTTTTGAAAAAGATGATGGAACTAAGGTCCCCTTCTTCTACCATACTAGACGTGTTCGATCGAAAGATAGATCTATTTTCACACGAAAATTATATAATAAAATAAAATAAATGTATTGAGATAGAACTCAAGTATATATCGATTTCTAGAAGCCATACTTCTTTGGTAGCTACAATTGGATTGTGGTGACAATCCGAAAGGAAATTCGAAAATACTAAAACTGCAATTAATTAGTTTATACTTACCGATATTTGAGGATATTTATAGTAATGACTTAACTTGGATGTTGTCGCTGAATATTTCATATATCGTGAGAAAAAAAAGTAAGTATTTATCTTAGTTAAACATATAAAGAAAACGATGATTTAATATCCTTACATGACGGTGCCAAATAATCGACACATGACATAATCAATTGGCCTAAAGTGTGTTTCTCAAGATGAATTGCGCGTTTAAAACAAAGTTTGTATGTCTAGAGACAAATTTCGTGGCTCACGTTCTACCTAAAGCGTCTAGCTAGGGATTTCCCTATCCCTCAAATTTGTGTGGAGCCTCCCTTATGGTTGGTCTTATGGTTGGTCTTCCTATCTATTCTTGTTCTTATCGTTAATATAATTTATGTATGATTTAAAAAAAGAAGAAGATATCTTGCATATTAAAATTACTAAAATCTTATTTACGGTCTTCATTTAAATCTCCGTACCATCTTCATCAAAATTTTATAAATCTTTTATAATTTTAAATTTTACTTTAACATTTGTGGAAACCACTTTTGAGAAATGGATAGAAAAAAGTATCAATCTATAAAAACTTCACCTTCAAGGTGCGTTGACTTTTTTTAATCTTGGGAATCCGCAGCCGCTACCTTCAATGCGCACTGGTTAAACCCTCGTCCCTATGCAATACTCTGCACACCACAAAAGGTAGGTAACCACACTTTCCAAGTAAAACTGTGACAGACTCGACCTGTGAAGGTATTAGCGGGATTTAAACCTGAGACCTTTGGCCTCATGTGGCTACTCTACCACTAGGCCATCCCCAAGGGGACAAGGTGAGTTTACTTTTTTTTTATTGGTAAATGAAACTTATATAAATGATCAAAAGAGTTACAAAAAGTTCACGATCAAACGGTCAAAACATGATGAGATACAAGTCATTTCACCATAACCAAAATCGAAAACAGCTACAACTAAAAAAGTAACAGCTGAAACAGACATAAGTCAAGACAAAGAGTCACTACTAGAAAAACGCACATACATAACGCAGTTTATCCGTTATCTATGTGCTAAAAAAACCGTTACGTATAATGGTGTTATCTATAATGCGCACATACATAACGGACAAATGTCCATTATGTATAATATTATACATAACGGTTGATATTTTATAGATAACGTGTTTTTCGCCGTTATCGTTATAATTTTACATAACGTTTCTTACCGTTATTAAAAAAATAATTTTCTCCGTTAAGAAAATTAATTTCTTAACGGTTTTTTTCCAATTTTTATAACGTTGTTTTTGCGTTATGTGTGTTCATTTTTTATAACGCTGATTTTTTCTTTTAGATGACGGTACATGTACTGTTATAGATAATTGTTTTTTCAATTTTTTCTAACGTTGTTTTTGCGTTATGTTTTGTCATTTTTTATAACGCTGATTTTTGCTTTTAGATGAACAGTACATATATAATTTTTTCCCAATTTCCCTGTATATATATCATAGCATAACAAAATTTCATTAACATCAACATCCATACATTGTCATCCCAAACATCCATACATTGTCATCCGAATGTCACACATGTTCTATCTAGCTATATGTCATAAAAGAAGAGAACATATAAGTTCCATCACAAAACACAAAATGATCACTAGGATTTCTGGTGAATATTTCTTGCAATCATAGGCTCCTTCACCTCAACACTATCAATACCTTGTGTTTCAATCGAAGACACGCGATATCACACAACTTGCCCATCCCGCACAAACCTCATCAATCTCCGCTTTAGAATATGTACGAGCATCCTTAAACTACGAATACAAACAAGTTGATAAATGAATTAATAACTAATTAATAACTAATAATATGATACTAGAAAATAATCGAATGAAGTACATGTAAATACTAATGATGAGGAGTGTCATTTTTTAACCGTGCGATGATAGTCCTCATAAATCGCATCACGAAATATCCACATTACTTGTCATCATGTTGCATAGGACCCTACAATATTGTAGAAATAAAATAAGCACAATGTATAATAGAATTAATATATTACGTAGTAATAAGAATGCCAACCTTTATAACTTCCCAATTCGTTTTTTTCATTTTCTTTCCCTTTTTGTGCATTGACAATACTCAAAGCACTTCAAAATAAAGTTATTTAGGAGTTAACATTAACATAAAAAACAATGAAATAGATGTTTAGTTGAACAGTATAACACTTACGTTTCGACGACAGATTTTCATATGCTATCACGAAGTCGATGACTAAGAGGATCCATCAAATAGACACAATCTTTCTCAATATCAATGATTGTCAGAATCCAATGCATACTATTTCATACAAGGTATTAATTAGAATTCAATAGAGAGCGGGAAATGTAATGAACTTAAAGTTATGTTGTGTGGATATGTGCCAGTAAGCTCCCGAAAACGACACACACTAAAGAGAAGATTCTCGAAGCTATCTCTAGCATGTTGCTCAACTTTTCACACTGTCTTGGTTGCCTTCAGAATTTTCAACGTGGAAATAGATAATCAGAGCTTAACCATAAGATGCATAACCAGAAAAAATTTGCAATCTAACATCAAAATACATTTCGTTGGTACTAATCTAACCATCGGATCAAGCACCTGTAACGTGTCAACCTCAGAAAGCCATAACAAATTATAAAATTAATGTAAATGCAAAAGATTACTAAAGAGCAACAAACCGAGGGCAAAATCAAAGTCAATATCCATTTCCATATATATATATATATTGTATATATATCAATTTTTTAGATGTTCATTGCTCTCCAATGCTTAGAATTGTCATAGCGAGCCAAAACTCTGTTTCATGATAAATCAGCATTTTGCATACAAGCACTATATCTTACTTCAAGTGACTGAACACAGATAAACGAAACGACAAATCTTTTAAGTTTACATAACATTTTTTTTTCGAGTTCTCTCACTTACCTTGCACAGTCTTGTACAAATATATGATCTTATAACTTCATCAGTTAGGTATATCATATAATTGAGATCAAGCGAGCAGAATTATAGATAAATAAATTTGTAGCACATGATGATTTTCCAATTTATGGATCATTCAGCCCTTCTCAAGTCAATTTAGTTTATTTTTATAAAATGTCATATTTCATTTAGGTTTGTCAGGCTCCATACGAGATCAATGGTATCAAATCGAGACAACTTTTGGTGGTCGTTGCTCCACATATAAATCAGAACTGGTTCTGATAGATGAGTGTGAGGAAGATGCAAACACAAGACAACCAGATATGAGAAACTCACAAAGGAATAAAAAGGATATGCACATTTTCTTCTTACTATGTACCCCCAAATTGAAGCAAGCATCGAAAAAATAAATATGCAGTCACCAAAAATCAGTATACAGTAATACAAAGAAAAGTTTTGTCAGTTGACATATCCCAAGCTCGATTCAGAAAAATTTATCTCAATGAATGCTTATTTCTATATGTAAACAACTCTAAGCTTTTTTAGATATACTGAAAATATATACTTATCATAAATATCTACACAAGATTCCAGCAATCAAAATTACTAACTAAATCATAAAACAAGTGCAATTCTTGATGATAAAGAATCCAAAAATAATTTCAAATTATTATGAGATGAAGTTAAATATTAGTTGACAATCATATCCTTCAGCAATTTAACAAATTTACTGCACAAATTAAATCAGCATTTCTAACAATCATACTCACAGCTTTAACATGCATTAGTTACTATAGCTGAATAAGAAATTAGATTAAATATCCCAATGTACAACACATCATACCCAAATGTACAAATGAAATAAAGTATGAAAATATTCATAATAATAAAAAAAAATTATAGCTAATGACTGATACCAATTGATGGTCCCGGAACGAGGTCTTCGGTGTAGAGGGGGGGTGAATACACCGAAGAGGGATTTTTGAAAACTTTTATCAAATTAAAGCAGAGTTGAGTGAGAGCTCAGTTATGAATTCAGCTGACTTCTAAAGAAGGTGGTCAGCTGGACTGATAACTTAGCTAGCTGTGCGGAAAGTGGTGGAAAGAAAAACTTAGCTCGTTCCTTTTACAAAAGCTCAGAAAAACTTAGTTTCAGTTTTCAGTTAAGCAGGATTGAAAATAATGCAGCTGGCTGGGTCACACAGCCAGAGAGTTGAATCTTTGAAAACTTGTGCTGTGCAAATGCGGTTAGTTCTTTAAATAAATATAAAATGCAAAGACTGAATAAAGTAATAAAGAACACGAAATTTTAACGTGGTTCGGAGAGAGAGCTCCTACGTCCACGACCAGGTTTTAGCTGGTAAATCCACTAAGGATGACCACTTGGTTTACGAGTACCAAGTAACTTCGCAGCTCTACCTCGAGCTGTGTTCTAACAGTTTACGGGCACTGTAGAAGCCTATACCTTTTCAGTTTTCGGGTACTGAATAACCTTACACTCGAATTTCGCACTTCGAGAGGGCGTAACTTTGACCTAACCTTTTCTGGGTAAAGGAGGGTTTGGGTTTCCAACTTTGAACGAGTTCTTACAATGAAGAACTTTGGAAGATGAACTCGTTCAGATCTAGGCTTTGGATTTACTATGATTTCTGCCTATTGATCAGACGAAAAACTAAAGCAGTGTCTGAAAATGAACACTTAAGAATTTAAGTGTTCTTTAAAGAGTTAGAAAACTGCTAGAGAGCTTTTTAAAACTTGAGAGATTCAGAGAGGTTGAAAGCTTAAAGAGAGTTTTTCGTATCTGATTCTGAGGTTGAAGACTGGTATTTATAGGTAGAGATTCAAACTAGCCGTTGGAGGAGCCGTTTGAATCTTACCTACTCTCTAATCTGTCGATTTGCCGTTGAGTGTATCTTCACCTGTCTTCATCACTGTGTCAGATCCTAGGTTCGCCTTTCTAGGATGCTGAGATGTCGATCCCTCATTGGTCGAGGTATATTGACTTCCTCTGACACCGGGATTTCTATCTTTTGAGTCTTTGAATTTAGAGCTGGATTGGGTAAACTGACTTGAAGTGATGTCTTCAGAGTTAGTTCCCTTTTTGTCTGCTCAGCTGACTTTCTCAGTCTTTGAGTCAGCTCAATTTATTCTGCTCCGTTGGATCTCCTTGGCTGGATCCATTCTTCTTTTCTTGAGTCAGTCTGACTCATTCGCCTTGAACTCGTTCGGCCCAAGAGACCTTTCAGCTGACTTTGGGTCAAGCTGATTACTCAGCTGGGTCTTCTTTTGTCTTCAGCTTCCTAATCTGTGAACTTAGAAAATCTAAGGCTCAAACAAGTGAGCTGGAAAACATAATTTGGGTTTGTACATTCATCTACTAGGTTGGAGAGCAGTTGGGTTTTGGAATCAAATCAAAACTTTAGAATTTTCCCAACAATTTCCCCCTTTTTGATGATGCCAAAACCTAACTGAGAAAAACAACCTGCTTCACCCTAAATGAGAAAGTGGGTTTTAAAAGATGATAAGAGAAATTTCAGCAGGAGATAAAATTCAGAGTTTAGTACCTGGACAAAGAGTTATTGTCATCAGGGTGAGCTTGAGAGCAAAATATTTCAGTTTTATTAATCCACAAAGATGATTACAAGAATTACAGGATTAACAAACTGAAAAAAAACAAAATTAAATCCCAGTTGGCTGGGTCTTCATCTCTGCTCGTCGCTTGATTCTTCGCCTATCATCTTCCACCGCTCATCCGTTCTCAACTCCGTACCGGTTGAATATCATCCGTTCCAAATTTTCCCCGTATTCTTCTTCATTGTTTGCCTTGGAAATTCTTCTCCTGATCGCCCATCTGTTTACTTCTGCGATAATTTTCGATTTGTCAGGAAGATGAGTTCCAGGTATCAGCGGAGGCTGGATATGATACAGCTGGGGAGCAGTGAACTGGATATTTGCGGTACTTGCAGCGTTGAAGAATGCTTTCGCCGTCATTCTATCTTGATGAAAAAGCTCATTGAGATGCATCTTGAACGCAGCATCTGGGAGCGTATTTGGGTAAGCTCCCAGATAGTAGTAATCTTCAATGAACTCAAATTTTGTATGTTCCTAGTCGTCGTTTAACTCTTGTGGGATCCATTCATCTACTCTTCTCCAGTTCATCGACATCTGAGACTTTTTCTTTGCTGCTCTTATGCTTGCTCTTTTCTTCTGCTGCTTCTTTTCTTCGGCATTGAGCAGACTTTCTTTCTTCTTCTGCTGTTCTTGAAGGCTTTTCATCTCTTGCTTTTGTTGAGTCACAAAGTTGCAGAGCCATTGAGTATCATTGAACTGTTCTGGCGTGGCTCCGCTAGCTTTGGCAAGAGGGATGATCATTTTGCTTCATTTCCCTTTTCGTCCAGCTGGTTCCTCTGCATCCAGCTCAGCAACAACTTCGTCAATCTCAGACTGCATCACTTGGACTGCAGCTACAGCTTTTCCCTTGCCCGTCTTTGAAGTTTTTCTCTTGTCATTACCTTTCCCCTTTTTGGCATTATCAACAATAGCGGAGGAGAGGTTGACAACTGTCTCATTCAGCTGGGCCAAGGCTTTGTCAATATCAGCAATCTTTGATGAGTTGTCTGCTGTGACGAGGTTAAGCTGTGCTGCTGCTTCCAGCTTTGAACTAATTGTCCATCTCCTTGTAAAGATTGAACAGCTGGTGAATGTCAGTTCTGTGGGAGAGAGTCTGCTGTTGGAGAGCTTCCAGCTGGCTGGATAAATCGTTGATGCTGCTTTTCAGCGGAGCTTGGAGGTTTGATATGATCTCAGAGACTCTCTTCTCTAGATGATTTGATTGATCAATTCGTTGAGAAACGAGAGACTGTTTGAGATCTTTGCTTGTGCTTTCCTGCAGATTCTGGGCAAATCTGTGAACGTCATCAATGGACTGTCCATTACATTGGACTTGCCATTCTATAGCTGTGATGCGCAGAAGGGTGTCAACATTTGATTTGAGTCTATCGTCAAAAAGGATTTCCTCAACTTGTTTGGCGATCTCGTCCTTCATTGCATCAGAAAGCACATTAGGATCCGTTTGGGTCCCGGATTCGACTTGGCTGGGTTTTACTGCCTCGATCTCGACCAGTGAGCGAGTGTCATCGGCATTTGGACTTTGTGGGGCAGCTTCAGTAGGCTCAACTGTTGCATTAGTTGGCTCTTCTTCAATCATCATTGCCTCAGCTGTGTCAGCAGGGACAACTTCCTTGGCAGTTTCAACTGGAACAATCTAGCTGAGATTGTGTAGGTAGGAGTTGGCTCGTGAGATGACTTCCTCAGAGGGCGGTACTTCATCCTGTTCAACCTTCTGGATGAGGATTTGGATCAGCTCGTCTTGATGCTCAAAAGCATCCTGAAGACTTCCAAATCCAAATATCTCCTGCAGAGCTACTTCTTCGGCTTTAAGCTTATCAAAAGTGTAGAACTCCACAAGTTCTTCATTTGCGTACCAAGTAGACATCTTGGTAGCCAGATAAAATTTGAAGTCGCTTACGGCGACTAAGGCAGCAGGGAGCGAGGCAAGAGAAGGATAATGTTGCAGTGCGCTTTTTATTCCTTGAAGCCTGAGGTCCTCGAACCTCATGATAGTGGCAGCACGTGCAACGGCTCTGGGACTGAGGATTTCGATTTCCTCAGAAGAAGTGGGGCTAGATGGTTCAGCTTGGTATTCATCATCCAACTGCAAAGGAGTGTCAGCTGGATGGGGCTTTTTAGGTGAGCTGGGTGCTAAGAATTGGGTGGTTTCAAGTACCGAAGAAGTAGGCGAGGATTCTTGGTGAGGTACCTGAGGATGAGGAGGAAGGAGAAGAGAGTGTTGTTGAGGAGGAAGGAGAAGTGAGTGTTGTTGAGGAGTTCCAGCTGATGTGAGATCAGCTGGAGTGGGTTGTGAGGATGCTTGAAGGATTTGACGAAGTGGAATAGCATCCTCCGGGTCAGGGTGGGAGACCACTACCTGTGGTTCCTCAGCTTCTCGTGAAGTAATCACGAACTCCCTTCCTTGATCTGTACTGGAGGAGGAATCCTGAGCTGTCTCCTCGCCGATCGATCTCCATTCGGGGCCCAGTGGCTTATCACCTGTATCTTCGTCGTCTCCGCCGCCGCTTCTTGCCGCCTTGAATTTGAGCTTCTTTTTGGCAGGTGGAGATCCAGCTGGCTGAGTTTCCTCTGGCTGTTTCCTTTTCCTCGCTTGAGAGGAGAGGCTCCTCGTTTTGCCTCCCGCATCTTCTTCTTCCCTTCGTGGCTCGTTTCTTCATCAAGTCAGAGAGCTGACTCTGCTTTTCAAAAAGAACTTTGGACACAGGGAACTCTTCTGTGTCGTTCCACTTGATTTGCCGTCCAGTTGTGTAGTGTTCTATTATGCACGCCACCTTGGTGCATAAATAGATTGTCTCCCTACAGCTGTACTGGGTGAAGCTGTCATCTTCAAAGTGAATCTTCTTCGACTCCTTCTCCAACTTTCCCATGAAGTAGGAGAACCAATCCACAGGATCATTCCTGAGGATGGCTATCATTGGCTTCAACTTGGGTATGCTGATCTCTCCTTGAGATCCAGCTATACCTAGAATGCACTTCTGGGTGACATCCAGAAGCAGTCTGAATTTGGGCTTGAGCAGTAGCTTCGACATACTCGCCCTGTAGGGTTCCGGTTTAAACAGCATCAGGTCCAGTTCGGCCTGGATCTCTTCTCTGGTGTAGTTGTCCGGGGAGCGGTCCCCAAGAGTTTTTAGTCCGAACAGCTTGCTCAACATCCGGTTGATGTTGATGTCGACATCCCAGGGAGTTGTATGCCCTGTCTTTTCCTTGAGTTGGAGAGAGATGTTGGAGCGGAGACGTTCATCTCTGTTCGTCATCTACAAGAAGAATTTTGCCACTTCCTGGCGGAAGATGTTCTTCGGTCGCGCAGTCGCCCATTGCAGTAGGCCTGCCTTCTCGATGAGATCCAGCACTTCCTGGAACTCCGAGTTCTTGTAATTCTTGAGAGTTAAGCAACTCTCAAAGTGAAGCTTTGACATGAGATTCTCTGATTGGTTCGCTCCTGGAGTTATCTTCTTTGGTGCCATGATTTCTTTTCTGTATTGAAGAGTTAGAAGATACAAGGAAGAGGTGTTTTGCAGAAAGATAAGCAAGAACTTGTTATGCGAAAATTTCAGAGATGAGAAATAAATTATGGCGACGATTTGCATATCTTTGACATATATATATATATATATCATCCGTCTATTTTGATGAACGGTTGAGATTTTGAGATCTGATTTCAAGATCTGCGGCTGGGAGAGATTTGCGCAACACGTTAAGTGACGTGCGTATGTAGATTGTAGGTCACGCACGCGTGTGGTAGTAAAAAACGTTCTGACTTCCGCCTCGACTTTCCCGAGCTACAGTACCCTGCATGCTTTTCATTAAATGCGATGGGATTCAATTGGATGGATGGCTTCTTGACTAATCCATCTAAGGAATGTCTGGGAATTTGAATTAAATTCAAATAATTTTATCCTTAAATAGCATATTCATCAGGGAAATAAATGAAAGACTGCAAATCTGTCAGTTGATCTTTGTAGTCAGCTGATACCTCGGCTGTGTTTCTTTATGTTGAGATTCTCCTTCAGTTTTATTATCCAGCTGAGCTTGATTCCCCCTCAGCTGGTTTCCCTTCTTGAACTGAGTTCACGAAACTACTAGGTCTGGATTCTTCCAACTTGATAACCAAAAGGTATCCAGCTGAGTCCTTTTCCCCCTCAGCTGGATGAGGTTTCTTCATCAGGATTAAGCAATCCAAGCAATCCACACAGCATTTTGAATCTTGCTTCCATCAGAGGCTTTGTTAAAATGTCAGCTCATTGGATATCTGTGTGAATTTTCTCAACAATGACGTCTTTCTTTTCCACGTGATCTCTGATGAAGTGATGTCGAACGTCAACGTGTTTACACCTTGTGTGAAGGACTGGATTTTCAGATATTGCAATAGCACTTGAGCTATCACAGAAGATTGGAACTTGACCAGTTTTCACTTCATAATCATCCATTCGATGCTTCACCAGAATTTGAGAGCGCAGCCTTCCAACCGCCATATATTCCCGCTTCAACAGAAGTAGCGACACACGTCTGCTTCTTTGAAAACCATGATATCAACTTGCTTCCTAGGAACTGACATGTTCCTGAAGTTGATTTTCTGTCTAATCGATCTCCAGCAAAGTCTGAGTCTAAGTATCCGATCGCAAATTTTCTTCACTGGATACCATGTACCCAACGTTCGAGTGCCCTTTAGATATTTGAGAATATTCTTGATCGCTTGCATATGTGCCTCCTTAGGATCAACTTGAAATCCGGCACACACTCCGACCGCAAATGCTATATCTCGGGTGGCTACCGTGAGATACGCAGGAACCAATTATCCCTCTGTATTTACTGGGATCCACTGGATTTCCTTCGGTTCCAGGTTCAATCTTCCAGTTGGTATTCATAGGGATCTTCACCGTTTTGCTGGATTGAATTCCATATTTGGCGATTAAGTCTTTCACGTACTTGGATTGATTTATGAATATCCCTTCTGTTGATTGCTTGACTTGTAGTCCTAGGAAGAAACTCATTTCTCCCATCATCGACATTTGGAATTGTTTTGACATCATCTCTCCAAATCTTTCACATAAGAAAGTTGATCTTGAGCCGAAGATGATGTCGTCCACATATATTTGGACAACTAGTATATCTTCACCTAACTTGATGGTGAAGAGGGTTCTGTCGACTGAACCTTTCTTGAATCCTTTGGACACAAGAAATCCTGACAGAGTGTCATACCAAGCTCGAGGTGCTTGCTTCAGACCATAAAGCGCCTTCTTTAGCTTGTAAACTTTGTTTCCTTCTACTTCAAATCCTGGGGGTTGCTCTACATAGACATCTTCTCTGATTTCCCCATTCAAGAATGCACACTTTACGTCCATTTGGTATACTTTGAATTTGTGATGTGCTGCGTATGCAAGGAATAATCTGATGGCTTCCAATCTTGCTACTGGAGCAAATGACTCTTCATAGTCTATTCCTTCTTGCTGTGTATAACCCTTGGCGACTAACGAGCCTTATTTTTGATTATTACTCCAAGAGAGTCCAGCTTATTTTTGAATATCCATTTAAGTCGTATTATTTTGACTCCTTCTGGTCTATCGACCAGTTCCCAGACGCAATTTCTGAGAAATTCATTCAGCTCTTCTTGCATAGCATTTGTCCAGGGCACACTTTTTAAGGCTTCGATAATTGTTTGAGGCTCTGGAACTTGAGCTACATAACATGCCATGAGAGCTGTGTCTTCATTGTAGACGGACAGTTCTAGCTCTACTGAGACTTGAGTTTCATTATCTGCTTCTTGAGGATTTGATGGCGAGTTATGAGCAATTGAATTTCTTGTTCTAACTCTGTCTAAAGGTTCTCCAATAATTGCTGAAGCTGGATGATCTTCGATCCATCTTCGTCTTCTTCTAATTTTTTCTTCTAGCTCATTGATGCTTGAAGTTGCTAAGTCACGTCTTGCTTGGAGATGTTCTGGAGTCATATCCTGAGATTCGTTCTGATTTGGATTAGAATTAGATTGATCTTGAGGCGTAGACTGAGTGAATCCAGCTGGAGAGGGAGCTGGGGAATCAGCTGGGTCTTGATTTCCAGCTGACGGCATTCCCCCTTGGTCTGATACTGGGGATTCCTCTGGATTCTCAGCTGGTTGATTTGCCTCTATTGAATTGATTTGAGGTTCTCCTGGTTCATCATCCCAAATCAATGGTTCAGCTAGATTCCGGATTTGAATTTCTTGAGATCTTGTTCGAGCTGGATCGGAGCTTGAAGTTCCAGCTGTGTTTCGTTGTTTGATCGACTCTCTGAATTCGAAAGATGTTTCATCTAAGGTGACATGAGGGGTCACTTCGACTGTTTGTGTTCTCCTGTTGAAGACTCTGTAAGCTTTACTTACAGCTGAGTAACCAAGGAATACTCCTCGGTCAGTTTTAGCGTCGAACGTCTTTAGCTGGGTTTTCCCATTATTTAGGATATGGCATTTAGAACCGAAAACCTTGAAGTACCCGATGAAGGGTTTCCTGTTATTCCATAGTTCGTACGGAGTCTTTCCTTGTCTGGATGAGAGTAGCGATCTATTCTGAGTGAAGCAAGCTGTGTTTATAGCTTCAGCCCAGAATTTCTTTGGAATGGCTGAGCTTGCTAACATTGAGGTAGCTGCTTCCTTGAGTGTTCTGTTCCTCCTCTCAGCTACACCATTCTGCTGAGGTGTGCGTGCAGCTGAGGTTTGATGTTGTACTCCATTCTTCTCACAATAATCATATATGGTTTCATTGAGAAACTCAGTTCCTCGGTCTGATCTGATTGAGATAATTTTGCATTCCTTTTGAGTCGTCAACCTTTCCAGCAGGGCCGACAGCTTGGATCTTGTTTCACTTTTCTGGTACAGGAATGAAACCCAAGTGAATCTGGAGAAGTCATCCGCTACGACCAGAGTGTATTTCCTGCCGTTGAAACTTGCTGGTGTTACTGGACCAAAAAGATCCATGTGAAGGAGTTGAAGAACTCGATCAGTTGAGGGCGTTGGCTTGAGAGAAAACGAAATCTTTGTCTGTTTTTCTTGTTGACAAGCGCTGCAAATATGACTCTTGTCATAAACTTGATCTGGAATTCCATTAGCGAGCTGATTTCTAGCCAGCTTGTTGATTGTCTTGAAGTTGAGATGATTCAGCCGTACGTGCTGACGACTACCGACTTCATTGCTGCTTTTTGATACAAGACATGTGTCTGGAGGGCTGTTGTTCCAGTCAGCAAAGTATATGTTTGCTTCTCTTTTCCCTCTCAGTAATACCTGCTTGGTTTCCATGTTTTTCATTGTACATCCATGTGCATCGAACTTGACAGAAAAACCATTATCGCAGAATTGACTAATGGAAAGCAAGTTATGTTTTAATCCTTGTACATATGAAACGTTAGATATTTTAACATTGTAGGTTTCAAATGTACCGTAACCTTTGGTTAAACCTTTGGAGTTGTCACCAAACGTTACTTGAGGACCTGGACGCTCTTCGTATTCTTGGAGTAGATGCTTTAGATGAGTCATGTGTTTTGAGCATCCGTTGTCCAAGTACCACAATGTTCTCATCGATTCCTCTATGATGCATCTTTCTCTTGCAGCCTGTCACAGAAATCAAAATTTAGGTCCCCAGTTGTGATTGGGTCCTTATGGGTTAGTTAGAGATCCCTTTACGATCCAGATTTGTTTTATGACTCTGATTGGATCATTAGATCTGATAATTCTCCCAGTTGTGTCTATGAACACGTTCTTTGTGTTCTTTGTTTGACTCTGTTGGCTGGGTCTTGATCTCTGTCATCTCCCAGCTTGATTTCTTGAAAGTTCAGTTCTTCTTTGGTTTTCAGCTGAGTGTACAGCTAAGACATTTCTTTGCTTCTGTCTCTGCTGTCTAACTTGGTATCTCGGCTGGACTTGATAATCCAGCTGGTAATCATATTTCTGATATCTCGGTTGATAACTTGCCACTTGCTACTGATGATGCTGGTGTCGATGTTGTCCAGCGTCATTCCTTCGTTGTGGTTGAATCCAATGCTTTTTAATGTGTGCCTGGGGTTACCTTACAACTTGTCTTCTAGGACCTTGCTGTGTCTTCTGTTTCTCAGTCTGTTGTGCGGCTGGAGTTGGATTCTCTTTTGCTTTCACAAAAGTTACCTTGGTTCCACTTGTAGTTGCAACATTTGTTAGATCCTTAGACCCATCATAACCCAATCCCGTCTTTAATGCTGCTGGTCGTTGTACACTGATTATTTCATCCATCGTCGATGTAGCTTTGATGAGTGCTACCAGCTTTATGGATAATGTGTCTTCTGACCTTTTTAATTCCAAGATCTCAGCTGACTTTTTGTCTGACTCAGCTGTGGATTTTTCCAAATTGTCCATCAGCTGCTTTTTCTCATAGTAGAATTCCTTCATCAGCTGATCCTGTTTGACTATCTTTTCCTTGAGCGACACGATTTCCTCTTTGAGCTGTGTAGCATCAGCTGCTTCTGATGCTTCTTTCTTTTTCAGTTCTACCTTCAGCTCAACATTTTCACACATTATGACATCAAGAATTTCTTGTAAATCCTTGAAGTCATTCATGACTTTCTCCACCAGATTCCAATCAGGTTGTCCTTCTGATTCAGAGACCTGCGTAGAGTGTTCGTGTGATGGTGATGGGTTAGATACGTTCTGAATTTTAGAAGTTACCTTATCATCGTCGAGTCATTCTGTCTGTCCCATGAAGCAAGCATCGCAGTCTTGATCATCACGGGCCATGAGTGCATCTTCCTTTGAGTCTGAGAAGGGCATATCATCATCTATTTTGTTGCACTCGGACTCTTCATCAGCTATATATGCTCTTCTTCTGTCAGCTGCCTTAGCTTTCAGAAGATCTTTTTCTTTCTTTGACAGTTTGGGACAGTCCTGCTTGTAGTGTCCCGGCTCCTTGCAATTGAAGCAGCCTTCCTCTGTCCGTTTTGAGGTGTCAGCTGATTTTTCATCAGCTGCTGTGTACTTGTCTCTGTACGTCTTGGCGAATTTCTTGTACTTGCCTTTGCTGGTGTTGAGTCTGTTATAATTTTTCACCAACATGGCAATTTCTTCGAGTAGCTCCTCTTTGCTCATATCCTTTTTGTCCTTCTTCTTCTTGGAGGACTCAGCTGACTTGACATGAGCTGACTTTTCAGAGTTGGCTCTGAAAGCTATTTCTTTTGGAGCTGGGGTGAGTTCTCCGTCATTCTGTCTGCTTGAAGATTCTTCTTGGGTAATCTTCAAGTTGTATTCATTGGCTTTTAAGAGTGAGAACAATCTTTCTGTAGATAGATCACCCAAGTCACTTCGACTTTGGTGAATTACCTTGTAAGTGTTCCACTCAGCTGAAAGAGCTGAAAGAACCTTTAAATTCTTTTCCCGCTGGGTATATTTCCCAGTTCTGATTGTCTCTATCTCGACGACTATGTTTGAGAACCTTAGCTCCATCGCTTCGATGGACTCATTGGCTAGCTGCTTGAAGTTGTCGAATTTTTGGCAAGCTATTGTGAATTTGTTTTCTTTGATCTCTTCTGACCCTTCACATAGCTTGGCAAGTGTTTCCCACATCTCTTTGGCTGTCTCGCACTTGATGATCTTACTCAGGTAGGCGTTCGAGACTGTTGATGAGATGGTGTTCCTTGCGAAGCTGTCCAGTCCAGCTTGCTTTCGTTCTTCTGAAGAGTATTCCTTCTTTGGCTTGAGAATTGGCCGGTATTCTGGTTGTCCTCCATCATGAGCAGGTACGAGTTCATTTCCTTGTTTATAAATAAGGATGGGTCCGTCTGTAATGACGTCCCACATCATGTCGTGATGCGCACACAGGAAGCTTTTCAATCTGAATTTCCAGATTGCATAGTCATCAACTGAGAAGGTGGGAAGATTCCTGTTAAGATAGGAATCCATGAAGAGATGTACAGAATGCACTAGTATGAGTTTTTCTGAAAAACAGATCTGTTCAGTTGACCACTGACACAGAGTTTCAAGACAGATCTTCTTGATTCAGAAACAGTGGTCGTTTGAACCACTGCTCTGATACCAATTGATGGTCCCGGAACGAGGTCTTCGGTGTAGAGGGGGGTGAATACACCGAAGAGGGATTTTTGAAAACTTTTATCAAATTAAAGCAGAGTTGAGTGAGAGCTCAGTTATGAATTCAGCTGACTTCTAAAGAAGGTGGTCAGCTGGACTGATAACTTAGCTGGCTGTGCGGAAAGTGGTGGAAAGAAAAACTTAGCTCGTTCCTTTTACAAAAGCTCAGAAAAACTTAGTTTCAGTTTTCAGTTAAGCAGGATTGAAAATAATGCAGCTGGCTGGGTCACACATCTAGAGAGTTGAATCTTTGAAAACTTGTGCTGTGCAAATGCGGTTAGTTCTTTAAATAAATATAAAATGCAAAGACTGAATAAAGTAATAAAGAACATGGAATTTTAACGTGGTTCGGAGAGAGAGCTCCTACGTCCACGACCAGGTTTTAGCTGGTAAATCCACTAAGGATGACCACTTGGTTTACGAGTACCAAGTAACTTCGCAGCTCTACCTCGAGCTGTGTTCTAACGATTTACGGAGCCTTTGTAGAAGCCTATACCTTTTCAGTTTTCGGGTACTGAATAACCTTACACTCGAATTTCGCGCTTCGAGAGGGCGTAACTTTGACCTAACCTTTTCTGGGTAAAGGAGGGTTTGGGTTTCCAACTTTGAACGAGTTCTTACAATGAAGAACTTTGGAAGATGAACTCGTTCAGATCTAGGCTTTGGATTTACTATGATTTCTGCCTATTGATCAGACGAAAAACTAAAGCAGTGTCTGAAAATGAACACTTAAGAATTTAAGTGTTCTTTAAAGAGTTAAAAAACTGCTAGAGAGCTTTTTAAAACTTGAGAGATTCAGAGAGGTTGAAAGCTTATAGAGAGTTTTTCGTATTTGATTCTGAGGTTGAAGACTGGTATTTATAGGTATAGATTCAAACTAGCCGTTGGAGGAGCCGTTTGAATCTTACCTACTCTCTGATCTGTCGATTTGCCATTGAGCGTATCTTTACCTGTCTTCATCACTGTGTCAGATCCTAGGTTCGCCTTTCTAGGATGCTGAGATGTCGATCCCTCATTGGTCGAGGTATATTGACTTCCTCTGACACCGGGATTTCTGTCTTTTGAGCTGGTCTTTGAATTTAGAGCTGGATTGGGTAAACTGACTTGAAGTGATGTCTTCAGAGTTAGTTCTCTTTTTGTCTGCTCAGCTGACTTTCTCAGTCTTTGAGTCGGCTCAATTTATTCTGCTCCGTTGGATCTCTTTGGCTGGATCCATTCTTCTTTTCTTGAGTCAGTCTGACTCAGCTCAGTCTTTGAACTCTGTTCAGCTAAGAGACCTTTCAGCTGACTTTGGGTCCAGCTGAATACTCAGCTGGGTCTTCTTTTGTCTTCAGCTTCCTAATCTGTGAACTTAGAAAATCTAAGGCTCAAACAAGTGAGCTGGAAAACATAACTTAGGTTTGTACATTCATCTACTAGGTTGGAGAGCAGTTGGGTTTTGGAATCAAATCAAAACTTTAGAATTTTCCCAACAACTAAGTACTTGATATATATATAATGCCTTAATGCAAATAGATCTAATTATATATACTCCTTCCATCCCACTATGGCAAGTAGAAAATTCATGAATTATATATATTAAAAAAAACATGTTAAATGTGGCTGGGATTGGAGACGTTTGTTTATTCTTCCTTTCTAACCTTGCATAAAACACCAAAAAGTTAATTAAATTACCATTATAACTAGCACTTGTTGATAAGATTATCTGAGTAGTGAATCGTAATTAAGAACGATAACACTCAAGGCCCAACATCTCATCAGGTAATCACGGAACAAACCCACACATAACAACATAACAGTGCAGAACAAAGCATACTCAGAATCTGTCCCAGAAAATTCTATGTGACGTTACCACAAACAGTTGAAGTGCACAATTTAACTTGAGCCCAATTCTTACGAATAGTTGCTACAAGCAAAGGCCGGCAACCCAAACCAAATTCGACAATTCATCTACCCATAATTATCAATAATTCCAACACATTCAGTGGTCAACGATTAACCAACTCTCTGAATCAAACGACATCAAAATAAAAGAAATAGGAAGAAGAAAAGAAGAAGAGAAACATAGACTAACGGTACTGGAGGCGAGGCAGAAGGTGGCGACGATGGCGGCCTTTCATTTGGTTTCTATCGTTGCCAACGAAAAGAGGAGTGAGTGGAGGAGACTGTTGTTCGTTGCTTCCGCAAAGGCGAGGCGGCGGTGGCGTCTAGTCAACAGGGCGGCAAGGTCACCGGAAATGAAGAAACCTAGGATTTTTTATTGGGGAACAAAAGTCAGAAAGAAGAGAGGGTTTTCGATTGGGAATCTAGGGATTTCGATTGAGGCGGGGGCAGGGGATTCGAAAGTTAGGGCACCAGTCGATAGGAGGGCTGAGACTGAAATAGTGAAGGGGAACGCGGTGGGGATGGCGATTGGGGAGTTTCTGCGATGACGACGGTAACCGACCAGGCGACGGCGACGGCTGTAATGGTGGGGTGAACAGAGAGTAATGGGGCGGCAGAGAAGTAAGGTTCGACAGCAGACCGGCCGGTGGTGAAGAAGGAGAAAGAAGTGTTTTAGTCGATAGGAACGAGATGGAAGATTGATATATGGTAGGAAATATTACAAATTAACTCTAAAAAAATAATTTAAAAAAAATTGATTTTTTATAACGATATCGTTAACGGTTTAACAAACCGTTATTATAAATTATCTCATACATAACGTACTTCGTAACGGTTCACTAATACCGTTACATATATTAATATAGATAACACTAAAACATAACGTACGAGATGATACTGTTACATAGAACATAGATAACACCGCATTTGTAACGCATATTTGTAGTTCCGTTATCTTTAAAAAAAGTGCGCACATGCATAACGCATTTTTGAAAACTCCGTTATAAATGCTGTGTTATGTATGTGCGTTTTTCTAGTAGTGAGTTTTCCATCGTGGTATCGATCACACCACATCAACGAATACCTCTGGATACCAGTGTAGCATCCAAAGGCGGGGCTCTAGTCAAAACCTCTATGGATAAATCCCCAATGGACAAACCACACAAAGAAAAAAGAGACGCCCTTAATTAGAAGCAGCTACTAGTACACTCCATACCATAACTCCTCCTGCTTTGTACCTACAAATATGCATACTCCGTACATACAAGTAAGCACAACCCTACTCAATCTACTGTGCAATAGCTAAGAGGCTGTCACACACAAATCCTGAGTAGATCATGTACTCCCACATCACACAACCCTCTCAACCCACTCACATGCAGGATCAGACTTTTTCCTTGTACAACACTTTAGGACAAATCTAGTATAGGTGGCAATCCACTGGATCCTCCCTATGCCATACATACAAAATACAATTCTTGCCAAAAGAAAAATTCGTCCTCCAAGTTAGCAAAAACAAGGAGTGCCAAAAGGCTAACAAGCAAGTGAACCTAGCCTATCCACAAGGAAGGATAGCTACGACCGACTCCTCTGGGAACATAGAAAACAACACCATATACTTGATACGATACACCACACAGTCGATATTGAAAGGCTTCTGCTTAAAAATCAATTCATCGCGTGCCTTCCAAATATGGTTCACTGCAGCTGCAAAGGCAAGATGTTTAGCATTTTGCAGCACCTCCAATCCTGCCCTCTCCATCTGTATCCATTTGATAGAATTCAAAATGGATGACATCTCCCTATTCAACCCCCAGCTAATCCCTAATATTTTTCCAGACTCGTCCTGAAGAAGATTACTGAAAGAATAAGTGGAGACTAGACTCCAGGTGAGAACCACATAAAGCACAAATATGGTCAATCAGCAGAAAATCCAAATTATCTCTAGTGGCTAACTTACCTCTATAGGCTAACCAGATCGTGACAACAAGTTTAGGTGGAATGAAAGACTTCCAATAAACTTGTACCCAAACTTAGGCTCACCTTCAGGCCGAAACCACTCATAAGCCGCAGATGAACCCCCACCAGCAAACCTAGTGCGAGCCTTCTCCATGCTCCCTCCAGAACCTGCAATAATCATATCTCGAATACAAACCAAATTCTTGATAAAAGGGGAGTCTCTAACCTTTACATTCCATTGCTAGAGATCAGTGGTATTGAGATATGGACTATGAATCCATTTGATCCATAGCGAGTCTGCCTTTTCCTGGATGTTCAATTGGACCCAAAGGTGAGTTTACTTTGATTTGATAATGAATGATAAGAGAAATAATATTATTTTACCACTTTATACCTTATTTATTTTGATATAATAAAAAATCCGGTCATAAGGTATTAAATTTCGGGCAGCCCCTTTTTTCTTGTCCAAGATATAATTTTATACTTAAGAAATGAAGTTATAATATACACATTTTACCATTTTTTAGTTTTATTATTTAAAGCAAACAAGATATAAAAATTGCGGTTTCGAGTCTTCACTTTTAAGATAAATTTATACCACATTATATCATTCCTTTATTTAGAGAGATAAACAGTAAAGTATCCTTAGAGATTGATTAAAAAAAATACCTCATGTAATTCTACAAAATTGAAATCTTTATATTAAGAAAAATCGAATAAAACAATCGTATTCGTGGAGTTTCTAAATATCCTCATGGGTCGGATATCAGAGGCCCAAAATGAGAAAAGTGGCCCATAAAATCTTAGTCATCTTGGACCAAGAAAAAATTGGCAAAACCCTTACAAAACCCTAAACAGAAAACACCCGAAGCCTAGAACCTTCTACTCTCTCTCTCATATTTCTTCTTCACCAATTTCCTGCAGCTGCTCGTCAAATTTAATCAATCGGAAATGGCGAAACGCTTGATCCCAACTCTGAACAGAGTGCTGGTGGAGAAATTAGTGCCCCCTTCCAAAACCACAGCTGGTATTCTCCTCCCGGAAAAATCATCCAAGGTACAATCATCTTTCCTCATGTTTTGATTTTCTTATTCTGAATCGTGGATTAATGATTAATGATGTGGATTTGTCTGCAGTTGAACTCTGGTAAAGTGATTGCAGTCGGACCGGGAGGGCGCGACGCCGCCGGGAATCGTATTCCGGTTGCGGTGAAGGAAGGCGACGAGGTTATGTTGCCTGAGTATGGCGGTACTCAAGTCAAATTAGGCGAAAAAGAGTGAGATCTCATCTTCCAATACTTTCTCTCTCTCTCTCTCTCTCTCTCTCTATATATATATATATATATATATATATATATATATATATCTTACTTGGCGGTTTGCATGGAAAACAGGTATCATTTGTACAGGGATGAAGATATCTTGGGGACTCTGCGCGATTAATTGACCGGAAATGTTAATGTTGGATTTCAATTTTAACTGATCAATGTTAGTGTCTACTGTCTAGTGATGCTGCAGCTGCACATTGACAATTGTTGTTACTCTTTTCTTAAAATCCAATAATCAATGGAATATTTCGTTTTAACTACTCTTCTTATCGTGATTGTGTTGTGCTAATTGAACTATTTGTGCTACGATTTTGATTCGAGCTTCACTTCTCATGTCAACAGCTACGGCGCAATTTCTCTGAAATTCCTTAGTTATGGGCTTCAAAGACATTGTATGTTTTTAGCCAAATGAAAATTTTCTACTTTCTTGGCCCAAATCAATTATCCATTTTATTTTTTACTTTATGTTTTTGCAGTGTCACAATTTATTTTGGTTATTCGTTGGGGTATATTTTGGGGTAGAAGTAAAACCTAAGAGAAAAAAAGTAAGGAAAATTGTAATCATTGGGCGAGAAAACGCTGGCCCCCTTATTTAGAGAGAACAACATGCTTGTTAGCACCATTACATGAATAAAACGATATGAAAAATTATTCAATTCACTCTTATTTAAAGCTAGCACCTGCACGTAGAATATTTTCTACGTGCACGTTTATGCGCAAAGAATAATGTATCGCAATTACTCTTATGCGGCATGCCGCACGTGGTGCGACTGATCCCACGCGCGCGGGCGTATGTAAGACACGTGCCCGTTATCGACCATTTAAGTCAGACGCGTATTTTTTTTTAATTCGGCGCGTGTAACACGTGCCTGACTTTTTGAATTTTTTTTTCGATTTTTTTCAGTTTTTTTATTCTTTTTTTTCAGTTTTTTTATTCATTTTTTTAAAGAGTCGAGCGAGGGGAGCCGAAGGCCTCGGAGCGAGCTAAAAGACATTAATATTGCTATAATCATTATCTATAAATTAAAATCGAAACCGAAGTCGGAGAAGAAAAAAAAATAAAAAAATCAAATTAAAAAAAAACCTGAAAAAAAAACTGAAAAATTGACCTGAATTGACCCGACTGGGTCAGGTCAAGCCGGATCCGATTGCATTCTATGAAATTGGTTGCATGAGAGTGTGACTCGTAATGTATAGAATCATATGAAATTGGTTGGATACACTCTACTAATTATCTATCTATTACTAATATGAAAATAAAGCTGCCCCATCCACGGTGCTCCGTTCAGATTTTTGGTAATTTGTCTAATTTTAATTCATATATATTCTAATTTTTATTAATGTTTATATTCTTGAAATATCACATGTTTATCTATTAATCACATCTCATATTTATCTTTCCCTCTATTTAATTAATTTCTTCTATTACACATATTAAAATAATAACAATTTCGGAATACATTCTTATAAATCCTTATTTTATACATTCTTAATTTATATATATATATATATATATATATATATATATATATATATATATATAGCGGATCTGGTAAAACACATGCACCAATAAAGAGCTGAAAATGTCCGAGGTTAGAGATATCGATTTAATTAGCATGAACCAACGAGACGGTTCAAATATACTTAAAAGAAGAATTTCTACTAATTTTAATTAATATTAACTTTGTTTACATTTTTATTGAATAATTTAGCATAAACCAACGAGAAGGTTCAAATAACATAGAAAGAAGGATTTTTACTAATTTTAATTAATATTACTTTGAAGATGTAAACATATTTTTTTTCGCATTTTGGCAAAGATTAGAGATATCGATTTAACATGAACCAACGAGACGGTTCAAATATACTTAAAAATGAAGGATTTTTACTAATTTTAATTAATATGAAGGATTTTTACTAATTTTAATTAATATTAACTTTATTTATATTTTTATCGAGTAATTTAGAATAAACCAACGAGACGGTTCAAATAACATAGAAGAAGGATTTTTACTAATTTTAATTAATATTACTTGGAGCGTTCATATTTTTATCGAGTATTACTCAACGGATTTGAGACAAGTATGTACAGTAAAGTCACTATTTTAACCGAGATTAGGACGAACATGTAGAAAAATTCTAAACAAATTTAGATTCAGAAAATACATAATAAATGAGTATACCAGATCCATTGTCATTCCTAATTATAAATTTAAATACGTGAAATAAAATTAATTTGTTAAGTTTGATTAATAATTAACACGAACAATATCACAACTTCTAAATATATAAAATATAAAATTATTTTTAAAATGTATACATATAAATTAAAACATAAAGTTATTTCCGTCGAATTTCGACGAGCTACCTACTAGTCTATTACTAATACGAAAATAAAGCTACCTCATCCACGATGCTCCGTTCAGATTTTCCTTTATTCTGGTAATTTGTCTAATTTTAATTCATATATATTCTAATTTTTATTTTTATTAATTTCATATTCGTGAAATATCACATGTTTATCTATTAATCACATCTCATATTTATCTTTCCATATATTTAATTAAATTCTTCTATTATACATATTAAATTAATAACAATTTCGGAATGCATTCTTATAAACCCTTATTTTATACATTCTTAATTCATATATAATAATCTATAGAAAATTTGTAAATAAAAATCCCTATGAACACTAAATAAATATATTTAATCAACATGTCTATATGGAATCCTTTTTATTTTTCATTCATGTTTTTCTAAAAATTCGAATGGTGCTTTCTATAAAATATATACATTGAATCAAATGTGAGATAGATAGCTAAAGAAAAGAACAAAAAAACTTGAAGATATAAACATATTGTTTCCGTATTTTGGCAAAGATTAGTGATATTGATTTAACATGAACTAACGAGACGGTTCAAATATACTTAAAAAGAAGGATTTTTACTAATTTTAATTAATATTAACTTTGTTTATATTTTTATCGAGTAATTTAATAACATAGAAAGAATGGTTTTTAGTAATTTTAATTAATATTACTTTGAAGATGTAAACATTTTTTTTTTCAGCATTTTGGCATAGATTAGAGATAGCATGAACCAACTAGACGGTTCAAATATACTTAAAAAGAAGAATTTTTACAAATTTTAATTAATATTAACTTTGTTTAGATTTTTATCGAGTAATTTAGCATAAACCAACGAGACGGTTCAAATAACATAGAAAGAAGGATTTTTACTAATTTTAATTAATTTTACTTGGAGTGTTCATATTTTTATCGAGTATTACTCAACGGATTTGAGACGAGTATGTACAGTAAAATAACTATTTTAACCGAGATTGGGACGAACATGTAGAAAAATTCTAAATAAATTTAGATTTAGAAAATACATAATGATTGAGTATACCCGATCCATTATCATTCCTAATTATAAATTTGGATACGTGAAATAAAATAATTTTCTAAGTTTGATTAATAATTAACGCGAACAACATCACAACTTTTAAATAAGATATAAAATTACTTTTAAATATATACATATAAATTAAAACATAAAATTATTTCCCGTCGAATTTCGACGGGCTACTTACTAGTAATAATCATAATAAAATACAAGTGGGTTTTTGAGAAGAATGACAGGAAGTCTAGTTATGAGTTATGATTAAATTAATTTGAAGTGTAGTTATTATAATTATCCCATTATCATATTGGGAGAAGGACTTGGTGTAATAGGGACGCAATGCATATTCTTTGCTTTAGAATTTTATTTAGAGCAAGCCAAGAAATCAATTTTGTACTTACTTTTCCAAGAAATTATATACGTATAACAATAGAAAGGGAATAAAAAAGATGTGCAACATCGATATCTGGAATTCTGGATCCAGACTAAAACATCCTCCAATTATTGATACTACTATAAATTAAGCGAGTAAATGGTAGCAAAAATATACAAAGTTATTGGTTTGCACTTGTACCTGATGAATGGCGCAACAGGAGGAGGCAGGACATTATATTATATGAATAATTATATTGGGGTACAGCGTACAACCCTTGAAAGCACGTGTTTGCCAACTTATTAACGGCAAGTGCTGTCTATAAGCTGTATGTTTTTGGTCTTCTCATCTCATCACGCTCTCACGGTCTCACCACATATTAAATGCTCAATAAAATACTACTATGTGATAATAATTGAAATAAATCATTTTTTTTTACTAGATTTCAATTTGAGGCAAAAATTAGAATAACCAAAACACATAGTAAAACACAAAAGTTGGCCACTATCATCTTCTACCTACTTTTTACTTTTTCCACATAACTTTACATTCTCTCTCCTCTCTTCTCAAGTTCGTATCCCTTTTCAACTTTATAAATTTGTATCTCGGTACGAAATGTGTGAATTTCGTACCATACTACCAAAGTTAGAACTTGTATATCACGGTACAAAATGATTAAATTTCGTACCGTGCAACCAAAGTTAGAACTTTGATATTACGGGTCGGTACGAAATTGAACCATTTCGTACCGTGTTACCAAAGTTAGAACCTTTATATCACGGTACGAAATTCAACCATTTTGTATCATGATCTAAAAGTTCTAACTCTAGTAACACGGTACGAAATTCAACCATTTTGTACTACGATATAAATGTTCTAACTCTGATAACACGGTACGAAATTCAACCATTTCGTACCACGATATCAGTACGAAATTGAACCATTTCGTACCGTGTTACCAAAGTTACAACCTTTATATCGCGGTACGAAATTCAACCATTTCGTACCACGAAATAAATGTTCTAACTTTGGTAACACGGTACGAAATGGTTCAATTTCGTACCGATATCGTGGTACGAAATGGTTGAATTTCGTACCGTGTTACCAGAGTTAGAACTTTTAGATCGTGGTACGAAATTGTTGAATTTTGTACCGTGGTACCAAAGTTAGAACTTTTATATCGCGGTACGAAATGGTTGAATTTCGTACCGTGTTACCAAAGTTAGAACCTTTATATCGTGGTACGAAATGGTTGAATTTCGTACCGTATTATCAAAGTTAGAACTTTTAGATCGTGGTACGAAATGGTTGAATTTCGTACCGGTACCATAGTTAGAACTTTTATATCGCGGTACGAAATGGTTTAATTTCGTACCGTGTTACCAAAGTTAGAACCTTTATATCGTGGTACGAAATGGTTCAATTTCGCACTGTGTTACCAAAGTTAGAACCTTTATATCGTGGTACGAAATGGTTGAATTTCGTACCGTATTACCAGAGTTAGAACTTTTAGATTGCGGTACGAAATGATTGAATTTCGTACCGTGTTACCAAAGTTAGAACCTTTATATTGTGGTACGAAATGGTTGAATTTCGTACCGTGTTACCAGGGTTAGAACTTTAATATCGCGGTATGAAATGTCTGGATTTCATACCGTGCTACCAGAGTTAGAACTTTAATATCGCGGTACGAAATGTCTTGATTTCGTACCGTGCTACCAAAGTTAGAACTTTTATATCCCGGTACGAAATGGTTGAATTTTGTACCGTGGTACCAAAGTTAGAACTTTTATATCATGGTACAAAATGAACTTTGGTAGCACGGTACGAAATTCAATAATTTCGTACCGTGATACCAAAGTTAAAACTTTTATTTCGCGGTACGAAGTGTTGATTTGGTAAGGCGTACGAAATGTTTAAGTTCGTACCGCTTTCCAACTTTACAAATTTGTATCGCGGTACGAAATGTATGAATTTCGTACCGTGCTACCAAAATTAGAACTTTTATATCACGGAACGAAATGTGTGAATTCGTACCGTGCTACCAAAGTTAGAACTTTTATTTTGCGGAACGAAGTGTTGATTTGGTAAGTCGTACGAAATGTTTAAGTTCGTACCGCTTTCCAACTTTATAAATTTGTATCGCGGTACGAAATGTTTGAATTTCGTACCAGCAACCAAAGTTAGAACTTTGATATCACGGTACGAAATATTTGAATTTCGTACCGTGCTACCAAAGTTAGAACTTTATATCACGGTACGAAATGGTTGAATTTCGTACCGTGGTACCAAAGTTAGAACTAATATATCGCGGTACGAAATGTCTAAATTTCGTATCGTGCTACCAAAGTTAGAACTTTTATATCACGGTACGAAATGGTTGAATTTCGTACCGTACTACCAAAGTTAGAACTTTTATATCCGTCGCTACCACCTCCATCACCGCGATGGCGAGGTACGATTTTTATTTTTTCGTACCAATACGAATATCAACATTTCGTACCGATGTAACACTTTGTGATTTGGTACCAATCTGATGTTGTTTCAAGGGTTGTAAGTGACTATGAATTAATCATTTCGTACTGATATATCATTTATTAACTTGACACAGTACGATATGATAATTTCATACTGAGTTCCCAGGTTACAACTTCGGTACGAAATTTATATTTTCATACTAAGAACAGCCTGATATGGAGTGATAAGCGGGTGTGAATTGATCATTTCGTACCGCACTATCAGGTGATGCCATGGTAACTTAGTACGAAAATAAATATTTTGTACCGTGATATATTGGTAGTATGGAATAAGTTTATTCTTACCAGTCGTACCAAGTAATTACATATCTAAATTAGAGAAATTGCAAAACATATACAATTTAGAACAAAAATATTAATAATACTATTAATATTGTAGCAAAGGGTTTACAAACCAGAAATTGTAGCAAATAATTTACAAAATAAGAATTGTTCATTCACCAACTCAATCTCTACGGTAAGTGTTATTTCATCTGTGTTGAAACAAATAGATGCTCCCTACCAAAACATTGATTTCTTGAGATCTTGTAGGACATCATGACCAAATTCATCCAAAATCTTGCACATAATCATCTATGATGTCCATTGTACCTTCAAAACTAAAGAAACAAAAATTAGAATATGGTACTAATATAATTCTTACCAACATACCATTTCTTTATGCTTGATTATTAGTATGAAATGTGAATTCATACATGGTACTTGGTAAGAATTTCATAATTCTTACCAGCGAACCATTTCTTTGTGCTTGGTTATTGGTACAAAATATGAAATTCATACATGGTACTTGGTAAGAATTTCATAATTCTTACCAGCATACCATTTCGTTGTGCTTGATTATTGGAACGAATTATGAAATTCTTACATGGTATGAGTTACTACTAGTACGAATACACCTATTTCGTACCGATGAGTTTTGACAGCAAGCAGCAACCTCGTTCAATCTACACAAGCGAAACATAAATCAGCGAAAATACATCCAAATTAATAAGAAATTAACCCAAATACACCAAAAATTTACCAAAATAATATGAAAACCTCATAAATCATCGAGAAACAAATACGTAAAAGCCCTAAATCAACAAAAAATAAGAAAAATACAACAAAAATTCAAAAAAAACTCTAGATCAACATTAATTAAGAGAATTAGAAGGAGAAATAACCTAGATCTATGGATCTATTTGTAGATCTGGAGCACGATGCCAATGAGTTCTTTGTGCTTGGTTATTGGTACGAATATGAAATTCTTACATGGTACTTGGTAAGAATTTCATCATTCTTACCAGCATACCATTTCGTTGTGCTTGGGTATTGGTACGAATTATGAAATTCTTACATGGTATGAGTTAAATCTGGTACGAATACACCTATTTCGTACTGACGAGTTTTGACAGCAAGCAGCAGCCTCCTTCAATCAACACAAACGAAATAGAAATCAGCGAAAATACATCCAAATCATCAAGAAATTAACCCAAATACACCAAAAATTACCAAAACAATATGAAACCTCATAAATCATCAAGAAACAAACACGTAAAAGCCCTAAATCAACAAAAAATAAGAAAAATACAACAAAAATTCAAAAAAACTCTAGATCAACATGAATTACGACAATTCAAAAATTCTTACTTAGTGCTTGGTTATTGGTACGAATTATGAAATTCATACATGGTACTTGGTAAGAATTATGAAATTTTTACCAGCGTACCATTTCTGTGTGCTTGGTTATTGGTACGAATTATCAAAATTCTTACATGGTACTTGGTAAGAATTTCATAATTCTTACCAGCGTACCATTTATTTGTGCTTGGTTATTCGTACGAATTATGAAATTCTTACATGGTACTTGGTAAGAATTTCATAATTCTTACCAGCGTACCATTTATTTGTGCTTGGTTATTGGTACGAAATTCTTACATGGTACGAGTTACTACTGGTACGAATACACTTATTTCGTACCGACGAGTTACGACAGCAAGCAGCAACCTCCTTCAATCAACACAAACGAAACAAAAATCATCGAAAATACATACAGAAATTAACCCAAATACACCAAAAATTACCAAAATAATATGTAAACCTCATAGAGAAACAAACACGTAAACCCCCTAAATCAACAAAAAAAATAAGAAAAATACAACAAAAATTCAAACAAATTCTATATCAACATGAATTGCGAGAATTGGAAGGAGAAATAACCTGGATCTATAGATCTATTTGTAGATCTAGAGCACGATGCCAATGAGAAGCTTCCGATTGGTATACCAGCGTACCATTTCTTTGTGCTTGGTTATTGGTACGAAATATGAAATTCATACATGATACTTGGTAAGAATTATAAAATTCTTACCAGCGTACCATTCATTTGTGCTTGGTTATTGGTACGAATTATGAAATTCTTACATGGTACTTGGTAAGAATTTCATAATTCTTACCAGCGTACCATTTCTTTGTGCTTGGTTATTGGTACGAATTATGAAATTCTTACATGGTACTTCGTAAGAATTTCATAATTCTTACCAGCGTACCATTTCGTTGTGCTTGGTTATTGGTACGAATTATGAAATTCTTACATGGTACGAGTTACTACTAGTACGAAATGATTGAATTTCGTACCGACGAGTTTTGACAGCAAGCAGCAACCTCCTTCAATCAACACAAACGAAATAGAAATCAGCGAAAATACATCCAAATCATCCAGAAATTAACCCAAATACACCAAAAATTACCAAAATAATATGAAAACCTCATAAATCATCGAGAAACAAACACGTAAAAGCCCTAAATCAACAAAAAATAAGAAAAATACAACAAAAGTTCAAAAAAAACTAAATCAACATGAATCTCGAGAATTGGAATGAGAAATTACCTGGATCTATGGATCTATTTGTAGATCTGGAGCACGAATTCGCCATGGATGCTAACGAGAAACTTGCAACTGGTAGAAAGTCGCGATTAATGGGATGATGTGGTGGATGAGTGACACAAAGGATGTGACGGCATGGTTGATGGAGCGGCATGGCGGAGAAGATATGGTGACGGTGTAGGCGGCGGTGGCGGAATGGAAGCGACGACGGTGGTGACGGGTAGAGAGAAAATAGAGAATAGAAGGAGAAAGAAAGTGAGAAGAGGTAAAATGAGATGAAGAAGTTTACTCAGGAAGAAAAAAGAAAGGAAATGGAGGAGAAAGAAAAAGTAGGTGGGTTTGAATTAAAGTAAGGGCAATTTCGTCCGAAAATATAAAGTATTGCTATAATTTGTAAATACTAAGTTTGGTGACAACTATTGATATTTACTAAGTAATGTGGCTATTTCTATGCATTTTCTCTTTCAATTTTGTACTATCGTAATGCAAATATGCAATAGTTTTGTTATATATACATACACGAAAAAAAATATACAAAAGAAAATTGGATGCGACAGGGGTTGTGAATAAAAAAAAGGTAATTAATAGTTTGTGGCCCTAATTTTGAACGTTTTTCGATTTATGTCCTCAACTTAAATTTATTTGAAATAATACCTCAACTTTGAACGATTTTTTATTTATGACATGAACTTAAGTTTGTTTGGAAAAATACCCCAACTTTGAGTATTTTTTGATCTATGGTCTCAACTTAAATTTATTTGGAAAAATACCTCAACTTTGAAAAATTATTGAAAAATGACCTGCATTTTATTTTCCAGCGACCGGACGTTGACTTAACCTCTCGGATGTATGATGTGGATATTTAAGCACCACGTAATGAAAACGACTTCTTATTTAGAATTAAAAAAATAAAAATTATCTAGGTGTGTCATAAAGAAATTGCATAACCTAGATATACAGACACGATTTTGTAATATAATTCCTGCTGATGGAGATAAGTATGAGGTTGCTTACTATTTTTTTTTAATTCTAAATAAGAAACGATGTCGTTTCCCATTTCATGGCGTCTAAATATCCACATCATAAATATGAGAGATTGAGTCAGCATCTGATCGCTGGAAAGTAAAACACAGGCCATTTTTCAACAATTTTTCAAAGTTCAGGTATTTTTCCAAATAAATTTAAGTTGAAGCCATAATTCGAAAAGCGCTCAAAGTTGGGGAATTTTTTCAAATAAATTTAAGTTGAAGCTATAAATAAAAAAATGTTCAAAATTGAGATATTTTTCCGAATAAATTTAAGTTAGAGCCATAAATCGAAAAGAACTTAAAGTTGGGGCTACAAACTATTAAGTATGAGGGTGGGTAATGATTATGATTTAATTAATTAAAAAATGGTGAAATCCGTTGCTTGAGAGGGTTGCGTCGCAATCAACGCCGTTACCCAAACAGGGCCTAACAATTTCTGCATCATCATCATCATCCCCATCATTCCTCTCACTCTTCCTCTTCCTCTTCCACCAGCACGTTCGCCCTAGCTTTCTTCACCACTTCGCATAAATTCCATCATAATCGTAAATTGTTGACTATGATGCCAATACAACAGCGATGAAACCGTATAAATTCCCCAGCAGCGTAAACTGCAGCCCAAGATCGCCGCCGGCGTCTCCCCGGCAGCGCAGCCGGTCGCCGCGCTACCGCCAACGTACCGTAAAATCGGTCCGACCGGCTTCTAAATCACTCGCCCAGCGGTTTGGATGGCTCCTGCTCTCCGTACTGCTCAAGCGTCAGGGACTCTTTCTCTTCGCTCCCCTGCTTTACCTATCAGTCATGTTGTTCTACATGGGGACGGTGTCGTATGATATTGTCCCCGTTTCCAAGCTTAGGAATCCTCCCGGCTCTGTTTATAGGAGCCCGCAGCTGTACGCCAAGCTCCGATCCGAGATGGACTCTGATAATTCTTCTGTTGATGCGGTTAGTTTGTGCTGCAACTAGGATGTTCTCTTATCAAAATCTGTTGTTGCTTTCTTCTCTTATTGGTACTAGTTCTGCCAGAATTGGAATTTGGTTTTGCAAGGTGAAGGTGATCCCAAGTGCTAGTGATTTTGAGTTTTTTTTTTTTTAACATTATAATTCTGCTACTGTTGTTGTGATCTGTGATTTATGGTAAAAGCATTAGTTTTTTTTAATGGTTGTATGATATTGGGTTTCATTCACTATTAGTATTTCACCATTTTCTGCCAGTTACTTCTATCATTATATATATATATATATGTGCTCTGCGTTTGTTTATTCTAGAATCTAAAATGCATCACTTGCTTCTCCTTCTAATATGCTAGGATATTTGCAACTAGAGTTGGATAAATTTTAAGGACTTTAAGACCTTATATGTAGAAATGATGAGAAACCACGGTGCATAGAATCTGGATGTTTAATGGAACAGTGTCTTGGCATCATCTCTTTCCTAATCCCATCTAATAAATCCAGAAATGTAGCCTAAGTGGATTGCTTAATGGCTATTAGTCCATGATGTATTACAAAGATAATCAAGATGTATTAATTTTCTTGACCACGTCTGTTTATTCTAGAGAATAGCAGACTCTTTATTATGTTTATATGCTGCAAAAGTGTAGTTGGTATGAGTGTGCCCCTCTGCTCAATTCATGTGATCAAAGATGAGATGTCATCTTTGGGAAAAAGCATGAATCCCTTAGTTAAAGTAATAATCTTTTTGGCATTAACACATAGATTTACTAGTTCCACTCAAGGGGTTGGTGGAGCCTAATGACTTCCCTTCCTCATCTGTTGAATTCTGTTAATGGGAGTTTTTGAACTTCACTGTAGATATCCACTATATGGAAGAACTCTCATAAAGGCAGCGAGTGGAGACCATGCATCAAAAAGTCATCAGGAGGTAAGAATAGCTCATAACTATTGTTTTTGTCTTAGTTTGTTTTCAACTTTGAAAGCTTTGTTCTGTATTTTGTTAAAAGAGCTGACTAGCAACATATGATCAGGCAACTTTAGGATTGTTATTAACTGACATGTATTTCAGCCTGAGTCATAGGGTATATATGCATATACATGCTCTTGTGTACCATGGAAATCTTCATTGATTTGTTGCTACAGAAAAAATATGTGAAACATACTTTATTATTGTAGGCTTACCAGAGTCAAATGGATATATATATGTTGAGGCCAACGGTGGGTTGAATCAGCAGAGAACATCGGTACAGATTATTTGTTAGCATTCTTTATTGTTGATAAAAGTCTTCTACTCTTCTTATACCTTTACATTCACTGGGTTAGCAGCATCACTCTCACGTTGTTGTTGGTTTTGCAGATATGCAATGCCGTGGCTGTGGCTGCCTACCTGAATGCAACTCTTATAATTCCATATTTCCATTTCCATAGTATTTGGAGAGATCCTAGGTGAGTAATATTATCACTTCTGCCAAGTTTTGCATCTGTGAACAAAATAAAATGCAGAGCAATAATTGCATATTTACTGGGACAAAGATGACAATTTTGTATTTGGGCTGTCACTGATGTGAGAATGTTCTACTGTCAGCTTTTTTATTATAATATGAGAAGTCAAAATGTGAATTATCTAAGTGAAGCTACCCTACTAGGACACCAGTGGGTCCTGCCTCCACAGTTCAATCTCTCATGGCAACACCTAATTTGACATTCTTTTATATCAAAAGGTAGAGATTACTGATTCAGTTTTTTGGAATTCACAGCAAATTCAGTGATATATATGATGAAGAACTTTTTATAAAGACATTGGAACGTGATGTTCGAATAGAGAAGACAATTCCAGGGTACATAATGGAGCGGTTTGACTATAACTTGAGCAACGTGTACAACTTCAGGATACATGCATGGTCATCAATAGATTACTACAGGGATACAGTTCTTCCAAAGCTGCTTGAAGAAAAGTGAGTCTTTCCAAACTTCCTGGCACTGTCATTGTTATGAAGTCTGTCCAATGAAATTATGATTTTTTAAAGATATGATCTTTTAAATCTTTCCATTCCATCTATTCATTTCTGGGCTTGCCTGGTGCATGATTAATTGTTTGATCCCTTAATGGCATGCTGCTGTTGATATGATAATGATATAGCCTATAGTGTCAATAGATATTTATATCGATTTTATGTTTACTTCCATCTCTGCTCCACTCAACAGACTAGATGTCAATTTGTAAACTTTATTTTAAAAAAAAATGCATTATCTTCCCATTTTTAAACGCATTCCATTTATTGCTTACAGATTGATGTTGCCACTTGTATACTATTTTTCTTGTTACTTCAGTTCTATTTCATCGTTCATGACTGAGTATCAGTGATTTAATTTTTCACTTGGATTTGTACCCAACCGTTCTTTACTGGTTAAATCAGGATCATAAGGTTGTCACCTTTTGCAAATCGGCTATCAACTGATGCTCCTCCAGCTGTACAACGACTTAGATGCTTGACAAATTATCAAGCACTAACCTTTTCAAATCCTATATCAACTCTTGGTAAAATTTTGGTAGAAAGAATGAAAGAGCACAGTGCAAATAACGGTGGAAAATATGTATCTGTGCATCTTCGATTTGAGGAGGTGGGTCAGGGTGAATTTCAACGTATTTAAACTCTTTCAAAGAAAAGTATTGAACATGTTCTTCTGTAGGATATGGTCGCTTTCTCTTGTTGCGTGTATGACGGAGGAGAGCAAGAAAAAATAGACATGGATGCTGCAAGAGAAAAAGGTTGGAAAGGAAAGTTTACTAAACCAGGTCGAATCATAATTCCTGGAGCAATCAGATTAAATGGAAGTTGTCCCTTAACACCTTTAGAGGTATTGCATATAAAATCATCGCCTTCAGTTTCATCCCTATCCCCACCCCCTCTCCTCTCATGTGAGTTTGTTGCTCATAACAATTTTTAGCCAAAAAATAGGAACTTTGCATCTTACGTGTGTGCATATGTTGATATAAATGCATGTGCGCGTATGTTGATATATTTATTTCAATTGTCAGATATAGAAAACTTATAGTGATGAGCCTCCTGCATTATGGTTTCTTGTTCTCTTTGAATAGCAAGGTTGTTCTATGCATTTTGACTCCTAGTCATCTTAACGAATCAGGTAGGTCTGATGCTTAGGGGTATGGGCTTTGGCAAAAGCACTAATATTTATTTAGCATCCGGGAAGATATATAACTCTGAGAAATATATGTCCCCTCTTCTGGAAATGTTTCCATTATTACAAACTAAAGAAACTCTGGCATCTTCTGAGGAACTAGCTCCATTTCAGGTCAGATTCAACTGCTATCTTTTCATTTATTAAACTTTTCATATATGTTTCTTAACCGGAATTACTTATTTCCAGAATTATTCTTCCAGAATGGCTGCTATAGACTACACTGTTTGCCTTCACAGTGAAGTTTTTGTACCAACTCAAGGTGGGAACTTTCTGCAATTACTATTTGGGCACAGAAGATACTTGTATGGTGGGCATTCCAGGACAATCAGGCCGGATAAGCGGAAGTTGGCATTGTTATTTGACAATCCAAATATCGGGTAATCAAACTTAGTGTCTTTGACTTGTGAACATATAAATGTGTTTCTCTTATATTGATTATTCTGGATGTAGTCATTGGGGACACACAGGGAATATCCAATATAAAATCATCACAGGACTACTTATCTCTATTAGTCTTTCCCTTTGTTCATTAAATTCATACATTTGGTCAGGTGGAAAAACTTCAAGAAGCAGATGGTAAATATGCGAGCAAATAGCGTGTCAAAAGGCATGCAGTTGAAGAGACCCAGTGATTCGATATATTCATTCCCTTGTCCAGATTGTATGTGCAAAGCAAACAAGAGCGAAGATGCAAGATCACCTTCAGTAACGTGATTGCTCAACCTGCATGACCAGAGAGTTGATTATTTCGCCTATTATTCGTGCGCCCGTGGCTCGTGATTGTGTGATTATTTCTTGATTTTCTTCCTTGTGTTTTGGGGGAATGGCATTTTTTTGGCGTGGCTATAGGGATGTTTTGGAAGAATGATTCTTTGCCGGATACACGGGTAAAAATTGCATCTTGATGTCGAGGGACGAACGATGTCATGATGCGTGAAGTCATCCTAATTTTACAAGTGGGTTGAGCTGAGGTACCCAGCGCAGGCACTAGTTATATACATCGATTTTTACACTCAGCCACTGTATCTAACTATCTAAGTTGTGGATAGACAAACGTACGTAGATTGGGTCTTCATTTCTGATCTGTACATTACATTACATTACTTTTTCACTGTACAACACCGTAGAAACAGTTTGACAGATATATACATCAAAGTTCTTTGTAAAATATTCTGGCTTTTTCCCCCCTAACTATTCTGATGATAGATAGGAAAAATATGTTGGTTCTGTTCCGAGGGAAAACAAAGAATTTGGAAGAGTGGCCATCTTATAACTAAAGATATGAAAATTTGAAATATACGATTCTCTTTTTTAGAGAAAATATTTTTCTCCTCTTCACGCCTTGCAGTAGCACTAGGAGAATTATACATAGGTAAAATCACAATGATTTAATCCGATAAATTCACAATATGATACTTTTAGCCCGATTTTATCATAATACCAATTTCAAGCAAAATAAATTTAAAATTTTAGTAAATTACTAATTTTTGGCACCGAAAAATTGCATTGGTGGCCGGAATTCACTTGTGGCATTACCCCCTGTATATATTTAATGATGTGGAATATTAGAATAGTCCACCTCATTAAAATGATATCATTTTATGTATTTTGTTTTGAAAGGGAAAAGAAAAAGGAAAAAAGAGAGCAACATAAATATACTCCATGTTTTTACACGCTCACTTCTACGTTTTCGTAATTTAGGTTGACTTTGCTCCAAAAACTGAAAGAAAAAGGTTTATTCATGTTGTTGTGACGTGAGATAAAAAGGAAAAATTTACTTGCATATGCGTACGAGATAGAGATACGCATACTCTTGGATAAACTCTAAATTTTCTACTCTCCAAAAGAAATAAAATTTCAGCAATTATTCGAGCCTAAACAAAATCAGTGATGGGAATTGCCGGAAACCTGAATCCGAAGCAGCTTGAGTTCTTCAACTCTGAAGGTTATTTGGTTTTGGAATCTTTTTCCAGCCCTGATGAGATTAGATCCCTTAGGTCAAGAATGGAGCAATTGCTTGATGAATTTGATTTTTCCAGCAAAGCTTCTATCTTCTCCACCACCAACCAAGTTAAGATTAAATCTTGCTATACATACTCGTCTTATCCCAATATTCTCTTTATCGATTCAATCCGACTACATTTAATTTTAATGAAGTTTACCTGTCTTTTTGTTTGGTTTTCTGGGTTCAGCAAAAGACCACTGATGATTACTTCTTTGAAAGTGCCGAGAAGATTTCCTTTTTCTTTGAAGGTATGGCTATATCTTTGATTTCTGGTCTGGTTTATTTTGCCTCAAGATTTTAGATTCTTATTTTGCTTGGCCAAGTACTCTTTGATAAGTTTCTGATCAATTCTTATGTGTGGCAATTGTTCTATATATCGATTCTGTTTTAACGGCTCTATAAGATGTTATGTTAGTGCATTTGCCCGCGTTACTGAGTTGGTCTCTGTTGTCATCAGTTTTGAGTAATTGAGTTACTCTGTTCATGACACCGTGTTTATGTCTTTCAGCTTCGTACTTAATATCTTCGGGTTCTTTTATGTCATGGTTGGCAAGGATCCAAGATTCTTATAAGATGTTCTAGTAGTTGAAATAGAAGCTTCGTCTAATCCCCGGCCTGTGTGTTTCAACTAGTTCTAGGCATCGGTCATGCACACCCTTGTATGGTTGACATGATTTATAGCCATATTACATATTGGTTGATTAAGATATTGTAGTTGCAGTTTCGTGCTTAACAATGTCTTGCTCTGTTTGTTTTGACAGAAAAAGCTTTTGGTGATGATGGGAATTTGAAGCAACCAAAGGAATTATCGATAAATAAAGTTGGACATGGTATGCTTGTTTCTCACCTTATATTTTTTTTTACTATATCATATAGGAAATTTTAATATCCCACCTCTATTCTACAGTTTGATTTTTTGTTTTTTTTTTTCCTCTAGGATTATTTAGGTTTCTCATTTACGTGATTACTTTCTGCTTGCAGCATTACATGATATTGATCCTATTTTCAAGAGCTTCTCAACTTCAGAAAAAGCAACGGGTTTGTTGAGCTCTTTAGGTTACAAAAGGCCAGTAGTCATTCAGTCAATGTACATTTTCAAGGTTCGCTTTTCTTGTAATATATTTCTTAAAAGTTCATTTTAACTTGTTGATATCATCAAGCTCATGCAAAATTGTTTTGTGGATCATTTGCAAGAAAAGGACAAACTCATAGTGGTTAGAACTGAAAGGGTTCTAGTATCTCGCAATTGTGTTTACCCAACCTTTGACAAGAACTATATTTTTTACAGAATATAGATTCTATAGGCTTCGACGTATAAACAGACTAAAGTATGATACTATGATTTAAATCTTGTTGGAGAATGAAATGTGATTGATGTCTGTTTCACTAAGAATATGACATCATATTCATATGATGATCTGATGCTTCATTCTATGAATTTGCAAGTTCTCGAGGTGCTAATCTCCTCCATAGTTGCTGATCTATTTAACAACCCTAATGTTTGAAATTCTTTATGTTGACGAGTAAGCATTATGGCTGGCATATCATATGTGTGTGCGCTAACCTTTCCTTTAAACGACATCTCACTTTTTTGTATATTTCACATGTATATAGTTTTAAAGCCTATTTACGTGAATTGTGTGCTTCCAGCAACCTGGAATTGGTGGTGAAGTAGTGCCGCATCAGGACAATTCGTTTCTATATACAGACCCACCAACTTGCACTGGGTTGTGGCTCGCTCTAGAAGATGCAACAATTACAAATGGTTGCCTCTGGGCCATTCCTGGGTCTCAGAAAGGTAATATTTCTTACTTCACTTAACTCTTGATTACGTTTTCATAAAATGATGAAATTTTTTCTTCCTTGTTTCTCTAAGGTGGTCTCGTTAGAAGATTCATTAGGGATGACACAGGCGTTCACTTTGATAAACCATCTCCATCCTATGACCAGAAAGATTTTGTTCCTATTGAAGTAAAAGCTGGCTCCTTGGTAGTCATTCATGGAGATCTTATTCATCAGAGGTCCATTGGCTGCCTCGAACTCCCAATGTTATTTTTATCTAACTTCTTCAATATCATATCATACGCATCGCTCATAATTCATGTTTGTGATTGGTCTACAGTTTTGAGAACAAGTCTTTAACATCTCGACATGCATACAGCCTCCACGTGGTAGATACTGATGGTTGTAAATGGACCGAAGACAATTGGTGAGTGTTGAAATACTTAACTATTGGGATAGACTAATTTTCAGATTATATTCTTTTTTCTTAGAAAAAGTCGTCAATAACCACATAAATAATCTTCACTAAATAGCAAAATAGTACTGGCCTTGAGGTTGAATGGCCTAAAAGGATATTTAGACTCAGCTTGTAGTCGAGCTAGTGCCCTAGAAGCGTGATCTTGTTGCTGCTTCAAGCACTTCCATAACTTCCTCGTCTAATAGTCCAATTTGCCATTACTTAGGGCATTGTTTTTTACTCTGTTTTATTTATTTTTGGTTCCTTTCAGGATAAGACGAAAGGTAGAACCTGAGCCTCTGTATGCTTCCTGAGGTTTGCTGCCGACATAGTATTATAGTCTGAGTTACTAAACTTGTTTGCATCCGTAGATGTACATTACTATCTGTGATCCAAATGACTGCTGCTACTGGGTTCAATTATATTTACCAAAATAATGCTGCTCTGCTTTGCTATTCTAATTTTATTCCTTCCCCGAAAATACACTTGTGCTGTTCCTCACTTTCTGTGATCCAAATTTGTCTGGTTTGTTTCATATGTTCCTATATTGAATTAATCACTTCATTTTTGGCATGCTTATTTAATCTGGAAGCAAAATGCACGCAGGCTGCAGGCAGCAGCAGAAACAATGAAAAATAAGAAATTAAAACAAAAATACAGGCATCTTAGTGATACTAAATATAATTGAACATAATGCTGCGTGCGAGAGTAGCACAAAGGGGCGTGAAAAAGAGAGATGAATGTTTCGAATTTGGAAAAAAAAGAAAAAGAAAAAAGAATACGACAAAAGTAGGAGCAGCAGTGTAAGAAATGGACAAGTCTTTGAGGCGGTGTGATGCGTTGGGACAGCAGCTGCAACCAACCGCAGTCTTATGCTCGTTACCCTACTCTCACTAGATCTCTCTCTCTCTCTCTCTCTCATGTGTTGTCCATATTTTTTTTTTTAGTAAAATTAAATTAATGAAGGAGGGGTGCAATCCAAAACGGACTACATAGTTATAGAAACAACAGAATAAATAACATTATTCCAACAAACCAAAGCATTGAGTTGGATTGCACTAGTAAAGAGATTAGAGATCCAAAATCAGAACCTATATTTGTGGTCGAACTCCTTACAAACGCCCTTCATTATCTCTCTCTTTTTTTTTCCTCTCTCTCTCTCTCTCTCTCTATATATATATATATATATATATTTGTGCTCGGTCCCTTTACATCAATTTGCTCTACTTTTCTCTTTCATAGAGAGACAAATGTTGCTTTTTTTTTAAGAATCACTGTGTTTACTGTTGTGATACTCAAGAGTGTCGAATCATTTGAAGTCGAAACATAAATAAATTAAAGTGGGTATGTGATACATTATACAAACATAAAGTGTAACTAAATGAAAGCGCTTACATGGTACATCCTGGACCTTGAGCTACAATAGAAATAAATCACTACAAATATTACACTTGGAACATTAAAAAAAAAAGGACCTATTTGTTCAGTTTTTTATTGGAAGAAACTCGATAAAGTGTCTAGGCATAATTTTGGTTCCTATAGTTAAAGTATGAGGAGTCTCTTCTTCTCCACGAGGTCTAGGGGTCGGAAACAGGTCGAGAGTTTGATCTTCTACAACGTGGTGCTCGTGCTGGTGTTGGTGATCATTCTTGGTGATGAGGTTGATAGAGGCATAGGGGTTGGTGTTTTCCTGTCCTGTAGGCTTGTGTGCAGTAATTGCGTTTATAGAAGAAGAAGAAGAGTAAGTGTTGGGAGTAGGCAAGGTCAAGGAAGAAGATAAGTGTAAGTGTAAATTGTGTAATGGCCAGCAGCTGGTTTCATTCTCTGCTGTTGCTGTTGCAATGTTATGCTGCAATTCCTTGTGATTCCATCCATCTTTTCCACTCTCTGTAGCAATCACTGCGCCATGCATTGATGCAGAATCCTGATAAATTAATGAAAAGCTGAGTTAATTTTTCACCTAAATCGAGAAGGAATTCTTAACTTTTGAGGGCAACACTCCCAACAGAAAGTATACAATTCAGCTTTTTAGCTTCATTCCTTTTTCCATTATACAATGAAATGAAATGAAATGAATGCTTTTCCCTAGACCCTAGCCCTGTCAATTTATTTTGATTTATAACCTACCTACACAATAACATTGATATTATTAGCCCATAATTTTGCCTCTGTTATGTCTTGTGACTCCATCACTCGCCTCTTGACTTTCGTGCACTCACCCTAATTAATTACCAACCCTATATTTATATTCATATTCTGAACCCGATAAGTACAACTCTTATTGCAGTGTGTATAATTATTATTATAATCTGTACCTCTGAAGCTGAAGCTGAAGCTGTGCTGCAGTTTGAGGCTATAGGGGCCTTCTTATGACTTTCAATTTCCAAATATCTCCTGCTCAGTCCTGCAAAATCATAGTATCAATTTTGTTTTGTGATTTATTGATAATTAATCCGCGTTCCATAAAGTGAAACAAGACAAGACTCAATAAAGATAATAATTAATTAATTATCGTGAGGTTAATTTATATATGTAGTTAATGTGTCAGTCTAGAGCTAGATTTTCTGTTGAACTAGCCTAACAGTACTATTAATTTTTGCTTAATTATTTCATGTAGGCATCTATACCAATTATATACCATGTAAAACTTGAAAACTCAGAATTAAGGGACTTCATTATAACACTACACGCGACGTGATGCATATATGTATAACGCATATTAATTAGTTAATTAGTGATAATTAATTATGAAAAAGAAGGACGTGAATTAATTAATGGAGTATTGATTGTTGTTGGGCATGGGTAGTTAGTTACCTGCAGCAGTTTGATGGTTTGTGTGATGGTGCATCTTTTTGGCGGCAAGCTGCAGGTCAAGCTGACGACGTTTTTTCTGTCTCTCTCTAGCTTTATGGTTTTGAAACCAGTAAAACACATTCTTCCCTTCAATTTTCCCAAACCGTCCTAGTTTGGCCGCAATCTGCTGAATTTGCTCCGCCGACGGAGTTCTGATTCCGCGTCTGTACATCTCTTCAAGAGCTTGCAGCTGCTCCGCCGTAGGGTTCCACCTCGTGCTCACCAGCGGCGCCGCCGCCATCTGTATCTCTCTCTTAACGCCCTCATCACCTACAAATCAACACATGCATCTCATATTAGTTCAACACTTTTTTCGAAGATCGAGAGGCTTGCTAGCTACTTACTTATGTAGTGGTTCCATGAAAGGATGTTAGGGTTTCGAATGCAACAGCAAGAAGGAGTTGAGTATGGGGTGCTGCTGCTGCGGCTGATTGGCCGCGGCATAAGCGGGCGGAGCTTCCGCCCGATGACGGGATCGGCCGGCAGCTTAAACTCTCGGCCGTGCTCGTTCTTAGTATCCATCGTCATCCACATTGTGAGAGACAAAGATAGAGGAATATAATTACTAGCTAGTATTTTGGCAAGTATGAGGAGAATGCAACAAACTGCATAAATATTTTTCAAGAATATTATTGTCAAGTTGTAGCTCGCTCTCTCTAGCAATCAATAAAGTAGAATTCTCTGCGCTCAAGAAAATGTAGACAAATAGGGTTTCTGGGTTTCAGAGATGGAGACTTGACGAGGAAACAAAGGGAGAGGTTGCAGATTGAGAGAGAAAATTAGGAGAGAGAATGGGTCTTTGGGATATACTAGTAAACAACAAGGGGTAGTGCACTATAGGTTGACCATGCTATATACTACGTATATATTTTGTGTATGTCCCAGCCAAAACACACACACACAAAAGCAGAGAGAGGGAGAGAGAGAGTAATGAGATGGAATGGTTGAAAAAAGGAGAAAGAAAGCGGCAAAGGAATTGAATAGAAAGGAAAGAAAGGGAGGTTAGGCGTGAAATTCTGGGAGGTTTTTTGGGAGATGGATACTTAAAAGCGACGTGACAATGATGAGATTATGAGGACTGTGTCATTGGGACTTCAATGTCTTGTTTCGCCTTTTTCACATTTCTTCACATTCCATTATGTCCTCTCTCTACTCCCTCTCTAGATCTATCTATCTCTCTCTCTCTATACAACATATGTATATATTGATAGTCTTAATTAATTTCTTGATTAATGCTCAACTAATTCTCAATACTTGCCCTACCTGCCAGAATTTATCTTTGTCTCTTCAAGAGCTGAGCCCAAGCCTATTAATGGCGTCTCGTCTCCTTTAATTAGTTTGACTCCTTCCTGCAATTGCAAACTGTTCGGATCCCATAATTAATTTAATAATTTGTGATACAGAAACAGAAAGTACTTGTGGGAGAATTATTGATGAAATTATGTTTCCCTCACTTAAATTTCATTTCTTCTACATTTATACATTCGTGCATGTTAACCATATAGATACATTATTTTACTGTCTCGATCCCAGGTTTATTATTGCTGCCGATATTTCCAACCGCTAACTATATACAATATATATATGCATTATTTTGAACATCTCATCTATTACTGCTAACATGGTTAGAGTAAATCTCGAAAAATAATACTCCCTCTGTCCATGTGATTTCATACTTGATTTATTATGAGGTATAAAATATTAGTTGAACCACGTTAACTTGGAACAGAGGAAGTACAATAATCCAAAATTACATGAAGAGAAAAGGGTTTATATTATATGTATAGATTAGATATGCAATACATCTTTAATTTGGGACCGGCCTATTAGGCGCAAGACCCCCGCAACATTAATGTACGTGGTTAATACTCTACATACTAAATAGGGTAATTTTCACTTTAATAGCCAAACTATTCAACTTTTCATAATTATATTCCAAACTATTAAAAATATCAATTAAATAGCCAAATTATTGAAATTTTTACAATTGTATTGCAAACTATTAAAATTTTAACAATTATATTCTAGGTCAAACTTTCGCGACGGAAATTCAAGGTGTCACGTCGAAAATTTATTTTGGTTGAGTTTTGCAGGATTTAGAATTTTGAAATTCTAAATATATTTCCGGCGTGACACCTTGGATTTTCGTCGCCGAAAGTTTGATCTAGAATATTATTGTGAAAACTTCAATAGTTTGGCCATTTAATTGATATTTTTAATAGTTTGGAATATAATTGTGAAAATTTCAATAGTTTGGCTATTTAATTGATATTTTTAATAGATTGGAATATAATTGTGAAAAGTTGAATAGTTTGGCTATTAAAGTGAAAATTACCCTACTAAATATATTAGTAATATCATTTTTAATAGGAAAAATTATATAGCACATTATTCGACTCTTTACAATTACCTACATAAAATTATAATTAAATATTCAGACTATCAATTATTTTACAATTATGTTATGGGTCGAATTTCTAGCGAGCAAAGCATACATGGAACATTGGATGCTGAGAATGATTTTAATGAAAACAAATAAAATAAAAATGACATGACATCAAAACGACATTGTTTGGCATCAAAACAATATCGTTTTTTGGCATAACAATAATATGGCATTAAAATGCCATCGTTTGGTGTCATGTTATTTTTATTTATTTATACTAAAATCCAAATTTGTATCCGGTGTGCCACATATGCTTTTCGTAGTCGGAAATTTTATTTGAAATGTAATTGTAAAAATATTGATAGTTTGGATATTTAATTGTAATTTTTTTAGATTTAAATGCAATATATTGTGAAAAGTTGAATAGTTTAAATTGTAATTTTCCCTTTTATATATATATATATATATATATATATATATATATATATATATATAGGGGAAGGTTATAATAGAAATGATTCCCCTTATGTTAACTAGAAATGATTATACACCATAGATTATATAAATTTGTGGGGTTTAGATTGCATAACATAATAATTATGGAATGCTTAAATTTAGGAGTAGGGGCAGCGAAGTAATATAAATTTACCCACCTCCCAGAAAAAAACTCGTGTTTGTTGCATCGATCAAATATGGAGGAGAGATAAACCATCCCAATTAAAATCCAATCTCATTATCTCACTGCTCTTGTGAATCTGGAGGAGAAATATGAGGCCACTATATATATTGCATTATTGCATACGATCGGAATTAGCCAACTAGGTAACATTTTTATTATTGCTTTTTAATTAAAGTGTTAATGCATACTATATATGTGTGCATTAATCCATGGGTTAATCCATTAATAAAAAAATAACAATAAACAGTAACAAACAATAATTTTATACAAAGAAAATAATAAATAATATAATAATAAGCATTAACACTTTAATTAAAAAGCAATAAAAAAAATTATCAAACAATATTTTATAACAAAAAAGAACAATACATTAATTAAAAATAACAATAAACAGTAACAAACAATAATTTTATACAAAGAAAACAATAAATAATACAATAATATGCATTAACACTTTAATTAAAAAGCAATATATAAGAAATATTATCAACAATATTTTATAACAAAAAAACAATACATGAATTAAAAATAACAATAAACAGTAACAAACAATAATTTTATAGAAATAAAATAATAGATAATATAATAATATGCATTAACACTTTAATTAAAAAGCAATATATAAGAAATATTATCAAAAACTATTTCATAAAAAAAAAAACAATACAATAAAATATTTATTGAAAATAAATTTATTAAATCGAAGAAATTATGGGGATAGAAAATAATAAAGTAAAATAATTGGACAAATGTAATTGAAATAAACAATCTAAGCCAAACAAGAAATCAATAAATAAAAATCACACGTATTCTGCTTCCAAAATACCAAAATTTAAAAAAGAAAAAAAAATACGAAAACAAGAAATGAAAATAATGAAATCCCACAAATTAAGGAATGCGGTAACTACATATCTATGATAAAATACAAAGGTACCCTTTTACTTCAAAACAACCGAAAATACACCTTAAAAAAATTCCACCAATCTCAACCGTAGATTTATCTAAATAAACGTCTAGGATTTATTTTTAGTTAACACATATGAATTTATTTCTATTTGATATCTTTCCTATATATATATATATATAGGGAGATGATCAAATAGGAACTCCTATTTATATGAGAACTAAGAACCCATCCATCCTCTAAGATCTATGGATATGATTTAACCTCATAACCAATTGGTCAAACTCGCTTTAGTTGGTCAATCCCGCATCTTTTCACTTAAGTAAGGTTATTATGGTAATTTCGATGTTTTCTCCTGTGCAAAAGCGAGATGCACAAAATAGTGTAAATTGATGCATTAATTAGTGTAAAGTGATGCATCAATATCACATTTCTGATGCATCAATTATTTTTTATCAATGTGGAACAATTAATATTTTTTTACATGGTTTATAAAGAAAAAGCACGTTTTATAAAGTTTATACTTGTACAAATAAAACATTATGTATATCACATTCGTATTTATTAATTGATGTTTTGAGCACAATATTTATGATGCATTAATTCGATTTACTTGATGCATTAATATGAAACTTTAAATGCACATAATAGTGAAAGACTAATTACCGCATTTAATGCATTACGTATATAATATTTGTGCATTACACTGTTTAAATTTATGCATTTACATTGAGTATTGTTTTTAGACGTAGTATCATTAATTATATTTTGCATTACAGTGTTTAGATGTAAGCATTACACTATGCATTTTTTTGTCGGTAGTATCATTCATTTATGCAATACGTATATCGTATTTGCATTCGTACGTATATGATATCACAACTAATTATGCATTACTTATGTCATATTCGTATTTATTACTTGATGTTCTTGTCACAATTTTATGATGCATTAATATAAAACTGTAGATGCACAAAAGATCTATCACCACAATTAATGCATTACGTATATGTTATTTGTGCATTACGTTGTTTATATTTATGCATTACATTATCTACAAAGTTGATGCACTAGATGACCTTATAAGATGCATTCGATTTAATTAGTGTCGTTTACTATAAATTACTGTACCAACAACAAAATCTTTGTTTCTCTAATTTCTGTATCTAAAGCACAACATTATACCAACATGAAAATCTCCAATTTATATGCCTAAGCTGAAGCATAAAATAGAATTACAATAGAAGACTTACTGAACAGTAGAAGATGAAACTGTAAATGCACAGAATAGGGACAAACTCATTATCACAATTAATGCATTAAGTATATGGTATTTGTGCATTACATTATTTAGATTTATACATTATATTAATGTTATAAATCCAATCTCTTCACAATCTCCAGAACCAACTTCTCAAACCTTTTCTTCCTCATTTTTCTCTCTAAATATCCTTCGATCATGCAATCTCTCTCTCTAACCCTTTTCTTCGCTGTCCTCTTCTCCTCAATCCCTACATTCTCTGCAGACGTCCCTGAATCCCTCCCTTCGCCGTTTCCTCAACTTCCGCCACAAGCTATCTCTCCGCCTCCGACGTCCCTCGCGTCGTCCCCTGCATTCTCCGACTCTTCGCCGTCGCCTCCTCCTGGCTCACCTTCTCCGGCGCCGTCCGAGCACAGAAAGTCTCCGTCTCCTGCGCCGAATGCGGTTGCAGATGTCAGCGTGGCCGATCAGTCGCATCTCGATGATTCCGGCGGTATGAGCGGTGGAAAGAAGGTTGAAACCGTAGATCGTGGTGGTGGTGCTGGAGAGAGAGAGAGAGAGAGAGAGAGAGAGAGAGAAGAAGAAGAAGAAGAAGAGGGAGGAATATAGAGATCGAACGTGAATGAGAAAAAATGGGGATGAACATTTTCCTAAAATAGCCCTTCTTCCTTGTTTTTTAATCCATGTCAATTTTTTAGATTTAATCATAACCATACATTATTTACAAATGAATGGTCAAGATTAGTTCCTATTTCTCATATAAGAAGTGGTTCTCACCAGATCCACACCATATATATATATATAAATATATATATATGGAGAGGATAATATAGGAACTTATCTTTATATGAGAACTAGGAATCAATCCAAGCCATCCATCCCACAAGATCTATGGATATGGTTTAATCTTATAGTCAATCGGTCAAACTCGTTTTTGTTGGTCAACCCCACTTGTTTTTACTTAAGTTATAAGGTTAGAATGATAATTTTCGTTGTTTTATCCAGTACAAAATCGCAATGCATTGAATAGTATAAAGTGATTCATAAACTATTGCAAAGTGACGCATAAATACCATATTTTTTATGCATAAATTTATATTACTAATAAATAATAAATAAGATTTATAAAGGTGTGTACTTATACAATTCATGCATTACGTATATCGTATTTGTATTTGTATTTGTATATGATCACAATTAATGCATTACATACATTATATTCGTATTTGTTACTTGATGCTATAGGTATAATTTTATGAGTGATGCTATTCGGACATAAATGTCCGGACATAATCTAGCTCGTTTAGGTAAATGAATCGGTTCGATCCGTTTAACTTATTTATTTAATTTTGTAATTTCTCCACATTCATTCAATTTATTATTTTTTGAGTAATCTAATTCAAGTGAATGCATAAATATCTATTAAGTAATAGTATTTCCAAAAGATTAGTGAAAATCACAAAATAACTTTATTAGTTTAATTTCGTATTTTTTGTATTTATATTTCTCTCTCTAAAAATGGCGGTTTAGATTAATTAAGTAAATACATTAGAGTACTAACCAACACCATTATTTTATTTGATAAATTATAAGTTAAAATTATTAATATATTCATTTTATGTCCGGACATATATGTCCAAAAAGTATTAGTGTAATTTTATAATGCATTAACACGATTTACGTGATGCATCAATATGAAATTGTAAATACACATAATAGAGAAAGACTATTACCAAAATTAATGTATTATGTATATGATATTTGTGCATTACATTGTTTAAATTTATACATTGCATTATATATTTTTGATATAATAATGCATCAACTAATGCATAAATATATTAACGTAATGCATTAATATTAATAATATGAAAAGAGTAACTTGATAGTTTTGTCTGAGCATACAACAATATGTCTAAATGTGTTAGTAAGAACGAAAATTATGAAATAAAAAATAAGAAATTGAAAGACATTACCTATATATTCTGATACACATATACGTGATAGAAAAATATCCATCATCACCATTAATGCATTACATATATAGTATTTGTGTATTGTATTATTTAAATTTGTGCATTACACTGTGTACAAAGTTGATGCACTGAATAATCTTTTAAGATGTACTGTTTTCGATTTAATTACTGCCATTCATCACAAATTACTGTACCAACAACAAGATCTTTATTTCTCTGTTCCGATTTCTGCATCTAAATCACAACATCATACCAACATGAAAACCTCTATTTTTATACAAAATTTTCAATTATTTTAATGAGAAAAAGAGATGAAAAATTAGGATTACATAATTGATGAAATTATTGATGATAGATTGATCGTCGGGGAGCTAGAGGACAGCGGTGGTGGTTGGCTATTGTCGGCGACAGAAGAAGGTGTGAATTATCAGAGTTAGCCGGCGTAGCCAGTGGTTTTGTAAAAAATTTGTGGAGAATGATGTTAGCAGCAGCAGCAGCAGCAGGTAGGATAACAATTGAAGACAAGAGACATGAAGTGGGAGGCGGCCATGGCTGTGGATTGAGAGTAGGAAATAGTTTGCAGAGTTTGATGGTGGTGGTTTGCGGAGGAGAAGAGCAAAAAATAGAAAACACAAGAGAGAGAAACATCGATCAATCTTGCTTTTGGGGGAGGGGGATTTAATTCATTGTTTACCCATATACCCCTCTCCTCATTTTTTAATAATTTGGGTCAAATTTTTAAATTTAATATTAATCATACATTCTTTGCAAATGGATGACCATGATTAGTTTCTATTTTTCATATAAGATGGATTCTCATTATATCCACACCCTCTATATATATATATAGCATTTGTTAGTAATGTTGTAGTGCAAGATTTTATAATTGGATATGTATGGTCATTTAATCCCTGAACTTGATCCCACCATAATTGCATCTAACCTGTGAATTTACAGTTTATTTTTATTAAATATATTAGAAACTTGTTCGAGCTAGAACATTAAAACTAGAAAGCAGATCGATGACAAATACACGGTCGGAATTAATACAAAGTTTTTTTAGGCCACTAAGTATAGGCGTTTTGCGAAAATAGGACAACCTTTTGCGGGCTTGCAATTTTAGGACAAAGTTTCAAAAATTAAGCATTTGCAGGCCAAAAAAAGCCCGATCGGGCTAAAACGCACGTGTTTTGCACGTGATGGTATTTTTCTCAGCCCGGTGATGATGTGGCTGCCAACTAAGTGCCACGTATTTTGGCCTACAAATGCTTAATTTTTAAAACTTTGTCCTAAAATTGCAAGCCAGCAAAATATTGTCCTATTTTCGCAAAACGCCTATACTTAGTGGCCTAAAAAAACTTTGTACTCCAAGGAATGATAAGAAAGAGATGGTGATAGTGAGGAAGAGAGAGTAGAGAGAGGAAAAATGGGTGAAGGATGTTGTCGGCGGTGGAGGTGGCCACTGCCGGCGGTCGGTGGCGGAGGTGGACGGGGAGAGAGAGAGATGTGTGGCAGTCAAGTCAGCGTTGGGTTCCACTAAGTGCTGATTAGATAGCTTATTTGGCAGCCGATAGGCATCAAGCCGCATAAATGAGCTCAATGACAAACACGTGCGATTTAACCTGATCGGTGTTAAAATTCATTAAGGTTAAAATTGTTTTTTCATTGTAAATTTATATTGATCCCATAAAAAAAGATCACAAAATTACAATTTTAGCCATATTATTTGAATCGGTAGGCCTAGTAGGATTTGATTTGTTTTCTACGAATGCTAAAGTACATTTTTTGTTTTAGACGTGTGAACTCACGGTCCACTACCCGATGTGTATATTGATTAAACTCATATTTTTGCGCAATAGCTTCCTAGCCATATGTAAGGAACCATACTTGAAAAGTCAAGTGTGACAAATTCGACTTAAAAGGCATTGATGAAATTTTTTGAGCTTGAGATCTTTAGCCTCACAAATACTCTTAATTAGTTTGTGGATCTTTTAATTTTTTTGGTTGGAGATGAGAGGAAACTGACCTTGTCCAAATTACTACTGCTTACACGATCATATAAACTGCAAAACAATGTAAGTCTAAGTTAATTAAATATATTTTATGATTAAATTACATTACATTTTTTCCAATTACATTTAGTACATGTAAGAACTGACGAAGCCAGAACTTTGAATGATGGTGTCGGGGTCCAACTTCCTTTCTCTAATCATAACTTCGATAAATCTAACTAAAATCTAATAAAAATCCAACTTATATATAAGTTATAGACAAATAGTTGACACATAATATATATAAGACATGAGACCAAACAATTAATAAAATGTGAAATTCAAATTTAACCAAATAGATCAATCTTTTGCGGGCTTGCAATTTTAGGACAAAGTTTCAAAAATTAAGCATTTGTAGGCCAAAAAAATGAGATGGCAATGATGTGGCACTTAGTTGGCAGCCACATCATCATCGGGCCGAGAAAAATACCATCACGTGCAAAACACGTGCGTTTTAGCCCGTTCGGGCTTTTTTTGGCCTGCAAATGCTTAATTTTTGAAATTTTGTCCTAAAATTGCAAGCCCGCAAAAGGTTGTCCTATTTTTGCAAAACGCCTATACTTAGTGGCCTAAAAAAATTCTGTACTCGAATTAATACGGCGGCATCACATCTACTGTAATACTTCCTCTGTTTTGTTTTAAGTGTCCTATTAAAAAAAATTACAAAAACCAAGGAAACATGAGATATTACTTTTATATCCATATTTATTATTTTCAAAGTCTAATAATTACATTTTCCAATAACTATTGTGAGGGTAAAATAGGAGTTTTGTTATTATTTTAACCTCAAATTCCGCAATAGAACACTTAAAAAAGAACACGAATTTTTTCTCAATAGGACACTTATAAAAAAACGGAGGGAGTACTAGTTTTGTAGGCATTAAAACTTCCTCCGATCTCTTAATTATTCTCGGTATCGATGGGTCGATTAATTACATTTACACCATATAAATAATTTACGACTGAGAGAAGCTGTTTGTGATCAGAGTTTATTTGATGCCATTTATTATATGTAATAATGATTTCTCTGCTAATTAGTGTGTGACTATTGTAGTAATAATAGTTGTCGGATTAATTATATATCTGGGCCGTGCATGCAATATTCGTCGTTATCGCCATTTAGCTAGGGATATGATATGATGGTGAAAATAATAATACTCCATTAAAATTAAATGGACCTTCAATTCTTCCCCTAGCTAGCTACCATCTAGCCGCTATATATGCAATTAAACTCATCCTCCAACAGTTTAACATTTAAAGATGCAATTTATGTCAAACCTCTAAATTGGTCCTCAGGTTGTTAGCATTTAATTATTTATATATCTTCGCATCATTATTATTTTTACAAATTAAATTATATATCGTACTGTATATTCAATCCTGCGTCTCATTTGGGTGTCGATAATAGTATCGTACTATACATGCAATTACATTAATTTTAACCACTGACTAATAGATTTATTTAACAAGAAAACTTGACGGTTTAGACTCCGTTGGACGAGCCAAGACCCCATTGATGGCGAACTGAGTCAGTAGTATATTTCACACACTTGGTGCCATGTGTTTTATGAAATTCGATGTCGTATGTTCACATATAAAAGACTATCCATACATTAGGAGACTGCCGCCCCTTTTGTTTATTAATACGATTCATGCTCTTCCAAATTCGTAAACCTAAAAAAATTGAGCAAAATTGTAATTAAAGCTTTTCTTGCATGCTTAAAATCTTGCAAACCCTGTCAAATTCAATGCTGCTGGTACAGCAGATGATCTCTCAAAAGATTGACACTATTCCTGTATTTTCCATCTTAACTTACTAATACCGAAAGGGATTTCATCAGTTTACCTTCACTTGGAGCCTTAAGAACTTGACGTAATCCACAATTTCATCAAGCATAGCTGCTCTGTCTGTCTGCATAAAAATTTTCAATTAGAGCATGCACAGGGAAATGATTTAGAGAGAATGGAGAGCTCCTCTGTCTTATTAATTACATGTATATCTTGTTAGTTACCATTGGATTCTTATGGTGATTGATCCACATAAAGAGATTGTATATGTGTTGGATCCATTGAGATATGAAAAGCATGTTGAGGAATGGAAGAGCATCTTGATAATGTAAGTATTAAAGTAGTTGTGACAATTATGTGTAGGGCAGATTTTTTGGAATTTAAGTAAGTTTTTTTTTTTAAGGGCTCATAGACAATTCAATATGAGCATCGACAAAAGGGGAAAGACGGCTCCCTTGTGGGAAGTGATCAAGGTATGAAACTATTATTAAGAGTAATTATATGGTTGTAAGTATTGTTGGTCACGTTATGTCATTTGGTGTAGTGTCAACAACAACCCGATGGAGCGCAATGTGGATTCTATGTACTGCGCTACATGAAAGATATCATTGAAAATGAAGCATCTAGCTCCCCTATCCCAATGTCTTCACTTGTAAGTTCATTTTAATTTCAAGGTTCAATTTTTATTTATGATCTAATTTTGTTTTTATTTTTATTTGTTTCTAGTTTAGCGAAGGATATTATTCAAGAGATGAAATTGATGAAGTGCGTATGGAGTGAGCTGATTTTGTTGAAGAATTTACGGAATGATGATGGTAAGTTTCTTCGCCTTTTTTTCATCGTTTATGAAATTTTGAGATATCAAATGAAGTAGTGGTTTTTATTTAGTTCATGTAGATGGAAGCCACTTGGATGCATGGATGGATAGGCTTGGTTGAGTTTTGATGATGGTAATGGAATGTTGAAGACATTGTTATTGTTTTGGAGTGTAAGACAATGTAGCATTTCAATTTATGTATTTTTAAGACTAGTTAATTGTAGAATATGAAACAAAAATGTTTGATTGTATGACTTTGATTTTATAATGAAATGAAGTTTTTTGATGTTTATGATTTGTAATGTTTATGATATTATGATTTGATTGGAAAAAAAAGCATAAATATAAATATTTGCGAATAGACAACAGGAAATAGACAACGGAAAAAAACTGTTACCTATATACATTATAGACGACGGGCGAAATCCGTTGTCTATATGAGAAAAAACTGTCGTGTATGATACAGAAAGACAACAGATATTTTAGTTATAGACCACGGGGTTTTTCCGTTGTCTATTAGCTATATAGACCACGGGGAATCCCCGTGGCCTATAACATAATAGACCACGGGGAATCCCCGTGGTCTATAACCGCCCCTAATAGACAACAAAGCTGTAGACGGAGATTTTTGTTATAGACCACACGGAATCAACGTGGTCTATAACTGTTTTTCTTGTAGTGGCTAGGCATATAATTAAAGAGTCCTATAACTTTAATAATTAGTTTCAGTATCAACTAATTAAAAATGAGACAAAAAAAAACATAATTGAAAAACATCACTGGGCCGAGTCATATTATCATAACAAGGCACGTATAAATACATTCTCCCTTCGTCCACGATCAACGTAACTCGTCTAGTTGAAAGGGGTGCAAGTTTTAAGAAAAAAGGTGGGTGAGGGTATTATGAATGGATTTAGGGTTCCACATTTGATGTGGTGTAGTGTTGTGAGTGGAATAATTTGTGATGGGTAGTGTCCCATAATGGACTAGGCGATTTGATCGTGAACGGTCCAAAAAGAAAAATTAGACGAGTTGATCATGAACAGAGAGAGTATATGAGACAAGATAGCTAGATAGTATAGTGTATATTAGGAGTGACTGAGTGAGTGATGAAAGAATGATTTGACTGATAAAGCTCAACCAAATTCCAAAATGTACTGGTACAACATAAATACGCTGCATTGTGTGAAATTATTTCACCAGTCAACCTCATAAAACCATGCATGCATTCACAAGTGTGTGTGTGAGAGAGAGATAAAGAGAGAGAGATTAATTATATCTATCAGCAATTTAAAAGCTGCAACGGACCACCATTCACCCCCACATTTATATTAGTTTCAGTATGAACTAATTAATTACAATTAAACATTATAAACTTTGAAAGTTGGATTGAGCATAATTTGGAACTAGAAATAATGAGCTAGCATTTTTTTGTCAATAAAAATATATATATATAGACAAACGTACAGAAAGGCCTAGGCAATTAAAATGCATGCATGCAGGTGTATAAATGATATTGAATATTAGTGTTAGAATTAGTGTTAGTGTAAGAGCTTGTTGCAAGTGGTGAGTCCAATAGCAGCAGCAAGGTGCCAAGCAGCATGCAGAAATGGAGTTTGAGGGAGTAGATCATCAGCCACGAACAGCGCCCCGCCTAACAACGTCGACATCTTATGCACGTTATGTGCCACCCTCAATTCTGGATCTTCAAATGCTCTTTTAGCAAATGAAACCTGCATGCAGATCCATCACCCATGCACAACGGTACCACATTAATTAATCAACTCGATCTGTAAAATTATTAATTAAATCAATCAAGTAATTAAGTAGCTAGCTAGCTAGATCTGAATGGTAATTAATTAATGATAATTAAGAGAGGTTAATTAGATGAAAAAAAGACCTCCATAATTCCTGTGTGGACTGCTGAAACCATGAGGGGTTGAATAGGCAGAAACAAAGCTGATGCCGTCATCAACAACTTCGGGTTCTCCTTCCTAAGTGCTCTTGATAGGCACTGCATGCATGTATACATTCATGTTTTGTTTGGAAGATTATTAATTAATTTTTCTATGCAGAGAATTGAATCACCAAATACACATTCATGTTTATTTTGTATCTGAAATTGTTATGGCTCTACCTCTGCCTCTGCCTCTGCCTCTAATATATACTATAATTCACCTTAATTTTCATGATTGAGGTGCCAGTAAAATTAATCTTTTAGCTAGAGTGCAGTTTTGCTAAGAATTAAGCAGCTTCGTCGGACTAATATTAATTAAAGATGCAATAGTAGTGTTGCTTTCCATATAATTGCTCAAATTCCAGGAAATTAAATTCCTACCAACCAATATTATGAAATAATTTAAACCATAAGTTTCGATCGAATATATGTATGCAACTTAAATATTTACTTACTACAGTAGCTGTTGCAATCATAGTGTAGTCAGCCCATCTGAGATACTTCCTCAGTCTACCTCTTGAAGCATGATACAAAGTCGATGCAACTCCTACTCCAATCAATGAATTTGCATACATTCCACAATTCACATTTTTCCTGCACAACAACCAACCAGATCTACTCAAATATATATATATATATGACAAGCTAAGTCAAGTAACAAAAGACACATGCATGCATGTCGACTTGTAATGCAACTTCAACAAGGAATTGAATACATACATACATACATATATATATAGTTACCACCTTGGAGCCTGGAGTCCAATGGCAATAAAAGGAAGTGAAGTAAGCACATTAGCCACTGTTTCAGCAAAGTTTTTATCACCTGAGATGAGGAGCAATTGGCACGAACGATGAAAAACCAAAAAAAGTCATTAAAAAAAAACAGCAGAGTAGTGACACTGATCTGCTGTTAAGAGCATAAGCTGCATAACAGCTAGTTGTACTTTTTATGCAGTACCAGTATGAGAACAACGAATGGGCCTCAAACAAGCAGGTCTTTGATGCCAAACTTTCCTGATTAATCAAATATAAATAATAATTACCATTAGACCAACTTAAGTACTTGTTCATAATTAAAACTTACTTAATTTCAGTATCAAACCTTCAAAACATTTTGATTTTGTATAAATTAATTGGTGAAAAGATAAACAAGCTAGAATCAAACAAACGCCTGGAAATTGATCTCTTCACTTACTGCAGTACAAGCCGTTGGTTGGCGCCAGTATTGGAGGCTCCACAAGTTGAGTCAATAAAATCGTCGTGTCTTTTAATTTCTTGGAATGAAAATGGTGAGTGAGAAGCCAATTGCACTCCATGAACTCCAGCCAGTGTCTTTCTATTAGACTTCAAAGCATTCTCCCCACTCATTTTATTTAGCAATTACTCAATTCAATTGAATTAGCTACACTGATTGCAATTGCTGGGTCACTGAGATTAATTATTTCAAGGGCATGCAATCAGAACTTCATTAACATCTTAATAAGAAATACTAAGCTACTTATTTAGGACACTTCTATGAAAGCTTAATTTGTCTGAAAACTAATTACTGACTAATTTCAAACTGTTCAGATACATTTAAATACTGTATCTAACAAAAAATATTGATATATAACACTTATAAAAGGATAATACATTCATGATAAAAAATTAGTAGTATCATTAATACATTGCAAAGAGATAATTAAAGAACTAACCTACATTATTACTCCATTTCTTTTGACAAAACAAAGATTGGAAATTTAGGAGTGAAGTATTTATATTATTAATTTCTTATCATCATCTCATTCCAAGATATTCATTCCTCTGGTCTACAACAAAATCCTCAAACAGAGATACAACTGTACAACTAGTCCCCAACCAGAATCATCACTCTTACACATTTCAGAGGCAAATTAAAATAATTTTGGATTAATGCTTTGAGTAAAGGTCATGCCAATTTGCTGTACTACAACAGCTTTGAACAATTACACTATTTTGAAACCAAAATGACAACTTTAATTATGATCCCATTATATATACACAATAATAAGATTGAGGCCATATATAATTACAGAATAAATAAACACAAAATGCGACAGTACATCAAACCCGTAATGGTTTACAAGTAAATCAGATATATCGCAAGAAAAAGAGAGCGCAAAATATACCTGGAAAATGGGAATATGCCGCAATGCGCAGAAGCGGATTTACTAACTGCTGGAATAATGAACTGAATTGGGAATTAACGCAAAATTGGAGCCAATAAATTGAGGAAAAAAGATGCGAATTTCAAACAAGGAATCTTCCTGAATAAGTGTGGAATGCGTGGCATATTCTTTTAATCATATACCAATTTCATGAAAATTTGTCCCATTCCTTGCATAGGGCCTTCCCTTTTTTTTAATTTTTTTTTAATTTTTTACATTTTAGATTTAATAATAGTCTTGTATGATAAAGTGTCATAAATTGAGGTTATGGAGTAATGTGCAATTACTTGATTTTTTGGGATCCTTAATTTAATTAATACAAATTATCAACTTTCAGTTAAAATTTAAAACAAATCACAAGGATAATTTTTTCGATAATAAAAAATACACGTATTTGGGGTAAAGGATACATGTCGGATTCTAGCAATCCATGTTTGTTTTATGGTACCTAAAATAATTGTTGGGACATTTTTAATACATTGTTTTGTTATGGATGATAATGGTGTAAAATATATCTATAATACTCTAATATCTTGTTTATTTTAAAATACATCGCCTTTATAAAGCAATGATCCGTTATACAAATATTTACATTTTTATTGTTATACATACAACATAGAAGGTGAAATGCATAATATCACACCTAATTATACCATAATTCATTACTCGACTAAACCACTATAATTTCACCATTAATTTATTATAATCAATATGCATTTCAGGTAATACATCCTATCAAACATAATATTGATGTCTTATATGATAAAAGACATCTCAATAAAACATAGTTTAATCCCAGGTAGGAAATGAGCCCAATAGAATTATAATAATAAGACGTACAAGAAAAGAAGTATGAGATTTTTATTTTATTTTTTCCTATAGCAAGTATGAGTTTTTTTTTTTTTTTTTTTTTATGCAATAAATGGTGTATTTCCTTTTGCCCATATGTAACCCCTCACATGACGCCATGACGGTCCCAACTATAAATATAAAAAAAAATCAGTGAAATGGCCCAAATAACCTTATTAGCTTGGTTTAAGCGCTTACACAGGCCCATAACGTGTTTTTTTAATAAATAAATACATCTGAAACCATGAAAATCAATTTGTAATAAAATTAAAGAGTCGTGCTAATTAAGCAAAAGGAAATGGTGAAAGAAGAGAAGTATAGCTAATTAAGCAAAAGGAAATGGTGAAAGAAGAGAAGTATATATATATAGGGAGAATTTAAATAGAAACTAATTCTCCCATAGAATCTAGAAATCTTTTTATACCGTAGATCTCTGTTAATCAACGACAGTATGTAAACTAAATTTCATGTTCTTATTTAATTTTGTTTGAAGTTAAAAAGGTTAATTTTGTCTTTAATTACTCTTTATAACTGTCCATTACCGTAAATCAAGGAAGATAAATCTTTACCAATTACCATTATTTGCTAATTAATTCATTGCACGGAAGTTCGTAATAGTTAGATTTTCATTTCCATTTTTTTTAAGGATAAATCTATTTGGATCAAATTGATCCGGATCAATGAGGACAAAACAGTCACAATATTATAAATAAAAATGTGTTTTACCTTAAATACCCCTAGTAAAAGTTTAGGATTTTAAAAACTATAAATTTAAATAAAATAATTTCTCATTTCCCAATAATTCATTCAAACCTATTTAATTAAATTCATAATTCCTCTCACCACCATAAATCTTAAAAAAAGAAAAGAAAATGAAAAGTCATAATTAAATGAAGAGACATGTTGGCAAATTACTTAATCCATTGGATCTAAAAACAAATTGCTTTATGAAAGCATAAATTGGACAAAAGAAAAAAATCTACAAACAATATTGTGATATACGAATTAAATACATTTTCACTCCGCCTTTAAACAATATCACAAACAATATTGTGATGTACGACAAATTTAAATTGTAAGTGTTTAATATTGATCAATTTTATATATGATTTATAAATATGTCTACAAACAAAAAAATAGTTTAAAAGTAGACATCATATATATGGACCGTGTATATATATATATATGTTTATATATTTTCTAAAAAAAATCATATATATATAATAACGAAGTGCACTTTAATTGGTTCGCGTCCAACCTTAAAGTCAGTAGTTCGAGTCATGTGTGCGTGTGTTGTGAAATTAAAAAATCGTATATATACGCAAGGACGATCTACGATAACATTTGCCTGTGCAAGTTCAAAAATTTTGACCCTTTGTTTATAGTTAAAAAATATAAAAATTATGAATTAATTATATTTTAGTAAATTATACTCCCTCCATCCCACCCATCTTGCCCTGTATTCCTTTTTTAGTCGTCCCATGTAACATGACCTGTTTTCTTTTTGGGCGTACTTAGGCCCTAATTAAAAGCACTTTATTGACTAAAAAAAGCACTTTATTGACTAAATGATTAAATATTGAATAAAAAGCTACACTAAATATGTGGATTACACACCTTTTATCTGTAATTCTCTTCTACTTGATACCCGTGCCGAAAAGAAACAGACCAAGATGGCTGGGACGGATGGAGTAGTTTTTTTTCGTCAAATTACGTGATATACAAATAAAAAACTAAGGCAATTACTTTAGAATTATAAATAAATAACTTTTGACAAAATTAAAAATAAAATATAATAAAATTATATAAGAGGTGTTTTTTAGATGAAAATTTTACAAGAGTTTAGAAAAGAGCTTCACATTTTTGTTTGAAGGTTTTAGCCGTTTCGGGGCCCTTATTAAATTTTGACATTTGATTTATAGTTAATGCAAAAAATAAAAAAATTTAAGAGTGATCGGCCAAAAAAATGTCGAAGTTATACAATACAAAATTAAATTTATGCGGGCGATGACTAAATGATAGTCGTTACTCATATATATTAGTGACGAAACTACACTTCAATTGTAACAATTGGACTAGAGGTGACTTAATTAGTGAACAATTGAACTTCAATTGCAACAACTGCACTAGGGATGAACAAAATAACAGAAAATTGAATATCCTAAATGAACCAAACTGAAATATTAAATTAAATAAGTTCGGATTTTTGGTTCGTTTCACATTTTTTATAATTTTTTTATCTCGGATCGGTTCGCTTTGGTGTTTTTAAATATATTTAATTTAGTTCAAAATTTGAATTAAATATATTATAATTTTATTTAATTAATTTAACATATTTCTAAAAATGAATGAAAATTTAAATATTTTAAGAAAATAAATTACTAATTTTTTAAACACAAATATTCACTTAATGATGATTTTTTAAGCAAATTTAATGATGAATTATTATTTAATTAATATATATATATATAGATATAAATAAACATTCTATATGTATTTTATTTAGAGTTGGATGCAATGTATTTTAATACAATACCTTTAATGAAATTTAATAAACATTCATGTCACCAATTTAATTCACACCATAAAACTAGTCAAAATTCTCATTGAAAATACAAACATTTAATGGAATTTTTGTTCCCTATATATATATATATAATTATTATATTAAAATTATGGAATGAAAAATGTATAAAGGGTAAGAATGTCTTTCTATGTTGAAAATCGAAAATTTATTGCATTTGATCCGGATCAAATTGATCCAAATAACATCACCCTTTTTTTAATTCTTTCATTTTACATGTGTAGACATATGGTAACATTTAAGGAACCAATCAATTGTAATTGAATTTTACTTCAATTTAATTCATTGAATCGTGTATATACAAGAGGAATTGCACAGAAATAGTCACATCACTTAGTAAATATCAATAGTTGTCACCAAAACTTAGTTTTTACAAATTATAGCAATACTTTGTATTTTCGGACGAAATTGCCCTTATTTTTAATAAAAAACCCACCTACTTTCTCTCTCTCCTCCATTTCCTTTCTTTCTTCTTCTTGCGTAAACTTCTTCACCTCATTCTACCTCTTCTCACTTTCTCTCTCATTCCATTCTCTATTTTCTCTCTATTTGTCACCACCGTCGTCGCCTCCATTCCGCCACTGCCGCCGACACCGTCACCATATCTTCTTCTCCGCCGTGCTGCTCTATCAACCATGCCGCCATATCGTTTGTGTCACTCATCCATCGCGATTTCTACCAGTCGCAAGCTTTTCGTCAGCTTCCATGGCGACTTCGTGCTCCAGATCTATAAATAGATCCATAGATTCGGGTAATTTCTCCTTCCAATTCTCGAGATTCATGTTGATTTAGTTTTTTTAGAACTTTTGTTGTATTTTTATGATTTTTTGATGATTTAGGGCTTTTTCGTGTTTGTTTTTTTAATAATTTATGAGGTTTTCATAATGTTTGGTGATTTTTGGTGTATTTCGATTGATTTCTAGGTAATTTGGGCATATTTCTGTTGATTTCTGGTTCATTTGCTCGTTGCCAGGAGATTGTTGTTTGCTGTCAAAATCCGTCGGTACGAAATTGGTGTATTTGTACCAGTAGTAACTCGTACCAGTAGCGCGCAACCTATTATTGACTTGTTGGAACGAATATGGTCTATTCGTACTAGATAGTAACCCGCTGGCATGAAATGAATTTATTTGTCTGTTACGATTTTAGTGATTTAGTGTTTTAGGTGTTTTTGTGCTTGATTTATGGGGGCTTTGGAAGTTTTCGTACCTCATTTCTGGGTTGTTTTGTTGTTCTTATGCTTGATTTTAGGGTGACTTGACTATATTTTGGTGAAATTTTGGGGTTTCGTATATGATTGCTGGTACGATTGGGTGTAATCGTACTAGTGTACCATGTAGGCGCAACACGTTGAATTAGAATGTCGGTATGAATATGGTCTATTCGTACCGGCGTGCCATGCATGCACATGACACAAACTTGATATGTCAATACGAAAACAGAGAGTTCGTACTAGAGTTCGTTGATATAATCGTACGATTATTGTATTTTCGTACCAACGTACCAATATGTTACCATGTTAGCAAGGTGTGCTGCATTGGTATGACTGGTACGAATTGATGTATTATACTAGTCGTACCAAGTACGTTGGAACGAATGATTTATATTAGTACTATATTCTATTTTTTTTTGCTTTAGTTTTGAAGGTACAATGGATATCATAAATTATTATGTGCAAGATTTTGGATGAATTCGGTCATGATGTCCTACAAGATCTCAAGAAATCAATATTTTGGTTGGGATGATCTATTGTTTGAACACAGATGAAATAACACTTACCGTAGAGATTGAGTTGGTGAATGAACAATTTTTAGTGATTAGTGAATGAACAATTTTTATTTGTAAATTATTTGCTACAATTTTTGGTTTGTAAATTTACTACAATATTAGTATTATTAGTACATTTGTTCTAATTGTATATGTTATGCAATTTGTCTAATTTAGATATGTAGTTATTTGGTACGACTGGTACAAATGAACCTATTTCATACTTTCAATAGTTTGTACTATTGGTACAAATGATCTATATACCATATTCGTACCAAGTTTTAATATAAATGTTCAAAATCAATTCAAAAGTAAGTCCACAAATAATTCACAAATAATTCAAGTAAATGGTACTCGGTACGGTGCTTGGTGCACAAACAAATCAGTATAAAATTATATATTACACAATGCGAATGATACGAATTATATATTTCGGGTCGGATACTCTTCTAAAACGTGGTACACTGGTACAAAATATAAATTTCGTTACATGGGATACCTGTTCTTACAATGATACAATGGTAAGAAAGGGTTATTTCGTACTGGATACCACATCACAAAGTGGTACACCGGTAGAAATATTGATATTCATATCGGGGGTATCAAGTTTATTGCATGGTATGAAATTACCAACGTCGTACCTCACCATCGCAACGATGTCGGTGGCGAAATGAGAGACGGACGCTGATACGTTGGTATGAAAATACAATAATCGTACCTTGTTGGCGGCGGTGACGATGGTGGATTGGGAGGCGGATGGTGGTACGTTGGTACGAAAACATAAAAATCGTACCTCGCCGTCGTTGTGGTGGCAGTGGTGGAATGGAGACAGACGGTGGTACGCTGGTGTGAAAATACAAAAATCGTACGGTGAAACGCTAGTACGAAAACACAAAAATCGTACCTCGTCTTTGCGACGGTAACGACATTGGTAGAGAATGAGTGATGAAATGTGGTACGCTGGTACGAAAATACAAAAATCATACATCGCCGCCGCACTGGTGGTGGTGGCGGTGGCTGAATGGGAGGTGGACGGTGCTACGCTGGTATGAAAATACAAAAATCGTACCTCGCTGCCGCGGTGATGAAGGTGATGGCGGCAGTGGTGGTGGCGGATTGGGAGACAGATGGTGGTACGATGGTACGAAAATACAAAATTCATACCTCACCGCCACACTGGTGGTGGCAGTGGCGGAATGGAAGGCGGACGGTGGTACGCTGGTATGAAAATACAAAATTGTACCCTGCTGCCACAGTGATGGAGATGGTGATGGCGGTGGTGGTGGCGGATTGAGAGGCGGACAGTGGTATGATGGTACGAAAATACAAAAATCGTACCTCGCCATCGAGGTGGTGGCAGCGCAGGTGGTGGCGGATTGAGAGACGAACAGTGGTATGATGGTATGAAAATACAAAAATCGTACCTCGCCGCCGCGGTGATGGAGGTGGTGTTGGATTGGGTGGCGGACAATGGTACGATGGTACGAAAACATAAAATTTATACCTCATCACCGCATTGGTAGTAGTGGCGATGACGGTGGAGGATGGGCGGCAGACGGTGGTATGCTGGTACGAAAATACAAAAATCGTACCTCGCCGCCGCGATGGCAGCAGTGGTGGTGGCGGCGAATTGAGAGATAGACAGTAGTACGATGGTACGAAAATACAAAAATCGTACCTCGCAGCCATGGTGGTGGCGGTGGCGGTGGTGGTGGATTGAGAGACAGATAGTGGTAAGATGGTACGAAAATACAAATATCGTACCTCACCACCGCGGTGGTAGTGGCGGATTGAGAGACAGATAGTGGTACGATGGTACGAAAAAACAAAAATCGTACCTCGCCACCGCAGTGGTGGCGGCGGCGGTGGTGGTGGATTGAGAGACAGACAGTGGTACGATGGTACGAAAATAAAAAAAATCGTACCTTGCCACCGCGGTGGTGGAGGATTGAGAGACAAACAGTGGTACGATGGTACGAAAACACAAAAATCGTACCTTGCCGACGCGGTGGTGGCGGCGGTGGTGGTGGCGGATTTGGAGGCGGACGGTGGTACGCTGGTACGAAAATATAAAAATCGTACCTCATGGCGGCGGTACGAATTGGAGGTGTTGAGGTAGAAGATGATAGAGGAGAGAGAATGTAAAGTTAGGTGAAAAAAATCAAAAGTAAGGATAAAAGGATCCAAAAATACAAATGTTTGCTATAATTTGTAAAAACTAAGTTTGTGGACAACTTTTGTATTTTACTAAGTGATATGACTATTCTAATTTTTGCCTCTATATACAATTTGTTTGGCAAATTTACATTTCTTTGACCTTACATTTATGTTTTAATATATTATTATATTGTTAAATATGTGTAGAATTATTAAAAGCACCTTATGATGTAATGCATATTTTGATAAATGAGTATACATTAAATTCATTATAATATTTTTTTATGCATATAATGCATTTATAATGCTTATGCACTATTTTAATTTATATATTAATGTATTTATTTGTTATTCATTATGCAAATTTAGCTTTCATATGCATTTATTTCATCATAATGCATTTTGTTGGTAATGCAATATTCATAATACATTTTTCGGTTATATTAATGCATCTTTCAAGCATTTGTTAGCATTAAAAAAATATATTGAGTTCTATAATGCTTATGAACTATATTGTGATTAATACAATAATGCATTTGTTTGTTATTCATTATGGAGTTAGAGGGTTTTTTGGGACATTAACTTATAACATATTCCATTTACAGGACATTTTCGAAAATTGAACATCCACAGGACAAATTTTAGCGTGATCGGGCTAAATGTCACGGACTTAACACGTAATGCCATTATTCAAGCCCGTTGCTTACGTAGTTGTCACTTATCTTGTCTAATCAGCAAAAGATGTCTGTTAAAAAACCACCATCGCCACTGCCCCCTCTACCGCCAACCACCACCGTTGCCGTCGTCGGAATCCCAAGAATTTCACAATGATACGTAAAAATGTCCAGCCTCCTTCCCTTTCCCCACTCGAAATCTGCATTCGACAAGTTGAATTTGGGCGACCACCTCCGCCGCCAACCACCATCTCCTTCTCTCTCTCTCTCTCTCAACCCTCAATACTCACCTTTCTCTGCTGTCTCTTCTCACAAATCTGGGGTGGCCTCTCTGAACCCTAGTTTCACAAACTATACCCCTAAATTAAAAGCCCTAATTCCCTCTCAGATCGAGGCCTTTCTCTCTCTCCCGTTTCTCTAAAATCCGATCAAACTCGCCAATTCTCCACCACGCCGCCGTCGTGGCTCGTTCTAGACGACTGACAAACATGGATTTTTCACGATATTTTGGGTGCATTCGATACCATTTGTTAGTGAAAAACCATGTCGTTTAACCTTTTTCTCAAGATTTGTTTTGTCGGTTTTTATGCTCATTTTAGAATAGTTGCAGGAAAATGGATGTGGAATTAGAGTGAAATAAGCTTGGAATGAGAAAGAGGAGCTCGATACAAGAACATGAAAAAAATGGAGATCCATTCAGAGTCCGGACGAGGGAGAACGGGCCGAAACAAAAAAGGTGTGCAGTCGGGAGCGACCTTGCACGTGGCTGCACGGAGCACACGCAGAAACCAGCTCCGGGCGCGACCTTGGGCGCGCGGGACATACCGCCAGTGGTCATCCTGCGCGGAGAAGAAGAAAATTCCTTCTTGGTCACGCGATCGCGCGCGGCGGACCCACCTCCTTTCAAAACACGTTTTTCTCATTTTTCACCCCTATTTTGGATTTTCTATCCATAACACTTTTCTCCCACATCCTAAACATATAAATAGGCCATTTTGGCTCTTCATTCTAGGTCAAGTCTTATTCCACCACCATCCACACACACTTTACCTATTTCACACACTAAAACCCTCCACCATGGAAGCTTGAAGATTTGGGGCTTGAAGAGGAAGAATCAAAGCTACATCATTGAAGATCCAAAGTTTCTAGGATTTGTCTCTTTATTTCTTACTTCTTTGAATCTTTGAGAATGTTTGTTTTTTATTTGGAATTTTTGTTAGACATGAAGATGCTTGACTAAATTTCCTTATTCTAGGGATTGAACTAGTGGGTTTGTAATGGATGGATTTTGATTTGATCAATTTATGGACGAGTTCTTTCTTATTTCCTTGCTTGCTTGATTTGAATTTGTGCTTGATTGATTGACCATCTTTTGGGCGTTTTTAATTGGTGTTGAATCAAGAATCAAAAGATAAGATTTAATGCTAGAATAGGCACTCAAGGCACGTCTTTTCAACAAACCGAGAGGTTGAGATTAGGAGTGAGGGCTTTTTGATCCTATGAGCCGTTAGGAGTTGTAGGGTAACTTAGTGACCGGAGACGACATAATTGGCTTATAATCCATGACTTTAGTCATCCAAGAGGAGGCTAAAGTGAAATCGAGATCGCCCTAAATACGTTGAACTTATTCTTAAATTGGTTAAATTAATTGATGTCTAATTACGAATTCACCTAAGTTTGATCCCTAAGATATCTTAATTCTCGAGTTCTTCTCCCGTTTCAATTGTTAATTTCACTACTAGAAAAACGCTCATACATAATGGAGATTCTCCGTTATGTATGTGGCCAAAACTCCGTTATATATAGTGGTGTTATGTATGATGCGCTCATACATAACGGATAAAAACCGTTATCTATAGTGTTATACATAACAATATTTTTCTTATACATAACACTTTTATCTCCGTTATGTATAGTTGTTATACATAACGTTGTAAACCGTTATGAATATTAATTTTTTCCGTTATGAAATATTCTACATTTTTGTTATATTTTAGTATAGATAACGTTGATTTGCATTTTAGATAACGGTAGTTTTACGTTATCTTTTTTTCCTAATACATAACAGTTCTTTACCGTTATAAATATTTTTAAATTTTGTTGTGTTATGCTGTTATAGACAACGATCTTTTTTGTTTTAGAGGACGGTTTTGTGTACCGTTTGCATTCCTGCTATAGCTTTCAGCATATACAACATTACCATCCATAACATATATTATATATCATCCAAAACATTCTTACATTATCATCCAAATATAGTAAAAATGTCACACATGTTCTCTAGCTATATATCTTAAAAGAAAGAGAACATATTAATGATGCAGCTAGCTAGCCATTTGGAACAACTTTTCTGGCGAATAATATTGCTTGAAATCACAGGCCGGCGCCTTCAGCTCAACAGCTCCCTCTATCCAACACAATTCTGCCATGATTACATAGTAATAAAAATTAAATAATAATAAAAATCATCAACGGACAAATCATCGATACATTAATCAACAATAACAACACAAGAAGCTCAATGCACAAGTTTATTATTTATGCGTTAAAGAAGAAAAGATGTTTCATATATACTTCGGATATTCCTTCCTGTAATATGAAAGAGAACCTTGTGCAATTGGAGGTGCCTATCATCTCTAGATATGAAGTAGAAAAATATCATCTTAAAAATAATTGAGCATTTTTCCAGTTACTCTAAAATTCTAAATCTAAATTTGGTTGGGCACAGGTGAACATAAAATATTCATACTTTCCTTGGTCTCTTAGAGTGCCAAATTAGAAGCTATTCTTTCTAAATTGAGAGTTAAAAGCCTATAGTAATATTATTTTTAGAGTACTAGAGTGATAATTTTTAGCTTATATTTGGAAGAGGAACATACTTTTGACAGAAGAATAAGATATAGACATGTTAAAAATTGTAGAGAAGAGAAAGATATCTTATCTGCAAAATCTGGGAGATTTTCATGTGAATGTGATTTAAAGAACCTCTTCAAAACCTTGTTGTCAAGCTACATCCAACAAAAATAGATCTTTCAATAGAATGACCGCATATCAGAAAGCATACATCATTGTGATAAAATGCGTTCTTAACACTGCACCTTGGACTCATCAACTGTGATGTGAAGATTAAGGAGATATTGCCGAGGACGTGCGATATCAATCTACTTGAGAAGTCTCTTCTTGCTGTAAGTCCACATGTGACATCCAATAATATCGACTGTGAGTGCGAGGAGCATAGAGTAAAAAATCTTACCTGAAACAAGTATTTCAAGAAATTATGTTCAAGAGTGTCAATTTTATCAGAAGATAAGTTCTACTGATCCAACTTTGTTGATCCATGAACAGGATAAAAAAGGGAGTACAGTTGCTGCAGCCACAATTATATTGAATCAATGAAGTGGTAGATTATAGATAACGACTCACTCAGGGGAATATAGACTCAACAAAAGATAATTGAAAGGACATGGTATCACCATGAGGCCCTCAAACTGCAAAATAGAAAGCAGAAAGCATCAATGAACACTTCCATTGGGTTACCAGCCTTCAATTTGTGATACCGGTTGCATAGGATGAGATAGCAGAATAAGGTCCACAGAGAGTAGCAGCAAATGACCCCAAGTACAATAGCAAAATGCTGAAGTTATGTCAAATATCCGTATTCAAACAAGTGTGATTTCAACTCTTAAATTGTTATAGATCTTCAAACTAGTGTGACTCCAAGAGATAAATTGTGACCAAATCACCAATACCAGCAACATACACCAGGAATTTATAGCACCAGCAGTGAAATATTCCAAAAAATTGTGACAATATCAGGCACAGCAGTATGAAAAAACACACTGCATAGAGGCATGAAAACTAAGTGTGACAGCACTCAAATACCAAAGTGTGACAGAAGCATGTAACCAACATGAAAGTATTTTGTAAATTAAAGAGCACAGATCAACGAATGCGGCATAAGAAAGCTGTAACCATAAGAAGATCAACCCTCACTCTGACAAAATATAGCAGCAACCAAGGCTTCCTTCCATTGTGATACCAGCCTCCAATTTGTGATACCGGTTGCATAAGAAGAATAGCAGAGTAAGGTCTGCAAAAAGTAGCAGCAAACGACCCCAAGTACAACAGTAATACGCCCAAACAATGATAATCTCATACAAGTGTGATAGCATCCAAAGACCAAAGTGTGACAGTACTCAAAACAACAATTTGTGACCAAATATGCAAAAATCAATTAAATTTACTTCTAGCAACATCCAAATAAAAACGTTCCCCTTCACAGATAACCCAAAAAAAGTGGGTCGCCCAAAGTGAGGCAAGAAACTCAAAAGAAAGAAGAGCGATAATTCAAATTTGAGTTATATATTAAAGGCTCATACATAACGTATGGCTTAACGGTTCCGTAAAACTGTTATATATATGATTAATAGATAACGCTCATACATAACGTATGAGTTGACACCGTTATATATGTACGTAGATTACACTACATACATAACGGACATTTATAAACGCGTTATCTTTACATAAAATGCGCTCATACATAACGCATATTAAAAATGTCCGTTATGTATGCAGTATTATGTATGTGAGTTTTTCTAGTAGTGTTTTTAGCATTTCTTTAATTGAATTTAAATTGCTTGTTCGTTTAATTTAGTAATTGCCCCTCAAAAATTGAATAGTCTAAATAGGTTAGAACGACGTAGTAATAGTAATCATAAGTATTAAAAATTAGTTTCCGTGGATACGACCTTGCTTGCTATTATCTACATATACACCGTACACTTGCGGTTATTATTTGCATAATTAAAAGGTGAACAACGATGACAAATGGCACCATCATCAACCTTCTCCTCTAGTACTTCTAATTCAGACTCAGCGGCAGCAGCGAAAGGTTGCCGCCACCATCTTTGCCTGACCGTCTGCGGCATCGCCGTCACGATTTCTTCCATCTCTCACTCTCTCATCTCTTCTACAATTTTTCCTACGGAGACTCGTTGGTCCACTACCGCCACCATTGTGACACCATACAGTGCCACCGTCACTCACTTGTCTCAACTCGGCAGTACACTTTCACCACCACCTCTCTGTTCCTTGTCCTATCAACCTCTAGGTTTTCAGAATTGTTTTAGATGAAGTGTAAGATGGGAAGAAAATAAAAAGAGTGAGAAAACAACACGACGCAGAGAGAGAATGAGAAAGAGAGAGAGAGAAAAAAAAATTTTGGATTGATGGGGAGTGGTGGTGGCCGGCGGTTGGTGGTTGTATGAGAGAGGAAGATACAACAGAGTTGGAGGGAGTGGGTTTTTCATTTTAATTATTTTTATTTTTTATTGAGACATGTTAGGTGACTAGGCGAGTTAGATGGCAACCACATAAGCAACGAACTCGAATGATGGCATCACGTGCCAAGTCAGTGACTTTTAGCTCGATCAAATTGAAATTTGTCATGCGGGTATTAAATTTTTGAAAATGTATCCTGCAATTGACAGCCCGAAAAAAAGTGTCCTGTAAATGGAATCCGTTATAAGTTGGTGTCCTAAAAAATCCTCTAACTCTTCATTATGCATATTTTAAATTTTACTATGCAACTTCAGCATAATGCATTTTAATGGTGATAAATAAAAAAAATATTTTTAAAATAACTTAATATATGAATTTTTATATGATTTTTTTAATATTAATTGATAATACATTTAACACTTATTTTTGTTTAATTCACAATATAGGAATTGATATGAAACATCCCCTAATTTGTTGGAGTCTGGATTTTTTTCTTTTTTTTGTGAAGTTTACACTTTCTTGTTAAATTCAATTCTCATTCACATGTAATCATCTAAACCATCTATCTATTTATCATCTATGACCTACACAAGTTTCTAGGTTTCACTCTAGGTTAGTTTCTACCAGAACCCTACCCTCAATATATATATATATAGGGATGAGAACTATAAAAATTATTCCTCCCGTGACAACTTAAGAACATGCTTAAATCTATATATATTCATGCTAAAATCAATATATAGTCATGCTTAATTAGATTCATGCTTTTTTTTGTAAACAATTGTTCTTATATAAAATCATGCTTAATTATATATATATTCATGCTTCGAATAATGACAACATAGATCATACAAAGATCAACGGTTCAGATTGGTTCCTAGTTCCCACACTAGGAATAGTTTCTATATGAACCAATCCCTATATATATATATATAGGGAGAGGATCAAATAAGAACTTCTATTTATATGAGAACTAGGAACCAATCCAAACCATCCATCCTATAAGATCTATGAATATATGATTTAATCTCATGGGTAATTGGTCAAACCCACTTTATTTTGGTCAACCCGCTTTTTTTTACTTAAGTAAGGTTAGTAAAGTAATTTTCGCTGTTTTATTCAGTGCAAAAACGAGATGCATAAAATAGTGTAAAGTAATGCATTAATTACTGTAAAGTGATGCATCAATATCTCATTTCTAATGCATTAATTTTTATCATTAATTTGGAACAACTAATATTTTTTACACCTTATTTATGGTTAAAAAGAACAAGTAAGATTTATAAATTTTGTACTTATATAATTTAAACATCGCATATATCGCATTCGTATTTGTTATTTGATGTTCTAGACACAATTTTATGATGCATTAACACTATTTACGTAATGCATCAATATGAAACTGTAAATGCACATATTAGAGAAAGACCCATTACCATAATAAATGCATTACATATATGATATTTGACATTACATTGTTTAACTTTATGTATTAGTGTGGTTCGCCTTGGATTACTACACCAACAACAAAATCTTTATTCATTTTTTCTAATTTTTGCATCTAAAACATAACATTATATCGAATTCGTATTTGTTAGTATTTGATATTTTGGACACAATTTTATAATGCATTAATATGATTTATGTGATGCATCAATATGAAACTGTAAATGCACATAATAAGAAAAGATCCATTACCACAATTAATGCATTACATATATGATATTTGTGCATTACATTGTTTAAATTTATGCATTAGTGCAATTGACCACGAATTACTACACAGACAACTAAAATCTTTATTCCTTTGTTCTAATATCTGCATCTAAAACATAACAGTATATCAAACAAAAAAATCTCCACATTTAAACAAAATTCTCAATTATTTTAATAACAGAGAAAAAGGGAGAAGAGATAGATAGAGAGAGAGAGAATTAAGATTGATCGATTGATAAAATTCGTGAAGATATGTAAGTGACGAGCCCGTATATATATCTCTCTTGTTCGGAATTGGTGTTATTGAATGATGATGTATGTATTTGTTTTACAAAAATTAAATAAAGTATGGTAGAAGAAGAATGATGTGGGTTTTGGGAGTCACCAAATGTAGAAAGCTATGGTGGTTGTGGCGTGTGTAGCTGCGCTAATGGCGGTGTCTGGTGATAAGGTTGGCAACGGCGGCGTTGTCTGGGGATGGCGGCGGCAGCTATGGTGGGTGGTGGTGGTGAAGCGAAAGATGGAAAAGTGTGTGAGAGAGACAGGTGTGATGTAGTTGAACCAGAGGGAGAGAGATAATGTTGCTGAAAATTACTTTCCTAAAATAACCCTCCTTCCTTATTTTTTAATTCTTGTCAAATTTTCAGATTTAATCTTAATCACACATTCCTTACAAATGAGTGGCCATAATTAGTTCTTATTTCTTATTGTTGTGATAACAACAGGATTGGATCACAACTATTCCTAATTCAATCAAAGAAAAGAATTCTAACAGAATGAATTAAAAATTGACGTAGAGGATTTACGTGGTTCAATCTCTTGCGAGATCTACATCCACGGAAGGTTAACGGATCTATCTTATTCACTCAAGAATAACAACAGTTTACAAATCTTAACAAGATTAAGAGGAACTGAAAAATGAGAGCTCTCAAAACCAAGCAACAATGGCTATCTCTCACACCTTTCTTTCTCTGCTACTCTATCTATCTTCAATGCAATGAATAAAGATGACGATACACAGATGCAGTTATAACTACTCACTATATACAACTTCCTCCACCAAGATTCTAGAAGCACCGATAGCTCGACAGCTGGAATATGCTATTCTGTTAAAACCCTTCTAACAAGTTGCTCCTCCAACTCTAGAGTATTTATCCTGCAGTCCTTGAGCTTTTAGAAGTATATATTTGTAGCCATATTCAACATTCTCCAACTTGGCTGCAAAGATAGATAACCCGATTCCCTGCAAAATCATCCCATAACACGACTTTACACAAACCTCATCTTCAATGAGGTTTCAGATTAATCAAATCCAAACAATGTCTAAACTTTGCTGTAGGCAAATCTTTTGTCAACATGTCTGCGGCATTCTCCAAAGTAGACACCTTCTTCACCTTCACTTCACCCTTTTCAACAATATCTCGAACAAAATGCATTCTAACATCCATATGCTTTGATCGTTCATGGAAGACTTGACGTTTCACCAGGAGAATGGCACTTTGACTGTCACATAGTATTGTAACATATTCTTGATCAACGCCAAACTCATTAACGATTCCTTTCAGCCACATTTCTTCTTTTACTGCCTCAGTAACAACCATGTACTCGGCCTCAGTTGTGGATAAAGCCACCACGGATTGCAGCATAGACCTCCAACTCACTATTGTTCCAAATAGTGTAAACACATATCCAGTTTGAGACTTCCTTGTATCAACATTTGAAGCAAAATCAGAATCAACAAAACCAATTAATGCTCATTCAGATGCATCACCAATTGCACTAAATACTACTCCCACATCCATAGTAGCTTTCAGATATTTCATGATCAATTTCAAGGCTTCCCAATGAGCTTTATCAGGATTTGCCATGTATCTACTGGCAACACTAATAGCTTGAGCCAAATCTGGCCTAGTACAAATCATACAGTACATTTTACTTCCAACCAAATTTGCATAAGGAATTTTTCTCATTTCTCTGATATCATTCTCAATTTTAGGTTGTTGCTCTTCAAACAACCTTATATGTTGAGCTAGAGATGTACTTACCTCTTTTGCTTGATGCATATTGAACTTTCTAAGTACTTTCTTCAAGATCACCATTCAAGAACGCTGTCTTAACGTCTAGTTGTTCTAGTTCCAGATTTTGTTGAGCTACAATAGCTAGTAATAACCTGATAGAACAATGCTTTACCACAGGTGAGAAAATCTCAGTGAAATCAATCCCTTCTCTCTGAGAAAATCCTCTTGCTACAAGCCTGGCTTTGAATCTAACAGTTTTTGTTCCATTAAGCACTTCTACCTTCTTCTTATACAGCCACTTACAGCTCACACATTTTTGTGTTCTTGGTCTTTCAACAATAATCCAAGTCTTGTTCTTTAATAGGGATTCTATCTCTTCTTGCATGGTTAGAATCCAATGCTATTTTTTCTGAACATGTTACAACTTCCTTATAATTCTTAGGTTCTTGATAACTGATCTCTTCTGCCACAGTCAAGGCATATGAGATCATATCAGCATGGCCAAACCTATTAGGTGAATGAATTTCCCTTCGAGCTCTATCTCTCACAAGATTGTAGTCAGACAAATCTTCACTCTGATCTAGCTCATTCTCTTCTACTTTGATTCCAGATTCTTCACTGTTATCCTTTGATTTAGCTATATTTTTACCACTAAATGTACCAGCAGGCTCCACCTCCACCTCAGAACCATTTCTCTGAATATTTCTAATATCAGTATCTTTCAAGAAAGGCATTATATCCTCTCTAAATATCACATCTCTGCTTATTATGACCTTACTCATAGCAGGCTCAATACACCACAACTTGTAGCCTTTTACACCATCAGGATATCCAATCATCACACACTTGAGAGCTCTAGGTTCCAACTTGTCTTGTTTGGTGTGAGCATAGGCCAAACACCTAAAACTTCTCAAATATGAGTACTCTGCAGGCCTGCCATTCCACTTCTCTTTAGGTGTAATGAACTTTAGAGCAGTTGAGGGGCATCTATTTATCAGATAACAAGCTGTAGCAACAGCCTCTCCCCAAAACTTCCTTGGTAGACCAAAACCATTAAGCATACATCTAACCCTTTCAAGAAGAGTCATGTTCATTCTCTCAACTAGTCCATTTTGTTGAGGATTTCCTGGAACAGTTTTGTGTTTCTTTATTCCATTTGATTTGCAAAAGTCTTGAAACTTTACAGAAAAGAACTCCAGACCATTATTTGTTCTTAAGCACTTTACTCTGCAGTTCTTTTCATTTTCAACAGCCCTGCACCACTCAACAAACTTGTCAAAAGCATCATTTTTATGTTTTATAACATATATCCACACCTTCCTAGAGAAATCATCTATCGAGGATAAGAAAAACCTAGCTCCACCTAGAGTTTCTGTCCTAGATGGTCCCCATAAATCACAATGCACATACTCAAGTGGCATAGATGTGAATAATTTTCCAGTTTTGAATGGCAGTTTAGTACTCTTTCCAAGTAAACATTCTTCACAAGAATCTAACTTATAATTTCCATCAGTTTTCAAGATTCCCTGTTTACTTAGTTCATTTAATCCCCTCTCACTTACATGACCAAGCCTAACATGCCATAGTCTAGATTCATTTGATGTATTAACCTCAGTTTCACCTATGACAGTTTTCGCAAGCAAGTGATACATGCCATTCTTCCTAATTCCCTTCAATATCACAACAGAGTTTTTGCATATTGACATATTTCCATGAGATGAAGTAAAACAATATCCCTTAGATTCTAACAAACCAAGAGAAATTAAATTTCGTTTAAGATTAGGGATGTACCTGACCTCTGTCAAGATCTTCTCATCGCCATCATTTGTTAATAACTTGACAGAGCCTATACCTTTTACAGCACAAACTTGGTTGTTTCCCAATATAACTGAGCCAAGATCTTCAAGCTGCAACTCCACAAACCAGGATTTGTTGGGGCACATGTGGAAAGTGCATCCACTGTCAATAATCCACTCTTCAGCTACAGGAGATGATAGAATATTCAAGACTTCGGCTCCTTGGTATGATTCCACATTATCAGCAGAATCTGGAGTATTTCCCTTCTGAGATTGCTTTCTCTTCCAACTGTAGCATTCTTTTCTAATATGCCCAGACTTTTTACAATAATGGCATTTCTTAGAGTCTCTTTCAACATCTTCCTTGCTCTTTGACGAAGTTCTTCTTGTTTTCTTTCCAAGATTTCTTTGACTTTCCCTTGGTGAACTTTCCCTTTACATTCAAGCTTTCATTCACAGATTCTTGTTTGGATTCTGATTCCTTTTGTAGCTGCTTTGATCTGAGAGCATTTTCAACCTCTTCAAGGGTGATTGTAGACACTCTCCCGTACAGCAACACATCTTTCAGATGATCATAAGATTTTAATAAAGCATTCAGTAACAGAATTGCTTTATCCTCATCCTCCAGTTTCACTTCAACATCTGCCAAATCATCCAAGGCTTTGTTGAATTCATCAAGCTGATCGCCTATGCTCTTGTCTTCCTCAATCTTATACAAATATAGCCTTTGCTTCATGTAGAGTCTGTTCACCAAGGATTTAGACTTATAGAGCTTCTCCAATTTCACCCACACAACAGCAGCAGAGTCTTCTTTGGCTACCTCACGCAACACCTTATCACCATGGCAGAGAACTATCGCGATGTATGCTTTCTGAAACATCTCTACATGTTTCTCCTTATTCTCTCCTTCTTTAGGCAATTTATCTCCCTTTAATGCGTCTGCAAGCCCTTGCTGGACCAAGACTGCCTTCATCTTAATCTTCCAAAGAGCGAAGTCATTTTTTTCCGGTGAATTTCTCGGTTTCAAACTTCACAGTCTCCATGACTTTTGCCGATCACGATTCTTCGATCAAATCACTCCGATTAACTTCCTCGCCGTTGCGATCTACGCTCACTCGTCACGATTTCTGCTCGTCGTGAATTCGATTCCGGCAGACGGCGCCAACTGTTGTGTTAACAACAGGATTGGATCACAACTATTCCTAATTCAATCAAAGAAAAGAATTCTAACAGAATGAATTAATAATTGACGCAGAGGATTTACGTGGTTCAATCTCTTGCGAGATCTACATCCACGGCAGGTTAACGGATCTATCTTATTCACTCAAGAATAACAACAGTTTACAGATCTTAACAAGATCAAGAGAAACTGAAAAATGAGAGCTCTCAAAACCAAGCAACAATGGCTATCTCTCACACCTTTATCTCTCTGCTACTCTATCTGTCTTCAATGCAATGAATAAAGATGATGATACACAGATGCAGTTATAACTACTCACTATATACAACTTCCTCCACCAAGATTCTAGAAGCAGCGATAGCTCGACAGCTGGAACATGCAATTCTGTTAAAACCCTTCTAACAAGTTGCTCCTCCAACTCTAGAGTATTTATCCTGCAGTCCTTGAGCTTTTAGAAGTATAGATTTGTAGCCATATTCAACACTTATATAAGGAGTGATTCTCAACAGATCCACACACACACTATATATATATATATATATGGTCCGCAGACAGCGGCTATTAATAGCTTTGTTTCTTCTCCAAACCACAAAACAACAGTCCACGTTTGTACACACACACACATAAATATATATAGACAATAACCAGATTCCCAATAGCTAATATATCACATTTGCGCACATCCAAACCATTCTTTGCATAGATTACAAGCAAACGCCCCTACCCCCCAAAAATAATAATAATTAACTAAAAAAAATTCTCACAATTCCTAGATGCAGAGTTGGAGAAAGTAAGATATGCATAAGAAGGTTCCAGGAATCAAGGGTCAAGATCATGTGACTATACCCATAAGATAAGGAGCTCTCTCTCTCTCTCTCTCTTCTTTTTATGAATAGGGGTTTATTAGAATATCCCATGATGCCGGCTCCTCACATTCAGCTTGTGTTTGAATTCAGCATCTATTCTTGTTGTAGTTTTATTAATATAAGTAGAATATTTTTCCACAATTAAGTTAGTGTGGTGAAAACAATGACAGCTTCTATAGAAGGTGAAAGAAGGAGGAGGAGGATTAATTCGGCGGCAACAATTGTAGTATTTTGTGTGGGCTTCCTGATGTTAATATTTTCGCAAGTTTGTTTATTATCGTCGTCAGTGGGAAAGAGCGGGGTGAGCCGGTCACGGTGGTCTCCGGCGAGAAAAGCTCGGTGGTTTCACGATTCCTTTGAGCAGCAGCAGCAGCATATAATGCATGCAAGAGATTCAAGCCGCCGCCCTTCATCAGTCGACAGATTGTACGATGAAGACAAGAGATTAATACACACAGGTCCTAATCCTCTTCACAACTAGCTAGCTAGCTTGCTAAGTCACTAATTAAAACATACTGTACCAGACTTAATTTGCTAGCTACTGTGGATTATTAATCCTCTCTCTCTCTGCCATCTTTTTTCTTTTCTTCTTTAATCTTTTACTTTTCTTCTGAATTAGAATTAATTTTAGCGGGGCATGCAATATTTTTTAGCTTTCTCAGCGATTAATGTTATAAATGATCTCTGATCTGATGACAAGAAAAAAAAAAAAAAAAGGAAAAGGAGGAGGTTAGGAAGAAGGAAACATGGAATATATTAATGCCTTTGCCTAGCTCTTCTTCGTTTAGTTAATTTGCAGAGTTTTTCTTTTTTAATTTAATTGTTGGGCTCTAGCTAAGCTGGTACGTACCAGCCGTCTGTTAAACGTCATTAATATTGTTGGTGTATTAATTAATTAATTGCTGTACGTTCATCTACTCTACTCAACCTTAATTAATTTATTGAGTATTAATTGTATTGTAGTATCATCTTCCTAGGTAGCAGCTAGCTAGCTTGTGCGCCCACTAGTATTCTTGCCTTGCCCTTCCCCACCCTAAAGGCTAAAACTAAACATCCCGCCGCTATCCGACCACAGTCTGCTAATTAAATCCCCTAATTAATTTCATAGAAATTAATAACCGATAAACCCCATCCATACAATTTAATTATTACCCAAATACTAGTTCGTAAGCCAGAAATTAATTAAGCATGCATTCAACTTTTTACAATCAGCTACATTATTTTTTTTGAGTTAAACAATCAGCTACATTATTAGTTCAAATATATATATATATATATATATGTATATATAGAGAGAGAGAGAGATGGCCACGTGGATGCTAATTAAGAAGTTTTGGGGTTGAACATTTTGAATATATATATAAGTACTCTAGTAATCAATATTAATAGAGGGATTGATTATTCCTAGAAGTCTCGTATGTTTTTATTGACTTAAATAAATGCTTCTATTTTTTTTTTCCTCAAACGGGATGCCTGTCTCTCAGGGCCAACACGCATTCTCAACATTTAAAATACCAATTAATTGAACAAAGTACTGTATTATTCAAACTGAATTAGAGCTATCCAGCTATCAATGCATTAAAATTTAATTCTCGATGCAATAAAACACCCATTTAATTTCACATTTCGGAACAAAATTAGATAAACAACATTTCCATCATAAACTCTGGGAAATTCTATTAGGCCGGGGTGTACATATAGTACTCTGGATAATGAACTCCTTGTAGAAGAAATTGTTGGTTTAAGAAGTTTATATATATGCGAAAATATAATAAATTAAATTATGAGTTGCTGATGAAAAAGCAAAATAAAACCAAATATATGTTGGAAAATAATTACAACGGGACGGAATTGAAAGAGAAAAGAGCTACACAAAATTGAACTTAATTAGATTACAAAAGAAATAATTAGAAATAACGAACTAACAAACTTGGATTCGTCGAGTCAAGGAAGGCCTCTTTCCGCAAGACGAGATACGCCCCGACTAGTGCTCACGGTCTGGCGTATCATCTTTCAAAGATAAAACGACGACATCTCTTTCGTAATCAGTACCGAAATAGAAAAGAGCTCCGGCTAACAAAACAGAGTTGAGAACCGAGCTTCGACACTATAATACAACTAGTATGATACTTTTATATGTAGAAACTTTGGGAGAGAATGAGAGCAGATCGACTGACCCTCAAACCTCAAATGTAGCATATAAATAGCATTTCGGAGGGCTTGTGGAAGGACACAACAATGATGGCAGCCATCAAAGTATGGTGGTTACATCACACGGAAGATCTTGGCAATTAGAGGAATTAAAACCGTAGCAGCTGAAAGACCAAAAGGCCGTAGACCAAACCATTCCATTTAATTAATTAAGCAATTTGTCATGCTTAATTAGCTCATGTGTATTGACAAAAATTGGCCGACAACTTTTAAGCTATTAAACAATATAAGTGTTTAATTTGTTATGAATTGGGCAATTGGGCCGAGTCCAATTTCTAAACAAAGCCCAATCCAAAACCAAAGCCTACAGCTCACGGTCCGAGCCCGTACTCGTTTCTTCAATGATAAATTTGCCCACAACAAATTCATCTCCAACACACAACTTAAATATATCATTTCTCACTCACCAATTAATAGTTTTGAGAACATGAATATATTCCAATTATTTAATTCTCAATTAAATAATTAACCACCATAAATAATGATATAAAATCATTATATCCAACAATCCCACCCATGAGTGCAAATGCCGTATGCAGACACTAGCTCAGTATACAATATTGCATTCGGAAAGGTAACTTGTGGTTTTGAACCTTCCATAGTTAACACTATCGGATATACTGGCGGATTAGTGGACGCGATGCCTTGAATTATTCCTCCTTAGCGTATACTGAGTCAATAGCATTAACACAATACCATATTAACTCCATTTGTTCTCACGTTTGTGTCCGTTTCGGCCATGGACAACATCTTTGAATTTTCATAAGTGTCTCATTCATTTGAAGCGGCCTCACTTCTCACTTATATAGGTAATTTTTCTCGAGTATCCTACCATACTCTACCACCCCGAGGTATTCAAGAATCATTAAAAGTCATAGACTTAACCTCTACCATAAATGCAGGTAACTACACTCTTTTGCTCTCTAGGGCAATGAGAAAAGACAAAAGTCTTTGTGAGTGTCTTGATAAACACTCATTTTGCATGGTTTTCACTTATTCTTTTATGCATGTTTTGATAAGATTATGCGCTTATGTGACGTCTTTTGGTTTGTTTTCTTAATTATTCTGTGATGTCACGTTTGGGTATAGTTTTATGTGTTTTGTGTAGATTTGAGTGTTTTGGAGTAGCTCATGATCAAAGGAATAACTCAAGATCCAAGGGCAAGGTGATTGGGCTAAAGAGTCGTACACAAGAAGCAAAAGATGGGACGAGCCATGAAAAATAAAGTTTATGTTTTGCAAATTGAGCAATGTAGGGATAAAGTTCAGCTCGTTAGGAGTTCGTAGGCGAAAACGGATCCAAAATCGGAGTTATAATGAAGGAGAACGGGCTGAAACAAATTTGCTGCGCGAAAGTGACAAAAAGGCGACCCAGACGGCGACCGTTGGCCGGGTTGCCGCTTTTGATGTCCGGGTCGCCGGAACTGATTGGAATGCGCCAATCCTTGCAAGAACGGCGACTGATCCGGCGACCGGGGTCCGGATCGCCGGTTATATTGCCCGAATAGCCGGTTTTGCTTCCCAAAGTGTTATTGTGCCATTTTTACTTCCTTTTGGGTCTAGGTTTTGGCTCCCATCTATAAATAGGTATTCATAGATTAGTTTTGGGGACTTTTTACAACTTTTTGCATACTTTGAATTATTTTTGCTCTTTAGATTTCTTTTCAAGTTCTTATTTAGCTATTTACTTTTTCTTGGAGAAGATTCGAGATTGAAGATTGAAGATATTCAAGACGAGATCAAGGATCTAAACCTCGGTTTTTCTAATTAGTATCTTTAATTATGTTTTTCTTTTATTTCTTTGCTAAAACCCTAGTTATGAGTAGCTAATTTTCTTTGTTGATCCCAGGGTTTGTAAGACTCGATTGAGATGATGTTTTTGATTTATTGATTCCAATTCTCCTGTCAATTTATGGTTTGTGATTCTTGGTGCTTTATTCATGTTTAGATTGCTGGCCACTATTTATGCATGCTAGTTATTCGATTAAATTCTTAGCAGGTTTAGTTGATCAATGGAACTCAAGAATGCATGATATGAATGATTATGAGACCCAGCGGAGATTAATTCGTTCATAGGAGGTTATAGATCTTTTGTGCTTTTTGGAGTTAGTAAATTATCTTGAGACCTAGCGGAGATAGATATTTTGCTAATCTACTTTTGCATGACTTGTCGAGAGAGAGCTTGTGAATATATTTGTGATTCCTTCACCTAAATTGAATTAAAATTGGTAATTGGGTTAATAAGTTAATTTCGTTGTTGATTTTGAGTCGATGCATTCCCTAGGATCAATATTTTATCCTTGATATTTTATAAATTTGTTGCTTTATCATTTGTTTTCTTTTAATTAATTAATTTCTTTTTAAGTTGAAAATAAATTCCCAAATCAAAATAATCAAGAGCTTGAATAGTAAAGAAGTTTCTAAATTTTATTTCCCACTGTGTTTTCGATTTACAGTCCCTGTGGATACGATACTCGATTTACTAACTGTCTACAATTGCATCGTTTAGTTGCGATATATATTGCTAAGATTTTAGTGATCAATTTTTTGGTGCCGTTGTCGGGGACTGTATAGATAATATAGTGATAATAATCTTGATTCTGATTTATTAGTTCAAACATTTTTTTTCATTATTTTTTTTTATTTTTGCTAGCTTCTAATCTCGAATTCTTTGAGCACGTAGTGTATGAGCACAAGAGCCAAAGAAGAACAGTTGATTCCTCTAAATCCAGAAATTGAAAAGACATTCAAAGCAATAAGAAAGGAACAAAGAAAGCAAAATATGGGGGACCAACTCGCTCTCACACAAGGCGATTTGCTACGTCGGATTGAGGAGATGCAAGCTCAGATTGAGGAGCAGAATAGGAAAATGAATCAAGCTCCCCCACCTCCATTGAATCAAATGTTCCAACCTTGTGTTAATCAGTTTCAAGACGGTGGATGGGGAGTTCGAGTGGATGCTAATGCCTTTGAGTTGAAGCCAGCTCTGATTCACATGGTGCAAGCTGACCAATTTGGAGGAGGGGCAACTGAAGATCCAAATGCCCATCTAGGAGCATTTTTGGATGTTTGTGAGACAATCAAGCAGCAAGGAATTTCGAGTGATATTTTCCGATTGAGGCTTTTCAGATTCTCATTGAGGGACAAGGCCAAGGCTTGGTACAAGACCTTGGATCGATCAAACATCACTACTTGGGAGCAGATGTGTCAGAAATTCTTGGCGAAGTATTTTCCACCTTCCAAGGCTCAGAAGATGATAGCAGAAATCTCCCACTTTACTCAATTGGGATACGAGTCCATTTATGAAGCTTAGAAGCGATATAAGGAGATGCTCAGAAAGTGCCCACAACATGGATTCAGTCAAGGTCAGCAAATCACCCAATTTTATTGTGGACTTACCCCTCACACCAAGACCTTAGTGGATACTACTGCTGGAGGATGCTTGGTTAATCGGGGTGCAGACGAGGCTTTGAGAGTCATAGAGGAGATGGCGGCCAACAGTTATCAGTGGCCTATGGAGAGAAGCTCGTCAAGAAGTGTGGCGGTAGTTTCTGATGACAGATATGATGATTTAATTGCTCAAATTGCTTTTCTCAAGAAGGAGTACGAGAGTGAGCGAAAGGCAAAGATGGATGTCAAAGTGGTGCAACCCCAAGGGAATATCGAGCCGCAATACACTGAAGATGCTAATTACATCAATCAGCGAAATTTTGATTACACTCGTCAGAGCTATCAAGGGGAGAATCCAGCTTACAACTCCAACAATAGAAATCATCCCAATCTTTCTTATGCCAACCCAAACAATGCTCTGCAACCACCTCCTGGTTTCTCAGACACCAATGGAGTCATCAATGAGCCGAAGAAGCCGTCTTTGGAGGAGATGATGCAACAAATAATGGTTCAACAAATTCTTTCATAAGCCAGACAGGCCAGAAGATTGTTGCATTGGAGACTACTATTTCTGCTCTCTCCAAGCAAGTGAAGATGATTGAGGGTCAAATGAGTCAAATGGCAAACCCAGCAGCAGCTCAGCACAAGCCCGGACACTTTCCAAGCAATAAGGATATCAACCCGAAGAATCAGTGCCATGCAGTTTATGTGGTGAGTGCGAATTTTGAATCTGGAGCATTGGACGAGGAAGTCGAGCTTGAGGACCATTCATCTCTAATGGTAGATTCTCAAGTTTTGACCAAGCAGACGCACACTTTACCAAAGGTGGTTCCCAAGTATCCTACTCATATTCCCCAAAGTTTGGCCGAAACGAAGATGGATGAGAAGCTTGGCAAGTACATCAAGATGTTTGAAAAGGATGTCGTCTCACGCAAGAGAAAGTTTGGGGAGCATGAGACAGTCAATTTGTCCGAGGAGTGCACTATAGTATTGCAAAAGAAGCTCCCTTTGAAGCAGGAAGATCCAGGAAGCTTCACAATTGCATGTGAGATTGAAGGACAAACGTTTGAAAAGGTGTTGTGTGACTTAGGGGCGGGCGTGAATTTGATGCCTTTCTCTATTTTCAATCGCTTGGGAATAGGGACTATGAAGCCAACCTCCATTGCTCTATAATTGGCTGATCGATCCGTGACATATCCCAAGGGGGTCGTTGAGGATGTTCTCATCAAGGTTGGAGAGTTTGTATTTCTTGCTGACTTCGTGGTTCTTGACATGCCGGAGGATAAGAACATTCAATTGATTCTTGGTCGACCATTCTTAGCTACGGGGCGTGCTTTGATTGATGTTCAAGATGGAGAGCTCACTTTTAGAGTGAACGATGAGAAGATGACAATCTCCATTCATGAAGCTATGAAGAAGCTGCTAGAGCTACAACCTCCTTGAAGACATGAGGTATCGTCGAGCTCTAGACGTTAAATTAAGCGCTTGTTGGGAGGCAACCCAATATTTTTATTTAATTTTTTTTTGTTTTGTTTTTTGTTTTTTGTTTTTTTTTTGTGTGTCTGTTACACATCTTATTTTTATTTTCCCTCCAAACTTATTTTCAAGCTTTATGCTCTTCAATAAGTTTGGGGAAGGGGGATAGGACAAGATATGTGTTTCACTTTTATTGCTTTAAAAAAATTTGAAAAATAAAAAAAAAATTGTCTTTTATTTATTTTGTATTTTGTTTATGTCGATTGTATGAGTTTTGTTGTGTCCTAAGTGAAATGCCTATGATGATAATGTTAATTTTTGTGAAAAATTCGATGTTGAGTATTTCTTGATCCGATTTGCATGATTTGATGGTGAAAAATTAGTCTCGACTTTTAGACTTTGAATGAAACCTGTGAGGATTTGAGCCTTTATTGATATATATTCTAGTTTCATTCTTGTGAGTTTGGTCGTACATGCAAATTTTCTTCTAGAACTTGCCTTGATTTCTATTTTGAGATTGCAATGATGTGCAAAAGACTTGGATATGATTTTAGGCCATTATTTGTTAGCCACTCAAATATCCCAAACACTACTATCCACTTAAAAATTTATCTCTTGTTATCCAATTTGAGCTTTTATTGCCTTTATTTCTTAGCCTGATGATAGGGGGATGATGGAGTGTATGGGTACCTCAAGTTTGTGCTTAGTTGAATATTTTATGGGGTTGGTGGTAATTAAAAGAGGGCTCGTTGTTGTTGATGATTAGAAATTCTCATAAGCACATTGAAAATAAAAGAGCAAAAAGTGAAAAGTTGAAAAATTATAAGTAATTGAGATTGTTTACTTAATCAATAGTTTGCTTTAAAAAAGAGAAAAAATATGAGAGCATAAGAGAATGAATTGGATGCACTTTGTTAAAAATTTTGTGCATGTTTGAGCCCTAAGGATTGGTGAATGGTTGAGAAGGAAGATGGATTTATTCCATACTCGATTTGAAGCAGAAATAAGGTGGGTGATTAGTTGTTTGATTATTATGTCACTTGGCCAAATTTCCTTACCTTAACCAATGTCCCTACATTATAACCTTGATAAAAAACTTATTTGATCCTTGTTCTTGCACATTTTTAAGCGATGGAGAAATTAGACGATATGCAAGCTTATGGTAAGAGATTTGTTTTTTATTGACTTCTTGAGCGTTATCTGCCAAACAGTTGAGTGTTGAGTGATACACTCTCTTGTGAGATTCAATTGTAGGAATGTCGAGATTGATTTTTGCTATTGGTTTGTGTTAAATTGGTGAAAGTTGTGCTTAATGTCGGATTAATATATTTTTGAAATTTGAGGCATTGATGATCTTAGCCACGCTCCATTCGTGTATCTTGTTCTTTGTTCTGCTCATTATTCGAGGACGAACAATGACTTAAGTTTGGGGGAGTTTGATAAACACTCATTTTGCATGGTTTTCACTTGTTCTTTTATGCATGTTTTGATAAGATTATGCGCTTATGTGATGTCTTTTGGTTTATTTTCTTAATTATTCTGTGATGTCACATTTGGGTATAGTTTTATGTGTTTTGTGTAGATTTGAGTGTTTTGGAGTAGCTCTAACTCAAGATCCAAGGCCAAGGTGATTGGGCTAAAGAATCGTACACAAGAAGCAAAAGATGGGACGAGCCATGAAAAATAAGTTTATGTTTTGCAAATTGAGCAATGTAGGGATGAAGTTCAGCTCGTTAGGAGTTCGTAGGCGAAAACGGATCCAAAATCGGAGTTATAATGAAGGAGAACGGGTCGAAACAAATTTGCTGCGCAATAGTGACAAAAACTTTACTTCCTTTTGGGTCTAGGTTTTGGCTCTCATCTATAAATAGGTCTTCATAGATTAGTTTTGGGGACTTTTTACATACTTTGAATTATTTTTGCTCTTTAGATTTCTTTTCAAGTTCTTATTTAGCTATTTACTTTTTCTTGGAGAAGATTCGAGATTGAAGATATTCAAGACGAGATCAAGGATCTAAACCTCGGTTTTTCTAATTAGTACTTTAATTATGTTTTCTTTTATTTCTTTGCTAAAACCCTAGTTATGAGTAGCTAATTTTCTTTGTTGATCCTAGGGTTTGTAAGACTCAATTGAGATGATGTTTTTGATTTATTGATTCCAATTCTCCTGTCAATTTATGATTTGTGATTCTTGATGCTTTATTCATGTTTAGATAGTTGGCCACTATTTATGCATGGTAGTTGTTCGATTAAATTCTTAGCAGGTTTAGTTAATCAATGGAACTCAAGAATGCATGATATGAATGATTATGAGACCCAACAGAGATTAATTCGTTCATAGGAGGTTATAGATCTTTTGTGCTTTTTGTAGTTAGTAAATTATCTTGAGACCTAGCGGAGATAGATATTTTGCTAATCTACTTTTGCATGACTTGTCGAGAGAGAGCTTGTGAATATATTTGTGATTCCTTCACCTAAATTGAATTAAAATTGGTAATTGGGTTAATAAGTTAATTTCCTTGTTGATTTTGAGTCGATGCATTCCCTAGGATCAGTCTTTTATCCTTGATATTTTATAAATTTGTTTCTTTATCATTTGTTTTCTTTTAATTAATTAATTTCTTTTTAAGTTAAAATTAAATTCACAAATCAAAATAATAAAGAGCTTGAATAGTAAAGAAGTTTCTAAATTTTATTTCCCACTGTGTTTTCGATTTGCAGTCCATGTGGATACGATACTCGATTCACTAACTGTCTACAATTGCACCGTTTAGTTGCGATATATATTGCTAAGATTTTAGTGATCATGTCTCAACTCGGATTGCTGTTGTTCGTAGTGAGTTGCTTCTGCCGCTGCTGCTCGTGCACGCTGCTGCTGTTCAGGCAAGTTGTTCGTTGCTGCTGTGATGAGCGAGCTGCTGCTGTTCCCTTGCTGCTGTGCGTGAGGTTTCCGTCGAGGAAGAAGAATAGACGACTGCTGCTACTGCTCGACTTCTCCTCCAGCTGTGGTAGAGCTGCTGCTCTTCGCATGTTGTTGTGTGTTGTTCGTCTCCTCAGTGGCAGCACTCCAACGGTGGCGACTACCAGCAGCGGCGTTCCAGCGCCTATTGCAGTCCAGCGACCGCTGGCTGCATGCTGCTGACCATGAGCTGCTCGTCTCATGCTGTTGTTCAGCACCCAACAAATGATCGAGAAGCTGCTGCTGTCCCCAAGAGCTGCTGCTGTCAAGAGCTGTTGTACTCTCTCGTAGTTGCTGTCGTCGAGCCAGAGAATATATATACCCCTAGCTGAAAACGTAAATTAAATCAGCGTGTTCGAGATGGACGAAATGGTGGCTGGAAATCCTGCGCCGGCTGGTCGGGCTTCATCTAACTAGAACCCAGCTGCAGTTGGAATTCAACGGCTGATGGTTGCTTATCTTTCATGGCTAATGCATGCTCCCGTTCCCAGAAACCGCTGATCTTTGCTCCGCTCTAAAAACCTTCTTTTGTAGCACATTTCAAGTATAAACTTGATACATTGAGCTCACCACATGCAACACCGAAAAGAAACAAAATAAAGCAAAATGCAAGAAATATAAACGAGAAACACAAATTTACGCACACAAAAACGATAAAACAAACACATAAAAACAACACGAATAACGACTAAACAAACCCTCCACACTTAAACCTTTGCTTATCCTCAAGCAAACACAAAACCAGCAAAACAGAGAGAAAATTTCATACAAGCTTATTATTGCAATTCCGACTAACTGGCGAATTTTTCAACAATGTACAAAAGATAAACATCAGAACAAAGAGAAAAAATTGAATTGAACTGCAATACGTTTCCCATCTATACAAATTATCAATCGGATCAGACCTGACTCCCAATTAGAAGTGATTTAACTAATGTGACCGCTTTTACCAACAAGTTTCAATTTTCATTTTTTTTTCTTAGAACTGTGAAATTTGAAATGGAATTCTGAACAATATTCGTTAGGTATAATTTTGGAGAAATCCAAACTCCCTAACGTGATTTCCCATGCTCATTTATCACTTTGTAATAAAGAGGAGCAGAATTCAAATTCCATCGAATTTTAACACACAAGTTCACTTTTGAGAATTTTTTTTTCTTTTTCTCATTTTTTTTTAAAAACGAGTATCTAAGCAGTCACAATGTTAAAACTCCCTCAAACTTCAGTCAGACAAATCACCTCAATCTAATTCGCATAAACACGTCTCATAACACAATTCAACCAATAAAACCAAGTCCCAAAGCATATCAATCCGACATTATTAAAAATTCAATCCAGTAAAGTCAAAATCACATAATTCAATTGCATAAAATTTAGCCTCAATTAAGTCAAATTTGGGCAGAAAGATGGACTCACAAATAAGCCGAAACAAGCAAAAAAAAATCAAAATCCACAAAAACATGCATCCCACACAAGCAATATATACATTTTCCCTCCACACTTAAAACAAAGCAATGTCCTCATTGCATAGAAAATAAGAAAGGGAAAGAACTTGACTGCCCTGATTTATCGGCTTGTGTGGTACTTATAGTTCTTTACATTTTACTTGATCCGCCTCAATTCAGGGTTTGTCGGCCTCCTAAAACAAAACAGAAAAGAACAAAACAAAACACTTAAACAAAACCGAAAATAACAAAAATAATAAAAATAAAGCAATTAAAATCGTGGGTTGCCTCCCACGCAGCGCTAGGTTTTAAGTCGCCAGCCCGACTAAGCCAGTGTTATCCAAATTCCTTTTCAAGTTTGAGCCATTCCATCATTTGGATTAGCTCATCTTCATCATCCACGTCTGCCGGTCCTGAAATAATTAATAGGACAAAGGTTGTCCTATTTTCCCGTGTGGAATCTCCATCCACACTTAAATTGGCAGCGTGGGCCGGTTTCACCTCTCCTCCACATATGAAATCCTGCTATGAAACACGAAAGAAAGTATCCGAAGCAATAATATAATGGAAATACTGATCAACTGGAGGTAAGGGTTTAGAAATTTCACAAATCATGGCATCACAGAGTGTATTTATTGTAGCCATAGACAGCTCCTCAAACCACTCTGTGACTTCCTCTTCATCTTCCTCCAAGATATCCATTCCACTACTCATTGCATCGTGCTCATGCTCATAATCATCCTCCTCTGTAATTTGCTCTTCATCTCTATTATGTTGCACGAGTTTGCCCACAATGTCAACCAACTCTCCAACACGAGTTTCAATGCGCGCAATGGACGCATCAATAGACTCAAATCTTTGTGTGGTCGACTGGATGAAAGATTGGAGCGTATCTTCTAAAGAAGATTCTTGAGGTGGATGTTGTAGTGAATTCGGATATTGGGCACTTTCATTCCAACCAAAATACGGGTTGGAAATCCAACCAAAATCATGGCATATGTTAGCTCCGTGTCCATGTTCTCCACTATACGCTACCGAACACTCCGTGTAATCATAGCTCAGATGTCTCTCTATCTCAGGATAGGTAAAATCCCACATATCATCCTCCAGTTTCGCTAATCACTGCACAAACAAAAACACAAAACCGAACAAGCGCACCTGGGGGAGAAATAAGAATAACAAAAATAAAATAAAAATAATTACAAAAAATAAATACGGAAAATAAAATAATACAAGAAAACAATTCGCCTAAAGCCTTCCCCGGCAACGGCGCCAAATTTTGTTTCAACTCAAAACACCTTCGAATTGACTCGCAAGAGAACGAGGTCAATGTAGGGCGACAAGCTGACCCAAGTCGTATTCTCAAAGAAGGCTCAACAGGGCTAATGCCGCTTGTATTATTCACACAGAAAATAAAATAAACCTAAACATTCTAAACCAAGGAATTCGAGACGATAACTAAACTAATCAACGGAATAATAAAATGAGCAAATAAATAACAAGAAAAACAAGAAGAAAGAAAAGTATTAGGGATTAGATTATTCTCATCGATTTCTCACCAAGCTTATTACAAATTAATTCTATTAATTTATCACGCATAATCAACTTCAACATAAGGTTTACATCAATAGCTTTCGCATCAATCCGATAAACCCTAAAGACTAAATTACACGATCAAGATTAATAATTAGACATGCGTTTCCGGTCAATCTAATGTTGAAAGAATCACAATCGAGCAGTAGAATCATCCATCGATCTCATCCACTACTTAGAAATATCGAACAGTGATCAATTATCCAATATAATGAAAATCAATTCAATCAACGGAGAATTAATCATAGAACGAGCACGGATCGAAACAATTCGAATATCTAAACCCTAAACAAGAAATTAGCTAAGCATAGAATAATTCATCGAATAATAATCACAAGAATTCATCGATAATATTGCAAGAAATAACGGTAAAGAAATCCTTACAATAAAATGGGTGCAATCCGTCGATAACAATCCTCAATATCCCAGCCAAGCTAGAAAGAAAGAAACAAAAATGAAAAAGAAAAGAAAAGGAAAAAGAAGAGTGTCGCTGCTATCCTCTCTCCCGTCCAAGAAGAAGTAGTTTAAAGAAAAACCCTAGCTGCTACTTATTACATCACGCACAGCCGTTACTAGTTGACGCCCAGCACTCGCTCGAACTCGCCGCTCGCTGGAACTCAGATCTGCGAAGGTGAACAGCGACCGCTCAAGTCAAGCACCCGCTGGCTGCCGGATTCCAGCGCCGGCTAAAATCCAGCGGCCGCTGGGTTGCTGCTGTTCGTAGTGAGTTGCTTCTGACGCTGCTGCTCGTGCACGCTGCTGCTGTCCAGGCAAGTTGTTCGCTGCTGCTGTGATGAGCGAGCTGCTGCTGTTCCCTTGCTGCTGTGCGTGAGGTTTCCGTCGAGGAAGAAGAATCGAGTACTGCTGCTGCTGCTCGACTTCTCCTCCAGCTGTGGTAGAGCTGCTGCTCTTCGCATGTTGTTGTGTGTTGTTCGTCTCCTCAGTGGCAGCACTCCAACGGTGGCGACTACCAGCGGCGGCGTTCCAGCGCCTGTTGCAGTCCAGCGACCGCTGGCTGCATCTTCGACCATGAGCCGCTCGTCTCATGCCGCCGTTCAAGACCCAACAAATGATCGAGAAATTTCTTCTTGTCAAGAGCTGCTGTCAAGAGCTGTTGTACCCTCTCGTAGTTGCTGTCGTCGAGCCAGAGAATATATATACCCCTAGCTGAAAACGTGAATTAAATCAGCGTGTTCGAGATGGACGAAATGGTGGCTGGAAATCCTGCGCCGGCTGGTTGGGCTTCAGCTAACTAGAACCCAGCTGCAGATGGAATTCAACGGCTGATGGTTGCTTATCTTTCATGGCTAATGCATGCTCCCGTTCCCAGAAACCGCTGATCTTTTCTCCGCTCTAAAAACCTTCTCTTGTAGCACATTTCAAGTATAAACTTGATACATTGAGCTCACCACATGCAATACCGAAAAGAAATAAAATAAAGCAAAATGCGAGAAATATAAACGAGAAACACACATTTACGCACACAAAAATGATAAAACAAACACATAAAAACGACACAAATAACGACTAAACACCTATTCTAACTTATTTTTTGTTTATAACATTTGTTTAGTTGATCGTATTATTGCTTGTTCTCGACACACATATGTAGTTATTTTTCTCTAATATGTGTATTTGCAGTGTTATATTGATGCATCACGTAAACCGTATTAATACATCATAAAATTGTAATGTCGTATAAATAATAATACTGCATAACCAAAAATTAATACAATCTAATGCATAAATCGAAACAATGTAATGCATAAATCTAAATAATGTAATGCATTACTTGTGGTAATGTGTCCTTTGTGCATTTACAATTTTATATTAATACATCACGTTTAATCGTATTAATGCATCATAAAATTGTGTCAAGAACATCAAGTAACAAATATGAATACGATATACGTAATACATAATTAGTTGTGATATTATATATGAATGCAAATACGATATACGTATTGTATAAATGAATGATACTACACGATAAAAAATACACAATGTAATGCATAAATCTAAACAATATAATGCAAAATAACAATATAATGAATGATACTACACGTAAAAAAAATACACAATGTAATGCATAAATTTAAACAATGTAATGCACAAATACCATATACATAATGCGTTAATTGGTGTAATAAGTCTTTTCCATATTATATGCATTTAAAGTTTCATATTGATGCATCAAGTAAATCGTATTAATGCATCATAAAATTGTGCCCAGAACATCAAGTAACAAATACGAATATGATATACATAATATTTTAATTGTATAAGTACACACTTTACAAGACATGTTTGTTCTTTATAAATCATGTAAAAAAATATTATTTGTTCAACTTTAATAAAAAATAAATTAATGCATCAGAAATGTGTATTGATGCATCAGTTTACACGAATTAATGCATCAATTTACACTAATTAATGCATCTCGTTTTTGTACTAGATAAAACAACGAAAATTACTAAACTAACCTTACTTAAGTAAAAAAAAGCGGGATTGACCAACTAAAGCGGGTTTGACCAATTGACTATGAGATTAAATCCTATTCATAGATCTTGTAGGATGGATGGCTTGGATTGGTTCCTATTTATCATATAAAGATGAGTTCCTATATGATCCTCTCCCTATATATATATATATATATATATATATTGTTCTTATTTGATCCATTTCCTATACACACACATCTATATACAAAGAAACCAAATTATGATGTATCATACATAAAAAAGTATCTAAAGAACTAAATACGTATCCTGATCTCATCTTTTGAAACTCTTGGAATATCAACATAAAATTGTCAAAAAATTGTCTGTCATACATAAAATGCATTAATCATCTAATATGTTAATTATGAAATAACACAATAAAATATAAAATTCTTGTATTACATCAAAATTTTAAAAGAAACATTGATCAATCCAAATAACATTAATAATTATGACATATACTTCTTATTGAGAAATTCTTTGTACAAAATATTTCCAGTAATCAAGATTTTGTATATGTCTTCATTTAGAATATATAAGTATTTAAAAATTTATACATTTATTTTTCAGTTTACAATACACAAAAATAGAGAAAATTTTAAATAAATACAACTAACATTACACTATAAAAATATCCTACACTAATATGTAAACATACTTATCATGAAATCTAAAAAACAATCCGAACTATCCCAACCAAAAGGTTGGGGGTCGAGTCAGCAAAGGTTTGAGTCGGTGGAGGCTTCAGTGAAGCGAGTTGAGACTCAAGTGGGCCAATTGGCCAGTACTGTGGGTGAATTGGTGAAACAAAACCAAGGAGTGAAGTTGCCAAGTCAACCCGAGCAAGCGAATGCCGTTACTATTCTAAGAAGTGGCAAGATGATTGACAATATGGTTGAAAAACCTAAGGAGAAAGAGGATGATACGCAAGAAGAGAAGAGTTCGTCTCTTGAGAAGGATGAGGCTGTACAGAAGGAAGTTAAAGGCAAGGAACATGTGCTTCACAAGGCTGAGAATCCTTATACTTCTCCGATACCATATCCGAGTAGATTGAGGAATGTGAAGCAAGATCAGCAGTTCCAAGAGTTTTATAAGCTCTTGTCAAAAGTCAACGTCAACCTTCCTCTCCTTGATGTGATCAGAAATGTGCCAGCTTATGTGAAGTTCTTCAAAGAGTTGGCATCTACAAAGAGGAAGTTTGGAGAAGACGAGAAGATAGTGGTGTCCGAAATAACAAGTGCAATCCTACAGCACCCACTACCACCAAAGCTCGGTGATCTAGGTAGCTTTACTATTAAAATCGCTTTGGGTAATGGTAAAGAAGCATGTGGCATGTTAGATTTGGGGGCGGGGATAAATTTGATGTCTTACTCTATATTCAAGCAATTAGAGTTAGGAGATTTGAAACCCACGAGAATGTGCTTGCAACTTGCGGATAGGTCTGTTCGATATCCTAAGGGAATTATCGAAGATATTCTTGTAAAAGTTGGTGGGTTAATCATCCCTATTGATTTTGTTGTCCTTGATGTGGGAAATGTGCAAGAGACAGGGAAAGAGCATACATTGCTATTGGGTAGACCATTTATGGCTACTACTAATACTTTCATTGATGTGAAGAGTGGAACCTTGACAATGTCTGTTTTAGGTGAAACTGTATCATTCTCTGTGCATGGCAATAGGGCTATACATGTTTCTTCTTTGATTGATAATTGTTCTTTTTTAGATACTATTGATGCCTTGGCCGAGAAAGTTTTTGTGCAGGAAGTCAGTTCTGAAAGCAGGTTTGAGGAACTAGAAGAAGAAGAGATGGACTTTCTGTTAGAAGAAAGCATTGGTATGATGGAAATCTTGGCAATTGAAGGTGAGGAATAGAAAATGGCAATCAAACTCGAGCTCAAGCAGCTACCTAAGCACCTCAAGTATGTCTTCTTGGAGGTAGATGAGCAGAAGCCGGTGATTATTTATGCCGAGCTAACAAAGGAGGAAGAGGAGCAATTGATTGCTGTGCTAAAGAAAAATAATCAAGCCATCGGGTGGAGTTTAGCAAACATTAAGGGTATTAGTCCCTCAACTTGCATGCACCGGATTGTGCTAGAAGAAGGAGCAAAACCAGTGAGAGAGGGGCAAAGAAGGCTAAATCCAGCACTGATGGAAGTGGTAAAAAAAGAAATTCTAAAATTGCTTGCTGAAGGTATAATCTATCCAGTGGCCGACAGTGAATGGGTTAGTCCAGTGAATGTGGTTCCAAAGAAAGGAGGGATCATAGTGGTTGAAAATGACAAGGGAGAGCAAGTGGCTACACGAACCATTACAGGGTGGCGAATGTGCATTGACTACAGAAAACTTAATGCAGCCACTCGAAAAGATCATTTTTCCCTTCCATTCATTGATCAAATATTGGATAAATTAGCTGGACATAGTTTTTATTGTTTCTTAGATGGTCTTTCTGATTATTTTCAGGTGGCAATTGCTCCGGAGGACCAAGAGAAGACTACCTTCACATATCCATTTGGAACGTTTGCATGTCGAATGATGCCTTTTGGGCTTTGCAATGCACCGGGTACATTTCAAATGTACATGTTCTCAATCTTCTCTGATATGATTGGGAATTTTATTGAGGTATTCATGGATGATTTTTCAGTTTTTGGATCATCTTTTTCTGATTGTTTGAACAAACTTGACCGTGACGCTAGAAAGATGCATTGAAAGTAATCTCACTTTGAGTTGGGAAAAGAGTCATTTTATGGTGACTAGTGGGATTGTCTTAGGTCATGTTGTGTCTAAGCATGGAATTAGTGTTGACAAAGCTAAGGTTGATGTAATTGAAATATTACCTCCACCTATTAATGTTAAGGGAATTAGAAGTTTTTTGGGTCATGCGGGATTTTACCGTAGATTCATTAAAGATTTCTCTAAGATTAGTCAGCCTTTGTGCCAATTGTTAGCTCAGGATGCTTCTTTTGATTTTGATGATAAGTGTTTACTTGCTTTTAACACTTTGAAGGAGAAATTAGTTTCTGCTCTTGTTGTTATTGCTCTAGACTGGTCTTTACCATTTGAAATTATGTGTAATGCATCTAACTCTGCTGTGGGAACTGTTTTAGGACAACGTGTTGATAAAATGCTTCGTGTAATTTATTATACGAGTCTTACTTTGAATAGTGCTCAAGTAAATTACACCACTACTGAAAAAGAGTTGTTAGTTGTTGTCTTCTCATTGGATAAATTTAGGTCTTATATTATAGGGTCTAAAATTATTGTGCATAGTGATCATGCAGCTCTGAGGCATTTACTCACTAAAACTCAAGCAAAGCCTCGTTTGATTAGATGGATTTTGTTGCTTCAAGAGTTTGATGTTGAGATTAAAGATAGAAAAAGAAGTGAAAATGTTGTGGCAGACCATCTGTCTCGCCTTCCTAATGAGGGAATTCTAAGTGCATCGCATGAGCATGATGATATTTCTGATACATTTCCATTTGAGCATGCTTTAGAGATTTCTTCAGTACCTTGGTTTGCCGATATTGTAAATTATCTTGCTTGTGGTGAACTTCGTCCTGATCTTACCTCTCAAGAGAGGAAGAGATTTTTAGTGAATTGCAAGAATTACTATTGGGATGATCCATACCTTTTCCATCTGGGAAAAGATGAGGTAATTCGGCGTGCGTCCTAGAGGAGGAGCAACAACACGTTTTAATGTGGTGTCATGCATCGCATTATGGAGGCCATTTTGGGGGGCAGAAGACAGCTCGGAAGATTCTCCATTCCGGCTTGTATTGGGTAACTCTTTTTAAAAATGCTCATACTTTTTGCCTATCTTGTGACAAATGCCAAAGGGTGGGGAATATTGGAAAAAGAAATGAGATGCCCTTAAATGTTAATCTTGTTGTTGAAATTTTTGACGTTTGGGGTATTGATTTTATGGGACCTTTTCCAAACTCTTTTGGATTTGAGTATATCCTGCTAGCTGTTGATTATGTGTCCAAGTAAGTTGAGGCTATCCCCACTAGGACCTGTGATGCTAATGTGGTTATAAAGTTTGTGCAGGGGAATATTTTGAGCAGGTTCGGATTTCCTCGAGCAATCATTAGTGATGGGGGATCCCATTTCTGTAACAAAATGTTTGAAAAGTTGATGAAGAAGAATGGTGTGACTCATAAGGTGGCTACTCCTTATCATCCTCAGACATCTGGTCAAGAAGAGACGAGTAATAAACAAATTAAGGGGATTCTTGAGAAGACTATGAAAGTCTCAAGAAATGATTGGTCCATTAAATTGAATGATGCTCTGTGGGCGTATAGAACAGCTTACAAGACGGTTTTGGGGATGAGTCCGTACCGTTTAGTCTATGGCAAAGCATGTTATTTGCCGGTTGAGATAGAGCATAAAGCTTTTTGGGCCATCAAAGCTGCTAATTTTGAGTTGAAAAGTACTGGAGAGGAACGAGCTTTACAAATCTCGGAGTTAGATGAATTAAGGAATGAAGCTTATGAAAATGCAAAGATTTACAAGGGTAAGATGAAAAGGCTTCATGACAACCAAATTCTTAGGAAAGAATTCACACCGGGCATGAAAGTGCTTGTCTTCAATTCTCGTCTCCGGTTATTCCCAGGGAAATTAAAATCTCGATGGAGTGGTCCATTTGTTGTTGAAGAAATCTTCCCTTATGGGGTAGTCAAGCTTTTAATCCGTGGACGAAGGAATCTTTTCAAGTCAACGGACATCGAGTTAATCAGTATTTTGAGAGCCAAACAAGAAAATAAGGCGTCGAGTCAATTATGCTCGACTCTGTCATATATCATTGACTCCTTCTCGTCGAGCTTGCGATGTTAAACGAGCGCTGCATGAGAGGCTAGGGGTGAGCATAACCGACCCGAAACCGACGAACCGGGCCGAACCGATCGGTTTGGTCGGTTCGGGTCGGTGGAGGAAGGGAAGTCGGGGCAAGTTGGTTTCAATTATTCGGGCCAAAAATTGATCGGGTCGGTTTCGGTTTTGGATGATTCAAAACCGCTATGAACCGAACCGACCCGAATATATAATAAATATATATAATTTAATAATTTTTATGTTATTCAAAAAACAAAACTGCCCTAATTTCCCCAATTCCCTCTCAACATCTCTCTCTCGAACACTCTACTGCTACTGACACCGGCTCACCGCGCCTCCGTCGCTCGCCACCGCTCGTCCGGCCAACGGCCGTCCATCCCACCATCGCTCTCCGTCGCCAATCATCGATCCTCCATTCTCCCTCAGTCCTTCTTGCAATTCGACGCTCGTCAGTTGCCATCGCCCCGCTCCGGCGCTCGCCACCGTCTCTCACTCTCTCTCCTACTCGGCTCGGGGTGAGTTGAGCTGTCGAGTTACTCGGACGAGTCTGGGTCGATTGGATGGGAGAACGAGCGAACTAGGTTGAGGTCGCTGGGTCAGATCTCGTTCGGTTCTCTGGGGAATCGGAGCCACCACTTGGATGTTGATAGGTAGAAAGGGCACGCCGTGGACTGAAGATTAACACATGTTTATCTTTTGTTTGGAAAAATGTGTGTTTTTTTCTTTTTTTGCTGAAATTCATTGTTTTAAGGCGTGTGTTTGTTGAGGAGGGGAATTCGTTTTGATTTGTTTAATTTATTGTATGATTTTTCCAGTTTTTGTTGTGCTCTGTTTCTTTGATTTTGAAATTTTGGTTGATTAAATGTTGCAAGATTCTCTGCCATTTTAAGTCGGTTTTAACCGAAACCAACCCGAAACCGAGGTTGGTTTCGGTCGGTTTCGGGTCGGTTTTCATGTTGAATTCGGCCCGGGTCGGTTTCAAGTTTTTTGCTTCCTCGGTTTTCAGTTTTCCCGGGTCGGTTCGGTTAGGGTCGGTCCGAACCGAATGCACACCCCTATGGAAAACAACCCATGATTTTGTTTCATGATGATGATATTAAAAAAAACACCACTGATCGTTGAGACTGAGCGGCCGCTGGAGGGTGTGTTAGCAGAATTGCGCCCAACGAGCGCTCGAACTGAGCGAGCGCTGAGAAGCAGTCGGCGTTGAAAATAAGCGAGCGATAGCCTGTACTTTCCAGATTCATCTTTCACCGATTGCTGGGACTGAGTGACCGCTGGAGGATGTGTTCGCAGAATTGCGCCCAACGGGCGCTCGAAATGAGTGAGCGCTGAGAAGCAGCCAGCGTTGGAAATAAGCGAGCGCTGTTTTTTTTTCTCTACTATAAAAATGCACACAGCTGTGCCCTAATTTTATTTAGCAGCAACTCTTATTTCCTTCACCCCTCTTCCATTCCAGCTGCCGCCGCTTCACTCAAGCCGCCGCTTGACTCCAGCCGCCGCCATCAATCTCCGACAAGCTACCGTTTCTCCAACCTTCATTTTCCGTTACCGCTGTCTCACCTCAATTTAAGCCGCCGCCCTATTCCAGCCGATGTATGTTTTTCCGTCTACTGCCGTCGACCACCGTCAGTCCAGCCGGCGCTCACTTTCAGCGACCGCTCACTTGCAGCCGCCGCTCAAGTTCAGCAGCCGTGTGCTCTAGTTCTTACCCTCCTTTCAGTTATCTTCCCCTCTGCTCACCTATGCCTCGTACCAAGAACGCTCCGGCTGCTCATGTCAGTGACGAGGAGATGGACGATTTCGAGGAAATACCCGAAGACAAATCAGCTCTGTACAATACCCTATTTCTAGTGTATGATGATCTTGAAGGTAACCTATTCCAGAAATTTGATCAATTTGAAGTTACGCATCCTCGGTTATTAGATTGGAAGTTACTGGAGAGATTGGGTATTGATAAAAGGGTGTCTCAGTTATTGAAAAATATCGGATTATCCACTTATGCTAAAATGGAGTTAGATGGGTATAAACCCTTATGTTATGAATTTTTGAGCACCATGAAAGTAACTGTCGAAGTCAAGGGGGAAATTAAGGAGATTACTTGTCGGATGCAAGGGCAGAAATTTACAGTGGATTTGAACACCATGAAAGATGTGTTTGGTTTTCCGGTTACTGGTATTGGGAGAAGGCCAAAGTCGTTTGATGTTGAAACGGCATGGCAAGAGATTACAAGGTGCGAGAATCGAAAAATAAACGGTTCGGCGAATGGGTTTATTAAAGACCCAGCATTGGCCGTTGTGCACAAATTCATTGCATACAATGTCTCGAGCAAGGAGCAAGCTAACAAAGTAAATTCTACTGAGGTTTGTCTGTTACGGTGTGCCACGGCAAAAATCCGAATGTGCTCTTCCAGTTTCATTTGGAGAGCAATGGAAGGAATACAGAATCGACAAGGTTCTCATGCTTTCCTGTGCGACATAATTACTGCTTTGGCTCAGCATTTTGGTGTTTTTCCTTCTGCGGGGTCTATGCCTCAAGGTCAAACAGTGGTGCACCGGTATTTGATGGACCTCAGTGAGCTTAAGGGTGCTCAAATTGCCTTTGACAGAAAGAAGTTGGTTCTTCATGAACAACACCATTGCATTCGAAAATATCTCAATGCTCAGATTTTAGCGGCTAACCGACAAGATGGAGCAGGAACCTCAGCTGGACCTTCAGCTGCGCAGCCCCAGACTACTCCTTATTCTCCTGTTCCAGAATCTGATCCACTCCATACGACCATGCCTTCTTATGACTTCCAGATGTTGCGTGATGACTTGAGGTCATTTCGTGACCATTATGATTCTACTCAGGCTGCGTTCCAGCACGAATTTGGCTAGTTCCGCCAAGAGGTCTATCATCGCTTCGACACACAGGAGCAGCGGATGTCGGCATTGGAAGCCCAATGGAGTGCATGGACAGTTGCTCACTCACCACCACCACCACCGTTTCAGCCAGACGAGCAGTGACTTCTCACTGCTCCGGGGTTAGCTATTTTTGTCCTTTGTGTGAGTCGTGGTTTGGGTATTATTGATTGTGGTTTGTTTTCGTCGTGTGTTTTTCTTCTTTTGTGTCTTAGGTGTCTCCGTTTATTTGTTCGGAATTACCACCGTTCGGGATACCCACCGTTGCCGGCTCTACACACTCAGGGACGTATCTCTCTACTTTTTACTCCCATTCTCAGGTTATTTTGTTAGCCTTGAGGACAATGCTAGTTTTAGGTGTAGGGGGTCGTTCTTATGTTTTGAGTTGTTTCTTGTAAATTATGTCGTTCTGTGATTGTGTATTTTGTATTTTTGTGGCACTTAGTACTTTCTTTCCGATAGTGAAATTTTATGATTTAAGGAGTTAATCATTTGTAATCTCTATTGATTGATCATACTTATTAATTGGTTCTCGTGGTTTTAGCTCTAGAACTTGAGTCATTTTGAAATTGAGTATTGTGATGATTTGTGTTGTGGGGTACTGTCTTTTGAGAATTGGATTGACGAGGATAATCTTACTTGTTTTGACTTTTGTCCTCTCTGATGATCTTGTTAAAAAAAACGTGTAATAAGAATCTCTGCTCCTCTAGTGTAACTATGAGCATGGGAAACCACACAAGGAGACTTGGGGATAACCCCTAAGGGTAAACTTTGTGAATTTTGATCCGAACCTCTCTCAATAAAAATAAACAAATAAAAAAAAAACTTGCATAAAGGGATGTGACATGGATTCTACTCCTATCATGTGTAGCTTTTTCTTTGAAATCTTGCATGATGAGTATGGAAAACCACATTAGGAAACTCGGATATTTTGTCCGAATGCTTCACCTAATGAATTTTGTCCTAAGTTCCATCCTCAAGTCCTTTTAAAAAAAATAATAATAATAAAAATAAAAAGAAATGAATTTCATGCTTGATTGTTAAAGAGAACATTTGTCATGGCTTGTTTGGTTCGTTTTCTGATTGATGATTCTCATTAGACGGGCAACATGCCAAATTGGATTATTGCTTAATTTTGAGATTGATTATTATTCTAGCGTTGGAGCTTTGTGGAAGTAATTGATTTGCATGATCTTTTGTCTTTGATTTCTTATCTTTTTCTCCTCAAATTATTGTTGTTTTTGCTTGAGGACAAGCAAAGTGCTAAGTGTGGGGGGTTTGTTTAGTCATTTTGTGTGACATTTTTATGTTTTTTTTTAGTCGTGTTTTCGTATGTGTTTGCATGTTTTCCGTCCTTTATTTCTCGTTTTTGGCTACTCTTGGTTGTTTGTGGTGTGTTTGTAGGTTTTGAAGATTTGAAAGGAGAAAGCATTGAAAAGGGATGGATTTAGAATAAGAAAGAAGCAAGTTGGGGCGTGAAAGAAAGCAGCCAGCGGTCGCTCAACTTGAGAGCGCGCTGGGTTCCAGCGGTCGCTGGAAGCATCTTCGCAGAAACGGGAAGCAGTGAGCGCTGCAATCCAGCGAGCGCTGGAAATGTGTAATGCCTGCTGCGCGTTTATTACTTCAGCTAGGGTTCTGTTCTATTTTTCATTCCTGATTCTCTCTGGTTCTGTGACGGCTCTGGACGATTCTTTTGAGTTCTTTTAGCATAGTTTTAATTTCCTTATTTTGTGGCTACAAAAACAAGATCGTGGGTTTCGATTGTGATCATCATCACAAGTATTGTAAAAATTGATTATTTTATCTATTTTCTTATGGTTAATTTGATGAATTCTTCTCGTAATTCTTCGATGTCTTGTTCTATGGATAGCTAATTTTCTATTTTAGGGTTTAGATATTCAATTTAATTCCAATCCTTACTTGATGTGTGTGAATTCTTCGTTGATTGAATTGTTGCATTTATATTGAATAATTGGCCATTGTTCGATATTGTTAGGTAGTGGATGAGATCGATAGATGAATCTACTGCCCGATCATAATTCTTTCAATAGTTAGATTGACCGGAAACGCATTTCTAATCGTTAGTCTTAATCGTATAATTTAGTCTTAAAGGTTTAACGGATTGAAACGAGAGTTATTGATGTTAACCTTTTGTTGAAGTGGATTATGTGAATTGATTAACTGAATTAACATATGTCGAGCTTGGTGAGGAATTAAAGAGAAGAATCTAAACCCTAATACCTTTTCCTCGTGTTTACCTCTTTTACTAGCATTCGTCATTTATTTGTTGCGTTGAATTTGCTCTTTTATTTAGTTCTTTGTTCTCAAATCATTGGTTTAGAATATTTAGGATCGTCTTAATTTCTGTGTAATTAATGCTAGGAGTATTTGCCATGTTTAGCCTTCCTTGTGAAAACGACTTGGGTTAGCTTGACGCCCTACATTGACCTCGTTCTCTTGCGAGTCAAGTCTAGGTGTTTAGAGTTGAAACAGTGTATCTTTACCTGTCTTCATTAGTGTCACATCCTAGGTTCTACACTCTAGGATGCTGATTTGGCAATCCCTCATTGGTCGAGGTATATTGACTTCCTCTGACACGGGATTTTTATCTTCGGGCTGGTTTTTGAATTAGAGCTGGATCTGAAGTTCTGTCTTGAAGTGATGTCTTCAGAGTTGACTTCCTTTTGTCTACACAGCTGGGTCTTTTCAGCTGTATCTCATAGACTTGACTTAGCTCGGTTAGCCATTACAAAATTTGGATTTTCTTGACTCAGCTCTGTCCCCTTCAGCTTGATTTCGCTTCAGTCTTGAACTCTGCTCAGCTGGAAAACTCTTCAGCTGATATTGACTCCAGCTGGTAACACAGTTGGATCTTCTGCTGTCTTCAGCTTCCTTACCTGTAAACTTAGAAAATCTAACGCTCAAACAGGCGAGCTGGAAAACACAACTTAGGTTTGCGCATTCATCTACTAGGTTGGAGATCAGTTGGGTTTTGGTATTAAATCAAAACTTAGAATTTTCCCAACACATCCCTTATGTAAAAATTAGAAACCATTGTGGACCTTTGATCTTGTGTAATTAGTGGTTGAGATTTAATTGACCAAATCTATTGAATTAGTCATCCGTTTGTTTGCAAAGGGTGTTATGAGTAATTTTATGTTATTTGTAATTGAAACCACCTTAGAGCATCGACAATGGTGTCCTCCAAAATGGAGGGCACCAACCTTTTTTATGGGTCCAAAGTGGGCACAATTTTTTCCACAATGGTGTCCTCCAAATTTTGAGGGCTCTTCCTTTTTTTATTTTATAATTAATTTTATTCATTAAAATTTTTAAATGTTAATTTTATTGAATAATTGAAATTACATTACTTAAAATAAAATAAAATAAAATACGAGTTTACAACTAAAATAAAAAACTTAACTACTTCTTCACCAAACCATATTTGTTCTTGAAAAACTCACACATGAGAATGTGATTTTCAAGAACAAGAATAGTCATGTTGGACGTGTCTCTCGTGAGTACATCGTAGACAAACGCATCTGACAGATAGTTATCTCGCGATGCCAACCTCTTGTCTGCAGCGGCGGCACGTGAAGATGACTCGATTTTATTTTTTCCTTTCGCCAACGCCTTCGCTTTTTTTTGTGCCCATTGACCGTGAGAAGTGACTGCTACCCGATGTGAATTCGCCGTCGCTCGGAGCATTCACAGATCCCGGAGTGCTATCAGACGCCGTCGTGGTGTAGGTGTCGTTCTCTCCTGTTTTTGTGCGCTTGACCGCCATGTCTTGGACCTGCCTAGAAGAAACAACAATATTGAACTTCGGTGTATCCTTAACTACGTTCCAAGCCTCCAAATACCCGAATGAATACTTGTGGAAGGTCATCCACTCCACCATCGTCCTTTGTAGAATGTCTTCGCCGTTTTCGCCGCTACGATACTCGTCAGAGCACTCTTTGTAGAGTTGTTGGAAGATGGCCAACTCATCTTTAACCTGCTTCCAATGGTGGCGCAATTGACTATTAGTTCGTTCAAACGTTTACTCAGGACGAATCTCGTTATAGCGCCATGTGAGACAATTCCAATATCTGGACTTCTTTTGACCGTTGCCCATAATAGGATCGTGACTAATGTCGATCCAACAACGAGCAAATATTTTCGTCTCGGCAAGGGAATACAATGCTGGCCCCCGCCTGCCTCCGCCTCGTCTCCCTCCACCTCGGGTGGTTGCGCCTTGTCTGCCGCCTCTCCCGCCACCTCGGGTGGTGGTTTTTCCCTTATTCTTTGGTGTAGAAGAGATAGGGGGCTCCTCCTCCACCTCCACATTGATCTTGTCATCGGATGAATTCAAGTTGACGGCCAATTGGAAGTCCCCGGGAGACGGTGTAGGATTCGTGGGGTACGTGGCGAAAGCTCCTGACGAAAAATGAGGCAAATATGAGCCCCCGTGACTGAATTGCGGCGCCAAACCATAGCCTGACGGAAAATTGAGGGTAATTGGGTGTGGGAGTAGAAATTTTGGAGTGGTGGGGGTCGATAATTTGCGTAGTAATTTGGATTACTCGGATCCAAACTACCTTCACTAGACGAGAACCAAGGCCAACCCACATTGGGATCCAAATAAGAATTGGAAGAGAGAAATGAGATGTAATTGAGAGAGAATTGAAGGAATGGTGTGCAAATAAAGTGAAATAGAAAGTATTAATTATTATAGTTAAAAATTAGAATTAAATTAAAAAAATGAAATAGCCATTAAAGGCCAACGGTTAATCCGTTGGTCAATAGCTAGCTGCCACATGGCACCGCTACTCTCTCCGCCCACGTCCATTTTAGGGCGCTTAGCCGCCCGCCATTCGCCTGCATGTGGGCCCCAATCGTCCGCCCCGTGCGCCTTCCTCCGCCCGCCACTCCGCCACTCGCGCTGCGAGTGCTTTTAATTAGTGGGATTTACACCATATCTCATTTAGTGCATAGGATTATTTTGTTGGTTTTTGTTGTTTCGGTTGAATTTGTTTTTTTAATTTTTATGTTTTAATTTATAGCTGTTGTTATTTGCTTCATGTAAATTTTATTGATTCATTATTAATGTTATGTCTTTTGTTTTTAATGTCCTTGGTTCATACGATTTAATAATTTATTTTTATTTGTATGGCAGATGTAAGTCTGAGCTAGGCTTATTGTTTTTCTTTTTTATGTAAGATTTTTTTATCTGATACACATTTCTAGATTAATACTCAATCCGTCCCAATAGCAAGGTCTTACTTCTATTAATTAATACTCTCATCAATTAAAGAAGTGAGACCTTGCTATTGGGACGGAAGGAATACTTAAATAATAGGTTGGTCATATTTATTTTAATTAATCTTCGAGATCGTGTGAGTCGCTAAATGGTTCAGATTCTCATTAATCAATGTCATATGGTGGGTGTGTATGCATAATGTATTACGTTGATTATTTTAAAGCATTATAATTATATTCAGACAACATTATATAATAGGTGGACAAACATAAAATAATATATAAGAAAACATTAAAGCATAATGCTATTATTTGAACGATAACAACAGAGTTATATTGACATACATGTTTTTAATTGTAAAACATAATGTTCTTAATTATAAGTGTAAATCACAATGTTTTTGCGTTCATGCCATACCAATTTATAATTATAATAGAGTTATTTTATTTAACAAATAATGTTTTCAAGAATAAAATATAATGTTATCGTATCTATAATATAATGCATAAATTTATACATCAAAGTTAATTAATGTTTCAAAGAATACTAATTAATGTTTGATTTATAGATTTTGGTGAGGGGGGATTTTGGGTTACCGTTGGGGAGGATGAGGAAAGGATAATTGTGTTTGGTAAATCTGAAATTTAATTAATGCAAACACTATAGCTATAATATATGGTAGGTAAATCTCATTGCAGGCGTGAATCATGGAAGGGATATAATTAGAATTTCTTTTAGACCAAAAAAAATATACCCTCATTTGGATATTAATCTAATATTTAAAAGTAATTTATTGAAAAATAAAGTATTATTTGGACCATAGATTACACTATATCAATGGTGTAGATTGGTCTAGTTTCTACGTATGGGTTGGTTTTCACCTAATCGTATCCCTATATATATACTCCCTCCGTCCTATTTATATAGGCTTGTTTTCCTTTTTCGAATGTCCCAAACATATAGACTTGTTTCTATAAAAAATAATGTTTTTTAGCTCATTTACTAATATATCCCTATTTAATTCTATTATTAACTCATAAAAAATTCATAGTGAAATAATAAATAAGGGCATATTAAGAAATTTACTATATAAATTTACTTTTCCAATAACTTTTCTTAATCCTTGTGAAAATTTCAATCCGCCTATATAAATGGGACGGAGGGAGTATATATATATTGAAAGCAAAAGGAACTTTGCTAACTATATGTGATTTTCTCTAAGCAAGAAACACGAGTTTTGAAATATAATTATTAAAATATTTTATCTGAAAACGAAAGGATGATAAAATAATTGATGAGGTCCATTTTATGAGGATCCTTATTGGACCTAAATTCGATAAAGCCCTAAAGCTCGAATAAATTTACTAAGCTGTAAAAAAGAGGATAAGGCCCAAAGAAGGACTGTCCCTTAATATTGGTTAGAAATGATTCTACATGTATCCATTAAGAGGCGTTTACTTTGCGTGATAGGATAGATAGATAAAATATATGATTGATTATATGCAGGATTAGATGCTCAAACAAGTTCAAAAGTAATCAATCCATCAAAGTAAATGATGGATTAACCTATACTATTTTTATTTATTTATCCCATCGCCCAAAGTAAACACCCTTTAAAAAGCAGATCTGACAAACCAAACTTGATTATGAAGGGATAACAAGAGGCTTGGTTACAACTCTGCTTCTCGAGGCAGAGTTTAATCAACCTCTACTCCAGCACTCGTACACAAATCTAACAACTCTGATGCTCGCTTGTAGACACAAAGCCACAGCTGAAGATACTTAGCAGACTTGCACATCAGACTTGACGACACATTAGGCATGACGATATATAACAGATTTGAGACGCCAAAACTGAGGAACAGAAAATACGTGTAGACCAAAGTGATCTATAAATAAAGACCCCCCTATACATATTAGACATGATTCTCTCACTTATCAAATTACACTCTTTAATTTGGGAAAAAAGCTTTTCATTCTTATGCAATTTTCTCTCTCTACATTCAATCCCATTCAAATTCAAATCGTCTTTCACTTGTATGCTCGATTTTTCTCATTTTACAAATTAGTATGTTGATCGATTAATTTTGAACTCAACAATAATACTCCCTCCGTCCCATTATTGTTGTCTCATTTCTTTTGGGCACGGGTATTAAGGAGAAGGGTGTTTAAAGGATAAAAAGATAGAAAGTGGTGGAGCCCATAACTTTTTGTGAGAGAAGCATATTTCCTTTTATGGAAACAGGACAAGAATAATGGGACAGCCCAAAAGGGAATACAAGACAAGAATAATGAGACAGAGGGAGTAATATAAAGGAAAAACACAAATATGTCCCTGTATTCTTACCCTTCATACCTTTTATTTTTCCTCTGTACTACTATGAACTCGTTTAGTTTGAAAGATGTGGTAAATAATATTGATAAGATATGATATAAGTGGATGGTAGATTGATAATCAATTCAAATTTAGAATGATAAATTATCATTCAATTGATGGGTAAAAATACATGCCAAAATTATCCGTTACATTAAATCATTCAAACTAAATATACAATTATATTAAATTATTTTATTAATCAAATTTTATCATTTAAACCGAACCAAATGAGAGGCATGTGTATTGTTGTTACCCCTAAAGTTTCATAACTTTCGACAGTAGCTCCTTGTCTTATTCACGAAAGGCTAAATTAGAAGAAATACAAGTTCAGAATATAAAATTAACATGGTGAAAGTATAAAAGGTTAAAATATAGGGGAATTTTTCACTTTTTTTTTTGTTTTTTTGTTTTTTTTTTTTTTTGTGGAATTAATTGCAATGAATTTTGTGTAGTCAAAATAGAGCCTCCTGTCTGTCCTGTCCCATAAATATCGCTTGGGTTATCGGATTTGGGATCTTAAGTTAAGTCAAATCTAATTAAAAACGCTAGAAACACGTTGAGGAAAAAGGTAAAAACGTGGTCTGATTAGTTGATTCGTTTTTCTTAATTTTTAATTACTAGTACTGTACTATAGGGCACTGTAGAGAAGCCATGGTAAAAAAATCTTACATAGAGCTGCGCTCTGCTGAGTAGGAGACCTCCACCAACCAATGGCTACGCCGTCGCCATGGCAGCGGCAGTTCAGCTCCGCCGCCGCAACTTCTCTTCAGTCTTCAACGATTTTCCCTATCTATTACACAAAACGCTTTCTTGTTATCCCTTGCTCTCCTAATTTGTATTCATCTTCTTCGTGTTGCTGCTCTATCAATAATGCTTCCAATAATGGGAAAAAGAGATTGAGACGGAAATCAGTGGAAGTGATAGATGTTGACGGTGATTCGGGACTTGGTAAAGCGTTCGATTCTCCATTCAACAGCGGCGGATTTAATGGTAGAAGGTTAAGTTTTAAATCGCTGTTTGGAAAACGAGCATTGTGGCGGAGGATATTCTTCGCATCGAAGAAAGTAAGGAGCATCATTTTGCTCAATGTCATCACGATTATTTACGGTAAGCTTCTGAAATTTGAGATTTGCGTTGTTATTGTTATTATTTTTAGTTCTATTGAATATATTGTTAATATCATTTTATCTTATTATTTTAGTTCTATGGATGAAAGAAAAATGTTGTTTTTACCCTTCATGAAAAAAAATTTGAACTTTTGACAAGGTTACAGAGTAAGAACATTACTGTTGAATCTAAATGCGTTATGTTATTCTTGTCTCGTTTATTTTGGCACGGGTATTAAGGAAAAGAGTGTTTAAAGGGAAAAAAGATAGAAAATTGTGAAGCCCATAACTTTTTGTGATGGAAACAGGACAAGAATAACGAGACCGCCAAAAAGGGAATACAAGACAAGAATGATGGGACGGAATGAGTATATTTTACCTAGATGAAAACTAGAACCTATAGATATTGCGACAACGTTATGCAGTGATTTTGTGTGATGCTTTATATGCAAAGAAATGTTTTTGCAGCTGAAGATGTAGATTTGTTCTGCAAATTCATAGTTTAAACATGCTGGATGAATTTGATAAAATACTATTGGCATTTAGGAGGTTCATGCCAATATTTAAGTGCCTTACCGATTGAGGGTTTATTTGCAAATGGTGTCAAAGTGAAAGCCTCTGCTGAAAATTGTAGATTATGGCAATAAAAGGTTAACTTAGTATGGCCATGTCATTGCAGCTAGTAACATTCCAGTTGTCAAGGAAGTTGAAGCTATTATTGATCCTGAGGCTTTCACCGTTGTGAGATTTGTTGTGGCTGCCATTCCATTTCTGCCATTCGTGTTCTGGGCTAGGGATGATTCCCAAACTCGTAAAGCAGGATTGGAGTTGGGATTTTGGGTCAGCTTAGGGTACATCCTGCAAGCCCTTGGACTTCTCACATCTGATGCTGGACGGGCATCATTTCTTTGCATGTTCACTGTAAGAAATCTGAAGATTTTTAGCAGATCTTAGAATTCTAATTGTAGCTAAGAAGATATTGTCAGTTGGGACTACTGAATGGTTTGGCTTCTCCTGAATTTTGTGATGTTCAGGTAATTGTTGTGCCCTTGATTGATGGTATGCTAGGATCTAATATACCTATATATACATGGTTTGGAGCTCTGTCATCGATCGTTGGAGTGGCATTGCTGGAATCCAGTGGATCACCTCCATGTGTAAGTGTCTACTATTAATTGGCTCTGGATAAAATTATTCAGATACAAATTATTTACTTGAATTACTCTTCTTCTTTTCTTCCATCTCGAACCAATATGTGTGTAAGCAAAAGATCTCACCTAATCTGCTATAGTGGTTCACAGATTGGAGACTTGCTCAACTTTTTAAGTGCAGTGTCATTTGGGATTCATATGCTAAGAACTGAACATATTTCAAGAAACACGAAACGAGAAAATCTTTTAGCACTCCTTGGATATGAGGTGGGTTCATAAATCGTATATTTTGCCGGCCTTTTACTTTTCATGGATTTCATGCAAGTTCAATCATTGAAATCTATAGGTAGGCGTTGTTGCCTTTCTATCAACTCTTTGGTACTTCATTGAAGGATGGTTTGCTGGAGATATCAATGCATCAAATCCATTTTCTTGGACGTTGGGAACAGTTTTAGATTGGATTTCCTTGTTTCCTTGGATACCTGCATTGTATACTGGGATTTTTTCAACGGGCCTGTGCTTATGGGTAGAGGTATGGTTTCTAGTCTTGCTTATGGCCTTATGCAACTCTTGGCAAAGAATGGTTCTTTCTGTTGTACTCAACTCTGATTGAGTGTCAAAGAAAGTTGCTATACATATTTATGGTCTTCATTATTATACTATTTAGTTAGTTTGCAAATGAATATTTAAACACCATATATGTGAGTGGTTTCTAATGAGGGATTGAATTATAAATGATGTGAGTTTGTTTGGTAATTCCTGCGCAGATGACGGCGATGCGTGATGTTTCAGCCACAGAAACTGCGATAATCTATGGGTTGGAACCTGTATGGGGTGCTGGATTTGCTTGGTTCTTACTTGGTGAGAGATGGGGAGTCGGTGGATGGATTGGAGCTGCTCTGGTTCTTGGTTAGACCTCATTCCTTTTCTTTCATGCATACTTTAATCTGAAATTATATTTATATCAGATTTATAATGCTTGTGTAAATTAAATGGTAGGTGGGAGTTTGACAGTGCAGATAATGGGGGCAAGGTCAGACTCTTCATCTGCATCAAAAGAATGCAGCGATGAGACTGCAGCTTTTATTTCTTATAATAATAATAATAATAATAATAATAATAATAATAATAATAATAATAATAATAATAATAATAATAATAATAATAATAATAATAATAATAATAATAATAATCATTTCTCTACGTCGTCAGTTATTGTCAAGACTGGAAATAACAATCCATCTGATCTGTTGAACAAGTGACCATGCATGTATTTAAGTATTTTATTGGCAATAAAGCTACGAGCAAGTATTTTTTTGCTAACGTTTTGAAAGTCGGGTCGGAATTGCAAATAAATTTAAGATGCTGATTTAAATGACAATTATCTCTAATTAATATGATTAGGGTTGTTAAATACTTAAATTGGAGGTGAAACAATTCAGGTTTGGGCTTTATGGGCCTCGGGCCGTTTTCAGTGGCCCGACGGCTTTACTAGGTTAATTGGGCCGCAGAAGAATAGTGAAACAGAGAGGAATAAGAATTAGTTTCTTTTGTTGGCTGATACGCTGGGTTATCTAAATATGGGTGGAATTTTAAATTAGATTGATTTAGTCTCATTAAATTAAAATAATAATTTTTGACAAATACTTATTCAAGTAGCAGTTGAGTTCTTACTACTGAGATGTGAATATGCATAAATTATTTCATATCATCTTAAATAAATTGACTGACGTATTATCTATTAATTAATGAAACAAAATATATTAAAGCAAATTACACATGGAAGGAAGCACTATGCAGGTAATTTCTAAGTTGAACTATGTTTCCGCCTTCTAATAATTAATTTTCAAACTTCGTTGCATTACTATCAAGTTCACTCTAATCTTGCTCAGAAATTATCGTGCTTACTTCTTTAGTTTTATGTCCAATAATTGTTACTCCTACCTTTTTTTTGCTCAAAGAAAAGAATTAATAAATAAAAATATGTCAACTTATGAGACTAAATTTGTTTTCTCGTGCATCGGATGGCCACAAGATAATAATGTATTATCTTCTGCACGACTGCAACTTGCAATAATTAAATCAACGTGTGTCATGTGATCGTATATCAGTATGACCATAAAATTAATTATTGAACTTTTATTTTATGCCTATTTTGGCCCAAATGATTGAATAATAAATCCTTTTGACTGTAGCAAATCATTTAATATATAGAGCATGTTATTCGATCGTAAATAAAACTATATTCGTGTCAAATCAGAGACAAATAATGAAGTTGAGATGCAATATTAATGCAAGCAAAACACTTAAACCATCTAAAATAATAGTGAGCTGCAGGGTGTCGACACCGTCAAAATCAAGAAAAGAAAAATATATTCATTAATATCTGGCGCTAGCTAGCTAGAATTAAACACATCTTATCTTGGGTTGGCCCCTATATAAAGAACAGACGTTCGAGCTAATTTCTTGCATCATATCAGATCAACATACATTCAATTCATCATCAATTTGAGAGAGAGAGAATGGGGTTGAGTGGGAAGTTGGTGTCTGAAATCAACATAAAATCGGATGGAGATGTGTTCCACGAGCTGTTTAGAGAGAAACCACATCATATATCAGGCATGTGCCCTGATAAGATCCAAAACGTTGATTTGCATCATGGCGAATGGGGTACCGTTGGATCAGTCATCGTCTGGAACTACTTCCATGGTATGTATATACTTATACTACTACTACTAAGCTAGCATATATTAATTAGCAATCTCTCTCTCTCTCTCTCTCTCTCTCTCTCTCTCTCTGTGATGGTCCAGTACTGGTGATGAGTTAATTAATTGTCTAGAATAAATAAATATATGGAGTGAATGTGTGTAAATGTAGCGGTAATTGTTGTACGTACGTGCAGATGGGAAAGAGAGGGTGGCGAAGGAGATAATAGAAGCGATAGATGAGGAGAAGAAGTCGGTGACGTTCAAAGTGATAGAAGGAGATTTGATGGAGCAGTACAAGAGCATGAAACTCATTGTCCACGTGGACACCAATGGAGAAGACAACCTCGTTACGTGGACTCTAGACTACGAGAAGCTCAACGAAGATGTTGCTGATCCCCACACACTCATGGAATTCTGCCTCCACGTCACCAAAGATATTGAGACTCACCATCTCGACAATTAATTAATTCATCAACCCTAATTAATCACAATCATACCTATCATCGCTATATTATTATTATTATTATTATTATTATTATTATTATTATTATTATTATTATTATTATTATTATTGTGTTCGGCTTGTGTAATGTCGCGTGTTTAAGTTGATTATGTATTTGCAATATGCGTGGTCGCAATAATTCGTGGGAGTGGGCATGCACGTTAGACCGCCCTCTTGTGTTTAATTGCTTTTGCACCAATCAATGTTATGTCATGGATATACATACCCTATTATCTGTACTTGTTCATGTTATACTATCGTCCTATTTATATATGAATTGAGTTTAGCGATTTAGAATTTCGGCTTGGGAATTGCGATCATCTATCCTGCAATTGATGTCCCACCAATATTATTTACGTTTATTTAATTCTTTGTTATTTTTTCTTCAATTCCTAGCTATCTCTTATATTCTAATACTTCCATCTCAGGTTAGTGTGGTTTAACTAATATTTTATACATCATATATAATCAAATACGCACCACACTTATGGGGGACGGAGAGAGTATAATTTTATAATTATTAACTTTGGTTCATTAATCCGATTGGGGTTTATATTTACTTTTTTTTATATTTAATTTGCATTTTTTATTTATCTTTGAGTATTAGGGCTGATTATGTATATAATGTTTTTAAGTTCCAATCTTTTAATTTGTAGTAAATATTAATTAGGTTTCACTATATAATACTAAGTTTTTGTTTTAAATAGATATTATTAAAATAGTGAAATTAATAGTGGAATAGAATGAAAAAATTGTGAGACAGAAAAATCTAAGCGACTTATTTGAAATATATGTTATCCATCAATCAAAACCCTGAAAATAAAAATATAATTATCAATTCATGATTTGAATGAATCTATTAGCGTCTTCGTTGGCCTAGAGAAAACAAGTTGTGAATTTAATTAAACCCTAAACTTCACTCTCACCCTTTATATATATATATAGGGAAGAGATCATATGTAAAATTCTTTTCCCGTAATAAATAAGAAGTGATCTGGACCATTGATCTTTGTAGATCTACGGTTGTCATTGACCGGTGCATTATAATTGAACATAGAATGCATTATCGTAATAATATATAGTAGTAAATCAAAAATACATTATTATGATTGTGCATTGTAATAATACATAAAATACATTATTTTAGTATATAAAATGCGAGGAATGATATGCCGCTCACCTTTCGTGGGCACCGATCACCGTTCGTCCATATTAACATCATACTTTTTAATTTTTTATTGATTTATATTCTAATACCATAAAAATTAATATTTGAATCATTAAATATACAAAATACGTAAAAATCAAAGCTCCATTTGTTCATTTTCCCTCTAACTTCAAATAAATGAATAATAAGATAAATAGAGCTTTAATATTATGTATTTTGTATATTTAATGATTCGAATATTATTTTTTAGAGTATTAGAATATAAATCAATAAAAAAATTAAAAAGAATGATACTAATATGGACGAATGGTGATCGGTGCCCACGAAAGGTGAGCGGCATATCATTCCTCCATAAAATGCATTATTATTATTTTTTACGAGAAAAAATATTTTACATGTAAACCAACTATATATATAGAGATGTCATATCACTTGGTCAATCATATCACTGCAATTTTTTTTAAATGTTGTTATAAAAATTATTGCACCAAGATTAACATGTCCCAAATAAATCTATAGGTTTAAATATTTTAATACGAGTAGTTGATAAATGTGCCACGTAAATTGTCTTTTATGTATCATATCTAATTGAATCTCTACCATATTTTTTTTAATATTTTTTTTAATATCATAAAAATCCTTAGCCGCCACCTTCGTTGTTACACTTAGTAAACCCCTATCCTTGTATAAAAATCTCTACCACTTTTACTATATAAGCCTGACTAGATCTATGAGAGAGAGATCTAACAATCTCGAATTGACTATATGTTACTGAAACTTGTTAAATACATAAAGGTATATAATATAAGAATGAGATCTTATATACAATGACTAAATATTAAAATATCTTAAAATTATGGGAAATGATAATTTGCCATAATGGCTTAGCCATAATGCCCTTGGACCGGGTTTAGAGAATCGGTTTTTTGAGATTTTCGATTTTCTACAATTAATTAATTTTTATGGTGACTAATTTGTCCCTAATCTATTTTTAGTTGTAGGTAATTCCAAATCAATTTGTTCCTATAATCAAGGATTCAAATATAAAATCAAATATTAAAATTATGTGAGGTTAAATATCGAAATTATTTTATTTATATGAATAGAATATCCTGCCATATCAATTATGTAATTTATATCCTAGAAGGCCGATTATGTAGAGACTTTTTTTTTAATTTTGAGAATTAATATATATTACAGAGACTCCTTCAGCCTTCAGGGAACTAAGAAAACAATATCATGGCCGACGATTTGAACATTCTTTATGATGAACTGTTCGGATTTGGCCATGATTTATCGACGAATAAGCATGAAAATTCGAACCATGAAGGTGGAAAGAATAGTAATGAAGGTTCGAACCATGAAGATGAAGATGGAGGTCATGGTACGGGCGAAGGAGATGATAATGGCATCGGTAATGAAGCTGGCGATGGCACCGATGATCATAATGACGCTCCGTGTCCTATGCCGGGAATGGTGTACGAATCACAATTATCTCTATTTGCAGCCTACCACGATTATGCAAAGGTACAAGGATTTTCCGTTTCTGTTCGTAATACTTCGTCTAAGTATTATGTTGTTGCATGCTCGAAAGGACGAAAGTCTAAAGCTAAGTATCGCACGAAACAAACTAAATGTCCTGCACGTGTTAATTCTAAAAAACAAGATGATGATAATTGGAGGGTCACGTGTGTGACCCTGGAGCACAATCATACTCTGGAGCCGCAATTGTCTACGATGATGTCGGGTAATCGAGAATTGTCTTTGCACATGCAACGTGTATTGGAAGCTCGAGACATTGCAGGTTATAGAATTGTTGAAAACGTGAGGACTATGGAAGTGATGGCTGGAGGTCCTCAGAGTTTAGGTGTCACGGGACGAGATTGCAGGAATTTCATTGATCAGAGGAGGAGGTTGAGGCTTGGAGAAGGAGATGCTGAAGCCATACACCGACTTTTCACGACGATGCAGTTACAAGATAGCAAGTTTTTCCACACTATGGATGTCGACGACGAAGGGCGGCTGCGTAATGTGATGTGGGTGCATCCTCGTGGTAGAACGGTGATGGTTCTGGAAGTGGGACTCGTATAGGGGATCCTATGATTGTGCGTCGTCGAGGACGGCCTAGGAATGCAACGAGAATTCAAAGTGGTCGTGAAAGGAACGAAAATCGTACAAGTCGTGGTAGAGGACAAAATCGTTCAACTGGTGGTCGCAGTCGTGGTCGAGGAAGCAATGTGGCAACATAATATTTTTTATCATTTTGAGTTTGACTTGTTATAGTTATTTCGTTGATCTTTATATTTATGTTTATATTGAATTTCCTACGTGTATCTTAATTTTATGAGATGTTTCCCATTTGTATTGATGCCAGTCAAATTGTTCAGCTGCACTTCAGTTGGAATAATGTAATTTTGCGTAGCATTCATCTACTATCATTGCAAAATTTGGCTTGCTTTTTACGTGTGTCCCTGCCTTTGGTAAGTTCTCTACATAGTTTTCTGAAGTAGAAAAAAATGGCATAGGAACTGTTGATATTTCTTTTGCTCCATTGATGGTGTGCTAAAATAAATGCTTAAGTATTTTGGCCAAGTTCTGACTGCTTGTGTTTTATGTTTTGGTTCTTTTACAAGAACCATCATGCCAAGGCCTTGCTTTTTATGGTTGATCTGGAGATTTATTGTCTCATCATGCTCTTTTTGTGTATCTAGTCTTTCCTTGTCTTTAGTCTATTTATCTATAGTTTTGTAAATTGTAAAGTTGGGATTTTGGTTTCTGAGTTTGCACAGGGAGGAAAAAAAAAACCTTGCTATGAAACTAATTTAAATCATTGCTTGTCCGTGTCTTAGAAGAAATTTTGGAAGCATAAAAAGAAGAAAATGTCTGTAAAATAAAATAGTAAGGCTTCTCATTAAATTTTATTCACACTAAAGATTCATGTTTGCAGCATATCACAAAATAATGAGATTTATCGTGATAATCAAACATAAAATATATTTATAAATTCATTATAAATATATTTGAACCAATTTGCATGCTTAATTATAGGGCATGATTAGTATGAATAATTTATGGTAATATAAATCTCAATTATTTATATATAGAATTGATATGATTAGATATTTGAATTTTGAAATCAAATATTTTCCTAATCTTTCTCCTAAAATTGTGTGGGGGTAAATATGTATAAACATAATTAAGGAAAAAATTATTATTTTAATTAAAATTAAAAAATGGTCCAATTTTACTAAATTAGCCCCATTATGGCTAAGCCATTATGGCTTATTATCACGACCCTAAAATTATACAATGAGAAATCGGACAACTTGAAAATGAGGCCACACATTGAAAATCTATCATGGATAGGATAATTTGTTCTAATAACACAAAAAAGAGAAAAAGAAAAATTTATGTGAAGAAATATTTGTTCATCCTGATATAAAGATGGTTAGTTTCTTTGGCTCTTGGATTAATCTTCCTTACTTTTCACTAAACACTAGATATGTTTGTCCCCCTACTAATTCTAATATGATATATATGTACATAGAAGTAATCTCGTTACTGAATCAAATTAGCCGTCCAGTTTTTTCTGTGTAGATATATTTTCACGTTCAAAAATTATTGTTCGACAAAGGTCACAAAAACTGCATCTATAACTGGATAGGAATCCTTATATATTTTCAGTTTGCATTGAAACTTTTCCTAATAATATATGTGTCATCATCAATTACATTAATCCTATCCTATATTCCATTGTCGTCGTTAGACTCACTTAGAACACTTGCACACTATTCTTAATTCTTATCGATCAAGCCAAATTAAAAATTAAAAATGTTGCAGTTGGAATCAACAAAATACGGTTGACGAGATACATTGTTATTTTGATATGTATGAATTTGCAATAGTTTAAATCAATGGAACTTTGTAAACTTAGAATAGAATTTTAAAAAAAAAATGTATATAAAAATTGATGATGGAGAGAGAGACATAAGCAAAGCAGCGTTGAGTTTGTTGTAGGTGGCTGACTGCTTGAATATACAAGAAAATAAAAAAACAGAGGTTTCGTGCAAGGTTGTGTGTTTATAATCTTTTTATTTCTTGGGGCCGGGTCTGCTTACTTCAAAACATGTCACATCTATACACATATATTTCTCCTCAAATTAATTGATCTGCGAATTTTTTTTCCATGTTTTGGAAGTTTGAGCAGTGATTCAATAAATGAAGAAAGCAGTATACAGTAAAAGAGTAATGTAAGAAACAGGGGATGCATGCATGCAAAACTTAATACAATATAAAAGGTTTTAATTTGCAGGACAGGAAGCTGCAGATAAGATATGATGGTGATGGTGATGATTAGTAAGTAGGTGGTTGAAATTAAGTTGAAATGAATGTTATGTAGTTAATTGGAATGGAGACCTTTGCAGCCGGGGATCTCGATCCATTCGATCTGGACTTGGACTTGGCCGCATTCGACATCATTGAGTCCGAGGATCATGTCTTGAGTCATCTTGCCTTTGTTCCACACAATGCAGCTCTCTTCCGAGAGGCAGTTCTCCTTTGTGGGCTGAACCCTCTCCACTTTCGTGCCGTCGGGCAGGCTCTGCAGCCCCATCTTCAGGCATTTTATCAATGGCTCAATCTCTATCTGCGCTGTTCCCATGCTGTCATCTACCGTGAATGTGTCCTTGTCGTACACACACTGCACGATTCAACCCCATCATCATCATCATCATTTCATTTCTAACAATGACAATTAAAGTATGTATGCATCAGCATCTCTAATCCATTTCATTTCATTTCAATATTCATACATACCAGCACGATTGGAGATTCGAAATCCTTAATGTAAATAGTGAGCTCCTCATTCCACACTGGGTTGCAGTTGCCCCTTACAACCTTTGTTTTCACTTTCTGCACCAACCAATCAATATCATGCAACATCATTAATCAATCAGTCTCTCCATCTCATTTTTGTGATAGGCTTAAGTTCCCATAAAAAGTGTTTCTAGTGCAGGACATGAGAAGCAATTTAGAGCATTAATCTTGATTTAATGAATAGCCAAGATTGTTTTCTGCATTAAATAATGCAATTTATGTATTACTAGAATGCATCGTCATAATAATGCATTTTATAGGTTACTATAATGCATTCTATGTACAACTATAATGCATTGGTTAATGACAACTATAGATCAACAGTCCAGATTGCTTCTCATATCTCAACAGAATGTAAACTTTTCATATGATCTATCCCATATACATATATAAGAGAGATCTAGAGAGTGAGACCTGAGTGCCGCAGGAGACGACACAATAAGGATCGCTGCTGAGAGTGTCGCGGACGGCCAGATTGATTCCTCTGCGCACCCGAATCCTAAGAAGCCCCAAAACATCCATGAGTCCAACGATTTTGCCTTGGACGGCTTTTGTTGATCCTCCTCTTCCTCCTCCTCCTCCTCCTCCTCCTCCTCCTTTGCGCCTCCTCTCCTTGGCGTCAAGACAATTGTGAGAGAGTTTGAAGGGATAGGTAAAGACCTCCTCAAGATCGCTGCAGATATTCAAGGAGACCCTATACAGCCACCGGCCAATGACCATTACCTGCTATTCTATACATTCCCATCGACAATAACATTAACATAAACAACATCTATCCTTCATATATATCCTATGCTCCATTCCCTACTCCTTTTAATATAATACCAAATACCAATGCATGCCTCCCATATCCTATTTTCCATCATTTTCTCTCCCAACATTCTTTCCTGTCCGTTGCTCTAATTCTTGGTTCTTGCTTAACTGCAATTTTATTCCATATCCTAAAAATAGGATATTGGACGACTTTGTTAGCATATACTATCAACTAGTATTTAACAATCGTCTTGAACCACAAATATATAGTAAAATTAATTATATTTCACGAGCTAGCTAGGCTTTTAAAATTAAAATTAAGAAATAGGGGAACTGAAACTATATATCTTTAGCCAAACAGGGAGTTATACAAGTTCAAAGAGAGGAGATAAATTTATCCACATTGCAAATTAAGTAGCCAGTGCTTGAGTTGAAAGAAAATCAATGAAGATGAAAATAAAGGTTCAGGATCCCTTCAAGAGGGAAGTTGGGGGCAAGGGAGGAGCGTCGAGCTGGTATAAGTTTAAAGCGGGCCCCACAAATCGGAATAGTATCCAACCCCCAATCACGATGAATATGGACGCATATGCGAACTTGTTCAGCCAAAACAGCATGCCCTTCTCGCCCACATACAGCTCCAGAGCCTTCTCACTCATACTCATCTCATCCCAATTCTTGGCAACTGCCGCTTTCTTTTCAGGCAATCCCACGCCGCCCTCCTCATCCACCCTTCTCCTCCGTCTCGAACCTCGTTTGAACCGGATTTCTACTGCATCCGGTGGCCGGACTGAGTTCAACTCACTGCCGCCGCCGTTGTCGCCGTTGCTTCTGATTACAGTGAGAGACCGATGTTTGCAGGGAGACGACGGAAGCTGACAAGGGAAACTGATCAAAGTTGTTTTTGTCAAGGACAGCATCATCATACACCGCCTACATTCATTCTCACATTCACAAAAATCACAATTTACAGACAAATGATCAAAAACTATACATGCTAAGGGTAATTGGGCCGACAAAAAAGTAAAGTTGCTACCTTGAACGAGTTTTTGAATCAAATAAGACCTCGATCGGCGTGGCGTCTGGGTACAAATTGATTTCCTTGGTTTTGTTTGGATGAGGTTCAGGACTTCAAGATTGGGTTTTGAGGAGACGAGTCTAAAAGCGCTACTTTTCAGTTTTAACAACTCAAGTCGCTTTTCTGGATTTTAATTTTACAATATACTAGTACATCCCTCCTTCCCAATAGGTAATAGCAAGATCTACTTTAGGACCTATCACTTTTTTTTCCTTGCGTAAGTAGTATTTAATAAAGATAATAATAGCTGCACTACTCCTATTTTAATTTTTAAATGCTTCTTATTTAAACAAAATCAAACCTTTAATATCCATGTTTTTATATTATTTACACATACGGTGTTAATGGGAAAAATTTGTCCACGTAGGATCAATTTATAAAATGGTCTCGTACAATTTCCATTGTTTAACTATGAATGAATTCTACCGTGAACCTTAAACCTCGTTGAATTCCGGGGGAGAGAGCACTTCATGATCATGCATTAAAAGAAAAGGAAGAACGTAATGTTGATAACGATAAAAATTAAAAAAACGATTTTATTCATGTGCTGAAACCTCCAAGGTTTACATTATTCGACTCAAACATATCGTGTTCGATTTGAAATCTCAGTGAAAATGAAAACAGACTCCAAAAACTGGACTGGACGGATCCAATTCTAATGAGAAGATATCTTGTGGCTGCGAGATTTGCTGAACCAAGCCTTCCAAATCCCAGCTCCGCCGGTCTTCCGGGGCGGGGCGGCCTTCACATCATCTGTCTGCGGCTTCTTGCACAGCATGAAGTTTCGCAGGCCCGACGATCCAATCGTCTCCCATGGAAGCAAAGCTGCACCCCAAAAAACACATTCAATCACCGCCTAATTAATGATTTTTCATTAAATTAATTAGAGCGAATTAACAATACCTTCTGTTCCGGCTATTGGGCAGTACAGAATAAAATTATCGAGATCGGATCCGAGAACAGGGAGTCTGCCCTCACGCGCATACGATTTCAAAGCAGTGTCGATCACAGCACCAACGAGCTCATCCTCACTCACCACGAACCGAATCGGCCCAGCGCTCCCCAGCACCGTAACGCTAACCAGAAACCTGTTGCCCTTCGCCGCCTGGTTTTTCTTCTGCTTTGGAAGCAACATCTTTTATTTTATTTTTTTGTTTTTTTTTCTATCGATATTTCTTCAATAAAAAAGAGGAGGAATCAAACCGGGAATGAATCCGAGAAAAGAGAAGAAACAAGAATCCTTCACAAAACCGAATCGATTATTGCTTTTGCGAGGGGAAGAAAATCAAAAGAACGAAGTCACGGATCGACACCGAGGCAGCGGAAGTACCAGCCTTCCTTGCAGGATCCGAAGCAGGAAGAAACAGAAATCCCCCTTCTCGATGAAGAAGGGACGACCATTAACGACAAACTGGAGATTTCCACCATTCACAATAAATCGAGCTTTTAGGGAATAACGAAAGCAATGGAGCGCAAGGAAAACACGAGAGATGATGATGATTGATGCAGAGAAGGGAAGCGGCTTGGTAATTTATATGGGAAAATTGAAATTAGGGTTAGGATATGGATTGCTAAGGCACAATGCCAATGCGGTGGTGAGATGAGGATGGGCTGGATTTGGGGGGAGGGAAGCAGTGGTGAAGTAGTATACGACGCCGCTTGCAAGTTCCAACGGAACCGGGTTTATGGGGATGATTATTACTATTTGGGCCCCACTGCACGGATTATTACCTTTTCTTTTGCCGTATGTCTCTCACTCTCCCACTATCACACATTTCTTTTTTACTTTAGCACCTAGGAGGAATCACATTGGTGGTCACAAAAAAATTATGCCCATCAATATTTAATTAGTATTTGTGGGGTATTGATGGGGTAGGGTGGACACAAAAAAGTTGGCCACATTGATGGGCACAAATTAAGTTGGGCACACCTATTATTTTAATGATTTTATTTTTCAATTTCATTTTTATTTTCATAATTTAAATAACATTAATTTTTAAATGTATTTTATTGAATTGAAAAAAAAAACATTACATAAAGATAAATTAAAAAAATACATTAATTCTGCGGCAGCGGGGGGTCGGTGAGTCCCATTTCTCTCCTGAGCATTGCACAAAACGCAAGATGATTTTGGAGCGCGTCGGGTGCCATGCCCGTTGTGTCTCGAGTTAGAATCTCGTAGTTTGCATGCCTCGTAATTTGATATTGCATAGCATTAAACTTCTCTTCTATGTCAGCAGAAACTTTACCTTTTCCCCGAGCTAATGCCTTCGCCTTTTTCGTTCCCATTGGACGTGAGGCGCGAGTGCTTCCCGAGGTGAATTCGCCGCCGCTCGTCATGCCCGGAGTGCTTGGAGTGGAAGCTTCTGATGTCGTGGTGTAGCTCCCGTCTTCCCGGATCTTGGATCGTTTGGCGATATTCTTTTTGACTTTGCTGGAAGAGACGACAATATGGAACTTCGGCGTATCCCTAACCACGTTCCAAGCATCCAAATGCTTAAATGGGGTGTAGAATTTATTCTGCCACTCCGCTAGTGCTCTCTGAAAAATGTCCTCGCCGCTCTCGCCGCTATGATATTGCTCCGAAGCATCCTTGTAGATTTGTTGAAAGAGAATCAACAAATCTTTGGTTCCCTTCCAATGACTGCGCAATTGCTCCTCACTTCGCGCTTTTGTTCCCTCGGGACGGAGGCGATTATAGCACTCCATGATTCGCTCCCAATATTTTCCAAATTTTTGGGCGTTACCGACAATAGGGTCGTGGCTAATATCGACCCAGCAATGAGCCAAGCACTCCGTCTCGGCCTCACTGAAGTTACTTCCCCCGCCGCCCGACTGCCCCGGCCGCCTTCAGGTCTGCTGCTACTGCCGCAACCTCTTTTGCCTCGGATAGTGGCTTTACCCCGGCCCTTTTTCTTGGGCGTAGAAGTAACTGCGGGCTCCTCGTACTCCACATTTACTTGGTCCTCGGACGAGTCTAAATTGACGGTCGATTGGAAGTCGCCAGGAGAAGATGCCGGATGTGTAGGATACGTGGAGAAAGCCCCCGGTGAAAATTGAGGGACATAGGCAGAACCCGTCGAAAATTGAGGACGGTTGGGGGTGGGGGTGGGGGTGGAGACGTTTTGGAAGGATGGAGGTCGAAAATTGCCGTAGAAATTTGGATTATTGGGATCGAAACTTGCATCACTAGAACCGAACCAAGACCAATTTTGATTGGGATCCATTTGTAGCACAAAAATATAAGAAGTTGTAGAGATAATTTAGAAGAAATTGAGATAGAAATGTAGAGAATGGGGTGAAAATGAATGGAATAAGGTGTAGTATTTATAGGTAAAAATTAGAATTAAATTAAATTAAAAAAAAAATTAAACCGTTGAGCAACGGTTAAAAAACTGTTGCCCAATACCCAGCCGCCACGTGGCCATCCCCCCTCCCCGCCTAGCAAGCTCGCCCGGGCGCCAATCCGCCCACCCCACCCGCCCTCTCCTGGGCGCCATCGGTGCGCCCACCCCCCTGCCCACCCGCCCACCCGCGCCCACCCCCCACCCGCCCACCAATGCATGTGCTCTAATAATTAAGTATTCACTCCATCTACTATATTTGTCTGCTTTCTTTTAGACACGGAAATTAAGGAGAAAAAAATTAGGGATAGAAGGTGTGTTAGTGGAATTTTTAATTAAATAATTATTAAGGTACAAAAAGTCAAATAAAGTAGGAGAGAGAGTGAATAGTAGGTGAGTAGGGTTTTAGGTTGAAATGTGTAAAGTGGGTGTGATTAACAAACTAATTGAGCCCTAATTATTTCCAAAAAATAAAGCAGGACAAGAATAACGGAACAACCCAAAAAGAAATACAAGACAAGAGTAACAGGATAGAGGGAGTAGTAGTCTTCCGTCCATAATAAGTATAACACTTTGAATTTGGTACGAATTTTATGAAAATGTTGATAAATTATTTTGAGTGGAAAAACTCACTATAATTAATTATAGTGAGATTTAAAATAATAGTAGTGGGTGGATTCATTTCCTAAAATAAAAAGTACTACACTTAACGTGGATGTACGCAAAAAGAAATTATACTACATTAGTAATTGTTTTAAGATTTTATTACTACTATTTATAAAAAAAACATCACAATTTAGAATTATGATCCCAAACAACTTTTTTTAAAAGAAGAATTAAGATCCTAAGGGCATCTCCAGCGATTTTCCTCAAAATAAAGCAGTTTTTGCATTAAAATAGTGCAAAACTCTAATTCATTTCCAACAATTGGCTCTATTTTTTACACAATAAAAGAATATTCCTAAATATCCTGTTTTTTTTTTTGTTTAATCATGTAAAATTATATAACTAATCTCAATTAATAAAGAATTATAACATAAATTCATTACATTAATCAACAGTGATGTGTTTTTGTACCTGTGTTCATTTTTGAAAAATTTATGTAATTGTATTATTGTTGTTATTTTATATTTAAATATTTCTATGATTAAAGTTCATTTTATCACATATTATTATACTATATAATATTATCTGTAATAAGAAAAATCAGAAAATAGAATTGAAAACCAAACAAAAAATTATAGAGCATGAACAATAATGCACTACTTATGAAGCAATATTTTTAATTTCTCTAAAATAGAATAGACAGATAACTCACTGCTAAAGGAAAATGATGCTTCAAAATAGGGAAAAAGTGATATAGAGCACTCCACTAGATATGCTCTAAAGCATCGCGTGTTTTAACTACATGCACAAAAGAGACAGTCAGCTTTGCTAATATTGACAATCGAGTTACAAAATGATCAAAATCGTACCAATAAGCAGTACGAATATGCATATTTTCCTGCATATAGCGCTAGGTTACACTGGTACTCGGTACGAAAATATATTTTCGTACCCGCGTATGGCATAATTGGTTGATTGGTACGCGGTACGAAAATATATATTCTTACCAGGTACGCGGTACGAATATACATATTCGTACCAATAAGAGGTAAGAAATTACATATTCATATCGGAGTATGCCGCAATTGGTACGCGGTACGAAAAAATGTATGATCGTACCAACTGTATATTACACTAACCAGAAATTTCAGACGAAAAACTAGATCTAAATGTATCATCAATTCAATTATTCATCCTATAGATCATGAAAGAAAGATAATAAAATACAAAAACAAGGCAATTACCTCCGTCGGAATCAATTATCACAACATCGCCGGAAATATTAGCAAACTTCGTCGGAAAAATATTACACCAACATCGCCGGAAAAAAACTACATCAACGGCTCTGAAATCTGTCAAACACTGTAGATCGAAACAAAAAATTGACTGAGATAGAGATAGAGTTCTCGATGGGAAGAAGAACGATGAAGAAAGAAGAAAAAAATAGAAAAAACGTGACCTAAGAGACGAGAAGAGAGAAGAGAGAAGAAAGAGAAGAAAGAGAAAAGGGTGGGAAGAGAGAGAAAATTTTCATCTGCTGATTTGATGGAGGAGATAGGAGTAAAATGTGACTTTGGTGGAAAGTAAGGGCAAAAAAGGTCCAAAATATTTCAAAAGTGTCATATTTTGTGTTTTTTCAACTTTGTGCCAACAATTATATTTTTAAAAATGATAATGCCATATCACTACATTTCCTCAACTGGAAATTTGCTCTCAAATTTAAACTAATAGCCTAGCGATTGAGCTATGTAGCTATTTACCCTGAGGGCACGGGTTTGGTTCTCCCTTGGAGCAAATATTACTGATTTATTATTATGTTTTTAACTTGTTTTTCTAATTTCTTTTCTTTATTGGATATTAACAAATATTCATTGAAATAATTAAATTTAAAAAAATCCAAAAGAATAAACTTAAAAAAAGGACAAAAATGCTCTTTATGGAATTCGAACGCACAACCTTGAGAATGGAAGGTGGAGCAACAAAACACTAGGCTAGATGATCTTATAATAAATCCACCAAATATTATGAATTTATTATAAACTTGAGATAATAGAGAAGATAATAAGAATTTTGTTTATTCAAGTATATTCAGATGTATGGAAAGTGTATTGAGATGTATTCAATATGAAGACTAATGGCTTATATTTATAATGGTACAAAGCTAGAATTTTGGAGTTAATTACTTGATTAACACTCATATAATGTATATTTATAAGATATTTACAACAGAATTAAACCTTCACCAAATATTATGAATTATTAATAAAAGGTGCAATGCAAAAAAAAAAAAAAATGAATTAAACCTTGACCAAATATTATGAATCTATTACTAATACGAAAATAAAGTTGCCCCCTTCACGGTGCTCTGTTCAGATTTTCCTTTATTTTGGTAATTTGTCTAATTTTAATTCATATATATTCTAATTTTTATTAATTAAAATTTTATTAATTTTATATTCTTGAAATATCACATGTTTATCTATTAATTACATCTCATATTTATTTTTTCCTCTGTTTAATTAATTTCTTCTATTACACGTATTAAAATAATAACAATTTCGGAATACATTCTTATATATCCTTATTTTTTACATTCTTAATTCATATATAATAATCTATATATATATTTAATATTATAAAAAATTTTACGTTCCTATTATGTGGCAGTATATTCATTCAAGTTTCCTTTATTATATTATATACAATTATAAAATTATATTATCAATTAGATTATGTATAAAATTATAAGTGCTCGAAGAGTATTAGTTAATCAATTTAATTAATTATATATATATATATATATATATTCATATATTCTAATTCGAATCTATCTTTATGATTATTATTATTATATTCATTATATATGATGGTCCCAAGACGGATACCTTGGTGTAGAGGGGGGGTGAATACACCAAGGTTTAAAAACTTTTCCAATTAAAACTCTTTTGAGTGAGCTGGCTGTGTTCGATCCAGCTGGAAGGCAGCTTGATCGACACAGCTGGCTGTGTGCGGAATGTGGTGGGTTTTTGGAAAGTCCGTCTGTTGCTTTAAATATATTGCAAAGCTGTGTTTCTCTTTTCAGTTAGTCAGTTTATGCAGCTTGAAATAATGCTTATGAAGGGTTAGCTGGATGCATAAATAAACATGAAAGAACACAGCTATTTAACGTGGTTCGGAGAAACTACTCCTACGTCCACGACCAGAAACCTCTGGTAATCCACTAAGGATACCACTGACTTTTCGCGCAGTCAGCAAGCGTTGCAGCTTGGTTCCTCAAGCTGGATACAAGTTTACGCGTACTGTATCGAAACGTAACCAGACTGTTTACGGGCACAGCTGAAGCCTAACCTGTAGTTTGCGGGTACTACAGAACCAACACTCGAATTACGCGCTTCGAGCAGACGTACCTTTACCTAACCTTTTCAGGGTTTGGGTTTGGAGTTTTCCAACTATGAACGAGTTCTTACAATTAAGAACAATGAGTATGATGAACTCGTTCAAACTAGGCTTAAGATGGGAAGGATTATATGCCTAGATACTAGTGGGAGAGAGCTTCAGCAGCCTGAGAATAAATAACATCTTATAAGAATGAAGGCTGCTGTATCTTTGAAGCTTTCCTGAGAGATCTCTTGATCTTTGGTTAGACTTCCTTCAATGAAGTATGTTGATCTCTCTTGAATGTATTATCTCGTCTCTCCTCTCTTTCTGATGATGAAGAAGACTTCTATATATAGGGAGAGATTAGAACTAGCCGTTGGAAAGAGCCGTTCTGAATCTTTACCTAACTTCTGACAAATTGATCTTGTCTTCTTCCTTGATTTCCTCGTAAAGCAATCCTAGGTTTGACTTCTAGGTGCTGAGGTGTCGAGTTCCTGATGGTCTAGATCAGATCTGACTTTATCTAAAGTTCACTTCGACTCTGCTGTGTTGGTGACTCTGAGCTGTCTTGAACTCTGCTGGATCATTGACGCTGAGCTGAGTCTTGAACTCTGCTGGGTCTTGACGCTGAGCTGAGTTGTCACACGAGCTGGGTCTTTCTTCATGTACCGTGTCTCGGAAGAACTTTATCGTCTTGGATCCGGATAACGTTGCTTAACACTTCGACTTGGCTTACCCCGCCGTGTACTCACTGGTCTTCTTGTCTTCGGCGACCACCCGTAAACATAGAAAATCTATAAGCTCAAACAGTGAAAGCCGGAAAACACTTGGGCTTGTGCAAACATCTACTCGGTTGGGGTCAGCTGGGTTTTGGTATCACTTCAAAACTCTATTAATTTTCTCAGCAATTTCCCCCTTTTTGATGATGCCAAAACCCCAAGTTGGAAAAACAAAAATTGCTTCCCCCTTAACAGGAAACGGGGATTCAACGAATTAAACATTCACAGCAGGTAAATATATTCAGAGCCTGGACAAAGAGAGATTGTCTTCAGGTTGATTTTGATAAAATGAACTTTTCATTAATAGGAAGAATTTGTACAATTATCTAAATACAAAAGATCAAAATAAAAAAAATTCCCAGTTGGCTGGGTCTTCAGCTTGACTGCTTCCTTTGTTCATCAATTTGATGGTCAGCCTTTAGACCATATCTATTGAAGATGAACTCTTCCAAATTTCCTTCCATTCGGCTTGATTCTTCGACTTTGAAATTCCTCTTTCACCACCCAAAGTGATTAATTTCTTTGATGATTTGGGCCTTGTCGTGAAGGTTTGTTCCAAACTAGAAATGGAGGCTTTAGTCGTTTGACTTTGGGAGCCTTCAAACTGGATGTTATTGCTCTTGGCATAGAGAGCGATTGACCTTGCCATCATTGGATCCGTCTCATGAAGCTCGAGGAAATAGTCCCGGAAAGTTCTTCGGATCCATGCCTTTGAATCGATTCAAGTAGTAGAATTCTTTGATGAATTCGATTTGCATCTTTCCTGCTTTTCATTTATATCGTCCGGGTTCTTCTTATCACTCGAGGCCGCTTGGATTTGTTTCTTCTTGGCTTGTCCGTAGCTCGCCTTTTCTTCTTCTCGCTTTTCTCGTTGGCTTGAGAGCTTCAGCTTTCTTCTTAACAATCTTATCCAGCTCTTGCATTTCTTTTCTTTGCTCGTTGTGGAAGTTACACAGCCAGTGATAGTCTTTGTATTCTTCAGGCTTGTGTCCACATGCTTTGGCAAGAGCGACCATTTTCTCTCTCCATGTCTCTTTGACAGCTTTGGCTGGAGCAGTTGGCTCTGTCTCTTCTTCATCCAGCTCTTTTGCAAAATCGTCGATTTCCCTCTGTATTTGCTGCACAGGTTCCCCCTTAGCTGCAGCTTCCCTCTCACTTGTTTTTCCAGCTTCATTCTGATCTTCCCCCTTTTTGGCATCATCAACAAGGGAGGTAGAGAGGTTGATAACTGTTGCGCTGAGCTTGGAGAGTATACCTTCAACATCAGCGATCTTGACTGAGTTGTCAGCTGTGACGAGATTCAGCTGGGCAGTGCTGCTGCTTCCAGCTCTGAACTGAGCATCCAGATCATTATATAAGATGAAGAGTTGGCGGATGTCAGAGCTATTGGAGAGAGTGGTCTTTTTGAGAGCTTCCAGCTGGCTTGAAATATTTGCAATGTCGTCAACCAGTGGAGCTTGAAGGTTTGAGATGATCTCAGGGACTCTCTTCTCTAGAAGAATTGACTGATCAACTTGTTAAGAAACAAGAGATTGCCTGAGATCTCTGCTGGTGCTTTCCTGCAGATTGAGAGCGAATCTGTGAACGTCGTCAATGGACAGTTCATTGCTCTGGACTTGCGACTCTATAGCTGTGATGCGCAGAAGGGTATCAACATTTGATTTGAGTCTATCCTGAAAAAGGATTTCCTCGACTTGTTTTGCAATTTCGTCCTTCATTGCATCAGAGAGCTCAACATGATCCGTCTGGGTTCCGGATTCGGCTTGGCTGGGTTTTACTGCTGAGATACTTCAATTATTCCTCTGATGAGATCATCTTGATGTAAATATGCATCCTCCAGACTTCCAAAGCCAAAAGTGTGCTGGAGGCGTGCTTCATCAGTCTTCAGTTTCTCAAAGGAGAAAGTCTCTATCAGCTGCTCATTCTGGTACCAAGTTGCCATCTTGGTAGCCAGATAGAACTTGAGGTCTCCTACTTTGACTAGGGCAATGGGCGAGCGCGCGACCGGATACTGAGTTAGAACACTCTTGATCCCTGTAATGCGCAAGTCCTCGTACATGGCTTCCATAAAGGCTGAGCCAGTAGAGTTGAGAGAAGGAGAGGTAGTAGAATCACTCTCCTCTGATTCTGTGGAGATTTGAGGAGCAGGTACAAAAGGGTTCACAATTGGCTGTGAAGAAGCATCAGCCAACTGTGTGGGAGATTGAGCTCTGGGAGATGGGCATTTTGGGGGTGGTGGGATAAGTGGAAGAGGGTTCGGCTTGGGTGTCACTGGCCGTGAAGGAGCTTCGGCCGGTTGAATATCTTCTGCTCTCTTGCGGGAGATGGCTCTTTGGTTGGAGAGGCTGGGTGGAGGGAAGGCTGTTTCGGTGGAGAGGCGAGAGGAGGTGAGGGCGGGGTGAGCTTCTTGGATTATCCAGGCTCGTCCTGCGAGCCGGATGACAATCCGTCATTCAATCCCATCTCGGCCAGGATGTTTGATCCGTATTGATCGAAGGCCGACACTGGCTGTGGGGAGAGAATCACCATAGCTTGACTTGGAATGACAGCTGTTTTCTTTTTCTTCTCAGCTGGACCTCCAGCTGGTTTAGGGTCAGCTGTCTTCCTCTTTCTTTGTTTCTTCTCTGAACTTCGCCTCGATTCCTTCCAAATGCTTCTTGCCTTTACTCACACGGTACTTCTTCGAAGATCATTGATTTGATTTATTCTTTGGAAAAGAATCTTCGTTTCTGGAAACGGTTCTGAATCAGCCCACTTTACTGTGTGCCCTTTCACTGCTTGCTCTATCAAGAAAGAAATTTTGGAGCAGAGATACAGTGGCTCTGAAGCTGAAAACGTCGTCCTGGTGGAGTTGAACTTTATTTTCTCTGACTCCTTGACCAGTCGGTTGAGTAGGAAATCAAACCAGTTGACGTTTGCGCCTTTGATCATGGCAATCATCGGCTTGAGTTTTGGAATGCTGATCTCTCCTTGAGATCCAGCTATCCCTAAGATGCATTTTTGAGTAATATCCAGCAGCAGCCTGTACTTTGGCTTGAGCAGGAGCTTTGACATGCTTGCTCTGTAAGGCTCTGGAGAGATAAGCATCTCTTTGCTGAGGAATTCATCTACTTCTTCCCGACTGTAATCATCTGGGATGAATCCTCCTTCTCTGGGAAGGTTGAACACCTTTCGTAGCATCTTGTTGAGTTTGATGGTGACGGTAGCTGTATCAAACTTTCCGTCTTCGCCTTTGACACTCATGTCAAATGACGATGAGTAGAAGCCATCTTCGTCAATAATGTTGAGGTAGAGCAGTGCGGCATCTCTCTTTAGCAAAAGCTTGGGCATGGAGGTTGCCCACAGCAGGAGACCGGAGTCTGCAACTATATCCACCATATCTTTTAACTCAGAAACATGGAGATTGGAGGTGGACAGAATACTCTGAAATGACGGCTTTGTCATTAGGGCTTCAAACTGGTTCATCCCTGCGATTGATTTCTTGGGCGCCATTTCTGCAACTTGGAGAATTTGATTATGCGAAGAACTTGCAGATAATAGATGAAGATTTTGAATCTTTGAAATTTGCAGAGATAAAGATGAAGGAAGAAAGGATCTGCGTATCTTTTCCATATATATCAGCTGCCATAACGGATCAACGGTTAAGATTGAAACAGTTGATATTCTGATCAACGGCTGGGAGAGATTCACTCATCACGTTTTGCTGACGTGCTTTCGGCGAGTGTATTACAACCGCGCGTGAGGTATTTCAAACGTTTGACGTTCTGCCTCGATCCTGCCGTGCTACAGTACTATGCAGACTTTATAATTAATGCGATGGGAAAGGAAACTTATCAAACAATTTAACTAAGGAATGTCTGTCCACTTAACATATGAATTCAAAATAATTGGACTTTATATAGCATATTCCTCAGAGCATTTATTGCATGAGATGCAGACCGGTCAGCTTGGACACAGAATCCAGCTGATATCACAGCGGTCTTCTTCTTTTGCTTGATTGACAGTTTTCCTCAGCTGAGTATTTCGAGATTAGCTTGAATTTCCTTCAGCTGAGTTCCCTTTATCTCTTCGACTGATGTCCAGCTGAGCTTGATTCCCTTTTTGGCTGTGAAAATCCTTCTGAACTGAGCTTTGGGATCCAGCTGAGTTTGTTCCCCCTCAGCTGGATGATTTTTTTTTTCATCCCGATTGAGCGGTCCAAGTGATCCACACATCATCTTGATTTAGATTTCAGCATGTTGTGCTTTTGTGTGACTTTTTCCCAACAATGGATTCTTTCAGATGTTGAGATAACTCTTGGATACTTTCATGTCGTCAGCTGGGTTAGAGGATCATCTTGTTTTTCCTGCTGGATAAGGTTTTCCTTCAGCTGGTGACTCCAGCTGTGTTTATTTTGGAGAGAGCATCCTGCTGGGTATTCTACTTGATTTTACTAAATCTTTCCAGCTATGTAGAATTCCCCCTTGATTTGTCAGTAGGTGGCTTTTTCTTCAGCTGCATCCTACTTCCTTTGAGCGGATTTTTCTCATCATTGGCTCATTCATTTGTTAAGGTCAGCTGTCCCAAATCCAGCTGATTCATCTGCTGCTTCTCTAAACTTCTCTTGAGACCAATGTACTCAGCTGTATGACTGGCTGATTCTTCAGATTTGTATCCAACTGTCATTATTTCACAGCTGGTCCCAGTCAGCTAGCTGGGTTTCTTCTCTAAGATGTTTCAGACATCTTAATCAGAGCAATCATCCTCATCTGAGTCAGAGAAGGAGATTTAATCATCATCCGTTTCGCTCGATTCGATCCTTTTATCTTCTCTCCGGGAGGATGACTCAGCTGGGTTGCTCTTTGGGTAGAGTTGCTTGTCGTGATGAACCTTCACGATGTTCTTGTACTTTTCCTTGCTTTGTTCCAGCTGATTAATGCTTCGTACAAGCATGGCAACTTCTTCGTTCAAATCTTCTTTGCTCATAAATCTGAGCTCTTTGTTGGTCCTTCCAAGCTGAGCTGATTGAGCTTCTTTTCTCGGCTTGATCTTCGCCTCCGCTTCATTCATTCGGCCGGATGAATCTCTCGCTTGTGATCCCCGCATCAAATTCGTTGGCCTTCAAGATGGAGAACAATTTTTCCGTCTCCATGCTTTGCCAAGATCGATTCGCTTTGGTGAACCACTTTGTGTGTACACCATTCGAGGAGAGAGCCGAAAGAACTTTCAAGTTCTTGTCTCGAACCGTATATTTTCCAGCTCGGATCGTCTCGATCTCGATGACGAGGTTGGAGAATCCGAGCTCCATTTGATCGATGGACTCATGGGAGCTTGCTTGAAATTGTCGAATTTCGACATGCAACCGAGAATTTGTTCTCTTGAATTTCCTCGAGCCTTCACACGCCTTGGCTAGAGTGTCCCACATCCCCTTAGCCGTCTCGCGTTGATGATCTTGCCGAGATAAACGTTCGTCACCGTTGAGGAGATGACGTTGCGAGCGTAGCCTGTCCAAACCGGCTTGTCTTCTTTCTTCGGAGAGTACTCCCTTTTGGGCTTCACAACTTGACGGAGTGCGGTTCGGCTCCAGTGTGGTTTCGCTTGTCTTTCGATTTCATGATGATGATGGGTCCGTCAGTGATAACATCCCACATCATGTCGTGATGCGCACTCAGAAAGCTTTTGAGACGGAACTTCCAGATCTGATAATTATCGACAGAGAATGTCGGAAGATTCCTGCACAAGGAAGATTCCATAACAGTATGCAATATAATGACTTTTAAAAAGATTTTGAAACTTTGAAGGATACGTTCAGTGACTACTATCGGCAAAGAAATGTCGACTTGACGAATGATACAAAGGATCTTTTGAACCACAGCTCTGATACCAATTGATGGTCCCAAGACGGATACCTTGGTGTAGAGGGGGGGGGGGGTGAATACACCAAGGTTTAAAAACTTTTCCAATTAAAACTCTTTTGAGTGAGCTGGCTGCGTTCGATCCAGCTGGAAGGCAGCTTGATCGACACAGCTGACTGTGTGCGGAATGTGGTGGGTTTTTGGAAAGTCCGTCTGTTGCTTTAAATATATTGCAAAGCTGTGTTTCTCTTTTCAGTTAGTCAGTTTATGCAGCTTGAAATAATGCTTATGAAGGGTTAGCTGGATGCATAAATAAACATGAAAGAACACAGCTATTTAACGTGGTTCGGAGAAACTACTCCTACGTCCACGACCAGAAACCTCTGGTAATCCACTAAGGATACCACTGACTTTTCGCGCAGTCAGCAAGCGTTGCAGCTTGGTTTCTCAAGCTGGATACAAGTTTACGCGTACTGTATCGAAACGTAACCAGACTGTTTACGGGCACAGCTGAAGCCTAACCTGTAGTTTGCGGGTACTACAGAACCAACACTCGAATTACGCGCTTCGAGCAGGCGTACCTTTACCTAACCTTTTCAGGGTTTGGGTTTGGGGTTTTCCAACTATGAACGAGTTCTTACAATTAAGAACAATGAGTATGATGAACTCGTTCAAACTAGGCTTAAGATGGAAAGGATTATATGCCTAGATACTAGTGGGAGAGAGCTTCAGCAGCCTGAGAATAAATAACATCTTATAAGAATGAAGGCTGCTGTATCTTTGAAGCTTTCCTGAGAGATCTCTTGATCTTTGGTTAGACTTCCTTCAATGAAGTATGTTAATCTCTCTTGAATGTATTATCTCGTCTCTCCTCTCTTTCTGATGATGAAGAAGACTTCTATATATAGGGAGAGATTAGAACTAGCCGTTGGAAAGAGCCGTTCTGAATCTTTACCTAACTTCTGACAAATTGATCTTGTCTTCTTCCTTGATTTCCTCGTAAAGCAATCCTAGGTTTGACTTCTAGGTGCCGAGGTGTCGAGTTCCCGATGGTCCGCATCAGTATCCGACTTTATCTAAAGTTCACTTCGACTCTGCTGTGTTGGTGACTCTGAGCTGTCTTGAACTCTGCTGGATCATTGACGCTGAGCTGAGTCTTGAACTCTGCTGGGTCTTGACGCTGAGCTGAGTTGTCACACGAGCTGGGTCTTTCTTACAGCTGTGTCTGGAAGAACTTTATCGTCTTGGATCTGGATAACGTTGCTTAACACTTCGACTTGGCTTACCCGCCGTGTACTCGACTGGTCTTCTACGTCTTCGCCGACCACCCGTAAACATAGAAAATCTATAAGCTCAAACAAAAGTGAGCCGGAAAACACTTGGGCTTGTGCAAACATCTACTCGGTTGGGGTCACTTTGGGTTTTGGTATCACTTCAAAACTCTATTAATTTTCTCAAAGAATTTCCCCCTTTTTGATGATGCCAAAACCCCAAGTTGGAAAAACAAAATTGCTTCCCCTTAACGGGAAACGGATTCAACGAATTAAACATTCACAAGTAAATATATTCGTAGCCCTGACAAAGAGAGATTGTCTTCAGGTTGATTTTGATAAAATGAACTTTTCATTAATAGGAAGAATTTGTACAATTATCTAAATACAAAAGATCAAAATAAAAAAAATTCCCAGTTGGCTGGGTCTTCAGCTTGACTGCTTCCTTTGTTCATCAATTTGATGGTCAGCCTTTAGACCATATCTATTGAAGATGAACTCTTCCAGCTCCTTCCATTCAGCTTGATTCTTCGACTTTGAAATTCCTCTTTCACCAGCCCAGTGATTAATTTCTTTGATGATTTGGGCCTTGTCAGGAAGGTTTGTTCCAGCTAGAAATGGAGGCTTTAGCCGTTTGACTTTGGGAGCCTTCTACTGATGTTATTGCTCTTGGCATAGAGAGCGATTGACCTTGCCATCATTGGATCGTCTCATGAAGCTCGAGGAAATAGTCCCGGAAAGCGACACGGATCCATGCCTTTGAACTGATTCAAGTAGTAGAATTCTTTGATGAATTCGATTTGCATCTTTCCCGCTTTCATTTATATCGTACGGGTTCTTCTTATCACCGAGGCCGTTTGGATTTGTTTCTTCTTGGCTTGCTCGTAGCTCGCCTTTTCTTCTTCTCGCTTTTCTCGCCAGGCTTGAGAGCTTCAGCTTTCTTCTTAACAATCTTATCCAGCTCTTGCATTTCTTTTCTTTGCTCGTTGTGGAAGTTACACAGCCAGTGATAGTCTTTGTATTCTTCAGGCTTGTGTCCACATGCTTTGGCAAGAGCGACCATTTTCTCTCTCCATGTCTCTTTGATGCCTTTGGCTGAGAAGCTAGCTCGTCTCTTCTTCATCCAGCTCTTTTGCAAAATCGTCGATTTCCCTCTATATTTGCTGCACAGGTTCCCCCTTAGCTGCAGCTTCCCTCTCTCTTGTTTTTCCAGCTTCATTCTGATCTTCCCCCTTTTTGGCATCATCAACAAGGGAGGTAGAGAGGTTGGCAACTGTTGCGCTGAGCTTGGGGAGTATACCTTCAACATCAGCGATCTTGACTGAGTTGTCAGCTGTGACGAGATTCAAATTGGCAAGAGCCGTCGTTTTCCCTCGAACTGAGCATCCAGATCTTTATATAAGATGAAGAGTTGGCGGATGTCAGAGCTATTGGAGAGAGTGGTCTTTTTGAGAGCTTCCAGCTGGCTTGAAATATTTGCAATGTCGTCAACCAGTGGAGCTTGAAGGTTTGAGATGATCTCAGGGACTCTCTTCTCTAGACAAATTTTGAAAATACAAATTAGCATTTTAAGAAGCCAATAGAAAATTTGTAAATGAAAATCCCTATGAAGACTAAATAAATATATTTAATTAACATGTCTATATGGAATCCTATTCATTTTTCATTCATGTTTTTCTAAAAATTTCGATTAGTGCTTGCTAGAAAACATATACATCAAATATGGGATATATAGCTAAAAAAAGAACAAAAAAACTAGATGTAAACATATTTTTTTCCGCATTTTGGCAAAGATTAGAGATATCGATTTAATTAGCATGAACCAACGAGACGGTTCAAATATACTTAAAAGGAAGAATTTCTACTAATTTTAATTAATATTAACTTTGTTTAGATTTTTATTGAATAATTTAGCATAAACCAACGAGACGGTTCAAATAACATAGAAAGAAAGATTTTAACTAATTTTAATTAATATTACTTTCAAGATGTAAACATATTTTTTTCCACATTTTGGTAAAGATTAGAAATATCAATTTAACATGAACCAACGAGACGGTTCAAATATACTTAAAAAGGAAGGATTTTTACTAATTTTAATTAATATTAACTTTGTTTATATTTTTATCGAGTAATTTAGAATAAACCAACGAGTCGGTTCAAATAACATAGAAAAAAAGATTTTTACTAATTTTAATTAATATTACTTGTAGTGTTCATATTTTTATCGAGTATTACCCAACGGATTTGAGACGGGTATGTACAATAAAGTCACTATTTTAACCGAGATTATGACGAACATGTAGAAAAATTCTAAACAAATTTAGATTTAGAAAATACATAATAAATGAGTATACTCGATTCATTGTCATTCCTAATTATAAATTTAGATACTTGAAATAAAATTAATTTTCTAAATTTGATTAATAATTAACGCGAACAATATCACAACTTCTAAATAAGATATAAAATTATTTTTAAAATGTATACATATAAATTAAAATATAAAGTTATTTCCCGTCGAATTCCGACAGGCTACCCTTTATTCTTGTAATTTGTCTAATTTTAATTCATATATATTCTAATTTTTATTTTTATTAATTAAAATTTTATTAATTTCATATTCTTGAAATATCACATGTTTATCTATTAATCACATCTCATATTTATCTATCCCTCTATTTAATTAATTTCTTCTATTATACATATTAAAATAATAACAATTTCAGAATGCATTCTTATAAATCCTTATTTTATACATTCTAAATTCATATATAATAATCTATAGAAAATTTGTAAATTAAAATCTCTCTATGATGACTAAATAAATATATTTAATCAACATGTCTACATGGAATCATTTTTCATTTTTTCATTCATATTTTTCTAAAAACTTCGATTAGTGCTTTCTAGAAAATATATACATTGAATCAAATATGGGATAGGTAGCTAAAGAAAAGAATTAAAAAACTTGAAAATGTAAACATATTTTTTTTCCGAATTTTGGCAAAGATTAGAGATACGATTTAACATAAACTAACGAGACGGTTCAAATATACTTAAAAAGAAGGATTTTTACTAATTTTAATTAATATTAACTTTGTTTAGATTTTTATCGAGTAATTTAGCATAAACCAACGAGACGGTTCAAATAACATAGAAAGAAGGATTTTTACTAATTTTAATTAATTTTACTTGGAGTGTTCATATTTTTATCGAGTATTACTCAACGGATTTGAGACGAGTATGTATAGTAAAATCACTATTTTAACTGAGATGAGGACGAACATGTAGAAAAATTCTAAACAAATTTAGATTTAAAAAAAAATGAGTATACTCGATCTATTATCATTCCTAATTATAAATTTAGATACATGAAATAATTAATTTTTTAAGTTTGATTAATAATTAACGCGAACAATATCATAACTTTTAAATAAAATATAAATTATTTTTAAATATATACATATAAATTAAAACATAAAGTTGTTTCCCGTCGAATTTCGACGGACTACTTACTAGTTATTAATATAATATAATTAAAGGTGCAATGCAAAAAAATGAAAAAAAAAAAAGTAAAAGCACCGCTGCTAGAGGGAATCAAACGCATGACATCACGAATGAATGGCAAATAAATTATCCACTAAGCTAGACTATTTAGTTATAAATTTACTGAACAGTAATTATGTATTGATTTATTCCGAATTGGGTCGACCTAAATCCGGTCATTTTTTAGAGACCGATCTCATAGGGAAATTTGCGTTATATATATACTTAAACCTTACCGTTTTAATTGCAAAACACTTGACATTAGGTTATAACACATTAAATAAAAGCGTCACAGAAAGTTTACTTAATTTGTTTCTCCAAAACAAGTCTAGCTCCGCTTCAAAAAATGATTGTAGATCATATAGTAATTATAATCAAGACAACATAAAATTCCATAATCCACAATTCTCATTACATTCTGATCCCACTATCAAAATGAAAACTCATATAATAAGTCTTTTCTTGTTACATTTAAAACGTTCGCTTTAATAGTGTACTACAAATTTTGGACTAATGAATCTCATCTCAATACACAAGAAGAACAAATCTTTATTCTTTTATATAACTTTTTTTTTTAGAAGATTCTTTTATACAACTTTAATGTAAATATGTATTTTTATTATTTTTAGACTTCGCACTCAATCCCACAACTTTCAAAGACAGAGCTATACTATAAAAATTGAATACTAGAACCGAAAATCTAGCAATTATAAAATTATAACAGATAAGCTGGCATAGTGGCAACTTGCCAATGGAGTCTTAGTTAAGTTGAAAAGGTGCGTGAATAACTAAGAGCATACTCCCTCCCTCTCTCCCTTTTCGAACTGTTAAAAATTTTGTCTCAAATAAATGTTCTATTTACATTGCTATGCAAAATTATGTTAAATTGTCATATTTATCCTTTGACTCAAGGTTAAAGGTTTACTTTTTAAATTTACCATGCAATAATTAAAAGTAAAATGAGTCATTTTGTCCACTATCTTGATATATGTATTTTAATTGCTCGATACGCTTATTTGGAGATGGAGTGAGTATTAATTTAGGTTTTTCACCCTTACATGTGAATTTAATTATCTTGGCTATTCTGGCCTGCAACCATTAAGTGATCAAATCTTTTTGTCGAGCTTATCTACATGAAGCATTATGGTTATCAAAGGGTTAATCAAGTTGCATCTGATTAAGTGATGGAGGGAGATAACCGTAACAGCATAGGCGAATTAATTTAGTACTTAATTAATGTAGCAAATTGATAGATCTAGGGTTTGCGAAAGTAGCTAAAAGAGACAATAACATGATGACACAAGGATTTACGTGGTTCGATCGATGTGATCTACGTCCACGGGAGAGAATATAGAGAGCTTTTATTATGCTTGAGAGTACAATGAGTATTGAATGTCCTACACCTCTAATCTTGCATCTATTTATAAGCCTTGAATTAAGCCCTAATCCTTCTAGGGATCGAACTCCTTATACATATCTAGTTTCTTAATACATGCATATCCGATTTCCGTTCGTGGTAGAATTCTATCTTCTCCCAAAGTAGGGTTTCGTTACTTGGTCTTCAAGGCAGATGTGACTTTGTTTGGGCCGAACTCCGTGGGCCGAGCTTTACTATATAGGCCCAAATAGCCTTAGGTCGGGCCCAGGATGAGGCCGGTACTATCACATCCCCCCCCCAAAAAGTGAAGAAGACATGTAGACGCAGACTACGAGGTCTAATTATTCGAGGTGATTGATCGCGCAAATCACCTGTACGAGCTGAATTACCGAGCTTATGTGCCGAGCTGAAGTAGCAGGGGGAACAGGAGGAGCGATCTGAGTATCAACGACCTTGTTAAGTTGGGTCGGTAGGTCAATTTACATGGCCCATAACCGACGTAGAAGGCGGGAAAAGTAATGGGCTATTTGAATTTTGTTGAGGGACGGTACATATTCTGAGAAAGGCGGACGTGTCAGATGCAACAGCGGGATTGAAATGTATATTCACAGAAGTTGAAACGTTTCTTCCCCTATCACATTATTTCACGTCCGCCGTCGTTAGCAGAAAAAAGCACCTGCACAGAAAAGTTTTCTTCTTCCACAAAAATCTCCAATTTACTGTTCCTGTACCGCCGGTTTTCCCTCCGTTGTTCCTCTGCGCCCAGTTGCAAATCACCTACCGGAGCATTTACCTTCTTTATTAACAAGTAAGTATGGCTTCTTATTCTCAGTCTAGTAGTAGTGGTAGCGAATCGCCGCCGGCAGTAGGCTTGAGTAGAAGTGTGGATTTTAGGGTTTTTTCATTAGGGTCTGCTACTCCCTCTGTGGAAACGTTAACAGTGCCCCCGTGTGTGAAGGGAAAAGTGGCTGATTACCCCTCAATCTTAAACGAATCTAGGATTAGGTTTCTTGCCCAAACGTATAATTTCCCTAGCGATGCTGAATTAATAGAGCCTCGCCCAGAGGATAGGGCTTGCTCTCCCCCGATGGGATTTGTTACTATTTATGAGGACAGCATGCACGCTGGTCTGCGACTACCCCTCCCTGAGTCTTACTCCGAACTCCAGAAAAAACTTGGCTTAGCGTTAGGGCAGATAATGCCAAATTCGTTTAGGCAATTCACCGATTTGGGAGTGGCCGCGGTAGATAAAGGTTACCGAATATCCGCCGAGCTCATTCACGAGCTCTTTGTCTTCAAAAAGGCGGGGGGCTGGTATTACGCTGCAGCCCGGACTGAGTTCAAGGAGCGAACTCAAAATAAAGTGGACAAGTGGCACCAGAAATTTTTCTTTTGCCGCCACAATAGTTTCATCGACCTGATTTGGAGGCTAGAAAAGCCTTGTGAGTGGGTAATAGAAGAGGTCGATAAGGATTTGGAGTCCGCTATGAAAGCGATGAGGGATCACGGTCCGTTTGAGGCGAGCTATAATGAAGACTTCCAAGCTAGAGCGGGGTTGAGCCCGTATGAGCCTCAAAGTATGGTGGATCCGGCGACGGGTGAGGCCCGGCTAGTGCTATTAGGATTGTTGTTCTGTGTTTATTTATCGTCCTAACTCTTCTCTTGATTTGCATTTGCAGTGAAGTTCGGGAAGATCAAGTGAGCTGATGGCAAGGCCGCAGCTCGTGGGGGTAAGAGGCCGAGGTCGTCTGGCCGATCTGCTTCCTCGTCTGATCAGGTTCAGTGAGCTGAGGTGAGAGATCCTAAAGCGACATACGTTCGCTTTCCTTCCCCCACACCACCTCAGAAACGAGCGTGGGTCGGGGACCAAGTCGAGGTGGACATCATCGACATTACGGGAAGTGACGCGAGCCCAGTAGCTCCTTCGAACAAGCTGGTTGGTCTGCCTTTCCCCGAGGTAAGGACTTAGTGATTTCATGACATAAGTTTCCTTAAGTCTTGCCTGTGTATCTAACTGCATTCCTTCTTTCAGGGCCTCGATATGTTCGTAAGTTGGCTAAAGAACAGCGTCGGGGAGATGTCCTCGAAGCACGAGGACGAGAAAAGCCGATACTCTGAAAAGCTGATGTCGGCTGTGGCCCGGGCGAAGAAAGCTGAGGCCGAGCTGATGAAGGCTGAAGAGGCGTAAGCCGGTCAAGTCCGAGTTGGTTGCGCAGCTCGCGAGGGCCGAGGCGGAGGCCGAGAAAGCTCGGAGGCTTGAGTCCGAGCTGATTGCGGCGAAGGGCCGGGAGGTCAACCTTGCGGCCAGCCAAGGTGAGCTCTTCCGGGCCTTCACAAAGAGGTTCCTGTTGTCGGAGAGTTTCTCCGAGCTTGCCAATGACCTGGCCATGCTTATCAACGGGAACTTCGCCGTGGCTGCTTTGGAGCAGGCAACCAAGGACTTCCCTGACCTGGACGTATCCAAGTATGGCTTCGAGCGGCTAGGGGATGAAGCCCTCCCGTCCCGGTACGCCAGGGTGGTCCGAAATCACCTCGGCCAGTTTCCCATCCTGGAAAATCTTGCCGGCTCGTCCACGCTTCTATCTGTTGAGCGGACATGCGACCGCTCGGTAGACCGGGACCTCGACCTGGACGCTGCTTTCGATTCCCTTCGCGACGAGGAAGAAGAATGCGAGGGCCCGGAAGAGGAAGTGGAGGAGGAGTAGGAGGCTGGGGCTGGTGAAGATCCGGCCGCTGACAAGGACTTGGATGGTTCCCCCTCCGAGCAGCCGCCTTCTCAGGACAAGGAGGTCGGCGATGTTTAGTTTAGTTGTTTTTTCTTCTTCTTTTGTGTTCATTGTATATCTGTACTGAACATCTTCGAATCAATGAATTTGTTTTCTTCTTCTTGAGTGTAGAGCTTGGATTCTGTCGGTATTTCTACTTTGCGCATACAAATAGCTCTCCTTTCTCAAGACCTGGTTGACCAACGGTCCATTGCTCAGCAATGGAAGGAGAAATGACGCCGAGCTGAGGAGCTTTTCGGCAAAAAGTGTACTCTGCTGAAATCCCAAGAAGCCGAGCCGACGGGATGGCAGATGAAGTTCGAGGCACTTTGTGAGGAGGTCGAAGTCAAGCGGCTCGCTTTTCAAGAGAGTACCGACTTGCTTCAGGCTAAGCTTCTTCAGGCTGAGGAGGAGTTGGAAGTTGCCCGAGGTCGAGCTGGCCGCGTTCCAAAAGATTACAAGAAGATCGCCGAGGAGCATGCTGAGTATGAAGATATTATCCGTCGCGGCGGTGGTATCACCATATCCGAGGCGGAATTAAAGGCGAAAGAGGACCTGGAACAATATCTCGCACTGAAGAAAGCACTCGGGTCCGAGTCTTTTGGGCTTCAGGGTGCTTTTGAGATGTTGAAGGAGAGTGCGGGCAGGTATAAGTGTATTTTGGACCGCCGACCTAAGTTACGTGCGCTTCTGGCATGTGGTACGGGTGCGGACCTTCCTTCTTCTGGTCGAACAATGCCTGCTCGCGAGGTGAAAACTTCTTCGTGGGGACATTAGGTCGGTCCGAGCCAAGGTAGGCGAGCTGTTGGTCGCAGTTCGGCTACTCCGCGAGGTCGAAGTTTTCCTGCTGGAAGAAGTCGAGGTCGAGGACGAGGTCGAATCTCGATTGATGATCTCCTGGTACCTTCCTTATTTGAGGAAGATTGGCTTAGCTTTAGCAAAGAAACACCCTCCCTCATAAATGAGCTCGATTCTGCCTGTAATTTATGTACACACAAACTTTGCCAAAGAGTTAGAAATAAAAGTGTATATATTGGGTTTTAAACTTTCCTGTTCTTCGTGAAGATTGCTTCCTTGGTTTATTTGTGTGTTGCACCTTTTAGTGAGTTGAACTCGGGCTTCTTTGTGTTGACGAGGGAACCATGGTTCGGACCTCGTATTTTATCCTCCCGGGGGAACCTGGTTCCGACCCCAGTTGAGGACTAATTATCCTTAGGAGGGAGTTTGACTCGGACCTCGTGGGATCTTCCTTTTTGGAGGGAGACGAGCTCGGACCTCGGAAAGGGTTTCCTTTGCGCATTATAGGATATTATTACCCCATGTCGGGTCATTTCTGACCACGCAAGGGAACCGTAGTTCGACCTTATGAGGGGATTTTTGATGTTATGGACACTCCGTATAAGCAAATCAAAAGACTCAAGATGCAAGACAAAAAAGAAATTTTATTAAAAATGACCAAAAACAAAGTAAAAAGAGTTTTGACGAGCTCGTTAAAAACAAAACATTAAAGACAAAAAAGATAAAAAAGAAAACCTAAGACTCTATATGCAAGATTTTGCTTCTTATACGAAGAATCTCTTTAGATGGGTGATGTGCCACGTTCTGGGTATTAGTTCGCCCGAAAGATAGGCGATTTTGTAAGCTCATTTGCCGAGGACTTCGTGTACTCTGTAGGGTCCTTCCCACGTAGCTTCGAGCTTGCCGAACTTCTCTGAGAGGCTTATCTCATTGTTTCGAAGCACAAGATCACCGACCTGGAACTGTTGGGGTTTAACCCTTTGGTTGTAATACCGAGCCATCTGCTGTTTGTACCGAGCTTCTTTTATGCTGGCTTGTTCCCTTTTTTCCTCCAATAAGTCTAGGTCGGTTCGGCGCTGCTCTTCGTTAGCTTCGGCGGAGAAATTGATAGTTCGGGGACTGGGTGCTCCGATCTCGACAGGTATGACTGCTTCTGACCCGTATACTAAACGGTACGGGGTTTCTCCCGTTGGAGTTCGGGGTGTAGTCCGGTACGACCACAGGACGTTTTGGAGGTTGTGGATTCACTCCGTTTTCTCATTCTCTAGGCGGGCCTTGAGTCCGTTCACTATTGTCTTGTTGGTGACCTCGGTCTGGCCATTAGTTTGAGGTCGGTTGACCGAGGTGAACTTTTGCTGGATATTGAGTCCTTCACAAAATTCTCGGAATTCTCTGCTCGTAAATTGCGTTCCATTATCCGAGATGAGGACCCTTGGTACCCCGAACCGGCACACGATGTTTTTCCAGACGAAGTCAACGGCTTTCTCACTTGTGACTTTTGTGGAAGGTTCAGCTTCTACCCACTTGGTGAAGTAGTCGACGGCGAATATTAGAAACCGCTTTTGCTTAGGTGCCGGGTAGAAAGGCCCTACGATGTCAATGCCTCACTCCATAAATGGCCACAGACTTTGAATAGTAGAGAGGTCGGTCTGGGGTAGTCTCGTGACTCTGGCATGAAGCTGGCATTTTAGGCACTTCTTCACGAACTCTTCCGCATCTTTTGCCATTGTTGGCCAATAGTACCCCCATCGCATAATTTTCTGAGCTAGCACCCGAGCTCCAATGTGGCTTCCGCACGATCCTGTGTGTACTTCATTTAATATATAGTCCGCTTTCTTTGGTCCAACACATCTTAGGAGAGGCTGTAAGTATGACTTTCGATAGAGGACCCTCCCTCGAGGACATACTGCGTGGATCTAGCTAGAATTTTTCTAGCCTCCGTCTTGTCCTCGGGCACTTCGCCGTTCTCCAAACATCTTATTAGGGGGGTCATCCAATTTGGGTCGTCCTCTATGATCGCATTGACTTCTGCCTCTTCTATACTCCTGTTTCGGACTTCTTCTACTAGCGTCGAGCTGGTCGGGGAGTTCGCCAGCTTGCTTAGCTCGTCAGCTCGGGTATTTTGGCTTTTGGGAATGCGAACTATTTTGAAGAACTGGAAAGACCGTTCAAGGAGCTTGACCTTCTCCAGGTACTTCTTCAGCTCCTAACTTTTCGCCTCGTATTTCCCTAACACATGGTTGACCACGACTTGGGAATCACAATGGGCTTGGACAGCTCGTGCCTGGAGGGTTTGGGCAAGACGTAGTCCGGCAATGAGAGCTTCATATTCCGCCTCGTTATTCGTAGTGGGGAACTCGAATCGCAGCGAATATGTTAATTCTTTTTTCTCTGGGCTGATGAGGAGTATGCCGGCTCCACTTCCTTTCTTTCCTGAAGCTCCATCCACGTACATCTCCCAGCCGTCTAGGGGTGTCTTCTCTGGGACTTCCTGGAGTTCGGTTTTGGCTTTGATTTCTTTTGGTTCCTCGAGGTCCTTATACTGAGCTTCTACAAGGAAGTCTGCCAGAGCTTGCCCTTTTATAGCTCGACGGGGACCGAATGATATAGAATGCTCGATTGCCCATTTCGCGATCCTTCCTGAAGCTTCCGGTTTAGTAAGAACTTGCTGAAGTGGTAGATCGGTCAAAACTAGTATCGGGTGAGCTTGGAAGTAGGGTTTTAGACGCCGAGCTGCGTTTATCAGGGCTAGGGCGAACTTCTCAAGAGGCTGATACCTCGTCTCTGGATCTTTGAGGACTCGGCTGACGAAGTACACCGGTAGCTGCCGATCTCCTTCGTCTCGGACCAACACTGCACTTATTACTTTCTTCGATGCCGCGAGGTACAGAGAGAGGGGTTCTTCCTTTTGGGGGACTGACAAGGTTGGTAAGTCCCCGAGGTGGCGCTTGAGCTCCTCCAAGGCTAGCTCGTGCTCTCGTCCCCATCCAAATTCCGGTGCTTTCTTGAGAATTTTGAAGAATGTGAACTGTTTCTCGGCAGCCTTGGAGAGGAAACGACTTAGCGCGGTTACGCACCCTGTCAACCTATGCACGTCGCGGATAGTCCGGGGTACCTTCATCTCCTGCACGGCTCTAATCTTCAGCGGGTTGGCTTTGAGACCTTATGGTGAAATCCAGCACCCTAAGAATTTTCCAGATCGCACGTTGAAAGTGCACTTCTTTGGGTTCAGCTTGAGGTTCGCCTGCCTTAGTATGTTGAGCGTAGTTCGTAGGTCGCTCACCGCCGAAGCCTCTTCTTTACTCTTGACGACAATGTCGTCTACGTATACTTCGACAATCTTGCCGATATGATCTCGGAAGAGGAAATCGACCATTCGCTGGTATGTCGCCCCGACATTCTTTAACCCGAAGGGCATATATTTGAATGCAAAAATCCCGAAGCTTGTTGCGAAAGCTGTCATGATCGCATCCCCTTCATCCATTAGAACCTGATAGTATCCTTTGTAGAGATCGAGAAAGCAGAATACTTCGTGTCCCACCAAGGATTCGATCTTTTCATCGATGTTGGGGAGAGGATAGCAGTCTTTCGGGCAAGCTTTATTGAGGTCGGTGTAATCTACACACATCCTCCACTCTCCTTCTTCTTTCTTTACCACTACTGGATTAGATAGCCAAATCGGGTACTTGACTTCAAACAGAAGCCCTGCTTTCAACCATTGCTGCACCTCGTTGTAGATAACTTGATTTCGTTCGGCAGCAAATGATCGCCGTTTCTGCTTGACCGGGGTCGAGTTCGGGTTAATGTTAAGCTTATGCGTAATGATTTCCGACGACACCCCCGTCATGTCTGTTGGAGACCAGGCGAAGACGTCTTGATATTCCTTTAGGAGCTGGATTACTTGCATGCGTGTTTGAGGTCCCCCGGCAAAGCCGACCTTGACGACCTTCGCTGGATCTGTTTCGGATAGGGGAACCTGTTCCGCCGAGGTGTCTGAGATCGACGTCGTTTCTTCCGGCCCCTTGGGATACTTTGATTGCTATGCCTGGGGTTGACCTCGGAGAGCAACCTGCATGCACTCCTTGGCCTTTATCTGGTCACCTCGGACAGTAAGGATTCCAGCCGAGGTTGGAATCTTTAACAGCAGGTGGTAGGGCGAAATGATGGCCCTGACTGCATTCAGCCAATCCCGACCTAGTATGATGTTGTAGGGGGAGTTCGCTTTAACCACATAGAACTGAATCAGTTTATTGACGCTGGTCGGCGGGCTGCCAATGGCAACATCGAGCGCAATGGTCCCTTCAGGTCGCGTCTCTTGCTGCGTAAAGCTCTTGAGGGGCAGGGGTGTGGAGTTCACCCGAGCTGGGTCGAGGCCCATTCTATCCAAGCAGTGTTGGAAGATGATACTCACGCTGGCCCCACCATCGATGAATACGCGATGGACCATCTTGTTGGCCACTCCGACCAGTATCACCAGGGCGTCATTGTGTGGCATAGCTGTAGGTACAGGATCGTCCTCAGAGAATGTGACGGTTTCTCCATTCTTGAACCTCTTCTTCATTTGCTCCTCCCCCGATGGGACTGGTGGTCTGCGAGCTTCTGCCTTTAACTTAGTCTTTGTCATACCTGGGGGTAGTCCGGTGATGGTAGAGACCACTCCGTCGTACTGTGGTGCGTCGTACTGAGGGTCGTCATCATCCTCGTCTTGATCGACCTTAGCTCGCTTACTGTTTGGGGCACAGCGACCCTGTCCTCCTTTCCGTTTTCATTTCCTATTTTTCTTCCCCCCGGCTTCGTATCTCTTCATAGTTCCCTCCTGGGCCAACCTCTCTATCTATTCCGCGAGGTCGCGGCAATCCTCCGTGCGGTGCCCATGGTCGTCATGGAAGGAGCAGTGCTTGTTTCTGTCCCGAGGTTTAGACCCCGACATAGGACGTGGTTTAGTGAACCAGTCCTCGTGGAGTGCAAAAATCTCGGCATTCGTTTTTACAAAAGGAGGTCGTTGGGACAGTTCTGGTCCCACCCGAGGTCCAAGCCGGGACTGGATAGGTCCTGATCCGAGCCGGGACTGGATTGGCCCTCTTTGGAGGCGCTCATAAGCACTTCTCCGATCACGATCATTTCGTCCTCGATCCCCTTCAGTTCTCCTTTTCTCGGTCTCTTCTCGCTTCAATCGGTCCGCATCTTGGCCATCAGCGAACTGGTATACGATCCTCCACATCTCCTAGGCTGTCTCGGGTTTCTGTTTAGCGAGCTCTTGATTCAGGGACCCGGGAGCAACCCCATTTCGGAAGGCCGAGATGAGGAAGACATCGTCGATTTTATCGACCTTCAAGCTTTCCTGCATGAATCTGGAAGCGTACTCCCTTATAGATTCTTTGTCTTTTTGCTTTACCGATAGGAGGTAGGCTGTGTCTCGGCGAGCCTGAACCTTTGTATGGAATCTTTGCTTGAAGATTTTTTCCAAATAGGTCCAGGACCCCACGCTGCCAGTGGGGAGGCTGTCAAACCAAGCTCGGGCATAATCGATCAGCATCTCGGGGAATAGCTTGCACATGTGTTCCTCCCTGAGACCCTGGTTGTGCATGATGTACCGGAAACGCGTTGGGAAGTTAAGGGGATCATCCAGCCCATTGTAGGTCGGAATGTTTGGCAACTTGTACACCGTGGGGAGTTTGGTGTCAAGCAGCTCGTCGGTGAACGGGCAGACAAGTCGGGCTGGTTCCTTTTCACGTCGGTGTTGATTCCTCGTGATCGCGACTCGCTATAGCTCGGACTTCGGTGCCTTCTGGGGCTCCGAGGTCGCCTTTGGATATGATGTCGCCTGGGGCTACTCTGCGAGCTTGGACTCTGACGTCGAACTGAATCCCGCCGGATCGTCTTGCTCTCCTTTAGCTCCGGTTCCTGCCTCTCGATGTAGCGAGGAGCTTTAGGCAGAGATTTTTGCGTGGAACTCTCCCTAGCCTCGGGTATGGGAGACATCCGGGTCGTCGCGAGAAAGCGTTTGAAACGCTCCTTGTTCGCTTTAGCGACCCGGCCGCGGCGCGGCGTAGGTGGTGGCAAGGTCAAAGTCTCTGGAGAGACCATCCTCCTTCAACTCGGATCCTTTCGGCTCCGACTCGTCGTTGATTTCTTCGATGTACCCTTCTGGGGTATCACCCGTTCTGAAGGACTGTCCGTTATGTGTCCTCTGATGCCGATTTTGCGTCGGGTTTCTCTGAGGGATGTACTCTAGCGCGGGCATCCCTTCGGAGGAATTTCCTTCTATTGGGTCCCTGGCGTGTCTCTCCTTTGGAACCGAACTGTCTTTCTGGCGATTCTCTTGGCTTATGGGGCAGCTTTCTGCTTCGTTAGGATTCCCGCGTTGGCTTTGGGCCTCCCGCACGCTCTGTGATCGTGTTACCATCATAAATCAGCTACGAACGAACCGTTGATCTGTTCCCACAGACGGCGCCAATGATAGATCTAGGGTTTGCGAAAGTAGCTAAAAGAGACAATAACACGATGACACAAGGATTTACGTGGTTCGATCGATGTGATCTACGTCCACGGGAGAGAATATAGAGAGCTTTTATTATGCTTGAGAGTACAATGAGTATTGAATGTCCTACACCTCTAATCTTGCATCTATTTATAAGCCTTGAATTAAGCCCTAATCCTTCTAGGGATCGAACTCCTTATACATATCTAGTATTAAGTACATATCTAGTTTCTTAATACATGCATATCCGATTCCCGTTCGTGGTAGAATTCTATCTTCTCCCAAAGTAGGGTTTCGTTACTTGGTCTTCAAGGCAGATGTTGACTTTGTTTGGGCTAACTCATGGCAGCTTTCTTATATAGGCGAATAGCGCTTAGGTCGGGCGGGATGAGGCAGATTATCACAAATCATACAATACTAATATACTATAGTATAATGAAGAAATGATTAGGCAACCAGGTCATGGGCCGAACATAATAAAAGTAATGTTATTTTAATCGATTAGTTGTTATGTTGGAATTTGATTCCCATCAAGCTCAATCATGGGTTTATTTTCCGACCCGTTATTTATACGGGTACAGTATTGTTCTAGTTTTGAGTTTTGGCACGGTGGAATATTTATTAAATTGTTGTTGTAAGTGAAAAATCAACATCATATCGAAATAAAGCTTACCCAGAAAATGTGATTTCTCATTATTATCGAAAGCAGCTATATATTAGCAATGAGAATTACAGCATCTTGTGTTGTGTTTTCTTTTGTTTTCAATTCCCAGCCAATAAAGGCAACATAATTGAAATTACAGATGAGTAGAAAGCATAACAAGAATGAACAATGATGAATTTATGGAAAAAGAGAAGAAAAAGGAGATGAGATGAGATGATCAAGCAACGAGTTTCCAAGCAGAGGTAGCAAAGAGCGGCTTGGTATGCCATCCCAGCATCAAACAACCGTTATTCTCATCCACTCTATAGCCATCACCACCGCCAAACAACGCTAGCAACATGCTAGCCTGCTTGTACGCATTCGAGCCCAGGTGCAGCGCTTCGAACCCGGCCCCTCCGAACCGGGCTCGCCACTGACCCAACGTCTCGTGCCGCTCCACGCGGTCCGCCCCCTCGCACGCCACCACATTGCATATCTGCCTCCCCAAGTAAACCTCGCTCATCACTTTGTCTTGATCGCCCCCTCCGCCGCAGCTCTCCAACGAATCGAAAAGCGCCGAGTAATAATGAAGCGCCTCCGTGAACCGCTCCGAGAAAGCAGACCCATTGTGATTAGCCTCCTGCTCCACCACCGTCACGATCTCCGGCTTCAATTCTCTCACTACTTGCAGCACCTTCTCGATAGCCCCCGCTCGTGCCAGCAATGGATGCAGCTCGAATATCGAATTCACCGCCACCGTCTCGCCTTCCCTTATGTCCACCAGCGCCGCACTCAGATCGGCCAAAGAGTTCGCCACGAACCCTCTATACTCCAACTCCACATTGATAGTTTCGGCTAATTGTGCTAATTTACGCCCCACTTCTTGCAAATGGTCCGTGTTGTCGTGTGATGGCGGCCCAACCGCCGTCAACCGGAAACTAGGCGGCCCGCCGGGCCTCAGGGCCAAGGCTTGCAGAAGGGGCGGCCACTGCATCCCCTGTTTCATGCTGAAATCAATCACGTGAACTCGATTTTTACCGGCGAAAGCTTCCAGAATTGCTTGATTTGCAGTGAAATGTGCGAATTTGAGATAGGGGCAGGTCTCGTAGAAGTGCATTTGCAACAAATCGGTGAAGGCAGATTCCTGCTGATTTGTGGTGGGATACAATCTGTAAATTCTCCGAGCCAAAGCTTCGGCGAAATAGGTAGCCACTTTCCGCATCGCCCCTGCCTGCGACACCGCTAAAAATCCGATATTTTTTACCAGAGCTTCAGCCAATTTGAAATTCTCTTGCTGTACGGCTTCCGCGCAGGCCATCAAGGAATGAACGAGTCTGATACCATTCTCCTGCGAGTCAACCAGGATAACCGACCGCGTCGACTCGAAAAACGACTCACTCGCCGGCGAAACTTTCAATTTCTTGGGCAGCGGCGGCGGGCAGGGTTTGGTTCTAGGGTACACGGCTTTTCCCCGGATTGCGATAAGATCCGACCCGAAATCCGAGTCGACCACCATTTGGGTGGAGCTGTTGACGCTACTGCTATCGATGCTGGTGACGGTTGACGATTCGAGGAAAGGATCGGAGGAGGAGGGGTCGAAATCCGGCAGGGGGGGATTGAGGCCGGAAATCATGGATTCGAGCCAGGAGGAGAGATCGGAAGGGTTGTAGTGGGTGGTGTCCGAGACGAGCTGCGAGAGGCCGTCTTCTTCAACGCTGTCCATGACTTGCTCCAACTGTTGGATCTTTTGCGCCACCTCCGCCATGTCGGAAGACTTGACCTTGTACCCTAAAGCGGCAAAGAGTTCGTCATCGGCGTCGCACGACCACATCTTAGCTTTGCTGGAGATCGAGGAGCTGCAGCTGCCGCTGCTCGGAAAATTATCTTGATTCATAGCCTCACGTTTCATCCTCTCCAGTTAATTCCTTTTCTATCTTTTATATACTTTCTGGGTTTTCGGCGGCCAAGAGATTACAAGAAACTATGGTGAAGAAGAAAAACAAGGAAGAAGAATCGGGGATTGGAGAAGAGGTGCTTGGTTTTTCACATATGGCCTCTGATTGTGAGCAGTTCAGACATGAGAGAGAAAGAGAGAACACTGTATGTGTGTGTGTGTGTGTGGTGTGTTGGGGAGAGAGAAAACTTGATGCTATTGGGGGCTACAATAATAGTGGTACGAATGAGAGAGAAAGCGAGAGAGAGAGAAAGCGAGGGGAGGCTCGTGAAGGTGGGGCGCGACCTTCAAAACTGAATACTATTACACTCGACTGTACATAAACATAAATAGATCAACTAGTAAAGATGAAATTTGCGTTCTCTCTTTTTACTTGCAGTGAAAATTGGCAACAGAAATACAATTGATAGTTATTTCGAAATTTTCTGCTACTCCTCATTTCCATATATATTACTCCCTCCATTAATTATATAAAGTTTCATTGTGTTGTGTGCTAGACATTGAAATTAATAAAATTGTTGAAGTTGTTGCGAATAAAATAAAAAGTATAATTTGAAGGGTAGTGTTAAAGCTACAATTTGTGGAATAAAAATACGATTTGTAGGAATAAAAGAACAATAAATTACAATTTGTATGATAAAAATAGAATTTGTATGGTTCATATACTACTAGAAAATTGAGCTATTAGGACACGTACATATGTCATAACAATAACCTTATTAATGCATTTCCCCTATCATGACGTTTTTGGTAAATGTCATCTATGACAGTGTAACGATAGGTAGTGTAATGTCTGGTAATCTTTTGCTGCACTTTGAATACATGTCACTATAGGGTGAAATGTAGTGATAGAAGTTCTGTTGCAGCACACTTAGACGTCATAATAAATCTCTTATCGTGGCACTAACTTGTGTGGCAAAAGACTAAATTAAATATGTAAATATAAAAATACGAAAATGTATGATATTATTATAATTTTATATTTTTTATTATTTACTTGCCATATTTTTATATTATTCTTTTATAATTTTTTTTTTTGCAACAATGTGTATCAAATTTTAACTGTACGTATGAAACGAGAATAAAAGTAGGCGAACTTGGGCATGGAAAATTAAAAAATTCAATAAAGAAAATATTATATTTGATATATAAATTCTTACAAGATGTCTCAAATTTATATGATTCTATTTAATACAAGATGATAATTTAAAAATAATAATTAACACTAGCTCCAATCCAATCCAATAGTATATGTCAAGTCTCCAACTAGGCATTGCCTGCACATAAAAAAAATTGAGATTATAACAAATTTGTTGTGTAAAAAATAAACTAATAAACGCTGCTAGAACTAAACCATTTGCCCATTTGTCCAATTGAAGCACAATAAAGAGATATATATTTATGAAGAGATTACCTTTACTGTAGAATCAAGAATGTGCTTTGTCTTCTCTAACCTAAGACATAAACCACCAAGAGTGTCTGAACAATCATATAGTACTAAAAACAAGGTAAACTAGAGCCATTTAGTGAATCAGTGCTTTGAAAGCTGAACTACCACAATAGTTAAAATTTTCTATTTACAAATTTGATCGCAACAACCTATTCCTTCATAAAGGACCTGCAATTCGAAGATAACTCTCGCCTATACTACATCAGACACCATCTACTTTTGCAGCACCATAGATAGTAGAATTGAGCTTTAGAAATATAAGATGCAAATATAACTCCACAAGTTTTTCCTTCCTAGAGAAGTAGACACACACCCAATATTAAAAAAATACCAAAATCATATAAGTTATGAAAAATATATAATATAAGCATGTCACTCAAAATTTGTAAAATGGGAAATGAAGCAAGAGGTTGATGATGCAAGAACTTACAGCACACTCAATTGTTCAAGTTCATTTATGTATTCCATCAGTAACATCTGTATTGTCATAATTTTCTTGCTTGAGAATATAAATGGAACTCTTCAGCATTATGAGCCTGCAAGAGATTATATCGGCACAAATTAGACTTATTATTCATGCATTGGGAACATTTTATAGTTAAATACTGTAAAACTAAAATTCATTTACGGAACAAGCTAAATATGCAACGAACATAAGCTATATGTACCTTTGCAAATAAATCTTGAAATTTTTCAAGAAGGATTTTATCTTAAGCCGTGCACACTGAAACCAAGAGGTTCTTCTCAGATGTTTAATCGACTCAAAGTTATCACACTTGTTTTTCCATTTCTCTTGTAACACCATATGGATGCAATTACACAACTTCCAAGATAATGTCTTCTCATAAGTACCTTAGATTTCTGAAAGTCGAGAATAAATTTTTGTAGAAACAAATATTTTTCATATAGCAAAGTGCAAAAACCATCAAAGAGTTGCTGCAAAATGGGAAGAATGTTTAGTCAGAGGAAGCTCAATAAGGTCTACATCTAGCAGTATGGGGTTACCTTTTGTAACTACATGCATGCATTTGAAAGTAGCATGCTGGTTCTTGCTAAATGAGATGTAAAAAAAATAATAAGAAACAGAGAACAGTCGAATCACCTCTGTCTTAGGCTTAGTTGTCAAAAAAATTACCTCACCTTTTGGAACTTTTTTGCAGAATTCAACATAAAAACAATTTAAGCTTTTCCACATATTTTGTCAAACCACCCTGCAACATTAAGTCCATTGCTTGATATGACCATAATGCCAAACTTGTAACAAAAAAAAAAAAGAGGAAGAGCATTCCAAAACTTTGCAGTCGCTCAGTCAACTTATTAACTTAATTACAAGCGCAAGTTGAAACTGTAAAAAGTTAGGCAACTTTCAAATGATCAACTTGAGACTAGGTTGGATTCAAATAAATGAAATGGAAACAACCAAAACTTAGAGAATATTGTTCTTTTAGGAGCTGAGATTTCACACAAATTAAACATAAAAAAAAATATTTAGCAGAAAACTGCACGAATTCAGGTTGATTTGTGCCTTCAGTCAATCATTATATCTGGTATATAAACATAAAATGTAATCTTTAGGTTGACTTGATGGCATTCATCAACAAATAAAAAAGGAAGATATCTTTAACTATTTATGATCTACGACTTAGTTGTATCATTTATGACATTACAACTAAATCGAAAATGAAAATATAAAATCCTATCAAATTATCAATCAGTGGGAAGCTAATGAAGCATACCCAAAACACAATTGATAGTAGGAATACAATGAACCAAAAATGCTAGCACACAAATCAGTTTTACACAACTATACTTCAGCAAGTTCCCAATTCTATAATGATGTAGCCATGTATTGAATGTTGATTAAAAAAAGGAAACTGTTCAAGAAAACAAAAAAAAAAGAAAACAAAAGGATGATACTGGCATACCAATTTCAAATTATGTTAGGAAAACAACACAATACAATAAGATGACATAAATTGCAAGATGGTAAAATTATACCAGTCAATGCCATTCACCAAGTCCAACGGCCTTCTTGACAACGACATGCAGCCCTAAACGAACACTCTTCGTTCTATTATTCTCAGTTTTACAATAATCTTTGTATGCCTCAGAAGAACAGAGAGCTCTTCATCCCCACTCTCCTCGCAGAATGGTGGACAAAATAACGCTGAAGACAAACCACATCAGAAAGTTAAGGTTTTAAGCAACCTCTAAGAGCACCCACAATGGGAGACTCCCAATATTTTAGAATACTTTATGCACTTTTTGTGGCACCTCAATGATTGAGAGACCGGTCTCTAAATCGTCCACAATGGGGTAGGTCTCTCACCCCGGTCTCTGACCTAGGTCTTTCATTATTTTAATTATATTTTAATATTATTTTTATGTTTTATATTTATTTAGAATAATAAAAATAATTATAATTAAAATATTACGAAATAATTAAGAAATAACTAAATTGTATTTGAAACATTGGAAAATTACAATACAATTTGGAATTTAAAAACGAAAAATTAAATACTACGAAATATCCTACTGACAAAACCCCATTTCTTCTCGAGCATCATGCAAACTTTGCGGTGATTTTCCAATACATCCGGGTCCATATCTTTCGTTCGCCTCGTGTAGATATCGTAGGCGGTCTCTAATTTAGATGAGCGTTTGATCTCTCTAATTTCTTGAGTGATGCGCTCGAGTTTGTCGTCTTGGACGTCCACGGCCTTGCCCTTTCCCTTTCCTTTTTTGGCCGACTTCTGTCCCAGTGGTCGGGAAATCCTCGAAGACTCCTCGGTTGCAGATTCAGCGTTGCTCGGATTGCTCGAATGGCTTGTGTAGCTCCCGTCCTCTCGATTCTTCGTTCTTTTCGCCGGTTGTGTCGGGACGTCTGGATTGATGAAGTTGGGCAGATCTTTCACTACCGCCCACGGCTTATGTTTATTGAAATTCTTCTTCGTTTCCCTATAGAAGCCATCCTCAGCCAAGTGGATGAGATCGAGGTCGCTTTGCCCGCTTCCATGCGCCCTCTGTGCTTTTACGTATTCGGCATTGAATATTAAAATTTCCTTCTTTGCGCGTTTCCACGCCTGCCGAAGATGTTCGGAATCCCTCGCCGGTGTGCCTTCAGGCCGTATGTCGTTGTAGCGCCTTCCAATTCGCCGCCAAAATTCACCTAGCTTCTGATTATTGGCGACGATGGGGTCAAGACCGATGTCCACGTAGCATCGGGCGAGGCACTCCAATTCGTCGTTGGAATAATTGACATATTTTCCCCTCGTTGTACCGGAGGTTGTTGTCGCCTTCTTTTTCCCCTTTCCCTTCCCCTTTGTTGGAGGCGGCGACGGTGGAGGAGAATTTTGCTCCTCTTCCTCTTCTTCTTGCTCATCATCGTCGTCGTTCAAGTTGAAAGATTGAAACTGACGATATGCACCGAGCGGCGTGGAGAAAGATTGAAAGCCGCCACCGGGCGGCGTGGAGAAAAGTTGAAAACAGCCACCAGGCGAGGAGGAGAAAGGTTGAAAACCGCCACCGGGCGAGGAGGAGAAAGGTTGAAAACCGCCATCAGGCGAGGGCGATGAGGAGAATAGTTGACGTTGCGGGATAGAATTTGGGGATGGCTTGTTGGATTGCGGAGAATTTTGCATATACGGGAACCCGCTCGGTTGTTGATACCCAAACCAATTGTTGAATTGAGCATCTTTGTCACCCATTTTTTGATTAAGAAATGATAATTTGTGAAATAAAATGGAGGAAGATGGAAATGGAAGAAGATAGAGATTGTAGGTAGAAAATGTGTGATTTGAAGTGTAATAAGATGTGGTATTTATAGGTAGAAAATGTGGAAAAAAAAAGTAACCGTTTTTTGATAAATTTAGCCGTTGCATTATTATTAATTTTTTTTAATTGTAACAGAAAAAAAATAATAAAATAATAATTACCCAGGTCGCAACCTCGGGCGCAAGCCCGACCTGGGGTGCGACTTGGTCGGTTGCCACAATGGGAGAGACCGGGGGGGGGCAGTCGATAGGGGCGGTCGCAGGGCCAGCGACCGGGCCCTTCGACCGCCGTTATGGGTGCTCTAAGAGGGCACAACACGAACGCAATTGCTCACGAAATGATAAAATAAAATCTGCCAATAAGTCTTACGCGATAAATTACAACAATATTTCAGAATTGAGTTTAGGATCAATGAAATGCTAAAGAAGCATAAGAGTACATCAAAGTTAACAAGAAATTGAAAAAATAAAATTAAAAATCAATTAGAGTAAAGGGATACCATAATAACAACCAATTACAGAAGTTAAAAGGGTTTTGCTGAGACTGCGGAGCCCTAGTGGCTAGTATCCGTGCTTCCGCTTCACCGATTTGAGAAGGCTCGGCTGAATTAAAAAAGAAAAAATAGAGAGAAGGTGAGAGATGGAAGTATAGACTCATAAAAGCACGGAGAGAGTAGGCAGTTCGACGGCGTATGTTGAAACAAGAAGCCAAAAGAGAATTCTGGCAAGGAAAGAGGGGAATCAAAATTAGGGATGTGTTGGCGGGAGAGAGAGTTTGTGCCTTCGTTCATCAGTGGAGGAGTGGGCAGTTTCTCCACCAAGTCGATTTCCTTTTTTTAATTTTACAGTAGGAAACAAATTATTAGAGGGAGTATATTGGAGCTGAATTTTTCCTTTTGCCGCTAAATTCATGAATAAGTACAATTGATATCTTGTTTTATATTCCTTTTAAAAAATATTTTTTAATTAGTTTAAATAATATTTTTAAATTAATGTAATATAATATTTAAATAATATTTTTAAAATTTTAGTATTTTATTGTAGGTTAGTTCTTTTCACCAATTTTCATTTATTTCCCTTTACCATTCTATTTTTTCTAAAACGTCTCATACATTTTTCTTGGATTATGACATATGACATAAGCGTAGCATAATGCATGGTATCATGGCATTTATTTTGAAATGCCATATCAACTTTTCATATATATGTAATAACAGGTCGGTGTAGTAATTGATTACTTATTGTTACATCTGCTAAAAATGTCACAAAATTAGTGTAGTAATAACTCAATTTTCTAGTAGATATCAATGGCAAAAATAGGTAAATATAGGAAAGAGAGTGGAGAGTATGATAGTATAAAAAAGGAACTAAAACTTTTTTTTATGGACAAATAAAAATGGGTAAGTAGGAACTTTATATAGTAGATGGGGAGAGTAGGTTTTTGTGGCATTTTGTGCAATTAAAAGTAAAGTTGATTGTGTTTATAATGTATAGTGGGTATGAAACTTTCCATTTATGATACATGCCAATTGAAGTGAGACAACCAAATAAGACAAGCGGGCCAATTGAAATGTAACGGATGGAGTTATATATTTACCATTACTCGGTATATCATATATACACCCAAATATTATCAAATATTGATTATATTAATATTTGACACTTTTAAGTGAAATTTTGTTCTCAAGATCTCGAACGAGTCCATGTCTCTTTCTTTAACGCGTAAGATAAAAATTAACATTTCGTCTCTTTAAACTAAAATGATAGACGACTAATGACAATGACGTTTATTTCGTATGCTTCAAATTCCATTGCCAAATATTATTTTACTTCAAAATGTTTTCTTTTTTTATTAGAGAATTTCATCCCATTAGTTATCTCGATATTTAATGGTAGAAAGTATAATGGCACGAGCTTTAAGAAATTGTAGTAAAGTGTATTGTGAGTGGAGAATGTATCCAAAAAAGAAAAGACATGTTTTTAAGGAATAGAACAAAAAGAAAATTTAGGCATATTTTTATGGGACGAATGTATAATTTTTAAGAGTATTAATATATTTTTCTAGTGAATAAGAATCGTGTTGGTTTATTCAATATATTGAAGGAACTAAACTATTACATTATGGATAAAAAATTGTGGAAAGAAGGTTAATATTTGCTTAGTTTCTGGGTTAACCACTTTATAAAGTCAACTACCTGCATTTAAATAGATCCTAAAAAAAAGAAAAAAAAAGGATTGCTTACTGTAGTAGGAAGTAGATTAGCTTCAATAAGTTTTTAATAAGCTACTATTTGACAATTTAACTTTATTAAACGGACCCGATTTGCACATTTTTGTCTCCAGTCAATTAGTAAAATTAAATAAATGGGCGTCTAGGTATTTAAAATACTACAGTCAATTTATAAAAGTAAGAAGTCCTAATTTTTTCTTGTTCATAAAAAAATATGTAAATACTAGGAAGTGCTATTGAAAATTATATTAAAAAAATTGATAAATGAAACAGTTGATTATGTGAATTTTTTTTCACAACCGAATGTTATAGTTTCTCAACTTAAAAGTTATTAATCAAATTTGACATTAATTGACTGATTTACTATATGATTAATGTATACTGGCAAGAGCAATTTAAATTGTGATTTAGGGATAACTTTCGAGAAATTCTGGAAAAATGCACTGAGTGAGGCTGAGGTTGTAGTTGTATGCAAAAACGTGCAAGAATTATTCCGATGCATTTGTTTGTTCAATTTCCCCGAGAAATGCTTATGCATAAACTGTTACTATTTAATTTATTAATTATACTCTAGTTTTATTCTTGGTTAAACATGCAAGATACAAATAGGTGTATTTATTTTTATCACAATTTAAAATTCAAATTGATAAAAACATCCATTGTTCGCGAGCTTCACTCTCAAGTGTCCACGCTCGAATTAGATTAAGCAAAAATTATAAGTCAATTCCTCAGTCGATAAGAATTAGGACATCAATATTTATCTCTCTTACAAAGGGGGAAAAAGGTCTGAACTCTGAAGAAATAAATCCCTGGAGTTGATGTAATAACTCCTATTGTATCTATAAGTTCTTGCCTAATTAGATCTTGTCAATAGATTGTTTGTAGGGATGGCAATGGGTCGGGTTATGGGTATCCGACTTTACCAAACCTTTATGGGAAGAGTTTGGGAATTATTAATTGATTTTGGGACGAGTTTGGGTAAAAACATTCAAACCCGTAATAGGTTTGGGTCGGTTTGGAAAATTATTTACGGGTACTCGCTACCCAAACCCATTTATATATACATGTAAGTAACAAAATATTATATATATATATATAATTATAGATATTAGTATAAATATTAATAATTTTAGGGTTTTATATTATTTTGTTTAACTCGCATTACCGCATAAAAAGAATTAATAACTTTAGTAATTAAATTTGTTTTATATAATTTATATTAGTATAAATATTAATAATTTTAGGATTTTATATTATTCTAACCCATATATAATTTAATTTAATGAAATTTTCTATTTATACTTATGTTAAAATTATGTTTATAATATTTTGTTATTTCTACTATTTAATATTGATGTTTATGTTCTAGTACATTCGGGTTTTAGCGGGTATTACCCAACGAGTTTAGATCAGATACAAATTTTAAAATGATTTTTTAATCGGATTTGGAACGGGTATGAGTTAAGAAAATTTTAATGAATTTGAATTTGGGAAATATTTAATGAGTGGGTACCCGACCAATTGTCATTCATAATTGTTTGGTTTAAGTAAATAAATGATAATAACTTGAAAGTGACATTTTTAAATACAAAGATGAAGGAAATGAGAGACTATTTCTATATGCGCGCAACGGTTTCTTATAAGTGTAGGCACGTTTTTTTTTTTTTTTTTTTGAAAGGGAAAAAACTTATATTAATTGGAATCGGACATTATAATACTCAAGAGCCACGAAGGCCACTTCTCTAACCAATATATAGCTTTATCTAAGCTTTTACCAAAACAAGCTAATTTGTGAAGCTAATAGTCATTTTAGGACACTATCTTTTACTCATTTCAAAACAAGGCCAAAAGTTTGCAGGCCGGGAAAAGTAGGCCAAATAGCCCTGAGATTGTTTTGCAGACCATTTTAAAGCCCAGACTCACCCATTTCATTTAAATCCTTATACATCCAAGATAAAATCTATAAAATACTCAAATTTATCATTTTTTATGGAGATAAATAATGCAACACTTATCAAGCCCATCACACTTCCGTATAAAAACTCTAAGCATACCAACTTCATACCTTTTGACCGTAATGCTGCCGGATAAATATCCGCCGGAAGTTTTAGGGACCCCGTCCAACCACACGATCGCAACTGATGGTTTCCAGACGCAGACTCCTTCAGCAACACTCAGCACAGCCTTCGATCGTTTTCTACCCGAGGCGTAGAGTACTTAATTGGTATACAGAGAATAATCAGACACTGGAAGGGATGAGCAAAAGCCCGAACTTTATTTAGGAATTATATAAAATTTATTACAACATAAGTATATCTCCTTTTGGAAGGAGACAAACTTGTTTAGCTACCTATGGTAGCGGGATTGAAATACATAAAACTAAAGACACGAATATTAAAGACTTACGAACTATGACAATTTTATTTTGGAGAGAGCAGAGAAGATGTTCTGTGGATTTTTTTTTCAATGCTCTCTTCTGTCTTGGTTTAAATAGAGGTCTGGAGTGACCTCTCATCCTTCAATAATTGCCTTGGATACTCTTATCCTTGGCCAGGTTGCTTTCACGTGAATCGGGTCCTCCATTATTGGATACAAACAACCAACTTTCGGTGTGAGGTCATTTTCATGTGACTAATGGACCATTTTCTTTTAATGGTAGTGGTCTTCCTGTAGCTTTACCCATCTGTCACTTAGTGGGTAATTCATGTTCATCCACCCACTATTGTCGTTTTCTTTTTAGTGGATGGTTTTCCAGCTCAGCGTTACATGACTCCACCAACTTGTGTCGGGAATCTACTTTTTTTCCGAGACCCTGGGCATCCTTGCTTTTGGCAGCACCCCGTGCTCTGTGTGCTCGTTGGATCGAGCCTTCTCTTTGCCTCTTCTGGGTAAGAAGCCTTTCCCGAATTCTGGTTCCTTCTTGTTCTGACAGTCCGAACAAACACGCTCAGACCAGTTTCCAAAATGAGCCATGTTGCAGTATTTGCGATGAGTTTCTTTGCTCGTCGCAATCTTGTTTTCCCAAAGCAAAGTCCTCTTTCTTTCGAAAGCCTTTTCTGCAAATCTTGTCGATTTTCATGTCATCATATTTAACAGGAATGATCCGTTCATCGAGTTCTGGAAGAACTTAAACGGGAACTTAACTTTATCCATCTCTATGAGACAGACCCATAATCCCCATGCTCTTCTAGTTGAGATGAGGTCATCTAGAAATGTAGAGACTAGAATAGTCTCTTTCTCTGTAGGCGCCTTGATTTTTTCGAGGGTACGTCCATCTGGTCTCCGAAGCCTAATATAGTGGAAGACTTCATGGTTACCTTTTTCTACTGGTTCTGACGCTGCACTGATGAAATACAGCTCCAAAATATCACCTCGGCTAAGCTGTGGATTGTTAGCCCAGGTATCATACACCGCTTCTTGAATCCATTTGGGTAGATTCTTGATTTCAATGAATGATGGTGATGTTGTATAAACCGAGGCAAGCGCCCCAAATTCATACCATCTCTTAACTTTGTGTGGATCTGAATTTGGCATCATCCACACCCGAGGATACTTCCCTGAGACATCAAGCCTTATTTTTTGTGGGTTGATTTCCGTCCTTGTATGGAGCTTCTCCCAGTTAACTTGATAAATCTGCCAAAAAGAAGAAACTTCAATCTTATTAGTATTAATCTTAGAAGTGCCAGTAATTGGCCTAAGATTAATCTCTCCCTCTTTTACCACAGAGGTGCCGGGTTGACATGATGGTTCAGAGTGTGACCTCTGAATATCATCTTCTTCTTGGGGCAATGGTTTCGAAGAGACCACCACCTTAGAACTTGGGCAAGAGATATTAGAATCCTCTGCTACAGGTTTAGAGCCCTGTACTCGAAACTCTTCTTTCACTAATGGATCTTTGGCCACCAGAAGGATCGGTGTTTGGCATGCAGTCCAGAGTTGACCCTGTGACCGTATGCAAGCTCGTATTCTCTCGGTGACTTTCGTCTTGTCGAGAGATTGCAATCTTCCTGCTTGTTCAGCATTCAGAACGCACTCGTCCCACTCTCCCGTTAACATCTCCAGATTTTCTCTGAGATGCCTATGGGCCAGTAGAATGGAGTTCACATCAGTTGGCTCCATCTCTTGTTAAAAAATCTGCAAGAACATTTTCCTGAGATTTCACAATGACAATATCAAAAATATAATATTGACATTCAGCTTGCCATCTAATTAATCTAGCCTTTTCAGGCTTAGATTTCATCTTGTTTCTTAAGAAAGCCTTAACCTGTGTGTTATCGACTTTCAAATTAAATTTCTTTGCTAATAAAAATAAAGGCCATTTTTTAAACGCCTTTCGAACTGCAAAGAATTCTTTCTCGTTGATGTGCCATCGCACAGCTTCATCTTTTGAGAATAAACCACTACAGCATCTGCATGGTTCTTCTCCATTAGGAGTGATTTTGGTCAAGACCGCTGCCCACCAATAATCACTTGCATCTGTGTATAGGACCAAGTCGTCTTCGTCCTGCAGTATCGAGAGTTTTGGAAGATTTCTGCAAACCTCTTTTAACTCCTTCATTCCTTGTCGATGTTCTTCAGTCCAAATGAACAGAACATCATTTTTCAGTAATGAACTAAAAACTTTTCTATATTTCGCGAGATTCTTAATGAATGATCCCGCAAATTTAACAACCCCCAGAAAGCTCTGAAGTTGTTTCTTTTCTTTCAGATCTTCAGGAAAATCCTGGACCTTCTGAACAATATGGTCATGTAGAATAATTCCTGCTTCATCGATCTCGATACCCAGAAATTCCATTTTTCGAGTTGCAACGACTGCCTTTTCGGACAGTACTAAACCTTCTTTATAACAAATATCTGCAAAGATCTCAAGATGTTTGATATGTTCTTCCATATTTTTTGATGCAATTAAAATATCATCAATATAGACGAACATAAAAGAAAAATAATCTTTAAACATATTATCCATCTTTCTCTGAAATATTTGAGGTGCATTAGCTAACCTCATTGGCATCACGATCCAAACATAATGCCCTTGTGGAGTAGAGAAGGCTGTAAACTTCTTACTCCCTTCCTCCATGCGAATCTGGTAGAAACCTGACTTGTAATCAAACTTAGTGAATACCTTAGCATTTCTAATGCAGTTAATAAGGTGTTCCCTACTAGGGATAAAATATCCATCAAACTCTAGAATCTCATTAATTCCTTTGTAATTAATAACTAATCTGGGTTTATCTCGTTTGATCTCTCCATGATTTCTTACCAGAAATCCGGGACTGCTGTAAGGAGAGTTCCCTGGTTCGATCAACTTTAAATCAAGGTGTTCATTGATTATCTCATATATCCTGTTGATCTTTGAGGTTCATTAGGATTGGAGTATCTAACAAACTCATACTCCTTATTTGGCTTTACCTTCAAGGTTGCTTTGAGTTTATTTTTATCCCACCATGCCAAAGGATTCTCATTGTAACTCCTTTTAATCTTCCTTTTGACATCTTCTAGGGACACCTGCATTTCTTCCCTAATATCTTGATGAGATATTAAGGATGCCTTGAGGATCTGGACCTCTTCATCTTTGAGATCATTTTCTCTGATACAGCTTAGCACTGCTTCGCTGAATTTCCTTTGATCCTTCATTTTTGGGTGTCGAAGTTTTCCTTCATCACCACGCTTGCTGTGAAAACTCAATGGTATCTGGCGATTAAAAGCCTCATTCAGCCTCTGGACAATGATTTTGTGATTGCAAATGGTTGTGAACACCAATTGCATTCTTTCATTATCGTGCATGTATCTCTTGAACATCTGTAGGAAATTGTTTCCTAACAGAATATCTGCACCTGTATTATGGAAATAAATTGGTGGAGTTTTAACCTTATACCAATGTGTACCTCTGGCTCTGCCAATTAGAATTTCCGTCTCTTTTACTTCTTTAGCCAAGAGCAAAATCTTCTTTGAAAAATCTCTTCCTGCAATTCAGGGTAGATCATCTTCTACCTCTGCTGGGAAGACTCCTCGTTTTGCAGTACAAATTCTTGCACCTGAATCAATATAAGCAGCAAAATATTGTGCCTTATATTTTTTATATAACATCCCTATAGAGATTTATATGGAGAATGGACTTGTCATTCGATTAATAGTTTTATCCCATTAATCGTGATTTCCATTCTATCTTCTTTATTTGCCCAGGGTTTGTGATCCTCAAGAAAATCCAAACCCAATAGCAAGACTGCTTCCCTTCTAGCTCTGCCCTTGATCTCCATCACTTTTCCCCCAATCTCCAGGGTACCTTTGTAATGATTGATCTCCGGCTGCTGTAGATAGTAAAGAACATTACAAGAGAAGTTGGTTTTCCACCTTGTAGTGTCGAATTTCACTCTTACTTTTCACCATCCATCGGGACATTTCCGATTTACTAGAACTTTGTTACTCTGAGATATTTGAGGTTGAGCTTCTCGAATGACACTCCGACTCCTCCCATATGGCAAAGACATAATTCTGTCTTCTTGGAAGGATAATCTTCCTGAAGTTATCCTGAGACTTTGATCGTGTCTCATGACTTCTCTATCTCGGATTTGAATATCAACATTTCTTAACCGAGCAATTTCCACTCTATCAGGACAAACTGCTATTGTCACCTTGTTGAAGATACCTGGTATCTCAATGAACTTCTTTCCCAGAAATAACTCAGTGTGATGTGAGTTGGAAAGAGCATATGATACCTGATAAGTAATGGAGTAAGGCCTATTTCCTTCCTCCAATAGATCCTTGCGTTTAAAGTCCTGATAAAGCGTCAGAGCTTTACTGAAATGGGTATCATTAAGATTGTAGGCAATCTTTGGATAGATGATTTCCACTACTTGTCCTGCACAAAGATCTCCTGCAATTGTTCCCAATACAGAATTCTTTAAGTTTTTAACTCTTTTATCGCAAATTGCGATATCAATCGGCGCATGTACTCCTATAAAGAGAGCCAATTTTAACATCAACTGGATTGCTCCAATATGGATCTAGTTCATCTTTTCAGCGACTTCGGGCTTCATTTTTGATAGATCTTCCCTGATGTCACTAGCTGGAATCAACTGCATCTACACTTGATTCCCTGTAAGCTCTATAGGAAACGACATTTCTAGTTTAGTATTTCCATAGACGATTTGTTGTTGCCTGCTCCTTATATTAAAGTTCCTCAGAACTTGATCTATGTTACTGGCTAAAAAGCCTTGATACTTTTGTATATTCAGACTCTTCTTCATAATCTTGTCAATCAGATTTTGAGAGAAGTTGTATGACTGGAGAATTCCGTCATGTCCTCTTTCTCCTGATGAACAATTTCTGGATCAGCCTGACTCCGATCTAGTTCCATCAGACCATTCAGAATCTTCTTCGCTGAAGACTTCTTCTTGTTCATATATACTCTCATCCGAGGATATATCTTCGAACTGATATACTTGTATCAGTTCTTGGTAGTAGATGGCATCTTCGATATCCGGAGTGGATTCGAATTTGTTGATGCCTCTTCTTTCGTTGTCTGGGCAATTTGTGGAAATATGCCCCTTCGCACCACACGTCCAGCAGTTGCAATCCTTGAAACTTTCATTAACTCTAGTGTGAGTTCTCCTGAAAGTTTTCTTGGCAGGTGTCCTGTAAGATCTGGCCTTCTGTCTTGACCATCTGGTTCTTGGTTTCCAAGAATTTCTTTTTGGATCTCCACCTTTATAATAGGGCTGAAACCTATTTTTCTTGCTTCTTTTTAGCCTCGGTGGGTCTTTCCCGATGATCATTGGTAGATCATCGTTATCACAATTTAGAGAAGCGTATTTGCCAATTCTTCTCAATTTCTTCATGTTCATCAGAGCTGTAGCCTGTTGACACCATTCTGAGAGCTTCTGATGTACATATGACATCATTCTTGCAACATTTTCAGGATCTCCTAGTTCGTAATTTCGAATCGGCATCTCCTTCCATGGACTTGGAAATTTCGTAAAGAAAATTTCCAATGCAACTCTATCATCAACTTTAGATTGATGTTGATAGAGAGAAAAAAGCTGTAGAAACTTGTTAAACGATTGTTGGTCCAAGACTGCAAGTCTTAGATTATACAATGCCATCAAGTATTTCTTTCTTTTCTCTTCATCAAATCCTTCAAAATATCCTTCTCCCAGAAAATGGCTTTTAATAATGACAACCATATTCTTAACATGTTCGGTGAAATTTTCACCTTCAAAACATGAATTTTTTATGTCAAGAGATATGTTTTCCCATGTTATCTTGACAACTCCTGCAAGGCTCATCTCGAGGATCCTTACAAAAGTAATCTTGTTTAAATCGAGAGTTACTGCTGCAATTCTCATAGCTGACGTCCATTCATCAATTACGGACTCACGATCCTTGAAATTGACTTCATCAATATCAAGCATAACTCCGTATGGATGGATTGGATCCAAGGTAGCTTTACCAACGGGGGTATCCTGTATTCTGGGTTGGGGCCTTCTTGCCCTGATCCGCTTTTCTGCCATGTATGCATCGTTCGGAGTATGTTGGTCGTACCTTACTCCGGTTTGAAACTCCTGGTTTAAACTCATGGCCTCTGGTGCATTTTGAAAATCCTGTTGATTTCCAATAATAGTTCCTGGTGGAAATTGATTTACCGGTTGTGGTATGGGGATCACATCCTGGTTCATCTTTAGATCCACTACTGACATATTAGCAAAAGATTTTGCTAACTCCTGGAGATCATCCAGATTTATCCTTCCGAGGTTACTCATTTTTTCTTTTCTCCTCGAATCATTCTCTTCAATGCCTCTACATTTGGATCCTTCTTGATTTCCCCCACTGGTAATGGATAAGTGGGCTCGTTGGGAAAAAGATTTCTTCTTTGACTGGAACGAGGTTGTTGTTCCAGCTTCTCTGTTCGGTGTCGAATATCCTTCAGGAGGTTGTAAATTTCCTCATGTTTCTTCTCGATTCCGTATACACTACTTGGTACACTATATAGGCTTCCGCCATAATGTTGTACCGTCTTTTGTATTTCTCTCAGATCCATTGAGATTTTGGATGAATCTGGAGTAATTTCTTAATATGAAGAAGTAGATGATACTCCTTTATCTTTCTTTGGTTCCATCAAAGGTGATTCCAGTGATTCCAATTTACTCCCAAATGGATCAAATGATTTTTTCTCATGGCATGTTCTATCTCCCATTCGAGACAGATACAACTATGGAGAAGACCTTCTTTTCTTTTGATTCCTTGGAGGCAGGAATTAATTAATTCTTTCTCCTGGTTATGTTGAACTAAGAGATTCAACATATTTCTCCAGTGTTAGAACACTCTGGTATCTTATCCTTATTTTCTCCAAGATTTGGAGACGTTCCTGAAAATGTCCATACCTTGGACATTCTTCTAGATCCATCAGTTCATATGGTTCTGATGGTTTTCTCTCATCATGTTCTCCGTCCTTAGATGGAGATACTTCAACTCCTCAATGAAGTTTTCTCTCCTTCTCATCTCTTGGTGGCAAGAGATAATGGATTCACAATCCACTCTTATTGCTGCAGAGTGGAATTCTCTCTTTCAGATTGCAAGAGCAGTCTGGGTTCTTGTTTTCTGTACCTCCAAATCATGGAGATAGTTCCTGTAACACTCACATCTCGGACAATTGTCCGGATCCATATTTTCCTTGATGTCTCCTCCGTTAGGATAATACTTAAAGCAATAAATAAAATATAATTCCTTAATAAACCTAGGGCTCTGATACCATTTTGAAAGCGCGGATCGCCATTAAATAATTTTATCAAAATAATAATCTTAAGTATTTTTAATTTATTCTATCCAGGATGTATATTACATGTTTATAACCAATCAAATGAGTTTCCTGTCTTTGGGCTTTAATTTTGTCATTTTTCCCGTTTTATGTCCTATTTTTGCAACTTTCAAGACTTATTGTCCTTCTATTGCCAGCCCAAAAATAAATGTCCTTAATTCACAATTCATCCATAGGTAATATCCTTAATTTTCTACTGGCTCTAATTTGTGTGCCGCTTTGTTAGCTTCTCGACGCATATAGTTCACAGAGAGAACACACACCTCCTTGGCTTCCGAGATAGCTTCAAAAAGATCATCCCACAGCACATTTTTGGATTTGTTCTGCTCTTGGAGGACATGAACAACCAATATGAAATCTGTGTAGACTTCCACAGGAGCAATATTATGCTCAATGCACAGAGAAAGTCCAAATAAGATAGCTACTAATTCACCGGCAAGAATAGAAAATTTCCGCTGCACAGGTTTGGCTAAAGCTACAACTATTTTGCCGTCGGCATATCTTACTATAGCTCCAATACCTCATTTTCCCGCCTCTTCATCCTCTCCATAATCTACATCCAATCGATATCGGCCTCTTCTCGGAATTTTCCACTGTAGATCCCCCATCTTTGGCAACAACATATTACGACAAGCAATCTTCAATCTCGCATCATCAAATTGAGTTATATACTCCATACATAAAGCTTCAAAATTGTCAGACCTGATGGGTATTCCTTCATGTTTCTCTTGACAGATATCCTTCCATACTAGACACAACCCCATTAACCAGCACCGAAAATGCTCACGAGGTAGCACTTGACTCATTTTCAGCCCAACTTCACCAATATTCAACCCTCTACATTTTAAAAATACTACAGAAGTCAAAACTCTCCCACCGAGCTCGAACTTTCTGACAATGAATAAGTGCATGCACTGTTGAGCTTCATTCTCCTTTACAGCTGCTGTAGTTGCTCTTGACCGACACATGGTGATTGCCAAATTCAGCTCCGTTGGGATGTAGTTCTTGAAAACCCTCCACACGAAAATTCTAACTTTAGGTGGTAAATCAAAACTCCACAAAAATTTCCACCATTATGACAATGAACTACTTGTACTGAATTCGGCCGGCTCAAAATACTTAGTCGCCACAAGGTAACCGGATTTAACGTTGTACATCCTTTTCGGATCATACTTCCAGTACCGTTTATCAACCCAAGATCCATCTGTCAACTCAACCTTTTGCACTTCTTCTACATCCACAGGCAGAAGCATTGCGTTAAGCTTATCCATATCTCATTGCAAATTATCTGTAATAAGTATGAAACCTTGGTCTCATCGTCGGCCGCATCATTGGTAATGATCTTTCCAGAGGCAAAACTCGGGATCCATGCATCTCGAAAAATTCGAACATTCTGTCCATTCTCAACTTTCCATCGCAAACCGTTCTGCAAAAGATCCCTTTCCCATAATAACGATTTCCAAACAAACGAAGCATTTCCAATTTTCGACACATCCGTAATATCTTTCTCAGAATAATATTTGGCCCTGAAAATTGAGGCGACTAGAGATTTCGGATATAAAATAAGTTGCCAAACTTGTTTCGCCAGCAAAGCTTGATTAAAGGCAATCAAATCCCTAAAGTTACCTTTTAGGCTTGCATAATTCTCTCCAAGTCGTCAAATGCATTTTCCTATCTTGTTCATCATCACCCCACCAGAACCGTGCATACAACCTTTCAATATCATGACAAATCGAAATAGGCACCTTGAAACAAGACATTGTATATGTGGGAATGGATTGAAGAACAACCTTGATTAAAACCTCCTTCTCTCCCATCGATATCAGCTTATTTTTCCATCCTCCCACCCTTTTCTCAATTTTCGCTTTCAGAAAATTGAACTGTAAGCGCCTACTTTTCATCATGAAGGTCGGCAGTCCCAAATAAATTTCATGGCTTTGAACCACTTGTACACCAAACATGTGTTTAACCTCATCAATTTTCTCTTCTTACACCCCAGACTGAATGTAAGTGCTGATTTATCATAGGCATGTTTTAGATAAAATTTAACTTTATATAATCACATGAAAGCCACACATTAGACATAAAAGATACTCCTCCGTCCCTCAAAAGTGCGGTGCATATTTGATTTGTTGTTAGGTATAAAATATTAGTTGAATCACACTAACTTAGGACATAAGGAGTAATATAATTTATTATTAAAATAAAAATATTGTTATATTATTTGAAGCTATTTTAAACTATCTCTTTAAACTTATTTTTAGTTTATTTTCAAAATTTCTCATTATATTCTTTATTCGGTAATTTCTACTATAATCTAAATTTTATAAAAAGAATTCTTTTACTCTTATGATGAAAATATCTAAGATGACGTGTAATTATATAATTGGTGGTGCATTGCTGTTAGTCACATTTTATCGTGTTTGAGAGAAAGGAGGCGCGCTAGATCCACTATAGAAGAGTGTGTGGGATGGATGGATGCCCCCGTCCCCACATGGAGGTGTCAACTCAAATTGACTAAGTATGTCCGCCGTTATAGCCACCCACCACCTGTTTGCGGGCTGGATGGCGTGACGGGAAACGGAGACTAACGACCTTATTGTCAGCTTTATTTTCTTCAAATTCCTGAAATCTGAAATTTCTCTTGCTCGCCGATCGCCAATTCTACTTTTATACACTTTGCATCACCTTCATCTACCATTTCCTTTTTAACTCGTTACGCTTCATTTTATAGACTTACCTTCTCTTTGTTTATTTCATAACAATATAACATACTCTATTTGGAGGTTGAAAATTATTAGGTTTATTTTCACCAGTATCTATTAGTTTGATTATCAGGATTGTACCCAACTTGCTTAGTAAGTGTACAATTATTTCAAAACTATATGTAATCAAATTTTATTATATCACAAATAAGTTTGTGTTCGTACTCTTCGTGTGACTCACATTGACTTTTATAAAATCAGGGGGCGGACAATCTGATGTCTATGATCTTTATAATATATAGTTTAGCTTCTTTTTATTTTTTATAAAATGCTACTTACAATTTGCTTTATTACATTTACATGTATGTAATATTTTCTAATACTACAAAAAAATATTAAAATCACATAGCGAGCGTAGTGGAGTAAGTGTAATTAATATACTATAAGAGATACATACCTAGCACAATCATCTGAAAATCAATTGGAAAAAAAAAATTGATACCGAATATAAGGTATAGGTTAAATTTTGAAAATGAATGCGAACTTCTTTTATAAGTGGAGGTGGTCACATAATTATAATAGTAATCTAATCTGAGAAATGTTAAAGATATCATTTATTAGGACTGTAAGAACATTAACTGTTAGTCTAGCTTAAATTAATAAAGCCGGTCTATTATTTATTGTTAGCAAATTCATACTCTCTCACGGCGGCCAGACAAAACGCAACGACGCCGCCATACATGCGGTGATTGCCGCCGTCACGGCCTCTCTCTTCTTGTTCATTTTAAATATGGCGCAAAGAAAATAGTGAGTCAATTTGGCGCATGAATTATTGAATATCGATAGAGAATGTGCATGCATGTGTATATTTCTTTTGAGGTCTGCGTAATTATGATCACTTTAAATGAATTAATCAGATGTATTATGTCTAGTACGTTCAGATTGATATTAAAGTAGAGCTGTAAGTACGATATATAAAGTTTTTGATGGTCCCGGAACGAGGTCTTCGGTGTAGAGGGGGGTGAATACACCGAAGAGGGATTTTTGAAATCTTTTATCAAATTAAAACAGAGTTGAGTGAGAGCTCAGTTATGAGTTCAACTGACTTCTAAAGAAGATGGTCACCGGATCGATAACTTAGCCGGCTATGCGGAAAGTGGTGGAAAGAAAACTTAGCTCGTTCCCTTTACAAAAGCTCGAAAACTTAGTTTCTGCCGCTTAATCGTGTTTGAAATAATGCAAATTGGCCGGGTCATAAAACAGAGTGAAGCTTTTGAAAACTTGTGTTGTGCAAATGCGGTTAGTTCTTTAAATAAATATAAAGCAAATACTGAATAAAGCAATAAAGAACACAGAATTTTAACGTGGTTCGGAGAGAAAACTCCTACGTCCACGACCAGGTTTTAGCTGGTAAATCCACTAAGGATGACCACTTAGTTTACGAGTACCAAGCAACTTCGCAGCTCTACCTCGAGCTGTGTTCTAACGCTTACGGCACCGTAAGCTCGCACCTTTTCGCCGGCATCGAATAACCTTACACTCGAATTTCGCGCTTCGAGAGGCGTAACTTGACCTAACCTTTTCCGGGTAAAAGCGAGGTTTGGGTTTCAACTTTGAACGAGTTCTTACAATGAAGAACTTTGGAAGATGAACTCGTTCAGATCTGTGCTTTGGATTTACTATGATTACATCATTGATCGACGAAAACTAAAGCAGTTTTCGAAAGTGAACACTTAAGAAGTTAAGTGCTCTTTAAAGAGTTAGATAATCACGAGAGCTTTTTGATACTTGAGAGATTCAAAGAAGTTGAAAGCTTGGGGAGTTTTTCGTGTCCGATTTCGAGGTCAAGACCGTATTTATAGGTAGAGATTCAAACTAGCCGTTGAGGACCCGTTTGAATCTTACCTACCTCTCGGATCCGTCGATCCGCCGTCGAGCGTATCTTCACCGTCTTCATCACCGTGTCGATCCTAGGTTCGCCTTTTCTAGGACGTCGAGATGTCGATCCCTCATTGGTCGAGGTATATTGACTTCCTCCGACACCGGATTTCGTCTTTTGAGCCGGACTTTGAATTTGAGCCGGACGGGTAACCGACTTGAAGTGACGTCTTCGAGTTAGTTCCCTTTTTCAAATTTCACTGACTTTCTTAGTCTTTTGAGTCACCAATTTATTCAAATTCCGTTGGATCTCCTCGTCGGATCCATTCTTCTTTTCGAGTCGGCCTGACTCGGCTTGGCTTCGAGCTCGTTCAGCCTAAGAGACCTTTCACCGATTTTGGGTCCAACTGATTACACAGCTGGGTCTTCTTCTTTCTTCAGCTTCCAAACCTGTGAACTTAGAAAATCTAAGGTTCAAACAAGTGAAATTTAAAACTTAACTTAGGTTTGTACAATCATCTACTAGCCGAGAAATAGCTGCTTTGAAATCAAATCAAAACTTTAGAATTTTCCCAAACAGTTTTTGATTGAGACGTGCCTAATTTTTGTTTATCAGAAAAAAAAAGCTATATAATTAAATCCATTGCACAAGATATATAAATCGTTCGGTTATATATAGTTGCAACTTGCAAATATATTGTGTCTTATTCAAACAAACATTTAGTACGTTTGACACGTATATCTAAGTGTTATTTTCCATTATATATATATGGAAGATATCATATGTAAAAAAAAATTTCCGTAAGAAATAAGAAGTGATCTGGACCATTGATCTTTGTAGATCTACGACATGTCATTGACCGGTGCATTATAATTGAATATAGAATGCATTATCGTAACAATGCATTATTATGACAGTGTAATAATATATAAAATACATTATTTTAGTATACAAAATGCATTATATTATTTTTTACGGAAAAAGTATTTTGTATGTGAACCACACACACACACACACACACACACATATATATATATAGGAATGATATGTCGATCACCTTCCGTAAGCACTTTTCATGGGCATCGAATCACCGTTCGTTCATGTTAGCATTATTCTTTTTAATTTGTTTTATTATTTTATATTTTAATACACAAGAAATTAATATTTGAATCATTAAATCTACAAAATACATAAAATCAAAGCTCGATTTGTCTTATTATTAATTTATTTAAAGTTAGAGGGAAAAAGAATAAATAGAACTTAACCCAATTTGAATAGAAGGACAAATTTATTTTCGGGCTGCAATTTAAGGACACTAACATTTAAGTGTTGCGTCCGTAGGCCAATTTTCAGCCCGAACGGGCTGCACCTCACGTGATATGCACGTGATCGCGTACGTGGAGCACGAAAGCTGATTTGGACGCCACATCACACTCCCTTTTACTCAGAAAACTCTGGAACATCAAAACAATGCTTAAACTTCTAACTCCTCCCAAATTAACGAATGGATCCTAATTTATGAAAGAATCCAAATCACTCATCCCAAATTCAGAGAAGCGCGACGGTAAAACATTAGATCTTGTGCGTCACTGGTAAAATCAAAGCTCGACGACGATGGTGAACGTGAGGAAGAAGCCACATCTTAATCGACCGCCTCCTATGTATAGTAATTAAGTAACTCTCTCTATTTCTCTCTTTTTATCTTATGTTTTTGGGGTTTAGGGGTGGTCCATGAGTGCATCCTAATCAAAGGAAATAACACTCATTATGAGATTAAATGTGCAAATGGAGATAAGTATTTGGTTGACTTAGATCTTAGAATTTGCAGCTGCAGATCTTGGAGTTTAAGTGGCATACCCTGTACACATGCTATTTCTGCATTAAATAATAAAAAACGAGACATGGATGACTATGTACATGACTTTCTAACAGTTGAGACCTTCAAGAAATCATATGCAACAACCATAAAATGATGTGAATGGTGCAGTCTTGTGGGGTTAGAGCATGTACATTCGACCACTACCTCCACAAACGATTAAAGGAAAAGGTAAGCAAGCAAATGTAAGGATAAAGGCATCAGATGAGAAAGCAGATAAGTTGCAGCAGAAAAAAAAAACCAAACTAAGAAGAAAGCAAAGCACCATTAAGTGCAGTGGTTGTGGAGGTGAAGGTCACAATTCTGTGACATGTGGTAGGATCAAGGTAAGATTCTCTCCCTAATTTGATTTCACTTTTTATGTTACAACAACTTAATTTTTTTGTTATTAAATTACCAGGTGATGTAAAATGCTTCAAGAAATCATGGAAATGCAAGTTGTTCATCAATTGGCAGCATATTCACTGAAACTCCTAATAATCTAATAACCTTTCCAATAGACTAATACATTAGCTTCCATAGTAGAATGATACACATTAGGATGTTAAACAACCATAATTTTTTCTTGGTCTTCTTCAACGCTACAACCTCTGCTTCTGCACCATTAATCCTCCTTAGCAATCCGGGAATAATTTCTCTTGCACGGACACACATCACAGGATTGTACCAAGTCCAAAAGCCGCAACTATCAATCTTAAAAAAAAATCTAAGAAACAAGCTTTTAGTGTACGAAATAGTGTTCAAAAACAAGCTTTTTTTATCAAAATAATTGCTTCTAATAACCTCTATCTCAACAAAAATGGAAACAACGACAGTGATTAAACTAAAAAAAATGAATTGGAGAATTCTTACACAAGATCTGGGCAACAGAGAAACCTCCTCCCCGGAGTATCAAGAGTCCATGACGTGCGAAGCGTGGCTCTGACTTCACACCTACAAAGCACACTCGGATTTACTTGCCCATTCATGGTCCTAAATGTTGATCTCAGTACTAGGGTTCTACAATTTGGAAAAAATATGATTTCTGTTGTGGCACGCTTTGTTATAAGTAGAGGAAAGTGTGATGTGGCGTCCAAATCAGCTTTCGGGCTCCACGTACGCGATCACGTGAGGTGCAACCCGTTCGGGCTGAAAATTGGCCTACGGACGCAACACTTAAATGTTAGTGTCCTTAAATTGTGGCCCGAAATAAATTTGTCCTTCTATCTAAATCGGGGCATGCACATATATATTACACAAAATTCTTGTATTGCCTTGCGATTGATCTCACATTTTCAATGAGTGCTTCGGTCACGCGCATCTCACGTGCCTATCATTTTTTATTTTTAATTTTTTTAATTTTATACTTTCTTTTTAATTTTCATTTTTTCTTAATCAGTCTCCAATTATAGTTTGTAAATCCTAATTAGAATTTATTAATTTCTAATTAAAACTTATGAATCTCCAATTAAGAATTATTAGTCCCCAATTAGAATTTATAATAATTAACTAAGAATTAAAAATTAAAAATTAAAAACCAAAAAAATAAAAATAAAAATAAAGTGACAACCGCACCGTGCGGTCAACCAAACATGAGCGTCGCTCTACTATATATTATATATGTATGTATAAGGTATTTCGATATATCATTACTTATCAGTGTTTAAACCCTTAATTTTATGAGCTCTCAATATTCTTCAGAACTAATATATTCCATTAGCTTAGTTGAATCAAGCACCTTAATTGGAACTGAATTGACAAAGTTTTACACCGTTAATTATAAAGGTTGCGGTTCGAGAATTTAATCTATATATCAAATTTTCCCACGATTCACCAAAAAATAGAACGCATATAGGCGTGTGAAGTGTGGACATTGTTTCTGTCAATTTCCACTAATTTTATGAAAGTTGTTTTTCTAAAAAAAAAAATAAAAAAAAATTAATGTATAATATAAAGATCACATGTAAAAGTTGCCATTATATATCCAATCAATCATTTGATCGGTGGAACTAATCATTTAGAACCGCATATATAACAAAGGGAATTACTACGTTGTCGGTGTTTTCTAATGTATATGCCAGCTCACAGTATATGATGTAACCTAGGAATGTGGATGTAGCCTCACCTGCAATATTCAAATGTATACCGGTCTAATTCTAAATACTGTAGTGAAAAAGTAAAATTTTGAAATTATAAGCACAGTATATACAATCTCAACTTTAGAACTAAAAATATAGTTTAAGTTAGGGCTTAGAATGTAGTACACACATAATTAAATTAATTATAGATCGATCGAACTATTCTCAGATTAAATCTATTACTATTTTATATTTCTCTTACGTTTTATTTTATCGATACAAGCATAGGGTCCAGGGATACAGTAGTTTATTAACAATTAGTATGAGATATAGCAAAAAATGTGTAAATCCCAATTCCCAACCCTATTTCCATTGTTTTGAAAGCACAGCCACTCAAAAAAAGAAAGATATTAATGCTTTCGATACCTTTATTAATTTCTCCATGTCACTGTATGCATATGTCACGCATATATCATTCATGCCTTTGTTCGTTAGCGACCACAACTTTCTTGGTAGGATATACTTGGATGCAAAATTATCTTTAAATGTATGATTTACCTTTCTTGTGTGGTTTATAGATTATTGTAAAGAGACGGTAATTTATCCAGAACGCACCGAAAATAATCATTACGAATTTCCACAACATAAAAATAAATAAATAAATAGACATATATAACTTTTTAATGCATATTGTAAATAATAATCTTGATTAGCTGATTATAAAAAGTATATATATTTGAAAATGATGCAATACCATTAAGTCTATTTGCATCAAGTATATATATAGAAAATGATGCAATAATTACTAACAAAAATTTCCGTCGGTATTTTTACCAACGGAAAATCCGTCCGTAAACTCGTCACTAAAGTCAATGCTAATAGTTCCACGAACTGTCCGTCGATGAATCTTTTTTCTTCGATCCGTGTTATTTTCATCGGTAATCTATTGGTAATTACCAACGAAAATTGTGTCCGTCGGTAAATCATGTGTTTTTTTTTTTTTTTTTTTTTGTAGTGTGACATTTTAGTAAATCAATTAAATTAATGTTAAAAGCACGATCCAATTACCCTACTCTCTAGATGTTGATTATTGAAGGTGCTTAGTATACACAAATCGTTTTCATAGACGTAGTTGTATATTATACGTTTTAGTAAGATTTAATACAGCTTTTGACTTTCAATTGTATAATCACTGTCAAATACCTTTGTACAAACATACTTGATAATGAAAAAGCCTAACACCATTTTTTTGGGATTGCAGAATTTGCAACTTTCAAATCCGTAGAACGATTTCTCTAGTAGATTCAAAAGTTGATGAGAACCAAAATTTGGTCGTGGATCTTTAATTTATCGTATTTAAGTATAATATCTAGATGAAGTATAAATGGTAAATAAATAAATAAAATGGCAATTACTCCCTTCGTCCTATTAAACTTATTCTGTTACTGTTCGACGCAGTTATTAAGAAGAAGAGTAAAAAGATAAAAAAATGGGTAGGTCTACTACTTTTGAAGAGTCAATATTTTTCTTATTTAAAACAAAACAAGTTAAATGGGACAAAAAAAGACAAATTCAATTAGTACGAGAAAATATAATCTATATATTATTAAAACGATTGCGGATTCGAGACCTCTTCTTAATTCGAGGTCCTACGTGGCGCTCTCTCCTTTCAGTATTCTTATTTGTCTTTAATTCTCATTTTGAGCATTTTTATTCATTTATTCTATGTATATTTAACATAAATTTTTCCATCCCACATTGATATTTAATAAAACTTCACTCTTGGAGAACTTATATAAATACTCACAATTCATGTGTATTTTCTGAGTTTTCTCATTCCGCAATTATTTTGCACAAACAATATAATTTGGCAAATTAATTTGTTAGCCAAATAAATAGTTTTATTTTTATTGACAATTTTAATTTGTTTAATTTAACAATTTTTTAAAAAAATTGACTTAAATAAAAGAAAAATCTCAAAAATACGTATTCTCAATTATAATTATTGGATTTCTATATATAAACACGTATGGATAATTCTCGAAATTTAACTTTGTGATGAGATGATCAGACGTACACAACAATTAATATCGTATATAATGAACAATTAATATCGTATATAATGAAATCTTTAGATTGTGAGGTAAAAAAAAAAGTTTGATTTCTATTGATTTATTTCAACTAAAGAAAGTGAAATAAAATCAAAGAAACACTCTTTTTGATCAATTATCGAAATATTATCACTCCAAAATAATATTAAATTATTTTTAATGTTCATGCTTATATATTGCAAAATAATAATAAAAATAAAAATATTTGTTAAAGGAAGTACAATAAAATCGAAGAAACAACCTTATTAATGTATTTTATTTTAATAATATAGTTCGCATTCAATTTTCAACGGAATACACACTAGTTTAACTATATAAAAGAGTGAGATCTAATTGTAAGACATGACATGTGCCACATGGCATATCATAATTCATAATTTCATTTCCATAGTTTTCTGACAGATCCTTACTATTGATAGACATATATAAAAAGGGTTTAAAGAGTTTGCTTCTTTTTTGTGATTGAGAGTACCCTAACTCTAAACTTAAATTATATTTCCGTCAATCATATTTGATCATAATTTATGGTGACACGAGTCCACCATATTTGATCATAGTTTATGATGACATAAATTTTAATAAATTTGAGTTAGATGGAGTAAGAAACGTCCCATATATGATTATTCAACTTTAATTTTCTCTTCCAAAAAAAAAAAAAACTTTGATTTTTACAAATGTCATGCAATAGAATGCACATACGCCCATCACTGTTAATGTGAAGCCCACGACTTCATGAAGTCTACTGGGCCCAAAACATAATTGGGCCGCCGACAAACGACGAGGATTACGAGGAGGAATTTTTTGTAGGCAGAGGTCAAATCTCTTCTTCACACTTGAGTTGAGTGGAGTCAACCATCCATGATCCTACATTCCTACTAGTAATCTCCGTCTCCGATTTCCTCCTCATTCTCCCAATTCACTACTAATTAATATGGAAGAAGCCAGATCATTTTCCGAACTCCCTCACGACGGCGGCCATGGCTGGCAGAAAGTCACCTATCCCAAGAAGAACCGCAAGAATCGCACTGACAACACGCCCTCCCACCCTTCCAAACTCGGAGGATCCGCCACCGACGCTAAAAACGACGTTTTCAAAGGCTTGGAGATGCATGCAGAGGAGCGCCGCCGCAAATTGGAGGGGCAGCGCGCTGCTTCCGCCGTTTATGATGATGACGACAAAATTCTGGTGAGGTCGAACAAGGATCGGGAGGATGACGAAGACGATGAGGATTCTGCTGGTAGCAATGCCAAGGAGAATGATGCTGCCAAGGATAAGCCGAAGAAGGTTAAGAAGCCTAAGATCACGGTGCCGGAGGCCGCCGCCAAGATCGGTGCTGATGATCTTGCTGTTTTTCTCTCCAGCATTTCGGTAGCAAGCCTTTCAGTAGCAAGCCTTTCAGTTTCGTTTCTAATTTTGTTTTATTTATCTGTGGAATTGGAGAATTTATGGTTTTGTGGTAATAGGAATCGTATGAAGGGCAACAAGACATTCAATTGATGAGGTTTGCGGACTATTTTGGTCGAGCATTTTCGGCGGTGAGCGCGTCGCAGTTTCCGTGGCTCAAATTGTTCAGGGAGTCTGCCCTGCCCAAAATTGCTGATGTAAGTTGGTCGCCATTTTATGTGGAACTTGTTTGCAGATCCATTTTTGGGGCTTTTGGCTTTGATGGTTTTGTTTAATTATTTGTGGGATCATGCATTTGTATCTAAGGATTTTATTACGAGAAATCATAATATAGAATTCATATCGAATTGCGAGGAAAAAGGGATGGTTGAAAATGCGTTTATCAGTGGAGATTTCTGCATGTGTTTGATTGATGGAGTATTGCAAAAATGTAAGAAGAAAAATGTGGGCTTGTGAATGAATATACTCCACATGATTCTATTTCTCCCTCTCCCCAAATCTCCCAAAGGACACTAGAATTTGCCTCCTCCTTGAAAAGAATTGCATCAAAGTCTGCCCATGGAATCTGAAATGGACAAAAATCCTGCATTTTCTATTGCTTTTACCAACAATTGCCCCGGCTATAATGCCCGCTTGTATGAGTCATGGCATCGGATATCGTGCGGATATGATTTTGGATTTAGGCTTCATTTTGTTTTGGGTGTTTTTGGGGCTGTGTAGATGCTTGGAGAGCTAATTGGATAATTTCTGATGAACAGGTTCCTGTTTCTTATATTTCTGACTCTGTTTACAAGACATCAGTTGACTGGATAAATCATCGTTCCTATGATGCATTAGGTAGATTTGTGTTATGGTCATTAGACAGCATTCTTGCTGACTTGACAACCCAACTATTGGGGTCTAAGGGTTCAAAGAAAGGAGGCCAGCCTACATCTTCAAAGTCTCAGGTAGATACACTTGATGATGTTCTATTACTATACAAAACTTCTGAGTCCGCCTAGAATTCTGTTGTTTTCTAACTGTTGATACTGCAGGTTGCTATTTTCTTAGTTTTGGCAATGGTGTTGCGGCGGAAGCCAGAGGTACTGATCCATTTATTACCAAAGTTGAGAGAAAACTCAAAGTACCTTGGACAAGATAAATTTCCAGTTCTTGTATGGATGATCGTACAGGTGTGTGAAGGACTTCTTTATCAACTTTAGCAAGATTTCCAATCATATGTAATTCGTGATCTTTATTCTTGTGAAAAAATGTATCTCCAACTGATGCCAAAGTATTTTGTTTAGGCATCTCAAGGAGATTTACCTGTAGGATTGTACATATGGGCACATCTTATCTTGCCAATACTTGGTGGAAAATCAGGATCTAATCCTCAGTCGAGGGACTTGGTTTTGCAGCTAGTGGAAAGGTTTAACCTTTTGATATTTTGTTTTTCTAGTACTTGTATCCCTTTATGGGTTTACAGTTTTAATTGGTTTTGTATTTCGGCAGGATTCTTGCTGCGCCTAAAGCGCGTAGTGTACTAGTTAATAATGCTGTCAGGAAAGGGGAGCGCTTAGTATCACCTGCAGCACTTGAGCTACTGTTACATGTAACATTTCCAGCATCTTCTGCAAGAATTAAGGTATGAGTAATCAGGAATCTTCTGTCTAGAGGTTTCATAAAGCAATCAGTTTGGTTCTGTATCCAGATCTCCACATAAATTTTGTTATCTAAACCGGTATCTGTAATAGGCTACTGAAAGATTTGAGGCGATTTACCCAATTCTTAAAGAGGTTGCTCTTGCGGGTCTTCCTGGAAGCAAAGCCATGAAGCAAATATCACAGCAAATACATTCTATTGTTGTCAAAGCAGCTGGAGAAGGTGATGTTTACTTGGAATTGATACCTACCAATTTAATTTATTTATAATGTATGTAGTTGATAATACTGATCCTGTGTAGGTATCCCTGATTTATCTGAGGAAGCAACGAGCATTTCCCTCTGGTGCTTGACACATAATCCAGACTGCTACAAACAATGGGTAAGCTATAATTGGTAAACAGCATCTCCCCTCATAGTCCTTTTCCAATCATATTCTGGTAATTGCAATTGTCCTAGTAAGTTATGTATGAACTAGTGTTGGAGGCTCTGTCCTGAAATTGTACCCTGATGTCCATATCTTTGCTTGAGATGAGGCTTACATAATTTTAATCCGTTTCTATGATTTCTGAGTCTACCTTAGAAATTCATTTTACCAACCATTGCTCTTTTCAGCAATTAATGTATGTCAGTGCATAATTTATTCGGACAGGACAAAATATATGCTGATAACATAGAGGCTAGTGTTGCTACCTTGAGGAAGCTTACTGAGGAGTGGAAGATACTTTCTTTTGAACAGTCTTCACTTGAAGCACTTGGCGAAACTCTTAAGAGTTTCAGGCTAAAGGTTAGTAGCAGTTTATCTTCTGAAACTTTGTTGTGACGTGTATCAAGTGATTTTAGAACTTGTGTAACTTAATTTCTCTTATTGCATGTATTCGATTGTGGTCGGTCTATACAGAATGAGAAAGCATTGAGTGGTGGAGTAGATGTTAGTCGGCAGAGTGAGTTTAGGGAGGCAGATAAATACTGCAAGGCAATATTGGGAAGGGTGTCGAGTGGTCATGGCTTCATGAAAACGGTGGCCTTTACTGTGGTGGTGGTAGCTGTGGGAGCTATGGTTATGACCCCGAGCTTGGATGCATGGGATTGGAATAAGTTGTCAGTTATGCTGAAAACCCAGATATCATTGTGAGCAAAACTCGATGATCTCAATCAACCTCGGCAAAACTTGCAACATTTGCCTAAAATAAAGTTGCACAAGAGCTATGCTATGCCCTTGTGTGACAGACAGCATGTTGCAGAATCGTTTTTGTTATCTTTTTTATTTTGGTTTCATTTACATGCAGAGACTATCCTGAATCCTGAATCCTGAATCCTGATGATGTATGTAGTACAGCAGAAAGCATGTTGAGGCTAAATTTTGGTATTTTATGAAATAAATAGTAATAAATTAGACATGGTTGCAGAGCAGTGGATAATAATAGTACTATTCATAGTCTTGAGGCTTAGCCCAAGGATACTTCAAGAATCCCCCCCTAATCTCTGAAGGATTTTCTGGTACTGACCATGGATACTTCATGGCTGGATCTCTAGGGAACTTTCTGAAATTGAGAAATGGTGCCCAAACCAACACCCTACACACAATCGATCAACACAATTCTTACACTAGAAGTAGAACAACAATATCAAACATGTGTTGTGTTGTAACAAAATGAAGGGAACTTCTTACCCGGGAAAGAACAAAAAAACAAACATGAACTGGAAATACATCTCAAGTAGGTTCCTCTTGTACCATCTGATTCGAAGCCAGTTCATGATGATGGGCTGCAATTGTAAACATGCAACAACAACATTCAACATATAGTATATATGTCTCGTCTCGTCTCATCTCATCTCATCTCATCTCATCTCATTAATTAATAACCATATAATTTTATTTATGTATTTATTGATATTTTCACTAACTGGAGCCACAATGAAGTAGAGGAAAGCTGAAATTGCCGACTGAATCAGAATCCACACCAAATCTTCCCCTTCATTCACACCAGTCACAGCAAGAGCAGGCTCTGCCACCTGTTCACATCAAATAAATCTACACATTAATTTTCAACAACCTATAAAAAGGAAACAGTCATACATACAGTTGCCAATACTCCTCCAACTTGAAGTGCCAGACCAAGAATTCTACTTGTGCAATTTTTAAGTCTGTTTGTGCATGCCTGCCATTGAAAGAGGAAAGGAAAGAAAAGGAATCAACTTCTCATATACAAAAAAGAATTGTTTCAGTTTCTTGATCGCCAGAAATGCGTCAAGTATGAAAGATGATAGAAACCTGTTTGCCATGGTGGGAATGTTGTGGTTGACAAGAAGAGATGGAGAATTTATGATGATGATTGGGAGGAGGAGGAGAGAGACGACAAGGCAAAGCCTTGGGTATGCGGAAGCTCAAGCTGCTCATTTCTCACCCAACACTCCTTTCTTTCCTTATTATTATCCTTCTTTTATTAATTTTCTCTTCTTTCTTCTCAGTTACACATTGTACAACAGACAAGACGTGTCGCCTCTGCCACACATAATTTTATGTTTTTTCACATTATTTTTTTGCCATAAATTGATAAATAAAGAGATAAAACGGCATAAGTTGTTATTCCGATTTCCCTGAGCATCTCACTTTGCCACACAATTTTTTATTGAAACACGGTCAACAATTTTTCACTGTATAATGTATAGTTATGTTTTGAATGAGTGAAAAATGAATTAGTAGTCCGTAGTCCCACTTCTCCTTATCCTCACTTTAAGGGGTATTTAATTTGGGTGATAGGATAGATAGATAAAAATAATTCTAAGGGGTTGTTTACTTTGAGTGATAGGATAGATAGATAAAAATAGTATAGGTTAATCTACGGTTTACTTTAATGGATTGATTACTTTTGAATTTGTTTAATCAACTAATCCTTCGTATAGTCAATCTTATATTTTATCAATATATGATATCACGCAAAGTAAAAAGCCTAAATCTAATATACTTTTTAGGCATCGGACTACAGAATTCTAGAAACAAGTTTTTATTTATTTATTTATTTATTTTTGCGTGTGACAAGAAGAATAGAAACAAACCTTTCATTACTACCTTAAACCTAAAAAATCTTCTCCTGCAAAACCTCATTTTCAACTCACCGGAGTTGGGACTACTCCTGCTGTTACTCATCCGTCGTTCAATTTGCTCTAAGAACATCTTGTAATCAGCGTAAAAGCACTACGCGTAGCGATATGTGCTCGACATTAATCCCAACCCATTTGAAATTCAAGCCCCCAAATCCTACAAATCACACCCTTCTAACAGTAAGCTCACTTAAGAAATTTACCAATAACCCAAGGCCCCGGAAGTATCATTTCCATTTTCAAGCAAGGAATCCCATGCTATGCTGCTGTAAGCTTTCCGTGTTAAGGGCGTGCAGTGATGGCGGTCAAGCTGAGATTTTTTCTGCCAAAAAGCTATCTTCAGCTTCTGTAACCACCCTACCCATTCATAATTTATTTCGGCTTTATGTGATTGATATTCGGCTTATCCTTATTACAATTCTATTTTGATAATGAATGTGACTGCCAATTTTAACAATATTTTCAGCGACCTCTAACTGTTTCTGTGGCAAACTTGAAGTGCTTCATAGTGTGTTCTTGTCAAGTAGTGTGATTTTGATGTGGCATGGGATGTCATGCCATGACATGCATGGTTATGTATCTCTAGCATTGATATTTAGTAGATGCAATCTTGATATTGGTTGTCTTCTTTCTCTCTACTAATCATGGAATTGAATAGTTTATTGTATCCGGATTAATGATATTATGAACTCTTTCAGAAGTAGTACTAAATATATAGGTGAGTGAGGGAAAAGTAGAGTATCATTGATGAACTGTTGATCTCCATGCGAGACAAAACATTTCAGTCTGCTGTATGTGTGTTCTGTGTTTTTCTCTTTTACTATATTAATTCATTATCCGTTTCTTCAATAGTATTTGTATTTTTGAGGACTCTAGTTCTTTTATGTGGGCAAACATTTTGTTAAGCACGTATTTAGGTATTTGATAAGTGTTGATCATGACATTAGTCCCCTCAAAACCTTATACAGAGCAATTCGTACTTATAGGGAAAATAATGGGCTTTTAATACTTCCAAAGCCTGTTTCTATGTTGTCATTTATTTCAAAACTGGTGAGGTTCCATGTTTCATGTGAGGTTAGACTTTGCTAACTGCAATTTGTGGGTGCAATGCAATTTCTCGCATATTTATAATGTTTCTGACATTGCCTGTTGCTTTCTTTTCTAATTAATTTTTCTTGCAACATTTTACTGATTTTATTTTTGGTTATCTTGGAACAATAAATTAATTATCCTTCTAATATCAGGATGTTGAGACATTAAGCAACAGCTCTTCTAGTTCAAATGATGGCTATATTGCGTTGTTTATTCGCATGCTTGGGTTAGACAATGACCCTTTGGACAGAGAGCAGGCTGTTATCGCTCTCTGGAAGTATTCACTTGGTGGAAAACATTGCGTTGATAACATCATGAAATATCATGGAACTGTCAATCTTGTTGTAAACCTTCTAAAGTCGGACTCAGATTATGCATGTGAAGCAGCTGCTGGTCTTCTGAGGGTTATATCATCAATCAACCTATACAGAGACTTAGTAGCTGAGAGTGGTGCAATAGAAGAGATGACTGTCCTGTTGACACGTTCTTCATTGTCTCCTAATGTACTCAAGAACTCTTATGTTTGTATTTCGACATTCCCTTTCTTTGAATTTTAGTACATGTAAAGCTTGAGCAAATATCTGCAGGTGAAGGAGCAGACATTGTGTACTCTGTGGAACTTGTCCGTAGATGAGAAGTTTAGTGCTCAAATGACTAGCTCTGAGATCCTTCCTCTACTTGTCAAGTACTTGGAGGATGAAGATATTAAAGTCAAGGAGGCTGCTGGGGGAGTTTTGGCTAATCTAACATTGATGCAATCAAATCATAAAATAATGGTTGAAGCTGGAGTTATTCCAAAATTGGTGAGACTCTTGCTTCTTTCTGTTCATCATTGTAATTAATGAATCTTCATGTTAATGAACGATTCACCGTAACAGATATTGAGATATATCACTGCTTCGATATACATTTTAACCGGAAGAGTTATGTGTGTATCTGAAGAGCTGCTTAATACTTTTCGTGAAGCCTTATTAAGCTAATGATTGTGTTTGAATTTTAGCTCACATCCATGTTACTCTGATTCAGGTTAAGTCTACTTATTTTAGTCAATTATGGATTCTTCATCTATAAAAGATGTTCTTATTCCTTCAATGGTTATTGTGTTTAGTTTTCAGTTACTTTGACATCATAAAAACTCAATATATGCCTCTGCAGAGAATTATTCAACCGAACATTTGATAGGAAAAATTTTACATTCCTAGTTTTCTTTACCTTTGAGAATTTACTCACTATATGCCCGGTGCAGGCAAAGCTGTTGACAGCTGATGAGGAAGAATCTAAAGTCATTCGGAAGGAGGCAAGAAATGCATTATTGGAACTTGCTAAAGATGAGTATAATAGAATACTCGTCATGGAGGAAGGTCTAGTTTTGGTGCCCTTGGTAGGTGCAGCTGCATACAAGTCTTTTAGGCCAGCTTTGTATTCATGGCCTTCTTTACCTGATGGTACAAGGATTGAACAGAGCTCCAAAAGTCCTTCCAGATATGGTGCTTCAGAACTGCTACTCGGATTAAGTATTGACAAAAAGAATGCCGACTTAGAGGAGGCAAAGATGAAAGCAATTGTCGGACGAACACACCAACAGTTTCTTGCTCGTATAGGGGCAATTGAAAATGAGGATGATGGTAAATCTAATGGTGAATCTTTGTCCAGTCATAGATTCACACTTTTGCCTTGGATGCATGCTGTTGCACGATTGGTTTTAATTCTTGGACTTGAAGATGAGTCGGCTATTGCCAAAGCTGCAGAGTCAATTGCTGATGCATCTATCAATGAACATATGCGTGCCTCAATTAAAGAAGCCGGTGCAATCAAGCATCTTGTTCAGTTAATTAACCATCCTAGTGACAATGTCAGATGGGCTGTAATCCGTGCTTTGGACAGGCTGTCCATCAGGTACTATATTACTGATTTATGCCTGAGATACAACAAGTATCAGAAGGGAGGACTCTGTTTTTTTTTTTTAAATAAAATAAAATTGGGCTTAAAGTAATGTAGACGCAAATGAAACACTTAGTTTCCTTTAGTAGGCAGATAGACTGTTGGTTGTGCAACTAAATTCCTCCATTGGTTGGACTATGGGCATGTAAGTGTAGTGTTGAGGCCTTACAGGGAAACCAAAAAATAAAATCATGTGTGGTCAGGATAAAGTGGACAATTTATGATAACCAATATTGAGATACAGGTGTTGGTATGGGTAGGGCCACCAAATAGACCACTACCTTCCCATTTTATTTTTTACTTTTTCTGTTATCATTCTGATTTTTGCATAAATGTTATTTTCTGGTAGACTTTATAGTGTGGAGTAGATGGTCTGAAAGAAGTCTAAGTGGTATTGGAGGGAGCAGAGTTTTGAGTGTGGACTTTTTGTAGTTTTAATGCAATACATAACATGTATGATAATGAACGCATACATATAAGACCTAGTTAGGTGCATCCATGTAAACATTTTGTGCATGATTGAAGCAGTCTAGATATGTTCCCCAGTTTCTGTCTTCAGGCACTAAATTGCTGAAATATTATATGGTTTCAGGCATTATTGTGTAAGCAACTGTGTTTTGTTAGCACTTATGGTCTTAGTGTCTTCCCCTAGTGCACTAATTTTCAGTTTAATCTGTTTCTCAACTTGATATTGAGTTTTTGTGTGTTGTAGTGAAGCCAAAAACCAACTTCTTGAATGTATCCATCATAATCTTTTTTGGTCTTTCTATGTATTCACTATATTAAATCTTGCATTTGCATCACAATTCAGCAAAAATGTGTGCCGGAGTATAGAAGCAGAAGGCGTTTTGCACCCTCTCATTAATTTGCTAAAGCAGTCTAAATCAGATATTTCCCATAGCTCGACTTCAATGGTAGTGCTTGAGAATATCCTCTCTTGAGTATATTACTTGAGCATTTTTCTATTTGGGTTACTGAAGTAAGAAGTGTTGAACTGCAGATTCTAAATATTCTCACTCGGATGTTAGACCCTAACAAAGAGTTGAAATCAAAGGTCTGTGGCTATATTTATAAATATTACGTGAATTTTAACAAACATTACAAGAAATTTTTTAAAGGCCGCGTGACGGTGGACTTGAACCCGTGACCTATGGCCCGGGCATTAACCACTCTACCACTAGGCTAACACACGCACACCAATATTACGCGAATTTTACTGTGTTGTTTTAGGCAAAGTTTCTCTAAAATTTTTGCATTTCAGTTATATGATGGACCGGTAAATGGGTTGAACAAGGGATGGCATTTGACTAAAACCCCATCATCGGCTAACGCTCAAGATATGATCTCATCAGAACTGACCTCCAGGTTCTTTCTTCTTTTCAGTTTATATAAGTATTCCATAGACATTTTAGTAAAAGGAATAACTTATAGGCCATTGCCGTAGTTCTGTAGCTTCAGTGATGTGAATAATAGAATATATTATGCAAGAAGGATCATATTGAACTAGTTTGGTTTCTTTTCTCCATCAACATCTTAGTAAAAGGAAAAAAAAAAAAGTCTCTTGTCTCTCCCCTGTGCTCATGGTAGTTAGTTTCTTACAATCTTGCTAGCTAGTGTTGTTGTTGAAGATGTCTTTTTTCTTGCATAATCAATTAAAAACACCTGTATTAACAGAAGTGATTACTTGTACTGACAGCCCACAGACGATTGGTGTGGGAGAGCTTGTTGATTCCACCTTCCTGTCTTGCCTGGTGGACATCTTAAAGGCACCAAACCCTGATCTGCAGAGAAAAGCTGCTTCAATCCTGGAGTTTGTTGTGGTGATCGAGCCTTGTGTGGAAAAGCTACGCTCGGCTGATTTTGTGTCCGGCCTAGAAGCAGTTTTCCGGCAGAAATCCTTAATAGGTATGAGGAACTACAACTGAACTGCATCACATGTTTCTGGTAATGCGTTATTTGAAGTGACCTTTCACAGTAGCGAAATTAGGTCGGATCTATTTTCCATTTATTTCCAGCCCAGCCTATAAATATTAATTTGAGTGAAGTTAATGGCAGAGGAGGAGAATGGTAGAGAAGTGCACATCCTGGAAGTGGAAGAAGCTGGTTTAGCAATATCTGCAGCATCACGGCTGCTTACAAGGTTGCTCGATTATGAAGAGTTTGGCCAATCTCTGGATTCACATCATCTTACAAAGTTGCTCCGATCCATCCTAGTATCGAGCATCCCCCTCCAAAACAAAGAATGGGTTGCTGCTTGCCTCGTAAAACTGAGCTCTCACAATTCAGACATGGAAGATTCTGTTAATGTAGAAGTGGTTGTGCACGAGACGATTCCAAGGTTGATAGAAGAGATGAAAAACTCATTTTCCCCTCAAGTGAAGAAGGAAGCTGCGGTTTTGGAGCTGAACAGAATAATATCTCAAGGGATGGTGGAGTCCACGAGAGCTGTTGCTTCTGGCGGAGGAATTTATCCGGTGGTGAAGATGATGGAAGACGGGAGCGAGCAGGCTGTGGAGGCGAGCTTAGCCATAGTGTACAACTTGAGCATGGAGCAGGAGAACCACGCGGCAATTATAGCAGCCGGAGCAATTCCGGTGTTGAGAAAACTGGTGATCTCGGAAAGATCGCAGTGGATGCGTGCTCTTCGTTTGCTTAGAACTCTGCCTACATCATATTCATATGACTAGCTACCTACTTACATACATACAAGTATACAACATCAAAATCAATTGGATGTGTAACACTATTTTATTACTTCGTATGTGTAATGATTTTGATGTTTGCTGACAAGTTGGAATATGAATAAAAATTGGTAATGTGTTGGATATTTGGACGTAAGTGGGGTCCATCCCATGAATTTGCTCGCTTCGCTTGTGATTCTTATAGATTTGAAATGGGGCAATCCAAATTTTGAGGAGATCTCTTTCACTACTACTAGTAGTGCTCGTAAAATGGCTATCGTCCTCTCCATCTCCATCACAAAACTTAATAGGAATAGGGTAGTGGCTTCTTCTGCCATACCAGAAGATACTTCATCTTCATCGCCTTCTCTCTCTCATCACCCCAATATTATCAAGATGAACCCCAATAAACTCCCCAAAACAGATTACAAGAAGCGGCAGCAGCAGCAGCCGTCTATTTTGGAAATTGAACGGGCAATCGGTGCCGGCGTATTTCGCGACAGAGACGTTAACAGGTTAATTTCTTTTATTATTTGATTTACTTTAATTTGAGAAGAATAAGAAGATCATCATCATCTTAATTGTATTCTATTGTATTGTATGTATGGCAGCGGAGCAGGAGCAGGAGGAGAGCAGACGAACGGTTTGTTTGATAATATCCTGAAAAATTCAGTTGGGAAGAATGAAGGGTCCGTAGAGAAGAGACTAAGAGAGACTGGGGAATGGCTTATTCATCAAACTGACACCACTTCTCGCTCTGCTGGTACTGTTAATCCTCTCTCTCTCTCTCTCTCTAAGCTTTGTTGAGATTTTGTTCAAGTTTCAATTGGGGGGTTGAGAGACGACGTATGTTATGTAGATAGCAAGCAGGGTGTGGGATTCTAAGGTCAAGAATGATTGCGAGTAAAAATTGCAATTTCACCACAAAAAAAGTAGTCTTTTAACTGGTAAGATTAGGCATGTTTGTCTATCTCATCACACGGCAAAAGTAACAAGAGCGAGTAATCTTGGACTTGGTAGATAAGCAGCTTTTAGGGTCTCCAGTTTAATCATAATTAAGTAGAAGATATCGGATATGTTGTTGATTGAAATATATTTAGTATAGACGTGTTGATATTATTATCTAATCAACTCCGAGTTGTGTTTATATATGTACTGACTGCATTGCAGGAAAGCAAATATTGAAATTCATATTTGTGTGGATGATACCTCTCTGGGCAACTGCATTTCTTGTGGCTACTGGGATCGTCCGCCTGCCCTTTCCCACCCCATTTCTCGAAGATCTCATTTCATGAATCTCTCTCTCTCTCTCTACTATGAGATAAAAGCTCACCTTGTCGGCAATTATGTTTCAACGTACACATTTCAAGATTTGCTATATTAAGGGCATCTCTATTCTTGTGCAAAAAGGCAAAATTGGAGCAAAAAATGGTCTCCAGTCTTGCACTATTTTCTTGCTCTATTTTTGTGATTCGAACATTATTGCTTTAAATTTAGAGCAACAATGTTCATTGTTTAATCACTATTCATTTTCCTTTTTAATATGTTTAACAATTAATGTGGAATACAAAAGAGTTTTTAATTATACGAAACACTTAAATATAAAATCTCACCTTACACCAACAAGAGATTTAATTATATGAGATTTTAACTTATGTATTTTTGTAATAGTGTGGGACTAGTACTCTTTTTTTTTTCTACTCATTTCATAAGTTTTAATGAGGCTCATTTAGAGGTGGCCGCGGTTCGGTTCGGTTTCGGAACCGGAACCGAACCGGCGGTTCTCTGTTCCACTCCAAGGGAACCGGAATCGAACCGCCGATCACTTCGCTTTCGGTTTCAAACCGGAACCGTAAATTTTGGTTTGGTTCGATTCCTCGGTTCCGACGGTTTCAAATCGGAACCGAATGCTTTGGGGTTCAAATTATGTATGTTTTTTTTTTTTGCTAATTTTTCTTGTTTAATTGTAATTTTATGCATTCTAATGTAATATTTAGATGAAATAAATATGAATTGTAACATAAATATAGATAAAAACGTAAAAAATAAAAGAAAAATAGGAGGAACAGGCAGTTCGGAACTGAAACTGAACCGAAATCGGCGGTTCTCCGTTCCATAACTTTGGAGCCGGAACCGAACCGTCGTCGATGCGGTTCTGGTTCCGGAACCGTCGATTTCGGTTCGATTCCGGCGATTTCGGTTCTTTTGGCCACCTCTAGGCTCATTGATCGAATCTAGTTTGTATGAGGATTATTATATTTGTAAATTTATTTAATTATAATATTTTTTTCGTACATTAATATAATTAATTCATGTTATTATTTTTCATATTTTTAAGATTAAACAAAAAATATAATATTCTTAAAATATTATGTTTTTGTATAAAATATAGAGTAGACTGCTAGAGATGATTTGCTGTTTTTGCTGTATATTTATGTTAATATTGTTATATTTTGGTGCAAAATGTTGGAAATGACCAAAGGATGCGGTCCATTTCTTTCACCAATTTCGCTTGTTAGTACAATAAAATGCTACTTTTCACTTAGTGAGGCAACATATTTTGATGGTTGTTATTATTTATAATAAAATGCATCGTTTCAAAGTAATACTGACAATAAAAAAATTACAGATTCATTCATATAGTTTCATTTGTTTGTTGTGTCCTGTTTTCTGGAGAGAGGAGAGAGAAACCGAGATACGCAAAGCCATCCAAAATAAACAATTCTATAGTTTTCAATTTATTTGTTGATAAGTCAAAAAATCGCACAGCCACAATTTATACACAATATCATTGTAAGATTTTTAATTTTTGTAGCCACAACCAACTTAATTACAAAAATATCGATACCCCAACCTAACAACCCAAATACTATATACCGCACGCGGGTGTCCGAATCCTTCTCACCCTTAATCACATTTCATTTACCATCATGTGCTATATACATTTTTAACTAGCTTGAGATATACGTGACGAATACCAAACTTTATATGTATACAAGATAGTATAACAAAATAAGTCCAATGTAAAATCTAAAATCATAAAATTTTCGAAAAATAGTACAATTACGGAATTCCCCGTCCTTAGTAGTTTTATCCAACTTGGTTGCTAATCATCGTATTTAATTTTTCAAAAAAAATATAATATTTCGTGATTATTCAAGATTAGTTCAGCGGAAGTAGAATAGTTGTTTTGAAATAAATCGTCAGTCAATAACATTCTACTAATTGGCAAGAAGAAGAAAATTCAAAAATCTAGAACTTCCATTAAACAACTTCCGTTTATTTATGAAAATTTATTTAGTCATGACACGTCATCATATAATTGAGGTGCCGCCAAAAGCCACCAGTCCAACTGTCCAACCAATCAAAGGCGTAAAAAATTCCTCTTTTCTCAAACGAATAAAGCCAGCCAGCCCATTTTCCAGTTTTCACATTCACAAACGACTCATTCGAACTACAGCAATCGCCTATTAACAGCCAACAAAGAGACAATTCTCACTGTATTTTATTTGCAGTTAACCAGAAGGTCTGAATCTAATCTTGAGTTTAATTGAAGAATAAGAAGAGAGAGAGAGAGTAGAGGCGAAAAGGGAGATGGGGACACTTGAGACATGGAGAAAGGCGTACGGCGCTCTTAAAGACCATACCAAAGTCGGACTAGCCCATGTCAATTCCGATTTCAAGGTCTCAACCCTCTCTTTTTCTTCCATGTTTATTCATTAGATTTTTTCCTGGGAAAACTACATTGTTTCGATCATTTGATTATCGTATCGTTTTCCCATCAACTGTTCCTTCGAAGTTCTAACTTGTGTGGGGCTTTTTGTTTCATTAAAACCCTAGGAATAGAGTGGTAGTAAGTAATTAATGTGCCAAAGATAGAATTTTGCTTTGTCCGAAGTTTTCCTCTATCTAATAAAGATTTGTTTTTGGTCGTCTAAAATAGGATGTGGATGTGGCGATCGTCAAGGCTACCAATCATGTGGAGCAACCACCAAAAGAGAGACACCTCAGAAGTCAGTTTCCCTCTTTTATTCTTTTTCCTTGTCAGTTATTCATGTTGCTAGATCCAAACCACTTTTTTGGTGCGGAATTCCATGAGTTTTCTGTGTTTTCAAGGATATATGGTTGTGGCCTGTGGGATGAACATATGAAGATGTTGTGGTTCGGGTGGGGGGTTCTCTTAAGAATAAAGAAAACGAATAGAATTAGTATATTGATTTCCAGGAAGAGTATTATGAAATATCAACTGCTGAAGAGGATGGTGTGCACGGGTTCTTTTTCTAGGAAAATCATTTTAGGTTTTGATCAAGAACTAGGCAACGTCTCCATTTTTAATGTTCCATATGGGAAACATATGAGCGAAAGGCTAAATTTGTTTTTGTTTAAAGCCTTGTTGAAAATGACTGCACTGGCAATTTTATTATTGGTATTCGGATGCTTCTTGCAGAAATTATGGTGGCCACATCGGCAATGCGGCCTCGGGTTGATGTTGCATACTGCATACATGCACTTGCGAGACGACTGGCAAAGACCCACAACTGGACGGTATGGTTGTAATGTGATGCTGCACCACTTTTTTTGCTGACTTTTATACTTGTATGGTTTTGATGAGTGCTTATTCTTTGCCTGATATAATATGAGCAACACTTTGATGGTTTTGCTCTTTTACTACAACAGGTTGCATTGAAGACTTTAATAGTTATTCATAGAACATTGAGAGAAGGTGATCCCATATTTAAAGAGGAACTTTTGACTTTTCAAAAGAGAGGCCGTGTCCTCCAAATGTCAAATTTCAAGGATGATTCAAGCCCCATTGGTAAGTAGCAGTTGTTCCCGCGGAGGTGATTATTTACACCTCGAGAATGCTCCCCTGAGACACAAAATATAAGTAAAGCAGAAAACAAGAACGCAGGGCCCCTGCTAGACTACATTAATGTGTACTTCTTCTCTGCTGCAGCTTGGGATTGCTCTGCCTGGGTAAGGACATATGCACTGTTTCTGGAAGAACGTCTTGAATGCCTTAGGATTCTTGGGTATGACATTGAAGCCGAGCGGCTTCCTAGACCTGCGCAAGGGCAAGATAAGGTACGTTTGCAGTTTATTATATACTATGCGAGTGCTTAATTCATCTTTAGTTTACATATGGGTATATTCTCATTGACACATAAGATCTGTGATAGCAAATAGCAATTTATATTATCTGTACCTATTGTTTAATTAAACTTAGTTTTGTTAAATATATCCCTCTGAAAATTGCTCAACATAAAGTTGTATATTCACTTTTAGTTGGTGAATCTCTGATTGTTTGACAATCAGTGAGATGTTTTGGACAATTTGAGTTCTGAAAGAATTTTGGATACATCTTTTAGACTCTGTCTTCTCTTTCACATGGATGACATGATATTTTAGGCCATAGAATATGGCCCTCGTGTTTGTTTTCCAAACAAGCGTAGCACCTCTAACTCAAAACAATGTTGTAATCATGTTTTAGTGTTATTATTTCGTGCCTCATCAAGGTGAAAGGAAATCCGTGTTTGAATTTATACACCTAAACTTAATTTCATTGTCTTTATACCTCATGAATTAGGAGATGACTGTTGCTCATGAATTTGTTTACAGGGTTACAGTAGAAGTAGAGACTTGAATAGTGAAGAACTTCTAGAGCATCTGCCTGCTTTGCAGCAACTACTATATCGTCTTATTGGATGCCATGTACTCTCCAAATCTTAATGGCCAATTGTTTCTTTTGCTATTACCATTCTTGGTTTCTGGTATTGCCACATTTTCCATATTTTTATTATGATGATTATTCTTTATTTACAGCCTGAAGGAGCAGCAGTACGGAACTACCTGATTCAGTATTCCCTTGCTTTGGTATGTGGTACCCATCACCAGTTGTGTGCATGGATAGATGGATGCTGATATTAGTTGAATCATATGATATTTCCAATAACAGAAATATGGAATTGAATATAAAGTGGAATACCCTGTGAAAAAGATGGGGAAGGATTGGCTGGGTGCACTTCAGGGAAGGCCTTTAATTCATCATGCTTCAGTACTCTTTTTGTGAATAAGAGAGCAGGAAACATTGATAAATAACTCTTTCCGTGTTTCTAAAAGTAATTTCTTAATAGTAATGTTGTGTTAGTATTATTTGAGGGTGACTTACTCTTTTGAGGATTCCTTGTTAATTCTTTTAGGTGCTCAAAGAGAGTTTCAAAATATATTGTGCCATAAATGACGGGATAATCAATCTTGTCGACAAGGTGACATGAATACTTTTTTACTGTTTGTTTAATATCTTTTTTCTAATTGGCTTCATATTTGCTTGCTCACATTTTACCTGTTTTTGCCTTCAGTTTTTTGAGATGCCTAGACATGAAGCCATCAATGCTCTGGATGTCTATAAAAGAGCGGGGCAGCAGGTAGGTTTTGCTCCATAAGCTGAGTACTAATCCCTTGTGATTTTGATTCGTATGCTATCATCAATAAATAAAACAATGACGCTCTTCAACTTGCTTTCTGTTGTGACTATATACTGTTTATGATCTTGCTGCAGGCTGCTAGTCTGTCTAATTTTTATGATATTTGTAAAGGACTTGAGCTTGCTAGAAACTTCCAGTTCCCTGTTTTGAGAGAGGTTAGCATGTATATAATATTTGTTGCATCAAAGTTACAAATCTAATTTAGATTCACAGTTGATCGATCCATGAATTTTCTGCTCTCCAGCCTCCACAGACCTTTCTGGTAACGATGGAAGAATATGTAAGAGAAGCTCCTAGAATGGTTTCTGTTCCCAGTGTGGCCTTGGTTAGAATTCTTGTCCTCTCTTATAAACTTTGGTTGGTTGCATGTTTCTTTGTATTGTGCACTTTATTTCTTTCCATGTTTGCCCTTTATTAGTTAATCCCTTATGAAGAATGCCATTTTTGTATTTAAATAGGAATATCCAGAAAGGCTATTGCTGACATACAAGGAAGAGGATGCTCCTCCGCCTTTTGAAGATACAAAAGAGCTGGAGGAGGAAGCCACGCCACCACCGTCTGCTGAAGTTCCCATCTCGTCTGCTGGGACAGCAGTTTCTCCACACGCGCCTAGTAATTTGGATATTGGCGATCTACTGGTGAGTTCCTAAAGTATTCTTCTTCTTATGTAAATATAATTTGAGATAGAAGTATATGAGCACTTTCTTATCCAACCATTGCATGCTTCTTTTGCATGAACAAAAAAATCTCAGGGGTTGAATGTTACCGCGCAAGATGCATCTGCAATTGAGGAAAGCAATTCCTTGGCTTTAGCTATTGTTCCATCTGGTCAGCAATTCTGTGTACCGATCTTTGAAATTCTTCTGTTTAACAAAACTATTTCCTGCAGTCACCTTTTTACCCGGGTTATTATCTTATTCTTGCTGTAGGCACTGCACCAGTCGACTCTGATGCTTTCCAAGCAAAAGGGTTCGATCCTACTGGATGGGAACTTGCCCTAGTAACAACTCCCAGCACTAACTTGTCATCAGTTCAGGAAAGGCAATTGGTATGTTCTTGTGCTATTGTTACTTACAAGAATTTGGTATGTTGTTGTGCTATTGTTAGTACATCATGTATGATTAGGTACGAGGTTGGTATCTATGAGTATCTCTTAATTCTCTTCGATGGGTGCATTTTTGAGTGTTTCATGTTTTCATCTGTGAGAAAATGTTTAGCTGGATCAGCTCACTCTAATAAGAAACTGTTATATGTATGTAGCTGTTGGTTGGGTTTATTATTTCATTTCTTAGCCTGGAGGTCTGGAATGGGGTCTTTAGGTTATGTTTACATGATTGTATGGCAGGCAGGAGGACTGGATTCACTCACGCTCGACAGTTTATACGATGAAGGCATGTATAGAGCATCCCAACAACCAGTTTATGGAGCAGCTGCTCGTAATCCATTTGAAGCTGGCGATCCATTTGCAATGTCAAATCGTGTTCCTATGCCTCCAGCAGTTCAGATGGGAGCTGTGCCTCAAAATCATAGCAATCCATTTGCTCCATTTCAATCTGTATATCCACAAACACAACAGCAACAGCATTTACCGATGGGCCAACAAAATCCTTTTGGTGAGACGGGGTTCGGAGCATTTCCTGTAGCGCCAGCTGCATATCCCCAAACAACTAATCCATTTGGGAGTAGTGGTCTTTTATAGTCACAACACATAGGTGCATAGAATGTAAGTTGTTAGGCCGATTTGATTTTGATAGCGCAGGAAATTGTAATTGTTTGCCATATACTACTTGTGTTGAGAGAGGTGTCATTGTATATGTTATCCCTTTGAAATGCTTGGGATATGGGATTGGAATTGAGATTGAATATTGTATTTGTTGAATTGTATTATAAAAAGATGATGAATTGGAGTTGCAGGCCGGTGCTGGCAAATGGAGTGTCTTCTGTTGAGAGTCCAGAGAGATGTAGTTGTTTGTATATGTTATCCCTTTTCGACCATGCAACGTTTTGTTTTCTTGGCATAGATGCAACTCTCTTTCTCTCTCTCTCTCTCTGTTATTATACAAATGCTGCTACAGTAGGGTGCAATGCTGATATGAACTTGTTAGAAAACTAAAGCAAGGGCATTTCGAGCTGCCTAAACTCCATAGATAGGAAAGGAAAATATCTGTTGTATTGCTCAAAGATGGTTCTCAATACAACTGGCATCCACTATATAAGGGATAAGCCTTGGGGAATACGAAATAACAACAGACAAAATACTCTAACAGAAAAGTACTAAGCATCCGTATCTCACGAGCTCTTGTGGATCCTACCCTCTGCTGCTCTTCTCATTCATGATAAAGTCCTTGAATTTACCAGGAGGTGTGTAACTCTTTTGGGCTTCACATATTCTTGACTCGTTGCCACCTCTTTGTCCTTAACTTTTGGGCTGGAAGAAACTTGGGCTTGTACTGCTGGCCTGTTGTTGTTGGTTGTTGTTTTAATGATGGGCTGAGATTCCTTCATATCATTCCCTTCCCCAAGTGAAACCACCTTGTCCTCAAGGTGTAGTGCGGGATAATTACTGAGCAGCTCATCAGAGTCTTCCCAAGTCGAGTTTTCAAGCGGTTCCCCTTCCCATTGCACCAGAACTTGGTTGCGAAGTTTACCTCGGACAAGAACCTGACGACTTGCGCAAATTGCTGTTGGTTTGTGAAATGGGCGCGAATGATGAACGTCGGCTGGCAAGGTGATTGGTGCCTGCGGTGATGCCACTCCTTCTCCTTGGAATGGTTTGAGGACTGATATGTGGAACACAGGGTGAATCCTGCTACCTTCGGGCAACCGTAGACGGTATGAGACTTGGCCTACCTGTTCCAGCACCTCGAAAGGTCCATAGTAACGCTTAGCGAGCTTGGCATGGCGTCGTCCGACAACTGTAGTCTGCCGGTATGGCTGAAGCTTGACTAAAACGAGTTCACCAGGTTGAAACTGCAAATCACGACGCTTGCGATTCGCTACTTGCTTCATTCGATGTTGGGCTTGCAAAAGATTCGTTTTCAATACCCGCAACAACTGATCCCTTTCCAGCAACAATTCTTCCAATGCTTGAATGTTGGTGGATCCTGGAACATATAAAGGAATAGACGGTGGTAATCTCCCAAACAAAGCCTGGAATGGGGTCATTTTGATGGCCACGTGGTAGGAGTTGTTATAACTGAACTCTGCCCACGCAAGAAACATGGTCCATGAAGACGGTTTATCATGAGTAAACGCACGGAGGTACTGCTCAAGCTCTCGGTTGGTTACTTCCGATTGGCCGTCCGTTTGAGGATGGTAAGCGGTACTGTGATGCAGCTTGGTTCTACATAACTTGAAAAGTTGCTGCCAGAAGCTACTGAGGAATATAGGATCTCTATCCGACGCAATTGAAGCTGGAAACCCATGAAGCTTTACTACAATCTCAATAAAAAGATGTACTACCTTTTCGGCTGTAAAATGATCCGGAAGAGAGCCAAAATGAGCAAATTTTGTCAGCCTATCAACCACGACCATTATAACTGATTGTCCTCGACTAATTGGCAATCCAGTGATAAAATCCATTGTGACAGCTTCCCAAACGCGCTCTGGTATTGGTAACGGCTGTGAAAGGCCCACCGGCGGTTGTATGCTATATTTTGTTTGTTGGCACGTCAAGCACATCGCCACGAACCGCTCCAAGCTTTCTTTCATTTTTGGCCAAAAAAAAGTCGCAGATAAACGCACCAATGTTCATTTTATACCACCATGCCCTCCCACCGGTGAAGAATGGGCCTCTTGTAACAAATCATGTACCAGAGATGAGCTTGGGCTTATGTAATACCTGTTATGACGGAGCAAAATCCCATTACGAACTTGATAGGCCGAACCCAAATCTCCATGCTCCTACTGTTGGTGTAACTTGATCAAATCAGGTAGTGTAGAGTTTTCTATCCGAAGGATGTCTAAAAACTCTGGAACTGGAATGCTAGCCACCGTAAGGGCTTGAAATTGAGGCATCTGGTTTTCTGGCTCATTTTCTTCAAACACTCTAGATAGAGCATCTGCAGCTGCGTTTGTTTTTTCGGGGCGATACTTAATTCTGAAGTTGAACCCCATCAATTTCCTAACATAAACCTGCTGCTCCGGAGTTTGGATAACTTGTTGAAATAACTCCCGTATACTCTTGTGATTAGTCCTAATCACAAAGAATCGACCCAAAAGATATTGCCTCCATTTGAGAACTGCTTCTGTAATTGCCAAAAACTCCTTTGAGTAAGTAGAAGCTGCTTGTTTTCTAAGTGACAACTTCTTGCTGAAATACGAAATTGGATGACCCATTTGCTCCTATACCTGTTTTGGAAGCATCCGTTTCAACTACGAACTCTTCATCAAAGTTGGGTAGTTTTAGAACTAGTGTTGTCGATAGGGCTCCCTTTAATGCTTCAAATGCCTGAGTGGAGGCCTCAGACCAAACAAATGAATCATTCCTTAGCAAATCGGTGAGGGGAGCTGCTAGAGCTGCATATCCGCGAATGAAGCGTCGATAGTAGCCGGTTAATCCCAAAAACCCTTGTAATTGTTTCAAGTTCTTCGGTCTAGGCCATGCTGTCATAGCCTCAATCTTTCTCAGATCAGCGCGAACTTCACCTTGTGACACATGACCCAAGTACTCAACAGTGCGCTGCCCGAATACACACTTCGAGAGTTTGAGGCGGAAATGGTGAGTTGATAAGCATTGAAGTGTTTGTCACAGATGCTCGGTATGCATTTCTTCGGTTGGACTGTAAATTAAAATGTCATCGAAGAAAACGACAACAAACTTGTGCAGAAATGACGAAAAAATTTGATTCATGGTAGCTTGAAATGTCGAGGGAGCATTGCATAGGCCGAATGGCATCACCAAAAACTCGAAATGCCCGTCGGGCGTACGAAAAACAGTTTTATACACATCCCGACTGTGGACTCTAATCTGATGGTACCCTGATCTCAACTCGAGCTTTGAAAATATTACAGCATGACCAAGTTCATCAAGGAGTTCATCAATTGTGGGTATAGGAAAGTGATCTTTGATGGTGACAGCATTGAGAGCACGGTAGTCGACGCAAAATCTAAAAGTCCCATCTTTCTTGTGAACTAATAAAACAGGGGAAGAATAAGGACTGTGGCTTGATCTGACTAATCCCTGCTGCAACATTTTTTCGACTATCTTGGTCATTGTCTGTTTCAGTATATGAGGGTAACGATATGGTTTAACATTCACCGCGGGAGAACTGGGAAGAAGATGAATTCGATGATCATTAGCTCGGCATGGGGGTAGATCAGTAGGAACCTGAAAAAGGTGAGTATATTCCAAGAGAAGATTATGAATTTCTGAGGATAATCCGGTGGGGAATTGTGGAAGTTCTGGTTCCAACGAAAACAAGTCTCCATCAGTTGTAACTTCACGGAGATAAATTTCATACACCATTTCCATGTCTGCTGCAACCATAGCCTCCAGCTGATTCAAAGTACCAAGTTAGGGTGTAAAGGATTCTTCCCCTTGGAGCACAACCTTTTTACCATTACAAACGAACTCCATCAACGAGCGTGAATATTCATTCACCACCTTCCCAGCGACGCGAGCCATTCAATTCCTAACACTGCTCCCGGACCCTTCATCGAACCTGGCCCTTTAATCGGCAACACGTGGAAATCGATATGGAAAGAATGACCCTGCATATCCAACTGAACTTGGGAGCATAGATAACGACAAGTTAGATAATCTCCATTACCTACAAAGACTCGAAATGGGGTGATTGACTTTATAGGTAGTTGTAACTCCTCTACAATATCGGGGCGGATGAAATTGTGACACGCCCCGCTGTCAATGAGCACCTGAAATTCAGTCCTTCCTATGCTGCCAATGATCCAGAGAGACCGTGGTTTCCCTCCGCTAGCCATCGAGTTCAAACTTGAGATATCACCCATGGCCTCTTCTTCCGCACCCTCCTCAGGTGTCGATTCAGATGTGGGTGGAACCTCCTCTTCATCATCGCCAATTAGCAATAGAAATTTTCCCTTGCATCGATGATTGGACGACCACTTTTCCTCAATTGTAACATAAGCCTCGTTCTAGCTTTTCTCTAATCTCTGCTTGTGTGAGCCGTTTCACCGGCAAATTAGGAGTAATAGTCTGTAATGGCGGTACCTGAATAGCTAGGTTTGGTCTTTGTTTGGGCCCACTATAAACTGGAGTTGGGCTGGAACCCCCAGAAGAAGGAGATGTTGGGCCGAAATTTCGTAGGCTCCATCTTTGGCCCAACTTGAGATCTGCTTTTGTTTCATCAATTTGCATCTCAAAAGCCCGAGCTAGGGCAAATGTTTCCATGAGAGTCGATGGTCTAGTGAATGACAACTCACATCGGATATCGGCTCGTAGCCCAGTAATAAAGAAGCTAATTAGAAGAGGTTCAGATATTCCGATTACCTGGTTCATCAAATCTTCAAATGACGACTGAAATTCAGCCACCGTAGACGTTTGGGTGAGTTTTGAGAGCATTACTTAAGGATCGTTGTACGGTGAGGAGCCAAAACGACTTTTCAGGCTGCTAATGAATTCCGACCAACTGGTTAAGAGGTTGTTCACCTTCATCCATTGGAACCAAGCCGATGCTCTTCCTTCCATGTGAAAGGAGACGATGCGCAGTCTCATTTCTTCTGGAGTACCATGAAAGTCAAAAAAATCCTCCACTCGAAAGATCCACCCCTACGGGTCGGTGCCGTCGAATTTTGGAACATCCATCTTCATAGAACGTAGAACAGGAGAGATTTCCAGCGTGTTTCCCATATTTCCAGTGCGACCGAACAAGCGGTTGGAGCTGTCCTGAAACGACCGCCCCGGCATGCCTTGTTGGAGCTGCATTGCAGCTAAGCGAGAATGCACAGACTGCGAGTAATCCTTGAACGTCTGGTTGGTAGCGTGGATCTGGCCTTCAAGTTGAATTTGCATTGCCTTGAGGGCTGCCAAAATCTCTGAAAAATCATCCATGGAAGCTCTCAATGAAAGCACGAAAATGATATAAACTTGTTAGAAAACTAAAGCAAGGGCATTTCGAGCTGCCTAAACTCCATAAATAGGAAAGGAAAATATTTGTTGTATTGTTCAAAGATGGTTCTCAATACAACTGGCATCCACTATATAAGGGATAAGCCTTGGAGAATACGAAATAACAACAGACAAAATACTCTAACAGAAAAGTACTAAGCATCCGTATCTCACGAGCTCTTGTGGATCCTACCCTCTGCTGCGATTCTCATTCATGATAAAGTCCTTGAATTTACTAGGCAGGTGTGTAACTCTTTTGGGCTTTACATATTCTTGACTCGTTGCCACCTCCTTGTCCTTAACTTTTGGGCTGGAAGAAACTTGGGCTTGTACTGCTGGCCTGTTGTTGTTGGTTGTTGTTTTAATAATGGGCTGAGATTCCTTCATATCAAATGCCAATAATATTGCTTCATCATCCTTGTCGGATACATACATATTCTAGGGGACGAACACAAACAAACTCAAGATGGTACTCCATCTGTCCCGCAAAAAGATGGTTAATTTGTCATTTTGGGACGTTTCCTATAAGTATGATTCGCCATTTAGGTGATCTAATTAACTTTCTAATATTTTAAACTTCACAACAAATCAAATAGGTGGGTCCCTTATTTCACTTAAAATACAACAACCAAACATTTTCTTAAAATCCGTGTCGCCCTCCCCACACCATACTTTTAGGGGATGTAGGGAGTATTAGTTTTAAGTAGGCCTGACCGTCCTTAGGGATGAACATTCGATTATTCGGTTTGGTTTTGGCCTAAACCAAACCGAATAAATTAAATTTTTAAAAATTAAAACCAAACCAAACCAAACCAAACCAAACCAAACCAAACCAAAAAAACCGAATAACCGAAACCGAATTTTTAAAAGTTAAAACCAAACCAAATCAAACAAACCAAATGGTCATATATGTTCTAAATATTTCATCCAAAATCAACAAAAATATGCTTAATACAGTAAGACAATAATAGTATTTTAATTAAAAAATTAATATATATATATATATATATATATATATATATACACACATATTATAGAAAAATCCAAAAATGTTAAACGAGCAACAAAAAGACCGGTCCATTGCCTTGTCGCCTGATGTTGATATACGGGCTTTATTTCAAGTTCGATTGGGTCCAACAAGCTCTTGCGACTCAATTCTTTCAAATTATTTTTCATTATTGAGAAAAGTTATATATAAATATATTTAATATATATTATATAAAAAATTAAGATATATATATATATTTGATTTTCGGTTTGTTTTGGTTGCCAAAGCATCAAACCAAACCAAACTAAACAAATTAAATTTTAAAAAAATAAAACCAAACGAACTAAACAAACCGAATTGTATTTTCGATTTGGTTAGGTTTGATTTTTGGTTTTCGGTTATTTTTGCTCATCCCTAGCCGTCCTAAATATAAAAGAGTCACACTCCCGTAGAGCGCCTCCACGGTGCATCCGGATCGATCCGATCCGGATCCGACCCACGACCGATCCAATCAACGTTGATGATCAACGGTCAACCATTCACTTTTTGATTTTTTTTGTCTCCGCCTTCGGCTCCGATTTTAATTTATATATAATGATTGAGGCAAAATTAATGTCTTTTAGCTTGCTCCGAGGCCTTCGACTCCCCTCGCTCGACTCTTAAAATAAAAAGAAATTCAAAATTCAACGTTTAACGTTGACCATTGACCGCGTCGGATCATGGGTTGGATCGGGTCGAATCTGATCCGGATGTACGGTACATACGCTGCACATAAGTTTTTGTCAATATAGGATGACCAAGGTTGCCCCCAAATTAGACATGCCCATGGTTCAAGGCCCGCCGGTTCCGAGCCTCAAACCGCCTGTTATGGTTTTCCCCGAGGGTGAACCGTAACAGGCCCGCATACACTATTCCCGGTTCCAGGTCGGGCCTAAAAACCCGCGATTCCAGTTCCGGTTAAACCCGCCGGTTCCTGTTTAGGCCCATTGGTTCAGGTAATATTTCATTATTTATTTATTTTACATATTTATTTAACTCCACCTACCCTTATATCTCCCACCTACCGTCCACTGTGCACACTCCCCCATCTCTCTCTCTATTTTAAACGACTCTCTCTCTCTCTTTTTCGAACGACAACATCAATATCACCGTCGTTCTCCTCCTTTCTCTTCGCCGCGAGACACCACACCATCACCCTCGGTCGATCGACATAGAACAAGAAATCAATAATCCCAAAACAAAACCCCGAAAATTCAAAACCCTAGATCCCTAATTGAAAAATCTGAAAAATCCCCTTCTCTTCCTTCAAATTCGGCGAAAAGAGACGGCAGTCGCTAGCCCTTCCTCCACCTCAGACAACGGCAGTAGCAGGCGTGTCGCGTCGCCGTCTCTCCTTCCGGCGCCACCGCTTTTCCGGCGGAACCATTTCTGGTCTCCTCTGCCACCTCCGTCGCAACCGGCTCGAAGAGATGATTGCTTGTTTAGCTTCATTTAAGAGATGAAACAGGAGTGAGATTGGTGTGTTCACTGTGTTGTGGAGTAATTTGTTTCTTTCATTGTAGTAAAAAGATGCAAAGTGTAATTTGTTCTCTTTCTCTCCATCTACTGTTGAGGCCCGAGATTGGTATGTGTTCACTGTATTGTTGTGGTTGTGGAGTAATCAGTTGGATTTTTATTTTAATTTAGGAAGCGCCGGATAACCGGCGGTTTTAACCGCCGGTTACGGTTCCCCAAAATGAAGGTCCGGAACCGGCCCTTGAGATCACAGTTTCGGTTACGGTTCGTAACCGTTGACTGACGGTTCCGGGCTGCTCAGAATGGGCAGGTCTACCCCAAATTAGGCTAAAAAAAAAAAAAAGGTTGCCCCCAAATTCAATCATATTTGATTGAAGGTCAAGACGTTGAAATGCAACTGCCAGACAGAACACAAATCCACCAAATCGGATACAAAACCTGAACGAGAAACCAAAGCGACCCACTAACTAGTAACTACGGAGGATAGGAGATGAATCTTGAATTTGGATAATTTATTTATACTATGTTAATGTAAATTCCCCAAATTGAACGTATTATTATTATTATTATTATTATTATTATTATTATGGGGAAGTCAACCGGAATTGAGAGGTAAAAACACGCGCTTGTTTTAATTTAATACTCCCTCCGTCCCATGATAAGTGGCTACTTTCTTTTGGGCAAGGGTATTTAGGAGAAGAGTGTTTAAAGGGTAAAAAGATAAAAAGTGGTGGATCCCACATCTTTTGTGTGAGAGAGAGTGTTTCCATATTAGGAAAGTGGTCACTTATGATGGGACAGCCCAATAAGAAAATGTGGCCACTTATGGGTGGACGGAGGGAGTACTCATTTGTTTGGAAATATGTTTGTCGGTATAAAAGGACGACTAAATCAATTTCGATATACGCGTTGTTGTAGACGAGACGATCGAGACGAGACAATCCATCAAGAAATTAAACTTGAATTGGAATGAGATGATCAAATCCCAAAGGTTTCTCAAAACCTTAATCAAGCCCTTCTTCGCTTCTAAATCAACTAGTAAAGGTGATTATTTCTTCATTCTTCTGTAACCAATATATATGTATGTATGTATGTATGTATTAATCTCTGATAAAATAGATGGATGTGTGTTGGATTTGGACAGAAGATCCAAACGAAGTGGACTTAGAGAAAATTGCAGCGCAAGAACAGAAGCATTTCCTATTCGAGACACTGGTTGCAGCAACCAACAACTTCCATTCCAGTCTGAAGCTAGGGGAAGGGGGATTTGGCCCCGTTTACAAGGTACTTACTTTATTGAATCGAATCGAATTGAATTGAATTGAATTGAACTGAAATTGAACTGAAATTGAATTGGAAGCAGGGAAAGCTGGAAGATGGGCGAGAAATAGCGGTGAAGAAACTGTCGCGTAGCTCAGCACAGGGGAAGAAAGAGTTTATGAGCGAGTCAAAGCTGCTGGCACGTGTGCAGCACAGAAATGTGGTGAATTTGTTAGGATACTGTGTCCACGCTCAAGAAAAGCTCCTCGTTTATCAATATGTGCTCAACCAAAGCCTTGACAAGATTCTATTCAGTAACTAATTCTTCGATTCTCTCTTTCTCTCACCTTTTCAATATATATTATTAACCGGAAATTTACTGTCAATTGCTTGCTAGATTGGGATTTTGATTTTTTTTTTAATATATATATATATCATTAATTGTAGCCTGCACATGCTATTTCACTCGCCCAGATTTGATCTCTTTTTATTTGTAATAAACATTACCAGCTTATAATTGTCCAACTTTTTCATGTATTATTTAACCATCCGAGAGATTATTACTGCTGATCACAAGTATGCTTACATTAAAAAAATAAATAAATAAATAAATAATAATAATAATAATAATAATAATAATAATAATAATAATAATAATAATAATAATAATAATAATAATAATAATAATAATATCTTCTGTGAACTGCATGCCAAGGGAATATTATATCTTGTTGTACATCCACAAATTCTATGAAATTGTTAACATGTTATATATAGTTTGAGCAGAAAATTATGTGTTGAAGCTAAAATTTATGTTTTTGAAGTTTAAAATTAAGTAATAGTTAGTATGGATTTAATGTAGAGGGTGATAGAGGAGGAGAATTGAATTGGAAGCGAAGGTACGATGTGATAACAGGCATTGCAAAGGGGTTGGTATATCTCCACGAAGAGGCTCACTGTCGAATCATACACCGGGACATCAAAGCTAGCAATATCCTACTTGATGATAAGTGGGTTCCCAAGATTAGCGATTTTGGGATGGCGCGTCTCTATCCTGAAGACCAAACACACATCAACACCCGTGTTGCTGGAACCAAGTATATATACATACATCCATCATCCATGCAGTTTTTGAAATGAATTTCTAATTAATTTCAAGTTGAAAATATATATGTATGTACATTAATTGATTCTCATCATATATTGTACGTATTGTATGCATATATACTGATATGATACAGTGGGTACATGGCACCAGAATACCTGGTGCACGGCCATCTTTCAGAAAAGGCAGATGTATTCAGCTTTGGGGTTGTAGTTCTGGAGCTGATCAGCGGACAGAAAAACTCAAGATTCAACTTAGATCCCGACTGTCGCAGCCTGCTTGAATGGGTAACAACAAATTAAAGTAGCTTAGTCACGATCTTACTTACTTGGAATTACTATTTAACTCAACTCTAGACTGCATGAAATTGCATGCTGCAGGTGTACAAGCTTTACAAGAAGCAAAGGGTGTTGGAAGTCATGGATCCTACAATAGTGTCTTCAGCAGATCTTCAACAGGTGGCAATGTGCATACAGATAGGCTTGCTATGTGTTCAATCCGACCCTAAAACAAGGCCCAACATGAGCCGGGTGGTTTTGATTCTCTCCAAGAAGCCAACCATTCTCGAACAACCACAAAGACCTGGATACCCTGGAACCAGGTACACTCTTCCTCGGCCCCCTCGACCATCTACAACTGTGACTGCAACTGCATCTGCATCATCCTCAGCTTCTTCCGCACTATCTCAATCATTTGGTTCAAGTACAACTGCAACTGCAACTACTTCTGGTGTTAGGAGCCCCAGATCAGACCCCCATGGGAAGCGACCTATTATCACAAAATATTAATTAGTTTTCTACACTGCTACATATATAGCAGCCCCACTTTTGTTGCACATTAATTTTGCTTGCCAGGAACTTCCTATTCATTTAGAAATTAATTAGATTAAATCCCCATTCAATCCATTACTCAACTTACACTATAAGGATTGGCCTTCTAATCAACGTCCTGTCGAGAAAATTGCTGGGAACAACGACCAATTAGAAAACACAAGTATATGGTATGGAGAACAAATTAGAGGTCATTCTATAATGGACCTTAATTTATGTAGTTACTAAAAAGTAAAAATCCCAACCACATACATTCGATTTTTTTAAACCAATAACCAAAACTTAAACTGAGAGTATGTAACATATATGTGTTGCATTTGTTGCCTCGCTAAAAACCTTAACTAAGAAAACTCAATGGGAAAAAACTTAGTAAGGGAAAAAGAGCACAACAAAATTAGCCTTTGGGGCTTAATGTAGACCTTCAGGGTCCAACCTACATAACTATTTTGAAATATTCGCTCCCCTGAAGACAACAATCTTCCAAGCCTACGCATTCCAATACTATAAACATATTTTTCAAATGTTGACGTAGGAAGAGATTTTGTGAATAAATCTGCAAGATTATCACAAAAGCGAATTTTCTGTATTGTAATTTCGCCGCTCTTATGGAGCTCATGTGGGTAAAAGAATTTAGGTAATATATGCTTTGTTGAATTTCCTTTAACATACCCATTACTCATTTATGCAACACAAGCTGCATTGTCCTCATATAGGACATTGGGAGCATTCTCATTTATCGTAATTCCACAAGATCCGCGAATGTGTTGTATCAATGTCCTTAACCATACACATTCTTTAGCGGTTTCATGTAAAGCGATAATCTCTAAGTGGTTTGAAGATGTAGTGACTAGAGTTTGTTTAACAGACTTCCAAGAAATAGTTGTACCACCACAGAGAAAAACATAACCAGTCTGAGATTTAGCGTTGTGGGGATCAGATAAATAGCCAGCATCCGCATAACCTACCAATGTCATGTCTTGATTTCTTTGATAAAGTAAACCAAGATCTTTTGTACCTTGAAGATAACGAAGAATGCGTTTAACATCTTTCCAATGTCGAAGAATGTGTTTAACCGCAAATGCAATATCAGGCATTGTGCAGTTTGCAAGATAAAGTAGCGCTCCAATTGCACTCAAATAAGGAACTTCAGGTCCCAAAATGTCTTCATTATCTTCTTTAGGTCGAAATGGGTCCTTATTCGCTTCTAGTGTTCGAACAACCATTGGTGTGCTAAGAGGATGTGATTTATCCATATAAAATTTATCTGATAGCTTCTTCACATAGTTTGACTGGTGTATAAATATTCCTTCAGGGAGATGTTCGATCTGCAAGCCGAGATAAAACTTGGATTTTCCGAAGTCTTTCATTTCAAACTCTGCCTTCAAGCATGAGCTAGCTTCCTCAATCTCTTTGCGTGTTCCAATTATGTTTAAGTCATCAACATACACAGAAATGATACAAAAACCATTTTGTGACCTTCTGATAAACACTCAAGGACATATATCATTGTTTACACATTTCTTCTTCAAGAGGAATTCACTTAGTCGGTTATACCACATCTTTCCTGATTGTTTTAAGCCATATAACGATCTTTGTAATTTGACACTATACATGCTGCGACTTTCATTTTCCTTCAATTGAGGAATTTTAATTCCATCAGGAACTTTCATAAATATCAGTGTCTAGTGATCCATACAAATATGCGGTCACGACGTCCATTAACTGCATTTCTAAATTCATTATTGATGCTAGAGATATCAAGTAGCGGAATGTTATGCCATCTAAAATATGACAATATGTTTGATCGAAATCAATTCCAAGTCTCTGCGAGAACCCTTGAGCTACCAATCGCGCTCTATATCTCACCACCTCATTATGCTCGTTTCTCTTTCGTACAAACACCCATGTATATCCTACTGGGATAACATCACCTCATTATTGCCTTTAGCTCTACCTCAATTGCTTCCTTCCATTTCAACCAATCAGAGCGCTTCTGACACTCTGCTATTGTTTTTGGTTCAGGATCCTGATTATCATTGAAAATGGTAAAGGCAATTGTTGAAGCAAATATGTCGTCGATGATAATAACATTTCTATTATAAGTTTCTCCTGTATTTACAAAGTTTATAGCCACTTCAATATTAACATCAACCAGATCTTTGTCATTTTCCATAATAGTGTGATCTGGCCATTCCGCAATCCTAGTATTATGATTAGTTAGTGCACCTTTAGATGTACTAGGATTATCATCTTCAGGATGATCCTCTTTAGGAGGTTGTTGGAGTGATATCATTTCCTTATTTGATTTTATTTTTTGGGGATTTTTATCTTTAGCACCGATAGGTCTCCCACGCTTCTGGCGTTCAGGATAATCAACTGATTTAGTTAGTTCACGTGGAACTTCAATTCTGTGCGGTGCATTTATGAGATTTAGTCACTCCTTTATGATCAGTAAATGCATCTGGCAGATTACTTGCTAAGTATTGCAAGTTAATTATCTTTCGAACTTTCAGTTCTGATTTATTAGTACGTGGATCTAAATATTGAAGATTCTTTTCATTCCATGAAATTTCTCGACATTGTGTTGAAATTGGGCTTTTGTCTCCCCCTAATGTCGGGAAATGATCTTTATCAAAAATACAATCTGCGTACCGAGCAGTAAATTGATCCCCAGTCATGGGTTCAAGAAATTTAATAATAGACAGAGATTCATACCCTACGTATATGCCTAGCTTTCGCTGAGGGCCCATTGAGGTACGCTTTGGTGGTGATATTAGAGTATAGACTCCACAACCAAATATTCGCAGATGGGAAATGTTCGGTTCTTTTCCACGTACTAATTGTATGGGGGAATAATTATGATTTGGAGCAAATTAGCTGCATGCAAAATTGCATGTCCCCAACAAGTAACATGTAAGTTGGATATTTGTAGTAATGGTCTAGCTATTAGTTTTAAACGTTTGATCAATGATTCAGCTAAACCATTTGAGTGTGGACATACGGAACATGATGTTCTACTTTGATACCCAATGAAAGACAATATTTATCAAAAGATTTTGATGTAAATTCACCGGCGTTGTCCATTCGAAGGGACTTTATTGGGTAATCAGGAAATTGAACTCTTAATTCAATGATTTTGGCAATTAATTTTGCAAATGCTTTATTGCGAGTAGACAATAAGCATACATAAGTCCTTCGAGTAGAAGCATCAATCAGTACCATAAAGTATTGAAATGGTCCTGATGCCGGGTGAATTGGTCCACATATATCTCCTTGAATTCTTTCAAGAAATGTAGGAGAATCTATTCCAACTTTAGTACGAGAAGGTCGTACTATAAGTTTACCCTTTGCGCATGCTTTACAAATAAATTCATTTGATAAAGAAAGATCTTTTGTTTGTAGGTTATGCCCAACAACATTATTAATAATCCAACGCATCATATTTTGCCCAGGATGACCCATTCGCTCATGTCATAGTTTAAAAGATTTTGGTCTTTAAAATTCATACTTAGCGCAACATGATTATTAAGGCGAATGTGAGTGTAATACAACCCTGAGGAGAAAGAAGTGAGTTTTTCAATAACTTGTTTTCGACATCCAATATTTTTAGTTATAATTAAAAACTCATTATTGTTCTCAGTTTTGGTTTCAATATGAAAACCATTTAATCGGATGTCTTTAAAGCTAAGAAGGGTACGTTTCGATTGTGGATACAAAAGTGCATCATTTATATTAATCCAGTACCCATGGGGAGTATCAAAGAAGCTCTTCCAGAGCCGACAATAGGGATATTGTCATTTACAATTGTAGTTACACTCCCCATTTTTTCAGTAAGAGTTTGGAAATATTTCCTATCGGTAAGAAAAGTATGTGTTGTTGCACTATCCACTAGACACAAGGTACTCACATTCTCCATGGGTTGCATATTGAGATTTATGATTTCTATAAGCAAAGAAGGAATATATGTAATTAAAAGAAGAACTAAAACAAATGACAATATTAGAAATCAAGTACTTTAAATCTTCAAAAATATTCCAAACAAAGTGCAACAAAAAATAAAATAAACTAAACTAGAGTCATATCCATATTGCATAATCAAAAGACATAAATAAATCACAAATTCTGAAACGTCTAAATAGTCTGACAATATAATATCATTCTTGATCTCCAAACGCTTCAAGATCAAGTTACATCAAATCATCATCATCGGCATTAAAGGCCAAGTTTGCTTCAGGCAAACTAGCATGGTGTGATTCGCCTTGAGTTTCCTTGCTCTTTTTGTCTTTAAGCATTATTTGATATGCTTCGACTAGGTGCTTTGGAGTGCGGCATGTGCGGGTCCAATGACCTCGCACCCACATCTATGACAAGTTTGTTGCTTTCCTTTGGTTTGTTGCTTTTCTTTAGTTTGTTGAGATGGACCAACCTTGTGCAAAGAAGGTGTCTTATGAAATTCTTTTCCATGGCTTTGAAATCTAGCAACATTATTATACCCACGGCCTCGACCCCCTCGATGAGACCAACCTCTTCCACTACGTTGAGACCAATTAGCATTTTCACGACCTCTCACTCGACCACTTTTATAAGTGGTAGCATGTGCTTCAGGCACTGCTTGTGAATCAACTGGCCTTGCATTGTGGTTTTTCATTAGAAGTTGGTTATGTTTTTCTTATGTTTTTCTGCTACCAGTAAAGCAGAAATAAGCTCAGAATGTTTAGCATAATTCTTAGCCATGTACTGCTGCTGGAGCACAAGGTTACTAGCATGAAATGTTGATAGAATCTTTTCTATCAAGTCAATCTCCGTCACATCCTGGTTACAGAGTTTCAGTTGTGACACAATACGGTGCAAGGCAGAATTATACTCAATTACAGACTTAAAGTCTTGAAATCGTAAATTGAGCCAATCATATTGAGCTTGTGGGAGACTAATTACCGTTTGTTGATCAAAGCGATCCTTCAGGGATTGCCATAAGACAACAGAGTCTTTTTCAGTAAGGTACTCATTCTTTAGGTCCTTATTCAAGTGTTTACGAAGCAAGATCATGATCTCGCCTTCTGGCGGAGCTACTTAAAGAATTTGAAATTATAGTTTCACTCAAATCGCACGAGGCAAGGTATATTTCAACATCCAAGGCCCAGGTCAAATAATTACCACCATCAAGAGCAAGCTCAGTGAATTCTCTTTTGTTGATGTCAGACATATTCAAACTACAAGAATTATTGAAAAGAAAAAAATATATATAAATAAGTCGTGATCATGAAAACGCATAGCATGAATACAGATAATTCATCATTTAGTTATCACACTTACAAAAACTATTCCACTTAAACACACGAAAGACTTATCCGACAAGTATCAAGAAATCTTAAAATAATTACATGTCAAAAGTTTGATTTTGTTAATCCCTTTAAACTAATTTGCAAAGAAAATATTGATTAATATGCACATTTTATGATCACAATGTATTCTTGTATACGACAAATAGAATGCAAAAGCAAATTAAATAAATTATAATTCTAAAACAATTGCATTATGAGACATAATACAATTATTGGGGTTATATCAAATTGAAGATATTCTTTTTTATATCAACCAATCAATCCCACTGTAACATTGTCCTGTGTCACAGAATATCTATTATTATTATTATTATTATTATTATTATTTTAAATCGCGTCTTTAATTTGTTGCAATTTATGTTTGAATTTCAATCATTATACACATGTCGTACGAATAACAATATGAAAACAGAGCTGAATTATATTGTATACTCATAATCATATAAATAAAGAGCTAAATAAACCCACATCCACAACAATGCAATCAACAAATAATAAAAAGGAAAAAAAATCGAGACAAAAATCCCAATTAATCAAAATATAAAGCTGTAAATTAACATGAAAGTAATTCATAACTAATTGCATCTCAAATTCTCCACCTGCCAAGTGCCCAAAATTAACAGTCCAATCACAATTCATTTCACCAGAATTTAGTTAGTATCTGTCTTTGCAGACGGCCAAAGTTTTCGAGAAAAAAAAAATTAGCAAACATATTTTATCATACATGCCATTTTATGCTACAAGACACAAATTATAAGGGCTAATTTAAGAGCAATGAATACATGCTAATTGAAAAGAATTTTATAAAAAAAAAACAAGAAAACTCCGAGAAAATTAATTGCATCATATTCTTACTCTAATTAATTTTTCTCATAAACAATGATCGATATCACGTGGGTAAATATGGCAAAGGCAATTAATTTAATTGTTTATGAAATTGAATCACCAGATCAAATCGAGTACGAAAATTAATTATGAACTGGAAAATTAATTTTGAATGTATAGATTAACTTGCATGAAAGACACGATTCTTTCCTATGGCTTACTTCCAATATTCACTCAATTGGCTAGAGACTCGTGCTGATAACGTGTTGTAAAGTATCTTAAATAGTAGAACAAGAATACAGGAGATAAAGAAATAGAAGAAAGAGAAGAAGAAACGGCGCAGAGAAAGAAATATTATTATTACTTCTTTTCAGTCTCTGTACAAGGTACGGCTAATAGGATATATATATATATATATAGGGAGTGGATCTGGTAAGAACACATCTTATATAAGAACGTAAGAACAATGCATTTTTATTATATCGGAAATGCATAAAATGCAGAAACTAAATGCATAAATATTTAAATGCATAAATTACAGTAACTTAATGCATTAGCATTTAAATGCATAAATTACAGTAACTTAATGCATTAGCATTTAAATGCATAAATTACAGTAACTAAATGAACGGTTAAATCTAGACCGTAGATCAACAAAGATCAAGGGTCCAGATTTGTTCTTATTTCTCACCTAAGAAAGTGTTCTTATTTGATCCGCGCTCATATATATATATATATAAAATAACATACAGTATAAACCCTAACCAACTCTACAAGTAATGTCCATATATAAAATATACTATTATTTATAACTTCTTCTTTTTTACACTTGGAATCCTCTTTCTCCAAGATTAGTGTCTTGTTGTGTCCCATAATTTCATTTTTTTTTTACATTTATTAACTAGGGTTCATCCATCTGAATAGGGTTTATATAAATATTTTTATATTAATTTTATATTTTTTTATTTTTAATTGATTATTAAAGTCCATTATTCTAAAATTAGGGTATATAATTTTTTAAAATTCCAAGTTTTTATAATAAATGTTAATTAAGGTTCATTATATATTACTAAAATTTAGTAAACTTAATAGTGTGACAAATAGAATGGGATACAAATTGGGGATAGAGAATCTCATCCGTCTCTTTTAACCAACCCATTTTTTCAACGTTTTCTTCTTCTTTCGATTTGTTAAAGCAAAACTTTTTTTTTTGGTTGAGACTAAACGAAATTTCATTACCTAAACTATATAATTACATATTTATTATAGTCAGCTGTACTGGCGTCACTACTAATGTCTTTTTAAAAATACATTCTGCATTGTTTCTTTTCAATTTTTCTTTTTTTCACAATTATATTCTTATTTGTTTATAGTTTGATGCTTGGTTCTTAATTAGCTTCATTTTATTCAGTTAAAAGTCTTGTGTGAATGATCCTGAAAAAACAACTACGCAAAAGACTAAAGAAATAGTACACAAAAATCTCATAACCGTCATTGCTAACAATAATAATATACACACTTCGCTTCGCCAATAATATTAGTATGTATAAACGAAATATATGTCGAATTAAAAAGGGTTCCCAGGCGTTTGCTTTAGAGCACCCACAATGGTGGGCGGAAATGAGTGGGCGCTCGGGTGGGCGGAGGGTGAGGGAGTGCGCAAGGTGGGCACTGGCGTTGGCGCCCGCGTATGGGCGCTGGAGGTGGGCGGACATGAGCTATTTTTGGCCGAGGGCAGAGGGGAAGAGAAGGGCGACGTGGCAGCTTCCTATTGACCGTTTTTTATTTTTTAATTCCTAATATTTATTTATATATGCTACACCTATTTCTCTTCATTTTCACATCTATCTGCATATTTCTTCCTCAATTTTCTTTCTTTTTCGCAATGTGAGGATGGAACTCGTGGAGCAACCGATACATTTGAACAATTTTTGAAAAGAAAGACAGATCTTTACAATGCGACAGTCCACGCAATACTAGATAATGATTTAATCGAAAAAATGTGGGCACGTTTCGACAGATCTTTTCATTGTTTTATTAATGTAATATTTTTTCTTTATTTCAATTTAATAAAATTTGCATTAAATTAAATAATTATTTTTAATTTAGTAATTAAATTAATTTAAAAAAAGGAAATGTAGGCAATGATAGAGTGCCCACATGACCCCACAAAAAGTAATAAAATATTGGTGGGCACAAGCTTTTTATGCCCATCAATGTGGGGGTTGATATCATCAATTATGTCTCATCATCGATATTCCATTAATATTTTCATTATATTAATAATATTTATTATAAAATAAATTTATAGTAGTTGTTAAACATGGATTTTTACCTATTTCAAGGATTAATTTGTTAACATTTTGTGGAGGTGAATCCTGTTTTTAAGCAAGTTTGCGTATACAATTTGGTAATTTGAAGAATTTGATACTTGTTTGTATGTTGGGTAATTTTGCAGGAATTTGATGATGAGAGGAAGAGAATTGAGCGGAAGAAGCGGAGTATGATTCAATGTGAGTTCGTAGAGGGAAATGGCTCAAAGAATGGTTTGAAAATGAAGGAGAACGAGTCGAGCGAAGCTAGACATACAACTAGTATGCGAGCGCATGTGGGATCGCATTATGGAGAGGCCATGCGGTCTGGCATGCGACCGCATGACTAGACCGCATACGACAACGAGAGTTGCCCAGTGACATGCGGGTGAAGCATGCGACCGCATGCTTGGTCGCATGTGTCCCCGAGTTGCCATGCGGTCTGGCATGCGACCGCATGGTTTGACCGCATGGTAAGATTGACTTCCTCGGATTATTTCCTACTTACCCTATAACTCTTTTCTTAACCCTATTGTCCTAGGGATTCGAGTACATTATGTCTTCTAAGTATAAATACATCATGGAGGCTATATTTTAGACACTTTTTTGTTACTTGGAAGAACATTGGAGAGCTTTGGAAGAGACAAGAGACGAAGATTCAAATCTTAAAATTTCATCACGGTTTTATTATTAATTTTATGTTTAGAATTGAATCTTTGATTTATCTTGCCATGACTATGTGTGGCTAGAATTATTTTATCCTAGGGTTAGAGAGTAGACGAATGTTTGAACCTTAAATTCTATTTAGTTAATTGATTATGACCTTTTATCCTTCTCTTTGTTCTTGATCGTTTTCTATGTTTAATTGTCTGATCACCAATTGTGCATATGCGTTGTGTTAATATGATATCGAAAGAAGATAATTAGCGCTAGAACTTAGAACAAAAGAGCATGCAATTCAATAAAGTCGACAGATCTTGAGAGTTGTATGAAGGTGAGTAATCTAAGGACAATTAGGAGTTACATGTTAGTGGTTGATTGGACATAATAATTTCTTGCATGTAATCTACGGTTTATTGGCTTCGACAGCAGCCTTAAGCTAATTCAGTGATTTTCTTAGGGAGAGTCGAGTCTTCTAAGTAATCAGTTAGTTAAAGTGAATTAAGTTCGAACATTCGTTGAAATCAACGCCTTGTGATAATCTCTCTTTCATTTGAATTTCCAATTGTTATTTCTTGTATTTAAATTGAGTAATTTAGAAGTTAATATAAAATCCTTTTTCTAAGAGTCTAAATTGTGGATGTTTATTGAAAGCAGTACTTATGGGTTCTTAATCAGTCTCTGAGGATTCGATATTGTTTATTACAATTTAACTGTATACTTACAGTGTGAAAAAAATAGAGAACAAGTTTTTGGCGTCGTTGCCGGGGACTGATTATAGGATTTGTGATATTGCAATTAAATCGATTGATACTAGTTTAGACATTTTATTACAGTTTATTTAGATTTGTCTAACTTTGTTCTTTTGGCTATTGTTTTTGGCATTGTATGCGCATACGATCAGGAGAAGAGCCATTAGAACCGTTTAATCCTGAGATTGAAGCAACTGCTCGTCGTAACAACGCCAAGAGAGTTAAGAAGAAGAACATGGATACGACAGAGGAAATAGCAGCTCTTAGGAGGCAGTTGGAAGAACTTACAACAAGAGAGAAGGGACGTGCATGCCTTCCTACTCCTATTCAGGAGACTATTCAGGGCTCAATGCTACAAATTTTGAATTGAAGACGGGTTTGATTCAAATGGTTCAACTGAACCAATATGGGGGACATGCAACAGAGGATCCCAATGCACATTTGGCGCAATTTCTGGAAATTTGCAGCACTACTAAGATCAATCAAGTGCCTGATGATGCTGTGAGAATTCGTATTTTTCCTTTTTCTTTAAAAGGATAAGGCGAAAATGTGGTACCAATCTCTAGAGCTTGGGGCAGATACTACTTGGGAGCACATTGCACACCAATTCCTACTGAAGTTTTATCCTCCATACCTCATTTTGAAATTGAAAATGGATATTGTGCAGTTTCAGCAGTTAGATTGAGAGACATTTTATGAATGCTGTGAGAGATTCAAGGAGAAGATCCGCAAGTGTCCAAATCACGGGTTCAATCTAGAAACCCGTATTCTTATGTTTTATAATGCTTGCAATGGGGAGTTGAGAAAAAGAATGGATTCAGCGGTTTGTGGAGCTCTACTGTCCAAAGGAAGTGAAGAAGCGTTGGAAATTATTGAAACATTGGCAGCGAACATCTATCAATGGCCATCGGATAGGATTCATCTTCAGAAGGTAGCAGTGACACAAAATGCAGACCCATTAGCAATCTTGACTAATCATTTAGTCACTCTCACTAACAAAATTGATGTGGCATTGACTGTGAAACAGCCTGAGCAACATGTATGAGAGCAAGTTTACCTTGAGGATGTAAATTGGGTGAACAATAGAAACGGAGGAAACTTTCGGGAGAATCAAGACCAATACTATCAAGAAAACCGTACACATTCGAATCTGTCGTATGGTAATTTAAATAATGCTCTGCAGCCCCCTCCAGGATTCTCTCTGTCTAATGGAGTTATTAATGAGCCAAAGAAGAAAAGTATCAATGATTTGCTCAGATAGTACATAGCCATCAATGATGCTAAATTTGGAAAGATGGAAACGTCGATTGTAGCCTTGGAGACTCACATAAAGATGTTGCAGACTTAGATGGGACAGATGGCTAGTGCGATTGGGGGACAACATCAACAAGGGCAATTCCCAAGTAACACCGTCGTAAACCCAAAGGAGCAATGCAAGGCCATTAAATTGAGGAGTGGGACTTCTTACGAAGGACCCCAGATGCCAAGTGTCGAATCCAAACCGATGGTGGAAGATGAGAAATCGAGGAAGAAGTTGAAGAAATTTTGAGAGCCAAAAAGATACCCGAACCGGCTCCGCTTGTTAAGCCGGCGTCGACACCACCAACTCCTGTTGCACAAGCTCCCATACCGTTTCCTCAACGACATCAAAAGAAGAAGGATGATGCACAGTTTTCCAGATTCTTGGATATTTTTTGAAAGGTGCATATCAACATACCTCTTGTGGAGGCTCTACAACAAATGCCAAGCTATGCAAAATTTCTCAAAGATGTCATTTCTCGTAAGAGAAGGTTGAGAGCCTATGAGATGGTGAGTCTTAATGAAGAGTACAACGCCATATTGCAAAGGAAACTTTCGGCGAAAATCAAAGATCCGGGAAGTTTCACTATATCATGCATCATTGAGGGGAGGTAATTTGAACGAGCTCTGTGCGATCTTGGAGCAAGCATCAACCTAATGCCTCTTTCCATCTTCAAGAAGTTGGGGATAGGGGAAATTCGGCCCACAACCATAGCCCTCCAAATGGCGGATCGATCGGTAGCCTATCCTAAAGGAATAGTTAAAGATGTTCTTGTCAAGGTCAGTGAGTTTATTTTTCCTGCCGATTTTGTTGTGTTGGATATGGAGGAGGATAAGGACATGCCACTTATTCTTGGACGACCATTTTTAGCGATCGAACGAGTCCTTATTGATGTAGCCAATGGAGAGCTTAATTTCAGAGTAAATGATGATAGTCACACTTTCTCCATCTACCACGATTTGAAATTTGGTGGTGAATTCGATACCAAGCCAATGGAGGAATGCAAAGTTTTGGATGTGATTGACCCATGCATTGAGTCAACTATTTGGAGGGCATCACTAGATCCGTTGGAGGCTTGTCTTTCTCACTCTCTTTTCTCATCTAATTTTGATTCTTCTTCTACTGTTGATGCTTTTGACTTCAAGTTGTTTGAGTGTTGTAGTGTTCTAGATGGCACAAAGGAGTTTCCAAGGAGAGGAAGCAGATTTTTGAAGTTGAGGAAAGAAGATGATCCAAAATTGAAAACCGAAGGGGGCCACCGACACTCGAGTTAAAGCCACTATCTGATCACTTAAAGTATGCATTTTTGGGGGACAATGAGACTTATCCAGTAATTGTATCAGCTTATCTTTCTACCTCTGAGCTCGATAAGTTGTTGCGTGTCTTGAGAAAGCAAAAATATGCTATTGCTTGGTCAATTTATGATTTGAAAGGGATTAACCCATCAATATGCATGCATAGGATTTTGTTAGAAGAGAATGCCACACCTAAGTGTCAAAATCAAAGACAACTAAATCCAATTATGCAAGAGGTAATGAAGAAAGAGGTCTTGAAGTGGCTTGATACGAGCATTAATTTTTTTTGGTATATCTGATAGTGAGTAGGTTAGCCCTACTCAAGTGGTGTCTAAAAAAGGGGGAATGACTGTGATTAAGAATAAGTCTAATGAGTTGATTGCAATGGTCCCTAAGCTGGGTCTTTGGTGTAGAGAGGGGGTGGATACACCAAAGATAGACTTTTGAAATTTTTAAACTTTTTGAAACAGAGTGCGTGAGCTCAGTTATGAATCCAGCTGAGGAAGGTCAGTTGGGCTAATAACTCAGTTGCCAGTGCGGAAAGTGGTGGTTATAAAACTTAGCTCGGTTGCTTAAAAAAACTCAGCTTGAAAATATTATCTTAACGTTTTTGACTTAATTAAGTTGTGCACGTTTCTGAAAACACACAGCTGTCTTTGGAGAGCAGCTGAGTATGCAGATTTGATAAAGATGCAATGTGCTAATGGAGTTAGTATAATAACTGAAAAATAACGAGAAAGATAATAACATGAGATTTTACGTGGTTCGGAGTAACACCTCCTACGTCCACGACAAGATTCACTGGTAATTCACTACCACTTGGTTTCCAAGTACCAAGCAACTTCACAACTCTAACTCGAGCTGTGTTCTAACAGTTTACGGGCACTGTCAAGCCTAAACCTTTCAGTTTACAGGTACTGAAAAAACCTTACAGCCACTTGAATTTCGCACTTCAAGCAAGCGTAACCTTGAGCTAACCTTTCTGGGTAAAGAGGGATTTGGTTTGAGGTTCCAACTATGAACGAGTTCTTACAATGAAGAACTTAGAGTTAGATGAACTCGTTCGAAATCTAGGCTTAAGATATACAAAGATTTCTGCCTAGAAATCAGACGAAAAACTGGGCAGTTTCTGGATTAGAAACACTTTAAGATAAAGTGTTCTTTGAACTATTTAGAACTGCTAATGAGCTTTTAGAAGCTTGATGAATTCAGAAAATGAAAGCTTGTAGAGAGTTTTTCTTTACTGATCCTGAGGTTGAAGACGGGTATTTATAGGTAGAGATTCAAGACTAGTCGTTGGAGGAGCCGTTTGAATCTCACCTACTCTTCTTAAATTCATAAACTGCCGTTGGGCATTTCTGCACCTGTCTTCATCTGTGTCACATCCTAGGTTCTAAAGTCTAAGATGCTGATTTGGCAATCCCTCATTTGTCGAGATCGATTGTTCTCTTCTGACGCCGGGATTTGTCTTCAAGCTGTTTTAAAAGTCTTGGATCTGGATCTGATACTCTGACTTGAGCTGATGCTTTCAGAGTTATTGATGGTCCCTGAGCTAGGTATTTGGTGTAGAGGGGGGGGTGAATACACCAAATAGATTTTTAGAAACTTTTTCAAGTTAAATCACAGAGTTAGTGAGCTCAGTTATCGATCCAGCTGGGGAGGGTCAGCTGGGTAAATAACTCAGCTGGCGGTGCGGAAAGTGGTGGTTTGAAAACAAAGCTCAGTTACTTAGAAAAACTCAGTTTGAAAAGATTAACTTTATGTTTTCAGCTTAGTCAAGTTGTGCAACTTTCAGAGAGACACAGCTGTCTTTGGAGAGCAGCTGCGTATGCAGTTTTGAACAAATATGCAATGATATGAAAGAGTTAGTACAAAACTGAATATAAAGAGAAAGTAAAGAACAATCGAGTTTTTACGTGGTTCGGAGTAACACCTCATACGTCCACGACCAGGTTCACTGGTAATCCACTACCACTTGGTTTCCAAGTACCAAGCAACTTCACAACTCTAACCCAAGCTGTGTTCCAACAGTTTGCGGGCACTGTCAAGCCTAACCTTTCAGTTTACGGGTACTGAAAAAACCTTACACACGTGAAATTTCCGCTTCAAGCAAGCGTAACCTTGACCTAACCTTTCTGGGTAAGAGGGGTTTGGTTTGGGGTTCCAACTGTGAACGAGTTCTTACAATTAAGAACTTTAGAGTATGATGAACTCGTTCGAAATCTAGGCTTAAGATATACAAAGAGTTTGGCCTAGGGAACAGATGAAAAACTAAGCAGTTTCTGAACTAGAAACACTTTAAGATAAAGTGTTCTTTGAACTATGTAGAACTGCTTGAGAGCTTTTGAATTATTGATGATTTCAGAGAATGAAAGCTTGTAGAGAGTTTTCCGTTTCTGATCCTGAGGTTGAAGACGGGTTTATATAGGTAGAGATTCAAGACTAGCCGTTGGAGGAGCCGTTTGAATCTTACCTACTCTTCTTAAAGTCAAGATCTACCGTTGGGCGAATCTGCACCTGTCTTCATTTGTGTCACATCCTAGGTCCTGAAGTCTAGGATGCTGATTTGGCAATCCCTCATTGGTCGAGGCATGTTGACTTCCTCTGATGCCGGGATCTTCTGCCTTTGGAGCTGGCTTTTGAATTCAGAGCTGGACTGACTTGAAGTGAAGTCTTCAGAGTTAGTTCTCTTTGTTCGCATACTGGACCGCCGTGTTTTGAACTCAGCTCGAATTCTCTTCAGCTTGATCATGCTCTGCTGGAGGACTCAGCTGAAGGTTGACGCCTGTTGTCTTTCGCTAGTGACTCTGCTTGTAGACACGGTATTTGGGTCGTACTATCTTCCATTGGCGACTCCCGCCGTAGACACGGTGGGTCGGTCTTGTCTTCCGCTTCCTTAACCTGTAAACTTAGAAAATCTAAAGCTCAAACAGGCGAGCTGGAAAACACTATTTAGGTTGACGCGATCATCTATTCAGTTGGAGAATCAGTTGGGTTTTGGTATCAAATCGAAACCTTATAATTTTCCCAACAATTTCCCCCTTTTTTATGATGCCAAAACTTAACTGAGACAACTTATGACGCAGAAAAACTTGTGTTTTATTAATGTAAAAATATACATTATAATACAGGAAAAAGAAAGAAGGAAAAAAATCTTCAAATCTTCAGTCTTCAATCCTTCAGTCTTCAATCCCAGTTGGCTGGGTTTTCTCTTCTGCATCCGTTGCTTCTTTCTTTTGACTCGTCTCTTCTCCAGCTGATTCTGATTCAGCTGGTTCCTCTAGCTCAACAGTTTGTCTCTTCTTTGACTTGTCTCTTCTCCCTTACTTCCTCCTTTTTGGCATGATCAAACAGGGTGGGAGAGATACACCATCGGCTGTTGCGATGTTTTAGTTTGGCGAAACTGTGGTTTTCAGCTCTGAGCAGCGAGGTTTGGAGTCTAGGTGGCTCAGCTGTTGTATTAGCTGACTCTTCTTCAGTATCATTAGCCTCAGCTGTGATTGCAGACACAGCGTCCTTGGCCTGATTCAGCTGGGGCGATCCAGCTGAGTGCTTGGAGGGATGAGTTGGCACGGGAGATAGCCTCTTCAGAGTCGGGCACAACTTCATTCCTTGCAAATTTTGCTTCTTCAGACTTCTTAGATTGAATGAGAAAGTCTGATTCAGCACTTGAGGGACTTGGGTTCAGCTCATATCATCATCATCCAGCTGCAGGTGATCATTGGCTGGGTGATGTTTCTCATTTGAGCTTGGTGCAGGGACTTGAGCATCTTTCATCGGAAGATCTTGAAGCTGGTGTCCCTGTGGAGCTTAAGGAAACTGAGGAGAAGGCGGTTGAAGTATTCCATCTGTCTTGGGGTTTAAGCTTGGTTGATCAGCTGGAATACTCCGTTGCGGTGTTGATGACGATGATGTTCACGCAGGCGCATGAACTTCTCCTCCACCGTAAGAAACGACCGCTTGTGGGCCTTCTGCTCCTCGGAGAGTAATTACGAATTCTCTCATAATGTCAGCTGGCTTCTCGGCTGACTGACTGAGCACCTTTGACTTGAGTCTTCTGTTTGAAGATGGTGCTTCAGCATGTTTTGTCTCCTCAAGTTGTCTCCGATTCCCAGCTGGGACGGAGATAGATGCATGCTGCTTTGTCTCCTGCATCTTTTTCTGTGCCTCCTGTGGTGGAGCAAGAGCTTTGACATGACTGCTCTTGAAGACTCCGGCTTTATCAACATCTTGTCCAGGTCTGTTGACGTTGATTTTTGCATCCCAGGGAGTTGTATGTCCCGTTCTCTCTTTTATGTTAAAGAAACAGTGGGGCTGAGGAGGTCTTTTTCCTATGACATTCCCAGGAAGTTTTCTGCACCTTCCTGGTGAATGACGTTCTTGAGCTTTGCAGTCTCTCACTGCGTTGGCCTGGATCTGTCGATAGGCTTCACCTTCTTCTGGACATCCGTCTTCTTTGAGGTTCCTAAGAGTTAAGCAACTCTTATCTTGAAGCTTTGACAGATTCTTCAAGTTTGATCGGCTTCGGGAGATATCTTTCTGGATTCCATGTTCTTCTTCTGCAACTTTTGTTAGTAGAAACAAATAATACCAATTGATGGAAATAAGAAAGAATGTCGAAAAACTTTTTAGGGTTGATGCAATGCTTTACGTATATCTTCTAGCATATTTAAAGAGCTTTCTTGATGAATGGACGATCAAGATTTATCTATTGATAAGAAGATCTACGACTAGGAGTGATTCTCGCGTTTTGTCAGATTCTTGATTAGAAGATGCGAGTTAATGCGCGAGACAGGACGGTTGAGGCGTTTTGACTTTTGCCTCGAAACTCCCATGATTCAATTCCATGCAGACTTTTAATTAAATTTGATTAGATTTGACAAGATATGAGTTGACTGAAAACAGATAGAGTAGGTGTAGTTAATGTTGTTGCAAACCTCTCAGCTGATCATTGTAGTCAGCTGATACCTCGGTTGAGTGGGTGTGCTGGGTGATCGTAGTTCCAGCTGGTTCCCCCTCAGCTGAATAATCCTTCAATTTCAGCATCTGGTTTAGTTGGATTCTTTCTCAGCTGATATCAGTGACGTTGATTCTGAATTACAGTTGTCTGCTTGCATTCAGCTGGGTCTGCTTCCATTCAGCTGGGTCTACTTCCATTCAGCAGGGTCTGCTTCCATTCAGCTGGGTCTGCTTTCATTCAGCTGGGTGAAGCATCGTCTGGGTTGAGTAGTCCAAGTAATCCACACAACATTTTGAATCTTTCTTCTATCAGCGGTTTTGTGAGAATATCAGCCCGCTGTATGTCTGTGTGAATTTTCTCAACAATCACATCCCTCTTTTCTACGTGATCTCTGATGAAATGATGTCGTACGTCTACATGCTTGCATCTTGTGTGAAATCTTGGATTCTACGAAATGGCAATCGCACTTGAGCTATCACGTAAAATTGAAACATCCGATTTCACTTCATAGTCATCCAGCTGATGTTTCAGCCAGAGAATTTGTGAGCAGCAGCTTCCAGCGGCCATATATTCTGCTTCTGTTGTGGAAGTTGGGACGCACGTTTGCTTCTTTGAAAACCATGAAATCAACTTACTTCCTAAGAACTGACAAGTTCCTGAAGTTGATTTTCTGTCCAACCGATCTCCAGCAAAGTCTGAGTCTGAGTATCCAGTCAGCTGTAGATTGTCTTCAGCTGGGTACCACATCCCAACATTCTGAGTTCCTTTGAGATATTTGAGAATGTTCTTGGCTGCTTGCATGTGTGCTTCCTTTGGATCAACTTGAAATCTGGCACACACTCCGACGAAAGAGATGTCCGGACGACTTCTTTGTTAGATACGACGGGGATCCTATTATCCCTCTGTATTTCTTTGGAATCAATTGACTTCCTTCGGTTCACAGTTCAATCTTCCAGTTGGTGTTCATTGGAATCTTTACAGTTCTGCTGGATTGAACTCCATACTTGGCGATCAAGTCTTTCACGTATTTGGATTGATTTATGAAAATCCCTTCTGATGATTGCTTGACTTGAAGTCTTAGGAAGAAACTCATTTCTCCCATCATGGACATTTGGAACTTCTCTGACATCATCTCTCCAAATCTTTGGCATAAGAAGCTTGATCTTGATCCAAAGATGATGTCGTCTACATAGATTTGAACAACCAGAATATCTTCTCCTGACTTGATGGTGAAGAGAGTTCTGTCTACTGACCCTTTTTTTAATCCTTTGGATACAAAAAAATTTGACAGAGTGTCATACCAAGCTCGAGGTGCTTGTTTCAATCCATAAAGAGCCTTCTTTAGCTTGTAGACTTTATTTCCTTCTACTTCAAATCCTGGAGGTTGTTCAACGTAGACATCTTCTTTGATTTCTCCATTTAAGAATGCACACTTCATATCCATTTGATAGACCTTGAATTTGTGATGTGCTGCATAGGCGAGAAAGAGTCTGATTGCTTCCAATCGTGCTACTGGAGCAAATGATTCTTCGAAGTCAATTCCTTCCTGCTGAGTGTAGCCCTTGGCAACCAGTCGAGCTTTGTTTCTGATGACGACTCCCAGGGTATCCAATTTGTTCTTGAATATCCATTTGAGTCCTATGACTTTGACTTCTTGAGGTCTGTCGACCAATTCCCAGACACAATTTCTGAGGAATTCGTTCAGCTTTTCTTGCATGGCGTTAGTCCAAGGCACGCTCTTCAAAGCTTCGATAATTGATTGAGGCTCTAGCACTTGAGCTACGTAACACGCCATTAGAGCTGTGTCTTCATCATAGATCGTCAGTTCTAGCTCTACTGAGAGTTGAGCTTTGTCAGCTGCTTCTTGATGATCCGATGAAGCTTGAGCAGCTGAGCTTTTGGTTTTGACTTGGTCAGATGGTTCTCCAATGATTGCTGATGATGGATGATCTTCAATCCATTTTCTCCTCTTACGAATTTCTTCTTTCAGTTGATTGATGCTTGACGTGGCTAAATTTCGTCTGACTTTGAGTTGTTCAGGAGTTAAGTCTTGAGAGATTGGTTCTCTTTGATTTAGATTTTGAGGAGACTTCTGTAGAGGCTCAGCTGGAGATGGAGCTGGGGAATCAGCTGTGTCTGGATTTACAGCTGATGATGTTCTCCCTTGATTTGACGTTGAGGGTTCTTCTCGATTTCCAGCTGGTGGAGCTTCTTGGTTGAATTGAAGTTCCTCCTCCGGCTCATCGTCCTAAATTAATGGTTCGGCCAGATTCCTGATTATATTTTCTTGAGCTCTTGTCTGAATCAGTCTTGAAGATTCTCCTTCATTTCTTCGTTTGATAGACTCTCTATATTCGAAGGAGGATTCGTCAAAGGTAACATGTGGAGTTACTTCGACTATTTGAGTTCTTCTGTTGAAGACTCTGTATGCTTTACTCACAGCGGAGTAACCAAGGAATACTCCTCGGTCTGTCTTCACGTCGAACGTCTTGAGCTGTGTCTTCCCATTGTTGAGGATGTGACATTTGGATCCGAATACCTTGAAATACCCTATGTATGGTATTCTGTTGTTCCATAGCTCATACGGTGTCTTTCCTTGCCTTGATGTGAGTATGGAGCGATTCTGAGTGAAGCAAGCTGTGTTGATTGCTTCAGCCCAGAACTTCTTTGGAATGGCAGAGCTAGCTAGCATTGAGGTAGCTGCTTCCTTGAGAGTTCTATTTCTTCTTTCTGCTACATCATTCTGCTGAGGTGTGCGTGCTACAGATGTTTGGTGTTGAACTCCGTTCTTCTCGCAGTAATCATTAATAGTTTCATTCAGAAACTCCGTTCCACGATCTGATCTTATTGACATTATTTTGCACTCCTTCTGTGTTGATAATCTTTCCAGCAGAATAGGCAGCTTAGTCTTGGTTTCGCTCTTTTGGTGCAAGCATGATACCCATGTGAATCTTGAGAAATCATCCACTACTACCAGAGTATATTTTCTGCCATTGAAGCTTGCTGGAGTAACTAGACCAAAAAGATCCATGTGAAGGAGTTGAAGTACTCGATCAGTTGACTGAACTGGTTTGTGAGAGAATGAAATTCTTGTCTGCTTTCCTTGTTGACACGCGCTGCACATATGACTTTTGTCATATACTTGATCTGGAATTCCATTAGCGAGCTGGTTCCTAGCCAGTTTGTTGATTGTCTTGAAGTTGAGATGATTCTGCCGTCTGTGCCACAACCAGCTGACTTCATTGTTGCTTTTCGATACAAGACAAGTCTCGGAGGCTCTTTGTTCCGATCAGCAAAGTACATATTTCCTTCTCTTTTCCCTCTTAGGAGTATCTGCTTGGTTTCCCTGTGCTTCACTGTGCATCCCTGTGCATCAAACTTGACAGAAAAACCATTGTCGCAGAATTGGCTAATGGAAAGCAAGTTGTGTTGCAATCCTTGTACATAAGAAACATTTGGGATTATAATATTTCTAGTTTTAAATGTACCATAACCTTTGGGTAGGCCTTTGGAGTTGTCACCAAATGTTACTTGTGGACCTGTACGCTCGATATACTCCTGGAGTAGATGCTTTAGGTGCGTCATGTGCTTGGAACATCCACTGTCCAAGTACCATAGCGTTCTCATCGACTCCTCAGAGATGCGTCGATTCCTTGCAACCTAAACAAAAAATTAAAATTCAGGTACCTAGTTTTAATTGGGTCCTTGTGGGTTAGACAGAGATCCTTTGATGCCCCAGATCTGCTTGATGACTCGAATTGGGTCATTTGATCTGATAATTCTCCCAGCTGAGTCGATATACACATTCTTTGTGTTCTTCGATTGTTGCTGGCGGGGTCTTGATCTCAGTGTCTTCCCGTTTTGATGTCTTGATTTCTTTTGGTTTCCAGCTGTGTGCTTAGCTGAGACGTTCCTTTGTCTTTGCTGTCTTATGTGATGTTGTGGCTGGAAATGATTATCCAGCTGGTACTCATATGAGTGGTATCCAGCTGGGTATCTCTGATATCTTGGTTGATATCGTTCAACGTGTTGTTGCTGTTGCTGGTATCTGTGAAATCCAGCATGTTGTCTTCGTTGAGGTTGAGCACGTTGCTGTCTGAGTTGGGCTTGAGGTTGTCGCACAGCTGACCTTCTTGATGTCTGCTGTGTCTTCGACGGAGCTTGAGGATGTTTCACAGCTGGTCTTCCTGACGCCTGCTGAGTCCTCAACTGTTGATGCCGATTTCTTTGGGATTGGAGGTTCGTTTGCACGTACAAACATTACCTTTGTTCCACTTGTGGAGGCAATGTTTGAGGCATCCTTTGATTCGTTGTATCCCAGTCCCGCTTTGAGTGCTGCTGGACGCTGAGCACTAATGATCTCGTCCATTGTTGACGTGGCTTTGATAAGAGCTACTATCTTCTTAGATAGTACTTCTTCGGTGCTTTTCAGCTCAATGATCTCAGCTGACTTCTTTTCCGATTCAGCTGTGACCTTTTCCACATCTTCCATCAGCTGTTTCTTCTCATAGTAGAATTCCTTCATCAGCTGATCTTGTTTCACTATTTTGTCTTTTAGTGAAACAATTTCCTGTTGGAGCTGCGTCTGATACCTTTGTCTTTTCCAGTTCCGCCTTCAGCTCGGCATTCACACACATAATGACGTCAAGGATCTCTTGAAGCTCCTTGGAATCGTTCATTACTTTCTATACTAGACTCCAATCAGGTAGTCCAGATTCTGAGACCTGTGTAGAGTGTTCGTGTGATGGTGAGATGTCTGATAGATTTTGAGTTCGAGACATTACCTCATCTTCATCGATGCCGTCTGTTTGTCCCATGAAGCATGTATCCCAATCAGGTTCATCATGGGCCATCAGGGCATTTTCTTCCGAGTCTGAAAATGGCTTGTCATCCATTTTGTTGCACTCTGATTCTTCATCGGCGATATAAGCTCTCCTTCTGTCAGCTGTCTTAGCTTTCAGTTGGTCTTTGTCTTTCTTGGACAGCTTTGGACAATCTAGCCAGTAATGTCTTGGTTCCTTGCAGTTGAAGCAACCTTCTTCTGTTCGTTTGTCAGCTGACTTCTCATCAGCTGCTGCGTACTTGTCTCTGTAAGTTCTTGCGAACTTCTTGTATTTGCCCTTGCTGGTGTTGAGTCTGTTGTAGTTTTTGACCAGCATGGCTATTTCTTCAAGTAGCTCTTCCTTGTTCATGGCCTTCTTATCCTTCTTCGATGACTCAGCTGACTGCATGTATGCGGATTTGTCAGAGTTGGCTCTGAACGCAATTTCCTTTGTTGCAGGTGTCAGCTCTCCATCATTCTGATTGTTCGAAGATTCTTTCATTGTAATCTTCAAGTTGTACTCATTGGCTTTGAGCAGGGAGTATAATCTTTCAGTTGAAAGATCACCTAAGTCACTTCGACTTTGGTGTACCACCTTATAGGTGTTCCATTCAGCTGTGAGCGCTGAAAGAACTTTTAGATTCTTTTCTCGCTGGGTGTATTTCCCAGTTCTAATGGTTTCTATTTCTACCACAATATTGGAGAATCTGAGTTCCATCCCTTCGATGGACTCGTTGACCAGCTGCTTGAAGTTATCAAACTTCTGGCATGCAATCGTGAATTTATTCTCCTTTATCTCCTCCGACCCTTCGCATAGCTTTGCTAGGGTTTCCCACATCTCCTTTGCGGTTTCGCAGTTGATGATTTTGCTGAGGTAGGCATTGGAGACCGTTGAAGATATGGTGTTCCTCGCGAAGCTGTCCAGTCCAGCTTGCTTCCTTTATTCTGAGGTGTGCTCATTCTTGGGCTTGGGAATGAGCTGATATCTTGGTTGTTCGCCATCTTGAGTTGGGACAAGCTCGTTCCCTGATTTGTAGATGATGATGGGTCCGTCTGTGATGACGTCCCACATCATATCGTGATGCGCACAGAGAAAGCTCTTCAGTCTGAACTTCCATATTGCATAATCGTCTACCGAGAAGGTGGGAAGATTCCTGTTAAGATAAGAATCCATAGAAATATGCAGTATGTAATAATATGAGTTTTTCACAAAGAGGATCTGTTCAGATGACCACTGACAGATTGTCAAGAGAGATCTCTTGATACAGAAACGGTGGTCTGTTGAACCACTGCTCTGATACCAATTGATGGTCCCTGAGCTAGGTATTTGGTGTAGAGGGGGGGTGAATACACCAAATAGATTTTTAGAAACTTTTTCAAGTTAAATCACAGAGTTGGTGAGCTCAGTTATCGATCCAGCTGGGGAGGGTCAGCTGGGTAAATAACTCAGCTGGCGGTGCGGAAAGTGGTGGTTTGAAAACTTAGCTCGGTTACTTAGAAAAACTCAGTTTGAAAAGATTAACTTTATGTTTTCAGCTTAGTCAAGTTGTGCAACTTTCAGAGAGACACAGCTGTCTTTGGAGAGCAGCTGCGTATGCAGTTTTGAACAAATATGCAATGATATGAAAGAGTTAGTACAAAACTGAATATAAAGAGAAAGTAAAGAGCACGCGAGTTTTTACGTGGTTCGGAGTAACACCTCCTACGTCCACGACCAGGTTCACTGGTAATCCACTACCACTTGGTTTCCAAGTACCAAGCAACTTCACAACTCTAACCCGAGCTGTGTTCCAACAAGCCATGGGCACCGTCAAGCCTAACCTTTCGCCTACGGCACTGAAAAAACCTTACACACTTGAAATTCCCGATTCAAGCAAGCGTAACCTTGACCTAACCTTTCTGGGTAAGAGGGGTTTGGTTTGGGGTTCCAACTGTGAACGAGTTCTTACAATTAAGAACTTTAGAGTATGATGAACTCGTTCGAAATCTAGGCTTAAGATATACAAAGAGTTTGGCCTAGGGAACAGACGAAAAACTAAGCAGTTTCTGAACTAGAAACACTTTAAGATAAAGTGTTCTTTGAACTATGTAGAACTGCTTGAGAGCTTTTGAAAGATTGATGATTTCAGAGAATGAAAGCTTGTAGAGAGTTTTTCGTATCTGATCCTGAGGTTGAAGACGGGTTTATATAGGTAGAGATTCAAGACTAGCCGTTGGAGGAGCCGTTTGAATCTTACCTACTCTTCTTAAAGTCAAGATCTGCCGTTGGGCGAATCTGCACCTGTCTTCATTTGTGTCACATCCTAGGTCCTGAAGTCTAGGATGCTGATTTGGCAATCCCTCATTGGTCGAGGCATGTTGACTTTCTCTGACGCTGGGATCTTCTGCCTTTGGAGCTGGTTTTTGAATTCAGAGCTGGACTGACTTGAAGTGAAGTCTTCAGAGTTAGTTCCCTTTGTTCTGTACAGCTGGACCGGTTGTGTTTTGAACTCAGCTCGAATTCTCTTCAGCTTGATCATGCTCTGCTGGAGGACTCAGCTGAAGGTTGACGCCTGCTGTCTTTCGCTAGCTGACTCCTGCTGTAGACACAGCTGGGTCGACTGCTGTCTTCCGCTAGCTGACTCCTGCTGTAGACACAGCTGGGTCGACTGTTGTCTTCCGCTTCCTTAACCTGTAAACTTAGAAAATCTAAAGCTCAAACAGGCGAGCTGGAAAACACTATTTAGGTTGACGCGATCATCTATTCGGTTGGAGAATCAGTTGGGTTTTGGTATCAAATCGAAACCTTATAATTTTCCCAACAGTACCATTCCTTTGTTCTGTACGACTGGATCAGCTGTGTCTTGAACTTAGCTCGATTAAACATCAGCTTGATCCTGCTCCATTTTGAACTCAGCTCAGCTGGAAAACTGAGCTGATAGTTGGCTCCTGCTGTTAATACAGCTGGATCGTCTGCTATCTTGAGTTTCTACTGTTAACACAGGTGGATCTTCTGTTGTCTTCAGCTTCCTGAACCTGTAAACTTAGAAATTCTAGAGCTCAAACAGGCGAGCTGGAAAACACTACTTAGGTTGGTGCGATCATCTACTCGGTTGAAGTCAGTTGGGTTTTGGTATTAAATCAAAAATTTATAATTTTCTCAACAATTTCCCCCTTTTGATGATGCCAAAACCTAACTGAGGCAAATTATGAAGCTTCCCTTTAGCTTTCCCTACGTTTTAAGAGGGTAAAAAAAATTAGCACTTTTAGAGTTCGGAGTTCAGAGCCTGGACAAAAAGTAATTGTCATCAGGATGAGCTTTGAGAGCAAAAAAAACTTTGTTTTATTAAAGTAGGAAATTACAGCAGTTAAAAATAAATCGAAGAAGAGAAAAAAAAATCTTCAATCCCAGTTGGCTGGCTGGGTATTCTCTTCTGCATCCGCTGCTTCTTTATTTTGAATTTGTTTTCCCTTCAGCTGGTTCAGCTGGTTCCTCTAGCTCAGCAGATTTGCCTTTGTTTAATGAAGACATTTTTCTTAGTTTCATTATCTTCCCCCTTGCTTAATGAGGACATTTCTTCATCTCATTATCTTCTCCCTTTATGGCATTATCAACAAGGTAGGAGAGGCAAACTATCGTCTTATTGAGCTGTGCAATTTTCCTGAATTACGTCAGCGATCTTCGCTGTGTTGTCAGCTGTTGCGATGTTTAGTTCGGCTGTGCTGCGGCTGTCAACTCTGAACTGCGGAGTCTGGATTTTTGGTGGCTCAGCTGTTGCATCGGCTGGCTCTTCTTCAATAGCATTAGCCTCAGCTGTGATTGTAGGCACAGCTTCATTGGCTGTTTCAGCTGGGGAGATCCAGCTGAGTGCTTGGAGGTATGAGTTGGCTCTAAAGATGACATCTTCTGAGTAGGGCACAACTTCATTCCTTGCAATTTGGCTTCTTCAGACTTCATTAGATTGTATGAGAAAGTCTGAACAGCTCTTCAGGTTTCTTGCAGTGCGCTTGACACTCCTTTAAGCAAGAGGTTTTCAAACCTTGAGATGGAGGCGTCACGTGCAATCTTTGAGGGACTTAAGCATTTCCCTTCCACTTCTGAAGTGTGGGTAAGGGGTTCAGCTCTTGTTTTCATCATCCATCTGCAAGTGATCATCGGCTGGATGATGCTTTCCTCTTGAGCATGGTGCAGGGGCTTGACCTCCAACTTCCATGAGTTGATCTTGAAGTTGGTGTCCCTGTCGAGCTGAAAGAAATTAAGGAGAACGCGGTTGAATTATTCAATCTGCTGTAAGGTTTAAGCTTAGTTGATTGGGGTCTAAGCTTAGTTGATCAGCTGAAATACGTCGTTAAGGTGGTGGCGATGATGATGTTCACGCTGGCACATGAACTTCTTCTCCACCGTAAGAAACCACCACTTGTGGACCTTCTGCTCCTCGGAGAGTAGTTATAAATTCTCTCTCAATGTCAGCTGGCTTCTCGGCTGACTGACTGAGCACCTTTAACTTGAGTATTCTTTTTGAAGACGGTGTTTCAGCTTGTTTTGTCTCCTCATGTTGTTTCCTCTTCCCAGCTGGAAATGAAATAGATGCATGCTGCTTTGTCTCCTGCATCTTTTTCTTTGCCTCCTGTGGCGGAGCAAGAGCTTTGATATGTTTGCTCTTAAAGACTCCGGTTTTATCAGCATCTCGTCCAGTTCTGACTGGGCTTTCTCTCAGGTTGAATTCCTTTGACATGATCCTGTTGATGTTGATTTCCGCATCCTAGGGAGTTGTGTGTCCCGTTCTCCTTTTTGTTTTGAGTGAAACATTAGAGCGGATGAGGTCTTTTTCCTTTGACATTCCCAAGAAGAATTCTGCAACTTCCTGGTGAATGATGTTCTCGAGCTTTGCAGTCACCCACTGCGTTGAACCGGATCTGTCGATAAGCTTCGTTATCTTCTAAAATGCCGTATTCTTGTGGTTCATGAGAGTTAAGCAACTCTTATCGTGAAACTTTGACAGACTCTTTATGTTGATCGGCTTCTGAAGATATCTTTCTATATTCCATGTTCTTCTTCTACAAATTTTATTAGTAGAACAGATAATATATATAGGGGAGGAAGAAGAAAGAGTGTCGGATAAAAAAAAATTCTAAGGCAAATAATTGTGTATCTCTTCTAGCATATAAATTTGATGAATGAACGATCAAGATTGGTAGTTTGAAATGAAGATCTACGACTGGGAGTAATTATCGCGTTATGTCAGTTTCTTGTTCAGAAAATGTTTTAGTTAATGTGCGCGAGAGGACGGTTGAGACGTTTTGACTTCTGCCTCGAAACTCTCATGTTTCAGTTCTTTACAGACTTTTAATTAAATTTGATTAGATATGACGAGATATGATTTGACTGATGTCTGTTTAAAACAGAATGAATAGGTATATGTAATGATGTTGCAAACCTCTCTGCTGATCATCGTAGTCAGCTGATATCTCGGTTATCAATAGTTGTGTTGAGTGATCGTTTTTCCAGCTGGTTTCCTCTTCAGCTGAATAATCCTTTAACTTATGCATCTGGATGAGCTTATTTCTTTCTCAGCTAGGTTCTCCTTTGAGGTTGATTCTGAATTCCTGTTGGGTCTACTTCCATTCAGCTGGATATAGCTTCGTCTGGGTTGAGTAACCCAAGTAATCCGCACAGCATCTTGAATCTTGCCTCTACCAGCGGCTTTGTGAGTATATCAGCATGATGTATGTCTGTGTGAATTTTCTCAACAATCACATCATTCTTTTCCACGTGATCTCTGATGAAGTGATGTCGCACGTCCACATGTTTGCATCTTGTGTGATGTACTGGATTTTCTGATATAGCGATAGCACTTGAGCTATCATAAAAAATTGGAACTTGTCCAGTATTTACTTCATAGTCATCCAGCTGATGTTTCAGCTAGGGAATTTATGAGCAGCAGCTTCCAGCTGCCATATATTCTGCTTCTGTTGTGGAAGTTGCGACGTATGTTTGCTTCTTTAAAAACCACGAGATCAATTTGCTACCCAGGAACTGAGATGTTCCTGAAGTTGATTTTCTGTCCTACCGATCTCCAGCGAAGTCTGAGTCTGAATATCCAGTCAGCTGTAAATTGTCTTCAGCTGGGTACCACAGCCCAACATTCTGAGTTCCTTTGAGATATTTGAGAATGTTCTTGGCTGCTTGCATGTGTGCCTCCTTTGGATCAACTTGAAATCTGGCACACACTCCGACTGCAAAAGAGATGTATGGACGATTAGCTGTTAGATACAGCAGGGAACCTATTATCCCTCTGTATTTGCTGGAATCAACTGACTTGCCTTCAGTTCCAGGTTCAATCATCCAGTTGGTGTTCATCATGATCTTTACTGTTCTGCTGGATTGAACTCCATATTTGGCGATCAAGTCTTTTACGTACTTGGATTGATTTATAAAAATCCCTTCAGTTGATTGCTTGACTTGAAGTCCTAGGAAGAAGCTCATTTCTCCCATGATAGACATTTCGAACTGATTTGACATCATCTCTCCAAATCTTTGGCATAAGAATGTTGATCTTGATCCGAAGATGATGTCGTCTATATAGATTTGAACAACCAGGATGTCTTCTCCCAACTTGATGGTGAAGAGTGTTCTGTCTACTGAGCCCTTCTTGAATCCTTTGGATACAAGGAAATTTGATGGAGTATCATACCAAGCTCGAGGTGCTTGTTTCAATCCATAAAGCGCATTTTTTTAGCTTGTAGACTTTATTTCTTTCTACTTCAAATCCTGGAGGTTGTTCAACATAGACATCTTCCTTGATTTCTCCATTTAAGAATGCACACTTCACATCCATTTCATAGACCTTGAATTTGTGATGTGCTACTTAAGTGAGAAATAATCTGATTGCTTCGAATCGTGCTACTGGTGCAAATGATTCTTCGAAGTCAATTCCATCTTGTTGTGTGTAATCCTTGGCAACGAGTCGAGCTTTGTTTCTGATGATGACTCCAAGGGTATCCAGCTTGTTATTGAAGATTCATTTGAGTCCGATGACTTTGACTCCTTCAGGTCTGTCGACCAATTCCCAGACACAAATTTTGAGGAATTTATTTAGCTCTTCCTGCATGGCGTTTGTCCAGGGTACGCTTTTTAAGGCTTCTAGAATGGTTTGAGGCTCTGGAACTTGAGCTACATAGCACGCCATTAGAGTTGTATCTTCATCATAGACAGTCAGTTCTAGCTCTACTGAGAGTTGAGTTGTGTCAGCTGCTTCTTGATGATCCGATATAGCTTGAGTAGCTGAGCTTCTGGTTCTGACTTGGTCAGATGGTTCTCCAATGATTGCTGATGATGGATGATCTTCGATCCATCTTCTTCTTCTACGAATTTCTTCTTCCAGCGGATTGATGCTCGAAGTGACTAGATTTCGTCTGTCTTGGAATTGTTCTGGAGTTAAGTCTTGAGAATGAGACTCTACTTGGATTGTGTTTTGAGGTGATTTTTGTAGGAGCTCTGCTGGAGATAGAGTTGGGGATTCAGCTGTGTCTGGATTTCCAACTGATGGCATTCCCCCTTAATTTGGCGTTTAAGGTTCCTCTTGATTTCCAGCTGGTGGAACTTCCTGATTGATTTGAGGCTCCTTCTCTTGCTCATCATCCCATATTAATTGTTCGGCCAGATTCCTGATTCGATTCTCTTGAGCTCTTGTCTGAATCTGCCTTGAAGATTCTCCTTCATTTCTTCGTTTGATAGAATCTCTAATGATAATTCGTCAAAGGTAACATGTGGAGTTACTTCGACTGTTTGAGTTCTTCTGTTGAAGACTTTGTAAGCTTTACTCACAGCAGAGTAACCAAGAAATACTCATATGTCAGTCTTCGCGTCGAACGTCTTGAGCTGTGTTTTTCCATTGTTTAGGATATGACATTTGGATCCGAAGACCTTGAAATATCCAATGTATGGTATTCTGTTATTCTATAGCTCATATGACATCTTTTCTTGCCTTGATGTGAGTAGAGAACGATTCTTAGTGAAGCATGTTGTGTTGATTGCCTCGGCCCAGAACTTCTTTGGAATGGCTGAGCTGGCTAGCATTGAGGCAGCCGCTTCTTTGAGTGTTCTGTTCCTCCTCTCTGCTACACCATTCTGCTGGGGTGTGCGCGCTGCTGAGGTTTGATGTTGAACTCCGTTCTTCTCGCAGTATTCATAAATAGTTTCATTCAGAAACTCCATTTCTCGATCTGTTCTGATTGACATTATCTTGCACTCCTTCTGAGTTGACAGTCTTTCCAGTAGGATTGGCAACTTAGTCCTTGTTTCGCTCTTCTGGTACAGGAATGACACCCATGTGAATCTTGAGAAGTCATCCACTACGATCAGAGTATATTTTCTGCCATTGAAGCTTGCTGGAGTAACTGGACCAAAGAGATCCATGTGTAGGAGTTGAAGAACGCGATTAGTTGACTGTACTGGCTTGAGTGAGAATGAAATTCTTGTTTGTTTTCCTTGTTGGCATGCGCTGCACATATGACTTTTGTCATATACTTGATCCGGAATTCCATTAGTGACCTGGTTCCTAGCCAGTTTGTTGATTGTCTTGAAGTTGAGGTTATTCAGCCATTTGTGCCACAGCCAGCTGACTTCATTGCTGCTTTTGGATACAAGACAAGTCTCAGGAGGGCTGTTGTTCCATTCAGCAAAGTACATATTTCCTTCTCTTTTCCCTCTTAGTAGTATCTGCTTGGTTTTCATGTGCTTCACTGTGCATCCCTGTGCATCAAACTTGACAGAAAAACCGTTGTCGCAGAATTGGCTAATGGAAAACAAGTTATGTTGCAGTCCTTGTACATATGAAACATTAAAATTTTTAACATTTTTAGTTCTAAATGTACCATAACCTTTGGTTAGACCTTTGGAGTTGTCACCAAATGTTACTTGTGGGCCTGGACGCTCGATGTACTCCTGGAGTAGATGCTTTAAGTGGGTCATGTGCTTGGAACATCTGCTGTCCAAGTACCATAGTGTTCTCATCGACTCCTCAATGATGCGTCATTCCCTTCCAACCTATGACAAAAATCAAAATTTAGGTACCCAGTTTTAATTGGGTCATTGTGGGTTAGACAGAGATCCTTTCACGACCCAGATCTTCTTGATGACTTGAATTGGGTCATTTGATCTGATGATCCTTCCAGCTGAGTCGATGAACACATTCTTTGTGTTCTTCGGTTGTTGCTGGCGAGGTCTTGATCTCAGTGTTTTCCCAGCTTGATTTCTTTGTTGATGTCCGGGTCTTTTTCGGTATCCAGTTGAGACGTTCTTTTGTCCCTGCTGACTCTTGTGATATCTCGGCTGGAACTGGTGCTTCAGCTGGTGATCATATGAGTGATATCCAGCTGGGTATCTCCTTTGATATCTTTCGATGTGTTGTTGATGTTGCTGGCATCTGAACTGTCCAGCCTGCTGTCTTTGTTGAGTTTGAGAACGTTGTTGTCTGATCTGTGCTTGAGGTTGTCTCACAGCTGGCCTTATTGATGCCTGTTGTGTCCTCAATGGTCATTGCTGAGAAGCTGGAATTGGGTTTTCTTTTGCTCTTACAAACATTACCTTTGTTCCACTTGTGGAAGCAATGTTTGTGGCATCCTTTGATCCATTGTAACCCAGTCCTGCTTTGAGCGCTGCTAGATGCTGTGCACTTATGATTTAATCCATTGTTGTTGTAGTTTTGATGAGAGCTACCATCTTCTTAGATAGCACATCTTCAGAACTCTTCAGCTCTATGATCTCAGCTGACTTCTTTTCTGATTCAGCTGTGCTCTTTTCTAATTCTTCCATCAGATGTTTCTTGTTTCACTATTTTGTCTTTTAGTGAAGTAACCTCCTCTTTGAGTTGTGTTGTATCAGCTGCTTTTGATACCTTTTTCTTTTCCAGTTCCACCTTCAGCTCGGCATTCTCACACATTAAGATGTCAAGGATCTCTTGAAGCTTCTTGAAATCATTCATAACCTTCTCTACTAAACTCCAATCAGGTAGCCCTAATTCTGAAACCTGTGTAGAGTGTTCATGTGATGGTGAGGGGTTAGATAGATTTTGTGTTCTTGACATTACCTCATCTTCATCGATTCCGTCTGTCTGTCCCATGAAGCATGTATCTCATTCAGGTTCATCATGAGCCATCAGTGCTTCTTCTTCTGAATATGAAAATGGCATGTTATTCTCCATTTTGTTGCACTCATACTCTTCATCGGTGATGTAGGCTCTTCTTCTGTCAGCTGCTTTAGCTTTCAGTTGGTCTTTGTCCTTCTTGGATAGCTTGGGACATTCTAGCCTGTAGTGTCCCGGTTCCTTGCAGTTGAAGCAACCTTCTTTTGTTCATTTGTCAGCTGACTTCTCATCAGCTGCTGCGTACTTGTCTCTGTAAGTTCTTGCAAACTTCTTGTATTTGCCGTTGCTGGTGTTGAATCTGTTGTAGTTTTTGACCAGCATGGCTATCTCTTCAAGTAGCTCTTCCTTGCTCATGTCCTTATTGTCCTTCTGTAATACCCTAATTTACTAAATTTAAATGCTACTCTTTAACTTCATAAATGCCTAAATAATTTAAAATTTTTGACAGATACTTGACGAAGGCGTCGTTTCTCACTTCGCGCAAATAAATTTCTCCTCTTGCCCAACAAGGCGTAGCTATGGCAAGTGGGGTCGAACCCTAGGGAACCGGCGTAGTCTATTCTTCAGGTGGTACTCAATATAGGGGTTGTGGTCGAGATGTATCTCAATATCCTTTAACTAAACAAAGACAATATCAAATAACAAAGGTGTTTGGATTGGATTTGAATCAATGATCCTAATTACTCTTACTCGTTCATCGATGCAATAATATTCAATTACAAGATTTTATCACTTGGTTTTAAGTAAAGATTAATTTGAGCCCTTTGGTCACGAAGTCACGACTCAAATACTCTAAGCCTAGATCTAATCAATTTTACAGATCTTGACCAGAAGGCAAAATCTCTTCTCTTGATCAACAACGTCACGAAGACACTTCAGCAACGATGTTACCCAAAAGGCATTAAGAACAAAAGATCCCAAGATAGCCAAGAGGTATTAGATACCGACTACTCTCCAACACTTACTACCTTCTTGGGCACGAGAGACTCTCTCGAGTTTAATCCCAAATCCTGTTCGTGACTTAATCTCAATATCTAAATGGTGAGCAATCATATGTCAATATCAATTAAGTCTAGTTTTAATCCTAAGTGTTTCGGGAATAAAATCAAACAACGAACTCACACAATTAAATCTCACGAGTTTAGAACGAGTAACTAAGATTACATCATCTTCTCCAACCCAAACAAGTAAATTTAGCTATACATAATCGTAAATGAAATCACAAAACAATTAAAAGAAAGCATACTTGAATAAAACTGAAAGTGGTCGCTGCTCAAAAACGTAAGTCAGCAACTAAGGTCTTGGCGTCTCGCCAACAACTACGTACTAAATGCGGAAAATTAAAATACGAAACTAAAAAGTAAATTGCAGAACTAAGCTATGAAAATCAACGTCCTAAGCTATGAAAAACCGTCTGAAAACTCTATATAAAAAACTCTCTAGTACAAGATGAAGTTGGCCATATATATAGGCGATGGAATTAGGGTTAGGTTAGAATTCTTGTAGGCCAAGGACTCTTCCCTTCCTTATCCGCCACTTTCCTTCTTTGATTGGCTGCAGATTTTCTTCCCTTCTTGGTAGATATCTTCTCTTGATACGGATCTGCTAGGATAAGGAAAGAAACCTTCGATCATTATCCTCTTTCTTGAAGAAAAAGAAAACCTGCTGCTGCTTCCCGACGTACATCTTGCCCTTGATGTCTGCATCATGTTCTGCTTCACATGTAAACCAAGATCCTGACTTCTCCGAGTACTCTCTCTGTTGGCTTAAGGGATATGGGGAGGTGCTTCTTGACTTGTAGATTTGCTGTTATTGTTATTGCCCAGCTACAAGCTTCCAGCCCTTTGCCCATTTGCATCGTATCAATATCTCAGCATCTCAACAACAGATTTTCCACCGGATTTGCCCAACATCCAACCTGTTATTACCTGCACACCTTCTCTCGACTTTGTGTCCTCCCAGACACACTTTGACTCGATAAAGACATAAAAAGAAAAGACAAAACACAAGAAATATGAACACAAAATTGGGTTCATCACACCCACACACTTGAACCACGCTTGCCCTCAAGTGTGCAAATATGATTTTGCCCAAGACTCAAACACAACTGATCAGTAAGTCAACATATTAGTTAAAACAGAGCATGAATAATGTAAACAAGTACTGCCATCAGATAGGTCAAGATAGAGTTAATAGGCAAGAAGGTTATCCTCACCAGTACTCATCTCTCAAATGTATAAGGTTCAATGTATCGCTCTTGACCAAGATCCACAACGTCTTTCCATAGGCTTGCCTGCCCTCTATATCTCTACTTCATTGAACAAAGTTAAACTACTTATCCTTCGAATTTTATTAGATTATAACGTGGCTTTAGGCAAAAGGTAGGAAAATTTGGATACTGGCTATGTCAAGAAGAACTCAGTACTTGAGCATTAAGGATACCCTAGATCCCTAAATCTGGGCAGATCATGCTAAATAAGGAAAGTCCACAGCAGCTCATCCTTTGGGCTGGGCCCATCCGAAACCCTAGTTTATTCCCTATATAAAGATGTGGCTGCAAGCCAATTAAGATACACATTCTCAGTCGTAACTTGCATTTATTTTCGAGAGTGTGAGGAGAATAAGGCCTATGGGCATACTGCTTTTATTTTCTACTTATATTTTTCCATGGTCGTTTGACCAAAGTACTCCGCTGGATGCTCTAAGCATTTCGATCTATTCAAGTAATGTTTTCTTTTACATTTGTTGTTATTTATCTTTCAATTATGTCTAGCTAATTTAATCAAGACTTGGATATGATAAGATGATTTGAGCATGAATATGTAAAGTTTCGTGAGATATGACTAAATAGCATCACTCAATATAAAATTCACCACATTTTGGACAAAAATCCATGCTAGGTAAGAATTTGAACGATGTTTAATTTTTTGTATTGTCGTGGTTATAATAAATTAATATTAATCCAAAAAATTTGAACGATTATAACCATGACATACAAAAAATTAAAAATATACGAGAGCTCAATTTTCGGACTATAATAATTTCTTGATTAGTTTTTTCATGATGTAATATTTTCAATAATTCCTAATATTAACCGTCTCAAATGTTTTTTCATGAACTTTCGAATTATTATGATTTATTTTATAATCGACCTTCCAGAGGTCTAATCTAGCATGGATTTTTTTTTCCATTTTGGGTCTACTAATTCCACCCACTTTCAGAATAGTACTTCTTCCGTCATACTATTAGTGGCTCATATTTTTTTGGCATAAAAATTAAGAAGAAAATGTAAAAAATAGAAAATGATTATTTTTTGCTATTTTGGGTTTCGAGCCACTAATAGCGGAATAACTCAAAAAGGAAAACGAGCCACTAATAGTGGAACAGAAACAAGAGGAAAAAAAAGGTCTGTCAGAGGCAAAACATTCTGAATTCCGGCAAGAACTGATGATTTGTGCAAAACTATTACTTCCTTCGTCCCACTCGAAATAGTCTATTTCTTTTGGGCACGGGATATTAAAGAGAAGAGTGTAAAATGGTATGACTCACAACTTTTAAAGAGATAACTATTTCCATTTTAGGAAATGTGCCACTTATATATAATGGAACGACCTAATAGGAATACATGGCACTTGAGTGCGACGGAGGGAGTATAATTCTACTCTAAAGATATCTCTATAGACTATAGATATATCATCATTTTTAAGGCAAATGTATATTTGTGCGCATGATTGAACATTTTGAAATTTTACATTCTCTCTCAAAATATCAAATGACTTGAGCGTCAGAGTCTCTTCTCAAATGATCCCTTCAGTTCAGTTTTACAGGTCACGCGAGAGAGCTCCGTCCCGCTCGTAAGCTAGCATCTCGGATTCAATTCCATATAAGGTATTTCTCCTTATCTTGTTGATAGATCAGATCTAACAATTTTTTTTTTATGTAAATAAATTTAATTAGTATTTAAATATGCAACCATTTGTAAATTAAGTTGAGTTCAGGTCATAAGGTGTATCTGGACTGCCATACTGTGTCGGTGTGGGTCTCACCGTATGAGTCCCAACTCCCAAACACAAGCAAGTACAAAAAATTCGAACGTTGACCTTTTATTTTCCTATTTGAAGGTCACGTGATATCGATAATAAATAGATGCATGGAATGCCCTAATTTCAGTAATTTGTTTTGCGGGAGAAATACAACTAAAAAAATTAAGAAAACTGATTCTGGGCCATTGTAAGGGGCTTTTGGGAAAATTGGTGCTATAGTTGAGTTTTAATTTTTTGTGGGCTATATAATATTCATGGATTGACCCATCCTAAATGGAAAATAACACCATTAATCGCAAGTTGTTGTGTTGTAATTTAGTCTTCAATTTTCAACTCGATTCAGTTAGCTGCTTATAGTCTTTATATTCTAAGGCCGTGTTTGGTAGGTCGGTTAAGCCCAGATTGGATACACATCTAGGCTTAACCGACCGTTTGGTAGCCTATAAACGTCAACTCTCCAGCCCGTTATAAACTCAAGCCCGTGCTTATTTTACTGTTCATCTTTAGAATAGACAACTCGTCCATTTCGTCAGATACATTTCCTGATTCCAACAGTGCATCATATTAGAAATAAAAAGACAAAATTACCCTTCAACAATCTCACTATTCATCTTCTCCTCCCTCTTTTTCTCTCTCCCATCTGCAAATCATCTTCTCCTCTCGCTTTATTTTTCCATTGATTTGAAGAAAACAAATTTGTATCATGGACGACACGACTGAAACCCATATGAGATCTATGGGTCGAATACATCTGCAATTTATTGCACCCAAACCCAAATCGACCTTCAATCTGCCCTCTTTTCCCTCTCTTTCTATGGTGGCGGAAATTTGCAGGTGGTGGAGGAAAGATAGAAGAGAGAGATGAGATATACTCTTTGGCGGCTGAATGAAAAAGAGGGAAGGTGATGGTGGCAGTTGCAGCGGCGGTCGGAGACGATGGGTGGTGGCGGCGGTGAGGCAGAGGTCGTCGAGCTTGACGTCGTTGATTTGATGGTGGATCAGTTTGGGAATTCTCTGATGAAAAAGATAAATAAGAATAGGGAGAGATGAACGCAGAGGGCATGCGGTGGCGGTGGTGGATAATTGTTGAGAGAGAAAGATGAGAAATAACAGCTGCTAAGAGGGAAGGTTGAGAGGGGGAGAGAGAAATGAAAAATTGATTTTATTCTATTTTTTTATGTTTATTATACGTTAAAAAATAATTTCAGAATAATTAAACCCAAGTTAAGAAACTTTATTTTTCAATAGAGAAGGTTAAAATCGTAAATTCAAGTTAATCTTGATGTTAAACTAGAGTACCAAACAACCAATTTATTATATCTATACTATCTTATCTTATCTACCAAACACAAAATTATGATACCAATCATTCATTATATCCGATACATATCTTGACTTAAACTATCTTATCATATCCTAACATGTCTACCAAACGTGCCATAAATGACTACCACTGTTGCACATAACTTGAACATATTGTAAAGTTTATGGTTCTAATTGAACCGAACAAAAACTCAAGACAACCCTATTATAAAAATGGGGTAATGGCTGTAAATTTCTCAACTTTCAGCAATTTCTGAAACAATTGAAAGTTGAGGAATTTACAGGCAGAATCTTTAGGTGGAGAGCAAAACTAGAAATTGTTGAAAGTTGAGAAATTTACAGCCCATTAACCCTATAAAAATTGTAAAGGTTCAAAGAACTCTTGTACAATATTAATTTTTTAATTGAGTGAAGATTGCATGTGATAAGAGTACTGAATTCAGAATTCAAAACTTATTGTTCCGCCTTCCCCCAACTAAAAAAAAGTATGTAAATTATCAAGCATCAACTAAGAGCATCCAGTTTCATCAGTAATTAAGACATCAATAATAATAATAATAATAATAATAATAATAATAATAATAATAATAATAATAATAATAATAATAATAATATCTCCGTCCCACAATAACTGTCTTGTTTCTTTTCGGCACACATATTAAGGAGAATGGTTAAAAAGAAAGAAAATGATGGAGTCCGTACCTTTTTGTGAGAGAAAGTGCTTTCCATATTAGGTATACTAGTGTGTATCCCGTCGAAAATCGACGGCAAATTATATTATTAAAATAAAATATATTAATAAGGTTGTTTCTTCGATTTTATTGTACTTCCTTAACAAATATTTTTATTTTATTATTATTTTGCAATATATAAGCATGAACATTAAAAATAATTTAATATTATTTTAGAGTGATAATATTTCGATAATTGATCAAAAAGAGTGTTTCTTTGATTTTATTTCACTTTCTTTAGTTGCAAGAAATCAATAGAAATCAAACTATTTTTTTTACTTCACAATCTGTCAAATATTTATTATATACATCGTTAATTATTGTGTACGTCTGATCATCTCGTCATAAAGTTAAATTTTGAGAATTATCCCTACGTGTATATATATACAAATTCAAGAATTATAATTGAGAATACGTATTTTTGAGAATTTTCTTTCATTTACGTCAATTTAAAAATTTGTTAAATTAAACAAATTAATATTGAAAACTACATAATTGATCAAATTAAAATTGTCAATAAAAATAAAACTATTTATTTGGCCAACAAATTAATTTGCCAAATTATATTGATTGTGCAAAATAATTGCGGAATGGAAAAATACACATGGATTGTAAGTATTTATATAAGTTCTCCAAGAATGAAGTTTTATTAAGAATCAATGTGGGATGAGAAAATCTATATTAAATATACATAGAATAAATAAATGAAAGATGATTTAAGATAAATAAGAATAATGAATGGAGAACGCGCCACGTAGGACCTAAAATTAAGAAGAGGGCTCGAATACATGATTGTTTTAATAATATTATTATGACACTTATTATGGGACAATCCAAATATGAAAAGAAATATACTTATTATGCGACCAATGGAGTAATATGCTTGCAATTGGGAATATTGGGACGCACGGGTCAGGCACAGGCTGAGCTTCTATTTAATTCAACGTAATACCAAGTTACCAACCAAGGCGGTACTTTTATATGAGCTGGCATGTTGGCAAGATTATATATGGAGTATCTTCTATTTTTGTCTTCTCTGATTGTTTTGTGTGCATTTGTAGGTTCCCTTTTTCTTTTTTCCTAATAAAGGAACCATAATTGCGTACGGAATTACGTATTCACTACAACACAAATACACAATGTTGTAGTAATGACATAAATTTATGTGTTAATCTAGTAAAATACACACTATTCCTTTTGCAAAATGAAAATTACACACCCTCATCAAAACAAATGAAATATACACAAGATGACTATTATACCCCTCTGTTTAAACTATTGACAGTTTATAATTGCTATGGACAGAAATAACTATGTATTTCTTTATTATACGAACCATTTTGCGTACATTCTGCTGTTCCTAACTCACGCTTCTAAAATGGTATCAGAGCCTGGGTTTTATTAAGGAATTATATTTTATTTATTGCTTTCTGTATTATCCTAACGGAGGAGACATCAAGAAAAACATGGATCCGGACAATTGTCCGAGATGCGAGTGTTACAGGAATTATCTCCAAGATCTGGAGATAAAAAGAGAAAGAAACCAGATGTTGAGGACATTCTGGAGAGAATTGTTCGACTCTCTAGTCGTACAGGAAAGAAGGCTTGAATACATAGAGCCTTTAACTCAAGAAATTGAGGCAAGAAGGAGATGCGATTCAAATCTGAGCGATCTCCAGTTCGAGGTGATAAACACCATGAGGAGAAACCATCATAACAATCATATTTGATGGATCTTGAAGGACGTCCAAGGTGTGGACATTTCCAGTAACGTCTCCAAATATTGGAGAAAAGAAGGACAAGATACCAGAGTGTTCTAACACACTGGAGGAATATGTTGAATCTCTTAGTTCAACATAACCAAGAGAAAGAATTGATTGATTCCTGCCTCCAATGAATCAAAAGAAAAGAAGATCTTCTACATGGTTGTATCCTCCTTGAATGGGAGATAGAACATGCCATGAGAAGAGACCATTGGAGCCATTTGGGAGTAAATTGGAATTCATATACTACTCCGCTCTGATGGAACAAAAGAAAGATAAAGAAGTATCATCTACTCTTTTATATCAAGAGATTTCTCCAGATTCCTCCAAGATATCGGCGGATCTAAGAGAAATACAGAAGACGGTACAACATTATGGCGATAGCTTGTATGGTGTACCACACGATCTTTACAAGATTGCTATGAAGCAGGATGAAATTTATAACATCCTGAAGGAGATCCAATCACGGATTGAAAAACTGGAACAACAACCTCGTTCCAGTCAAGGGAGAAATTCTTTTGGTAATGAACCCACTTATCCATTTCCAGTGGGAGAAACCAAAAAGGACTCCAAGAGTTAGCAGAATCTTTTGCTAACATGACGATGGTGGATTTAAAAATGAACCAGAATGTGGTTCAAAATCCACAGCCGGTGAATCAACTTCCACCAGGAGCAATTATTGGAAATCAACAAGATTTTCAAAATGCACCCGGAGCCATTAATGTTGTCCAGGATTTTCAGACTGGAGCAAGGTATGATCAACATACCCCAAATGATGCATACATGGCGGCAAGAAGGACAAGGGCAAGGAGGCCGCATCCAAAGGTGCAAGATACACCTTATGGAAAGGCAACCCTGGATCCTATCCATCCCTACGGAGTAATGCTCGACCTTGATGAAGTAAATTTCAGAGATCGAGAATCCGTTATTGATGAGTGGATGTCAGCTCTGAGAATTGCAGCAGCAACTCTCGATTTAAATAAAGGAAGAAATGCAGGTGTCCCTAGAAGATGTCAGAAGAAGGATTAAGAGGAATTACAATGAGAATCCGTTGGCATAGTGGGACAGAAACAAGCTCGAAGCTACCTTGAAGGTGAAGCCAGAAAAGGAGTATGAGTTTGTTAGATACAGACCAATCCTGATGAACCTCAAAGATCAACAGGATATGAAGGAGATAATCAAGGAACACCTTGATTTAAAATTGATTGAACCAGGGAACTCGCCTTACAGCAGTCCCGGATTTCTGGTAAGAAATCATGGTGAGATCAAACGAGGTAAACCCAGACTAGTTATTAATTACAAAGGAATTAATGATATTCTGGAGTTCGATGGATATTTTATCCCTAGTAGGGAACACCTTATTAATTGCATTAGAAATGCTAAGGTATTCTCTAAGTTTGATTGCAAGTCAGGTTTCTACCAGATTCGCATGGAAGAAGGGAGTAAGAAGTTTACAGCCTTCTCTACTCCACAAGGGCATTATGTTTGGAAAGTAATGCCAATGGGGTTAGCTAATGCGCCTCAAATATTTCAGAGAAAGATGGATAATCTGTTTAAAGATTATTTTTCTTTTATGTTCGTCTATATTGATGATATTTTAATAGCATCAAAAAATATGGTAGAACATATCAAACATCTTGAGATCTTTGCAGATGTTTGTTATAAAGAAGGTTTAGTACTATCTGAAAAGAAGGTAGTCGTTGCAACTCGAAAAATGGAATTTCTGGGTATCGAGATTGATGAAGCAGGAATTATTCTACAGGACCATATTGTTCAAGGTCCAGAATTTTCCTGAAGATCTAAAGGAAAAGAAACAACTTCAGAGTTTCTTGGGAGTTGTTAATTTCGCGGGACCATTCATTAAAAATCTCGCAAAACATAGAAAAGTTTTCAGTACATTACTGAAAAATGATGTTCCGTTCATCTGGACAGAAGAACATCGACAGGGTATGAAGGAGTTAAAAGAGGTTTGCAGAAATCTCCCAAAACTCTCGATACCACAGGACGAAGACGACCTGGTCCTGTACACAGACGCAAGTAATTATTGGTGGGCAGCAGTCTTAACCAAGATCACTCCTAATGGAGAAGAACCCTGCAGATACTGTAGTGGTTTATTCTCAGATGATGAGGCCGTGCGATGGCACATCAACGAAAAAGAATTCTTTGCAGTCCGAAAGGCTTTTAAAAAATGGCCTTTATTTTTATTAGCAAAGAAATTTACTTTGAAAGTCGATAACACACAGGTTAAGGCTTTCTTAAGAAATAAGATGGAATCTAAGCCTGAAAAGGCTAGATTAATTAGATGGCAAGCTGAATGCCAATATTATATTTTTGATATTGTCATTCTGAAATCTCACGAAAATATTCTTGCAGATTTCTTAACAAGAGATGGAGCAAACTGATGTGAACTCCATTCTACTGGCCCATAGACATCTCAGAGAAAATCTGGAGATGTTAACGGGAGAGTGGGACGAGTGCATTCTGAATGCTGAGCAAGCAGGAAGATTGCAGACTCTCGATAAGACGAAAGTCACCGAGAGAATACTAGCTTGCATACGGTGTCAGGGTCAACTCTGGGCTGCATGTCAAACACCAATCCTTCGGGTGGCCAAAGATCCTTTGGTAAAAGAAGAGTTTCGAGTACAGGGCTCTAAACCTGTAGCAGAGGATTCTAATACCTCTTGCCCAAGTTCTAAGGTGGTGGTATCTTCGGAACCATTGCCCCAAGAAAAAGATGATATTAAGGGATCACACTCTGAATCATCATGTCAACCCAGCACCTCTGGGGAAAAAGAGGGAGAGATTAATCTTAGGCCAATGACTGGTACTTCTAAGATTAATACTGATAAGATTGAAGTTTCTTCTTCATGGCAGGTTTATCAAGCTAACTGGGAGAAGCTCAATACAAGGACTGGAATCAACCCAGAAAAAATACGGGTTGATATCTCGGGGAAATATCTTCGGGTGTGGATGATGCCGAATTCAGATCCACACGAAGTCAAAAGATGGTATGAATTTGGAGCACTTGCTTCAGTTTATACTACATCTCCATCATTCGCCGAAATCAAGAATCTACCCAAGTGGATTCAAGAAGCGGTGTATGATACCTGGGCTAACAATCCACAGCTTAGCCGAGGTGACATTTTGGAGCTGTATTTCATCAGCGCAGCCCCAGAACCTGCAGGGAAAGGAAACCATGAAGCTTTCCACTATATTAGGCTTCGAAGACCAGATGCACGCGCCCTCGAGAAGATCAAGGCGCCTACAGAAAAATAGACTACTTTAGTCTCTACATTACCAGAAGACCTCATCTCTACCAGAAGAGCATGGGGATTATGGGTCTGTCTCACTGAGATGGACAAAGTCAAGTTCCCGTTCAAATTCTTTCAGAATTAAGTGAACGGATCATTCCTGTTAAACACTATGACAGGAAAATCTACAAGATTCGCAGAGGAAGCTTTCGAAAGAAAGAGAACCTTGCTCTGGGAAAACAAGATTTCGACGAGTAAAGACACTCATCGAAAATACTGCAACATGGCTCATTTTGGAAACTGGTCTGAGCGCGTTTGTTCGGATTGCCAGAACCAGAAGGAACCAGAGTTCGGGAAGGGGTTCATGCCCAGAAAGGAAAAAGAGAAGGCTCGGTCAAACGAGCATCTTGAACAGAAGGCGCTGCCAAAGGCAAGAACGCCCAGGGCCCCAGGAAAAAAGTAGATTCCCGACACAGGTTGGTGGAGTCATGTGACTCTGAGCTGGAGCACCCACTAAAGAGAAAACGACAATAGTCGGTGGAGGGAAAAGTAATTACCCACTAAATAACAAATGGGTAAAAGAATAGAAGAAGCATTATTGAACAAAGATAATGCGGTATGATGAAGAAGGTAGCACCGAAAGTTTGGCGTCCTTATTCAATAATGGACGACAGCAGTGGTCCTACGCTGAGTCATAAACAGGCTGGCCACAGAACAAAGGCATCCGAGGCAATAATGAAGGAAGGAGGTTGAGAATTACAACCTCTATATATTTCAAGAGATTAGAGAGCAGAAGATCATCGAAAAATCCATCAGAAATCTTCTACACCATCTTCTCTGCTCTCTCAAAAATAAATTTGTAATAGTTCCTAGTTTAGTATAGTATAGTATAGTTTATGTATTTCAATTCCGCTACCATAGGTAGCTAAACAAGTCTGTCTCCTCCCTAAAGGAGATATACTTATGTTGTAATAAATTTTATATAATTCCTAAATAAAGTTCGGGCTTTTGCTCATCCCTTCCAGTGTCTGATTATACTCTAAATACCGACTAAATACCCTACGCCCCGAGTAGGAAACGAACGAGGGCTATGCTGAGTGTTGCTGAAGGAGTCTGCGTCTGGAAACCATCGGTTGCGATCGTGTGGTTGGACGAGGTCCCTAAAACTTCCAGTGGAAATACCCGGCAACATTACGGTCAAAAAGGTATGAAGTGGGTATGCTTAGAATTTTTGTACGGAAGTGTGATGGGCCTGATAGTTTTGCATGTTTTATCTCCATAATTGGAAAAATGAGATTGGAATAAGCAGAATAAATAAAGAAATTCAGCAGAAAGGGTATAATGATTATAGTGTGTATTTTTCATTGATTTCAAAAGTAGTGTGTATTTTTCATTTTTTGTTTTTCAAAGTGTGTAAAAGGAATTTTGTTCCTAAATTTATTATTCTCACAATTCTTTAAATATTATGTTGTTAAATAAAATTGTGACATTTTGTGGTGATTAGTTATTATGCATAATGCAAAAATAAAAGTATTAGTCATAAAATTTAATGACATTTGAGGATGTAATTAATTTATAAGTAACATTTTTAAATGAAATAAAATTTAGTTACATTTTTATATATAGCAAAAGTATATAAATGCATGTGTGAAAGTCACTAAATTTTGTTACATATAAAGATGCAACAAATTTTATGACACTTCTCTTGGTGTCACTAAAATTATGTCATTAATATCTACGGAACACTTGTTGTAGTGATTGAACTCCTTCATTTTCCAATTTTATACCGTACGCTACCCAGTAATTGGTGGGCCGATCTTGCGATTAACATGGACAGAATGATTTAGTTATGTTAGGTCATGTTTGGTAGAGAAGATAAAGCCATGATAGTATACACATATCTCTTTATCTGTTGTTTGGTAGCTTAGATACCTAAACTCTAAAGCTCTATATTAAAGAAGGCCCGTTTTAAAAATACTATTTCTCTTTGGGATACACATCTCGCCAAGACGGTCGGATACATATTCTTACATCAACAGTGTCCATGATTAAGTTGTTGGAAGACAAAATTACCCTTGCCTCCGTCTCTCCACTGCCCGATATTCACCTTCACCTTTCATCTTCTATCTCTACTCCCTCTCTTTCTATCTCCCGTCTGCAAAACAATAGAAAACTCAAGATCTGTTGTTTATTCTCCCATTTCGCTGAAATTCGACACGAAAGTTTCCATCGTATCGAGGCTATATTATTTCAACGCATACTGCTGGCCGGAATCGAGCAGAGGTGCTCGCAGGAGATTGTGGATTGGGAATCAGAAGTTGGGGTTAGAGAGAGAGTGGAGAAATTGAAGGGATATTTTGGGATTTTGAAGGATGGGTCACAGAATATTATTGGGGAGCTTTATGATTTCTTTGATGATATTGATGAAGGGATGAAGAAGCTCTTGAATTTTCTGCTGCCTTAGGTAGAGAATAGTGATAGTTTTTTTTTCTTTTTTTCTCGGTGGGGAACGGCGGCAATGGCAGTGTTGAATAGTTGTTGAGAGAGAGAGATGTGATAAATAATAACTGAAATTGAGAGGGGAGAGAGAGAAAGGAATGATTTTTGGCTCCCTTAAATAGCTAGAATGCAATGATTTGATGAAAGAAAAAAGCTTGAGAAATCCTCAACAATGTGGGATTCTAAGCAAGACGATGATAGGTCAGAGGAGAGAGTGAGAAATGAATGATTTTAATCTCATTTTTTATTTTTTACATATAATAAAATAATGTCAGAAAGTTAATTTAATTTTCACAAAGAAATTTTATTTTGTCACCGTCACCAAGTTATATTCCTTATTTTTCTTTAATTATTTTTTAATTATGATAGGGTTAGAATAGGAAGTTTCAAACTTAATGTTAACTTAAAACTACGTACCAAACACCTGATTTATGATATTTACATTTCATATCTTATCTACCAAACACAAAGATACGATACAATCACACCTTATCCATGATACATATCTTAACTTAAACTATCTTGTCATATCTTAACATGCCTACCAAACGAGCCCTTAGTATGCAGAGGGGCAGGGCAACCTGCAGATTCTAAATTGTATACGTGGGCTAAACAAAAGGATGAAAAGAATCAAAAGATTATACGCGGGAATTTATGTTACCTAAAAGGCGATATATGCAAGCATGCATGCATATAATTAACATGCTTGCTTTAACTTTGATTTATGATTATGGCTAATCAAATAATGACAAGAAATTGGATCAACTTCAAATAAACTCTATTCAATCTCCACATAAAGATAAATAATTTAAAAATTAAACTAAAACACGATAGATTAAATTGAAGAAAATAAAGAATGAAAAAAAATATATTCATCGTGTGACGCGGGGTCGCAAGACACCAAAAATGATATAGAAGATCCCAAATGGTTTTACCTAATATACACCCATGGGGGTTGGCGCGGGTTACCGTCATTATTAATAATAATAATAATAATAATAATAATAATAATAATAATAATAATAATAATAATAATAATAATAATAATAATAATAATTTGAATTGAGTTGAATCGAATCGAAGGAGAATATGTGCAATTTATATAATTTTATTAATTGATTGTCTCCCCGTACGTGCTCACCAGCATAATTATAAATTATTTAGGGAATTAATCATGAAAACCATAAGACGAGGACAGGGGGATCTCGAAAGGTAGTCGAATCATGTCATCCAACTGTTGCCAATTAATAAAGCAAAAAAGAGTAAACATCATGATTAACCCAAAATCATTACTCCACAAGGAAAAAATACGACCTGAGAGAGACAAAGAATTTAAATTACGGACGATATTAACACTTTGTAATTTAATTTCTTCTTCTTAATCTGAATTAATTAGCCTTGATCAATAGGCCGTTAACATAAGTTAGCTGGATTTAAAGGATAAGATCCTAAAATATGCACTATAGATGTGTGTGAATTGTAATTAATTAAGTGATACTAATTGCCATGAAGGATCGATCCTAAAAGAAAAGGAATCGACTTTTAAATTAAGTTGTAACTATGAGAGGGTCGGGAGACTTAAAATTTCAGGTGACAAAATTAACTTTGCCAGAAGTATTGACAGTAATGGGATGACTAGAGATGTATATTGGTGGGACATGCTAATTCGGATATTCTATTGCCTTCGTTGAATTAATGATATATATGTGACGATTTAAAAATAATTAAATACCTCATTGGATGGAATAAGCTTATTTATCATACTTAAATTTTCAAATTGTCACATATTATTATCGAACGAAAATAATGATATCACATAGATTGACAATATAAAATCCAAGGTAAGGGGGACATGCATGTTAATTGGTATGGCATTAATATATATTTTGGAATTATTTTAGAAATAAATATATACCTACACCAAATCTCGGCGGGACCTAATCTCTTATGTACGTATAGGCCCTAAGACAAAAATATAATAATCTCTGCAAGAATGCAGTTCCCAATTAATGATTTAATTAGAGAAAGGGAGCGGATACGCAGATTATGTGCTTGTTTGGTTTAAGTAGAGGAATGGAAAGTGAATGAAATTAAGTAGAGTGGAGGGATGGTAACAATAATTGTTATTTTTATTGGGTGTTTGGATTTAACAATGGAAATGGATCACTTGAATTCGGCAAAGAAAATGATCTAGTTTGAGGGTACATGTTGGAGGTTTGGATTACCCTCAAGTAAAAGTAATGGTTAACCCACTATCCAAACCAAACAAGAAGTAATGAATTCAGTTGAATCCATTTCGAGGCCCCAAAAAGGCCTAACCACACATGACTATGATCCTATCAAGTAGTAGAAGAACAAAGTGAGATGGGAAATCCAATCAACATACATATACTCTAGTCTCCTCCTCCCCCATAATTAAGTCGAAAACGTACCGAAACATACATGCACACAGTTGATATATATAATCGTGATCATACAGACGACGAGACGATACAGTTACCGGCGTGTACGTGTAAGTAAAAATTAAAGCGAGAAATTAAGCCTCCTCCAAGAAAAATATATAAAATTAACCTAGTTAGCTAGCTTCGTACCAATGGATCCATAATTAATTAATTAAGGGAGCATGATGAGCTTAGAAACGAACATATTGACAAGAGCGAGCGCATTGCTAGTGACCTCCTTCAGCTTCAAGATCCGGGAGGACACGTCTGCTTTGATGGGGCCCGCCTCCTCCTCATCCGCCACATCATCAAGGCCGTCGACGCACGTGTCCTCGTTGGTCAAGGCGGCGCTCATCCACGTCTGCACGTTACTGAGCTGGAACCTCAGGTCCTGGGCTGTACCGGTGAGGGTGCGCATCTGCTTGAGCGATCCACGTATCTGATCAACCGCATCGCCCAAGACGGAGCAGCAGTCGTGCAGGGCAGAGGCGGCTCGGTGGTCGGCCGAGTAGTCGGCTTGGCGGGTGAGGTTGGCGACGTAGAGGGTCATGCGCTTGGCGCGGGATAGGCTCACCCCCACGGCTACTCGGGCCAGCCGACCCGGGTCGCTTTGTACTGCATTGGCGTACCCTGCTAGAGAGTGGTAGCAGAGTTCCGGGTAGAGTGTACTGGTCTCGCAGTTTGCGCGGATGAAGTCCGCCGAGGCGGAGGCGGAGGCAGCTAACAAGAGGAAGATTGGAGCTAGTACTATTAGGATTCTCATATTCATTGAGCTCGCAATGGGGGATTTTAATTAATTTGGTGGTCCGGCAAGGAAATGCTAGACTTTAATTAAGTAATACTAGTACTACTGCTCATCGATGTAATTACATATATGTCCTTGTCATACAACTTTTCTCTGTGGCACTTGCACATGCTATCGAGGATATCATTATTTTGTTTTTTGGGAGTCGGGGCTAGAAATCGAGCTCCATAATTAACAAATTTGAGATTACAATCCTATATTTTATATCAATAGATATCAATTCACATATACACAAGTAACAATGTATGTATACAGTATTTATGTTTGTAATGGGAACGCATGACAATCTAGAAGCTTACCGTTTAGTTGCTTTAAACCCCACCGTTCGTTTGTAAGGGATATATATAAAGCTCTGACAATTAAAGATGAAAAAAGATAAAATGGTGAAAAACTGTCTGCTTCAATGTAAATCGTAACAGAAGAAGCACACATGCATGACAATTTATTTTAATTTAATTAAATAAAAGCACATAACAGTTTATAAGAAATTGTGAAAGGATACTTCAAACCGGCCCCTATATATACTGTATCTAAATCGAAACATTGAGAAAATTGGGAGTAGAGAGCGAAGAGAATCAAGTGCAACACAATTATAAGTACAGGTGTGACGAAAGTAATACATGTATTTGCTTTTGCCGCAAGTTTCGGTTGACCTTTTTTTCCCTGATTGCGACCATCTGGTATATATCTATCTATGTGAGCTGCTGCATTAACTTCAACAACAATCCGTTGTATAAGGGCAGCAAATTACTGTAATCAATAATTGCGATGAGAGAGGTTTACACATACATACATACATACATACATAAACATAAACACATAAGATTCAAAGGTAAGTTTTAGGAGTTCAAAAAAGTCAAAAGACATAATAATATATATAACTAACCACCCATGATATATGAATAGATCACCTCCAATTCTACTACCGCAAATCTTGGCGTCAAACCGGTGCCCTTATCATTGAAAAACTTTATATGCATGTCCCATCCTTTGAAATGATTCCAAATGATCTTTATAAAATTTGTAAATAGATGTGCATGTTATTGTTAGCCGGCTTAAATACAAAATAAAATAGTAACACACATATAAAGTGTTCCAACAATCCAAGGGCGCCCACTGTTATCTTAATACTCCCTCCGTCTCATTCATAACGTCTCATTTCTTTTAGGTACGGTTATTAAGAAAAAAGGTAAAAAGATAGAAAAGTAGTTGGTCCCACCACTTTTGAAAAGTTAATTATTTCCTTATTTGGAAATAGGACATTATCAATGGGACAGACGAAAAAGGAAAATGAGACGTTATGAATGGGACGGAGGGAGTATATCTTATAGCCTCCCAGACCAAAAAAAAAAAAACTCGAATCCTATAATTTGATATTTATTACTCCATGTATGTTGGTATTTATCAATTAAAATCACCAACCAAGTGAATTAGCAAGTGTTAGTTGTAGTAGCACACCGATTGCAGTTGCTTGAAGTTTCTCCAGGAAAATATTTGACGACTCTAAACTGTAATAATGCATCAGAACAAAACTAAAGATAAGGCCCATTAAGAACTTAAGGCAGCCCACAGGGCCACAAGTAATATATAATGACAAATTTTCATGTGCGCTCGTCTTCATTATGCGCTCTTGAGATGCATGCATTTCACGCGCCAAACAAACGGTTAAGATTGATGCGTGCAATAGACGTGTCCGTCCAGGCGTGTTAGCCGTTAGGTGGGCTGGCCCGTGCAGACAATTTTTTTTTCCATTTTTCTTAATTCTTGAATTAGGATTTATTATTTCTCAATTAAAATTTATTAATCCTAATTAAATTTTATTAATCTCAATTATAATAAATTAATCACAATTTAAATTACTAAATATTAATTAAATTAATATATTAAATAAAAAAAACTATTTGGGGAGCGCATCCAAGTGCGCCCCATATATAATTGGGCCTAGTGCAGAACAAACAATAATACTATGTGTATTAGCATGAGCAACGGATGGATCAAGCCTGTGACTCATACATCCCCAACAGATAATATGGCTGGGATGGATCCTCCTCTTCTCTCCTCACCCAATCTTCTATGTTACTACTTAGAGAAAAACAGTTGAGATTTAGGGGCACCAAGGTGTAGTGCACAAGCAAGCATCTTGGATGTGTGACACTTGTAAATTGTTTTAGTTTAAAGTTAAATTTGCAACACATTAAATTAAAATACTTTACAAGTGTCACACATCCAAGTTACTTGTGCATTACACCTTGGTGCCCCTAAGTCTCTACTGAGAAAAACTCGTAATTAATAGGAGTACATCAGTAATTTTATAGCTACCAGTACCAAATCGCATTTTACCTAGGTCCTTTTTGTCTGCTTGATAACTAACAAAGCGTAATTGCTTTTTCCTTTTTATAGGACCCAAGTTAATGGAGAGTATCAAGGCTTTCTTCACTAATAATGTCGCAACAAATGCACCTGCTACTGGAAAACAAGAAAAGTGAGCCAAACAGATAAAGAAATACTCACAAATTAACAATACTCCGATTTAGGACGAGCAGAGATTAAGTGTCGTGTTCCAACATTAAAAATGTTATTGTTGGGAAAATAATAAACAGGTTTTGAAGTGATACCAAAACCCAGCTGACCCCAACCGAGTAGATGAATGTACAAACTTTTGTGTTGTTTCCAGCTCACATGTTTAGAGCTATTATGTTTTCTAAGTACAGGTTCAGCGCAGCAGAAGACACATCTAAGCAGTCACAGCTGAGGAATGCAGCAGAACAGACTCAGCAGAGCAGACCAAGCAGAGTCAAAGACCCAGCAGTATCAAGACCCAGCTCAGTGTAAAAGACCCAGCTTTGTGTCGATGACACAGCTCAGGTCTAAGACACAGCTCAGGTCAATGACACAGCTCAGGTTGAAGACACAGCTCAGGTTGATGATACATCTCAGGTCTAAGACACAGCTCAGAGTCGAGACGCAGCAGAGTCGAAGACGCTGAAGACACAGCAGAGACACTTAGCAGCTCGAACACGAAGACCAACTCCAAGACAAGATCCCAGTGTCAGAAGATCTCATCTAACATGGTCCAATCAGAGATGAGGAATAGCTTCTGCAGATGCAGACCTGCATCGTAGGCGAAAGGCTAGAAGTCAAAGAGTGTATGTGAGATTCAAACGGCTCTCTTCCAACGGCTAGTTTGAATCTCCACCTATATATATCTCCTCCACCAGAGACTGGAGAAGACTGAAGAAATAAAAGAGCCAACAGATAAATGAACAACGATCTTCAAAGCCAAATCTCTTAAGAACACCTAGCCAGTCAGTTGTGTTCTTAGTTGTTCACATATTCAGTCATAGGCAGAAAAAGATTAGATTAGAACTATCTTAAGCCTAGTTTGAACGAGTTCATCATACTCCTTGTTCTTCATTGTAAGAACTCGTTCATAGTTGGAAAACCCAAACCCAAACTCTTCTACCCAGAAAAGGTTAGGTTAAGGTACGCCTGCTCGAAGCGTGTAATTCGAGTGGCTAGGTTCTTCAGTACCCAGAAACTGAAGGTAGGCTTCAGCTGTGCCCGGAAACAGTTGGTTACGTTTTGATACAGTACGTGGAAACTTGTATCCAGCTCAAGAAACTGAGGTGCAACGCTTGCTGACTGTGTGTAAACAGTGGAACTGAGCTGCAACACTTGCTGATTGTGCGCAAGTCGCGCCCCGAGTCAGTTTTTATGTGTGCTCCGGGCTGCGCACTTTTTTTGTTTCGGCCCGTTCTCCCTCGTCCGGACTCCGAATTGACCTCCGTTTTTTTTCACGTTCTCGTATCAAACTCTTCTTCAACATTCTAAGCTCCTTTCACTTTAATTTGGTCTTCATTTTCCTGAGATTTAATCAAAACTACCAAACAAGTGTGAAATCTTCATAAAACAACACTTTTTACAATGAAGCTTAAATCAAGCATGGTTTTGTTTGAATAAATGGCATCAAATGCACTTTAAACAATGTGAAAAATTCATGTTTGTCAAAATACATTTACATATGTATCACCAGAATATAATAGATAAATCTTATTTAATATTCATTACATCATATCATCGATCAAATAAACAAATGTTTGCAACAACTAGTATAAAGATATAGTATCTGGGTTTAGAGAATTGATTGAGTTACGAGCAGCAACAGTCCAAATGCATTACCTCTCTCAATCTCAATCTCAATCTCTCTCTCTCTGTCTCTCTCTCTCTTTCTCTCTTTCTCTCTCTCATGATCCATCGATCCTACCAAATTACACTCCCTCCAATACTCATCAGACTGAATTCTAGTGGATAAAAATTCAGTAAATAATATTATACCCGACCCCACACAGTTCCACTTTTCAGGCTCTCCATGTGTTGCTCATCAACTGGCGGTCATCAGAATCACCTCTCGCCCATTTCCATTTATGATTTATATATGATTATGTCCTATCCATCAATTTCCCTCCCTACCTCTGTATTCTCCCACACCGTTTCTCATTAAATAGAATCGGTTACTCTCTTACTTTTTCATATTTATTTAATTCTTTTTGTGAATACTTAAAACACACTTTATGGGTACATTCCTAGTATTACTTAATATAATAATATAATGTTTAATTTATGTGATTGAAATATGAATTGTGGTATAAAATACAATACAAATTTTATACTAAATCATACTCGCAGTCACACACTACAAAAAATATCGAAAGGTCATGAGAGATTTCCATTTACAATATTTTTAGTTTTATTTTTAATATTGAAAATGAAAATTTTTAATTGTATATAATAAAGTGTTATTGTGGAATAGAGGATTTGGCCCTCCTCACGTCACGCTTTTACAAAGTTTCCCCATTCACCAGTCAAAGATCTTGATAAGGTGGTCAACTACACATCCGTATCCCCTGCCCAACCAATGAGACCCTTCCACGTGTCGGACCCCATCCCCGTCCCCTAGGAATCCGATGACACCCTTCTCCTATATATTATAATAATAATGCAGGGGGCTATTCATACTTGAGCCCCGAGCAAGCAACCGAATCAGAATGGCGCGAAATCCTTGCCGCTTTCCGGCATGTTTTCCGGCATTCTCCACCGCTCTCTTCCTCCTCCTCCTCCTTCACCAGTGCGCTGCAGGCTCCCGCCACGATTACCACGATGCCCTCCGTAAGAGCCTTCTTTTCTTCGAAGGCCAGCGCTCTGGCAGACTTCCTCCTGACCAGCGCCTCCGTTGGCGCAAGGACTCCGGCTTGCACGACGGAGCATCCTCCGGGGTAACTTTTTTTTGCAGGACATTATAATTATTACGTTTTGTTTTGTTATTTTTGGCTGGGCTGAGCGTGGTCGGTTTGTAAATTAATTAATTAGGTGGACTTGAGAGGAGGATACTACGACGCCGGGGACAATGTGAAGTTTGGTTTCCCAATGGCGTTCACTACGACATTGCTGTCGTGGAGCGTCATTGATTTCGGCAGAAACATGGGGAGTGAGGTTGGTAATGCATTGAAGGCAGTGAAATGGGGGACGGATTATCTGCTCAAGGCCACCGCACACGACGGCGTCGTTTACGTACAGGTAGGAGATCCCTTGTCCGACCACAACTGTTGGGAAAGGCCCGAAGATATGGACACTTTGAGGACGGCGTATAAGATTGACGCCAACCACCCGGGCTCCGACGTCGCCGGCGAAACTGCCGCAGCTCTTGCTGCCGCCTCCATTGTGTTCCGCTCGCGCGACCCCGCCTACTCTAGGCTGCTGCTAAGTCGTGCCATCAAAGTAAGTTCACATTGTCATTGCGATTGCAATTGAAATTGCATGGGAAATTTCTATATTTGCACAAACATAGATGGCGACTTTATTTAGGAACACGTCACGTGAGAATGCAGAATTAATGTCGCAGAGCAGAGCAGAATAGAGCGTGCTTTTTTAACTCTACTTTATTACACTATTTATTCGTCCGTCCTTTGAGTATTTCAATAAATTTCGCAGTTTGACGTTGAAAGAACGAGACTGCATTCACGATTACTCATGTCTGGTAGATTTTAATTTTAGCGATAAATATATATATATATACACTCCATGTATATGTAAATTAATTTTGGAGTAATTAGGAGCTGTGTTTATGGAATTTATAGCACGATGATTAGAATGATAAAGGTGTTGGTGGAATGGGAAAAAGAAGGAAAGAAAGAATAGTGGTTATACTATTACTACATGGTGATGTGAATTGATTTGTTGTTTTAGGTATTCGAGTTCGCAGACAAGCACCGTGGCGCCTATAGTTCTAGCCTAAGGTATGCAGTGTGCCCATTTTACTGCGACGTGAACGGTTACCAGGTAATTAATTAAGGGTGGTGGGATATTGTATAATTAATTATTATAATACTATAATGTTAAATTAATATAGTAAGTGATTAGCAGGTAGGAAATTAATTAATAAAGTGGCGCGTTGCAGGATGAACTGCTATGGGGTGCGGCATGGCTGCACAAGGCGTCTCGGAGGCGAGAATACAGGGAGTACATAGTGAGGAACGAGGTGGTGTTGAGAGCTGGGGATTCCATTAATGAGTTCGGTTGGGATAACAAACACGCCGGAATTAATGTGCTTCTTTCCAAGGTATGTACTGTACTGTACGTAGTAATATTTAAATTAATTAATTTAATCCCTCACCACTGACTATGCGTGGTTGATGCGCGCAGGAAGTCCTCATGGGTAGATCCAATGATCTGAAATCTTTCCAGATGAATGCCGATGGCTTTATTTGTTCCTTGTTACCTGGAATCTCTCATCCTCAGGTTCAGTATTCTCCAGGTACAGTACATACATGTAACTAGCTACTAATTAATATATGATTGCTTCTTAACTTTAATCAGATGCATGCATGAGAAACTAATCATAATAATAATAATAATAATAATAATCTCTTTATATACATCAAAAAACTTTGAAGGTGGGCTGATATTCAAGGCTGGAGGAAGTAACATGCAGCATGTCACATCCCTATCATTTCTGCTTTTGGCTTACTCCAATTATCTCAGCCACGCCAATCACGCCGTGCCATGTGCCCACACCTCTGCCTCCCCTGCTCTGCTCAAACGATTGGCCAAGCGTCAGGTCTCTCTCTCTCTCTCTCTCCCCCTCTATAACCCAATTTAAATCAATTTTCGCCATACTATTGCCACAAATAGGATATCTTGCTCCATGATTCTGCAATTGTTAATGGACTGTTGCTTGCCCCTTATTATCTTGCTGTGATCAAGTCAATAACGCAATTATATCGCTTCAATTCTAAGCCATACATTTCTGCCCCAATCACGGCTTCTTCTCATATTGAACTGAAATCATTGTAGTGCATTGTACTCTAGCTAGGCTCTTACTAAATTATGACCGTTATACATCCACCGACGTACTGCTAGTCTAATCCAGCAACATATATATATATATATATATATATATATTACCGTTGGATTTAGACATAAGACCAATTCTGCTGCTTGACAAGTTTTTGTTTGTTTTCTAAAGATCCAAATATTGTAATAACGAAACCGTTAATATATTGTTGCGCGACGTGTATAGGTGGACTACATTCTTGGAGATAATCCACTGAGAATGTCGTACATGGTGGGGTACGGAGCTCGTTATCCACAGAGGATCCACCACAGGGGTAGCTCTCTGCCATCCATGGACGCCCACCCCACCCACATTGGGTGCAAAGCAGGGTCTCGTTACTATTTGAGCCCCAACCCTAACCCAAACATATTAGTTGGTGCTGTTGTGGGCGGCCCCAACAGCTCAGATGCTTTCCCGGACTCACGACCTTTCTTTCAGGAGTCTGAGCCCACCACCTATATCAATGCTCCTTTAGTGGGCCTGCTTGCTTACTTTTCGGCCCATCCCTCGCCATCTTGATTCTTAATTTCTTATCTATCTTATGTTGTAAACAAAAAATATGGTAATGGAGTGGTTGGCGAAGGTCACCCTCTTATCTATTATTATTAGCGTACTGTTATGTTATGATTGAGATTTCAGTTTGCTGTTCCAACCAATTCAATCCATCAATCAATCGATGTTGTATCCACAATAAGTGAATCTCCATTCGCTTATTGTTTTGTTTCCACATGAAATGAAAAGACAAGTATTTCTATTTATATCTATTTCTTTTTGTTCAGATCTTTAGGGGCTATTTGGTAGGGGAGATAAGCCCATATTGTTTACATAACTAGATTAAACTCGTGTTTGGTAGACTATATTAATAAACTCATAAGCCCATTGCAATATGAAAGTCCACTCCTATTTCACTATTTCTCTCAGCTTACCCATCTCCCCCTACCGCCGGATTCATTTTCGTAAGTTCAACAGTGCTACAAACTAAAATTCTCGAAGACAAATTTGCCCTTGCAAATAGAGTATTCAGGAGTTTTCATTTTTAAATTATTTCATATTTTCATTGTTAGTTCAGAAATTACATCTTGAATCAGAACTTTGTTTCATGTATACTACCTAGCCCATCATGTGGGATACAATGTATTTTTCTGCAGTAAGGTTCATGTAGTCAAATCTCAATCACAACTTTGCACCCAAATTCTTTTAGCAACCATAAACAAATCTGGAAAATTATACACAAAAGGGAAAATACAAAGCCCATTGTAAATCATTTGGTAATACCCAATAATTCGGTTAATATAATCAATAAACCCTAATGAAGATGCAAGCTTGCAGATATTGGGCGAGATATAAAAGCTAAACCACCTCTCACTAACCTTGTTGTGTCGAACTCATTTCTTGAATATTAATTGTTGTCGCCGGCGGTTCCCAAATTTTCCATCTATCCACCTTCTCTTTGTAAACCCTTTTTCTGCTTGCAGCAATAATGAAAGTGGGAGAGGTAATATATATGTTGGGCCTCTTGGTAATTTTTAAATTATGGTAAGGGGTAGAATTGGAATTTTCAAAGTTAGTCTTGAGTTTAAAATAGAGTACCAAACAACAAATCTTGATATCTAAAGTTTATATCTTATCTACCAAACACTAAAAGATACAATAACAATCACTCCTTATTTACAAGATTTATCTTGACTTACTTTATCTTGATTAATCATAACATATCTACCAAACGAGTCCATACTATGTACTCCCTCCGTCCCTTAAAAGTGTGGTTCATCTATTTTAGTACATGATTTTTACCCTTATACCTTTAAAAGCTTTTAATATTTACAATAGACCCACTGAAAACCTCACTAACACTAACAATTGTAGGTCCCTTTCTCCACTAAAAATACCCCTACCAAACATTTACTTACCTTTTATTAAAACTTGTGCCGCACTCCTTGCACCACACTAATGCGGGACGGATGGAGTATTATTTTGTTCCATACTTTTTCAACATCTACAAATAATGGTTGTTGATATATAGATTTGAGAGAAGTAAGCAATCCAAGAGTATGAGAAATAAAAGCTATGCTGGGGAAAAAGGATTACTTTTTTAGCCCCGACTCCTTGGAACTAGAACATAGTAAGGATGTATACAAATCAAATAATTTTGGTTCGGTTCGGTATTCGATTCGAATTTTTGATATTTGAATTCGAAAATTTATGATTCGAATACAAGTACAAATACTTTTTTTGATTTAATTAGTTATCAAATACGAATTCAAAATCATGGTATTCGATTCGGTATTCGAAAATATTCGAATATATATAAATATATATATATATATATATATATATATATATATATTTGATATTCATAAATATATATTTGTGTGTGTATATATATATATATATTAAAAACTAAATTAGAAAAATTAAAATAAACAGAAGAAGGAAATTTAATATAAAATTTTGTTTTAGAAAATTTTCCTTCAAAATTGCGAATCGAATCGAATAGTCTAAAAAATAAGGAAATTTCGAATCGAATATTTGAATTGTATTGTTTATAAAAATTTAAAAAATCGAATCGAATATTCAAATAGTTTCGAATATTCGTGAATAGCAGTTCGAATCGAATACGAATAAAAAATAAGATTCGAAATCGAATCGAATATGCGAATATTTTTTCGAATCGAATCGAATACAGTGATATTCACTTCGATTCGATTCGTATACATTGCCAGAACAGAGTATCTAAATAAAATAACCAGTTTTCCAACTAAATGGTTCATACAATAAACAATAAGCTGCTTCGACTTTCGTTTGTTGAAATAGCTGGTGAAAAAGCAATAATGTCTAAAGAAATTAATTATATTCAAACTTGAAGTTTCCACCTAAATAAGAAACATATGCGGACCTAGAAAAAATAATCAACGGGGGATGTGTATTCGAAAATATGAGAATACAATTTTCAAGTAATTCAACTTGGTAAGGGGCTTTTATACAACAATTCATACAAGATATCAATATTTTTTATAATTTTATAAGAATAAATATATTAAAAAAAGTTTGGTGGGGGCTGGAGCCCCTACTTGGGTCCGCCCCTGAGTTATGGTGTATATCTATCTATCTATACCTATATAAAAAGTGTCTTGTTTACAAAATTTAGTTTGCCTATTATATCCCGTTAATATATTTAATATAAGGGCATTAGTGTAATAATATATTTAATATTTATAAAGGTATAATTGTTCATTAGATATATATATTAACATACTATATTATCATTAGATATATATATATATATTAAAATCGTATTATATTAAATCGTAATGATATTTTTTACCCTGAATTAATAAAAGTGTCATGTTTACAAAATTTGATTTGCCTATTATATCCCTGTTAATATATTTAAGGGCAAATTGCCGCAAAATCCCCCAACTTTTTTCAAATTCTCGTTTTGCATACCATTAAAGATTCTGCGTGAGAAACCCCAACCTTTGTTACTTATCTGATTTTGCATCCCGGCGATGCTTTCCGGCCAAGTTAGTGTTGATATGGCATATATGTGGCAAAATTTGCATACATGTTCCCAACGTGGCAATTGCATGGCTAAAATAACAAAACGACACCGTTTTGCTTAATTTTGGACGACGCCGTTTTGGATTTCTCAAGAAAGGTCAGAGGGAAAAATCCCTATCTCACCCAACATTCTCATTTTCTTCCACACAAATCCCCTAATTGAGGTTTCAGCCGTCATTAACGAGGTGAGATTCCATCTTTGTTCTTCGATTCGTCAGAGAATATTGTCGAAATTAGCCCTATTGTTTATTGATTCATCGATTTCTCCAAATTGAATATTTCTCAACAGAGCGACATTGTGGTCCCAGTGGTCCCAACTTGTCCCGGTGGTGGACGATAGCTGTTGTAGGAATGGGTAAAAGATAGGTCCCTTTATTTGTAATTTTTAATGCGTTAGTGGTTTATCTTTGGTGGTTTTGGACGATAGTTGTTGTTGCTTTATTGTTTTGGTTTAGATGTTTTGGTTTAGATGTTTTGGTTTTAGGGTTTAAATGGTTTAGGGTTTTCTTATATTAGGGTTTTAATTGAAAAAATTGAAAAAATCGTTCTTCTTGCATAAATTGATACATTTTCCTATTTTGCAGTGATTTATTTACTCTATATTTGAATCATGGTGGCTATTTTTCAAACGTAGAGGGTGTTGATCAGTATATTGGGGGTCATCTTACAAATAAATGGGGTTTTGATCGTGATAGATTTGGATACTTTGATTTAGTGGATGAGTTTGAGCAGCTGGGGTATGTTAAATGGAGTAGCTTTTGGTATAGAATTCCCAAAACTCAAGAATTTAAGCCTATTAAAGATGATAATGTTGTTATGGAAATGTTATCATTGATAGGAGGCCAGTGCAGAATCATCAATGTTTACATTGAGGGTGGGAAAAAATTAGATGAGATTGAGGGTGAACAATTAAACAATTTGGATGAGATAAATGTGAGTGATCCTGTGGAGAATATAGTTAGCACTAAGAAGGGTTCTAAGGTAGCTGACAAGGAGAAAAACCAGGTAGATGGTGTAGATTCATGTGATAGTGATGACTCTGAATTTATCCCTTTTGAAGATGACTTATCTGATGTCAGTCTAGGAGATCTTGATTTTATTTCTGATGATGAATATGCACAGTCTAAAGAGAATCTGAAAAAAGCTACGCATCCAAATGTTTTTGACTTAGTTGATCAGTTTGATGGCTGTGATGAAATTGATTTGGGTGGGCCACATATTTCTGATTACGAAGATTCTGATGGTGATGTTCAGTCTTCTGAAACAGATAAGGATGGTGATGGAATGAAATTTAGGAAAGATAGAATAGTCTATGATCCTAAATGTAATCACAGAGACATGTCTGTATTGCTAGGAATGCACTTTCAGGATGGTTTAGAGTGTAGAAAGGCTTTGAGAACTTGGGCTATTGAAAATGGTAGGCATATACGGTTTAGAAAAGTGACCAAGGCAAAGCTGCAAGCTCACTGCACCCCACTTTGCCCCTGGAAAGTGTATGCTAGTGAAGTTAAGGCAACTGGAAAGTTTATTATCAAAACCATTGGGGGTGATCATCAGTGTCCTTTGGCAATGACTAACAAGTTGTTGAGCTCTAAATTGATAGCAGAGAGATACCTGAATGTATTCAGAGTTAGATACAACATGAAGATTGCAGATTTGAGGGAAGACATTCTTACAAGGTTTAACTCTTCTGTGTCAAAGGATAGACTTTATAAAGCAAAAAACATTGCACAAGCAATGGTCAGGGGTACTGTGGAAGCACATTATGGGTCACTTAAAAGGTATCTTGCTGAATTGAGGAGAGTTGACAGAGAAGGAAGATTTGAAATTCTTCTAGGTGATGGCCATGTGTTCAAGGGGCTGTATGTTGGGTTTAGTGCACTTAGGAAGGGTTTTCTTGCAAGCTGCAGGCCATTCCTTGGTCTTGATGGTTGTCACCTGAATACTTACATGAAAGGGATACTACTGTGTGCTGTGGCAAAAGATGGGAACAATCAGATGTTCCTGTTGCATGGGCTGCAGTAGAGGTAGAAAATGAAAACTGTTGGGAATGGTTCTTAAAATGCCTTGTTGCTGATCTGGAAATCACTGATGAAAATGGTTGGATATTTATGAGTGACCAACAAAAAGTAAGAATTTTTCTTTTAATTTTGTTTTCTAATTTCTGCTCCTTTATAAGTTTTTAACCCATTTTTTGTTTTGATGTTAGGGACTTGAAAATGCTCTCTGGAAATTGGTCCCTCATGCAGAACATATGAATTGTGCAAGGTATATCTATGCCAACTTCAAGAAACATTTCAAAGGTCAAACATTAAAGAATATGTTTTGGGGGGCTTGCAGAAGCACATATGTGCAAGCTTACAGATTTGCCATTCAGATGTTGAGAGATGAGAATCCAGAAGCATTTCAGAATTTCATGAGCAGAGACACATCCAAATTTTGTCAAGCCTTCATCTCTACTACTGCACACTGTGATATGATAGAGAACAACATTGCAGAGACCTTCAATGGGTATATTCTCAATGCTAGAGGTAAGCATATGATCCAGATGCTAGAGGATATTAGAAGTTCCTTGATGGTTAGGCAGGTAACTAGGTTTCAGGAATTGAGTGCTGTGAATGATAGGATTTGCCCTAGGATAAGGAAAAAATTAAAAGATTTGAGGAAGGAGAGTGTACACTGCCATGCTTCTGCTGCAATGTTTAATAAGTTTGAAGTTAATGCTGGTGGTGACAAATTTTCTGTGGACATAAATGCTAGAACATGTTCATGTAGAGGTTGGGAATTGAGTGGTATCCCATGTGTGCACGGCATATCTGCTATACATTACACCAATCAAGATCCTGCACAGTTTGTAGATGATTACTTTACTGTAAGAAAGGTTTTAGAGGCATACAACTTTGCATTGAAGCCTACAAATGGAAAGCAAATGTGGCCAGAAGTGGAAGGCTTCACTGTGCAGCCTCCTAATGTGAGAGTCCAGCCTGGTAGGCCTAGGAAGGTCAGAAGAAGAGCACCTGAGGAAAAGAGATCAGGCAAGCTAAGTAGGCATGGTATTGTTATGACATGTAGCAGATATCAACAACAAGGTCACAACAAAGCTAAGTGCAAGAATCCACAAGTTGAGAAGCCAACAACAGAAAAGGTATGGACTTTCAACTTACATGAACTCTCAAAGTTAATTACTGCCCTACTTGCTAACTTGTTTCTATGGATTTGAATTTGATTAGAGAAAGAGGGGAAGACCTGTAACAGATAAGGGAAAGCAACCAACAGCTGATAAGGGAAAAAACAAAAAACAACCAAGTGCTAAGGATACAATAACAAGAGAGAGATATAAGGCTAGGAGAGGGGCTGGAATTTACATCAACGAGAACAATGGGAATATGAACTTGCATGTAAGTCTTTCTACAACTTCATAATGTTTAAGCTTTGTGTGCTCTTGTATAATTTTCATGTATACTTGTCTCCATTGATTGCAGCGAACACCTTCAACTAGGGGAATGACACAATTCAACAGCTTCAGAAGCCCTAGAACCATTCATGTTGCATCATCTTCTAGTGCTCAGGAAAGTAGTGTGACTCAAGAACAACCATCTCAAGCTAGCACAAATGCCACAAATGCAGAAGTGCAGTGATGCAATGCCAAAGTTTCTGAATTGATGTAGCCATTGCTGTTTTTTGTAGTCTCTTTTGAACTAATTCATGTCTTTTGTGAAATTTACTGATGACTGGTGTAATTAGCTTGGCATGAATCATAAGCAATATTGCTACAAACAATATCATATTCTTTATTTTGTGAAAGATGAATGCTATATCATCTTATCTATTTTGTGGGAACATTTGGGTATTCACCATTAGTAATGTAGTGTTATGTTATTTACATTGATTTTTTTGGTAAACTTCTTTACAAGTGACTACTACTGCATATTTCATAGCAATTATCGTAGCAAAAGATCATTTCATTCATTACAAAATTATATGCATTACAAAAGATCAGTACATGACAAATGAATAATGATAACAAAAGATCTGCATTATAACAAAAGATCAGTGCATTACAGCCACCAAATTACATAAAGTAAATCCTAATCTTAGTTCAATCAGCTTCATACCCACCAAATTACATAAATTAAACCCTAATGTTAGTTGAATCATCTTCATTGCTCGCATCTCTTCTTCATTACCCAACTCACCAGAACTTCCAGAATGCCAGCACCAAAGCTACAAAAACACATCCAAAATGCAGCATCCTAATTTGCCAATTTTTGTTCTTAATTTCCATCTCCAAAAACTCCAATAGACGCACGAGTTTTTTCAATTTTTCTCTTCAATGCTTCGCACTCATTCACCTTGAGCATCAATCTCTCATTGTGCAAATTATCCATCAACATTATGTGGTTAAGCTACTCAACGACCCTATCTTTTTCGAGCTTCAATCGCCAAAATGCAAGCTTATAGTACTCGGATAGCTCAGGATCTATCCACTCCCATAAACCACAATCATCAAACTGTAAAAAAAATACAAATTAATACACATTGCTTATGTCCAAGAACGAAAAAAAATATATTTCTCCGTAAATAGATGACTGACCTCTCTACGATGACAACAATGGAATCTTCTATCCGGGTTCCTCTCAGTCTGCGAAGTCCTCACCGCCGTTGGGATATCGTGCGCGCACAGTTGAATGGGCACTTCTTCATTCGCCATGTTCTAACTTGAAGAGCTGAAAATAAGGGGAAAATGCCCTAATTTTGGAACGATTACCATATATATGAAATTAAATATTGGGGGTAGGCAAAACAACGACGTTTAAGTAAGTTAGATGCGTCGTCGTTTGGTTTATCGGAAAATTAAGTGATGGTCCCTGAGCTGGGTCTTTGGTGTAAAGGGGGGGTGAATACACCAAAGATAGATTTATGAAAACTTTTTCAAGTTTAAACAGAGTTTGTGAGCTCAGTTATGAATCCAGCTGAGGAAGGTCAGCTGGGTTAATAACTCAGCTGGCGGTGCAGAAAATGGTGGTTTGAAACTTAGCTCGATTGCTTAGAAAAACTCAGCTTGAAAATATTCTTTACGTTTTCGACTTAGTCAGGTTATGCAAGTTTATAGTCAAAACACAGTTGTCTTTGGGGAGCAGCTGAGTATGCAGATTTGATAAAGATGCAATATGCAAATGGAATTAGTACAATATCTAAAAATAACGAGAAAGTAAAGAACACAAGATTTTACGTGGTTCGGAGTAACACCTCCTACGTCCACGACCAGATTCACTGGTAATTCACTACCACTTGGTTTCCAAGTACCAAGCAACTTTACAACTCTAACCCGAGCTGTGTTCCAACAGTTTGCGGGCACTGTCAAGCCTAACCTTTCAGTTTACGGGTATTGAAAAAACCTTGCAACCACTTGAATTTCGCGCTTCAAGCAAGCGTAACCTTGACCTAACCTTTCTGGGTAAAGAGGGGTTTGGTTTGGGGTTCCAACTATGAACGAGTTCTTACAATGAAGAACTTAGAGTTAGATGAACTCGTTCGAAATCTAGGCTTAAGATATACAATGGTTTCTGCCTAGGAATCAGACGAAAAATTGGGCAGTTTCTGGACTAGAAACACTTTAAGATAAAGTGTTCTTTTAACTATTTAGAACTGCTTGTAAGCTTTTGAAGACTTGATAATTTCAGAGAATGAAAGCTTGTAGAGAGTTTTTCGTATCTGATCCTGAGGTTGAAGACGGGTTTATATAGGTAGAGATTCAAGACTAGCCATTGGAGAAGCCGTTTGAATCTTACCTACTCTTCTTAAATTCCAAATCTGCCGTTGGGCGTTTCTGCACCTGTCTTCATTAGAGTCACATCCTAGGTTCTGAAGTCTAGGATGCTGATTTGGCAATCCCTCATTGGTCGAGGTATATTGACTTCCTCTGACACCGGGATTTCTGCATTTGGAGCTGGCTTTTGAATTCAGAGCTGGATTGGGTAAACTGACTTGAAGTGACGTCTTCAGAGTTAGTTCCCTTTGTTATGTACAGCTGGACCAGCTGTGTCTTGAACTCAGCTCGATTTATCTTCAGCTTGATCCTGCTCCGTTTTGAACTCAGCTCTGCTGGAAAACTCAGCTGATAGTTGACTCCTGCTGTAAACACAGCTGGATCTTCTGCTGTCTTCCGCTTCCGCTGTCTTCCGCTTCCTGAACCTGTAAACTTAGAAAATCTAGAGCTTAAACAGGCGAGCTGGAAAACACTACTTAGGTTGATGCGATCATCTACTTGGTTGGAGAACAGTTGGGTTTTGGTATTAAATCAAAACTTTATAATTTTCCCAACAATTTCCCCTTTTTTGATGATGCCAAAACCTAACTGAGACAACTTATGAGCTTTGAGCAACAAAAAAAATTGTGTTTTATTAATGTAAGAAATTACGTCATAAAATAAGAAAAAGAAAGAAAGAAAAAAAATTCTTCAATTCTTCAGTCTTCAATCCCAGCTGGCTGGGTCTTCTCTTCTGCATCTGCTGCTTCTTTCTTTTGACTCGTTTCTCCTTCAGCTGATTCAGCTGGTTCCTCTAGCTCAGCAGTTTGCCTCTTCTTTGTCTCATTCTCTTCCCCCTTTTTGGTAGGGCTGCTTAAACGGTTTCGGTTTTTTAATTATTAACCGAAATAACCGATAACCGGCCGGTTTCGGTTAACCGATAACCGAAATTATCGGTTATCGATTCGGTTACGGTTACAGTTTTTTTGAGAATTTCGGTTTCGGTTATAACCGACCGGTTATCAGTTAACCGATTAACCGATACCAATTAATTAAAAAATAAAAAAATAAATATATATAACTTAAAATAATTCAATAAAATTATAAAATAACTCAAATTCTCAATTTCTCTCCCATGTCCCCCCCTCCCGCTGTGCGACCGCCGACTGCTCTCTCTCTCTCAATTCTCAAATTCGAATCTGTAAGACTCCGGTGGCGGCTCCGGCTTCAGCGCTCCGCCTCAGTTTGTCATCGTCGTTGTCGCTCATCATCATTCATCTCCGTCTGCTCCACTTCTCCAGGTACGAATTAGGGAAAAATCGAATTAGGGCCAAATCAAATTGGGGAATATAGTTTAAGGTTTGAAAACGTCGACCAATTATACCTTCATTCGTGCTCGAACTCTTTTGGCCTGGTGTCTACACCTGGCGGTTGTGGTTAGGCAGGAGATCTCCAATCTCTTTTCTGAGCCTGCTTCTCGCATATCTATTGAATTATTTTTTCTATCAAGTTTACTTTAAGTTTCATTATTCATGTTTAATACGAGATTAGGTGCTTGAGCAATTCATTCATTGATGTTGTGATTTTCTTATTGAATTTTTGGTGAATCTTTGATCTTTCTTTATTCATGTTAATTGAGATATTGTATAACGGGGGTTCGGTCATTATTAATATTAAGCCAGAAGTAATTTGAGTTTGCAGTTTGCACTATGAAATTAAATATGCATGTTGTTAATGTGAATATGTGATTTTTATTTTTTAATTTCATATTTGTTAGACTAATTTTTGGCTATATTCTTACTCATATGCTGCTTATTTTCAATATTCTCCTAAGGTGGTGATTATTTATTTTTGTGTAGATGGACAGTTCGCAATCTCACACACAACAACAAAATAACAATTGGCTTGTAGATGAAAGTCTTCAAGACAGAGAAATTCAAGTACAGACATGACCAAAGCCACAAGGCCCACAAGTAGAGGCAGAAGCCGCAGAACCACAAGTTGAGGAAGAACCAGAGTCGAAAGACTTAACGAGTATGTCCGAGAGTGCTCAGACAACAGCGACGATGAGTTAGAGTGTCGTGTGACTGATATTTCATCTGCATCTTCGACTTTGATTTTTAAATTTATTGTTTGTGAACTTGTGAGTTGTGAACTTATGACTTTGGACTTGATGTCAGTTTAATTGTTTGTTTTAGTTTTTAAGATTGATGTTGTCAGTGAGTTTGGTGTGAATGTGGTGATATCTAGATTTTTGAAGTTGTATTTTGATAGTTGGGTTGAAACAGGTGGAAAAAAAGAAAAAGAAAATATTTGGTTGATTTTTTAGCCGGTTAATCGGTTAACCGAACCGACTAACCGAGGTCGGTTAGCGGTTAACCGACTAACCGATCGGTTTCGGTTTCAGTTATTAAAATGGCAATTTTTGGTTTCGGTTAATCGAGAATTTCGGTTCGGTTAACCGAAACCGAACCGATTAGCAGCCCTACTTTTTGGCATGATCAATAGGGTGGGAGAGACACACCATCGTCTTATTGAACTGTGCAATTTCCTGAATTGCGTCAGCGATCTTTACTGTATTATAAGCTGTTGCGATGTTTAGTTTGGCTATGCTGTGGTTGTCAGCTCTGAGCAGCGAGGTCTGGAGTCTTGGTGGCTCAGCTGTTGCATTAGCTGGCTCTTCTTCAATAGCATTAGCCTCACGTGATTGCGTACACGCCTTCCTGGCTCGTTTCATTGCCGTCCAAATTCGAGTGCTTGGAGGTATGAGTTGGCACTGGAGATGACATCTTCTGAGTAGGGCATAACTTCATTCCTTGCAATTTGGCTTCTTCAGACTTCATTAGATTGAATGAGAAAGTCTGATTCAGCACTTCAGTTGCGCTTGTGACTCCTTTAAGCATGAGGTCTTCAAACCTTGAGATGGAGGCGTCACGTGCAACTCTTGAGGGACTTAAGTATTCCCCTTCCACTTCTGAAGTGGTTGGTATGGGGTTCAGCTCATGTTTTCATCATCCAGCTGCAAGTGATCATCGGCTGGATGATGTTTTCCACTTGAGCTTGGTGTAGGGGCTTGAGCTCCAACTTTCATAAGTTGATCTTGAAGCTGGTGTCCCTATTGAGCTGAAGGAAATTGAGGAGAAGTCGGTTGAAGTATTCCATCTGTTGTGGGGTTTAAGCTTAGTTGATCAGCTGGAATACGTCGTTGTGGCGTTGATGATGACGATGTTCACGCTGGCACATGAACTTCTTCTCCACCGTAAGAAACCACCACTTGTGGACCTTCTGCTCCTCGGAGAGTAGTTACGAATTTTCTCTCATTGTCAGCTGGCTTCTCGGCTGACTGACTGAGTGTTACGTTCATTTTTGGTTGTATTTCTGGATGTTTTGCATGCGCGCTTTTGATGACATTTGTTTTGTTTCACATTATTTTAAAGTTAAAATACGGTAATGATGTTGTGTCGAGCTATCGGGTTGAAAATGTAGATTTTGCTCGGGAATGATGAAGGCAACCACAGTTCGCTCAACTTCCGCTGCCATTGTGAGTTTTCTGCTGCAGCAATACGTTCTATTTGACCAAATGGGACACCTTCAGGAAGTCAGCGGTCTCTCACCTTAGGAGACCGCTGACCGTTTCGTGAAACGGGACATCTTCAGAGGACTCAGCGGTCTCTCACTCTAGGCGACTGCTGAAGTCCAGCGTTCATCCAATACAGGGCGAGAAGTCAGCGGTCTCTCAACCCGAGCGACCGCTGAGTCCAGCGCTTATCCATTACAGGGCGAGAAGTCAGCAGTCTCTCAACCCGAGCGACCGCTGAGTTTGGGCGTTTAGCGGAAATTAAAGTGCGCTCAGCGGTCACTGAGGTTGGAAGACCGCTGAGCGCAATTAATTCACCGTGTGTATAAATACCGAGTGAGGGTTTTTCAGATGGGGGCTGCAGTTTTAGACGCCTTTTTCTTTTCTTTAATTTTCAGAGATTGTTCTTTAGGGTTTCTTCTAGTTTTCTCCGATTATTCTAGTTAGTAATTTTAATTATCGTATTTCATTCCAGATTCTAGGCTACAGACATTGCAATCTTCTATTCCAATTCTAGTGTATCGTGTTCGTCAATTTCAATTACGTTCGTGAGTTATTTCGATTTCCATTCTTCATTCATGCTTATAATTGCTCCGTTAATTTAGTTAATTGAATTAATATTCGGATTAGGTTCGTTTAATGCTTTTGTTAGATTAAATTTCGATTCATGCCTAGGGTTTAATTTATGCATTTTAGTTCTTGCCTAGGGATTAATTTATGTTTAATTATTCTTTCCGTCTAGTATTAAAACCACAACCAAACTGATTTACTGCTTTCTGTTATTTTCTTTTCGCAATACAATAATTTTCCTGCTAAGTTTTCCTTGTGAGACGATACTTGGGTTGGCTTGCTTAATCTACTGTGATCTCGTTCAATTGCGAGTGACTTTAGGATTAATTTAGTCGAAACAAATTTGGTGCCGTTGCCGTGGAAAACTTTAGGCGATTATTTGTGTTGCTTTGTATTGGAGTTTATTTTATATTTATTTCTTTTATTCTTCTGGTACTCGGTTATTTTTCTTCCTCCGGTGCGTGTAATCGGTTTGTTAAGTGTTGTGTATGCGAGGTCGCAGAAGCTTGAAAATGAATTTGGCACCTTATTTTGACATCAATCAACCACGCAGGATTTTGATAAGTTTGCAGGAAGAAGCCGAGTCCAGTTTTAACGAGGTTGACGAACCTTGTTTTGAAGAAGAAATTATTGTTCAGTCAGAAGAATTTGGGTGTGATCCGCCAGACGAACCTATTTTGCCGGGAAAAATGGCTAACAATACCAGATATATGGGGGATTTTGCCAGACCTACATTTGAAACCACTGCTTCTGCTATAGTGCTGCCAACAGAAGTCAGGAATTATGATTTGAAGCAGAATCATCTGAATTTGCTACCCTCTTATCACGGGATGGCAAATGAAGATGCTCTGCAATTCGTTCGAGAGTTTTGCACGGTGGTTCAATCGTTTCCTTTGCTAGCTTTAACTGAGGACCAGCTCAAGCTGAAATGTTTCCCGTACACGTTGAAGGACAGGGCTAAAACGTGGTACTTATCTCTTCCACCAAACTCGCTCACTACATGGATGGCTGTGTGCGAGAAATTCATGTTGAAGTATTACCCTAATCATAAGACTCAGGAAGTTCGTACAAAAATAATGAATTTCACTCAAGCTGGAGATGAACCCTTCCATGAGGCTTGGAAAAGATTTCGGGAGTTACTTCAGCAGTGTCCACATCACCAGATGGCACCAGAAATGTTGTGGCAGTTCTTCTACGATGGATTGGTGCAGACAACTCAATTTATGGTGGATAGTACTGCTGGCGGAAACATTGCGGTGAAAACGGCTGATGAATTACAGGAGATATTCGAAACACTTGCAGCTAGTTCACAGCAGAAATCGACCCGCACACGACGTGCTGAAGTGAGTGCAGTTGCTGAAAGTTCGGACATGAAAAAGCAGCTGGCCAGCATGATGAGAGAGCTGCAGGAATTAAAGATGAGCAAGTCAGGTGTTCCTCCACCTCAACAGAAACCTGCCAGACAAGAGATATTCGTTGAGCCATGTGGGATTTGTGGGGAGCAAGGGCACAATCCTGAAGAGTGCCAGAGAACGGGAGAGCTGACATATGAAGGAGGAGCAGAAGTCTATGCTGCACAGGGGTATCCTCCACGTCAGCAGTTTGATCAAGGCCAAGGATTCAATCAGAATCAACGACAACAAAACTAGGGATGGCAGAATCAGTCTAAATCTGGATGGGGAAACCAGAATCAAGGACAAGACTTAGGACATAATTATCAATTTCACCCTTCCCAACACCAACATCCTATTCAACAATATCCTCAGCAGCAGTGGTACCCTCAGCAACAACAATTTTCCCAACAATTTCAGCCTCCTCAAAAGACTTCTATGGAGGACAGTTTGAGCGCTTTCATTCAGGAAAGCAAGCGAGCAAGGGAAGCTCAAGATGCCATTATCAAGCGTCTTGAAACAGCTGTGGGACAGATATCTGGGACTATGAATCAGATGCAGCAGCAACAGCAGACTGGAAAGATACCGAGTCAAGGACAACAGCCCCATCAGGCTCATGTTGTCTCTATCATTAGAGAAGTTGTCCCAAATTTCAAGGAGGAGAAAATCAAGCCTCACAAGTCGAGTGCCAATTTAACCGATCCGTTGCTTTACAAAGCAGACAGAGAGAAGGATTGGTACACAATGTTAACAAGAGGGACACCACAGAGAAGTGGAGGAGCAAAACCGTGAGTGAAATCAAGGCTTCCCAGCTGCCAAATGAACCTATACCACCAGATGCAGTTGAACCATATCAGCTACTACCTAAGCAACATGATCCAGGTAGTTTTATCATAAACATGGATTTAGGTATTGGTGACGAGGTCCCAGGCATGCTAGATTTAGGTGCAGCAATTAACCTGATGCCATCTAGTATATTCGAGAAATTGGGTAATTGTGAATTGAAGCATACAGACATGCGAATAGAATTAGCTGATGGTTCTATTAGTTACCCTCGTGGGATAGTTGAAGATGTTGTGGTAACTGTGAGTGGTATTAGAGTTCCAGTGGATTTTGTTGTGCTGGAGACCGGCAAGGGGATAAGGAGTGAGAATGGTCACCTTGTTTTGCTAGGTAGGCCTTTTATGGCCACAACTAATACTCGCATTGACGTCAGGTCAGGAACTTTGAGTATGGCGGGGTCAGGGCGATCGATGACTTTCTCTGTGTTCAGTAAGAAATCAGTAGTTCCTGACCCTTTGGTGCAAAATTGCTCCTACGTCAAGATGTTTTACTCAGTGGATGAGGATGGTATTGTGCACGAATTCCTAGCTAATCTGCAAAATGAGGATGATATTATTTAGGAATTCTTGGCTAATCTGGAAAATGAGGATGACATAGTGCATGATTTTCTGGCTGACCTGCAAAGTGAGGAGGAATTCGAACTGGACATTCAAGTCCGAGTGAAGGGAAGAGCAATACGTGCAATTGGTGTTGAGTACCCAAGATTAAAATCATCAGCTACAACCATAAATGATGTGTTAATACAGATGAAAAGGCAGTTGAAGCTTCAGTCAGATTTTGGTTAATGGGTGGTTTCTCGTTCTTTCCCTTTGTTGTATTGTTTTGCTTTCTTTTGCTTTCTTTTGTTTTGTTTTGTTTTGTCTTTGTGTTTTTGTTTCAGGTTGCTGGATAATGCTGCTTGAATGATCTCTCGCTTGGAGATGTTGTACCCTCAGTGAAGCCTCATTTTCTCTCTTCTTTTATTGTCTCAATGAGGGCATTGTTTTCTTTTCTTGTGTGGGGAGAGGTACCCTTTTGGTTTGTGTGTTGTCTTGTCCTCATCAGTCTTGATTTGATTCAAACTGTGGAAGTATGTGGATTGAACATGATGTATTATGCTTTGATTTAATTGATGGTTTGAAGATATTTTTCAGCATTTTCTTTAAGCATTGTGTTTACATCATAGTTGACTGTGGGGCATTTTTCTGTATGTGAATAATTGAGGTGAAATCCTTGAATAAGAGAAGGAGGTGGGAAGTTTTCTTTATGCGTGGATATCTGTGATTGGTGCTTTGTTTTGTTAAAGTGTAAGTTGAGTCGGGAGGTCTCTGCTCTTCTGGGAACCATGAGCATGGGAAACCACATGAGGATACTTTAGATGAACTCTAAATGTTTCCACCTCATGACTTTTGACCATATAACTCGACTCTCTTGCCACTTGTGTAAAGAAAATTGTTGCTTGGCTTAATGTATGATCCGAGGGGCTCTACCTCGCTCTCTCCACTTATTTGTTGAAATGCTTAGGAGAGATGAGTATGGGAAACCACTCTAGGAGACCCGGAATACTCCAGAGGATTTACCTAGTGAATTTTTCCCGGAGATTGTGTAAAAATGGTTGAATAATGAAAAGAAATTTGAAGCATTAAGTGTGTTAGCATGTTTCATCTCTTGCCTCCTATCTTCGCATTTTGGTTTTGAACCGATTGAGTTTATTTGCAGAGGGGCAACTCATTAGTTATGGGGTGAATTGCTTTAGTTAAAGAATGTTGAGAATGTTCTTGCGCTAGATATGACGTTGAAGCATGATTTGTCATTTTCGATCTACGTCTTTCTTGTTGTGTTTTTAATTAAGATTTGCTTGAGGACAAGCAAGGTTTTGTGTGTGGAGGGTTTGTTACGTTCATTTTTGGTTGAATTTCAGGATGTTTTGCATGCGCGCTTTTGATGACATTTGTTTTGTTTCGCATTATTTTAAAGTTAAAATGCGGTAATGATGTTGTGTCGAGCTATCGGGTTGAAAATGTAGATTTTGCTCGGGAATGATGAAGGCAACCACAGTTCGCTCAACTTCCGCCGCCATTGTGAGTTTTCTGCTGCAACAATACGTTCTGTTTGACGAAACGGGATACCTTCAGGAAGTCAGCGGTCTCTCACCTTAGGAGACCGCTGACCGTTTGGCCAAACGGGACATCTTCAGAGGACTCAGCGGTCTCTCACTCTAGGTGACCGCTGAAGTCCAGCGTTCATCCAATACAGGGCGAGAAGTCAGCGGTCTCTCAACCCGAGCGACCGCTGAGTCCAGCGCTTATCCATTACAGGGCGAGAAGTCAGCGGTCTCTCAACCCGAGCGACCGCTGAGTTCAGACGTTTAGCGGGAATTAAAGTGCGCTCAGCGGTCCCTGAGGCTAGGAGACCGCTGAGTGTAATTAATTCGCCGTGTGTATAAATACCGAGCGAGGGTTTTTCAGAAGGGGGCTGCAGTTTTAGACGTCTTTTTCGTTTCTTTAATTTTCAGAGATTGTTCTTTAGGGTTTCTTCTAGTTTCCTCCGATTATTCTAGTTAGTAATTTTAATTATCGTATTTCATTCCGGATTTGAGGCTACAGACATTGCAATATTCTATTCCAATTCCAGTGTATCGTGTTCGTCAATTTCAATTACGTTCGTGAGTTATTTCGATTTCCGTTCTTCATTCATGCTTATAATTGCTCCGTTAATTTACTTAATTGAATTAACATTCGGATTAGGTTCGTTTAATGCTTTTGTTAGATTAAATTTCGATTCATGCCTAGGGTTTAATTTATGCATTTTAGTTCTTGCCTAGGGATTAATTTATGTTTAATTATTCTTTCCGTCTAGTATTAAAACCACAACCAAACTGATTTACTGCTTTATGTTATTTTCTTTTCGCAATACAATAATTTCCTTGCTAAGTTTTTCTTGTGAGACGATACTTGGGTTGGCTTGCTTAATCTACTGTGATCTCGTTCAATTGCGAGCGACTTTAGGATTAATTTAGTCGAAACACTGAGCACCTTTAACTTGAGTCTTCTCTTTAAAGACGGTGCTTCAGCTTGTTTTGTTTCCTCAAGTTGTTTCCGATTCCCAGCTGGGAAGGAAGTAGATGCATGCTGCTTTGTCTCCTGCATCTTTTTCTATGCCTCCTGTGGCGGAGCAAGAGCTTTGACATGCCTGCTCTTAAAGACTCCGGCTTTATCAACATCTCGTCCAGTTCTAACTGGGCTTCCTCTCAGGTTGAATTCCCTTGACAGGATCTTACTGACGTTGATTTCCGCATCCCAGGGAGTTGTGTGTCCCGTTCTCTCTTTTATTTTGAGAGAAACAGTGGGACGGAGGAGGTCTTTTTCCTTTGACATTCTCAGGAAGAATTCTGCAACTTCCTGGTGAATGATGTTCTTGAGCTTTGCAATCACCCACTGCGTTAGATCGGATCTATCGATGAGCTTCATTTTCTCCTGGAACTCCGTCTTCTTGTGGTTCCTGAGAGTTAAGCAACTCTTATAGTGAAGCTTTGACAGACTCTTCAAGTTTGATCGGCTTCTGGAGATATCTTTCTAGATTCCATGTTCTTATTCTGCAACTTTTGTTAGTAGAACAAATAATACCAATTGATGGAAGAAGAAAGAGTGCCAAAAAAAACTTTTTAGGGTTAATGCAAATGTTTGCGTATCTCTTCTAGCATATTTATATCAACTTTCTTGATGAATGGACGATCAAGATTTATAATTTGATAAGAAGATCTACGACTGAGAGTGATTCTAGTGTCATGTCAGTTTCTTATTTAGAAAATGTGAGTTAATGCGCGAGAGATGGCGGTTGAGGCGTTTTGACTTTTGCATCGAAACTCCCATGTTTTAGTTCTTTACAGACTTTTAATTAAATTTGATTAGATATAACAAGATATGATTTGACTGAAGTCTGACTAAAACAGAATGAGTAGGTGTATGTAATGATGTTGCAAACCTCTCAGCTGATCATCGTAGTCAGCTGATACCTCGGTTATGAATAGATGTGTTGAGTGATCGTTTTTCCATCTGGTTCCCTCTCAGCTGAATAATCCTTCAACTTAGGCGTCTGGCTGAGCTTGATTCTTTCTCAGCTACGTTCTTTGAGGTTGGTTCTGAATTCCAGCTGGGTCTACTTCCATTCAGCTGGATGTATCTTCGTCTGGGTTGAGTAATCCAAGTAATCCGCACAGCATCTTGAATCTTGTTTCTATCAACAGCTTTGTGAGTATATCAGCCCGCTGTATGTCTGTGTGAATTTTCTCAACAATCACATCCTTCTTTTCCACGTGATCTCTGATGAAGTGATGGCGCACGTCCACATGTTTGCATCTTGTGTGATGTACTGGATTTTCTGATATAGCAATCGCACTTGAGCTATCACAGAAAATTGGAAATTGTCCAGTTTTCACTTCATCGTCATCCAGCTGATGTTTCAGCCAGAGAATTTGTGAGCAGCAGCTTCCAGCTGTCATATGCTTTTGTTGTGGAGGTTGCGACGTAAGTTTGCTTCTTTGAAAACCACGAGATCAACTTACTTCCTAGGAACTGACATGTTCCTGAAGTTGATTTTCTGTCCAACCGATCTCCAACGAAGTCTGAGTCTGAATATCCAGTCAGCTGTAGATTGTCTTCAGCTGGGTACCACAGCCCAACATTCTGAGTTCCTTTGAGATATTTGAGAATGTTCTTGGCTGCTTGCATGTGTACTTCCTTTGGATCAACTTGAAATCTGGCACACACTCCGACTGCGAAAGAGATGTCTAGACGACTAGCTGTTAGATACAGCAGGGAACCTATTATCCCTCTGTATTTGTTGGAATCAACTGACTTCCTTTCAGTTCCAGGTTCAATCTTCCAGTTGGTGTTCATCGGAATCTTTACTGTTCTGCTGGATTGAACTCCATACTTGGCGATCAAGTCTTTCACGTACTTGGATTGATTTATGAAAATCCCTTCTTCTGATTGCTTGACTTGAAGTCCTAGGAAGAAGCTCATTTCTCCCATCATAGACATTTGGAACTGTGTTGACATTATCTCTCCAAATCTTTGGCATAAGAATGTTGATCTTGATCTGAAGATGATGTCGTCTACATAGATTTGAACAACCAGGATGTCTTCTCCCAACTTGATGGTGAAGAGTGTTCTGTCTACTGAGCCCTTCTTGAATCATTTGGATATTTCCTTACAAGGAAATTTGATAGAGTATCATACCAAGCTCGAGGTGCTTGTTTCAATCCATAAAGCGTCTTCTTTAGCTTGTAGACTTTATTTCCTTCTACTTCAAATCCTGGGGGTTGTTCAACATAGACATCTTCTTTGATTTCTCCATTTAGAAATGCACACTTTACATCCATTTGATAGACATTGAATTTGTGATGTGCTGCATACGCGAGAAAAAGTCTTATTGCTTTCAATCGTGCTACTGGAGCAAATGATTCTTCGAAGTCAATTTCTTCTTGCTGTGTGTAGCCCTTGGCAACTAGTCGAGCTTTGTTTCTGATGATGACTCCAAGGGTATCCAGTTTGTTCTTGAAGATCCATTTGAGTCCTATGACTTTGACTCCTTCAGGTTTGTCGACCAATTCCCAGACGCAATTTCTGAGGAATTCATTCAGCTCTTCTTGCATAGCATTTGTCCAGGGCACGCTCTGTAAAGCTTCGAGAATTGTTTGAGGCTCTGGAACTTGAGTTACATAACACGCCATTAGAGATGTGTCTTCATTATAGACCGTCAGTTCTAGCTCTATTGAGAGTTGAGCTGTGTCAGCTGCTTTTTGATGATCCGATGTAGCTTGAGCAACTGAGCTTCTGGTTTTGACTTGGTCAGATGGTTCTCTAATAATTGCTGATGATGGATGATCTTCAATCCATCTTCTTCTTTTACGAATTTCTTCTTCCAGTTGATTGATGCTAGAAGTGGCTAGATTTCATCTGGCTTGGAGTTGCTCTGGAGTTAAGTCTTGAGAAAGTGACTCTCGTTGGATTGAGTTTTGAGGTGACTTCTGTAGAAGCTCTGCTGGAGATAGTGCTGGGGATTCAGCTGTGTCTGGATTTCCAGCTGATGGCATTCTCCCTTGATTTGGCGTTGGAGAAACTTCTTGATTTCCAGCTGGTGGAGCTTCCTAATTGATTTGAGGTTCCTCCTCTAGCTCATCATCCCATATTAATGGTTTTGCCAGATTTCTGATTCGATTCTCTTGAGCTCTTGTCTGAATCTGCCTTGAAGATTCTCCTTCATTTCTTCGTTTGATATAATCTCTATATTCGAATGATGATTCGTCAAAGGTAACATGTGGAGTTACTTCGATCGTTTGAGTTCTTCTGTTGAAGACTCTGTATGCTTTACTCACAGCTGAGTAACTAAGGAATACTCCTCAGTCAGTCTTCGCATCGAACGTCTTGAGCTGTGTTTTTCCATTGTTTAGGATATGGCATTTGGATCCGAAGACCTTGAAATATCCAATGTATAGTGTTCTGTTATTCCATAGCTCATACGACATCTTTCCTTGCCTTGATGTGAGTAGAGAGTGATTCTGAGTGAAGCATGCTGTGTTGATTGCCTCGGCCCAGAACTTCTTTGGAATGGCAGAGCTGGCTAGCATTGAGGTAGCTACGTCTTTGAGTGTTCTATTTCTTCTCTCTGCTATACCATTCTGTTGAGGTGTGCGTGCTGCTGAGGTTTGATGTTGAACTCCGTTCTTCTCGCAGTATTCATAAATAGTTTCATTCAATAACTCCGTTCCTCGATCTGATCTGATTGACATATATTGCACTCCTTCTGAGTTGACAACCTTTCCAGCAGGATTGGCAGCTTAGTCATTGTTTCGCTTTTCTGGTACAGGAATGACACCCATGTGAATCTTGAGAAATCATCCACTACGACCAGAGTATATTTTCTGCCGTTGAAACTCGATTGAGTAACTGGACCAAAAAGATCCATGTGAAGGAGTTGAAGAACTCGATCAGTTGACTGAACTAGCTTGAGAGAGAATGAAATTCTTGTTTGTTTTCCTTGTTGACATGCGCTGCACATATGACTTTTGTCATATATTTGATCTGGAATTCCATTAATGAGCTGGTTTATAGCCAGTTTGTTGATTGTCTTGAAGTTGAGATCAGTTGAGGGCGTCGGCTTGAGAGAAAAGAAAATCTTTGTCTGTTTTCCTTGTTGACAAGCGCTGCAAATATGACTCTTGTCATAAACTTGATCTGGAATTCCATTAGCGAGCTGGTTTCTAGCCAGTTTGTTGATTGTCTTGAAGTTGAGATGATTCAGCCGTCTGTGCCACAGCCAGCTGACTTCATTGCTGCTTTTCGATACAAGATAAGTCTCAGGAGGGCTGCTGTTCCAGTCAGCGAAATACATATTTCCTTCTCTTTTCCCTCTTAGTAGTATCAGCTTGGTTTTTCTGTGCTTCACTGTGCATCCCTGTGCATCAAACTTGACAGAAAAATCATTGTCGCAGAATTGGCTAATGGAAAGCAAGTTATGTTGCAGTCCTTGTACATAAGAAATATTGGGGATTATAACATTTTTAGTTTTAAATGTACCATAACCTTTGGAGTTGTCACCAAATGTTACTTGTGGGCCTGGATGCTCGATATACTTCTGGAGTAGATACTTTAAGTGCGTCATGTGCTTGGAACATCCACTGTCCAAGTACCATAGCATTCTCATCGACTCCTCAATGATGTATCGTTCCCTTGCAACCTATAAAAAAGATCAAAATTTAGGTACCCAGTTTTAATTGGGTCCTTGTGGGTTAGACAGAGATCCTTTTACGACCCAGATCTGCTTGATGACTCGAATTGGGTCATTTGATCTGATGATCCTTCCAGCTGAGTCGATATACACATTCTTTGTATTCTTCAATTGTTGCTGGTGGAGTCTTGATGTCAGTATCTTCCCAGCTTGATGTCTTTATTGATGTCCTGATATTTTTCGGTATCCAGCTGAGACGTTCCTTTGTCTCTGCTGTCTCTTGTTATATCTCGGCTAGAAATAGTGCTCCAGCTGGTGATCATATGAGTGATATCCAGCTGGGTATCTCATTTGATATCTCGGTTGATATCTTTCGACGTGCTGTTGCGGTTGCTGGTATCTGAAATGTCCAGCCTGCTGTTGTTACATTCATTTTTGGTTGCATTTCTGGATGTTTTGCATGCGCGCTTTTGATGACATTTATTTTGTTTCGCATTATTTTAAAGTTAAAATGCGCTAATGATGTTGTGTCGAGCTATCGGGTTGAAAATGTAGATTTTGCTCGGGAATGATGCAGGCAACCACAGTTCGCTCAACTTCCGCCGCCGTTGTGAGTTTTCTGCTGCAGCAATACGTTCCGTTTGGCGAAACGGGACACCTTCAGGAAGTCAGCGGTCTCTCACCTTAGGAGACCGCTGACCGTTTGGCTAAACAAGACATCTTCAGAGAACTCAGCGGTCTCTCACCTTAGGAGTCCGCTGACCGTTTGGCCAAACGAGACATCTTCAGAGAACTCAGCGGTCTCTCACTATAGGAGACCGCTGAGTCCAGCGCCTCACCAATATAGGGCCAGAAGTCAGCGGTCTCTCAACCTGAGCGACCGCTGAGTTCCAGGCGTTGCTTTCACGTACGAGATGTCAGCGGTCTCTGCTCCTGAGCGACCGCTGAGTTCAGCGTTCAGCCAATACAGGGCCAGAAGTCAGCGGTCTCTCAATCCGAGCGACCGCTGAGTCCAGCGCTTATCCATTACAGGGTGAGAAGTCAGCGGTCGCTTACCCTACGCGACCGCTGACTTCGGGCGTTTAGCGGCTTTACTAAATTGTGCTCAGCGGTCGCTGAGGCTAGGAGACCGCTGAGCACAATTAATTCACGGTGTGTATAAATACCGAGCGAGGGTTTTTCAGAGGATCTCCACATATTTTTCCAGACGCCTTTCTTTTCTTTGTTCTTCTAGAGTTCTTTAGGGTGTTCTTCTAGTTTACTCTTGGTTATTGTCTAGTTAGTGACTTTCTATCGTAATTTCATTCCGGATTCAAGGCTACAGATATTACAATTTGTCAGATTCTATTCCAGTTTATCTTTGATTTCAATTACAGTAGTAAGTTTACTATTTCAGTTCTTTATTTATGCTTTATAATTTCTCCTGCAGATTGCTTTCTAGAATTAATGTTAGAAAAGATTAATGCTTTTGTTAGATTAAATTTCGATTCATGCCTAGGGTTTAATTTATGCATTTTAGTTCTTGCCTAGGGATTAATTTATGATTAATTATTCTTTCCGTCTAGTTATAAATCCTCAAACCAATTGATTTACTGCTTTCTGTTTATTTTTTTTTTCGCAATACAATAATTTCCCTGCTAAGTTTTCCTTGTGAGACGATACTTGGGTTGGCTTGCTTAATCTATAGTGACCTCGTTTAATTGCGAGCGACTAGGGTTAATTTAGTCGAAACAGCTATCTTTGTTGAGTTTGAGCACGTTGTTGTCTGATCTGTGCTTGAGGTTGTTTCACATCTGGCCTTTTTGATGCATGTTGTGTCCTCAACGGTCGTTGTTGAGCAGCTGGAATTGGGTTTTCTTTTGCTCTTACAAACATTACCTTTGTTCCACTAGTGGAAGCAATGTTTGTGTCATCCTTTGATCCATTGTAACCCAGTCATGCTTTCAGAGCTGCTGGACGTTGTGCACTTATAATTTCGTCCATTGTTGTTGTAGCTTTGATGAGAGCTACCATCTTCTTAGATAGTACATCTTCGGAACTTTTCAGCTCTATAATCTCAGCTGACTTCTTTTCCGATTCAGCTGTGGCCTTTTCCAATTCTTCCATCACCTGTTTCTTTTCGTAGTAGAAGTCTTTCATCAGCTGATCTTGTTTCACTATTTTGTCTTTTAGTGAAATAACTTCCTCTTGGAGCTGTGTTGTATCAGCTGCTTCTGATACCTTTTTCTTTTCCAGTTCCACCTTCAGCTCGGCATTCTCACACATTATGACGTCAAGGATCTCTTGAAGCTCCTTGGAATCGTTCATAACCTTCTCTACTAAACTCCAATCAGGTAGCCCTGATTCTGAAACCTGTGTAGAGTGTTCGTGTGATGGTGAGAGGTTAGATAGATTTTGAGTTCTTGACATTACATCATCTTCATCGATTCTGTCTGTCTGTCCAATGAAGCATGTATCCCATTCAGGTTCATCATGAACCATCAGTGCTTCTTCTTCTGAGTCTGAAAATGGCATGTTATCATCTATTTAGTTGCACTCCGACTCCTCGTCGGCGAAGTAGGCTCTCCTTCTGTCAGCTGCCTTAGCTTTCAGTTGGTCTTTATCTTTCTTGGATAGCTTAGGACAGTCTAGCCGGTAGTGTCCCGGTTCCTTGCAGTTGAAGCATCCTTCGTCTGTTCGTTTGTCAGCTGACTTCTCATCAGCTGCTGCGTACTTGTCCCTGTAAGTTTTTGCGAACTTCTTGTACTTGTCCTTGCTGGTGTTGAGTCTGTTGTAGTTTTTTACCAGCATGGCTATCTCTTCAAGTAGCTCTTCCTTGCTCATGTCCTTCTTTGATTACTCAGCTGGCTGCATGTATGTGGATTTTTCAGAGTTAGCTCTGAACGCAATTTCCTTTGGCGCAGGTGTCAGCTCTCCATCATTCTGATTGCTTGAAGATTCTTTCATGGTAATCTTCAAGTTGTATTCGTTGGCTTTGAGCAGTGAGAATAATCTTTCAGTTGAAAGATCACCTAAGTCACTTCGACTTTGGTGTACCACCTTGTATGTATTCCATTTAGCTGTGAGCGTTGAAAGGACTTTTAGGCTATTTTCTCGCTGGGTAAAGAGAGGTTTGGTTTGGGGTTCCAACTATGAACGAGTTCTTACAATGAAGAACTTAGAGTTAGATGAACTCGTTCGAAATCTAGGCTTAAGATATACAATGGTTTCTGCCTAGGAATCAGACGAAAAACTGGGCAGTTTCTGGACTAAAAACACTTTAAGATAAAGTGTTATTTTAACTATTTAGAACTGCTTGTAAGCTTTTGAAGACTTGATAATTTCAGAGAACGAAAGCTTGTAGAGAGTTTTTCGTATCTGATCCTGAGGTTGAAGACAGGTTTATATAGGTAGAGATTCAAGACTAGCCATTGGAGGAGCCGTTTGAATCTTACCTACTCTTCTTAAATTCCAAATCTGCCGTTGGGCGTTCTGCACCTGTCTTCATTAGAGTCACATCCTAGGTTCTGAAGTCTAGGATGCTGATTTGGCAATCCCTCATTGGTCGAGGTATATTGACTTTCTCTGACACCGGGATTTCTGCCTTTGGAGCTGGCTTTTGAATTCAGAGCTGGATTGGGTAAACTGACTTGAAGTGACGTCTTCAAAGTTAGTTCCCTTTGTTCTGTACAGCTGGACCAGCTGTGTCTTGAACTCAGCTCGATTTATCTTCAGCTTGATCCTGCTCTATTTTGAACTCAGCTCAGCTGGAAAACTCAGCTGATAGTTGACTCATGCTGTAAACACAGCTGGATCTTCTGCTGTCTTCCGCTTCCGCTATCTTCCGCTTCCTGAACCTGTAAACTTAGAAAATCTAGAGCTCAAAAAGGCGAGCTGAAAAACACTACTTAGGTTGATTCGATCATCTACTTGGTTGAAGAACAGTTGAGTTTTGGTATTAAATCAAAACTTTATAATTTTCCCAACATTAAGCCACATCAGCAGTTCCGGTAGCCACATCGGATGCGATTTGGGGATCTGCCGAATGGGGATGCAAAATCAGATAAGTAACAAAGGTTGGGGTTTCTCACGTAGAATCTTTAATTGGTATGCAACACGAGAATTTGAAAAAAGTTGGGGGATTTTGCGGCAATTTGCCCTATATTTAATATAAGGGCAGTAGTGTAATAATATATTTAATATTTATAAAGATATAATTGTTCATTAGATATATATTGACATACTATATTATCATTAGATATATATATATATATATATTAAAATCATATTATATTAAATCGTAATGATATTTTCTACCCTGAATTAATAACATATTAGTAATTTAAAACATATTTATGATAAGTAAATAGATTTCCTTATATTTAGTATTTTTTTTCTTTTTTTCTTTTTTTTCTTTTTGGCAAGCTATTGCATATGAACAATAGTTCACAAGAACATCACAGATTTAAACGCCAATTCAACACCAAAAAAAGGAACGAAAATAATAACCACAAAAATGAATTGAAGAGTTTGTACACTGAAATGGAATCAGATTCAAGGTAATTTTTCATATAAATTGAGCAATGGATTAGAAGGATCAATATTCATATAGCAATTTGAAATTTTATAAAAAATAAAAATTAATAAATTTGCGGATTCAACATTTATCGATTTAAAGATAATAAATTATATATATATATATATGTATATATATACTTGTTAATTGCACTACCGAAATTCGATCTTTATCCAATCTACTAATTTTGAATCATACAAAACTTATTTATGTTGAATATGGGAACCACTTATTTAATAGTTATTTAAATTTTAAATAAATAATAAACAATTTTTAATATATTTACGTATGTATATATATAATTATAAGTCAAAATAATTTATACTTTTGGGAGAGAAGATTATGAACTATAATAATACAAAATTAAAATAAAAAAGACTAAAGATAATACGATAAATTGAATACTAAATGAGGATATATTGGTGTACATATATATTATATTATATTACACATAAACATAACATATATATATATTTATAACGTGGTAAATCACACTTTCCAAGTACAGGTGTGACAGACTCGACCTATAGAGATATTAGCAAGGTTTGAACCCAAGACCTTTTGGCCTCTCAGGCATCCCACTCTACCACTAGGCCATATTCAAGGGTAGGGATGTCAATTGAGCCCGAACCTGACGGGTCGACCCGAATAAACCGAACAAAATAAAGGGTTAGGGTTGATTTTTTACAACCCGAATACATAACCGGGCTATTTGGGCTGGCCCGCTAGGGTTGAAGGGTTATCCGGGCTAGCCCGATCAGGGTTAGGGTCAACCCGAATAACCCTGATGTATTTTTAAAAAAATAAAATAAATAATACATAATACTAATTACTTGTAGAAGTTGTATGTCGCGCCCTCTTTTGCTCTACACAGAAATCATAGAAGATGAATGTCATTCAAGTGTTTAGTTTCATTTGTGAGATAACAAATTAATGTTGAATATTATTGTTATTTTTCATGTCGTGTAGTGCTACTAGACTTGTTTTGTTGGATGCTATTTTTTGGATTTAATCAAGTTTCTATTTTTTGGGCCACCCGTATTCTTGTTTTGTTACTTTTTAATTTTTTTGTGTTTAGTTTTTTTGCGACAAATATTGAATAGTCAAGAAAATATATACATTTTAATTTTTATTTACAAACTTTGTGACCCGATGGGCCAGCCCGAAAACCGAAGGGTTAGGGTTAGGGTTGAGTTTTTTCAACCCGAAAAAAAATCAACCCGATTTAACCCGAACCGAATAGCCCGATAACCCGATAGGGTTGACCCGAAACCGAAAGGGTTGGCCCGATTGACATCCCTATTCAAGGGGACATTAATGCATGTATATCATGTTATATCATGATGATAAACATGTTATAGAATACTCAAAAAGGGTCTGAACTTCAAACTTCGGTCTTTTACCTCTCTAATAATTATACTCTCTCCGTCCCCGTATTCTTGTCTCATTTCTTTTAGGCACGTGTATTAAAGAGAAAAGAATTAGAGATAGTGTTAGTGGAGTTTTTAATTGAATACTTAATAGGGTACAAATAATGAAATAAAGTGGGTAGAGAGAGAGAGTGAATAGTGAACGATACAGAAAATGAGAGGAAGAATAGTAAAATGTGAAGTAGTTAGGAGAGATAAGGGCCATATTAGCAATTTAAATAAGGTCTTAATAACCCTTAATTTAAACCAAAAAAGGAAACATGACAAGAATAACGGAACAATTCAAAAAAGAATACAAAACAAGAATAACGGGACGGAGGGAGTAATATATATACCAATTTGTATATGAAAATTAATAAAGTAACACTCATTTAAAAAAATAAACAAAGTACACGGATAAAAGTGAAAATTGGAAAGTGATATATATTTTTATTTAAAATTTAAAATTTTATGCAATTAATACGTATTACTATCCCGGAGTTTGGATTGTTATTGAGTTCTCCACAATGATTGTATTCTTTTTTTTTATTAATTAGCAATGAAATTTAAAGACCACACCATAATGGACTCGAACCCGAAGCCTTTGACATCAGAAATTAACCACTCTACCTTCGGACCAACACACACACACATAATTATATACTTTTATTTATAATAATACGTACAACATTAAATACACAGATATCTTAGGTATTTTCGTACAAGTAAAAGAAAATCACATATATTTGTTTTATGGGAATTATTGATAGAGTTGAGAAAAAAATATTTAATATGGTATGATTCCTGAAAAAAAGTGCAATAAATCGTGTTCAAAAAATGATGGAATTAAGGCATGCAAATGTGCAATGAGGTAGTTCTTAAAACGGTCCCAAGGACGTAATAATAAAAATTTAAATAAATAATTTATATATTTAATGAGGAAATATTCATTATATTATGCAATTTCAGATACAAAATAACCGTAAATATTATACATGACGACTGCAATACACAAATCACCATGTTTGATGAAGTTGCAGCATTCTATGTAGGATGCACTGTAGATGAGTATATTTCGTCAATTAATGGGGTAAATTATAAATTTATAATATAAAAATTATTTTAAATAATTTATAACATTGTGTAATATTAACAAATTAATTTTTCCATGACGAGAATGAATCTACATATAATAGAGCTCTGAGCATGCAAACACCAACTAAAATGCGATTTATGACAACTCTCAAGTCTATTAACTATAATCATAGGGGATATCTGAACATTGTGGTCAATGAAATACAAAAATAGAATCAATGGACAAGATTGATATTGCATCGATTGAAGAGATAACTCAGAGACCTAGAGAGTGGGACGGAAGAAAAAATTAACTATAGAGTTGCAGCATACCGAAGTATAAGAGAGACGAAGGAAAAAAAAAAGAGAAAGATTGAAGATTGTATATATTAAAATTTCAAATGATGATGATCAACAACCATTGGCCCAAATTATCTCAGCAAGTCAAAGGAACAAATTTTTTTTTCCAGTCATCAAGATTAAACAAGAAAAAATATAAAATGAACAAAGAATCAGTGCCTTAATTTTTTTATTCATGATTCTTTTTTAAATAGAATTTTTCACCATGTCAAGAACAATAGTTTTTTAAAATTTCTTTTCTTTTATAATTTGTAACGCCCCAATTTATTTAAATAAAAAGGAACATTATTATTAAAAATTTAATAAAATATTTAACTCAAAAATTACAGCGGAAAATAAGTTAACATAAATTGTCCAACTGAAAATATAAACCCTAGGATTTATTCTTAATATTTCTTGATAATCGACCATCATCACGCGCCACGCCGATCATCGCCCGAGTCCTCCTGAAAAAGATATAGTTTTGGGGTGAGTACTATAAACTCAGTGGGGTGCATTTATCCAAATTATATAAGTTACAACAATAAATATACATGGAAAAACTGTAACTTTAATCACATCGCCCGAAAGTAATGTTTAACTGTCTGGTAGCCCGAAGGCTTAACTGATAGCCCGAAGGCTTTAACTTTACTGTCTCGTAGTCCGGAGGCTATAACTGCTTAGTCTCGAATAGCCCGAAGGCTATAACTGCTTAGTCTCGAATAGCCCGAAGGCTAACTTCTTTTACTGATTTAGCCCGAAGGCTCTGCCTGCATATCACACGTATAAATTGTGCAAAATATATAATAAGGATAAATATTAAATGCAACTTTAAACCCCACCTTAACCTTCTTGACTCGACTTGGAAAACTTGCAAATTAATTAATTAAGTCCTGCGCGCCGTTCCTATAATTAATTATGGAACGTCAAAAAGAGAATGCATGCTTACTTGAAAGAACTAATATATATATATATATATATATATATATATATATATATATATAAATACAACTAATATTTATTTTTAACAAGTAGAAGACTTATTAGACATACTGTATTGGTATGTACACATGCACGAAAAGAAACAGGAACCATTTATCAATTTATTTCCATATACTTTGAACTAACTTGATTAGTATACCACTATATAAATACATATATTTATACGTCTACGAGTACTATTCAAATTAGACAAAAACAAGGAAAAACGTGACACATGGCCATAATTTCTTTTGCAAAAGTAACATTAATTCCTTATCCTAATAATCTACCAGAAGACATCAATTAACAAAGAAAACATGCATTCTGCACAAATTGCAAAGTTCAAGAAGTGGGACCCAAAGGAAACCTTTAAATAAATGAAAAAGTGCCACCAGGACTTATCCTATTTCAACTACAGAGGATAGCGAAAAGAAGACAATATCACATAATTGCAGATGAGACAAAAAGGAAGAAGATAACCAGTTTTCTTTTTTTTTTATTTTCGGCGAATGCAGCAACCGTCCGCCGGCGGCGGCAGCTGCTGCACAATGCCAGGCTACTACAGATGAAGAGATAAATGAGAACAAGAAGAGTAATACCTTGCCCTATATACTTTGAGCTCCGAAGAGGATTACCGAAAACTAACTATTATCGAAAACGTTTGAATGGGAGAGAAAAAAAAAATATATGGTCTCTATTTATAAGAGATGTTGGTGAAGAATGGGATATCTATGAATTTTAACAAATCTATCATCTGAAAGATTTTTGGAGGAACGAGATTTTGACGATCAACTAAAGAATTGAGAAATCTAATATATTCCCAAAACTCACATATTAAATTTGAAGCTTAAACATATGCATCCCACATGTTCACGTATTCCGCAAGAAATAAATAAAATAAAGATAACTGCTAATTAAAGGTTTTTCACGTAGAATCTAATTTATCTTTATAGATAGAGTTTAACTAACTAAAAAAATTAATTTAATGAGATAAGCTTCTTAAAACCTATCGATTTTATCACAAAGAATCCTAGACACGTTGGAATCCTAGATTAAATATTTCTTTATTCTATAAGGTTAAGCAAAATAAATAAAGGATACTAATGCTTAATTTGAAATTCTCGGCTATAATTCAAATTTGAAGCATAAAATTCTTTTTGGGCTTTAAATCATAAATATTTTGGGCCATTCAAATCGAATAAAAATACAAATCATGCTTATGCTCATGCAATAACTCTAGGCGCGACTTATAAGACTTAAATAAATAATTGCAATAAAATATAAACTTTTTAGGAGAAATTAGCGAAATAATTTTTTTCGGGTTGCTACATAATTAAATAATGCTATTTATATTTTCATAAATTCATTATATTAGCAATAATTAAATGTATTATTAAAATACATTTGACTACACAAGCAATGCAAAACACACAAAAATCAAATATAATAAATAACATAACTCGCTAGAAGTAATCATCACAAAGGCAGTCAATTTTCACACGAAAGTTTATTATACATTTCATCACATATCCAATATTTTAAATGAAAATATTTTTAAAAAATAATAAAAACCCTATTTCGAGGATATTGAAAAATTATAATTTTTTTGCCTTGTATCGAAAAAAATGAAAATAAAATATTGGTACTACGTGCAACCCACGTGCGTCCCTGCTAGTATACTGTAAAAATGTAGTCATGCAAATAATCTGTTTTGATGAAATTATTTCTATTTCTATATTTCTGCACCATTTTCTTTTGAACTACGAGTGAGTGAGCTACGTTTTGCATGAATTCATTCTTCATCCTCCTATTATTAATTTGTTTGGAAATTAATTGAGTTTTGTTTGCATGGATGATTTGCTGCAGGCTTGAACACCATAATCCAGCAAGTCCATTGATGTACCTACCGCATACGAGGCCAAAGGATTACTGCTTATAACTTATAAGGAAGGATTACAAGAGTCTCTGCTAAAAAATGATCTATAGATCATTAATATTGTATCTCAATATATTAATTTCTTCAACTATTCTTCCAACCTTCCTTCAATGGAGCTTGAGGTTTATGGTGGAATGATTTTTGGCAAAATATTTAGAATGTACAATTCTACCCCTAATTCCCCTTAGCCCTCTTAATTAATCCATAAAATTCTAGACACGCTCCTTACAACCTAGCTAGAGATCTTGAAAATCCTAAAAAAAAAATACAACTCCATAATCTTAAGAAAATCGATATACATTAATATTATTACAGTGAAGCAGACAAAGAACGAAATCAACATCAGTTTGGTGTTGAGAATTGTTTTAGAGTTTCCACAGCGCCAGTTTTATGTTAATATGCACCCCAAGTATCTGTTTAATGGTTTGAATAAATCGTTTTTTTCGGGCTAAAGGACCGAGCTTCCAGATCTTCTTGTTGTTGAAGAAATAGTTATATATCTTCTTCCAAAAAGTTTGTATCTTGGCGAGGGTATTTTGCTATGGACTGAGAATGTGTCAAATTTTTTGTAGGCGTGAATATGATGAATTTTGGAGATGCCAACAAAGTTACAAAATTTACCAAATTCTTTTCGTGTTCAAACCTCTCTGTGCCGATTTTCGAGTTCTTCCCGTCGACGGTGAAAAAACGAAAAGGGAGAAAGCGACCTAGATTTTGTTATTTTAAATTTAGGGGCTGTAGAGATAAAATTGTCTAATTAATATTACAGTAGAATCTCTATAAATTAATGTTGGTGGGACCGTGAAATTTTATTATTTTATAAATGTATTAATTAATCGATAAATTAATAATTTATTAATTAAAAGAGGTATTTCATCACATTCAATGAATTTAAATTAGTTACCAAAGAATTATATTTCAACGAACTTGAATTTTAATATATATAGAAACATGCATGAATATTACATATTAAAAACTTGAATCTAGCTGTCCAATGTATTATAACTAGATATGTACGTCCATTGTTGCATATTGATATTATAAAAAAAGTGTTGCATATTGATAAACAGTCTATTATATATACAAAACAAAATGTTTTAAATTTATACCAATAATACAATGACTTATAATTTAAAAGGTGTCGAAAAAACAACTATGACAAACCAAATACACGATGTATTATATGTGTATAAACGAGATCACCCGTCATGCTCCCAAAATGAATTGCTAGCATTAGCTTGATCAATATTTTCATTTGAAAGTTAGTCAACGAACACTTTATGCAAACACACTCAAAATGTCATTTGAGTATCTTACTAAGTTATCACAGTTATCTTTGTAATTTTAGGTGATTATTAATTTATGATATTGATGAGACCATAGACTTATACAAGGGTTTTCTGAAAAATTATTATCTTATTAATTTATGGAAATTATTAATTTACACTTGGGGCCCAACTCTAGAGCGTGAAAAATTATTATCTTAGATAGATTATTAATTTATCGAGTATTAATTTAAATAGGTTCTACTGTATTCTTATTTATTTTTTAAATTAGAGGCTATAAATAGTAAAATGGGACTAAGTATAGAATCACTCTTGATTTAATTTAATTTAATTATATTTTTTTAAAGAGAAGTGTTTGATTTAATTAGTCTTCCTTTTTCCTTACGTTGAATTTATATACAATTGAAAATAAATTGAGTAAAGATGAAAACAGATTCTTTAATACGTAATAGAGAAAGACGAATAGGAGCAGAACGTTATTGAAAATTTCATCTTCTGGTTAGGAAAATTCAACAGTCCCATCCATCGATTATTCTGAGTTGCAGCAATATTTGATGTTTCCAGTATGATGCAGCGGGCTCCAACTCCGTCCCAGCCGCCCTTGGCCGAGATGGAACAACTCAACAACACGCCGCCCCCGCCGCCGCAGCAGCACCATCGACCTTCTTCTTCCTCCTCCTCTCGTGCCCACCACTTCCACCCCGCCCGACCAGCCATTCTCGACCTCTTCAATCTCTACTTAGGCGTCCGTAAATACTAGTAGTATTTTCTTTATTGATTTCGCATTCCCATTTTACATTCTAATTTTGTTTTTTCTTAGTCTTCGCAGAGGGGTTCGCAGCAGAAATCAGATGAATCAGTTAGAGAACCCCCGTGAGTTATATCTTAAAATTATTACTACTATTAGTTATAGTATCATTCTTAGTATTCGTATTCTTGTTTCCCTCAAAATTCTCCTCCTCCTCCTCTTCTTTTGTTAAAATTTATCTGGTGCTATTGATTGCTAGCTAACAATCTTCCTATTTTGTTAATCCGTTATGTTTCTTTGTTAACACGGATAGTTGTTGTATTGTGCTGCCACGACCTAGGAGTATTTGTTTATACAGGGTACAATGAGGAAAAATGATATACCGACTTTTTGGTGATTGTTAATGAATGATTACAACTAATTAATAGGAATGAACACTTGAGGACCTTCAATTTCGTCATCAGATCAGAAAGTAAATACATGTATAAGCTGGTTTCAATCGCTGCACAAATGAGAAACATTAGTAAAATACCATATTGCGTAAGAAACATTACTTGTATACTTATACCGTTATACGTTTATGTACATCAGAATGTCATAATTTTGTGTAAATTCTTTGGTTGCTTTTTTCTTTTTCTTCCTTTTAATTTGCTACATCAAATAATATATTCATGCTGGAAGCCATTCTATGCTCCCCATTGCTCCTTAAATTTATGGGCTGTTCGTTAATGGAAATTACAGGAACAAGACACAAAAGCGGGTTACTGCTATTAACAGAGAGCTTCCTCCCCCTAATGAACAGTTCCTCTTTGATTTTGAGCAGATACAGAGCCAATTTCCAGTAAGCTTTTAGTAACTGTTGCGAGTTGTGACTTCAATCAAATGTTCTTATTTTCAAATTAACAACTTTGGTTGGTTGCTATAGTCCTGTTTTATCTCTGATGCATCTTTTTCCAGGACCAGGAACAACTACGTGCTGTAACAGAATCTGTCCTAATATCTCTTGTTATTCAATGCTGTAATCATGCTCCCAGAGCAGAGTTTCTGCTCTTTGCTTTGCGTAGCTTGTGCAATATAGGATGCATAAACTGGGATGCATTCTTGCCATCTCTTCTTTCTTCAGTCTCTTCTGCAGAGACCCCTGTTGGTCAGGGCAGTCAAGCTATGGCCGCTGTTGCTTCTGCAACTTCGTCACAGTCGGGAGTCCCCCCACCTTCAAATGCCATTCCTAGTTCCACTAATTTTCAGTCATCAAATCCTGCATCTCCTTTGCCTTCAATTCATGGTATTGGATCCCCTGCACAATCAGCTGCTGAGCCATCATCTTGTGCCACATTGTCTCCCATGAAGTCAAATGATGTCATCTGCACTGGCCAACAGTCAACGAGGGCCAATATGTCTGTCAGGGAAAATGTTATAAGCTGTTTACGTCAACTTTCATGCAAGATAATTTTGATTGGCCTCGAGTCTAATCTAATGCCAGTCACACGCTTTGATATCTTTAACCACATGTTGAATTGGCTTGTCGATTGGGATCAAAAACAGCTAGGGCTTGATGAATTTGATAGTGTACAGTTCTGGAAGCCTGACAAGGCCCTAATTGAATGGTTACATGATTGTTTAGATGTGATTTGGCTGTTAGTTGATGATAATAAATGCCGTGTGCCCTTTTATGAGCTAATACGTAGTGGCTTGCAGTTTATTGAGAACATACCTGATGACGAGGCACTCTTTACCCTTATTTTGGAAATTCATAGGAGGAGAGATATGATGGCAACCCACATGCAAATGTTAGATCAACATCTGCATTGCCCTACATTTGGAACTCCTCGACTCTTACCTCAGGCAACTGCCAATATCTCGGGTGAGACAGTGTCAAATATGAGATATTCACCAATCACATACCCAAGTGTACTCGGAGAACCTTTGCATGGAGAGGTATGCCATTTCTGTTAATTACTGGGACTTTATACTGTATATTTAATTTGGTAATGAAATATAGTTGCAATAGTGTCAAAATCAGGGAATGTCTACCTGAGGATTTCTAGAGAAGGAAACTAAAATAACTTTGGTCTGAAAATCAAGAGATGGCCTGAAAACATAATACTAGTGTTTTGCTTCTTTCTGAAGCTATTTTATAATCTGTGTAGGTTTAATGTATTAATAAGAAATAGGATCATTAATCTGTTGGTGATTATGATTCTCTGGTAGTTTTGCTGTAGCAAAATGAGATTCAGCTGTCACAAAGATGATAATATCAATCAATACCACTTTTTTCATTACCTGGATAGGAACTTGCAGCATCCATTCAGAGAGGAAGTCTTGACTGGGAGCGAGCTATGCGATGTCTGAGACATGCCTTTCGCAACACTCCATCTCCCGACTGGTGGAGACGTGTGTTGCTTGTAGCACCTTGCCACAGGGTTCATGCACAAGGACCTACCCCAGGTGCTGTTTTTACTTCTGAAATGATTAGCGAGGCAACAATTGATAGGATTGTGGAATTGCTGAAGTTGACTAATGCAGGCAAGTTTTATGTTGTTGGATATCTCTTAGGACTTGCAAATTTAGTTGTCTGACTATTTGTTACTGGTACCACTACCTATCCCCAAATGCATTTTTCTTCACCTGTATTTGGACAATTTTATCCATACACTTAAATTGACATATAAAGCAGAATTATGAAAGGGCTTCAGGGATCTGACAGTTTTACCTAGAAACCTGCTTTGAGATTCTGCTCTCGTAAAGGTAGTTGACCCACTAAAAGTATCACAGCCACTTTCTGCCTTGTTAATCTACTAGCAGAGGATTACATGCGTTGCACGTATAACCTCTTATTTAACATGATTAATTTTATTACAAATAAAATATATTTGATGATATTTTCTTAAAATTATGGTATTATTAATTATTGATTATTAACTTCAAAGTAAAACTTTTATGGGTAAAATTCTAGTGGAAAAACCTCATATAAAGAAAAAGAGTGTCCTCTAATTAATTAAGAGGCCTTAAAAGAAGCAAAAATACATATTATATATTTTCAATTATAATGTGGTTAAGTTGCTACCATTTTTTATCCTCAGTTTTTAAATCTTAAAGGTAATTATTATGATGGCTTCAATTACTATATATGGGATTAATTATCGAAAAATATGTGACCTTTATCTGTATTCTACACATGACTTTTAAAATTGGAACCACCGCCCCCTCCTCCCTCTCCCTCTTACAACTAACACCATCACTATAACCAGCCGCGACATTCCGCCCCCTCATCCCTCTCCCTCATTTTTTTTTATTTGAAAGTTATTTTATACAATTAAACTTGAATAAAGGTTTTAAGTCTTTAATAAATGAGTTAAGCTTGAGCTTGATGGTACTTGGCTTAATTCGACTCGACTAAATATTAATTATCCACAAATAAGAACTGTAAAGTATAATATACTATTACATAAATAAATTAAATAAAATTTAAATAAATAAAATAAAAAATAAAAAATAAAATTTTGTAAAGGAGAGGCTTCAATGATAAAGAGAAAAAAATTGAAGTATAAAGTATGAAATTTCATAAAGACGACATGTTAATTATTAGAGATACTATTGACTATTAAATTGTTAACTTAATACAAATATAAACTTTTACCAAAATTAATATACAATTACATTAATATCCTAATAAACCTTATCGCAATTTTTAATATTTATGTTGTCTTTTCTCTGTTATTTTTGAGTTATTGTATAAATATGACTATATTATTAATTAATTCATTAAGTTGAGTTATAGTGGGAGTAGGATTATTATTAATTTACACTATTGCCCTTAAAATAAATATAATAATAGGGATATATTAGGCAAATCCAATTTTGTAAGAATGCGGTCTTTTATAATATGGGGCTAACAAACTAGCACACCTAAATCAACAATATAGGTTACTGTGAGATTCTTACCCAGCATGTTATGAAAATTCCGGAACATGCTGTGCTTTCTATTGCTTAATCTTCTACACTCTACATAGAATGGTGAGACTTGAGAGTTAGGTCCATGCCTGGTGTATCAAAATGGCCTCTGGAATTTCTTTTATAAGGAGATGATTGAGATGGGCAGTACTCCAGCTCAGTGTCTTGAGGACCAAATGAAGCCTTCGTTGGAATATTCAGGGGTAAAGTTAATGTATGTTAACACTAAACAGGGCTTATAGTGGTTGAGGAACTGGATCAGAAAGATTCAGATGTCTGAAGTTTCTTTTTGTACACTATGGATGATCCAATCTGCAAAGACCAGGATAGATAATTATTTATTATCTTTGCATGAGGATAAAACGAAATAGAACAAACTTGAATTTGAAACCATTTGAAAATAAATCAGTGTTCTTCAGCAGTTGTTTATGATTATTCATAAATGCACAAGTGTATATTCATCTTGCTTGTGAGCTTTACCATGCTTTGTTGTCCTTATATACTCTCTAAAAGAACTCCTTTAGATGCTCTTCTTGCCTTCTTGGAAAGATGGAAACACTTTGTTAGCCTTAATATTGTTTGTTTTTTATTATTTGTCCTGATTTATTATTTTCCATATTGTTAACTTGCAGAGACAAATTGCTGGCAGGAGTGGCTTATTGTTTCTGATGTATTCTTTTTCCTCTTGAAACATGGATGCATTGATTTTGTCGATTTTGTTGACAAACTAGTGTGTCGACTTCAAGATGGTGATCAGCATATCCTCAGGACCAATCATGTAACATGGTTTTTTGCACAAATTATCCGTGTTGAAATTGTAATGAATGCTCTAAATACTGACTCAAGAAAGGTAGTCTCTCAGGTTACTGTGCCATGGCATACTTCCTCATCATGTTGTGTCCTATTGTTATTTTGGTTCTTATTTGGTTTCAAATTTCAGCGTTTACAGTCTAATCTAATCTGTGTTTTCTGTCTTATTTTAAATGTGTAGATAACGGTGCATCTACTAATCAATGAATGAATATTTTGATATTAACTTCTTTATCACAATCTGCTGGGTAGGTGGAGACAACCAGAAAAATTCTTTCATTCCATAAAGAAGACAGAAGTTCCGACCCTAATAACCCCCAAAGTATCTTACTGGACTTCATTAGCAGTTGTCAGAATTTGCGTATTTGGTCACTAAATACATCAACAAGGGAATATTTGAACAACGAGCAGCTCCAAAAAGGAAAACAAATTGATGAATGGTGGAGGCAAGTTAGTAAAGGTACTTATCCATAATTTGTGAAGCAAGCTAGTTATCTTAGTAAAAGTGCTTCTAAGAATCTTTTAATACCGTACTATCAATTTCAATTAATTCCCACTTAACATAATAATTTAATAGAAACACAACTATTGCTTTCAATATAGGAAGAGGTAATTAACTAATTATACATTTGCCATCTGAACTAACACCTTTTTTTAGATAACATCTACATAACTGTCGTTCTTGTTGTTCATTCTGTTTTTTTTTTTTTATTTAAACTTTGACATTTAAACTATACAAAATTTTGCTCTTCTCCGTTCATTTTTCTGTGGTTTCAGTGGTAGTGAATATTCCATGCATGTGTGCAGTACATGCAATTATCAAGGACAGAAATATCCTATAAAGTCATTTAATGCACCTATATATTGCATGCATTTTATTTTTGTTCCGCCTAAAAACTAAATCTTACTAATCCATGTTAATTTCTAAATAATGTAGCAAATACACTTTCCCAACTGAACTTTGTAAACCTTTTGCCGTTACCACTAAAAACTTGTATTTGTATTCATTTTATCCAATGTCACTCTCTTACTCATTGACAAAAGCTAAATCTAGCCAATACTCATGTTCATTTGTAAATTTATTAAATCTGAAAGGGAAAATAACAAAGAACAATATCTCTTGCATAAGCTCAAGTGCTGCTATTGTGGAATAGAATGTAAATCTAGACAAGTCTTCTTGTAGGGAGAATGACTCTGTTCTATTCGACTAAGCCATGCAAAGCTCACATAGGAGCCCGTAACCTAATACTACAAATTAACCAACTAAAATAAAAAAGCAGATATAAAAAGAACGGGACTTCCGATGTGCGGCTTCGTGCGCGCACATCTCATGTAAACTCTATCTGTAACACACCACTCTCTCTCCATACAACAAAAACCAAACACTTTCTCCTCCTTCTCCTATCCTCTTCCCCAGAGTACAGGGAAGTAGTTTGAATAATCTAATTTCTCGCATTTTTCTTGTCTTTTATTCTAGCATTCTCATTTTTCCCTTTTATGGGAGTAGTTTTTCTCTTTTTGTTTGAGTGGAAGAAGGGGACTTCCCACTTGTCAGTGGAAGTTTATTTCTCCCCTTCTTTTGTATAAGTTCTCTTTCATCCGATTCATTTGAAGGTTCAGTTTCTTTGGATGTTGCTTAGGAGATTTTGTTTCTCTCGTTAGAAAGGTTTTGGATCTTTTATTGTTTGTTTCTCCTTTCAAAGTGGAAACAGTGGTTCTACCATCTCAATTTTAGAGCCCCATGATTTGAACTTTCATAGGCTTTCGTCTAATATGTCTCTTTTTTCTTTCCTCCTTACTACTCATTTGTTTGTCGGAGATTTTTTATTCTGCAGAATATGTGCTTGTAGATTTTTCTGAATTTTATATCAACACAAGTTCTACTTCTAAAACACACACACCCTATAAATATTACATCCCTCAGTTAGCGGCGCTTCCAGAATCTAGTTATTATTTTGTAATGTTACCTTAATAAACAAGTATTGGCTTTCAGGTGAACGCATCATGGACTATATGAATATGGATGAAAGGTCAATTGGGATGTTTTGGGTTGTCTCATACACCATGGCGCAGCCTGCTTGTGAAACAGTCATGAACTGGTTAACCTCTGCTGGAGTAACAGAGATACCGGGAACAAATCTGCAGTCAAATGAGAGGTTGATGGTGATGCAGGAAGTCAGCCCATTGCCAATATCACTATTATCTGGTTTTTCGATAAATTTATGTCTGAAACTTGCGTTTCAGATGGAAGAGTCTATGTTTTCTGGACAGGTAAAATGATGTCAGCATTACTTACGTGAAAGCATATTTAAGTGGGTGGACATCAATATGAATTTCCTTTGGATGGTTCAGACATCCTTTGTATGCATATTTTATCAGATGCATACAATGTTTAATGGCTTAATCACAGGCATTAACTATGTTGTACATTGGAACAGGTTGTACCTAGCATTGCAATGGTTGAAACATATGTTCGAGTATTGCTCATTGCACCTCATGCTTTATTTCGTTCACTCATGATGGTAATTTTTCCCTGCACTTCAACTGTTTTTGTGCTTTTGTATCAATCCGTGTTTCGCACAGTGGTGCTTTTTGGTACATATAGTAAATGCTAGTTTTTTATTTATACTTCATAATATCGTTAGCATCATTATACTATTATGTAGCTCCCCATCTGGTATACAGGGCAGTATTTGCTATAAAAGTTGAATTGGTGTGTTAGAGGTGATCTTAATGTAGTGAGGTTCCTCAGGGGGATAACAACCATCATATCACTTTGTTTCATATTCAACAAAATAAAGTTTTAAATTTCATTCTTGTATTTTCTCGTATTAATATTATAAGCACTTACGAGCTTTGTTTTCAAACTCAATTGCAGCTACTGTCACAGAGAAATCAAAGTCCACTAAACAAACCTGCTGCTTCCATTTTGGTCTTTGAAATTCTGAACTATCGTTTACTTTCACTCTACAGGTAACAAAATATTCCATTTCCCTGGTCTATTATGTTTTTTCAATATAATATGTTCTTACTGAAGCCAAGAGTTGATTGACATGTTGTTACATGAAAATGGTGAAAGATTCTTCTTATATTTATGCTTCTTTTAGGTACCAAGGGAAGAACAAAGGCTTAATTCATGATGTCACAAAAATTATTGCTACACTGAAGGGAAAACGCGGTGACCACCGTGCTTTTAGGCTGGCTGAGAATTTATGCATGAATCTTATATTATCAATGAGGGAATTTTTCTCTGTGAAGAGGGATGGCAAGGTGCAAGACAATTTCAATTTATTTTGATTTTATAGAATGCCTTGGCAAACCCAGGTCAGACTTACATTTGTCTTGTCAATGCTCTCTCTCAGGGTCCAACCGAATTTACGGAAACTATAAATCGGATAACAATAACTACTCTTGCCATTATTATCAAAACTCATGGGATTGCGGAGGTTGAACACCTGCTATACCTTCAAACAATTTTGGAACAGATACTTGCCACCAGCCAACATGCATGGTCAGAGAAGACCCTCCGCCATTTTCCTCCTATTTTACGAGATGCCTTAGCTGGCCGGATAGATAATAGGGGCTTGGCCATCCAAGAATGGCAGCAGGTACTTGATATAGTGACTCTCTCTCTCTCTCTCTTGGTCACACACACACACACACACCAACCCACCCACCTGCAGTCTATAGAGGTAATGAATTGTCTTGAAGTCTTCCTGAAGCAAATGCAATAGGCTCTAGTTAGTTCCCTGATGGGAGTATCCAATGGTTGCAGAGATGCTCTTCAGCTTATGCTAAAAGATTTTTTTTACTTTTCATTTTCTATGAATGATGGATGGGAAGTCTTACCTTCTCTACTCACTAATGTACTGCATTGTTATTTGCATGATCTCTAGTTTGTGAAAGAATGAAGCAATCTCAATGGCGAAATGCTTTCATTGTCTTCTTCCTTTTTGTGGTGGGAAGGGTAGTTGTAGTACTTCAGGATCCATGATTTGTGTTTTATCTCAGGACCATATTCACATACTAGATTGACATAGAACTCCTGAAATGTGGAGAACATTTGACCTGAATTGGAGAAATCAGAAATATTATATTGATATAAGTTTTTCCACCTTCCATCCCTCTTCACAGAGAAACATTCATTCTGCTGTGACCTTCACTTCAAATCATTTTAAAATTTATAATGTTGTGGCTTCATAGAAAGTAATGCTGAGTTTCAGGCAGCGCATCATTTCCATTTAACTTTCCAGCAAATTTAATTTCTTAAAGACTGGAGCCTCGGTGATAGCCTTCACACTATAAAGAGGACAGAGAGCAAGTTAACAATGAACGTTATTAGAATTTATATCCTATCTGTGTTCTCATTTGACCATTTTGCAGGCGCCTTAACGATTCGAATGATTTACTGTCTTCTATTTACCTTTTTTCGTTGATCTCCTGTTCACTTTGTTATTTATCTTTCCTTGAGGGTGTGGGGAGGGGTGTGTGTTGAATATGCATCACGGTTATATAACGCTAATATATATACGGCCATATGCAGGCAGAAACAACCGTGATTAATCAATGCACCCAGCTTCTTTCTACATCTGCTGATCCAACGTATGTGATGACTTACATTAATCACAGTTTTTTTCTACACCGTAAATATCTTTGTGCTGGTGCATGGATACTGATGTATGGCCATCCAGAGAGCATCAACAGTTTACATCTTGTAAGTTTTTCTAGCTATAAAAATGTAATTGGCATTGCATCATCATGAGAAATATATTTATCATTGCAAGTTTTCTATCTCGCATGTGCATACATATAATAAGGTGATGGTATACAGGGGCGTGTTCTGAAAGAATTTACCCCTGAAGAAGTTACTGCCAATATATATACAATGGTGGATGTCCTATTGCATCACTTTAACTTAGAACTGCAGCGTGGACGGTCTTTGCAGGTGCGTACTCTCCTTCCATAATTCATTTTTCAACTCCAATGTTCTATTTATGCTGTTATTGGTATTAGGCCAAGTAGATGCATTCAAGATTTCCAAATTTCTCTCTTGTCAGGATCTTATGCTAAAAGCCTGCGCCAACCTTGCATTCTTCATTTGGACCCATGAGCTATTGCCTTTAGACATTTTACTCCTAGCACTTACCGATAGAGATGATGATCCACATGCTCTGCGAATTGTGGTATGCTTCCTTTACCATTTGGCTTGTGTCATATTCTTTCTGATTTTTACTCCACTATAACATTAGTACATTACTATTAATGATGCTTCTATTTATTTAATTTGTTATCTTGATTTCGACCATAGCTAACATTTAAAAGTTATAAGTTTACTAGAAGAGTTTTCTGGAAGCCTATGTATGTCTCGGATAGTGTTTTTTCTCTCTTTGAGATCATAGGGATTAGATGTAGCTGAAAAGCTTTTACTCTTTTGATATGCAACATTATATCCTTTTATTTGTAATTGAACTTATTAAAGGGTTGGTTTTTGTCTCTTTGTAAAGCATCTGATTTTGCTAACAGAGTGTGAGATGTAGGTGTAGTCATGTTAGGCTCACACAAGCTACTTGAGCACAACTTTTAGTTAAAGAAAAAACTAAAAAATATTTTAGAGCAGTGCATTAAATCTCAACTCTATGTACTTTGGTACCATCTTCATTTATTATTCTAACATAATTAGTGCAAAGATCCTGAGTCTTGTTTGTCCAGTTCTTGAGGTTCTTGTTATATATGTGTTCTTCTTTCTCCTTTATAGCATTGATACTTCCATGTGTAGGTAGTTGCATAGTTGTCAATAACACAAATAGCGCTCGCGATTGCGCATAGAATTGCATAGCCCAGGTGATGCGCACCGCACCGCGATTCAGAGCCCAGGCATGAATAGCGCTCGCGATCGGTGCTATCTGGGAGATATGCTATTGTGATATTTATCATGGTCTTGGGCTTTTTATTTTTAATTAGGGTTTAAAACATTAAATTATAAAGTAGCATTAACTCTTATAATAAGAGTCGGTCCGACTCTATTAATATTACATATGTATGTGATCTTCTCTTCCGAATCCTAAACAGCTAAGCCTAAGCGTGTTCCCAAAGTTTCTTCTTCCTTACTTCTCTTATTTATATCACGGTTATCACCTTCTTCCATTCAACACAAATAGCAGCCATATCATCAACTTCTCTACTTTGCAATCTGCCTATCAACTGGACATATTATGCAAATTTTACTTATGATTATGATTATGATATGTATATGTTTTTATATGATTTTGTGCTTCATATTTGTAGAAACGTAAAGAAGAAACATAATTGGGGCAAATTTTCTGTGTATCTTATTCCTCTACTCAACATCATATATATACATAAGAGATATCTATATTAGGAAATCTATACAGCCCATATACAATACTACCCTAAAGCCCATATAATTGAATCTATTTCTAACACTCCCCCTCAAGTTGAAGCATAGATATTAATCATGCCCAGCTTGTTACAAAGATAATCAATTCTAACCCCATTAAGAGCCTTCGTGAAGATGTCTCCTAGTTGATCTTCAGACCTCATATATCCTGTAGAAATCAGTCCTTTTTGAATCTTCTCACGAACAAAATGACAATCAATCTCAATGTGTTTGGTTCGTTCGTGAAAGACCGGATTAGCAGCAATGTGAAGTGCAGCTTGATTATCACACCATAACTTGGCTGGTATAGGGACCTTCAACCCTATCTCATTCAGAAACTCATGCACCCATAGTATCTCGCACACGGATTTAGCCATTGCTCGATATTCAGATTCTTCACTTGAACGTGAAACCACCTTTTGTTTCTTGCTTTGCCATGAGATCAAGTTTCCTCCATAGAAGACACAATAGCCAGAAGTAGATCTCCGATCTTCTTTTGACGCTGCCCAATCAGCATATGAGAAACACTCGATCTTATCATGACCATGATCACTATACACAATTCCGCGTCCAGGTGCTCCCTTCAGATAGCACAAAATCTTCTCCACTGCCTTCCAATGATCAATAGTTGGTGATGACATATATTGACTTACCACGCTTATAGGATAAGCAATATTAGGACGCGTCACCCTAAGATAATTCAACTTTCCAACTAATCTTCTATATCTACCAGGATCATCAAATATCTCATCTTCTTTCGTAAGCTGTAAATTTGGAACCATTGGATTGCTACATGGTTTGGCCTCCAACTTTCCTGTTTCAGAGAGTAAATCCAGCACGTATTTTCTTTGGGATAAGAAAATCCTTCCTTTCCTACTCCTGAGTACTTCAACTCCTAAAAAGTATCTAAGCTCTCTGATAGAAGTGCGCAGTCTTATATTTATTAGTTATTCTATGTTTTATTTAGGTTTACATATTAGTTAATTGTTGGGTCGGGCTCTTGCATGGGCCTTAGTTAGGGTTTGTAAATTACTTGGACCTCAAGTAATTAAGTATTTAAATATTCCTTTAGGAATTAGGGTAGGGTATCGTTTGATCATTGGGTTTTGCAGCTATTGCTATGGCAGCGGGAATTTATTTCCTGTGAACCTCGTTTGAGGTGTTTATCTTTCGGTTTTAATATAGTTCTTATTCCCTTCTCGTCTTCACTCTATCAAATTGGTCCGACCTACCGGTTCATGCCCCAGACCCGCAAACAAATCAGGATGGAGAAGACGATTGAGGAGTTGCAGGGATCGATGTCTGCACTAGATTCTAGGGTTTCTGTCCTGGAGAAAACCCTAGCTAGTCATGACAGTCTTTTGCGACAATTGTGGAGCGGTACATGCCATCGGCTCGAAGTTGGGGTTGAAAGCTCGCCCGATGGCGACACGGAGCGATCCGACGGCGGCGGTGAGCAGGACGAGCGGACGACCGGCGCGGCCGGCCATCCCAACCGGCAGGAGGGCACACCGCCGCGGATCGCGCCACGGATGGAGCTCCCATCGTTCGATGGGATAGATCCGATTGCGTGGTTGGCATGCGCGAGCGCATTTTTTGGTTCACCGGACACCGGTGTCCGATCGGGTTCAATTGGCACTCATTGCCATGTCCGGCAAAACTATGTTCGGGGCGCAAGGTGGCCGCTACGCCGTTCGCGACCATTTCACGGGTTCAATTCACTCACGACCGTCGGCGCGATTTGGGGACGGTTCGGCCGTTAATGCTTATGAGGCACTGCAGTTACTCGCCAAACCGGGTCACTTGAGGATTACCTTTCGTTGTTTGAAGAGTGCATTGCTCACCGCCACACTGCCGCAGCCCGGCCCAGGCGTGTTTTTGGGCGGACTACGCCCATCGATTCGAGATTGTCTTCCCGACTCGGAGTTATCCGATGTATACGCTGCGATACGAGCTGCCCGTCGCGTGGCCCGCGCCACCCGGCCCCCTCGACGAATAGCAGGTCCACTGGGTTTCGCCTGCGGCTACTAGCACTTTTGGAAATGGCACCACCACGTAAAATAGTCCTTATACTTCCTGCACCAACCAGCCTGTCGTGTCTCCTCCGTAACCGCCCGTCCATAGCTCTTCTTACGGATCTTCGCGCGCTCGTCCCAATCGCAATATCCGCCATCCGAGTGCTGAACAAGCCGCTGAATATAGGCTAGCGAAGTGTTATCGTCATGGGGAACGTTTTGGACCGCCGCACAAATGCGCCGCCAAACACCTTGCGATTATGATTGAGTATGAAGACCCGGAGGGAGAAGCACACGCGTTTGACAATTCTGGGACTGAGGAATTATCGTCTCCTCATCACGAGTTGCGACCTTGAGGACAAGGGCTTTCGCCGGGTGGAGCTATTGATAGAAGTGCGCAGTCTTATATTTATTAGTTATTCTATGTTTTATTTAGGTTTACATATTAGTTAATTGTTGGGTCGGGCTCTTGCATGGGCCTTAGTTAGGGTTAGTAAATTACTTGGACCTCAAGTAATTAAGTATTTAAATATTCCTATAGGAATTAGGGTAGGGTATCGTTTGATCATTGGGTTTTGCAGCTATTGCTGTGGCAGCGGGAATTTATTTCCTGTGAACCTCGTTTGAGGTGTTTATCTTTCGGTTTTAATATAGTTCTTATTCCCTTCTCGTCTTCACTCTATTACTCTCCCAAGTCTTTGGTATTAAACTGAGTATGAAAGAAAGCTTTGAGGGATGCAATCCCTTCAGAATCACTACCAGTGATCACAATATCATCCACATACACAACTACCAAAATAATACCACTTTTTGAATGCTTGTAGAAAACAAAATCATCAGATTTACTCTTCTTCATGCCAAACTTCTCAACAGCACGAGTAAATGTACCAAACCATGCATGTGGACTCTGTTTCAAACCATACAAAGACTTTCGAAGATAACACACCTTATGAGACTCCCCCTGAGCAACAAAGCCGGGCGGTTGCTCCATATAGATAGTATCATCAAGATCACCATGCAAGAAAGCATTCTTTATATCTAACTGCTACAAGGCCCAATGATGAGTGGCTGCCAAAGAAATTAATAGACGAATAGATGTAAGTTTGGCAACAGGTGAAAAAGTGTCACAATAATCAACACCATAAATTTGCGCATATCCCTTGGCAACAAGACGAGCCTTCAACCGATCAATTGAGCCATCAGGATTAACTTTGATAGTGAACACCCACTTACAACCAATGGCTTGTTTACCGGCAGGAAGATCAACCAAAACCCAAGTGCCATTACCCAGCAAAGCATTTAGTTCCTCAATCATGGCAGCACGCCAGCCAGGATGAGCTAAAGCCTCCTCAACAAATTTAGGAATAGACTCAAGAGACACAACAAAAGCTTGAGAAGAAGGGGACAAACGTTTGTATGAAACAAAGGCAGAAATATGATAAGTGCAAGAATGTTTACCTTTTCGAAGAGCAATAGAAAGATCATCACTTGAAGGAGGATCTGTCGACGAAGATATTGGTTCAGCGGGACACGATGTAGATGCATTGGGAACCAACTCAGCAGTAACAGGTACGGAAGGCGGACGACGACGAGTGTAAGTCTGGATGATAGGAGGCCTAGCAGAGTCAGAGGGAGGAATAACTGGAGAAGTGACGGTATAAATGAGGAAGTCTGTATCATCCGCCTCAGTAGGAGTAGGAGTGGAGTCGGGAGAGAAAGGTATATGTTCTGAAAAGGAGACATCAGTGGAAACAAAAGGAGACATCAGTGGAAACAAGATACCTGTTGAGACTAGGACAAAAACAACGATAACCCTTTTGTACCCTAGAATACCCCAAAAGGATACACTTTAAAGATTTCGGATCCAATTTAGTAACTTGAGGCCTAACATCCCGAACATAACAAGTACTACCAAATATTTTAGGCTCAACAGGAAACACAGACTTGGATGGAAAAAGAACATGAAATGGAGACTCACAACAAAGAATAGCAGAAGGCATACGATTGATGAGAAAACAAGCAGCAGATACACCATCAGCCCAAAAATGTTTAGGAACGTATCGGGCAAATAACAAAGCTCTAGCAGTTTCAAGTAAATGCCTATTTTTCCTTTCGGCAACACCATTTTGAGATGGTGTGTCGGCACAAGAGGTTTGATGAAGAATGCCATTGTGCATCATATAATTACGAAATGGATCAGATAAATATTCCTCAGCATTATCACTTTGCAAGATTTTCACAGGAACGTCAAATTGAGTCTTAATTTCAGCACAGAAAGTAGAAAAATGTGTAAATAGCTCAGAACGATGCTTCATCAAATAAAGCCATGTCATACGAGAATGATCATCAACAAAAGTAACAAAATAACGAAATCCGGGTTTTGATGTAAAGGAACAAGGACCCCAAACATCAGAATGAACTAACTCAAAGGGAGCAGAGGCTCGCTTATTGACTCTCGGACTCAGACTAACACGATGAAATTTTGCATAATGACAAGATTCACAATCTAAAGAAGACAACTTAGAAAGTTGCGGACACAACTTCTTCAAGGAAGATAGAGACGGGTGACCCAAACGACAGTGTGCTTCCATAGGAGTGACGGTTCCAGTACATGCTACTGATGAAGGTTGTTCCGTATCAAGAATGTAGAGGCCATCAGATCATGTCCCCTACCAATAATCTTCTTCGTCGCAAGATCCTGTCATGTGATCGGTAGCACTAGAATCTATGACCCAGTTGGAAGGTGAGGAAACAAGACAGGCATTAGGTTTACCTGACTCGGCAATAGCTGTGACAAAACTAGATTGTGATTGAGGCATATCCTGATGTTGTAATAACCTCGCATACTTGTTAGCAGAAATAGTGATAGAGTCACTAGCTGGGGTAGAACGATGGCCACTATCAGCTACATGAGCAGATAAAGGAGGCTTCTTATTGCGCAATTTCGGACAATCCCGTTTGAAATGCCCAAATTCATGACAATATCGACTCTACAGAAGCTTACCACTGCCCTTGAGTTGACTTTTGTCCCTTGTTTCCGCCTCCTCTGTATTGTGGCTGGAATTGTGGCTTTCTATGCAGGAGCACGACTAACAAGAACACTACTGAGTGGAGAAGGTGGGACAGAAGTCGTGCATTCAGTGCGAAGAATCCTACTAAAAGCCTCTTCCAAAGATGCAATTTTAGAATCAGATAGAACTTGCGATTTAGCCGTCTCAAATTCTGGTGGAAGCCCGGCTAAGAAACTCATCACAGCCATTTTCTCCCGTTGAGCTTGTTGTTCCTTAACATCAAGACTGAAAGGAAGCAACACATTGAGTTGCTCATACGTCTTCTTGAACTCCATGAAATAGTCTGTAATTGGCCTATCCCCTTTTTCTAGCCTGTAAAATGCTTGACAAACATCATACATTCGAGAAAGATTGTCTTTTCCCGAATACAAGAATTCAATATACTTCATGAGTGTCTTGACTGTCCGACAATGAGTAATCATCCCAATCACCTCACTACTGATAGAGTTACGTATCTGTAAAAACAACCGAGCATCCTCCCGAAGCCAAGCTTGTTTAGAAGTATCAGAAGTTGGTGGATCATCAGTTATATGATTATCCATAGAGACACTCAACAAATAAAGTTCAATGGTCTGACGCTAATCCAAATAATTTGTAGGACTGAGTTTGTGTTCTGTGATTTTTGTCATCACAGGTACAACATCAGTTGCTACAGTTTGCTTTTCTCCAGACATAGTGAGGCACCAAATCAATCAAATGATATAAACTCCAAATAGAAATCGGAATTCCAAGCAAAGGTCGAATCTGTACCGAAACAAAATCCAATACCAACCTGGTATTGACCCAAACAGGTACACGAATCGAAAGAGAATGTCGAGACGGATTGAACGAAACTGACCGGAGCAGATTCCGGCGTCGCACGCGCCCTCACGCCGGAAATGCGAAACTGGACAGCAAACGGCGGCGGCGCGTGTGGCTCACACGCGCGGAATCCGGCGACCAAACTTCCGACGTAGGTTCGCCAGACGGTGGCGCTCCTCCTTGTGCTGGAGGTGTCGACCAGATATGCTCCAAACACTAATGGGTGGCTACTCCCTAACGTGTGTTGAAACCCTAATTTTTTTTTTTTTTTTTGAAATTTTCTGAAAATTTCCCAATAATCAAACCCTAGATCGAAAGCTCTGGTACCATGTAGAAACGTAAAGTAGAAACATAATTGGGGCAAATTTTATGTGTATCTTATTCCTCTACTCAACACCATATATATACATAAGAGATATCTATATTAGGAAATCTATACAGCCCATATACAATACTACCCTAAAGCCCATATAATTGAATCTATTTCTAACAATATTCAAATAGTGCGCGCAATGCAATGCTCGATAGCACTAGGACAGGTTTGCGGGATAGTGCTCAATGGGCGATTAACAACTATGGGTAGTTGGTCTCCAGGATAAGGTGCTGGTAGTTCTGGGATATTGCTGAGGCTTACCTAAGAATTTGTTGAGTTTATGACATAGTTGTTGTGCTGGAATTTTGTTGAACATTGCTTTCCATGAGAGAATACCTAGGTAGATTTTGAACAATAGTTTATGGTTGGGAGGAAGGACTGACTGTGTCCATATTTCTAGTTATTATTTTTTTTCTTTTTATGAAAACTCATTCTCCAAACTCCTAGTGGTTGAAATCTTGTATATTGGCTTTCTCGTATCATATTCACTTCATGATTGAATTTCCCTGTCGCCGAGTTTCTCAATTTCTGCTTTGTTCTTACTGGAGTGGAGGATAGGTCAGAACTTATGGTGGAGGTTACTCCTATTTGGCGAATTAGATCACTGTCTGTGTTCTTCTAAGGATATTGCATTCCTAGTTGATTTTTCTAGCTTTTTAGGCTAATAATTCTACCATACATTATATTTTCTTGTGTCCCATGGATACATTCAGTCTGTTAATTCATATGAAAGTCTCTCTCTCTCTCTCTCTCTGTGGATGATACTAGACATTGAGCTTTCATGTTTCATTTATTTTTTTATTATATTGATTATATATTGATTTTCTTTTTCCAAATATTTAAGGTTACGAGATGCACTGATGGCATATATGTAAGAATTTTTTTTCCCCTTACTAGATAAGCATACTTGACAGCAAAGAACTCCAACAAAGGGTTAAACTGTATCTTATGAATCGTGGCCCAGCTGAGCATTGGCTTTTTTCTGGAATTTTTAAGCGTGCTGAATTGCTGAAGGCCCTTGGGAATCATCTGTCATGGAAGGAAAGGTGATATTCGTCATATTTTTAATTTATTAAAAATATGCAATCTAATTGGTGATGATTTTTCGTCCTAGCTTTTGGGTTTTGGGGGAACTAAATAGAACTTCACTTTTGACTATCAGAAAACGGTTAAATTACAAAAAAGTTCATGTATAAAAAAAATCTGATGTCCTCCATCAAAGCTCTTATACGTATTGGAACTCTGCATTGGCCTTTGATCGATAGTTCATGTTTTTATTTATATTCTATAAATAGTCTTAAAATTTGTACTGTTACGCAAGGTCAGGTTGCATATAGAGCTATATGCTAAGGAGAATGTTTGCTACCTGTACAATTTTGCTATGCAAAGCTACTAGACTTGCTCTTCTGCGTAGTTTAAGTAGTAAGCATCCCTTGTAGAATCATAGTAACCATCGAAGCTTAAAATCAAGAATTTCTAAATCCTCATGTTATCCTATAGGGTAGCAGACCTTAACTTGGTCACTGAATGAAGTATGCACTTCTTGTGTTTGTATTCCTTTTTTAGTTTATCTTGTTATGATGTTATATTCCGTGAGATAGGAAATGTCAATTGCAGGCCGTATTTAGAATTCCAGTTTCCTGTCAAATTTGGTACTACTATCTACTTTCAAATGTCAAATTTAGCTTAGTTTTGTGATGTTATCCATGATCGAATTTGTGAAGGTCTGAGCTCATGTTGTGTCCTGTAGGGCATGTGGGTTAGCATGGTTGGTTCTAAACCTTAGAGAATTCAAAGCATTCCTTGTGTTTACTGTATAAGACTTTGTATTCTTCATTCCTTCTTCTTGTTCATCACCCCCCTCCCCCCGAACCCACACCACCAAAATAAAAGCGGGTTAGTGACTGCAATGCTTATATGCCTGCTTTGTGTTGGCTGCAACTCTTTTACCTTAGGATATACGCCATATGTTTTTATCTCATTACTAAGGCCCTAATGCACCTTATATGGTATACAGTCACCTCATTGCTCATTTTTTTAAATTAAAATCCAATATCTTGACATTATCTAATGTTACCAGGTATCCAACATTTTTTGATGATATTGCTGCAAGATTGCTCCCGGTGATTCCCTTAATCATTTATAGGCTTATCGAGAATGATGCTATTGATGCTGCTGACAGAGTTCTGCAAGTTTATTCAACATTCCTTCATTACTATCCGTTGAATTTCACGTTTGTGCGTGATATACTTGCTTATTTCTATGGTCATCTTCCAGGGAAACTTATCATTCGGATATTAACTGTATTAGACGTGAAAAAGGTGATGATGGCTCTTCGTCCCAGAGTTTTTCAATTTTTTTAAGGGATCATTCTTATCAACATTCTATGTTACTTTTTTCAGATTCCATTTTCTGAATCCTTCCCTCAGCATATCAACTCATCTAATGCTCCTCCATTAGACTATTTTGCTACCCTTCTACTGGGCCTGGTGAATCATGTAATTCCTCCCCTGAATAACTCCTCTAAAAATGGGCAAGTTGGAGAAGCCTCAAACTGTTCTGTGCGAGCGCCACATAACAAAGCTCAAGTAACATCACAGGGTGGTCCATCAGTTGCTCCTGAAGGCCAGAAACCATTCTATCAGCTCCAGGATCCTGGCACATATACACAGCTGATTCTTGAAACAGCTGTCATAGAAATCCTCTCTCTTCCTATAACTGCATCCCAGATTGTATCGTCACTTGTTCAGATTGTTGTTCACATACAACCAACTCTGGTTCAATCCAGCAACGGGTTATACCCCACTAGTGTTGGCCAAAGTTCTGTGTTGCCTACTTCTCCATCAGGGGGAAGCACTGATTCCTTGGGTGCGGCTAGGACTCCTTCAGTGGCAGGATTAAGTACCTCTAACTTTGTTTGGCGAAGTGGTTATACATGTCAACAGTTGTCTTGCTTGTTGATCCAAGCTTGTGGTCTTCTCTTAGCTCAACTTCCTCCTGAGTTTCATATTCAACTCTACATAGAGGCGGCACGGGTAATAAAGGAGAGTTGGTGGCTTTCTGATGGGAAAAGATCAGTCACTGAATTAGAATCTGCCGTTTGCTATGCTTTATTAGATCCAACATGGGCTGCCCAGGACAACACCTCTACAGCCATTGGTATGAGTACTTCTTCTCAAGCTGTTAAAGTTATAGCAAGATCTGCTGCTGGCCATTCTGAGTTTTGAGGCATATCATCATTTTAGTTATCCCTACTAGTTATACCTGTTGTTCAGTCTTTTATTGTTTTTCCTGATTAAATAAAGGAAAAAGCTACTATTTTACAATGCACTGCATAGATCATGAGGTACTACCTTAGTCTCACTGATGTGATGGAACCAACCGACTTCAACTGGTGGAGAATAGACATTTTCATCTGGCAGTCAGTTCGTATTATACAAGTCAAGAGTTATTTTGTGCTTTAAGCTCTTTCAGTTTAGTGTAGTTATCATGTAGTGAAGTAAATTAAACGACTTATTTTCAGAGTGCATGACTAAAGCTCGGATCCTTGTTCATATTGGCATATACAGGTAATGTGGTGGCACTGCTACATGCTTTCTTCAGTAACCTTCCCCTAGAGTGGCTCGAGGGGACACATCTCATTATTAAGCATCTCAGACCTGTGACATCAATAGCGGGATTGAGAATAGCTTTCCGTATTATGGGTCCTTTGCTCCCCCGGTTGGCCAGTGCTCACACCCTCTTCAGTAAGGTATTGGAGTATGTGTTCGTTCATAAGTTTCTTTACTCTTGTTGCCAAACTTGGAATGGAAAAAATCTTGTGATGCAGGTTTATGCCTTCAATTTGGCATTTACCTGAAGAGGCAAAAGTTGTCTGTACTTTATAGAAAAAGATTTCAGTAGAATTATTATTTCTCACATTATCATAAAGTACATAATATGATTTTTGTATGACCATTCTCTGTCTCATACATGGCAGTATCCATGCTTTGAAATGCTAACACTTCGTGTTATATTGTTTTTTATTAGTCGTGTTTTGGTGGTAGAAATGGCCATTACTTACATTTCAACATTATTTGGCAGACGCTATCGGTACTCTTAAGTGTAATGGGTGATGTCTTTGGAAGGAACTCACAGGCATCAGCACCTGTGGAAGCGTCAGAGATAGCTGATATTATAGACTTCCTGTAAGCGAATGTTTTAAAATATTTCATAATTTATCCGTGATGAATGAGCTGATATATATATATATATTTTTATAATGAGGCAGGCATCATATAGTTCATTATGAAGGGCAAGGAGGAGCCGTGCAAGCAAGCAGCAAACCAAGAGCCGAAGTCCTGGCTCTCATTGGAAGAGCAGCTGAAAGTTTCCGCCCGGATATACAGCATCTTCTAACTCATTTAAAAGCTGATGTCAACTGTTCAATATATGCAGCTACACATCCAAAGTTTGTTCAGAACACCAATTGACTCGGTTCTACCCGGGTCTTAGCTAGTATGGCAACTCGCAAGACGTGAAATTTTATATTGGGCACGATGTTTCTTTGAGTTCACAATTAACAATGGTGCCAGCTGAAGGCTATCCTCTCTAGTCTGAAGTTCTGATCTTCTCATCCAAGTATGTGTTTAATTGTTCCTTGCCTTAGTCTAATATCTGCCTTGAAATTTTAGTCTAGTTCTTGTATTGACAAACTTGGCATTCCTTGCCTTAGTTTGAGAATGAGTATATCATTGTGAATATCTTGTTAACGTTTAATGCATTTGTTTTAAATTCCCTATGTATACAAGTTTAATTCAAAACAACTAGGCATTTCCAGATTAATATACTGTAATGCATACATGGCAGTTTTGTAATGCATTTTTTTGCTTATTAACAGTGCGTGAAGTGATTATCATATAAACTATTTCATATCGTTGTTTCAATAATACATGTGAATTTTGTGTAATAATGCATCATGTAATGCATTTTTTAAAAAGAACAAACATCGCCTTATTTTCTTCACAACTTGTAAATCAATTATAATCCAAGATGTGGGAGGACGGCTGACCAAGGGAAGTAGTGCGGCAGCGGGTGGCAACGGGTGTCTCCGGGAAAAGTAACAAAGGGGGAAGCCCGACTGTTGCAGTGGCAATGGTCGAAGAGCGGCACGGTTGTACTTGAGCGACAACTAATCTGCTACAGAATTGGCGATGGTTGTTGGTCGAGAGAGAGAAATGGACAAACTTGAGATGGTGAACAAAGGTTCGCCAGGAGAATTTGAGAGGTTTTGCCTGAACACTCCATTGCTAGGGAAATAAATGAAGAAAAAGACAAAATGAACAAAAATAATGGTACTATTTTATATATGAGTTGCACTTGGGTGCAGCCGGCTGTACCATACAGCCGGCTGACCCGACCCGACCCGCCCCGGTCAGCGTTGACCGGTCAACGTCTAACCGTTGACTTTTTTTTCTTTTTCGCATTCGGCTCCGATTTTAATTTATAGATAATGATTGTGGCAACATTAATATTTTTAGCTCGCTCCGAGGCCTTCGGCTCCACTCGCTCGACTCTTGAAAAAAAAAATTTAAAAATAAAAAAAGTCAACGGTCAATGCTGACCGGGTCGGGCGGGGCGGGTCAGGTCAGCCGGCTGTATATATATGATAGAGCGCTTTATTAAAAGTGGCACTTTTGAACTGTATATATATACATATGAAAGAGCGCTTTAATATATTAATATAAACACAAAACCGCAAATCTGCAACAGGGAATTAAAGTGGTATATATGGAGCGTGGGAATCTTTGCCTCTTTACTTTTGATTTATTGCACTAATAGGTTATGAATGTACATCAACTTCCATAAGCTTTTCTTTGGGGGTCCGAAGGAGACTACTGCTGCACCAAAGTTAAAGCAAAAGGAAAAGAAAATACTAAAAAGAATGAAAAGCAGCCCATCAAATCAAGGCAAAGCAACTTAATTAATTACCTGATATCAGATATAACAACACTTTACGGTGTAAGTCGATGGTCTTCATTTACCATCTGCATGCATGCGTTAAATTTTAAATTTATAGTTGCCAAACATTTCCAGTCAATGTAACTAGCTAGCATTCGGCAATGTAGAGAGAGAGAGAGAGAGAGAGATACCTTTACTGTCAAAACTTTTACTCAAGAATGAGAGGAAAACAATTAGCAAGGTCACACCAGCTATAAGTCCGATAATGAGAGCAAGTGTTTTCTCCGTCTCATCATTGTCATCGCTTTCTGTAAATATATCAATACCAAAAGGAAAGAAAAACCATGCATTTTTCAGCAACATCTATATATCTGTAATTAAGATCAATGACACTGATGCAGAATCAATGAATTACCTCAGACATGTATGTGTTCATTCTAAAAGCTGGCCTGATTAAGTAATTGCTAATAATGAATATTCTAGAATCAATCAAGTAAGACTCTTGTCTTAAATTATATATGTACTTGAAATATAATATCCACTTATATATGTGCATAAACCTTGTATTAATTAAAACCAAATAAATTAATACTGACGAGCACAGTGATCATTTAAGTCCAACAATTTCTTCAATTCGATGAATTTAATTCTAATTGCTATTCTTGCAGGAGCTAGGTAATGACACCGGTAGCTGATATATTCGGTTGGTCAATAGTTGCAGGACTCATTTACTTAATAAAAAATTAAGGGCGGGACTAATATACATTGGCCAGGATTTCCCCCCTCTTAATTAATCTATATATATATATATATAATTAATGTTTATATACATACTTGCATATACTAACTGCCGTATATAAAATCTCTTTGATTCATCATCTAGCTATAAATTATAATTATGCTTCCAATTATATAAGTTCTTTTAGTAAATTACGTTAATTTTCTCTCAAGGTGCGTAGTCGGACTTGTTTTCTCCATAAGTTAATTGATCATGAGGATCTGGACATTGAAAGAAGTTACTATACTATACTAGGATAATTCAAATTCAAAATCAAAATAAATTAATTAATCACGTAGTGAACAAAAGCTAAAAGGTAGTGATGGGCGGTGCAACTATTTCCCTTTAATTTCCTTTTGATTCAGAAATTAATTAGGTAGCGCTTGTATAGCAAGAAATATAGAAAAGAAAAAACGAGCATGAGTTGTACAAATTAATACAGTATAAATTAAAAAAACATGCATGATATAGAAAAGACGAACTAGCATGACTTGTACAAATTAATTAAAGGAGTTAGGCCGTAGGTAGGTAGGGCAGCCCTTAAATCAAGAAACCAAGTAATTAACGCTAATTAATTAGAGCCTCATCATCGATCCAAATTAATACAGTTGAGTTGATACATTGACCAAATGCATGCAAGAAATTAAGACGACTTAATTAGGCACGTAGAAATTAGCAAGCAGAAAATGAATTATATAAGTAGTAGTGAATTATTGATGAGAAAATAGTAGAGTATTAATTAAGAGGTGGGCGAGGGCGAGGGCGAGGGCGAGGAAGCAGCGCGCACGGCGGCAGTAGTGGAGCTTACCGCTTTCAGAAGGGTGGGAAGATGATGAGTAGCGAGCGTAGCACTTGGCCAAGAACATGTCCCCCCAGGAAGACGTGGCACAGTCCGTTCTGAGGCGTTGGATGGCCTCCGACAAGCAATCCCCGCACTGCTCCATACTCAAATCCTGCACGCACTGACCCATGCCCTGGACCTTGCCGGACCCACCCACCCGAAAATACTGCCCTCCGCCGCTAAGATACGCCAGCACCGCATCCCTTCGGCTTGAATCCTCCTCCCCTCCCGCCGCCCCGCACTTACTCGACACCACACTTTTGTCCTGGGCCCCTACGAACGATGTGTTGTCGTACTTGATGAAACATCCATCCAACTGCAAGGCGCCGCCGGAGGTGCCCACGCAGTAACTTCCTATCCTGGACACTGCATTCGCCACGCAGCTGTGGCACTCGGAGTTGCTCAGGTCACCCCGGCACTGGAACACCCCGTACACCACCTCGCTCTTCAAGTTGTTGAAGTTGGACATGGAGGCTGAGTTCACCAGCGAGGCCAGCACTGAGTTCAAGTTCGACTCGTAGGGGCTGCCCGGATTGTATCTCAGCTGGGTGCACCCCACATATATGAACGACTCCAGAGAAGAAGAAGCAGTACAACTTGAAAATGAGACCACTAAAGCACAGGCGAGCGGAAGCATCATCATCTTCATCATTTTTATCTCTCTCTCTCTCTCTCTCTCTACGTGTTATACGTGTGATGGATAGTTGTTCAACTTAAACAAATAATAACAAAACATTATAAATAGGTTATTTGTAGCCGATTAGGACACATACATTATTGTACCATATATTGGATATATATATATATATGCATATATTATTACTACGAGCTACGTACGTTCGTCCGCTACTATAGTGCTAACTCAAGGCTATATATATATATATATATATATATATATATATATATATATATATATATATATATATATGGGTATGCGACGACTCTGTCTGTGTGTGTTAACAAGTATATATATATATATATCAAACCTATTGCATAGCGATGGATGTATGTACGTAGATGACAAACATTAATTTTGAGTGGGAAAAAAACCTATATATAGTTGTGTTGTTATTGTTTGTGCATGGTTGTTTATTGGTGGTGTATATTTGTTCCAACTTGCAATTAAGGGTGACTTTGTGGATGCTGTTTGTGGGGGGCTCTCCCATCCCTACACTACCTTATCTATATTTTCATGCTATTGCTATAGAGCCTCAAATTCCATTGCCATATATATTAGCTATGGTACCTGTTTTCTTTTTATTTCTTTCTTTCTTTCTAATCCTGCTTCAACAGGGCCGCACAAAGATAAAATGGGCTTGAGGCTATCAAATGTATATTTATCAAAAAATCTATGACGTGGCGTCTCCGACGAGCCATCTGACAAAAAATGGCCGGAAATCTATATATATCGTCGGAACACAATTGTAAAAAAAAATGAAACGTTGGGGCCCAATTAGTAAAAATTCTTACGTTGGAACGCTATTGTCGAAAGCTTCAAAAGTTAGGACACATAAAATGAGGTTTTTCCTGTGGTATATTCTAGCATATCTTATTCCAAATTTGCAATAGACTTTTATACTTAATGTCTATATAACCTTAATCTATTATTATCAAGCATATATATTTGCGACATTTCTTTAGGTCTCTTAATTTGATTAAATATTTTAAATGATAGTATAAAGTTGTATTTCATTCATGTTTCGTAATAATCAATAGAGTTATAAATTTAATTATACAAAAAATTATATAAATATACAGGAAGAAATACAAAATTATCGATTATATGAAAAAAAATATATATTAGTTTTATTTATTAATTTGAAATCCTAAAATAATCTTAGATAAACCAGCAATAAGGCCCATTACAAACTAATTTTATTTGTTAGTTTAAAGCCCAAAACAATTCTTTGATAAACCAGTCTAGTCCATTACAAGATACATATAAGTGGGCTACTAATTAGAACGGGTTTCATCTTCTTCCGGATCGCCCATTTCTTCCATCTTCCACAATCACACCCCTTCAGTCCTCACTCCTCACCGATCAGCAGATATACACACTATTTTCCAATGCCAAAGTAATGCAAAAATCCTCTTCTTTCAAATAATTAGATTTCCCCCAGATTTAAAAACCCTCGTTCAGTTTCAAGGCAATACCAATGCTGCTCACCTTCTTCAGATTTGCCTTCTTTTTTGGATGACCCGACTGGTGTATAGAAACTTTCGTTTTAAATAAAAAATTCCCGATCAATTATGGTTTCTACTTTGTCATTGCTGATTTCTTTTTGAGCCATTTTATGACACAATTTGTTTATATAATAGGGGATTAATGTTCCGCATGTTTCCTGCAATATACAAAATGCAAGTTGTAGAGCTCTTTTTTTGTTTCTTCATTGTTTATCCTATTTGAATGTTTATAAAAATTGTATTTGTTATATGGTTCTCTTGTTGGGTTTTCTTGACATCATCTAATGATACGCAGCGAATAAATAGTCAAGAAACAGATCTAGATTTATAACCAATTTCGTATATAGAGATTTCAAGCACACAACAGAAAGAAAACTTACTTGTTGTGCAGATAATAATCTTGTTCCGAATTCCTGCAATCGAATCCACAACTATGGTATCCACATGTAGTGTCGAACAGATGCAGGAACAATTCCACGGTGCAGATTTGATTCAAGAACGCTAGGAATCCTCTGAAACAAATCTGTAGTGCCTACTAATATTTCTCTAAGAACTAACCCTAGTTTTGGAGTGGAGAATAAAGATACATTAAATCACAAAACCAAAGAAAAGAATTCCTATTCTTATAGGAATTAGAACCGCCTATTACCCTAGGTAATATGGGCTGGGCTTTTCTTTTGTTCTCCAATTAATTAATCTAACAGTCCAACTATTAATTAATTAATATATCCCAAAACTATATAATTAATATTCTAATCTAGTCTACAAATATCTTTCAATCTCCCACTTGGACTAGCATTAGATATAATCATAATGCACTAATTTTGCACCCTTGAGCAGATCAACAAAACACATATTGTGTGACCCTATAGGCCTTCATTATCGACGATAATCAAATTAAAGTCTATACAAAACTCCTAGACGGCGTTGTATAGCGAATTCGATATATGAAGAACGTTTACGCGGATTCTATAAACTTAACCTTTATATGAAGTTTATGCAATATCCCTTCATTCACAAACCACTCGATTAAGCCTAGGATCTGCCATGTGTCTATCCAAATAGCTTAATCAATTTATCTCATCTTTATTATATGACCCATTTGATCATATTCAATTACTTCAATTGAATATATCTTTTGCATTGGCCAATGACTTAATGGTCAAATAATATAGAGAAACTGAGTGTTCTTCTCGAAATTTCAATCGAGGAATGAATCCTATTCTTGGCTCAACTACCATTTTCATTTGCCTCGCAATGTACCCAACACAAGCCGTATCTACCCCTTCCGGAGTGCAAGCTTTGTACTTGGTCAAAGTACACCACTTAACAAATAAAATGAATAATGACCTCAAGTCAAAGGACTATCGCATACTCCACATACTAATAAATCATAGACACCAGAACAAATGATTTAATAGTAGGGTATACCAATACTCTCCAAAGTATCCATGTGTCCATCACGAGTATCTAATATCTCGTAGTCGTGAGACCCACTACATTCTCCAAGAATGTGATGCAGACCACATGCCAACGTATAACATATCATCAATATCCCGATCTTGATGATCATTGGTCAGGGCATTTTAGAGTTAAACTATATCATTAATGTCTCACACCATTAATGACAGTACTAACTCTTGGGAACAATTATAAGAATAATAACAAACAATCAAAATAATTATTCTAATAAATGCACAAGCCATAATAAAATCAAATTTATAAATAAATGCGATCAAGTATATATGTCTCAATACCATATTGTTTCTAAGACATATTAACTTCAAACTCCCACTGACCTAAAGCCAATCACCAACATATCTAATACCCAAGTTCTCAAAATGTCCATTGTGTTTTGCTATACACAATGGCTTGGTGAATGGATCAGCTAGGTTACTGTCAGTGTGTACTCGTTCTAATTTCACATCGCCCCTCTCTATTATTTCTCTGATCAGATGATACTTTCTGGGAACATGCTTGTTTCTGTTCGTGGCTCTTGGTTCCTTTGCTTGCGCAACTGCACCATTATTGTCACAATACAAAGGTATTGCACTGTTGGCACTTGGAACGACACCTAGTTCTTTCACGAACTCTAACAAATAAACAGCTTCCTTGGCAGCTTCAGATGCAGCAATATACTCGGCTTCGGTGGATGAATCAGCAAGTGTAGCTTGTTTGGAACTATTCCAACTTACTGCACCACCATTGAGGACAAAGACATAGCCAGACTGAGATTTATAGTCATCGTGGTCTGTTTGGAAGCTAGCATCAGTATACCCAGTAACTGACAACTCTTGCTGCCCACCATAGACTAAGAAGTATTCTTTAGTCCTTCTAAGGTACTTAAGAATAGTCTTGACAGCCTTCCAATGTTCCTCATCGGGATTTTGCTGAAATCTGCCAGTCATGCTAAGCGCATAGGCCACATCTGGCCTAGTACATGTCATGGCATACATTACTGATCCTATAGCAGAAGCATATGGGATCCTTTTCATGTATTCAATCTCTTTGTCGTTAGAAGGGCAACCCTTCTTAGACAATTTTATGCCATGTCCCATAGGAAGATTTCCTTTCTTGGAGTTTTCCATGGAGAAGCGCCTTAGCACCTTGTCTATGTAAGTGGACTGTGACAACCCCAACAACCTATTAGGTCTATCTCGATAGATCCTCATTCCAAGGATGTAACAGGCCTTACCCAAATCCTTCATCATGAAGGAGTTAGACAACCAAGCTTTCACGGATTTCATCATAGGACCATTGTTTCCTAAAATCAATATGTCATCAACATATATGATAAGGAAGACTATGTTCCCATTCTCGTGTTTACTATAAACACAAGAATCCTCTTTGCTTCTGACAAAATCAAACTTTTTGATAGCTTTGTCAAAGCAAATATTCCAACTCCTAGATGCTTGCTTAAGTCCATAAATGGACTTCTTTAACTTGCATACATCATTTGGCCTAGTTTTTTATACAAAACCTTCAGGTTGTTGCATGTAGACAACTTCCTCGAGTTCTCCATTGAGAAATGCGGTTTTAACATCCATTTGCCAAATTTCAAAATCATAGTATGCAGCTATAGCAAGTAAAATCCTAATGGACTTGATTTTAGCAACTGGTGAAAAGGTTTCGTCATAGTCAATGCCCTCGCGTTGACTATAACCATTCGCCACCAATCTTGCTTTGTAGGTTTGAACTTTGCCATTTGCATCTCTCTTCTTTTTGAAGATCCATTTGCAACCTATGGGTATTACCCCATCAGGCAAGTCATCAACCAGTTCCCAGACTAGATTGAAACACATCGAGTCCATTTCAGATTCTAAGGCAGCAAGCCACATCTCCGAATCAGTGCCTGACACTGCTTCGGTATAGGTCTTAGAATCGTCATCCTCTAATTCCTCTTCCTCATTTTGATTCTCAACCAATAGATTGAGTCTATTAGGTGGACGACGATTCCTACGAGGCCTATCGAGTTGGCCTTGTGTTTGTTCAGGCCTATTATTCTGAATGTGAGAAGGTTCTTGTGTGTTGGACCTTCCAGCACTTTGAGAGTTTTCAGGAACTTCAATTTCTTGTTCTTCCTGAGGTGGAGGTGACGCAACCATTACATCATTTTCTCTTTGATGAGTCTCATTGTTTTCAGGTCGTCTACTAAGAGATAATCCCCCATCCAATAGATCATCAAAAACTCCCACTGAATTCTTGTCTACACCATTAGGCAAGATTTCATCATCTAAGTCATTTTGTGGTTCTTGAATTTCTTCAAGCTCTACCATATTGTGACTTTGTTCCTTATAAACATAATCATCTTCAAGGAACGTTGCATTCCTAGAGACTATCATCTTGTGATCTCCAGGAAGGTAGAAGTAATATCCTCTTGTTTCCTTAGGATACCCAACAAAATAACGTTTCTCACTTTTAGATTCCAACTTAGCAGTCATCATCTTCTTGACAAATGCAGGACAACCCCAGGTCCGTACATGTCCAAGACTTGGCTTTTTGCCATACCATAACTCATATGGTGTTTTCTCAACCGATTTAGAAGGAACTCTATTCAGAATATAAGCAGCACTAAGTAAGGCATGTCCCTAAAGGAATATAGGGAGACTTGAGAAACTCATCATGGATCGAACCATATCTAACAAAGTTCGATTTCTCCTTTCGGATACCCCATTCGTATGAGGCGTCCCAGGAGGTGTCCACTCTGAACGGATTCCATGTGATTTCAGGTAATCGATAAATTCTTGACTCAAGTATTCTCCTTCTCGATCCAATCGAAGAGTTTTGATGCTTTTGCCAAGTTATTTCTCGACTTCTAACTTAAACTCTTTAAATTTCTCAAAAGCCTCGGATTTGTGTTTCATGAGATACACGTGTCCATATCTTGAGCAATCATCAGTAAAAGTTATGAAGTACAAATATCCACCTCGTGCTTGAGTCGGAAACTGTCCACACACATCTGTATGAACCAACTCTAGCACGTCTTTGGCTCGCAATCCTTTCCCAGAAAATGGTTTATTGGTCATCTTTCCTTTGAGGCAAGACTCGCAAGCACCATAAGACTCAAAGTCAAATGATGTAAGATAATCTAATTTTCTTAATCTTGCAATTCTCTTCTCATTAATATGACCAAGTCTACAATGCCAAAGATAAGTAAGGTTATTTGTATTACCTAGCTTAGGTCGTTTGTTTTGAACATTGAGTATATTTTGTTCGCATTCAAGCATATATAAACCATTCATAAGAGAGGCATTTCCATAAACAATTCCATTAAGCGAAAACGAGCATCTACTGTTTCCAAAATGGAAGGAAAAACCTTCAATGTCTAACATAGGAATGGAAATAATATTCTTCGAAATCGAAGGAACAAAATAACAATCTGATAAAACTAGTCTATTTCCCGAAGAAAGATCTAATCTATAAGTCCCCACGCGTTCAGCAACAACTCTTGCTCCATTGCCCAAGCGTAGATCGACTTCCCCGGGCCTCACCATTCTGCTTTCACTTAGCCCCTGCACATTACAAATGTGTGAGCCACAAGTTGTATCCAATACCCAGGAATGTGAGTTATTAATAGACATGTTTATCTCAATGACAAACATACCTGAGCTCATACCCGCGGCACCTTGTGCCTTGAACTTCGGGCAGTCTCTCTTCCAGTGCCCCTTCTCATGACAGAACAGGCACTCATCCTTTGAAAATTTTGGCTTTTTCTGATTTCCTCCTTTGGGCTTCAAAACTGCAGCATTAAATGCTTTCTTCTTCTTCTGTTTATTCTTCCCTTTTGAGTTGGAAGATTTGGCAGAAGAGCTCACCATGAGCGCAGTTTTACCCTTAGAGGTAGAAGACTCGTAAGTCTTCAACATGTTATGAAGCTCTGGCAGACTTGCCTTTGTGCTGTTCATATTGAAATTCACTATGAAGTTTTCAAATGAGACAGGCAAAGAGTGCAAAATCAAATTGACTGAGATATTGACGGGTAGCGCCGTTCCAATCGCAGCTAACCTCTCAATCAATCCGATCATCTTCAAAACATGATCAGAAACCTTGCCCCCTTCATTGAGCTTACACTCGAAGAGATCTCTAAGAATCTCATACTCCATAGTTTGAGCTTGTGAAGCATACAAGCTCTCCAAGTGTTTAAGCATCTCATAAGGGAACATGTGTTCATGCTGCCTATGCAACTCCAAAGTCATGGAAGACAACATAACACATTGAGCCGTAGTGGCATCATCCACGTGTTTCTTATGAGCAGCTTCGTCAAACGATGCATACTCAGGAGATGCCTTATCAGGGATGACATCGATTGATTTGTCCAAGACATACTCAATCCTATCTTGCCTTAGTACCAAACGCAAGCATCGGAGCCAATCCGAAAAGTTCGACCCAGTCAACTTGTTGGTCTCCATCAAGCATTTCAAAGACAAATTTGACGACATTCTTATCTGATCAATAAATAATAGAAAAGCAAATTAGAACAAAATAAACAATGATCACATTTATATAACTAATCAAACAAGGCATTTTGTATTGATTAGCTCCCACTAATTTTGACATATACTGTAACCCCAAATACAGAATACGGATTTATATCAAATACAAATCTTAGTGGACCAAGATCCAGGTCTATATTATCACAGCATTTGCTAGGGCTGATAACTGTAATAATATCACCTAGTAGGACTCAAAGCCAATTGCAACAACAATTTGCAATTCTTGGCTGATTAATCTAATTAATCTGCGTCCTTAAATTGTCTTGGACACTAGGGCGCCAAAACAACTTAAGCAAGCCAACCCCATTACACGATGCCAACAATGCACCTATGATTGAGCCTTAGCCTTGTAGATTAGAGCAAATACTAGGGTGTAAATACTCTTAATCGAAAAGGTTTTTGCACTCAATCAATTATACTGGACGACGCGTATTATTCCAAATAAGACTTATATTTTAAAATTGGGGATAATTATGTGATACAAATTGTCAAACAATTACTGGGCGCCACCTACCTAGGCATACGAATAAGGACCACATATATTGGGTACCGCCTACCCAGACATAGTAATGCGGACTACAAGTACTGGGCGCCGCCTACCCAGACATAAAAGCGGTCTCTAACTACTATAGTTAAATAATAAGCACAAAATCAAATAACATGATTATCACTCAAAGAAGCACGTAAATCTCTTCGAATAAAATTTATTAATCCAATTAAAATTTTATTCTCTAATTAAATATGGGCTAAATAATTTATATTAATTCCAAATTAATATAAATATAAATTTAATACTTATTATTTCCAAAATAATAATATTAAAAGTTCAAAATGATATCTATTAATCTAATCAATAAACATTACCTCGTAATTAAAATTGGGTTTCAGATTTTATATTAATTCTAAATTAATATAAATTATCAAAGAAGATACATTAGCAGTAACATCAAGCAACGACAGCAGCATATTCGGAGTGCGGCAGCGCGTAACGCCAACCGCCCCTCTATCGCCGTCAACGGTGGGCTGTCGAGGGCAGCACAAGGCAAGCCCCAGCAGCCCGTTATCACCTCCTTGGCGTCCGGTAGCTGCTGCAATTGCAGTCCAAATACGGTGGCGTCAAACTCCCTGCGATGTTACAGCAGCGGTAGCGATTTCTTGCCCGGAGAACGGCAGTGCCTAGCGCCGATTACCTCTCTGCCTCCGGGGACAGCGAGTTGTCAGGCGCAGCACATGTGCGAGCCGTGATCAACCTGCTGATGTCTCCTTTGGCACCGGGCAGCACTATTTGCTCAGTCGCCTTCGCCTCACATCGCCGTCAAACGACGAGTAGTAACAAGTCCCAATTTAATTAATTGAAAAGCAACATATTGCCTGCAAACTTTTGCAGCCAATTTTTGACCAATATCCAATTTTGACCATGTTTTTTCAATTTTAAAAATTATCAGTGATGTTTTCGAAAAGCATCACAATTAATATTCAAAATCAATATGCGATTTCTCAGATTTCGATTTATTAAATTGTTAACCCATAAATTAATTAGAACATGAAATTTAATTATAAATCGAGCCCTTGGCTCTGATACCACTGTTGGGTTTTCTTGACATCATCTAATGATACGCAGCGGAATAAATAGTCAAGAAACAGATCTAGATTTATAACCAATTTCGTATATAGAGATTTCAAGCACACAACAGAAAGAAAACTTACTTGTTGTGCAGATAATAATCTTGTTCCGAATTCCTGCAATCAAATCCACAACTATGGTATCCACATGTAGTGTCGAACTGATGCAGGAACAATTCCACGGTGCAGATTTGATTCAAGAACGCTAGGAATCCTCCGAAACAAATCTGTAGTGCCTACTAATATTTCTTTAAGAATTAACCCTAGTTTTGGAGTGGAGAATAAAGATACGTTAAATCACAAAATCAAAGAAAAGAATTCCTATTCTTATAGGAATTAGAACCGCCTATTACCCTAGGTAATATGGGCTGGGCTTTTCTTTTGTTCTCCAATTAATTAATCTAACAGTCCAACTATTAATTAATTAATATATTCCAAAACTATATAATTAATATTCTAATCTAGTCCACAAATATCTTTCATCTTTTGCATGTTTTAGGCTAGATATGTTTTATTGTTCATTCTAGTGTATAATGTGTATTTGATACAAAAATTGCAATATTGAAGTGATGTGATATTTTGTAAGTTTGATTTGTATTACCCAGGCGAGCACTTCTGTCGAGGCATGTGGAATTTCAATTTTCCGTGTTGATGAATGATGTACCATCAGCATCAGTTTGTTTGCTTTTCCAGTTAGAAAGTGTGCTGCTGAAGAAGGTGGAATGACTTCCTCAACTCATTACTCAAATGATTTAGAGTTGAAAGCTAGTATTTACAATAGTTATAGTTTATTCTCAGAATATTTCCAATATTTAATGGATGATTCATCCATCCCTTTGAACTTTTCTAAAATAAAATGTTTCCATTTCGTATTCAATTATAAACTAATACTGATGATGTGAAAGGTGGGGGCACAACTAACTTGTCTCGAGCGTTGAAGTACATTTTCATTTTCATTTTCATATTGGTTTTGGCACGATGCTTCTTTAATATTTATAAAGTTGAGTGGGTTAATCATCTCGTGAAGGTGTCCTTTCTGGATGGAGGGTAATGTGTACCTGCAGAGGCTCGAAACGACCCTTTCTACATGGGATTTGCCTCTCTAGAAGATTATTCAATTGGCTTTTCTATGGAGTGCTTCAAAAGTTGAACCTGACCTATTCTTATGCCTGTAGACTATAGGTGTAGTTAGATGTTATCGGTATCAAACGATTCCTAGTGCTGATGCGAGTGTATTGCCTCTAGGATTTGATGAATTAATAAATTACTAGTTTTAACATCAGTATTGGAATATTTTGATACCAATTAATGAATGTAACTTCACACATGCACACATAAGTTGAACTGTTGGTGGTTAGTAACATAGAAGGCAAGAAACTTGTGCTGCTCTTTTGTTTGGGAAAGTTGCACCATACATGATGTTGCATATATGAAGCTCAATTTGTAGAGTAGGTTTTGATCAATACAGAATGTTGTATATATGGGACTGACTTAACTGAGCTTGCCAGACGTGGAAAACTTGACCCATTTATTGGACGCGACAATGAGATATGTCGACGTATCCAACTATAATCTCGTAGAACAAAGAACAACCCTGTTATAATTGGGGAACCTGGAGTTGGAAAAACTGCAATTGCTGAAGGGATCTCAAAACTTTTGCAGTTGTCTCTAATTTCTGGAAAAAAAGTATATGGTCTTTTTATGTGCCCTTTCAATAGATCCCATTTCCTTTTACATGATAAATTCTGACACAAGAAACTTCTTAATGAAGATACTCAATTCTGGAAGAACTAGGGATATTGCCTTGGTTTACTTAGATTTATGCGTGTTCAGTTTCCTATTTTTTGTGCTAGGATTTAGGACAGATAATGACTGATTGCCTTCTAAAGGAAATTCTAGAATGGATTGCTGATTTTATACATTGTTGTAGAAAATTATGAAATAATGGCTTGCTGTCTTATTTCATTGAGCAATCTTAAATAGATACAAACATATCTATACAAGGAAATAAAAGATACAACAAATAATTCTATGATTTGATTTGATCATCTAATTCTTGAAGTATGCCGTGATTATCTCCAATACCCCCCTTCAAGCGCAACGTGGGGTGAGCAGCCACACGAAGCTTGGATCGTAGGAACATGAATTGCGGACGAGGCAAACTTTTGGTGAAGATATCCACAATCTGTAAGGAAGAAGGAACAAAACGTGTGTGGAGCCTTCCTACTTGAACAAGTTCCCTGAAGAAGTGATAGTCGATGTCAATATGTTTTGCCCGCTTATGGGCAACTGGATTTTGACTTAAGAAAATAACACTATTATTATCACATAAGAGAACAGGAGGAGAAGGCAACTTGACACCAAGTTCATTGAGTAAGTGAGTGACCCAAACTATTTCTGATGCAGTAGTGTCCATGGCACGATATTCAGATTCACAGCTTGATCGGGCAACGGTGGGTTGTTTCTTGGCACTCCATGAGACTAAATTTCTACCAAGAAATATGGAGTAGCCATAAGTTGAGCGGCGAGTGTCTAGACATCGTGCCCAATCGGCATCAGAATAACCAATAAGAGCAAAATCAGCGCTTCTGGTGAAGGAAATTCCATAAGAAATGGATCCTTTAACGTAACGTAGAATGCGTTTTGCTGCTTGAAAATGGTTGACAGTTGGAGCTTGAAGAAATTGACTCAAATGATTGACTGCAAAACTAAGATCAGGTTGAGTGATAGTGAGATACTGAAGAGCGCCAAGAAGGGACCGATAAGTAGAGATGTTTGAGAATAATGGTCCATCACGTGTGAAAGAGTCCCCCGGAGCCAAAGGAGTCGAAGTGGGCTTGCAATCAGTCATATCAAAACGGGCAAGAATGTCGTGAGCATACTTACTTTGACTGAGGAAGAGACCATTATGTGTATAAGTAACTTCTAAACCAAGAAAGTAACTGAGCTTGCCAAGGTCTTTTACCGCAAATTCGCGATTTAGTCGAGAGATAAAGTTCTTCAAGAGATTGGGACAATTTCCTGTAAGAACGATGTCATCAACATACACCAGTAAATATACCACAGAAGAATATTTTCGAAAGATAAACAGGGAAGTATCGGCACGACTGTCTTTAAAGCCAATGAGAAGAAGAAAGTCGTAGAGCCGTTGGTACCACGCACGAGGAGCCTGCTTGGGTCCATAAAGAGACTTCTTTAAGAGGCAGACATGATCGGGCCTAGAAGGATCAACATATCCGGGAGGTTGTTCCATATAAACAAGTTTCGAGAGAACACCATGAAGAAAGCATTCTTGACATCAAGTTGATGCAAAGGCCAGTTATTCATAACAGCAAGAGTTAATAAGATACGAACTGTTGAAGCCTTCACAACGGGACTGAAGTTGTGAGAGAAGTCGAAACCAGGAAGTTGAGTGAAGCCTAGCGCCACAAGTCTGGCTTTGTAACGATCAATAGATCCATCTGAGAGAAACTTTGTCCGGAAAACCCATTTAGAGCCAACAATATTAGTTCCAGGAGGAGGACGAGGGACGATTTCATAAGTCAAATTTATGCCAATAGCTTTCATTTCTTCATCCATAGCAACTATCCAATGTTGATGTTTTGCAGCACTCTTGAGTCCCTTAGGAGCAGTAGAAGCATGAAGAGCCTGAGACAAAGGAGTAATTGCAATATTAGCTATATAACGTGGTTTGAAGATGCCAGACTTGGACTGAGTTTGCATTGGATGAGGTGGTGGAGTAGGACGCTGAACAATAGGCGCCGGTGATGGAGATGCCACGGGTGAAGACTCGCACAGTGGTGGAGATGCCACGGGTAGAGACTCGGGCAGTGGTGGAGATGCCACAAGTGGAGACCCGGGTGTATGTTCCACATTAGGATTGAGTAGTGGCGGACTAGGAGACTGAAAAATAACACACGATACTCGGGAAGAGCTATCTGGATGTGATGGCTTGGAGTGATGAGTGTTCTCTGACTCGGAAGACGGCAAAGAGATGGAGGGTTCATGGAATTCAGTAATCTCCGTGAGTGTAGTAGACGAGCCGTCATTAGCATATGGAAAACATGCTTCATCGAATTGTGCATGACGGGAAACAAAAACACGAGATGTCACAGGATCAAGGCACAAAAAACCCTTATGATGAGAGTTGTAACCAACAAATATACAAGGCCGACTGCGAGTGGAGAACTTATTGTCTGCATAGCTGCGTAAACAAGGGAAAACCCGACAACCGAAAGGGTGAAAGTTACTATAGTTTAGAACAGAATGGAATAGTAATTCAAATGGTGACTTCCCTTGTAGTACGAATGATGGAAGACGATTAATAGTGTACACCGCAGCTGAAAAAGCTTCAACCCAAAGAGAGGTGGGAGCACGAGCATGAAAAAGCATAGCGAGACCCGTTTCAGTGATGTGTCGATGCTTTCGTTTAGCTCGCCCATTCTGCTCGGGTGTATGAGGACAAGAAATAGAATGATGGATGCCCTTGTCCCGAAATAATGATTTGACAGATTTATTGGTAAATTCGGTACCACCATCGTTTTGAAAGGTTTTAACTTTTCTATCAAACTGATTTTCCACCAACGTCAGAAACTGAACAAGATTCACATAGAAATCTGATTTAGCAGACAAAGGGAAGAGCCAGGAAAATCGAGAGTAATCATCGATAAAAATAGCATAGAAACGATAACCAGCAGATGAAGTAACAGGCGCAGGTCCCCACAAATCACAATGAATTAAATCCAAAACATGAGCAGCACGTTTGTCATTCAACGTAAATGATAATTTTTTGCTTTTAGCAAGCTGACAAGATGCACAAAGTGAAGGCTTTGGCAATAAAGATGTAAGTTGTAAATGTCCTAACTTATTCAATAAACTGATACCATCAAAGTTTACATGCCCTAAGCGATCATGCCACAATTCATAGGAAGCACGTAATTTTTTGTTTCTTAAAGCAGCAATCAAGGCAGAGTGCCCACGTTCCAAAACGTATAGCCCATTATCACGTCGACCTGTTGCTATGGGATCTTTGGTTATCCGATTCTGAACAATGAATGAGCTATCAGTAAATAGGACATCAACCGGAAAATCTGTTGTTAACTTGCTTATAGACAAGAGATTTTTAGTTATGTGGGGAACTACCAAAACATCCAATAAGTCAATACGAGAAGTCAAATTCAATTTTCCAATGTGAGATATAGGAAGATGAGCACCATTACCAACAATAACACGATCATTACCGGAATAAGAGCGATGATCAGAAAGAGTGTCGGTTGATGATGTCATGTGTGCAGTGGCACCTGTATCAAGATACCAATCCGAAGCAGTAGAATTTCCAAGAGAGCAGCCCATTTTAAATGCCTCAGCAAGATGAGCTATGGATGAGGCTTTCTGTCGAGCATAGCGTTAGGGACAAGCATCAGCATAGTGTCCGTCGGTGCGACAGATTTGACAGTGAGGTGGACGTTTGGGTACGTTGTCCCTTTCCATGTTTCCCGGCATATGAGGACTGACCCCTATTCTGGCCATTACTTGAGTTAGAACCACGATTCTGTGGAGAGAAGAAACTGCGGCTGCTACTAGACGAAGAAGATGGTTTTCGCTGCGGAGCGGAAGCAACAAAAGCAACCGAAGAAGCGCCTGAGTTTTCCATAGATTGCTGAAACATGGAGAATGCTTCTGCATCTGATAAAAGATCACTGAAGCAAGGGAGAGGTGACAGGGCCATACGAGTTGCAGAGAAACTCGTAAAAGCGGGTCCAAGTCCACGGAGAAACCAATGCGATTTATCCATTTCATCACACAAGGATTTGAACTTGCCACCATATTCAGTAACAGTCATCGAACCTCGCTTCATAAGTTGGAGATCATCCTTAATCCTAAGTTCACGAGACTTGGATGAGTGACTGTAAGCCGACTCGAGTGATAACCAGACAGCACGAGCAGAAGTGCATCCGAGGACTTCGCCCATAGATTCTTCCGTGAGGGACGACAATAACAACGTGAGGAGGTGCTGATCGACAGTGCGCCAATCGAGAAAGTAGGGATTGGCAACATGTGTACCTTCATTGTCTTTTGTGAGTGGTGGCGGCTGAGAGATTGTGCCATCGACGTGGCAGAGGTAATTTTGACACTGAAGAATTGATGTCATCTGTTTGCGCCATAATAAGTAATTGGTGGAGGTCAACTTAATAGTGACCATATGGAGAAGAGTGGCGAAAGGAAGAGCATCAGTAGTTGTGGAGGAAGCCATGGCCGATGGTGAGAGATGGAGAAGAGGAGGGGCTGTAGAGAGTAGGGTTTGGTGCCTAGGTTAGGCTGATACCATGTAGAAAATTATGAAATAATGGCTTGTTCTTATTTCATTGAGCAATCTTAAATAGATACAAACATATCTATACAAGGAAACAAAAGATACAACAAATAATTCTATGATTTGATTTGATCATCTAATTCTTGAAGTATGCCGTGATTATCTCCAATAATTGTGTTTAAAACGAATTCAGCCATACAGGTAACAGTAAGACACCATCTGTATTATAGGTTAGATAAAAGGTTTGTCCGTGGAGATGTTCCAGAAATGGTCAAAGTTGATCATCTCAAGGTATTTATTCATATACATTTTGCACCTGACTCTTCTATTAAATAGAAGTTCAGCTTATCAAGTGATTCTTGTTTTAGGAAATACCATATGATAAGGATGATGACATCCTCAAGGCTACTTCATTTGACGTTATATCAACTCTAATAGATGTTTTGAAAATAAGTACCCTTTGGTGGGATCATCAATCATGTACAAACTTATATTCAGGTCTATCCTCCCTACTGCTCCAACCCCGACCCTCAATAGAAGGGCTTTCTACATATGCATCGTTTAAAACAACGAATTTTATCATTGCCAGCATTTTCTCTTGAAAAATAGAATGGCTTGTGATTTGTTGCATCTATTTCTTAGTATGTTATCTACTGGGAGAATTCAAGAACTGAGACTTGCAGGCTTTTTGGATCTGTATTTCTGAGATCTATTAGTGTAGTAGCTTAACTATCTAGTTCCTGATAAAGGGGAAGTTCTCATGCAAATGTCCTCACATTGATTTCATCGTAAATAATTCGAACTAGTTTTACCCCGACTTTCACCAAGAAAGTACTGATAGCTCACGAGTTGTACTGGGGTTTAAAACATGAGATGTTGCTAGTTCACCCATTGAAAACCTCTCGTCCGAGGATATATGTTTCCTAAGGAATTGTGTTCGGAAAACTGTACCTCTTATACCTTGAACTCGAAGGCATTGCCTTTTTCTTGTTTTTAACTCAAACTAGAAATCATCATATTACAAAATAGTTTTCAAATGAAAGTAATGAATATTGTGTACTTGGTATAGTATTTGAAAGTTGAAACTTTTCATTTATCTGTTTTGCAATTTGTTCTCTCCTGCCTGAAATACCTACATGTAGGTGATTTTACATATCCTAGAGTGGCAGATTTTGGTGCTGCAATATATGGTGCAAATAAGCAGTAATGTCAGTAAGTGCTTGAAGAATTTGATGTAAGTAGCCTACCAACCTACTGAGAATGAATAATTGGTTTTTATTTCCCTTCAAGTATACTACTATGTCTTTGAAGTGTCAGCCTACATGTTATAATAGATTCATAGTATGAAAAAAAAAAACCATCTAGCTTACATGGGCTTTAAGTGGTGTCCTAAATGCTTCTCAGCAGTTCCAATTGGTTTATCTGGTGTATTGCAGGTTCAACTTTTCTTTTACTTACTCTTTTACTCATCTATTTTCTAATATTCTACTGTGGATCCAGTGGGGGAAATAAATTGATTGCTAAAAAAATTGTGGAAGAAGTTGTTCTTGTAGATTTTTCTGAGATTTAAAACAGTTATGCATGTTGGTGAATATTTGAGAATTGGCTTGTAATCTATATTCCTTTGATAATTATATTATTGTTGAGGTCTGCTGAATTTTCTCTATGAAGCTAGCTTTAAGAAAATAGAATGATCTGTGTTTTCCCGAAAAATAAAAAAAATAAAAAATCGAAGCAAATAAGTTTAATAATATGTTTTGAAATCTTTACCAATTGAAGTTGTGTTTGGAGAGGCTCTTGCTGAACTTGAGATTGTGAAGACTTGGTGTGTTTTGTAAAAGATGAGTGGAGAAAAGAAGAGGAAGAGAGGAGTGTGGTGAAAATGGTGAATCTGAGAAGAGAAATGGGTTCTGTGAGAGTTTGCATGTATATAAGAAAGAAGTTCAACGCTAATTTGTGGCATTTTTTGCAACCAAATACTTAATTTGTGTTCTAGTGCTATTTGTTATGACATGGACTGCACATTGGTCCATTAGATCGTTCTGCTACTACTGCCCCTAATCAGAGCTAATTGACTGTCCTTCATTTCATGTGTTCTTTGATTATTTTTCTCTGAATTCTATGACCAAATAATTGTCAAGTGATATGCAACTGCACTATGATGAATGTATGCACATGTTTAACATGAAAATCCTTCCAACTTACTATCATCTTAGTTGTCCTGCCAGAGCTTCATTCATAAGTTTAGAGCAGCAATATCTAAAATCATAAAGAGTTCAAAGCTTATCTTTTATATGATTTGGCTAGAGATTGAAGCTGCATTTTCTGGATGCAGTATAATCTACATTGGAGGGATGCCTCTTTTTCTATATAATGTTTTATCTTTTCTATTACAATTTCTATATCAAAAACCATATCATCGAATAGCTACTAGCTTAAATTACTTAGTTTGGTCTTGTTCTTACTTCACTTCAGAAGTTTCAAGATACTTCAACACAAAAATTGTTCTGTCATGTTTTGGTTGGTCCTATCGAAATGTGCTATTTGAGTTGAAATTTTGAATGATGGGAATGATTTTGTCTTTGCATGCCTAGGAGGGAAGTGACTTTCTGCACGAACAATTTGAGAAATATGGGTTTTCCTGTTGACGGTATGCTGTATGTTTGTTTCATACAACATAGTGCATTCTTGCATTCTTCTTCTCTTCTTGTCTCCTCTTTACCTTGTGCTTGTAGGTTATCCAAGGCCTAGTTATAGATATGGAGAATGGGAACTTTAGATTGATTTGGGTATGTTAAGAAAGCAATGCATGGAACTAGAATGTTGTCTACTCAAAAAGCGAGGTGGTTTTCAATCTTTTCTTCTCTGCTTATTCAGTATTTGCTGTGAATGGCAGAACACCAAAAGTTGATCCACGTAAAGGTGACAATTTTCAATCAACTAGAGACGCAATAAAAAATTTTGTACATAACTATTATAATATTCACCATGACTTAGTACTTCAAACTCCAGTGCCAGTCTTACATTAACCTGAAACTTGGGTAGTTAAAGTTTCTTCTTTCCTGGGTTCTATTATTATTTTTTGCCCATAAGTACCTTATGACTTTCTTTGAATGGAAGTGAGATATATGTGAGAGAACTTGTCGATCTACGAAAGGAGAGCCTTTGGGAGTTCCTCAATACATTGTTCTCTGTTTCTGAGGCGGCTGCCTCTATGCAGGTAACGAGCTTCAGATTTTCTGTCATTGTTAGAATCTGTGTGTGAAATTTGGTACAAAACTCATCTACTTGTGCCCACTTTTTATCTTGCATTCTTGCCTTTTCTTCTTTGCTTGGGGAACAATGGGCCATTATTTCCCCTTTTGTTTTATTAATCTCTCTGATGAAAAATTTTGCCCAACAACTTTATCTGTATGTGTTGATATGCAATGCAATAAAGAAACTGAATCCAGTTTTTGGTTAATTTCTCCTTGGGCAGCTGAACAAAACAACCACCATGGTTGATTCTTTTTTCTTTTCTTTTTTCCTTTTTATTGTTTCTGTATTTTCAGTAAATTCCAAATTTTTAAATCACTGATATTTTTAAACATCTTTTTAATTATATTTGCTAGATGTAATGTCTTTTGTTTTTTTCACTCTAAACCAATGAACAAGCAATATTTTGCCGAAACAATGATTTTTTATTTATTTATACTTGTTTACAAATTATGAATGAGAGATCATATAATACATTCGGTAAGAAATGAGAAGTAATATGGACTTTTGATCTTTGCATGATATACGGGTATTATTAACCAATGTATTATAATTGTACATGAAATGATTATCATAACAATATATTATAGTAATTCAAAAATATATTATCTTGACGATGCATTGTAATAATACATAAAATGCATTATTTAGTGCATAAATTAATTTTGAACATTCATTAAGTCCAGATCATTAGTTCAGATTGCTTCTCGTTTCCTACACTATAAATTCTTTTTAAGTGAATTTAACCATATATATATATACATATATACACATATATATATGTGTGTGTGTAGGGAAGATATCATATGTAAAACGATTTTTCAGTAAGAAATAAAAAGCGATTTGGATCTTTGTAGATTTACGGTTGTCATTGACCGGTGCATTAAACATGAAATGCATTGTCGTAATAATGCATTGTAATATATCAAAAATGCATTATTATTATTATTTTTTACTGGAAAAGTGTTTTGTATTGTAATAAATCAAAAATGTATCGTAACAATGTATTTCATATTCACAACCGTAAATCTATTTGATTCTTATTTCTTACTGAAAAATATTTTTACATATAGTCTATTCCATCTATATATATATCATAATTTGCTCGCCAATAGAGGAGTAGAGAGGCAGGAAATTTGAAAAAGGAGATTTGTCGGCAGAATTTACGTTGTTGGGAGGTTTGGATGGGGCCCACCCTGCATCTGCATGAAACGATCAACGGTTAAGTGGGGCCGCACTCAAAAGCCAAAGCACGTGTCCCTTACGTGGCCAACTGCCATTAACGGACAACCACTCCTCCTATTCGGCCTCGTGTCTCCTGTACTACACTCCTCTCGTGGCATCGCCCAATTGCTCCCTCCCTCTCTCAACTCCAACTAAAGTTACCCTTATTTATCCCTATACATTATTTACATATTTACATTCACAACTAATTCTATTACCCTATTGTGACTATTGAGTATGCATTTTTAATATTTCGAAATAATAATGCATGGTTTTAAATTGTTCATGCTACTAGCTAGTCTTTCATAAAAGAGTTCCACTTGGTCAAAAAACTGAAAAACAATTTAATATTATAAGAAGAATTTTAAAAATGTACTTTAAACGGTTGTAGTTAGACCATTTAGTTAAAAAAAACAAATATTGTTTCTGTTTCAAGTTAGTGTGATTCAATTAATATTTTATATCTTAAAACAAATCAAATATGCACCACACTTATGAGAGATGGGGGAGTAGTTTTTAAGAAAATCAGTAGAATATAACCTAACATATATTCCCTCCATCTACGAAAAGTGTGGTCTTAATTTTTTTTAGTCGTCCACAATAAGTGTGGTTTTTTCATTTTGAAAAATAATCTCACTAACTTTCTACTCTCTTCGTCCATGATAACTGTGGTCCGGAGTGAGTGACACGGGTTTTAAGAGTGGGAGGGTTAGATAGATGTATTGTGAGTGGAGAATGCGACCTATGTTTATTTTGAGTGGAGTAATTTCCATTTAAGGAAAGACCACACTTATTGTGGACGGACGAAAAAAGAAAGAAGACATCTCTTATTGTGGACGGATGAATTAATATTTTATATCTCACAACAAATTAAAATAAAGTTGGACCATTTTTCCACTCAAAATATATCTATCACATATTCTTAAAATTCGTGTCACTCCTTTCATACCACACTTTTCATGGACGGAAGGAGTATCGGAAAATGAATGCACAAGGAAGAATTTTAATTAACAGGTATAGAAACACATAGGTGAGTTTTGTCTACTAATATTATACATATCATGAGTATAAATGTCTAATAAAAAAGGTTGAAATATATAATTAATAGGATTAAGAAATATGAGAAATAGAGGGCAAACTAATTCAAGTTCCTAGCTAATCTTATATTTTAACATACACACAAACAAATGGGAAAAATTTATTTTACACACTTCACAAGTTGGAAAATTAAAAATATACACTCAAGTGTGAACAAATGAAAAATACACAAGGTTGCAATTATACTCTTGGTGGGTTCCACTTTTCAACTAAAAACAAAGGTTTCAATCAAGTCAGCTACAAAAAGGATTGAGATTCTCCTTGGGAATTGTCATCTTGCACGAGTCAGTCATCATCATAATAATTTGATCAATTTTATCTGCTTTAATGCAAAAATAAAATTAAGATCTCACTCGAGATATTGAAGATCCCTATCGAGAAATTGAAGATCCCTCTCGAGAGGGATCTTCAATTTCTCGAATGAGATCTTCATTTTTTCGGGTGGAATCTTCATTCAATAATTATTCATCCATAATATTCTAATGATTGTCTACTTTATCTTATAATAAGAAAGAAGTACACATCTCTTACACATATATCAGAGATGTGTAAGATTTTACTAATGATTTGATGAGAATATGTCACAATCGAAGATTAAATTCGTCCATACACATCAAATATGCTCAAATTTCACTTGTTTGAACTTGAGTGTGTATTTTTAATTTTTGCAAAAAATCAAAGTGTACATTTTTATGGAATGACACCACACATATTTATATATACGGAAAAACAACATTTAATTTGCTTGATTTCAGTCAAAAGCACAAAAGTAGTGGCCTAGTAGGTATGGTGCATGTGTATCATATTAATATATGATGCTCTATAGACAAGATTAAATGAAGACGTAGGACTAGATAATTCATGTTCAATTATTAATAGATAAGCTAATTTCCGTTGGAGAATAAAGATGTCGCCCCACATATCTTAAAAAGGTTTAGATATTAAATTAGTACTCCCTTCTTGCAGCTATTAGTGGCTTTTTTTTTGTCCCGTTATTAGTGGTCCGGATCAAAAATAGCAAAAATTAACCCTTTAAAAAATGTAAACCCTACCACTTTTCTATCTTTTACACCTCATTCTTAATTCTCGTGCCCAAAAAGTATGAGCCATAAATAAATGGACGGATGGAGTAATTAATAAAACCATATGTATTTTGAAAATTAACTCTTTCAATTATATATACATATATAATATGTATCTAAAATTCATATGAGATTATGAAAAGTCAAATATGCTATTCAAAAAATTGAAGAGAGACTAGACTATATATACTGGATAACATGTGACTCATTGCCACCTCTGCGTAAGGTAGGACGAAATTTTGTTTTGAGAAAACTGCAGAAACTGTGACACCAGAATTCAAAGGACCACGTGGGGTGTGTAAATGAAATGAGCAACCAACCAAACATGATGTAATTGCATTTACCAAAATAATATACATAAGAATATTAAGAGTAATAAAGGATAAATACAAAACTAGATATAAATATAATCAGAAGCTAGCTAGCGGAATAGAACACATGATATATGATTAATATAATCATGCTTGACTAGTTTTAATGATTTTTTTTTTTTGAATTAGGAGAAGGGAGAGTCGTAAAGATTGAACCCGAAACCTCTCTATTCACGAATAAGATCTATTATCGCTTGAATATCTCCGAAAGAGACATGCTCGACTGTTTGTTGTGTCTTTCAAATTTATCCCATCTTATATCTAAATAAAAAATCAATATGCATGATAAGAAGCTGATAGAGATTATTGTGGAGGATGATGCATTTGCAAAGGACGGCAAAAATGAAAGATGAGGGTGATGGTGCCTACTGCCTAGTATTGAAAGTAGCTAGAGAAGAAGAAAGATTTGGAGGTTAGAGAAGAAGCTAGGTGGGCATGGCAATTGGCATTTGGCAAGTGGGGTTTGGTGGGTTATTTTTTTTTTAATATAAAAAAAGGAGGAGGTTTCATTTTCAAAGGCTTCACATTCAGGTAAAAGCATGGGAGGGGCCAGGTGAGAATGAGAATTGATTATAAGAAACCCGGCAGCAGTAGGATTATTTAATTCAATTGAAGGGAGGAGTGTAGATAATGTAAATTAATAGGAATAAGTATAGGATTAGAACAGATAATGAGATAATGTGGGTGGGGCCCGGCCCCAGGCCCAGGCCCAACCAAGCAAGAGGCCTCGCCTCGATTATTCAACCAACAACAACAACCAACATATAGTGTGTAACGTCGTCAGATCTGATGTGGATACCACGTAGAACTGACGTGTGGATCCGGGTGGGGCCCGCCCACCGTATTAGTTGCATTGACATCGACGACGACGATTACATCGAAGAAGAAGAAGAAGCGGCGCAACGGCAGGCGGAGATATGGGCTGCTAGCTGCTGACTAATCAGCGCCACGTCCTCCTCCTCTAATTCACAACCCTCCTCCTCCTCCTGCTACACGAAACGAGACTCAGTCTCTCTCTTCTCTCTCTCTCATCTCATGCTATATGCTAGCTAGAGTATTATATTCTCCCCCTCTCTCATCTCATGCTACACGAGACAATCACTCGTCAATGCATAGGGATTATTTCGAGACTAGTGCAATTGTTGCACTACCAGGCCACTTGCTCCCTCCGTCCACAATAAATTTGTCACATTGTGGATGATACGAGTTTTAATAATTTGTTGGTTGATTGTATTGTGAGTGGAATAAAGATCCCACTTTTATATAGTTTTAAATTGTGTTGTGAGTGGAAAAGTAAGTGAGGTGTGTGGGGTCTATTACCATAAATGAATGTGGCAAATTTTTTGTGGACGAACCAAAAAGGAAATTGTGGCAAATTTATCGTGGACTGAGGTAGTATTATTTATTAAAGGGTGATGCTATTTGGATCAATTTGATTCGGATCAAATGTAATAAATTTTCAATTTTCAACATAAAAAGATATTCTTATCCTTTATACATTTTTCATTCCATAATTTTAATATAATATATTGGGAACAAAAATTCCATTAAATGTTAGTATTTTCGATGAGAATTTTGACTAGTTTTATAGTGTGAATTAAATTGGTGACATGCATGTTTATTAAATTTCATTTTATGTATTGTATTAAAAATACATTGCATCCAACTCTAAATAAAATACATATAAAATGTTTATTTATATCTATATATATATTTATTAATTAAATAATATTTCATCATTAAATTTGCTTAAAAAAATCATCATTAAGTGAATATTTGCGTTTAAAAAATTGGTGATTTATTTTCTTAAAATATATAAATTTTCATTCATTTTTATAAATATGTTAATTATTTAAATAAAATTATAATATATATAATTCAAATTTCGAACTAAATTAAATATATTTAAAAACACCAAAGCGAACCGATCCGAGATCAAAAAATTTAAAAAAAAAATCTGAAACGAACCAAAAATCCGAACTTATATAATTTAATATTTCAGTTTGGTTCATTTGGGATATTCAATTTTCTGTTTGTTCATCCCTAGTGCAGTTGTTACAATTGAAGTTCAATTGTTCACTAATTAAGTCACCTCTAGTCCAATTGAAGTGTAGTTTCTTCACTAATATATATGAGTAACGACTATCATTTAGTCATGAGCCGCATAAATTTAATTGAGTGAAAATTTTTTATACACACTTTCAAATTTAAAAAAATTATTATACACACCTATTTTGAAACAAATTAGTTATACTCAAGTTTACAAAAATACCCTTGGATTGTGACATATTTTATTGAAAAAGTTGTCAATGATTGAGAATCTCTTACATTGTGTCATAACTTTTGTCCTTGTATACTTATCTTGCACAATCATTGTGAAATTATCTGCGAATTATTGTTTAAATTGTAGATTTTGCAGATTATTTATTTAGCAAATAGTATGTTACATATTTATTTAGTATTAACGAGTACGTACAGATAAAGAAATATTGAAGGCCGAAAAATATGTAAATTATACTAAAAGAACAATAATATCATGAAGAACCAAAAAACTGAAGATCCCTCTCGGACAATGGCAAAAAAAATGAAGATCCCTCTCGGGCGGGATCTTCTTAAAAAATATAGATGTCCGAGAGGGAAATTAATTTTTTATGTCTAGATTTAATTATAAAAATTAACTATGAAATTTTATTGTGAATTAGTGCAACATATATTAATATTTGTAATTTTTCTTTGATTTATTCATGATTTCGTATTTTTAGACGAATAATTTGATTAAATATATGATTTTTTTTGAATTATAAATGCATTGAGAGGTTCCTAAATCAAATCCCTCTCGGTTTAACCAAGATCCCTCTCGACATACATGAAATCCCGCTCGAGCGGGATCTAGACACGTTGTAGATGTCCGAGAGGGATCTTGGTTTTTTATGTCTGGATTTAAATATAAAAATTAACTATGTAATTTTTATGTGAATTAGTGCAAAATATATTAATATTTGTAATTTTTGTGTGATTTATTCATGATTTCGTATTTTGACTGTTATAATAATATAATCTTTATAATTCAAAAAAATAATATATTTAATCAAATTATGATTATTCGTCCAAAAATACGAAATCATGAATAAATCACACAAAAATTACAAATTTTAATATATTTTGCACTAATTGACATAAAAATTACATAGTTAATTTTTATATTTAAATCCAGACATAAAAAACCAAGATCCCTCTCGGACATCTACAACGTGTCTAGATCCCGCTCGAGCGGGATTTCATGTATGTCGAGAGGGATCTTGGTTAAACCGAGAGGGATTTGATTTAGGAACCTCTCAATGCATTTATAATTCAAAAAAAATCATATATTTAATCAAATTATTCGTCTAAAAATACGAAATCATGAATAAATTAAAAAAAAATTACAAATATTAATATATGTTGCACTAATTCACAATAAAATTTCATAGTTAATTTTTATAATTAAATCTAGACATAAAAAATTAATTTCCCTCTCGGACATCTATATTTTTTAAGAAGATCCCGCCCGAGAGGGATCTTCATTTTTTTTGCCATTGTCCGAGAGGGATCTTCAGTTTTTTGGTTCTTCATGATATTATTGTTCTTTTGGTATAATTTACATATTTTTCGGCCTTCAATATTTCTTTATGTGTACGTACTCGTTAATACTAAATAAATATGTAAAATAATATTTGCTAAATAAATAATTTGCAAAATCTACAATTTAAACAGTAATTCGCAGATAATTTCACAATGATTGTGCAAGATAAGTACACAAGGACAAAAGTTATGACACAATGTAAGAGATTCTCAATCATTGGCAACTTTTTCAATAAAATATGTCACAATCCAAGGGTATTTTTGTAAACTTGAGTATAACTAATTTGTTTCAAAATAGGTGTGTATAACAAATTTTTTAAATGCCAAAGTGAGTATATTGGGGTATTGAGACAATTTAATTTTGTATTGTATAACTTCGACATTTTTTTTGGATCACTCTTAGTTTTTTTTTTTTTTGCATTAACTATAAATAAAATGCCAAAATTTAATAAGGGCCCCGAAAAGGCTAAAACCTTCAAACAAAAACGTGAAGCTCTTTTCTCAACTCTTGTAAAATTTTCGTCTAAAAAATACCTCTTATAAAATTTTATTATATTTTATTTTTTATTTTGTTATTGGGATATTCGATTTTTCGATTATTTTGCTCACCCCTAGTGCAGCTGATACAATTGAAGTTAAATTGTTAACTCATTGAGTCACCTCTAATCTAATTGAGTCACCTCTAATCTAATTGTTACAATTGAAGTGCAATTTCATCACAAGTTACTAATAACGACTACTCCCTCCGTCCCATGATAAGTGGCTACTTTCTTTTGGGCACGGGTATTTAGGAGAAAAGTGTTTAAAGGGTAAAAAGTGTTTAAAGGGTAAAAAGATAAAAGGTAGTGGAGCCCACATCTTTTGTGTGAGGGAGGGTGTTTTCATATTAGGAAAGTGGCCACTTATGATGGGACAACCCAATAAGGAAATGTGGCCACTTATGGCGGGACGGAGAGAGTATTAGTTAGATATCGCTCGCATAAATTTAAATAATTTTGTTTATTTTCAAATATCACCATAATTATATTTTGATTTACAATTTTATGTAAGAATTGATCATCTTTCTATCCATGTATTGTATTATTTCAACATTTTATTTTTCTTTTCATTTTTAGTAATTTTATTAAAAAAATTTAATTATACTTTTAAAGTAATTGTCTTAATTATTTATTTATTTATCATGTAATTTGAAAAATTAACTACTTCCTCTGTCTCGGGTTAGTGTGGTGCGGCACGCATTTTAAGAAAAAGATAAGTAAATGTTTGGAGTGGGAAAAGAGTCCACGTATTTAATTTTTTGTGAGGTATAAAAATATTAGAAAGTTTGTGGGGTCATTTCTATTTATGAAAACACTAAAATTATAAGGGATGACCTAAAATAGTAAATTAACCACAATTTTCGGGGACGGATGGAGTATAACTTACTAAAATATAATTAATTCATAATTTATTATATTTTTTAGCTATAAATAAAGGGCAAATTTTTTTGAACTTGCACGTAGCTAGCCCACGTCATCCTATCCCGTCCTTGTGTATATATACACTGTTTTTTTTAGTTTCACAACACAAGCACATATGGCTTGAACCTCCAATCTTAAGGTTGGAAGGAAAGTGTCTTACCAATTGAATTACGCTTCGTTATCATATATACGACTTTTTTTAAAGAATGTGTGTGTGTATATATATATATATATGCGGTTAATATACATGATATCTACTTTTAAATTGTTTTTTCGTTTGTATAAATATTTATAAATCGTATGTAGTCATCTTCCAAAAATATTCACAAAAAATTAAATAAATAAAAATCGTATGCATGATGTCTACTTATAAGTCATATACATCGATCGTTACTAAAACTACAAAATTATTGAATTGATAGTTAAAAATTTAAAAAAAGGATTATGTTTTTTTTCTTTTGTACCTCAAAATTAATATTTTATTAATTTTTAAGTTGCTTTTCGAATTAAAAATTTAATATTTAATTAATTATCAATATTCATTTAAAGAACTCAAATCTTTGTTGAAGTGTAATTAGTAACTTGTTTGTTGGAATGCATATGCATGGAACATTTAAACGAAGATGAAGATGCAGATGATTTACACTTGGAAGTTTGAATGATTTATAATTATTTGTTGGAAGTTTGAATGTTTTCATAGAAAAATTACAAAATTAATTCTATTTAAAATTTATAAATTTTAAAATGCATAAACTTTAATAGGGATATTTTAGATAATAAACATTCTAATTTTTAAAAATTAAACAATTTTAACCCTATTGATCCGGATCAATTTAATCCGAATAGATTTATCATTTATTAAATAATATTTCCATTACTACCAAACTAAACCAAACCAAATCAAATCAAATCAATACAGTAATACTATTAATTAATTAATTTGTTTCAGAAATTTAGAGCGAGGTAGCATTTCCAATTCAACTCAACTGTTCTCTCTTAATTGCCAAAATTGGCCCGGCCACCCAGGTGCAAAGTATCAGGTCTTTAGCGGTGGGGGTGGGACCCGCATATGTCGACCGTTGGTACAAACCAAAAACGAGAAACAGCCAACCGCTACTTTACTTTCTAGCATAATGTGTATAATGTATTATATTATAAATAAGATTTGCAATGATATTACGTAAATTAAGCATTCCAAACAATTCATTTTTGATGGGCCATAGCTCATCGTGTTTGGTGGCTTTTCTTGTAATATAAGGATTCGCGCACTTTAATCACTTTTATTTTTTTCATCATCCGGAACTTTGACCAAATTTCTTTCTCTCTCTCTCCCCCTCAAATCTTTTCTATTGAACTTTATATAGTATGCTATCCACAACTTAATCTATTTAGAAATATCCTTTTCTTCTAACCTCTGCCTACACTGCATGCGGTGGACCATTTTTTCATTTGCCACTTCATATTCACATTAGGGGCTCGAGATAATTAATTTCTAATTTTTTACCTAATTAATTGTTGTATGTATTAAGAGATTGTTTATATATCAACTCGCTCCCCTTCGTCGGTTAATCAATACTCCCTCCGTTTTTTTAAGTGTCATATTGAGAAAAAAAAATTGTATCTTTTTAAGTGTCCTATTGCGGAATTTGAGATTAAAATAATGACAAAATTCTTATTTTACCCTCACAAAACTTATTGGAAAATGTAATTATTAGACTTTGAAAATAATAAATATGGGTATAAAAGAAATATCTCATGCTTCCTTGTTTTTTGTAATTTTTCTCAATAGAACACTTAAAAAAACGGAGGGAGTACACTGACAACTCCAATCGACATCCGATTTTTTTTTTCTCAACTTTTTTTTTTGGTTTCCCTTTCCCTTCTTCCATTTCTTCCTTTGCAATTCAAACTACCATACTGTTTACTTGTGGTCAAATTTTTACTTCGTCTTTAATGAATTCCTAGTTTCAAATCTCCAATTAAGTTAGATCATTAGAATAATATTGTAATTGTTGGAATTAACAACTTAAAATTCTATTGCAGTCTTTTTGTTGACTTAATTACGTACTCATATACTGCATAATCTTCATTTATATACCAATTTAGAATTAAATATAATCAACTAACATGCCTTCATGTTCTTAACAATCCATCCATCTTAGATCTCTAAAAAAACAAAATATATGCATAAACTGATTGATCTCGCCATCAAAATAATAATAATAAACGAAATTACTCGAATTGATTATGTACGAACTTTCACCATCAAAATCTATATGACAATTTACTGCCTAATTGCGTTCATTTCGTGTGGTAACTAAAGATTAGTCACAAAATATCATCTTAAAAAAAAATCTTCACTTTGAAAGAGTAAAATTCCTCATTCTTATACTTTCATTCTACTTATTGCAATTTTTCTACTTTCATTTTTATTAAAAAGGGTAATGGTTACTATTTTTTTATTTCTTTTCATGCAGCGCAATAGCCTGATTATAAAAGGAATTATTTCTAAAAAAGAAAAATAATAAAATAAACAAAAAAACAGGTTTCTATTTCTTGTATGCACATTAATTAAGACTCGAATTTTTTTTTTAATATCATTACAAATATTAAAATTACACACCCCACCTAGGGTTTTTTTGTGGTCAATAGTACTCGAACCTCTGACCTATTGGTCAACAGGCAACCACTTCACCACTAGGTCATCCCCACTGGGATAAGACTCGAATTTTAACATTAGTAAAGAGTACTCCCTCCATCCTCAAATAAGTGTCTCGAGCTGCCAAAATGTGTATATCAAGTTAGTGGGTAAAATGACTCATTCGATCCCTAATTATTGCATAGAAAACCGAAAAGTAAACCTTTAGCCTTGAGTTAAAGGGTAAATATGACAATTTGACATAGTTTTTGCATAAAAATGTATAATAGAACACTTATTTTGGGAACAAAATTTTTGACGACTCGAAACACTTATTTGGGGACGGATGGAGTACAATTTCTTATTCAAATAACAATATGAGGATCTCATTTAAAAAAATTATAGACATGACCTAACTATGCATTACTTCTAAAAACTAATCACATACTCCCTCCGTCCCATTTATATAGGCTTATTTTCCTTTTTCGGATGTCCCAAATATATAGGCTTGTTTCCATAAAAAGTAATGTTATTTAGCTCATTTACTAATATATCCCTATTTAATTCTTTGATTAGCTCATAAAAAATATATAGTCAAATAATAAATAGGGGCATATTAAAAAATTTACTATATAATTTACTTTTCCAATAAATTTTCTTAATCCATATGAAAATTTCAATCCGCCTATATAAATGGGACGGAGGGAGTATTATAAAGAAATAAATTAATAAATAAATGAGCACGTATTAATATGGCACGACTCACGAAATCCAAACGGTGGAGAACCCGTACGTGTCTTTTTTCTTAGGTGGAAATTCAGAATGGTAATTAATTGGTTACTACGTAAATTAACGATGAATGCACCGAAAATGTTGAAATTCTACAGAATTTAATTTGGGAATTCAACAAAAATATCGTAAAATTAGTTTCCTTTTATATTTAATATTTTCGGATGTCAATTCATAATAACATACGAAGCATGTGTATGCTAATTGGTTAAATACTGAAATTTCGTCAAAAAATGGACCAAATTAGCATTAATGATGAATGCACCGAAAACATTGAATTTAATTTGGATATTCAACAGAAGTATCGGAAAATTAGTTTCCTTTCATTAAATATTTTCGGATGTCAATTCACAATAACATACTCCCTTCCTTCATCCACAAAAATTGTTTCCTTCTTTCCTTTTAATTAGTTCACAAAAATTGTTCTTTTTCCATTTTTGTACATTAACCCACCACAAAATATATCTTTTACTTCACTCACAACACTACACTACGCAAAATATTTATTTTCTTCCACTCACAACCCAATACACCTAACTTTTATTAATTCTCGTACCCACTATTCCGAAGAATAATTATTGTGGATAGAGGGAATACGAATCATCTGTATGCTTATTGGTTAAAAACTGAAATTTTGTCAAAAAAAGGACGAAATTAGCAATAAAAAAAAATAATCTTGTAATGTAATCACAAAGTTGGATTTGAACTGAAAAGTAAAAGTTCATCTTCTTCCCTTTGGCCGATCCAAAGGCCAGGCAATCCCGCGATCGTCAGGTCAAATTTTTTTGTAACTATATTCAGGTTAAATTTTGTATTTTTATTTTTATTTTTATATACTCCTTCCGTTTATAAAATAAATTTTCATTGTGCGCTGGATACGAAAATTAAGAAAGTTGATGAAGTTATTGTGAGTGGAATAAAAGTACAAATTGAAGGGTAATGTTAATAATACTTTTTACTTTGCTAGGTGGTTCTATCAATAGCAAAAATAGGTAAATATAGGAAAATATGAAGGCTATCCTTATACATAAAGTAGAGTAGGGTTTTTTTTAAGAGTGATGCTATTCGGATATAAATGTTCGGACATAATCCAGCCCGTTTAAAAAAATGGAGCGGTTCGACCCGTTTTACTTGTTTATTTAATTTTGTAATTAAAAGAAAATATGCAGAGTTACCATTTTACCCTTTACCTATTTTGGCTCCAAATTTATATATTTTTACTCCAAATTAACATGAGATTAATCATAATTTTTTATTCGAATTTTTCTTTCTTTCTTTCTTTTTGTCAGACCCCAATAAACAGCTCAGAGGTGGGTTTACAAAGTGGGTAAAATGGAATTCTTGCAAGAGTTAAAAGACTAGACAATATTAAATTGTAGCAATTTTGCTATAACTTATTGTAGCCTAATTTATCTATTTTTTAGTAATGGTCAGCCTATTTCCCTAAAAAAAAAGAAGTAATGGCCAGCCTATTTTGGGCACCTCGTGGGTTTAATTATAATTATAAAATTAATTAATCTCGTGTCAATTTGAAGCCAAAACATATAAATTTGGAGCTAAACTAGGTAAAGGGTAAAATGGTAACTCTGCATATTTTCTTTTAATTACAAAATTAAATAAATAAGTAAAAAGGATCAAACCGCTCCATTTTCCTAAATGGACTAAATTATGTCCGGACATTTACGTCCGAAAAGTATTATTATTTTTTTAATGGGTAAATAATTGTAATTTCGTCCTTCTAAATTTGTGCCTAAATACATAATTGTAATCTGGTCTGGTCCCTAGCTTGTGAAACTAAAATGAGGAAGACATTCCCCTTTACATATTACGTGAGTCTGGGCTCAGCTCAGGGCATAAGTGATGAATAAAAAACTGAATCTTTATTGGTGATTTGATTTCGGAGCATCTGAAGACTGACGCTGGAAATTCGCTCTACTATGGGGATATATGAATAGCATGCTTTTAAATTCACTCTATTTATAATTAATTTATATTTTTATAAAGGAAGAAAAGAAAAGCGTGATTAAAAGAAAGAGGAGGAAACAGCGTGGGCTTTAGGTTTTCGGATTTTTGTTAAGATGATGATGAATCACTAGAAAAGAGGGCGTTAATAATATGCATTGTTGTGTTGCGCTATGCAGAGAGTGTGGGAGCTGCCAAGTCTCGACTCTTTTTCTTAGAGAGAGAGAGAGAGTGTGTGTGTGTGAAAAAGAGTGCGTGGGGTGTTGTACCCTGATTTGATTTATTTTTTCTTTCCTTGGCCCCCTCCTCCTTAGTCCTTATATAGCCGCCATTGCCTCCTCCCTCACACCCCAAATCTCTCTCACTCTTTCTCTTTCTCTTTCATTCAATCCAAAACTCCAGAGTGAGTAGATAAGCTCCTTGCTCTCTCGTCTGTGTGTGTTGGTCTTATTTAGTGGTCGGAGGAGAAATGAAGTACGTGTTGGTCACCGGCGGAGTGGTTAGCGGCCTCGGCAAAGGCGTCACCGCCAGCAGCATCGGTCTCATCCTCAAGGCCTGCGGACTTCGCGTCACTTCCATTAAAATTGGTTCTTTCTTCTTTCCTTTCCTTTTTTATTTTTTTCCCTCATTTTCTCTCACATCACTCGCTGTTTCTTCATAGTCATCACTGCAATGGCACACACCCAACAATCCATATGCACCCAATGTTTTGTTTTCGCTCGGTTTTCTTTCACCTTTTCGACTTTCTGGCTTTCATTTCTCACACAGAGCTTATTACCAGATTCTAATCGAACGATATGTCCCTCCTTTTCTTCTCTCTCTGTTTTTTTTTTTAAACCAAAAGAAGCATTTCATTCATATATGTATGTTTTTAATTTTTCGTTTAGAGGATAGGATAAATGCATGCTCCTACAACCTACAACCTTTTGCCACAGTTTTTCCTTTTTCTCAATTTCTTTTTTCTCCATGATTTGGTCACTTACAATTTACAAGCCTAGGTTATATCAACTTTCCTTGACTTGTACTATGCTGTTTACTCCTTTCCCCCTCCCCTGCTCAGATCCTTATCTGAATAGCGATGCTGGGACCATGTCTCCTTTCGAACACGGCGAAGTCTTTGTTCTAGACGACGGCGGCGAGGTTAGGAATCTGTTTACAACACACTCTTCACATCTTAATAAACTTCGATTATTACGTTCTCTCACTCATATAATCTTTCATCCTCGGAATATTGAACACATATTTTTTTTTTCTTACTCTTTCTTTGGTGCTTTTCGTTGGGTTGTTAAGGTAATTTGATGCTTTCCAGTTGAATATTCTAAAGTAAAAATTAAGACTGCCATCTAGTAAAAGATTGCAGGTACTGTTTGTGGGTGGAAGATAGCAAGGAATCTTTATGTCTATTGTGTGTGAAACTTTTTTCTTTTATTGGGAAGGAGGTAGTTTTCTCTCGAAAATGACTTCAGCTTATTTTTGAAGGTGGACCTGGACCTTGGAAATTATGAGCGCTTTCTGGATTTAAAATTGACACGAGACAATAATATAACTACCGGAAAAATTTACCAGGCAAGTATTCTGATTTTTTCGGATACACTTATTGTAGTTTTCGTAAGCTTTTCAAGCTTGTTATCAACTTGGTCAAACAATTTACTCTGTAAATTATTCTGGATTTCAGTCTGTTATTGACAAGGAGAGAAGGGGAGACTATCTGGGACAAACAGTTCAGGTGTGTCATTCTGTCTCATCCAGCATCTTTGTTGTGCCAATCTTGGGAGTGCCCATTTTAACATTCAAGATCCCTTTTTTCAGGTTGTGCCTCATATAACCGATGCCATTCAAGATTGGATTGAGCGAGCTGCTGCTATACCAGTGGATGGCAAAGATGGCCCGGCTGATGTTTGTGTCATAGAATTGGGTGGCACCATTGGTAACATAGCTTCTCATTTCAAATTGGATTCATGGCTAGTTATTTCACCAAATTTGGATGTTCTTAACAAAAGTTCTTGCTGCAGGGGATATTGAATCGATGCCCTTTATTGAGGCTCTTGGACAATTTTCTTATCGTGTAGGTAAGAAATAAGATTATGTTTTGAGTGTTCTCCTCGTGAAGTATATAAGCTGCACAAAATAATCAATGCTATCTTCTCCTCATATAAGGCTTGATATAGAGTAGTCTCTCTGTAGTCTGTATTACTGATTGACCCTAAAACGCTGCCAGGTAGTGGAAATTTTTGCTTGATACATGTCAGCTTGGTGCCTGTTCTAAATGTCGTCGGTGAGCAGGTAGGATATGTCGGGATTTTATTGTAGTGTATTTTCCATCAGTATATTTCTTTGTATAACATGAGTAATCATTGGTTCTAACATGAGCAGAAAACAAAGCCAACTCAACACAGTGTTAGAGGACTGAGAAGCTTGGGTCTAACTCCAGATATTCTAGCATGTCGCAGCACAATGGTTTTCTATCCCTCTCTTCCAATATCCTCCCTCCCAGAGGAGGGAAAATTACTCTACCTTTGCTGATATCTTCCGCTAAAAATGTTCTTTGTTCTGTAGGAACTTGATGAAACTGTCAAGGAGAAGCTCTCTCGTTTTTGCCATGTTCAGGTAACATGTTTAGGAAAACATTGGAATATTCTGTTCTTACAACTTATATGCAGTTCGAATATTAAAATTACTTTCAATACCTTTCCTCCTCTCCAGATTGAGAACATCGTCACCCTCTATGATGTTTCCAACATCTGGCGTGTACCTTTGCTTTTGAGAGTATGTACTATTGCACCTTTACATGAATGTTCTGCTTTTCATTCATTGTCTATTAATGTATGTTCTGTTATCTTTCCATTTAGGATCAGAAGGCTCATGAGGCAATTCTGAAAGTCTTGAACCTTGATGGGTTTGTCTAGCAACCATAATACTTTTCATTTCTCCATTTAGGAAATTTTGCTGCAAGGAGTTTTTCCATGTTCTCTCCTCCGTTTGGTCTTAATTCTTTGTATACTGTGTGCAGCGAGACTAGGGTGCCAGCTCTTCGGGAATGGACATCCAGGGCAGATCTATGTGATATGTTGACTGATCCTGTAGGTTCTTGTCATTATCCGATCATGGAATTTTAAGTGATCTAGTGACCTTGAAGTTTTTGAATATCATAGCTTTATTTTGCAGGTCAGAATTGCTATGGTTGGAAAGTACACTGGACTTGCAGATTCTTATCTTTCTGTGCTGAAGGTAAAATCATTCATTTTTCTATTTCTGGTGTTTACGCCAAGTGAAATGTGCTTTCAAGATTGCAGAATCACTACTACACAGTATCATTTGTTTGATGAAAATGTATATTGTTCTCAGAAAATGTAGTCTACTTACCTTGGAAACATCAGACATGTTATTACAAGTATGTATTTAATTCATCAGAATTTTCAGAGAATAGTAATTGATCCTGGAGGATTTGAAGGCGTCTTATGAGTGTGGTACTTGATCTTTGATATATACTTGGGATAATTTGGAGATATACACAAATTAGTATTCCATCTTTCCTACCACATCTCTAATCACCATTAGAATGGACAACTAACTAGAAACAGAAAAGAATGATTTTTGCCAAATCCAGTGGTGGCTCGAGTGTATGAGCGCATATTTTCTAATAGCTGCTCCATAATTATCATCTCATCAGTGGATCTTTGTAATCTTTTGGTTTAAAACTTAAAAATGAGTGGTCTACGATGTTAGAGAATTGTATCTTAATTAGTTTAGTGCCTTCCATGCCTGCTGAAAAATCTCATGAGATGAAGCAAAGCCTCTTGCATCATGTGTAATGAATTTTCTTTAATTTTTAGGTTAATTTCACATGATGATTTCTGTTAGTGAAATAGCAATTTGGTAGTACTTACACTGGCAACTGTTTGCAGGCTCTTTTGCATGCTTCTGTTGCATGCCACAGGAAACTATGCATAGATTGGGTCCCGGCTTGTGATCTTGAAGATGCAACTCTAGAAGAGGTTAAGTTTGTTTCTTCCTTTATTTATTAATTCTTTAATCTCTTGCTTTATGATCTCACAGCTTTGCTATGTCCACTTGCAGAATTCAGATTCTTACAAAAAAGCTTGGAAACTGTTAAAGGTCCGTATAGTTTATACTTGATAATTGTATCTATTATTCAATTTATGCTAATAGGGCAAGTTGCATGTTGTTACTTGTACTTTGTCATAAGCCCATCACCAAATTTATTGTCTTATAGGGGGCAGATGCCATTCTAGTTCCTGGAGGTTTTGGAGACAGAGGAGTGGAGGGTAAAATTCTGGCCGCCAAATATGCCCGTGAAAACAGGGTCCCATATCTCGGGATATGTCTAGGAATGCAAACTGCTGTCATTGAGTTTGCACGATCTGTTCTAGGGCTGAAGAATGCAAACAGCACAGAATTTGATACAAACACTAAGAACCCTTGTGTTATTTTCATGCCAGAGGTTATGGTTTACTCACTATTGTATTGGAAATTGCTCGATTCATCATAGCTGATTGATTTCATCCCTTTATCTAATCTTATGATGGTGTCATATAACAGGGCTCAAAGACACACATGGGAGGTACTATGCGTCTTGGATCAAGGAGGACATACTTTCAGGGTACCTCTAGTAAATCCGTGAGACTGTAAGTTTTCATATCTTTGCTCAGTCCTCACCAGTTGTATAAGAAAATTAAATAGAAAAAGGGTTTTGATACACTTTTGGATGGTATGTTGGAGTTTTCTTTAAGAAATGGTGAAAAACTTTCAAAACATTGGAACATGTGATATAAATCTTGGTTACTCAGGATATTCCCTCTACAATTCCTGCATATATAATTGGTGCTAATACTTTTTTACAGGTACGGGAATCTGAACGGGAGCGAGAGTTTTATTGATGAGAGACATCGACATAGATATGAGGTGCATTAGAACCAGCATTTGTGTTTTATGCAACTTTTTTTACATTTAAATAGGTCACACTCCTTAAATGTATCCATCTTTATGATGTACTTATTGAGTTTAATGTTAATAATTTAAACTTAACCTTGTGTAGGTAAATCCTGATATGGTGCAGCAACTGGAAGATGCTGGCCTCTCATTTACTGGAAAGGATGAAAGTGGTTGTCGGATGGAGGTAGTTCTTTCATCATACTATGAGCTGTGAACTCTTAAATGCTGCTTTCTTTTGGGTGTCAAAATATAATTATTAACTTTATACTGCAGATTGTTGAGCTGCCTAACCATCCATACTTTGTCGGCGTTCAATTTCACCCGGAGTATAAATCAAGACCAGGAAAGCCCTCCCCCTTGTTTTCAGGTACTTTGTGCGGCGTTGGCAACATATCTGTCATCCTATGAAAAATCTGCTACCCTGTTGAGTGGTATTTTGATTTAAAAGTTTCATTTGATATCTCCATCCACAAGATCAATCTTCAGTGATGTGCTACTTGCAGACGAGACACTACTTTTTTTAGCTTTGCATCTTGTAACTAAAATTGCTGCAGTATTCGTAATTTTTCCTTTTTTTGGTGAGGATATGATGAGAGAAAATTAGCTGAAGGATTTGAATGACAACAGGACTCGTTGGAGCAGCTTGCGGTCAACTGGATGGTCTTCTGAAGAAAAGTTCAGCAAGAAGACCAAGGATGAGCAACGGTTCGTCACCAATAAAGGCACATTTCTATGAGAATGCAACTACGCTAGCTAATGGGGCTTTAGATGGCATTTACTGCAATGGGAATGGTTTACATGTTTGAACGCATTGCAAATTTTGGATTGCGACATATTGATAGGCTCAGTCGGGCAAATTTGAGTTGATGAGCATTTTGTTCCAGCATTTATTTCTTAAGCGATACTAGTAAGTAGTACTATAGGATTTATAGTTTTTGTTGATGGATTGGTCCATGGTGTGCAGTCAAATTCCGGTCTTTTAAACGGAATGCCGTAGTTGCAGCAGCACGTACGTGTTACTCCCGGTCTCGTCCCGTAACTAATTATCGCCTTATCGGTTGTAGATGTATGTACCTACCTGCCTGTAGAACTTGTATGCGACGACTATATTTCTACCTGCCTGTAGAACTTGTATGCGACGACTATATTTCTCATGCTATTGCTATTGGCTTAGGGTTTGCTGTCAATTGTATGCTTTTGCTTATGGTTTATTACTTATTTCAAATGATTCTTGATTGATTGTTTGGGATGAGAGAACCCAACTAGTATATTAGCTTTGAGTTGTGGTTATGATGATTGTAACCCCAAATGGTTTGGTAGAGAAATTGAAAGGGGATGATGACGCCATGTTTTATTTTGGAAGATTTTCTGGATAGCTAAGCTAAATATGGAGATAATCATGTCTTCTTATCATTTGGTACATGGTTAAATTGCCTCTAAATTCCTGAACTTTTCACAAATTCTGATTTTGCTCCCCATAAAAACATTCTGCGTGACAATTCCCAAACTTTATATTGTCTGATTTTGCATCCAAGGTTGGTTTTTTCCAAATTATATGCTGACTTGGCAGTCGGAAATTCTACGTGTCTTAGTCGGCCAACGAGTAAATAATTATCCAAACAACAAATTGCCGATAAATTCCTGAACTTTTGTGAGATTCTGTTTTTTGCTCTCCAAAAAAATTAATTTGTGCAACAAATTCCAAACTTTTTAATTTGTTTAATTTTGCATCCAAGGTCGGTTTCCCACAAATTGTTTGAAGGATGACACATGAACCGAAGTTCTATTTTGCATGTCAATTTTGCTTTTGGCTTAGTGATGTGAACATAAATTATATGCTTGTATGCACCTTGCAATATAGTCCCTCCGTCCCAATAACAAGGTTTCATTTCTTTTGGGCACGGTTATTAAGAAACAAGAGTAAAAAGATAAAAAGTGGTAGGTCCCAAGTATTTTGAAGAGTTAATTATTTTCATTTTTGGAATGAGACCTTGTATTGGAACAAACGAAAAAGGAAAGAGAGACATTGCTATTGGGACAGATAGAGTATTTTATAACGAATGAAAGTGATGAAAGTTTATTTTGATACTTTTTACAGTCTTTTGCATCTTATACTCATACTTTTTTGCAATTTTTTGCATTCTTTTGCAGCCTCTAATTTGTGTCATCAATTTGGGGGAAATCGATCTTGGATGTAAAATCAGACAAATTAAAAAGTTTGAAAACTTGTTGCACAAATTAATTTTTTTTAACAAAAATAGAATTTCACAAAAGTTCAGGAATTTATAGGCAATTCGTTATTTGGATAATTATTTACTCGTTGGCCGACTAGGAAACATAAGATTTCCGACTGCCAAGCCAACATACAATTTGGGAAAACCGACTTTGGATGCAAAATCAGACAAAATATAAAGTTTGAGAATTGTCACGCATAATTTTTTTGTAGGAAGCAAAACCAAAATTTGTGAAAAATTCAAAAATTTACAGGCAATTTACCCTTTAATGCATGGGGATAAACCAATCGGAAAACAGATTCCTCTTGTCATGTCTTGAATTCATTCCTCTTTGAGCTACACAGAAATAGATGATACATCAACATATAGAACCTAAATAACACAGACGCGAAAAGAAACAAACTCTGGTCTACAAGAACATGAAAAACTCAGATCAGATCCACTCCTTGGGGTTGATACAAGCATCCAAAAGCTTCCATTCCTCGCTACCTTCTTCTGGTTGCTGCAAGGCAACCACAATTTCTCACTCGTAATATAATTCATAACCACCGAAATGAAAATTAGCAGGATAAGTTGCTAAAGAGCTTCTTACATGGTCATATTCCCAACGTGCAGTCAACGGAAGTGACACGAGTATACTTTCAATCCTCCCACCAGTCTTGAGCCCAAATGTAGTTCCCCGATCATAGACCTTCACATGTAAACAACTATAAATTACAACACGTTTCGGCTTATCACCTTCTTCAAACATTCGGCACCAAACTTACCAAGTTAAACTCTACATAGCGCCCTCGGCGTAGCTGCTGCCACGCCTTGTGTCTCTCTGTAAATTCCATGTCCTTCCTCTTCTCTATGATGGGCATATATGCTGGGATCACAGAATTTGCACACTCTACAATCATTCAAAAAGAACCAAGTCTTACAAGTAGTTCCCTGATTGGTAAACAATATCTCACAACCCTTACCACCTCAACATGGCAACGTCAGTCTATTATTATAGATCTTACATCAAAGAAATAAAACTTCAACAAGGATCATCTTTCTGCTAAATTACCAGTAGCAAAGGCGAGAAGCATATCTTGATCATATGCATTCAAATCATCAAAAAATATACCCCCAAGACCACGTCTCTCACCACGATGCTGCATAAAACATAACATCGATGAAAAAAGAAAAGAGTTCAGGCATCAAAACTAAACTGAACAAACATTGAAATATAGTTCTCCATACATAATATCCACTAGTTGTTGCTACTATAGTGAATCAACCACACGAGTTCTACTTATCCATATACTAATTTCAAACTTGATTATAATGTTAATTTTACAGATTATGAACACTCAATAAATTTCAAAATTTGAAAATCTAAAAAGATCCCTAATTTTTCAAAGAGAATATAAACCTAGAAGCATTTAGGACTAAGTGAATACTATCACAGTTGTATGAAGCTAACCATATGCACCGACAACTAAATTGAGAGGGGAAATCCGATCATCCATGTGATGAAAGCTCTAATTTATCCATTTTATAGCTGACTAATGTGTGATAGACATATTTATTATTAAAGTTATTTTCAGCTTCATAATTTTTATACTACTAGTATATATGAACAGACAAAATTAGATGCACAAGAATACCATCCACTTGTATCTAAATAGCAGTTTAAAGAGGCCAAACCTTAATGTAGAAATAATCATCACACCATTTCTTGAATTGAGGATAGAAATCACTACTGAACTTGTCACATGTAGCCTTCTGGACCTACAATATGCACATAAGATTGACCAATGAACATATTTGACCAGTTAAACAAGTTGTTTTGTGGCCCTTTTCCCAAACAACAACGGGAACAAAAGCCAAAATGCCAGGCGTACAATTACAAAAAGTTACAGCATCAGAAATTTAGAAATGGTATCTGCTTTAAGTTCTCATGAGTGTTGTACTATAAATTTCGCAATGTAACTAGTTTAATCTATGCCACAAAATTCAGATGGTCCAATTAGAAAGTTGTACAGTTTTGATATTCACGACGAGCATATAGTTTGATCAAGTGTTCATACCTGATGAAAATGCTTCACATCCTCCTCAAAGATGTATGCAGGAGTCAAATCAGTTCCCCCACCAAACCACCATTGCTTTGGTGCTCCTGGAGCATCTGTCCATCTCATCATTGAGCAACAGTTTGTTAGAATACTTTGCATATTTATGACGTATCTAAGAGAAAATAAAAAGGGTTCACACATTTACTAATCTAGAATCTCTTGAAAGTAAGCTAAAGCCTTATGAATGAGCCACATTAATACAGCAGCTACCCTTGATCTATTAACAGTAGAACCCCCAATGTCTTCAAAATGGAGATCCTCTCAGTCCATCTAGAGACTACACCGCCCTTTTATCATCTATTATGTTGCAATTTTCTGTTTGGCAGCAAACCAGAATAATAGTTACTGATATCTTATGATTTTTGCCTTACCTCCACTACTCCTTTCTCCATTCATCAATCCTCCAGCTTGCAGCATATAATTTAACTTCGGCTCATAGCACTTTAATTAACAGGATTGACAGCTTCTAAGAGGATAATAAGTTCAAGAGAAAAAGTCAAGCTCAATTTTTCTTCACTGACATCACACGTTAGCTTTCAGTTGAAAGTGTTACGAATCCACATGAAGGAGAAGTTAAGCATTTTGCTGTAATGCACAATGCATCTTCTTCGTCATGTATTAGCTACTACATTTGCTTAGCATAGACATCAAAAAGCATGAAGCTTTCGTTGTAAGTATTCACCAAAATCAACTTGCTAACATCACTATAAGATAATCACATATGGGATACATACTTGGAACTATAAAATGTACCTTTTGGAGAATCGGTCTCAAAATAGCGGTAATTAAAGTGCAAAGTTGGAGCAAAAGGATTCTTTGGATGAAGAACCTAGAGAAGAAGAAATGAGACAGCCCCATTAAGCACACTTGCAAAGATGAAGGAGCCAAATCACAAAATATTTTATCAAGAAATGAATGCGCAGGCAACATGAATATCGAAGTATTGATTAATCCGTTTAGCTAGCAGCGGAGAAGGAAGTGATATATAAAGAGAAAGGGGGAAATTACGGAGCTGATTCCAGCAGCGAAAAAGGGAACAGGGCCGGGCTTAACGTCTCCATTTTGAGAGGGTTTGGCCGCTCTATAAGCGTCGGGAGGCATAACTCCATAAACAACAGAGACATTGACTCCGGCCTTTTCCCAAACAGCACCGTCCTGCAAAACTCTACTGATTCCGCCGCCGCCTCCGGGCCTGGACCACACATCTTCCTTGAACTTACCGCCACCGTCGGCGGCCTCAATGGCAGAGCACACGCTGTCCTGTGCGTCTCTGATCATTTTCTCGAACCTTGCTCGAACGGAGTTGGATGAATTGGAAGAATTATCGTCGATTTCTCGAAGGAAAGTGGCAGGCCTTTCGGCGGCAGGGATTTCCTTCTCGATCATTGGGGATTGGGAAGAAGACGAAGACGAAGCTGAAACTTGGATTCGAAATTCTGGCCTCCTAGAAGTGGGTGGTAGTCTTGAGACATTAAGGGGAAAACTCAAAGTGCGGAGTGCGGCGGAACGGTAGAAAGGAAGTACGGCGGGGTAAGAAGAAGGATATGGCGCAGAAAGTGCAGGCGCTAGCATTGCCGGTGATGTGGATGAAGATGGAATTTGATGTTGATAAGATTTGCAGATACTCCGTCGGATGGGGATTGTTTTATGCCTATGCTTATTTGACTCCAAAGACACTCACTAGTCACTAACTCCTGGTATTTGACTCTTATTTATTTATTGATTTCTAAATGCAGTTCAATAATGATAATTTATTTTCAAATAATATACTACTAGTATATTATTTCTATTTCAAAACAAATACAGTAATATAATTATTAGTATATCATAATTTTGGTTATTTACCATGGGCGGGGCTGGGATTGGATGGGCTAATTAAGGCCACTAGTTTATGAGTGTGAAGCGCAGTGCGTGCGAGCGACGATGAAAATGGTGTCCGGCGTGTTCCAGGCGGCACCGGTGGTGGTGTCGTCATTGTTGTACCACCACCCTCGCCCCTCCCCGCTCTGGTCTTCGAAAATTAGAAATGGCCGTAGTATCTCAGGTGCAGTTTTCTTGGTTAACACTAATATACAAGACTCCGCCTCCACCTCCACCTCCGCCGCCCAACAACAACAGCAACAGCAACAGCAAAGGGGTGACCTAGATCCCCAGGACCTTCAATATGTTTCCCAAATTAAGACAGTTACTTCTTCTTCTTCTTCTTATGAAATTTCCCAATTTCTTCTTCATATCATGCTTGCTTTTTGTTCTTCATATCATGCTTGTTATTACTATTAATCGATCAACTCCTTCAACTTAGGTTTTGGAGCTTCTCAAGAAAAACAGAGATATGCTCTTCAATGAGGTGTGCGTCCCCCTCCCTCTCCTTCTCTTTCTCGTACTTGGCATTCGCTGCAGCCGACCGCTATCTTAATTTTGCAGGTGAAATTGACTGTACTGATTGAAGATCCCAGAGACGTTGAGCGCAGGCGTCTTCTTGGCATTGATGATGAGAACGCGCCTACACGTGACGATCTTGCTGATGCTTTAGTACAAGTAAACTCTCTCTCTCTCTCTCGCTCTCTCGGACGATCTTCACCAAAGGCCTCCCTGTTTGGTTTGGTTTGGTGTTGCATTATCAACCAACTTCTTCTAACCAAATAAAAGGTCATCCTGACTTCCTAAGTGCTGCTTTCTTTGCCTATTTCTAAGCACTCGATCTAGTTAGTAATTTCAAGCTCTCTTGCTCAATAAAAGGATTTAGTTTTGCAGGAATATGGTGAAGTTTGAAATGTAACATTTTATAAACAACACAGTATAGTATTTTTTAGGGTTGCTTTGCTGGTTCTCTAGAAAGATTAATGTATATCATTTGATTTGATGCCTTGTCTTAATTTCATTGAACTAATGCGTTTCCGTGGTTGGGTTGGGTATAAAGATCACTTTCAAAATTTCTGTTAAAAATGAGTACTGTTTTATAGAATAGTAGGGTACATTTGGCTGGTTACCTCTAGAACTTTTGAAGTTCATGCACTCTACTTCATCTTTTATATAACTGAAAGTTAACTCCATTGCAAGCCTGTCCAACCGATTTTTCGTAATTGTATTTTATTTTAACATGGATGGACATGGACGTTTTCTTTAGGTGAATGAAGGAAAAATCCCTGAAAATCGTCTTGCTTTGCAAATGTTAGCTGAGGAAATGCTTCAGTGGCCTAATTTAGAGGTATTTTGCAACATTACGGCTTGCTCTAAAACACAACTCCTCTTTAATTATTCGCCTAATTTAGAGGTAACCTGCAATATTGCTTCTCATTTTTGAAATACAACTCCTTATTTATATTTATTTTGTTAGCTGAAATTCATTTATACAGAAAATTGCTTCAGCTGCTATTAGTCTCTCTAATAGGGAAGAGAATCATGACAGACTAAATGAAGTTAGATTCTTGAGTGCTCTTTTTTGCCTGTTACAGTTAAAACGAATATGTATATACTGAATATATTAACAATATGCTTAAGCACTCGGGCATACTTGAGGGGATGCTATTTTATGATTAGTGATGTTTCTGGAAGAAGGCTACAAAATTTTGTATATATGGGTGGTGAACATGAACCTAGCAAGCATTTTCTCATTTCTTGGGCTAAAGATGTATCCTAGCCCTGGAGATAGTTCCAGATTTAATTAGCCCCTGATTATGAGTTAATATGGTTGATCAATGATGACTATAGGGAAGAAAAACGAAATGAATTGATATGGGTGAGTTAATTTGGACAGTGTAAGTGATTTAGAAGCGGGCAACTTATGCTTCTCTTTCCCAAAATTTTGATAGGTTGAAGTGCAAAAGAAGAAAAAACCTGGCAAATCCCTGTATGCAAAATTTACGGACACGGGTATCAATCCGCTAGAGGCTGCCAAGAGGCTGAACATTGATTGGGATTCAGCTGCTGAGATTGAGGGTGCTGAGATTGATGATGTGGAAGTGCCCCCTGCTGTGGTTGGTTTTTTTGTTCCTCTACATACTGAAACTTCAGTTTATTTTTCCCCATCAAGCTTTATACTAATATACAAATTTCCCACTCCTTCAAACATCTAATATCTGTACTCATGCATTACATGTTTTACATTTCAAACATGTCTCTAACTGAAATTCATTAAAAAACTTTTGGTGTTCATTCTGGTGCTGGCTGAACAATTATATTTTATCCACAAAGTGCAGTGCTGATTCTGTTTGGTTGACCTATCATTTTACATCCTTGACATTGAATATATTCGTCAATTTTTGCTTCCATCCTGAAATTTTGTTAGTTTCAGTGGTGGAGAAATTGGATAATGTTTAAGTTTAATCCAAAAATTTCTTGAAAGTCGTGTAGTCCAAATAATTCTCGTGTTGTGATGAAACGAGAGAATTACATGTCTAGACATTCATGAAAGAGAAAATGCATTGTGGAAAAATATATTTGTAGATTCTTTCTACGCCATTTTACAATTTTTATTATGCTTTTTAATTTCTTAATCGTACTCATTTTGTTGGGTGAAAGTGATGAAGAGAGGGGAAAGAAGATAAATGGAATATGTAGTATAGACGAAATTGCTCTTAAAGCAAAAGAAGCCATTGCGATTTCTTTATTACTTGCAGGTTTATAAAACTTGCAGCCTCTGAGAATTTCATTAGCAATATGTAGATATGTTTGGCGTGTGAAATTACTCAAAATTTTCATGTAGATGACTGCTGGCCCCTGTTAATTACAGAATCTTCAGCAAAATGTATGAAATTATGCAACTGTTTTTTATTTCTACTCTATATAAACTGATTACCAACTTGTATTGCAGGGATATGGAGCTCTTTACTTGATCACAGCATTTCCAGTCATTATTGGTATCTCTGTTGTGCTGATTCTGTTTTATAATTCTCTCCAGTAAATACCAGTAATAGTAGTTGACAATGCATCTCAAAATGTTAATTAATCGTGTACATTATAGTTTTCTATACTGGCAGATGAATGAAAATCTAGATATTCAGTATTGGATATGTTTCAGTTATACTTTTATCCTGATGGAGAATTGGTACTTGATGAACTTTGCTGAGTTGCCACCTTGTCGGCTACATGTAATCTATATTTATATAAAAAGAGTTTTATTTTATAAAATTTGATTTACCTATTATGCTCTTATTATATATTTTATTTAAAGGTATAATAAGATATTTAATATTTATAATAAATATAATAAATTCATAGGAAATTAATTAAAGTTCTTTTTTTAATGAGTTTGCCTAAGATTATATATTCTATAGAAGGTAAATCTATTAATATAATAAAGTACTCCCTTCGTCCTAATAGTAAGGTCTCACTTGCTTTGGGTACGATTATTAAGAAAAAGAGTAAAAGGAGAAAAAGTGGTAGGTCCTACAGCTTTTGAAGAGTTAATTATTTTCATTTTGGAATGAGACCTTGTTATTGGGACAGACAAAAAAGGAAAGAGAGACCTTGCTATTGGGACGGAGGGAGTATAATTAGACGTGCCCACGGTTCAAGGCCCGCCGTTCCGGGCCTTGAACCGTAACCGGCCCGTCTACACTATTCCCGATTCCGGGACTGGCCAAAAAACCGGCGGTTCCAGTTCCGGTTAAAACTGCCGGTTCACGGTTTGACCTGCCGGTTTTTTTGAGTTTTTTTTTTTTTTTAATATACTAATATAAATGTATTATTTTGACTACAAAAAAGAACATTACGTAAATGAAGTACAAAATGAGCATTAAAACAAATGAAGAAAATTAACTCATTTTTATTAATCTATACCTATTATAAAAGAGCATTATTTACAAAATTTGATTGGCCTATTATACTCTTATATAGTATTTTATTATTAATATCAATTATCATATGATTATTAATTTTATGTTTGACATATATATATATATTATTAATTAAAATCTATCAATATTACGTACATTGCACGTACCACTATACTATTACTTAAAATTAACATTACATAATTTATAATTAAATTAGCAATTAGTATAAGTTTCAATGAATGCTTGAAAATAATGGAAATTTTAGTAAAGGCAAGAAGATAAAGTGTAGAGAAATTGTGTGGAATAAATAAATTCTCAAAGGGATATATATTTATAGATATACATATGAGGTAATTAAATAAAATAAAAATAATATTTTAAGCCGAAAACCGCCTGTTAATCATATAAACTGCCGGCCGGTTTTATAGGCCCGCCGGTTAACCACCGGTTCCGATTACCAATTTGCTTGAACCGTAACCGGCCCTTCTACCGCCGATTCCGGTTACGGTTCGGAACCGTTGACCACGGTTCCGGTTAAAAAACCGTTGACCGGTGGTTCGAGCCGATTCCGAACCGCCGGTTCGTGAAAAATGGGCAGGTCTAAGTATAATTGAACTAAATTGTTCTCTTAAAAATTGAATTAAATTGTTAGAATTTACATATATATATTTCTAATAATTATTTCAATAATGTACGTACCACTAATTTTTTACCTCCATGAATTAATAGTGAGAGAGTGATTGATGTCGAAACAAAGAAAAAAATAATTAAGCCTATACTTCACAATTGTGGAATTTAACTACTCATTCACAAAAAAATTGATGTCATACATGTTAATCTAATTTTTTAGGTAAAAAATTTAATATTTATAAAACACAATTAACAAATATATACTTGTAAATTTATCTTGTAATTTAATATGCATATGGAGATTGTAACTTTGAAAGGAAAAAATTCATTATCTTTATAAATTCTTAATATCTTAATACAAAATGAATGGATATCAATTAATATGATACTCCATCGGTCCCAATATTCATGGCCTGTATTTCTTTTGGGGTCGTCCCATGTAACATGGTTTGTTTTCTTTTTGGGCTAATTTAAAGCTTACTTTGATCTTAATTAAAGCACTTTATTGACTAAAAAACACTTTATTAATCAAATGATTAAATAATGAATAAAAATTACACTAAACATGTGGGTCACACACATTTTGATCCCTAATTTCATTCTCCTTAATACATGTGCCAAAAAGAAATATGACATGAATATTGGAACGGAGGGAGTATTTGTTTATGTTAGATACGGCACATACAATTTGTGAGTACCTACTATGAGAATTTCAAACGTGTGATCCATGTAATCATTTATTTAATGATATCTCATAAATTATGTACTTCTAATGTGTAGTTAGTATATTTGGAGATATAATATCCGTCAGGAATTCTGTCGGTAAATTTTACAGGACACCTTTTCGTCAGTGTTCGTTGGTTCCTTCGTCATACAATTTTCATCATCAATCTCTCGTTAATCTGTTGCCGAATAATGATAGATTGTTGTTCGTCGATAAATCTGTCGGTAAAATGTGTATTTTTTTTGTAGTGTTTATGTCTTTAAAATTGAGTATTAGATTAATAATTTGTCTTGTAAAATTAATATTGGAATCAAGTGACAAAAAAAAAAAAATTAAATCCAAATTTAGATTATTCTTATGTTGAAAGGGATGATGGTTAGACTTAGGGGGTGTATTCAATCAAGACTTTGTGGGAGTTTTAAAAAGTTTGGAAAGTCTGTGGAGTTTTGAAGTTGATTGAGTCCGCGTGGAGTCTTGAGGAATTTCTGATGGAGTTCGCGTGGGATTTGGATGACTCTGTTGGAGTTGAAGTTGATGGAGTCCAGGGCCGGCTGGACCCCAGCGGTCGCGGAACTTAATGCCAGCCAACGCTGGCTCGCCGCTGTCGCTGGGCCACAATGGAATAAATACCCAATCAGTTCACGCCCAAATCAGAATTGCAATTAGTTCACGTCCAAACCAATACACGTGAAATCCAAACAAAAAAATACGTGAATCCAAACCATAACCATAACATTTATAACCAAAAACAATAAACAACTAGCAAAAGATGGGGAAAAACCTAGTTCCATACCTCCAAACAATCATTATTACAAGAAACATAACATAAATCCATACACATATAGTACACAAACAAAATAAATAGAAAAAAAATAATGGAAAACAAGTTGAAAAAAAATAATGGAAAACAATCATTATTACAAGAAACATAACATAAATCCATACACATATAGTACCTTTGTTGGTGGAAGAAGAATGAAGGAACTGCACCAAAGCAAAATGAAGGAAAAGTGATAATACGTGAAGTCTGGAGAGTTATAAGTCTTGGAGACCTTTCAAATTCCAGTCGGGGCTGGGTTCCAGCCGAGGGCCGAATATAGCCCAGCCGTTTCTGGGAAGGCGCCGGCGTTGGAGGATCATGGAATTTCAAATTCTCGTGGTTGAAGGTCGGAATTCGTTTAGTACAAAAAATGCTTGAAATCAAGATAAATTCCACCAGAGTCAACAACTTTAAAAAGTCAGTGGAGTTTTGAATACCACCAAATTTTTATGGAGTTCAAAAAGTTGTGATTGAATACTACCAGATTTTTAAGGAATTTGAAAAGTCTGAATTGAATACACCCAGACTTTCAAACTCCTAAAAAATCCCACAAAATCTTGATTGAATACACCCCTTATATTATGCCCATTGATTTTGTTGTTTAAAATTGTTTTTTCCCAGGTAGCCAATGTTGTGACTTGCACGTCTTAGAAGTGTCTGTTACTTTAAAAAAAATCTATAAGCTTATAAATTACTATTGTTTTGTTTTGTGCGTGTGTGTGTATATATATATATAAAGCAATGAGAGAGAGAGGACGTGACTATCATCATAAGCAAATGGTTTGGTAGAGATGGTGGTATCCACGTTGTATCCTTGATATAAGCAGGCGAAATGTTAGAGCGTAGTCCAAAGATGAGTATGATCGAGTGCAGAGAGGAAGGTGGTAAAAGAAGGATGCCACGTCAGGCTTTGGAGATGATTGAGAAGGAGAGGCAGATTTCGGTGGATCCAAGTTCTGTAAATATGCAAACGGCGGTGCTACCAGCTGCCCCACATGGAAAATTGGTAAGCTACAGTCTCCCTAATTCACCACGCTTTGAGTTGAGTTCCGCAAAGCACAAGAAGAAATACAAAAACCAACAGAGTTTGATGTCGCCACTAAGTCGGCAGCAGTCGGTGGCCCTCGGCAATTTGGAGCGGCTACGCATACAAAGGAGCAAGTCATGCGGAGAAGGAAGGGCCAGCCAACCATCCATGGACCTTGATCTATGGCCCTCCGCTCACCGGATGGAGAGGGAGAATGAGAATGAGGAAGGAAAAAGAAGGGGAGGAGGAGTAGGCGACAAGGGGGAAGACAAATTCAAATGCGGAGCTTGCATGTTCCTCCCAGGCTTAGGCAAGGGAAAATCATTGAGGAAGGAGCATGCAAATGCAGACGCAGGCGCAGACGCAGATGCAGATGTAGTGGTAGTATCCCAAAGAGTATCTCTGGAGAAATTCGAATGCGGATCCTGGAGATCATCATCCATCATAAACAATAACCATGACGATGCTGCTAACTCCAATCTCTTCTTCGATCTGCCTTTGGAGCTGATGCGATGTGCCAGTATGAACGATACAGAATCCCCAGTCACCACTGGATTTGTGTTCGATAGTAATCGCAAAGGGGTTCTCAAAGTTAGGCAGTCGCACGAATCTTGTAATTCATCACGTCATGTTCGTTTCTCCACGTCATCACCCACTTCGCCTCGCCTACGCAAAGCCAGGGATGATTTCAATGCCTTCTTGGAAGCGCAGAGCTAGCGCATATAATATAACCAGTATTCACTACACTACCACTCTCGCTTGCTTTCTCTTGTAACTTCAACTACGGTTCCTTTTTTGGCCTTCTGTTTTTTGGATTTTTGTTTTTTTTCCCCTCTCATAATACTCTTGATTAAGATGTGGAGATACACATATATGTGAAATTGAAAACAACACAAATCGAGGACGGACGCACGTTCAAAGCTCCGCATCATTTACAAAAACTCGTTCGGATTGCACTTGTACTCTCCCCTCCAATTACAATGACTCACACGACCCGCATCTCATCATTGATCAACACTAACTTAGGGAGGGACGAATAGTATTTGATTGCAATAATAAGTAAAAATTAAGAAAGAATACGTACAGGTACAGCTATATATAGTCCTCTCTTGTCTGGTCATACAAGTATTGTGTATAATGTATGTGATGTGGGTTGTGGGTGGTGGTATGCAAAATATAATGCACGAGTCATTGGCGCGTTCTCTGCAAGACAGGACCGATGGTTTTGAGTTCAAATCTCTTGACAGCTCCGGCCAGCTCACGCATGGTAGTGTCCATAACGTAAGGAACCCCATCAAGCGTAATTTGTGAGTGATTGAGAAATTGTTTGCAGGGTTCGCGACGCTGGGCAATGGTTCCATGATAGTGGAAGTACCTGATCCGCCCATCCATGTTGTGCGTCGTCTTCCCCGCCATGTTCTGCGACATATGCACTCCAGTCGCAAACACGTTGCGCGGCTGCACTGCGTACTTTCTATCCCTCCTTATACCTCTCTTCACATCCCTGTACACTAGCTTCTCGAACCCCCATTTCCTATACGTATATATGTACATTTTGATTAATTAATATATAATGAGTGCTACTGTATTAGTAATAATTAATATACGTTACCTGAAAGGCAGGGTAGCGTCCTCCGAGAGGCATAGGGTGCTGGACATGGGCATCTGCTCCATGGTGAACTGCGTGAAATCGGAGAGTGAATCCAAGACGGTCTTAATGGTGGTTTTCTTGGGCACGAATACGAATTCATCCACATCAAAGAAGAAGATCCACTTGGCCGAAAATCGATACCGGTGCAGGCAATCGTTCACTATTAGGAACTGATTGTGATAGTAGCCGTCGAACCTTTCCTGCTCCCTCACGTCTTGCAAGCTCACAAATCCTTTCTCCATCCATGGCCTCAGCACCTCCATCAACCCCTGGTGAACTCCCCCCGCGTCGTGTATCACAAAATGGGACCTCTCCCCCAACAGCCTCACGTGGTACGCCACCCACTCTCGCACTCTCTGCGGACTCAGATTCCCGTACAGAGGCGACCCGCAATACACATATTCGTACGCCGGCGCCGATGCCGACTCCGCCGCGTATCTCGCGAACTCCTCCGGCCTTTCCTCCAACGCCACAATCGTGTCGGTGGTCTTCAGGTCGCTGTCGCCTCCTCCGTTGGTGGCGGCGTGGACCACCAGCTGACCGCCCATTCCATCCGCGCCGGCGGGAGTGGGGAAAGTGCAGTTCACCACGACGACGGTGTAGACGCGGCCGTACCCCCAATCGGGGAGGATCTTGTAACCGGCGGTGGAGATACTCGTATTAGTGTTGCGGGATAGCCACTGGCATTGGTAGCTGGGTTTGCCGTAGATGTGGAGGGGCTTGGATGAGAGACCGACCACGGCGAAAGTGTGGGGGCCGCCTCGGTACGCCGACATCAAGATGAAGTTGTAAGCAGCGGAGCCATAAGGGTTGAAGGCCCGCTTGAGAACGCCGTCGTTTGAAATGTTATCTCTATTCATATTGTAGTGGGCGGCGGGGGCTGAGGAAGAATTAGAGGTTAGGGATGTGGGAGTAGAAAGGCAGCGGCGGAGGTCGGAGGGGGAGAGGAAGAAGCGGGAAGGAAGGAATTGGAGGATGGTGGCGAGGGTGCAGAGGAAGAGGAGAGCGGTGAGGAAGAGCTTGAGCTCTGCTGCGCAGTTCCAAACGATTCCCACAAACATTCTCCTCTCATCTCTCTCTTTCTCCTTCTCTTTGTTTGCCACCACCACCATTTTCACCCAATCAACCAGCCACCACCTGCCCTTTCTTCCACAACGGAATAATACCACACACACACAGAAGTCCACCAATTCTCTTCTCTCTCTCTCTCTCTCTCTCTCTCGATCTGTCGTCCTTTCTTCTGCCTGCCTTTGCTTTTGCCTTTGGGCGGTTGGGTTACCTCCTCCTGTGCTGGCTAATTACCGTATTAGGCATCTCTCTCCTCTCTCTCTCTCATCATAATATTCCCAGCGGATATTTAGGAAAATAAACTTTACAATTGGAAAATGAAGGCACACTGTATGTGGTACGCGGGGTAATGCTATCTGGGGAAATTATATTATGATGTACATATAATTTATATGATGTACATTATGAAAGTATTTTAATAATATAATTTATATTATTAAAATATTTTTTATTAGAGATGGGTGTAATATATGTATACATTATAGATTTTTCTACCATTTGAAATGATTATGTAATATTTGTCGTCTTTGAAGACGTGCTTTATTTATTTATTTATTTGTTTGTAGATACAATCATACACAGACAATGACTAGCAAACAGACAGTAATTAACCATAATTTGTTGTGCGGTGCTGTGGTATTATAACATTCCCCTAAAGTAAAGTTGATGCTGTTTGATTAACAATTCCAAAATCTTTTAATTAATTAATGAAAAGATATTGCTTTTTCCTGGGAAAGGTCATACCCAGTCGGCTTCCATGTCCCCACACTCCTCCCTGTTATTTTGTTTGATACCAATTGGATATCAATGTTTTAAAAACCGGACCGGAGATCGAATTGGTGAGCTTCCGGATCATGGTTCAACCGGTTCAACCGTGTTTGAACCGTTCGATAAATAAATAAAAATAATAATTAAATAAATAATAAAATGTTAAAATATTCATGATTTTATAAGAAATACATATTAAATCCATCATAAATCTATTTATATTTTTCATGTGTAGATATTCTTAATAAATATATTCAAAATTTATATATTAAAAATATATTTGGTATCTAAAATAATTGATAATCGAAAAAAACTATAATTAAAATTTAGACATACTTTTATAGTATTCTGAATTAATAATAATAATAATAATAAATATTGAATATTAAACAAGTGTGTGGGTTGGGAGATTTGGTTAAGACCTTAAACTATCATCCTAAAGGTCCAAGGTTCAAACCTCATCGGAAACACAAATTTATGCACATTTAAAAAAAAAATTTGAACCGGTCGGTTCTCGAAAACCGGCGCCGGTTCTATGACCCAGCCGATTTTGACCGGTTCTTTCCGGTTTTGACCCACAAACCGGCGCCGATTTTGACCGGTTCTTTCCGGTTTTGACCCACAATCAGTTTTAAGAGGTTGACCGGACCGGCACCATGACCGGTTCCCGGTCGAACCGGCTGGTCTGGTCCGATTTTTAAAACATTGTTGGATATACGTGCTCCCATTTCTATTACTCTCGTCATAATTAATTTTTTAACTAGATTTTATAACTATCAATATATTGTTAATAAAGTTCCAAGGAATTCATAATATAAATAAATAATAATCCCTCTATCCACTAAAAATATGATGCATATTTAATTTGTTGTAAGATGTAAAATATTAATTGAATCACATCGAAATGGATAGACATAATTTAGTATGCTTTCTTTTTAGGAGATAATTAAGTTCACTTTGTTGAGTTGGAAAGGAAAGAACAACTTGGATATAAAATAAAATGAAACTCTAAAATAACACTTACGTTGTAAAATTGAAGTTAACTGACACTTATTAAAAGTAAGGAGAAATTAAAAGATGTTGTTCACTCGGTTCCGTTCTCCTACTCAGTGCAGATATTATTAACGTGTTCATGGTCACTGTTGATGTGACAATATCACGTGAGATGGAGAGTAAATCATATAAATAAGCATATAATTAGTTTCCTATTAAATAAATTAACAATTTTAGGGCATCCACAATGGGGAGTGGCCGACCGGTCTCCCCCCGAGAGACTGGGCGTGGCGGTCGCTCTCCCGTTGGCGATCGGTGAGAGGTCGCAGCTACCGTCGCAAATTCGACCAGCCTCTCGCTCAGTCTCTCCTCCTTCCACGTGGCAGCAACTGCTTCATCCTCTTTTTAATATATATAATAAATATTTAACAAAATAAAAAATAAAACAATTAAATAACGAGAGATCAGGGTGAGTGACGAAGGCGTCGTTTCACACTTCGTGCAAATAAATTTCTCCTCTTGCCCAACAAGGCGTAGCTATGGCAAGTGGGGTCGAACCCTAGAGAACCGGCGTAGTCTATTGTTGGGAAAATTATAAAGTTTTGATTTAATACCAAAACCCAACTGTTCTCCAACCGAGTAGATGATTGCATCAACCTAAGTAGTATTTTCCAGCTAGCCTGTTTAAGCTCTAGATTTTCTAAGTTTACAGGTTCAGGTAGCGGAAGACAGCAGAAGATCCAGCTGTGTTTTACAGCAGCGGATAACAGAGCAGAATACAGCAGAAGATCCAGCTGTGTTTACAGCAGGAGTCAACTATCAGCTGAGTTTTCCAGTTGAGCTGAGTTCAAAACGGAGCAGGATCAAGCTGAAGATAAATCGAGCTGAGTTCAAGACACAACTAGTCCAGCTGTACAGAACAAAGGGAACTAACTCTGAAGACGTCACTTCAAGTCAGTTTACCCAATCCAGCTCTAAATTCAAAAATCAGCTCCAAAGGCAGAGATCCCGGTGTTAGAGAAGACAATATACCTCGACCAATGAGGGATTGCCAAATCAGCATCCTAGACTTCAGAACCTAGGATGTGACTCTAATGAAGACAGGTGCAGAAACGCCCAACGGCAGATTTCGAATTTAAGGAAAGTAGGTAAGATTCAAACGGCTCATCCAACGGCTAGTCTTGAATCTCTACCTATATAAACCCGTCTTCAACCTCAGGATCAGAAACGAAAAACTCTCTACAAGCTTTCATTCTCTGAAATTATCAAGCCTTCAAAAGCTTACAAGCAGTTTTAAATAGTTCAAAGAACACTTTATCTTAAAGTGTTTCTAGTCCAGAAACTGCCCAGTTTTTCGTCTGATTCCTAGGCAGAAATCATCGTATATCTTAAGCCTAGATTCGAACGAGTTCATCTAACTCTAAAGTTCTTCATTGTAAGAACTCGTTCATAGTTGGAACCCCAAACCAAACCCTTCTTTACCCAGAAAGGTTAGGTCAAGGTTACGCTTGCTTGAAGCGCGAAATTTAAGTGTTTGTAAGATTTTTTCAGTACCCGTAAACTGAAAGGTTAGGCTTGACAGTGCCCGTAAACTGTTGGAACACAGCTCGGGTTAGAGTTGTGAAGTTGCTTGGTACTTGAAAACCAAGTGGTAGTGAATTACCAGTGAATCTGGTCGTGGACGTAGGAGGTATTACTCCGAACCACGTAAAATCTCGTGTTATTTACTTTCTCGTTATTTTCAGATATTGTTCTAATTCCATTTGCATATCGCATCTTTATCAAATCTGCATACTCAGCTGTGTTTTGTTTTATAAACTTGCACAACTTGACTAAGTCGAAATCGGAAAGAATATTTTCAAGCTGAGTTTTTCTAAGCAATCGAGCTAAGTTTTCAAACCACCACTTTCCGCAGCGCCAGCTGAGTTATTAGCCCATCTGACCTTCCTCAGCTGGATTCATAACTGAGCTCACAAACTCTGTTTTAAACTTGAAAAAGTTTTTAAAATCTATCTTTGGTGTATTCACCCCCCTCTACACCAAAGACCCAGCTCAGGGACCATCAATTGGTATCAGAGCAGTGGTTCAAAAGACCGCTGTTTCTGAATCAAGAGATTTCTTGACAATCTGTCAATGGTCAACTGAACAGATCCTCTTCTGGAAAAACTCATATTATTTCATACTGTGCATATCTCCATGGATTCTTATCTTAACAGGAACCTTCCCACCTTCTCGGTCGACGATTATGCAATCTGGAAGTTCAGATTAAAAAGCTTTCTTTGTGCGCATCATGACATGACGTGGGACGTCATCACAGACGGACCCATCATCATTTACAAACAAGGAAACGAGCTTGTTCCAGCTCAAGATTGTGGACAACCAACGTATCAGCTCATTTCCAAGCCAAAGAATGAACATACCTCAGGAGAAAGAAATCAAGCTGGATTAGACAGCTTCGCGAGAAACACCATCTCGTCAACAGTCTCCAACGCCTACCTCAGCAAGATCATCAACTGCAATACCGCAAAGGAGATGTGGGAAACCTAGCCAAGCTATGCGAAGGGTCGGAGGAGATAAAAGAAAATAAATTTACAATCGCCTGCCAGAAGTTTGATAACTTCAAGCAGCTTGTCAATGAGTTCATCGAAGGGATGGAACTCAGATTCTCAAATATCGTGGTAGAAATTGAAACCATCAGAACTGGGAAATACACCCAGCGTGAAAAGAACCTAAAAGTCCTTTCAGCGCTCACAGCTGAATGGAACACATACAAGGTGGTACACCAAAGTCGAAGTGACTTGGGTGATCTTTCAACTGAAAGATTATTCTCCCTGCTCAAAGCCAACGAATACAACTTGAAGATTACCATGAAAAAATCTTCAAGCAATCAGTATGATGGAGAGCTGACACCTGCACCAAAGGAGATTGCGTTCAGAGCTAACTCTGAAAAATCCACATACATGCAGTCAGCTGAGTCATCAAAGAAGGACATGAGCAAGGAAGAGCTACTTGAAGAGATAGCCATGCTGGTCAAAAACTACAACAGACTCAACACCAGCAAGGGCAAGTACAAGAAGTTCACAAGAACTTACAGAGACAAGTATGCAGCAGCTGATAAGAAGTCAGCTGACAAACGAACAGATGAAGGATGCTTCAACTGTAAGGAATCGGGACACTACAGGCTAGACACTGTCCTAAGCTATCCAAGAAAGATAAAGACCAACTGAAAGCTAAGGCTGCTGACAGAAGGAGAGCCTACATCGCCGACGAGGAGTCAGAGTGCAACAAAATGGAGGATAACATGCCATTTTCAGACTTAGAAGAAGAAGCACTGATGGCTCATGATCAACCTGAATGGGATACATGCTTCATGGGACAGACAGACGGAATCGATGAAGATGAGGTAATGTCAAGAACTCAAAATCTATATAACCTATCACCATCACACGAACACTCTACACAGGTTTCAGAATCAGTGCTACCTGATTGGAGTTTAGTAGAGAAGGTTATGAATGATTTCAAGGAGCTTCAAGAGATCCTTGACATCATAATGTGTGAGAATGCAGAGCTGAAGGTGGAACTGGAAAAGAAAAAGGTATCAGAAGCAACTGATACAACACAACTCCAAGAGGAAGTTATTTCACTAAAAGACAAAATAGTGAAACAAGATCACCTGATGAAAGACTTCTACTACGAAAAGAAACAACTGATGGAAGAATTGGAAAAGGCCACAGCTGAATCAGAAAAGAAGTCAGCTGAGATTATAGAGCTGAGAAGTTCCGAAGAGATACTATCTAAGAAGATGGTAGCTCTCATCAAAGCTACAACAACAATGGACGAAATCATAAGTGCACAATGTCCAGCAGCACTCAAAGCAGGACTGGGTTACAATGAATCGAAAGATGCCATAAACATTGCTTTCACTAGTGGAACAAAGGTAATGTTTGTAAGAGCAAAAGAAAACCCAATTCCAGCAACTCAGCAACGACTGTTGAGGATACAACAGGCATAAAAAAGGCCAGCTGTGAGACAACCTCAAGCACAGATCAGACAGCAACGTGCTCAAACTCAACAAAGACAGCAGGCTGGACAGTTCAGATACCAGCAACATCAACAAAACGTCGAAAGATATCAACCGAGATATCAAAGGAGATACCCAGCAGGATATCACTTATATGATCACCAGCTGGAGCACCAATTCCAGCCGAGATATCACAAGAGACAGCAGAGACAAAGGAACGTCTCAGCTGGATACTCAGCCGGATATCGAAAAAGACCAGGACATCAACAAAGACATCAAGCTGGGAAGATACTGAGATCAAGACCCCACCAGCAACAACCGAAGAACACAAAGAATGTGTATATCGACTCAGCTGGAAGGATCATCAGATCAAATGACCCAATTCGAGTCATCAAGTATATCTGGGTCGTAAAAGGATCTCTGTCTAACCCACAAAGACCCAATTAAAACTGGGTACCTGAATTTTTTGATCTTTTTTATAGGTTGCAAGGGAACGACGAATCATTGAGGAGTCGATGAGAACGCTATGGTACTTGGACAGTGGATGTTCCAAGCACTTGATGCACTTAAAGCATCTACTTCAGAAGTATATCGAGCGTCCAGGCCCACAAGTAACATTTTGTGACAACTCCAAAGGTCTAACCAAATGTTATGGTACATTTAAAACTAAAAATGTTATAATCCCCAATGTTTCTTATGTACATGGACTGCAACATAACTTGCTTTCCATTAGCCAATTCTACGACAACGGTTTTTCTGTCAAGTTTGATGCACATGGATGCACAGTGAAGCATAGGGAAACCAAGCAGATACTACTAAGAGGGAAAAGAGAAGGAAATCTGTATTTCACTGACTGGAACAACAGCCCTCCTGAGACTTGTCTTGTATAGAAAAGCAGTAATGAAGTCAGCTGGCTGTGGCACAGACGGCTGAATCATCTCAACTTCAAGACAATCAACAAACATGCTAGAAACCAGCTCGCTAATGGAATTCCAGATCAAGTTTATGACAAGAGTCATATTTGCAGCACTTGTCAACAAGGAAAACAAACAAGAATTTCATTCTCTCTCAAGCCAGTTCAGTCAACTGATCGAGTTCTTCAACTCCATCACATGGATCTTTTTGGTCCAGTAACACCAGCGAGTTTCAACGGCAGGAAATACACTCTGGTCGTAGTGGATGACTTCTCCAGATTCACATGGGTTTCATTCCTGTACCAGAAAAGCGAAACAAGGACTAAGCTGTCAATCCTGCTGGCAAGGTTGTCAACTCAGAAGGAGTGCAAGATAATGTCAATCAGATCAGATCGAGGAACAGAGTTTCTGAATGAAACTATTTATGAATACTGCGAGAAGAACGGAGTTCAATATCAAACCTCAGCAGCACGCACACCTCAGTAGAATGGTGTAGCAGGGAGAAGAAACAGAACACTCAAAGAAGCGGCTACCTCAATGCTAGCCAGCTCTGCCATTCCAAAGAAGTTTTGGGCCGAGGCAATCAACACAGCTTGCTTCACTCAGAATCACTCTCTACTCACAACAAGGCAAGGAAAGACGCCATATGAGCTATGGAATAACATAATACCATACATTGGATATTTCAAGGTCTTCGAATCCAAATGTCATATCCTAAACAATGGAAAAACACAGCTCAAGACGTTCGACGCAAAGACTGACCGAGGAGTATTCATTGGTTACTCTGCTGTGAGTAAAGCATACAGAGTCTTCAACAGAAGAACTCAAACGGTCGAAGTAACTCCACATGTTACCTTTGACGAATCATCATTCGAATATAGAGATTCTATCAAACGAAGAAATGAAGGAGAATCTTCAAGGCAGATTCAGACAAGAGCTCAAGAGAATCGAATCAGGAATCTGGCCGAACCATTAATATGGGATGATGAGTGAGAGGATGAACCTCAAATCAATCGGGAAGCTCCACCAGCTGGAAATCAAGAGGAACCTCCAACGCCAAATCAAGGGGGAATGTCATCAGCTGGGAATTGGTCGACAGACCTGAAGGAGTCAAAGTCATAGGACTCAAATGGATCTTCAAGAACAAACTGGATACCCTTGGAGTCATCATCAGAAACAAAGCTCGACTAGTTGCCAAGGGCTACACACAGCAAGAAGGAATTGACTTCGAAGAATCATTTGCTCCAGTAGCACGATTGGAAGCAATCAGACTTTTTCTCGCTTATGCAGCACATCACAAATTCAAGGTTTATCAAATGGATGTAAAGTGTGCTTTTTTAAATGGAGAAATCAAAGAAGATGTCTATGTTGAACAACCTCCGGGATTTGAAGTAGAAGGAAATAAAGTCTACATGCTAAAGAAGGCGCTTTATGGATTGAAACAAGCACCTCGAGCTTGGTATGATACTCTATCAAATTTTCTTGTATCCAAAGGATTCAAGAACGGCTCAGTAGACAGAACACTCTTCACCATCAAGTTGGGAGAAGACATCCTGGTTGTTCAAATCTATATAGACGACATCATCTTCGGATCAAGATCAACATTCTTATGCCAAAGATTTGGAGAGATAATGTCAAAACAGTTCCAAATGTCTATGATGGGAGAAATGAGCTTCTTCCTAGGACTTCAAGTCAAGCAATCAGCAGAAGGGATTTTTATAAATCAATCCAAGTACGTGAAAGACTTGATCGCCAAGTATGGAGTTCAATCTAGCAGAACAGTAAAGATTCCGATGAACACCAACTGGAAGATTGAACCTGGAACTGAAGGGAAGTCAGTTGATTCCAGCAAATACAGAGGGATAATAGGTTCCCTGCTGTATCTAACAGCTAGTCGTCCAGACATCTCTTTCACAGTCGGAGTGTGTGCCAGATTTCAAGTTGATCCAAATGAAGCACACATGCAAGCAGCCAAGAACATTCTCAAATATCTCAAATGAACTCAGAATGTTGGGCTGTGGTATTCAGCTGAAGACAATCTACAGCTGACTGGATATTCAGACTCAGACTTCGCTAGAGATCGGTTGGACAGAAAATCAACCTTCAGGAACATGTCAATTCCTAGGAAGCAAGTTGATCTCGTGGTTTTCAAATAAGCAAACATGCGTCGCAACCTCCACAACAGAAGCAGAATATATGGCAGCTGGAAGCTGCTGCTCACAAATTCTCTGGCTGAAACATCAGCTGGATGACTACGAAATGAAAACTGGACAAGTTCCAATTTTCTGTGATAGCTCAAGTGCGATTGCTATATCAGAAAATCCAGTACATCACACAAGATGCAAACATGTGGACGTGCGCCATCACTTCATCAGAGATCACGTGGAAAAGAAGGATGTGATTGTTGAGAAAATTCACACAGACATACAGCGGGCTGATATACTCAGAAAGCCGCTGATAGAAGCAAGATTCACGATGCTGTGCGGATTACTTGGATTACTCAATCCAGATGAAGCTACATCCAGCTGAATGGAAGCAGACCCAGCTGGAATTCAGAACCAACCTCAAAGAACTTAGCTGAGAAAGAATCAAGCTCTGTCAGATGCCTAAGTTGAAAGATTATTCAGCTGAGGGGGAACCAGCTGGAAAAACGACCACTCAACACAGCTATTCATAACCGAGGTATCAGCTGACTACGATGATCAGTTGAGAGATTTGCAACATCATTACATACACTTACTTATTCTGTTTTAGACAGACATCAGTCAAATCATATCTTGTCATTTCTAATCAAATTTAATTAAAAGTCTGCAAAGAACTGAAACATGGAAGTTTCGAGGCAAAAGTCAAAACGCCTCAACCGCCCTCTCACGCGCATTAACTCGCATTTTCTAAACAAGAAACTGACATGACGCGAGAATCACTCACATTCGTAGATCTTCTTATCAAACTATAAATCTTGATCATCCATTCATCAAGAAAGTTGATATAAAGATGCTAGAAGAGATACGCAAACATTTGCATTAACCCTAAAAAGTTTTTCGGCACTCTTTCTTCTTCCCCTCCTTTGTATTAGTTGTTCTACTAACAAAAGTTGCATAAGAACATGGAATCTAGAAAGATATCTCCAGAAGCCGATCAACATGAAGAGTCTGTCAAAGCTACACTATGAGAGTTGCTTGACTCTAAGGAACCACAAGAAGACGGAGCTCCAGGAAAAAATGAAGCTCATCGACAGATCCGGTCTAACGCAGAGGGTGACTGCAAAGCTCAAGAACATCATTCACCAGGAAGTTGCAGAATTCTTCCTAGGAATGACAAAGGAAAAAAACCTCCTCCGCCCCACTGTTTCTCTCAAAATCAAATAGAGAACGGGACTCACAACTCCCTGGGATGCGGAAATCAACGTCAACAAGATTCTGACAAAGGAATTCAACATGAGAGGAAGCCCAGTTAGAACTGGACGAGATGTTGATAAAGGCGGAGTCTTTAAGAGCAGACATGTCAAAGCTCTTGCTCCGCCACAGGAGGCACAAAAAAAGATGCAGGAGACAAAGCAACATGCATCTACTTCCTTCCCAGCTGGGAAGATGAAACAACTTAAGGAGACAAAACAAGCTGAAGCACCGTCTTCAAAGAGAAGACTCAAGTTAAAGGTGCTCAGTCAGTCAGCCGAGAAGCCAGCTGACATTGAGAGAGAATTCGTGTGCCAGCGTGAACATCGTCATCATCAACACCACAACGACGTATTCCAGCTGATCAACTAAGCTTAGACCCCAATAAACTAAGCTTAAACCTCACAGCAGAAGGAATACTTCAACTGCCTTTTCCTCAATTTCCTTCAGCTCAACAGGGACACCAGCTTCAAAATCAACTTATGGAAGTTGGAGCTCAAGCCCCTGCACCAAGCTCAAGTGGAAAACATCATCCAGCCGATGATCACTTGCAGCTGAATGATGAAAACATGAGCTGAACCCCATAACAACCACTTCAGAAGTGGAAGGGGAATACTTAAGTCCCTCAAGAGTTGCACGTGTCGCCTCCATCTCAAGGTTTGAAGACCTCATGCTTAATGGAGTCACAAGCGCAACTGAAGTGCTGAATCAGACTTTCTCATTCAATCTAATGAAGTCTGAAGAAGCCAAATTGCAAGGAATGAAGTTGTGCCCTACTCAGAAGATGTCATCTCCAGTGCCAACTCATACCTCCAAGCACTCAGCTGGACAGCCCCAGCTGAAACAGGCCAAGGAAGCTGTGTCTGCAATCACAGCTGAGGCTAATGCTATTGAAGAAGAGCCAGCCAATGCAACAGCTGAGCCACCAAGACTCCAGACCTCGCTGCTCAGAGCTGACAACCGCAGAATAGCCAAACTAAACATCGCAACAGCTGATAATACAGCAAAGATTGTTGACACAATTCAGGAAATTGCACCGCTCAATAAGACAATGGTGTGTCTCTCCCGCCTTGTTGATCATGCCAAAAAGGGGGAAGATAATGAGACAAAGAAGAGGCAAACTGCTGAGCAAGAGGAACCAGCTGAATCAACTGAAGGAGAAATGAGTCAAAAGAAAGAAGCAGCGGATGAAGAAGAGAAGACCCAGCCAGCTGGGATTGTAGATTGAAGATTGAAGATTGAAGATTGAAGAATTGAAGATTTTTTTTCCTTTCTTTCTTTTTCTCTCTTTATGCCGTAATTTCTTAGATTAATAAAACACAATTTTCTTTGCTTCATAAGTTATCTCAGTTAGGTTTTGGCATCATCAAAAAGGGGAAATTGTTGGGAAAATTATAAAGTTTTGATTTAATACCAAAACCCAACTGTTCTCCAACCGAGTAGATGATCGCATCAACCTAAGTAGTGTTTTCTAGCTCGCCTGTTTGAGCTCTTGAATTTCTAAGTTTACAGGTTCAGAAAGCGGAAGACAGCAGAAGATCCAGCTGTGTTTTACAGCAGCGGATAACAGAGCAGAAGACAGCAGAAGATACAGCTGTGTTTACAGCAGGAGTCAACTATCAGCTGAGTTTTCCAGCTGAGCTGAGTTCAAAACGGAGCAGGATCAAGCTGAAGATAAATCGAGCTGAGTTCAAGACACAACTAGTCCAGCTGTATAGAACAAAGGGAACTAACTCTGAAGACGTCACTTCAAGTCAGTTTACCCAATCCAGCTATAAATTCAAAAATCAGCTCCAAAGGCAGAGATCCCGGTGTCAGAGGAAGACAATATACCTCGACCAATGAGGGATTGCCAAATCAGCATCCTAGACTTCAGAACCTAGGATATGACTCTAATGAAGACATGTGCAGAAACGCCCAACGACAGATTTTGAATTTAAGAAAAGTAGGTAAGATTTAAACGGCTCCTCCAACGGCTAGTCTTGAATCTCTACCTATATAAACCCGTCTTCAACCTCAGGATCAGAAACGAAAAACTCTCTGTTGGGAAAATTAATAGAGTTTTGATTTGATTCCAAAACCCAACTGTTCTCCAACCGAGTAGATGATCGCATCAACCTAAGTAGTGTTTTCCAGCTCGCCTGTTTGTGCTCTAGATTTTCTAAGTTTACAGGTTCAGGAAGCGGAAGACAGCAGAAGCTCAAGACAGCAGAAGATCCAGCTATGTTTTACAGCAGCGGATAACAGAGCAGAAGATCCAGCTGTGTTTACAGCAGGAGTCAACTATCAGCTGAGTTTTCCAGCTGAGCTGAGTTCAAAATGGAGCAGGATCAAGCTGAAGATAAATCGAGCTGAGTTCAAGACACAGCGGGTCCAGCTGTACAGAACAAATGGAACTAACTCTGAAGACGTCACTTCAAGTCAGTTTACCCAATCCAGCTCTAAATTCAAAAACCATCTCCAAATGCAGAGATCCCGGTGTTAGAGGAAGTCAATATACCTCGACTAATAAGGGATTGCCAAATCAGCATCCTAGACTTCAGAACCTAGGATGTGACACTAATGAAGACAGATGCAGAAATGCCCAACGGCGGATTTCGAATTTAAGAAGAGTAGGTAAGATTCAAACGGCTCCTCCAACGGCTAGTCTTGAATCTCTACCTATATAAACCAGTCTTCAACCTCAGAATCAAATACGAAAAACTCTCTACAAGCTTTCATTCTCTGAAATTATCAAGCCTTCAAAAGCTTACAAGCAATTCTAAATAGTTCAAAGAACACTTTATCTTAAAGTGTTTCTAGTTCAGAAACTGCCCAGTTTTTCGTCTGATTCCTAGGCAGAAATCATTGTATATCTTAAGCCTAGATTTCTGAATGAGTTCATCTAACTCTAAAGTTCTTCATTGTAAGAACTCGTTCATAGTTGGAACCCCAAACCAAACCCCTCTTTACCCAGAAAGGTTAGGTCAAGGTTACGCTTGCTTGAAGCGCAAAATTCAAGTGGTTGTAAGGTTTTTTCAGTACCCGTAAACTGAAAGGTTAGGCTTGACACTGCCCATAAACTGTTGGAACACAGCTCGGGTTAGAGATGTGAAGTTGCTTGGTACTTGGAAACCAAGTGGTAGTGAATTACCAGTGAATCTGGTAATGGACGTAAGAGGTGTTACTCCGAACCACGTAAAATCTCGTGTTCTTTACTTTCTCGTTATTTTCAGATATTGTACTAATTCGATTTGTATTTTGCATCTTTATCAAATCTGCATACTCAGCTGCTCTCCAAGGACAGCTGTGTTTTGTCTATAAACTTGCATAACTTGACTAAGTCGAAAACGTAAAGAATATTTTCAAGCTGAGTTTTTCTATGCAATCGAGCTAAGTTTTAAAACCACCACTTTCCGTACCGCCAGCTGAGTTATTAACCCAGCTGACCTTCCTCAGCTGGATTCATAACTGAGCTCACAAACTCTATTTTAAACTTGAATAAGTTTTCAGAAATCTATCTTTGGTGTATTCACCCCCACTACACCAAAGACCTAGCTCAGGGACCATCAATTGGTATCAGAGCAGTGGTTCAAAAGACCGTTGTTTCTGAATCAAGAGATTTCTTGACAATCTGTCAGTGGTCAACTGAACAGATACTCTTATGGAAAAACTCATATTATTTCATACTGTGCATATCTCCATGGATTCTTATCTTAACAGGAACCTTCCCATCTTCTCGGTCGACGATTATGCAATCTGGAAGTTCAGATTAAAAAGCTTTCTTTGTGCGCATCATGACATGATGTGGGGCGTCATCACAGATGGACCCATCATTATTTACAAACAAGGAAACGAGCTTGTTCCAGTTCAAGATGGTGGACAGCCAACGTAGCAGCTCATTCCCAAGCCAAAGAATGAACATACCTCAAAAGAAAGGAAGCAAGCTGGATTAGACAGCTTAACGAGAAACACCATCTCGTCAACAGTCCCCAACGCCTACCTCAGCAAGATCATCAACTACAACACCGCAAATGAGATGTGGGAAACCCTAGCCAAGCTATGCGAAGGGTCGGAGGAGATAAAAGAAAACAAATTCACAATCGCCTGCCAGAAGTTTGATAACTTCAAGCAGCTTGTCAACGAGTCCATCGAAGGGATGGAACTCAGATTCTCAAATATCGTGGTAGAAATTGAAACCATCAGAACTGGGAAATACACCCAGCGTGAAAAGAACCTAAAAGTCCTTTCAGCGCTCACAGCTGAATGGAACACATACAAGGTGGTACACCAAAGTCGAAGTGACTTGGGTGATCTTTCAACTGAAATATTGTTCTCCCTACTCAAAGCCAACGAATACAACTTGAAGATTACCATGAAAGAATCTTCAAGCAATCAGAATGATGGAGAGCTAACACCTGCGCCAAAGGAGATTGCGTTCAGAGCTAACTCTGAAAAATCCACATACATGCAGTCAGCTGAGTCATCAAAGAAGGACATGAGCAAGGAAGAGCTACTTGAAGAGATAGCCATGCTGGTCAAAAACTACAACAGACTCAACACCAGCAAGGGCAAGTACAAGAAGTTCGCAAGAACTTACAGAGATAAGTACGCAGCAGCTGATGAGAAGTCAGCTGACAAACGAACAGACGAAGGATGCTTCAACTGCAAGGAACCGGGACACTACAGGCTAGACTATCCTAAGCTATCCAAGAAAGATAAAGACCAACTGAAAGCTAAGGCAGCTGACAGAAGGAGAGCCTACTTCGCCGACAAGGAGTCAGAGTGCAACAAAATGGAGGATAACATGCCATTTTCAGACTCAGAAGAAGAAGCACTGATGGCTCATGATCAACCTGAATGGGATACATGCTTCATGGGACAGATAGACGGAACTGATGAAGATGAGGTAATGTCAAGAACTCAAAATCTATCTAACCTCTCACCATCACACGAACACTTTATACAGGTTTCAAAATCAGGGCTACCTGATTGGAGTTTAGTAGAGAAGGTTATGAACGATTCCAAGGAGCTTCAAGAGATCCTTGACATCATAATGTGTGAGAATGCCCAGCTGAAGGTGGAACTGGAAAAGAAAAAGGTATCAGAAGCAGCTGATACAACACAGCTCCAAGAGGAAGTTATTTCACTAAAAGATAAAATAGTGAAATAAGATTAGCTGATGAAAGACTTCTACTACGAAAAGAAACAGCTGATGGAAGAATCGGAAAAGGCCACAACTGAATCAGAAAAGAAGTCAGCTGAGATTATAGAGCTGAAAAGTTCCGAAGAGATACTATCTAAGAAGATGGTAGCTCTCATCAAAGCTACAACAACAATGGACTAAATCATAAGTGCACAACGTCCAGCAGCACTCAAAGCAGGACTGGGTTACAATGAATCGAAGGATGCCACAAACATTGCTTCCACTAGTGGAACAAATGTAATGTTTGTAAGAGCAAAAGAAAACCCAATTCCAGCAACTCAGCAACGACCATTGAGGACACAGCAGGCATCAAAAAGGCCAGCTGTGAGACAACCTCAAGCACAGATCAGACATCAACGTGCTCAAACTCAACAAAGACAGCAGGCTGGACAGTTCAGATACCAGCAACATCAACAACACGTCGAAAGATATCAACCGAGATATCAAATGAGATACCCAGCTGGAAATCACTCATATGATCACCAGCTGGAGTACCAGTTCAGCCGAGATATCACAAAAGACAGCAGAGACAAATGAACGTCTCAGCTCGGTACTCAGTTGGATATCGAAAAAGACCAGGACATCAACAAAGACATCAAGCTGGGAAGATACTGAGATCAAGACCCCACAAGCAACAACCGAAGCACACAAAGAATGTGTATATCGACTCAGCTGGAAGGATCATCAGATCAAATGACCCAATTCGAGTTATCAAGCAAATTTGGGTCATAAAAGGATCTCTGTCTAACCCACAAGGACCCAATTAAAACTGGGTACCTAAATTTTGATATTTTTTATAGGTTGCAAGGGATCAACGCATCATTGAAGAGTCGATGAGAACGCTATGGTACTTGGACAGTGGATGTTCCAAGTACATGACGCACTTAAAGCATCAACTCCAGAAGTATATCGAGCGTCCAGGCCCACAAGTAACATTTGGTGACAACTCCAAAGGTCTAACCAAAGGTTATGGTGCATTTAAAACTAAAAATGTTATAATCCCCAATGTTTCATATGTACAAGGACTGCAACATAATTTGCTTTCCATTAGCCAATTCTGCGACAACGGTTTTTCTGTCAAGTTTGATGCACAGGGAAACCAAGCAGATACTACTAAGAGGGAAAAGAGAATGAAATATGTATTTCGCTGACTGGAACAGCAGCCCTCCTGAGACTTATCTTGTATCGAAAAACAACAATGAAGTCAGCTGGCTGTGACACAGACGGCTGAATCATCTCAACTTCAAGACAATCAACAAACTGGCTAGAAAACCAGCTCGCTAATGGAATTCCAGATCAAGTTTATGACAAGAGTCATATTTGCAGCGCGTGTCAACAAGGAAAATAAACAAGAATTTCATTCTCTCTCAAGCCAGTTCAGTTAACTGATCGAGTTCTTCAACTCATACAAATGGATCTCTTTGGTCCAGTTACTCCAGCAAGTTTCAACGGCAGGAAATACACTCTGGTCGTAGTGGATGACTTCTCCAGATTCACATGGGTTTCATTCCTGTACCAGAAAAGCGAAACAAAGACTAAGCTGCCAATCCTGCTGGAAAGGTTGTCAACTCAGAAGGAGTGCAAGATAATGTCAATCAGATCAGATAGAGGAACGGAGTTTCTGAATAAAACTATTTATGAATACTGCGAGAAGAACGGAGTTCAACATCAAACCTCAGCAGCACGCACACCTCAGTAGAATGGTGTAACATAGAGAAGAAATAGAACACTCAAAGAAGCAGCTACCTCAATGCTAGCGAGCTCTGCCATTCCAAAGAAGTTCTGGGCTGAGGCAATCAACACAGCTTGCTTCACTCAGAATCGCTCTCTACTCACATCAAGGCAAGGAAAGACGCCGTATGAGCTATGGAATAACAGAACACCATACATTGGATATTTCAAGGTCTTCGTATCCAAATGTCATATCCTAAACAATGGAAAAACACAGCTCAAGACCGAGGAGTATTCCTTGATTACTCTGCTGTGAGTAAAGCATACAAAGTCTTCAACAGTAGAACTCAAACGGTCGAAGTAACTCCACATGTTACCTTTGACGAATCATCATTCGAATATAGAGATTCTATCAAACGAAGAAATGAAGGAGAATATTCAAGACAGATTCAGACAAGAGCTCAATAGAATCGAATAAGAAATCTGGCCGAACCATTAATATGGAATGATGAGCCAGAGGAGGAATCTCAAATCAATCGGGAAGCTCCACCAGCTGGAAATCAAGAGGAACCTTCAACGCCAAATCAAGGGGGAATGCCATCAGCTGGAAATCCAGACACAACTGAATCCCCAGCACTATCTCCAGCAGAGTTTCTACAGAAGTCACCTCAAAACTCAATCCAAGGAGAGTCTCTTTCTCAAGACTAACTCTAGAGCAACTCCAAGCCAGACGAAAACTAGCCACTTCTAGCATCAATCAGCTGGAAGAAGAAATTCGTAAATGAAGAAGATGGATTGAAGATCATCCATCATCAGCAATCATTGGAGAACCATCTGACCAAGTCAAAACCAGAAGCTCAGCTGCTCAAGCTACATCGGATCATCAACTCTCAGTAGAGCTAGAACTGACTGTCTATGATGAAGACACAGCTCTAATGGTGTGTTATGTAGCTCTAGTTCCAGAGCCTCAAACTATTCTAGAAGCCATAAAAAGTGTACCCTGGACAAATGCCATGCAGGAAGAGCTAAATGAATTCCTCAGAAATTGTGCCTGAAGGAGTCAAAGTCATAGGACTCAAATGGATCTTCAAGAACAAACTGGACACCCTTGGAGTCATCATCAGAAACGAAGCTCGACTAGTTGCCAAGGGCTACACACAGCAAGAAGGAATTGACTTTGAAGAATCATTTGCTCCAGTAGCACGATTGGAAGCAATCTGACTTTTTCTCGCTTATGCAGCACATCACAAATACAAGGTCTATCAAATGGATGTAAAGTGTGTATTTTTAAATGGAGAAATCAAAGAAGATGTCTATGTTGAATAACCTCCAGGATTTGAAGTAGAAGAAAATAAAGTCTACAAGCTAAAGAAGGCGCTTTATGGATTGAAACAAGCACCTCGAGCTTGGTATGATACTCTATCAAATTTCCTTGTATCCAAAGGATTTAAGAAGGGCTCAGTAGACAGAACACTCTTCACCATCAAGTTGGGAGAAGACATCCTGGTTGTTCAAATCTATGTAGACGACATCATCTTCGGATCAAAATCAACATTCTTATGCCAATGATTTGGAGAGATAATGTCAAAACAGTTCCAAATGTCTATGATGGGAGAAATGAGCTTTTTTCTAGGACTTCAAGTCAAGCAATCAGCAGAAGGGATTTTTATAAATCAATCCAAGTATGTGAAAGACTTGATCGCCAAGTATGGAGTTCAATCCAGCAGAACAGTAAAGATTCCAATGAATAACAACTGGAAGATTGAACCTGGAACTGAAGGGAAGTCAGTTGATTCCAGCAAATATAGAGGGATAATAGGTTCACTGCTGTATCTAACAGCTAGTCGTCCAGACATCTCTTTCGCAGTCGGAGTGTGTGCCAGATTTCAAGTTGATCCAAAGGAAGCACACATGCAAGCAGCCAAGAACATTCTCAAATATCTCAAAAGAACTCAGAATGTTGGGCTGTGGTATCCAGCTGAAGACAATCTACAACTGACTGGATATTCATACTCAGACTTCGTTGGAGATCGGTTGGATAGAAAATCAACTTCAGGAACATGTCAGTTCCTAGGAAGCAAGTTGATCTCGTGGTTTTCAAAGAAGCAAATGTGTGTCGCAACCTCTACAACAGAAGCAGAATATATGGCAGCTGGAAGCTGCTGCTCACAAATTCTCTGGCTGAAACATCAGCTGGATGACTACGAAGTGAAAACTGGACAAGTTCCAATTTTCTGCGATAGCTCAAGTGCGATTGCTATATCAGAAAATCCAGTACATCACACAAGATGCAAACATGTGGACGTGCGCCATCACTTCATCAGAGATCACGTAGAAAAGAAGGATGTGATTGTTGAGAAAATTCACACAGACATACAGCGGGCTGATATACTTACAAAGCCGCTGATAGAAGCAAGATTCAAGATGCTGTGCGGATTACTTGGATTACTCAACCCAGATGAAGCTACATCCAGCTGAATGGAAGCAGACCCAGCTGGAATTCAGAACCAACCTCAAAGAACCTAGCTGAGAAAGAATCAAGCTCAGCCAAACGCCTAAGTTGAAGGATTATTCAGCTGAGGGAGTACCAACTGGAAAAACGATCACTCAACACAGCTATTCATAACCGAGGTATCAGCTGACTACAATGATTAGCTGAGAGGTTTGCAACATCATTACATACACCTACTCATTCTATTTTAGACAGACTCTAGTCAAATCATATCTTGTCATATCTAATCATATTTAATTAAAAGTCTGCAAAGAACTGAAACGCGGGAGTTTCGAGGCAAAAGTCAAAACGCCTCAACCGTCCTCTTACGCGCATTAACTCGCATTTTCTAAACAAGAAACTGAAATGACGCGAGAATCACTCCCAGTCGTAGATCTTCTTATCAAACTATATATCTTGATCGTCCAATTATTAAGAAAGTTGATATAAATATGCTAGAAGAGATACGCAAACATTTGCATTAACCCTAAAAAAAATGTTTTTCTTTTCAGCACTCTTTCTTCATCCATCAATTGGTATTATTTGTTCTACTAACAAAAGTTGCAGAAGAAGAACATGGAATCTATAAAGATATCTCCAGAAGCCGATCAACATGAAGAGTCTGTCAAAGCTACACAATGAGAGTTGCTTAACTCTCAGGAACCACAAGAAGACGGAGTTCCAGGAGAAAATGAAGCTCATCGACAGATCCGGTCTAACGCAGAGGGTGACTGCAAAGCTCAAGAAAACCATTCACCAGGAAGTTGCAGAATTCTTCCTAGGAATGTCAAAGGAAAAAGACCTCCTCCGTCCCACTGTTTCTCCCAAAATAAAAAAGAAAACGGGACACACTTCTCACTGGGATGCGGAAATCAACGTCAACAAAATTCTGACAAATGAATTCAACCTGAGAGGAAGCCTAGTCAGAACTGGACGAGATGTTGATAAAGCCGGAGCCATTAAGTGCAGTCATGTCAAAGCTCTTGCTCCGCCACAGGAGGCACAGAAAAAGATACAGGAGACAAAACAACATGCATCTACTTCCTTCCCAGCTGGGAAGAGAAAACAACTTAAGGAGACAAAACAAGCTGAAGCACCGTCTTCAAAGAGAAGACTCAAGTTAAAAGTGCTCAGTCAGTCAGCCGAGAAGCCAGCTGACATTGAAAGAGAATTCGTAACTACTCTCTGAGGAGCAGAAGGTCCACAAGCGGTGGTTTCTTACGGTGGAGAAGAAGTTCATGTGCCAGCATGAACATCGTCATCATCAACACCACAACGACGTATTCCAGCTGATCAACTAAGCTTAGACCCCAATCAATTAAGCTTAAACCTCACAGCAGATGGAATACTTCAACCTCCTTCTCCTCAATTTCCTTCAGCTCAACAGGGACACCAGCTTCAAGATCTACTTATGGAAGTTGGAGCTCAAGCCCCTGCACCAAGCTCAAGTGGAAAGCATCATCCAGCCGATAATCACTTGCAGCTGGATGATGAAAACATGAGCTGAACCCTATAACAACAACTTCAGAAGTGAAAGGGGAATACTTAAGTCCCTCAAGAGTTGCACGTGACGCCTCCATCTCAAGGTTTGAAGACCTCATGCTTAATGGAGTTACAAGCGCAACTGAAGTGCTGAATCAGACTTTCTCATTCAATCTAATGAAGTATGAAGAAGCCAAATTGCAAGGAATGAAGTTGTGCCCTACTCAGAAGATGTCATCTCCAGTGCCAACTCATACCTCCAAGCACTCAGCTGGACAGCCCCAGCTGAAACAGACCAAGAAAGATGTGTCTGCAATCACAACTGAGGCTAATACTGTTGAAGAAGAGCCAGCCAATGCAACAGCTGAGCCACCAAGACTCCAGACCTCGCTGCTCAGAGCTGCCAACCGCAGCATAGCCAAACTAAACATCGCAACAGCTGATAATGCAGCGAAGATCACTGACGCAATTTAGGAAATTGCTCAGCTCAATAAGACGATGGTGTGTCTCTCCCGCCTTGTTGATCATGCCAAAAAGGGGTAAGATAATGAAACAAAGAAGAGGCAAACTGCTGAGCAAGAGAAACCAGCTTAATCAGCTGAAGGAGAAACGAGTCAAAAGAAAGAAGCAGCGGATGAAGAAGAGAAGACCCAGCCAGCTGGGATTGTAGATTGAAGATTGAAGAATTGAAGATTTCTTTCTTTCTTTCTTTTTCTCTCTTTATGCTGTAATTTCTTACTTTAATAAAACACAATTCTCTTTGCTTCATAAGTTGTTTCAGTTAGGTTTTGGCATCATCAAAAAGGGGGAAATTATTGGGAAAATTAATAGAGTTTTGATTTGATTCCAAAACCCAACTGTTCTTCAACCGAGTAGATTATCGCATCAACCTAAGTAGTGTTTTCCAGCTCGCCTGTTTGAGCTCTAGATTTTCTAAGTTTACATGTTCAGGAAGCGGAAGACAGTAGAAGCTCAAGACAGCAGAAGATCCAGCTGTGTTTTACAGCAGCGGATAACAGAGCAGAAGATTCAGCTGTGTTTACAGCAGGAGTCAACTATCAGCTGAGTTTTCCAGCTGAGCTGAGTTCAAAACGGAGCAGGATCAAGCTGAAGATAAATCGAGCTGAGTTCAAGACACAGCGGGTCCAGCTGTACAGAACAAAGGGAACTAACTCTGAAGACGTCACTTCAAGTCAGTTTACCCAATCCAGCTCTAAATTCAAAAACCAGCTCCAAAGGCAGAGATCCCGGTGTCAGAGGAAGTCAATATACCTCGACCAATGAGGGATTGCCAAATCAGCATCCTAGACTTCAGAACCTAGGATGTGACACTAATGAAGACAGATGCAGAGACGCCCAACGACAGATTTCGTATTTAAGAAGAGTAGGTAAGATTCAAACGGCTCCTCCAACGGCTAGTCTTGAATCTCTACCTATATAAACCCGTCTTCAACCTCAGGATCAAATACGAAAAACTCTTTACAAGCTTTCATTCTCTGAAATTATCAAGCCTTCAAAAGCTTACAAGCAGTTCTAAATAGTTCAAAGAACAGTTTATCTTAAAGTGTTTCTAGTCCAGAAACTGCCCAGTTTTTCGTCTGATTCGTAGGCAGAAATCATTGTATATCTTAAGCCTAGATTTCGAACAAGTTCATCTAACTCTAAAGTTCTTCATTGTAAGAACTCGTTTATAGTTGGAACCCCAAACCAAACCCCTCTTTACCCCGAAAGGTTAGGTCAAGGTTACGCTTGCTTGAAGCGCGAAATTCAAGTGGTTGTAAGGTTTTTTCAGTACCCATAAACTGAAAGGTTAGGCTTGACAGTGCCCGTAAACTGTTGGAACACAGCTCGGGTTAGAGTTGTGAAGTTGCTTGGTACTTGGAAACCAAGTGGTAGTGAATTACCAGTGAATCTGGTCGTGGACGTAGGAGGTGTTATTCCGAACCACGTAAAATATCGTGTTATTTACTTTCTCGTTATTTTCAGATATTGTTCTAATTCCATTTGCATATCGCATCTTTATCAAATCTGCATACTCCCAAAGACAGCTGTGTTTTGTTTTATAAACTTGCACAACTTGACTAAGTCGAAATCGTAAAGAATATTTTCAAGCTGAGTTTTTCTAAGCAATCGAGCTAAGTTTTCAAACCACCACTTTCCGCACCGCCAGCTGAGTTATTAGCCCAGCTGACCTTCCTCAGCTGGATTCATAACTGAGCTCACAAACTCTGTTTTAAACTTGAAAAAGTTTTTAAAAATCTATCTTTGGTGTATTCACTCCCTCCTCTACACCAAAGGCCCAGCTCAGGGACCATCATCTATTATTCAGGTGGTACTCAATATAGGGGTTGTGGTTGAGATATATCTCACTAACCTGTAACTCAACAAAGAGATTATCAAATAACAAAGATGTTTGGATTGGATTTGAGTCAATGATCCTAATTACTCATACTCGTTCATCGATGCAATAATATTCAATTACAAGATTTTATTACTTGGTTTGAAGCAAAGATTAATTTGAGCCCTATGGTCAAGAAGTCACTACTCAAATACTCTAAGCCTATATCTATTCAATTTTACAGATCTTGACCAGAAGGCAAGATCTCTTCTTTTGATCAACAACGTCACGAAGACACTTCAGCAATGATGTTGCCCAAAAGGCATTAAGAACAAAAGACTCCAAGATAGCCAAGAGGTATTAGATACCGACTACTCTCCAACACTTATTACCTTCTTGGGCACGAGAGACTCTCTCGAGTTTAACCCCAAATCCTGTTAATGACTTAATCTCAATATCTAGATGGTGATCAAGCATATGTCAATATCAATTAAGTCTAAATTCAATCCTAAGTGTTTCGGGAATAAAATCAAGTAACGAACTCACACAATTAGACCTCAGACTTAAAATTATTGTGATTATAGTACCCTAATGTTATTTTGGCTCCAAAATTTAGAGAGATTATGTTGTAAGATTTCTTTCCTCATTTTCTTACTCTTCTAATATTTTATTTATGAAAATTTCAAGATCTGGATCAAAATATATCCTAGCCAATAAAAAAAATCAGTAAAACAATTATTCCATCTTTGCCTCTAAATCATTCAAAATCAAGCTAATATTTTTGTTTTGATAAATATCTTACAATTTATATTTTATTCAATGTTGTTCCTCTTAAGAAGAGATAATTATATTCATTTAAAACATATATATCTTATAATCATCATCGGATGCATTATAATTATATAAATAATTTTTCTAAAGAAGAACTTTGATTCGATTATAACTTTACAACTTTGATCGACCATGATCAATTAATATTTGTTTGTAGATGAAATAATAAACAAATTTTTATTATTTGAGGATTTGTGTATTATTTAAAGAATTTGATATTCACTTTATTGGAAAAGAAATCTGAAATTATTGTGGAGAGAAAATATTTACAAATTCAAATTTGAAAGTAATAAAGTATATTCTCTTTAGAAAAAATGGAAAACGGTAATTATGTAAAATAATCCAGAATTAATTTAGAACTATTAATTAATTATATTTTTATTGTTCGTAATTACGAGAATGTCACCATGTGGTTGGCCACAGTGTGACCGAATGAATAGCTTTATTGTTATATGTAATACATATTTAATGTCAAATTCTATATTTTTTTCTTAATTTTAGATATTACATGTAATGCTTAATTACTGTTTGATACCTAGAAACCAATCTGGACAAAAACTTTAGTAAAATGACATTATGATTGATTAATTTTTTATTTTCTTGATCTTGATGGATGAAGATTAATTTTGTAATTTTGTAGTATCGTATAATATTTTTTTAATTATATCTTTATTATTTTGCACAATTTTCAGTAGTAATATGAGTATAAGTTATCAAAATAGAAGACAAATTGTGATTGCTAACTTGCTAAGCTGCATAATATTTCTCATTTTTTTTCTTGTAAAAATCTAATTATAGAGTTTGCTTTAGAATTATCTAACTTATTTTTGCCTATTCTAATACACTCTCGATAAATTACATATAAATAAGTATGACTGTTAATAATTAAATTTTATTATGTGTATTTTATATTACATTGCATTCTTACTATAGTATCCTTTTTATTATCAACACACTTTGAATTAATTACAGGATAACTTTCTCAAAAATATTAAAATTTACTATTAATTACATATAAAATCAAAATTAAATAAAATATTTTATTGTAAATAATACTTTCTATGGATATCTTAATTTCTCTTAATGTATTAACTATTATTTTTTCATTACAAAATTTTTAATAAATATAAGTACACAAAAAGATATTATTAATCAAATCATTAAACAAATGCTCATTTAGTTTAGCTCAAACTTTAATTTGATACTCCCTCAAAATTGTGATCTTATTACCTTATTTGTTCGTCCCTCAAAATTATGATCTTGTCTTTTTTGTACATGACCATACCCACTTTCTGATATTTTAAACTTCACAACAAATTAAAACTAGTGGGTCTCTTTCTCCATTCAACAAATATCTATCAAACATTTCTTAGAACCCGTGCCACACAAATTGCATTACAATTTTTATGGACGGATGAAGTACTATTTTACTCATTATTTCGTTAATGGCCTCTCGAGTTAATTGAAATATGTAAAACTAATTATTTCTAAATTTTAAGTTATATACTTTAAATAATTAAAGATATATTAATTATCTATTTAACCTTATTTGTTGTGGAATTTTAACATTTATATTATTTCCTCCGTCTACGAAAGAATTGACACAATTTCATTTTCGGTCCGTCTACAAAAAAATTATCACATTCATTTATTGTAATAGACCACACACAATTCACTTACTTATTAACCTCTCATACTTCATTATTTACAAAAAATTTCATTGTTGGACTCACCATATTAATTTAAAATCATTAAAAGTGGGACCCTTATTCCACTAACAACACATTTACTCAATCTAATGCATTAAGGGCTCGTTTGGTAGGCATGTTAGGATATGGTAAGATAGTTTATGTCAAAATACATACCGTAGATAAAAGTTGATTGGTATTGTATCTGTGTTTGATAGATAAGATATGAAATGTATCATAAATTAGTTTAGTTGTTTGGTACCCTAGTTTAAAGTCAAGATTAAGTGGAAATTTACCATTTTATCCCTATTACAATTAATGTATAATTAAAAAATAAAAAATGAAAATAAAATAAATTTACATTCTCTCTCTTTTTTGGGTCATCTATTCCATTTCTTTCTCTCTCTCTCTCTCCCCCCGCATCCATCCACCATTCACCACCGCCACGGCCGAACACCACCACCACGACCAAACACCACCACCATCTACCACCGCCATGGCCGATCACCGCCACCACCGCTCATATCTCTCTCTCATTTTATCTTTTCTTTTCGTCAATTTAGATCTGAAAACTCCTCCACCCCTCTAATTGTCATCTCTCATCTCTCTCTCTTGCTCAACAGCAATCCATCACCGCTACCGCCGACCTCCACCACTAACTAGCCAAGGCCTAATTCTACTCCACCAAAAAAGGAAAGAAAAAAAAGTTGTTCTTCTTCTCTTTGTAAAAATTGAGATCATGAAATCTTCATTCTTGAGTGCTTACTGTTGAGCATCTTGGTCTGAAATATGTTCTCGAAATTCCCAATCAAAACTCTCCAAATAAGGGGGTGGTGTAATCGTTCGAAGTGGTATCGCGATACTTCTGATGGTGGCTGCAACGAGGCTTGCCGGAGAACCGTTGCCGTTCTCCGGGCTTGGTTGTTTAAGCATTTCCTCATTCCATTATTTTCATATGCCCTTCTCTCTTTCCCTGCAATTTTTTTGTCTTTTTCATCCAAAGATCTCTACCTCATTCTATCTCATCTCATCTATGTGTTTCGTCCATGGAGGCTAGATTATATTTGTTGTTGGGTTTGCAGAAGAGAAGATGAAGAAGAGTGGGAGGGTGATTTTGTCATTTCATATTTAATCATGTGGCACTGTTGAGTTAGCACTCCGTATATGAGAGTTCATACGAGATTCATAAGCTAAAGAGAAACAGTTGAAACGGGCCTCTGAGAATATGTGTATAGGCTACCAAACAACTAGATAAGCTCAGATGTGTATCCAATTTGGCCTTATCTAGTCTATCAAACATTGCCTAAAAGTGGAATCCTTATTCCACTCACAATACATTCAACTCAAATTTATTAAAATCCGTACCGGTCAAAAAGTAGCAAACTTTTGGTGGACGAAGGGAAATAGTATTATTTAGAACAATATAATTTGTTTAAAAAAAATAAATATTTAAATTGAAATATATATTTATAAAGCTCGTGTATGCTGGTTAAACTTGAATAGGAATGCTGGATTGCTAATAATTGAATTAAGTTTGAAGTTGATGTACTCGTCTTAATTCGATCTGATTAAAAAAATTTATATTAATCAGTATAATAATAATATAATCCTGTAAAATAAATTAATTCATTAAAAGATTTTAAGTTAAGATTTTTTAAGATAGTTGAAAATATTATTAACGAATAAGAATTTAAAAGTATAAAAATTACATAGATAAATTGCATAGTGATAATAGATTAGCGACAAAAATAAATTATTATGTTGAATGATTTTCTATTTTGAATTACAAAGAGTAAAGAGAAAAGTCAATGCGATCAGTACAATTAAAATTTAAACAATAAATTATAAGTGTTCCTTTATAAAAAAAAAGAAATCCTTTATAAACAACAAATTAATGAAACACATAGTGTCTATATATATTGATATTGATTAATATTTACCATATATAAAATTTATATGTAAGGTAAATTTAATTACTAATGAATTATTATATTTTTTTATAATATAATATACTATGTTACGCTATTATCCTTAAATTAAATTATATAGTATAGATATAATAGGCAATCCAAATATTGTAAAACAAGACCATTTTTATATAAGTATAGATATTAGTTATGAAGAAATATTGTTTATAAATGATTAATTTATTTAATAGAAAACTAATATATGCTTGTTTATATGATCGATTCTTCATCCTACCTGATGTTGTCACATCAATGGAGAACACGTTAATGGTGCCCCAACAGTAAGGGGGAACTGGTTGTCACTATATGTAGTTCTTTTGGAAAGGTACTCTATCTATTATTTAGTGTAACGTATGCCATAAGTTTTTGATTTACAAACGTTTGTCCAATTAAATCAAATTCAATCAAACTGAATTTTTCATTACATTTTCCTTTGGGTTTCAGAAATATTCTACAATTTGTTTGTTGAAAAATTACAAATTTTAAATAAAAATATACATGCATAATATTTGTAATCAACACGTGGAACTCAAATAAGAAATATAGAATACAATAATATATAATTCAATAAATAACTCAAAAAATCACAATAGTAAGTATAATAAAAAAAATTGAGAGTCAACATCATATAAAAGAGAGAGGGAGTACCATCCAATTTCTTCGAAAATGTTGAAATAGCGTCCAAAATTGAATTTTCAATAAAAACTCAAACCAAGAACCATACCAAATTGTCGGTTTGTTTCCGATTAAAACAAATTTCTAATTTCGGTAGTTTGGTGAATTAATTTGACCAAGCATATTCATTAGGGCCATTATTAGAGCATCTGTAGTTGGGGTTCGTTACCCGCTCGAGCCGGCAAGAGAACGAGTCCCCCGATAATGAGCCGCCAAGAACGAGCCTCGACTCGTTCCATCGCGTCGGGCTCAATGCTGATTATGTATGGCGCGTGCCATATTAAAAAAATTGATATTTTAAAATGCAACGGGCGGATTTCTGTATTTTTTATTTTAATTGTGTATTTTTTATTTAAATTATGTAATATTTTTAATTTAATTAATATATTTTATTATTTTTAGTAGTGTGAATTTCATATTTAAAATTAAATAAAAATTCAATAACTCAAAATTAATTAGAACAAGTCAGCGAATGAGCCAACCCGCTACAACACCTGGAGAATGAGTTAGCAAATATTACTATTGAGCCAACTTGAAGCTCAACCACTACTGATACTCTTAAATAACATACTCTCTTCCTTGACCGGCCACAATCATATCGAAGTCTACATACCGAGAAAATTTTGTGAAAAAAAAATAAATATGAAATATCCTCCATCAATCAAATTCGTGCGTTTAATTCCGTTTTGAGACATCTATCAAAATCGTGCATTTTCTACATTTGAAAATGACCCCACATAGTATTCATAATTTTTACCCTCAATCTATTCACTCATTTATACAAAATACCACTCATAGTTCACTACTTTAATTTTAACGGACCTCATTACCCATTAATTTATTCAATAATACATAAAACAATGTGAAACCCTTATTTCATTCACTTTACACTCATCAATATTATTAAAACTCGTGCCATTAAAAATAATACACGAATTTAATGGAGGGTAATTAAGAATTTCCCTTAAAAATGAGCTATATTTCTTGAATAGTATTAGTACTCCCTCCGTCCCTGATAAGTGTAGTCCACTTCCCTTTTTCGTTCGTCCTCCATAAGTGTGGTCCTTTCTTAAATGGATATGACCCCACTTAAAATTTTACCCTTTAAAAGTAACTAACACTATACTAATACTACAACAAAGTGGAGGTTTCATTCTCCACTCACTACACATTTACCTAACATTTTTTTTAAAATCCGTGCCCTTCTCTCCTGACCACACTTATGAGGGACGGAGGGAGTAGTGCATAATCCATATTGATTGATGATTGATGATGGATGATGATTAAGATACAAAATGAAAAGTGTTACGTGGAAGAGTAGGTAGGGAGGGGAGGGGGTCCATTCCATTCCACAATCCACATGGCTGCACCTGCACCGCTTCTCTAATTTTGCTATGTCGACCATCATTTCTTTAATTTCCTACCATATGTGTTTTTTTTCCGTATCAAGTATTTCATCCCTTCCATTCAAAATGTTCCACTTTCTATATTGATCCGTTCATTCGAAGTTTATCATTTCACTTAAGGAAATCATTCTCTCACAAAATAATAGGAGTCTTCACCATTTTTTATTTTTTTATTCTTTAATAAATCTATTCCTAAATTTATGTTGTTAAAAAAAATGAGTCATTTCGAATTCTTTCATCCTATTAATAATGACTCACTTTACTTTTTGATTTGTCTCATTAATAATGATTCAGCCCAAATAAAAAAATCACATAATCTCATAAAAAGGCGTGTGCTCTACTACTTTCTATTTTTTTTATTCTTTAGTCACACTTCTCCTTAATAAGTGTGACGAACAGTAACAAGTCATTATTAATGGGTCTGAGAGGAGTAAGATATATGAATCAGTTAATTATCCCTCGTGAAATGACAAAAATAGCCTTCAATGAACACCATTGCAAAATTCGCGCCATGTACGTACAAATGTTCGAATCGCAATTATTGTAGTGAAAATAAGTTGAGTGATAATCTAATTAAAAATATCTATACTTTATTTCTCAAAAAAAAAAAAAAACCATCTATAAGTTTTTTTTTTGAGCGCACGTTTGGTAAACAATCAACTTAGTTCCGGCTAATTATTTATCATTATTGAACAACTGATATAGCCCAGACTTTTAAGTGTCTTTTTTTTGAGTCATTTTAAATGTCTATTAAGTAGTAAAGCAGTGTAATCGAAAAATAAATTTAACCAAAGTGATAGTATGTACTGCTTAAGCAAATTTTAGTCAGGAACTCATCGGGCCTATAATAAGACTATTTTGAGTATCATTGCGCAGTCTGGCCCAAAAAGGATAAATAATTTCTATTATGATAAAGGCAGGCCGAGTCCATGTACATATAATAATTTTAACAACACTCATAAAAATTCATGTCAAACTCAATGTGATACAATTATCGTGGATAGAGGCATATATTTCTACAACAACTCAAAAGTCACAATTGAATAAGACCCTACTTCAAAACTGATTCTGCATTTCTCTTAAAATTAAGGCCAAAATGCATATAAATTCCTGACCTTTTCTCAAATTTTGGTTTAATTCCAAACCTTTTAATTTTTGCAAAATAAATCTCCACCTTTCAATTTTGCTTAATGTTCTCCCGACGACGAATTTGGGTGAAATTCAAAGTGACGTAGCGTTCAAAACGATATCGTTGGATTCGGGGTCGGGCATCGGAGGGATCTGCGACAATCTCGATTCGAAGCAGGTGAAGAACAGCCGCCGTTTTGAACGCCACGTTACTTTGAATTTCACCCAAATTCGTCTTCGGGAGAACATTAAGCATAATTGAAAGGTGGAGATTTATTTTGCAAAAATTAAAAGGTTTGAAATTAAATCAGAATTTGAGAAAAGGTCAGGAATTTCTATGCATTTTGGCTTAAAATTAAATGCCAAGGAGAATAATCATTTATATGTTACTATGGTGGCTTACCCATTCCCATTGGGTAGAAGCAGCCATCTTGTTACGCATCCATTCACAAACTAATTTTGCTATCTTGACGGAAATAATTCATAAATGGAACAGTTTTTTTTTTTTTGGGGCCGATATTGACATTAGAATGGCAGTGCATCTTCCAAGATGTGGATTGGAGAATAAATAATAAAATTGGGCCCTCATTATATATGACCTTGTTATATTTACGTACTCCATTATTTAAGTTATCAGCATAATATTATGCTTATATATATACATATAATCTAAAATCTTGATAGTAATAATAGACTTTATAGCAGAATGATATTTGATAAAGGTATGAAAGATATTACTACTACTTTTGAGTTTGATGGAGTTACAGTGGCACCAGCACAAACACACAGTGGCGATGCACATGCCCCTCTTGTGGAAATCACTCTCAAGAGGTACTTATAAATCATTAACTGCTTCAATTATCAATCTCTCAATGTCTTCTTATTTGACCAATTAAAAGGAATATATAGCATAATTAAACTGAATAGCTACCAATTCTTGTATTCTCCATTCCCATTCCTAATTCGAATTATATGATTTCGCTGCAGCTAGTGGATAAATAAATAAATAGCATGAATTTAAGATGAAGCAGAATAATAGTGCCAATAATTAAGAGGAAGAAGAATACTGAGAATAAAAGGCAAGATATGTATGACATCGTTAATATTAGCACACCAAATCTAAAGCCATACAAACTCAAACCAAATCTTAAAAAAAAAATTACAAAAAATTAAATAAAAAATACAAGCCAGAAAAATGCAAATAAAACACAATAGTAGTAGAAATAGGTGTTAATACGATGCTACGTAACTAGGAATTATCGTTGATTTTTGTTGGTTGTTGTGGTTTGTATAAGAAGATAAATATAGATGAGCAAGAGTTTGTGTTGGTAAAGTGTGATGGATAAGAAGCTAGAAAATTAGGCGAGCATGAGAAAATGGAAGAAGCTAATATGATTGGTGGTAAGTGGTAACTGGTGAGGAAGTCTGGGATAAAAATGAAGAGGAAATTAATTAACTGCATAAAGAAAAGAAGAAAAGAAGAAAAAGAAAGAAGATGATGGATGCATGATACCCCAACCCCACCGCACATGCTGCCTTATCTGTCTGGCACGCCACCCATATATTCGCGCGTCTTTGTTTTCTTAATCCATCATCATAAACACAACAACACAAGTGATTAATTAATGTTGTTGAGGCAATTAATATATAATTTAGGTATATATGTACGTACTAGTTAGTTATAATTAGTTGGTAATAAATTTAATTAGTTAATTAATAACTAGAGAGGGTGGGACATATTGTTAATCTGAGAGTGCCTGGGACAAGAGAGCAAGTGGTCGTTGGTGAGGCCGGCGGCCTGCATGAAGGAGTGTATGACGGTGGGGCCCACCTGCCGGAATCCTCTCCTCACCATGTCCTTGCTTATCGTCTCCGACTTGGACGTCTTCACCGGAATCTTCTGGCTCCATTTGTACGCCGTCGCCATTGTCTTGCGATTAACGAATCCCCACAGGTACTGGTCCAGCGATCCCAATTCCTTCTTGATCTGCCATAAAAATCACAACCAATATTTCTTTAGTCAATTCAATATTTAATTAATGGAGTATTAATTAGGTGAAAGCATTAATTTCAAATTGGCAAAAACGGCAATAGCAATGGCAATACCTGGAGGATCCTTTTAGAATTGTCGACCGCTCCTCTGACCAGGCTCAACTCTATCCGATATTCGGAACTGACGCCATTAATCTTCTTCTCCGAATACTTGGAAACAGCTTCCACATCGAATCCTGAGAATGCATCCCTAAAATCTTGTCTTTTCTTCAACACTGAAGTCCAGTCCGATCCGACCTGCGCGCCCGTCAGAACCAGCAGCTCAAACAGCATTCTGCACCCACATGTAACATTTAATTATCACATCCATCCATGATTTACTATTAATGTTGGATGCAGAATTTAGAGAAAGAGTAAGGTGACGTACTCATCATTATGGACGGGCACGCCCCATTCGTGGTCGTGGTAAGCCACATAGATGGGATCTGCAGCCACACAGTTACCAAGATAATATACTAATTAAATAGATCAGATATAGATGGAGTGAAGCTTAATTATATAGTATATAATAGTTACCTATACCTGAATTGGGGGTGATGAAAGTGCATCTCTTATCGTTGAAATTATTAGCAACTAGATCATGATCATCGTGATCCTGAGGAGGAGTTGGAGGAGGGAGGAGCTTAGACTTGGTGGTGGTCCTGCCGTAATGAGCGATTTTCATTTTCCTTTGCTCGTGAAGGATGGAAACCTGCTCTCTTCGGGCGGCTGCAATGCTTCCTGGCTCATACTCCATGTAACTAGTAGTGTAGCTGAAGCTCTTGGACTTATTGAGAGATTTGGGGCGGGGTTTGGCGGCAGCTGCTGGTTGATCGTCTGTTGTTTTAGTGCGGATTCTTGTGGGACTGGGAGGAGAAGGCGGCAGAAATAGGGTGGTGGATTTGGAGGAAGCATCATCAGTGACAGTGACGGTCACAGTGGCTGTGGTGGGAATAGAGGAGTTGTTGCGCCTTTCTAGGAGAGGAGCGCGATTAGGCTGGAGCACAGGGACGCGCCCGTTTATGTTCCACCCCTGCTGCAATTTTGATTTCGAGGAACACATATTGTGATCGATCGATTTATATGTAATTTATGGAGAGATCAGAGAGATCGCTTTGTTTGATATCGAGAGTTTTTATCAGAAAGAGAGAGTTATGTGTATATATATATGAATGGTGTGTTGAAGAGGAATTAATGTGAATGGAGAAGTGCAAATGCAATATATATATGATTGAATAGGATGAATGGAGAATATATTATATATAGTGGTGAGAAGAAAGGGTATATATCCGTGTGTAGGGACAAGGACAAATAAAATGTGAGAGCAGTTGTAACATGGGGAGGTTGGGCATCTGCCGCACACTCCCACACAGCTTCTCCTTTGCCAGCCATTCACCCACCCCTACCCCAACCCCGATTTCTTTTTTGTTTCAACGTTACACATATACACTATTAATCTGAAATAGTAATGACTATTAGATTAGAGTTGAGAAAAGGAATGTATTTGGGGTTTGGGACCTACTTGTCACGTTCATTCAGCCTACCCACACTTGAATTACAATTACAATTACAATTACGCATATCCCATCCCTCCACTACTCCACAGCTTAATTAAACCCCATGTGCACTGCTAGCACTCCCCTCCAAAATCAACTAACTTAATTAATTACTACTTACCAGTTACCATCGTCCCTTTTCTCCACTAAATGAACTAATTAACCATCCATGCATATCCGCTACTAGGGGATCCAATTTTTCCATTTTTTGGATTCCTTGGTATTTTGTTTTCCTGTTCCCGGTGGTATCAAAAGACCACTATGTCGGGATATCTTATCTGTCTCGCCAGGAAAATAGATTTCTCCAGAAAATATTTTAAGTTCAATTCTTTTTTTTTTCTCTCCACTCGGACCAACCCGCCCACTCGACTTCTTATATTTAAAGTAATTTGTGTATCCACCCCAATGATACTATTGTTCCGTACCATTAGGGAACAATTTTCGACACAACATGATAACCCGACCCGAACCGACACAAAATTAATGGGTTTGGATCAAATTTTATTGGGTTCGGGTCCTTATCTGAAAATTTCGGATCAGGTTCGGGTTATCCGATAAGGTATTAAATTTTTTAATATTATATTTATTTAATTCATATCAAGCTTTTAAATTGATGACGTATTTATTTTTCCTTTCAAGTCATCAAAAGATATTAAAATTTTGAATTTTATTTGTTTTTCTGTTATTAAATTTTATTTAAAAATATTTTTCTCTTATTAAATCTTATTTTAAAATATATTTCCACTTATCTTCTTTTTTGCTTTTTAAAAAAATAAATTTCAGTCATCTTCTTAAAAAATAACCGAAAACTAAGCAAATAATATCTCGGAAAAAAAAAATCTTGGCATTCAATTTCAATTTTATTCCTACAGTTTGAACAACTTTAATTCATTCTTTGTAATAGAAGTTGTTGATCTCATTAATATTCAATAACTTAATAACACTATATCTCTATCTATCTAAATGAGCAAAAATTCCTAAGAAAAAACACAGTAAAAATGATGAGAGCAATTTTGACAAATGGATCTCCAAAAATACATCTAAAAATCTCATGATACTTCGAAAAGAGAAGGAGTTGAAGATCAAATAGCACCGTGTTCGTGTTTCTGGATGTATAAAGAATGTATGTTGCTAAATTTTAACCATAAAAATCATTTTTTACGCTCAGTTCATAAGCACACGGTGGCTGCACACGATGGGCCGCATCCGTGTGCAACGATCGTGTGCAGTTACCGTGCCCACGGTGGCTGCACACGGTCACAGACCATCGTGTACAGCCACCGTGTGCTTATGAACTGAGCGTAAAAAATGATTTCGATGGTTAAATTTAGCTACATACCTTTATACCATCGTGTGGAGCCACCGAATCACCACGCGTGCACACGATGGTCATACCGATTGTGGGCACGGTTGTGGGATGCACCGTGTGCTTAAAAACATGTACCATTTTACATTAATATTCATACTAAATCACCAATTTACATGTTATTTAGTATCTATGAACAATTATTTGCTAACAATATACAGGTTTGTGAAGTTATCTATTGAATTAACAAAATCCATTATGTATTGTGTATAGTCTTTAGATTTCAAGATATAAGTATATAAGTTCATATCATTATCTATACGAAGTGGTTCATATAATAATTAATTAGATGAAGGCTATATGTATGCGTTTGGAGGAGGTGTTGTGTAGTTATTAATGTTTAAACACGCTATAAGATAATCATAAAACATCCAAATCGATAACACAAATAATCAAAATGGCCCTAAATGGTGAGTTCATGTGCACATGACACAGGTCACCATCGTGCCCACGGTGGTGTACCTGATCGTGTGCACATTTATACATCGTGGGTAGTATGTACACGATCGCAGCTCATCGTGTGTAGCCAACGTGTGGTTGTGAACTCCCAAACTGCTGTGAAACCTGTTTTTTGTAATCATCCAGCACAAGATATACATAAACATTCACTATATAAACATATATAACATAAGGACAATGATCGAGTGCTGAAACGAAACAATAACACAAAACACAAAGAGATTGCACTGCATCTGTCTTGCATACGATGGCTGCACACGGTGGAGCACCACCGTGTGCAGCCATCGTGTGCAAGCATCTAGGGCACGACATCCACCACCATTGGTCAGATTCAGTGGTGCTAAGATCCATATCACCACCGTCGAGTGTAGCAGTCGTGGAGAAGAGGGAGAGAGACGGTTCGAGCTGAGATAGAGAAAGAGTGGGGTTGGGGGTCGATACTTTGACATACTTGGGGTGGGAGAGGGGAGGGTCGATTTTGAATTTAGTTAAGGTTTGTTTGTTACTGTTTTTTTTTTTTAATTTTTGTCTTTTAGTGGATGAGTAAGATTATTTTAATCTTTTAACTCATTTTTGTATTAAAAACTTCTAATTTTATGAATGAGGATATATAACTTATTTATTTTATGTTTTGGTATTTAAAAAGAATTCCCCATTTATATATCAAGTTATCAACCTCTCTCACTCTCTCTATGTATTTAAATTAATCATTATTCACCTCATGCGTCATGTCACAGACCCCCAAACTAAATACTCCCTTTATCTCCTTATTCCTTTTAAGAGATACTTACCACGCAACACAAACTGCTTTTCTACATTCACATGTAACGTAATTACGTAAGGTGCATGCATGACTTCAATAGTAATAATACCTCGGTTTAATTTGATGTACACTGTGCTTTAATGGCAACTATGTTTGAGGTGGAGTAGTTTTATGTTTTATAGCCACAATCCACATTTTACCCTCTCTTAGTTAGCAAACTAATTAATACAATTGTTTTCTCTTAATTAATTAATTAATTCTGAGATGAATGTTAATAATTACTAGGTGATTGTTTCAATAACATATATATAAAGGTGGTGTTTGATTGTTCCTACTAGATATAATATGGGATAGATAAAGATTAGCCTTTTAAGTTGGCTCAAGATTAATTTTATAGGGGGAAGTCAAGACTATAGCCAAGATTGAGCAAGACTAATCTTATACAGTAGAACCTCTATAAATTAATAATGTTGGGACTGTGAATTTTTATTATTTTAGAGAGGTATTAATTAATCGATAAATTAATAATTTGTTAAATAAAGGAGATACTTCATATTAAGTGAATTTAAGTTAATTACATATGAATTCAACGAACATATTAATAATCAAGGTTATCACAATAAAATGGATGTCAATCACCTATTGGATTATCCGGGTGAAAATAAAGCATGTTCAGAGATCCAAAGCTTAGAAGAAATTGTCGATACCATAATTGAAAATCCAATTGAAGATGAAATGATGATATAGTGCCATTGGAACCGGTTATGCAAAAGGAAGCAATAATAGCGCCGAAAACCCTTCATAATTTTTTGTTGCAGTTCGAGAATGCCATACCGGAGCTTTTGAGTGCTATGAGAAAAGTTAGAGATGAAATTCATTTTGATATAAATTTCAATAGGAAGCAAACAACAATTAATTTATATTTTACTAAGTTATCCTAGTTATCCTTGTAATGTTAGGAAATTATTAATTTATAATTTTGTTGGGACCATATATTTATATAAGGGTCTTCCGAAAATTTATTATTTTATTAATTTATCGAAATTATTAATTTACACTAAAGCCCCAACTCAGAATCGAAGAATTATATTTGGAAGGTTATTAATTTATTGAATATTAATTTTAAAAAATTCTACTGTATAATAAAATTACGAAATTAAGTAGCGGATCGAATCTATTCAATTAAATATCCCCTAAGACTAAGTATAGTTTAATAGTGGCAACCAAATACGCGAGCTTTGGATGAAAAGGGCTGCCAGGGAACACACCATGTGCTCTTACAAAAATAATGTCCTTCAATCCAATCAATAATGCATGTAATCTCTCTCTCTAGACAAAAAGAGCCTGCCAGGCACGACACATGCATCATTGTTTAGTGGATATGACTTCCCCATTACACTTCATTTTCATAAATCAATTTATGATTTATATTTAAAACATGCATCCACCTATCTTCTTCCTAGCACAATAAATTAATTACCTACCACTTTCTTCATCTCTCTGGCAAATTTCAGGAAAAAGAAATAGAAAAAAATAGGGAATAAATGGGAGGCTAGGAGGTTTGTATATTATTATTTCGTCGACATTCGACGGTAAATAATTTATGTTTTAATTTACGTCTGTATATTTTAAAATAATTTTATATTTTATTTAAAATATATCCAAATAGATGTTGATATGTGAATATATATATATATATATATGTATATAATAAAATAAAAATCATTAAATTAGAATTAGAATTAAAATTAGAATATATGAATATGAATTAAAATTAGACAAATTATCAGAATAAAGGAAAATTGGAATGAAGAACCGATGAGAAAGGTATGTTTATTTTCTTATTAGTAATTGATGGAATTTTTGGCAGTTGCACATCCAATCCAGGGATACTATACATTAATCCATCCACATCTCTACAATTACATGTGTAAGTTCGATCAAACCAAATACCGAAAATGGGATTAGTTAACCAACCAAATCATATCATCAAAGCTTCGATTAAATTATATAAGTATCGCTTCTGCTAGCTGTACATTATATATGTATATCTCTTCTTTAAAATATACTAGCTTGGGAGATGAGAGAGTAGTAGAGATTGTACCATAATCCTCACCCGTTGGAGATGAGGTCCATCACTTGGATGTCCTAGAGACATGTTATCTTATATTTATATCTTGGCTGCAAAGCTATTAGTACGTACTGCAATGATAATTAGTTATTGTCATTTAATATTTAGTTGTTGAATACTTATTTACAAGGGTGTTTCATGATGATCGAATCAATATAACCGCTCGCCCTCAAAATCATTTACTCCCTCCGTTCTTTTATAAGTGTCCCCCACCGTCAAATTACACATACCAAGAAAATAAAGAAATTTACCTATGTAACCTTATTAATTACCATAATTAATGTATGCATACAACTAATTAACAAATTACTAGAAGCATTAAATAAGGATAAAATAGGAAAAATGTCATTAATTTACTCTTAAATTTTGAAATAGGACACTTATTTGGAAACAAAAAATTAAGCTAAATAGGACATTTAAAAAAGAACGGAGGGAGTATGTAGTATGGAGTATTACTGTATTAGATCAACCACAGACAATTTTATCTAGCTACTACATAATCTGCCTCATCTCTCCAGCGAGTTGGAGAGAAAAATCAAAATTTAGGAACAACACACCTACATGAACTTAGGGCTGGCAATTTTCGACCCGACACGATAATCCGACACCAACTGACGCGAAATTAATGGGTTTAGGTCAAGCCTGATAGTACCGACCTCACCCTGGGCCCGACCTAAGGCTAATTGGGCCTATATATTAAAGCTCGGCCCACAGAGTTCGGCCCAAGCAAAGTCAACATCTGCCTTGAAGACCAAGTAACGAAGCCTTACTTTGGGAGAAGATAGAATTCTACTACAAACGGGAATCGGATATGCATGTATTAAGAAACTAGATATGTATAAGGAGTTCGATCCCTAGAAGGATTAGGGCTTAGTTTAAGGCTTATAAATAGATGCTAGATTAGAGGTGTAGGGCATTCATTCAATACTCATTGTACACTCAAGCATAATAAACGCTCTATATTCTCTCCCGTGGACGTAGATCACATCGATCGAACCACGTAAATCCTTGTGTCATCGTGTTATAGTCTCTTTTAGCTACTTTCGAAAACCCTAGATCTATCATTGGCGCCGTCTGTGAGAACGAGATCAACGGTTCGTTCGTAGCTGATTTATGATGGTAACACGATCACAGAGCGTGCGGGAGGCCCAAAGCCAACGCGGGAATCCTAACGAAGCAGAAAGCTGCCCCATAAGCCAAGAGAATCGCCAGAGAGGCAGTTCGGTTCCAAAAGAGAGGCACGCCAGGGACCCAATGGAAGGAAACCCCTCCGAAGGGATGCCCGCGAGAAACCCCTCGCAAAATCGGCACCGGAGGACACACAATGGACAGTCCTTCAGAACGGGTGATACCCCAGAAGGATACGTCGAAGAAATCAACGACGAGTCGGAGCCGAAGGGATCCGAGTTGAAGGAGGATGATCTCTCCAGAGACTTTGACCTTGCCACCACCTACACCGCGGCCGAATTCGCTAAAGCGAACAAGGAGCGTTTCAAACGCTTTCTCGCGACGACCCGGATGTCTCCCATACCCGAGGCTAGGGAGAGTTCCACGCAAAAAACTCTGCCTAAAGTTTCTCGCTACACCGAGAGACGGGAACCGGAGCTAAAGGAGAGGCACGATCCCCGGCGGGGTTCAGCTCGACGTCAGAGCCCAAGCTCGCAGTGGAGCCCCAGGCGACATCATACCCAAAGGCGACCTCGGAGCCCCAGAAGGTACCGAAGTCCGAGCTATAGCGAGAGTCGCAGTCCCCCGAGGAATCAACACCGACGTGAAAAGGAGCCAGCTCGACTTGTCAGCCCGTTCACCGACGAGCTGCTTGACACCAAACTCCCTACGGTGTACAAGTTGCCAAACATTCCGGCCTACAATGGGCTAGATGACCCCCTCAACTTTTTAACGCGTTTCAGGTACCACATGCACAACCAGGGCCTTAGAGAGGAACACATGTGCAAGCTATTCCCCGAGATGCTGATCGATTATGCCCGAGCTTGGTTTGACAGCCTCCCAACTGGCAGCGTGGGGTCCTGGACCTATTTGGAAGAAATCTTCAAGCAAAGATTCCATACAAAGGTTCAGGCTCTCCGAGACACAGCCTACCTCCTATCGGTGAAGCAAAAGGACAAAGAATCTATAAGGGAGTACGCTTCCAGGTTCATGCAGGAAAGCTTGAAGGTCGATAAAATCGACGATGTCTTCCTCATCTCGGCCTTCCGAAATGGGGTTGCTCCCGGGTCCCTGAATCAAGAGCTCGCTAAGCAGAAACCCGAGACAGCCCAGGAGATGTGGAGGATTGTGTACCAGTTTGCTGATGGCCAAGATGCGGACCGATTGAAGCGAGAAGAGACCGAGAAAAGGAGAACTGAAGGGGATCGAGGACGGAATGATCGTGATCGGAGAAGTGCTCATGAGCGCCTCCAAAGAGGGCCAATCCAGTCCCGGCTCGGATCGGGACCTATCCGGGCCCCGGCTTGGACCTCGGGTGGGACCAGAACTGTCCCAACGACCTCCTTTTGTGAAAACAAACGCCGAGATTTTCGCACTCCACGAGGATTGGTTCGCTAAACCACGTCCTATGTCAGGGTCTAAACCTCGGGACAGAAACAAGCACTGCTCCTTCTATGACGACCATGGGCACCGCACGGAGGATTGTCGCGACCTCGCAGAACAGATAGAGAGGTTGGCCCAGGAGGGAGCTCTGAAGAGATACGAAGCCGGGGGGAAGAAAAACCGGAAAGGAAAACGGAAAGGAGGATAGGGTCGCTGTGCCCCAAACAGTAAGCGAGCTAAGGTCGATCAAGACGAGGATGATGACAACCCTCAGTACGACGCACCACAGTACGACGGAGTGGTCTCCACCATCACCGGACTACCCCCAGGCATGACAAAGACTAAGTTAAAGGCAGAAACTCGCAGACCACCTGTCCCATCGGGTGAAGAGCAAATGAAGAAAAGGTTCAAGAAGGGAGAAACCGTCACATTCTCTAAGGACGATCCAGTACCTACAGCTACGCCACACAATGACGCCCTGGTGATACAGGTCGGAGTGGCCAACAAGATGGTCCATCGCGTATTCATCGATGGTGGGGCCAGCGTGAGTATCATCTTCCAACACTGCTTGGATAGGATGGGCCTCGACCCAGCTCGGGTGAACTCCACACCCCTGCCTCTCAAGAGCTTTACGCAGCAAGAGACGCGACCTGAAGGGACCATTGCGCTCGATGTTGCCATTGGCAGTCCGCCGACCAGCGTCAATAAACTAGTTCAGTTCTATGTGGTTAAAGCGAACTCCCCCTACAACATCATACTAGGTCGGGATTGGCTGAATGCAGTCAGGGCCATCATTTCGCCCTACCACCTGCTGTTAAAGATTCCGACCTCGTACCGGAACCCCATCGTCCGAGGTGACCAGATAAAGGCCAAGGAGTGCATGCAGGTTGCCCTCCGAGGTCAACCCCAGGCATAGCAATCAAAGTATCCCAAGGAGCCGGAAGAAACGACGTCGATCCCAGACACCTCGGCGGAGCAGGTTCCCCTATCCGAAACAGATCCAGCGAAGGTCGTCAAGGTCGGCTTTGCCGGGGGACCCCAAACACGCATGCAAGTAATCCAGCTCCTAAGGGAATATCAAGACGTCTTCGCCTGGTCTCCAACGGACATGACGGGGGTGTCGTCGGAAATCATCACGCATAAGCTTAACATTAACCCGAACTCGACCCCGGTCAAGCAGAAACGGTGATCATTTGTTGCCGAACGAAATCAAGTTATCTACAACGAGGTGCAGCAATGGTTGAAGGCAGGGCTTCTGTTTGAAGTCAGGTACCCGATCTGGCTATCTAATCCGGTAGTGGTGAAGAAAGAAGAAGGAGAGTGGAGGATGTGTGTAGATTACACCGACCTCAATAAAGCTTGCCCTAAGGACTGCTATCCTCTCCCCAACATCGACGAAAAGATTGAATCCTTAGTGGGACACGAAGTATTCTGCTTTCTCGATCTCTACAAAGGGTACTATCAGGTTCTAATGGATGAGGGAGATGCAATCATGACAGCTTTCGCAACAAGTTTCGGGGTCTTTGCATTCAAATATATGCCCTTCGGGTTAAAGAATGTTGGGGCAACATACCAGCGAATGGTCGATTTCCTCTTCCGAGATCACATCGGCGAGATTGTCGAAGTATACGTGGACGACATTGTCGTCAAGAGTAAAGAAGAGGCTTCGGCGGTGAGCGACCTACGAATTACGCTCAACATACTAAGGCAGGCGAACCTCAAGCTGAACCCGAAGAAGTGCACTTTCAACGTGCGATCTGGAAAATTCTTGGGGTGCTGGATCTCGCCAGAAGGCCTCAAAGCCAACCCGCTGAAGATTAGAGCCGTACAGGAGATGAAGATACCCCGAACCATCCGCGACGTGCATAGGTTGACAGGATGTATAACCGCGCTAAGTCGTTTCCTCTCCAAGGCTGCCGAGAAACAGCTCCCCTTCTTCAAAATTCTCAAGAAGGCTCCGGAGTTCGGATGGGGACGAGAGCACGAGCTAGCCTTGGAAGAGCTCAAGCGCCACCTCGGGGACTTACCAACCCTGTCAGTCCCCCAAAAGGAAGAACCCCTTTCTCTGTACCTTGCGGCATCGAAGGAAGCAATAAGTGCAGTGTTGGTCCGAGACGAAGGAGATCGGTAGCTACCGGTGTACTTCGTCAGCCGAGTTCTCAAAGACCCAGAGACGAGGTATCAGCCTTTGGAGAAGGTCGCTCTAGCCCTGATAAACGCAGCTCGGCGCCTAAAACCCTACTTCCAAGCACACCCGATACAGGTTTTGACCGATCTACCGCTTCGGCAAGTTCTTACTAAACCGGAAGCTTCAGGAAGAATCGCAAAATGGGCAATCGAGCTAGGAGAGCATTCCGTATCGTTCGGTCCCCGTCGAGCTATAAAAGGGCAGGCCCTAGCAGACTTCCTTGTAGAAACTCACTATAAGGAAATCGAGGAACCAAAAGAGATCAAAGCCAAAACCGAGCTCCACGAAGTCCCAGAGAAGACACCCCCGGATTGCTGAGAGATGTACGTGGATGGAGCTTCAGGAAAGAAAGGAAGTGGAGCCGGCATACTCCTCATCAGCCCAGAGAAAAAGGAATTAACATATTCGCTGCGATTCGAGTTCTCCACTACGAATAACGAGGCGGAATATGAAGCTCTCATTGCCGGACTGCATCTCGCCCAAACCCTTCAGGTACGAGCTGTCCAAGCCCATTGTGATTCCCAAGTCGTGGTCAACCATGTGTTAGGGAAATACGAGGTGAAAAGTGAGAAGCTGAAGAAGTACCTAGAGAAGGTCAAGCTCCTTGAACAGTTTTCAGCTTCTTCAAAATAGTTCGCATTCCCGAAGCCAAAATACCCGAGCCGACGAGCTAAGCAAGCCGGCGAACTCTCCATCCAAATTTCGACGCTAGTGGGAAGTCCGAAACAGGAGTATAGAAGAGGCGAAGTCAATGCAATCATAGAGGACGACCCAAATTGGATGACCCCCCTAATCAGATGTTTGAAGAACGGGGAAGTGCCCGAGGACAAGACGGAGGCTAGAAAAATTCTAGCTAGATCCACGCAGTATGCCCTCGAGGGAGGGGTCCTCTATCGAAAGTCATACTTGCAGCCTCTCCTCAGAAGTGTTGGACCAAAGGAAGCGGACTACATACTAAATGAAGTGCACACAGGATCGTGCGGAAGCCACATTGGAGCTCGGGTGCTAGCTCAGAAAATCATGCGATGGGGGTACTATTGGCCAACAATGGCAAAAGATGCGGAAGACTTCGTGAAGAAGTGCCTAAAATGCCAGCTGCATGCCAGAGTGACGAGAATACCCCAAACCGACCTCTCTACTATTCAAAGTCCGTGGCCATTTATGGAGTGGGGCATTGACATCGTAGGGCCTTTCTACCCGGCACCTAAGCAAAAACGGTTTCTAATAGTCGCCGTTGACTACTTCACCAAGTGGGTAGAAGCTGAACCTTCCACAAAAGTCACAAGTGATAAAGCCGTTGACTTCGTCTGGAAAAACATCGTGTGCCGGTTCGGGGTACCAAGAGTCCTCATCTCGGATAATGAAACGCAATTTACGAGCAGGGAATTCAGAGAATTCTGTGAAGGACTCAATATCCAGCAAAAGTTCACCTCGGTCAACCGACCTCAAACTAATGGCCAGACCGAAGTCACCAACAGGACGATAGTGAACGGACTCAAGGCCCGCCTAGAGAAGGAGAAAACAGAGTGGATCCACAATCTCCAAAATGTTCTATGGTCGTACCGGACTACGCCCCGAACTCCAACGGGAGAAACCCCGTACCGTTTAGTATACGAGTCAGAAGCAATCATACCTGTCGAGATCGGAGCACCCAGTCCCCGAACTATCAATTTCTCCGCCGAAGCTAACGAAGAGCAGCACCGAACCGACCTAGACTTATTGGAGGAAAAACGGGAACAAGCCAGCATAAAAGAAGCTCGGTAAAAATAGCAGATGGCTCGGTATTACAACCAAAGGGTTAAACCCCAACAGTTCCAGGTCGGTGATCTTGTGCTTCGAAACAATGAGATCAGCCTCTCAGAGAAGCTCGGCAAGCTCGAAGCTACGTGGGAAGGACCCTACAGAGTGCACAAAGTCCTCGGCAAAGGAGCCTACAAAATCGCCTATCTTTCGGGCGAACTAATACCCAGAACGTGGCACATCGCCCATCTAAAGAGATTCTTCGTATAAGCAGCAAAATCTTGCATATAGAGTCTTAGGTTTTCTTTTTTGTCTTTTTTGTCTTTAATGTTTTGTTTTTAACGAGCTCGTCAAAACTCTTTTTTAGTTTTTTTTAATAAAATTTCTTTTTCATCTTGCATTTTGTGTCTTTTGATTTGCTTATACGAAGTATCCATAATATCAAAAATCCCCTCATAAGGTCGAACTACGGTTGCCTTGCGTGGTCAGTAATGACCCGACATGGGGTAATAAATTCCTATAATGCGCAAAGGAAACCCTTTCCGAGGTCCGAGCTCGTCTCCCTCCAAAAAAGAAGATCCCACGAGGTCCGAGTCAAACTCCCTCCCAAGGATAATTAGTTCTCAACTGGGGTCGGAACCAAGTTCCCCCGGGAGGATGAAATACAAGGTCCGAACCATGGTTCCCTTGTCAACACAAAGAGGTCTGAGTCCAACTCCCTCAAAGATACAACATGCAAAAAACCAAGGAAGCAACCTTCACGAAGAACAGGAAAGTTCAAAATCCAATATATAAACTTTTATTTCTAACTCTTTGGAAAAGTTTGTGTGTACATAAATTACAGGCAGAATCGAGCTAATCTATGAGGGAGGGTGTTTCTTGCTAAAGCTGAGCCAATCTTCCTCTAATGAGGAATGCCCCAGGAGATCATCAATCGATATTCGACCTCGTCCCCGACCTCGACCTCTTCCAGCAGGAAAACTTCGACCTCGCGGGGTAGCCGAACCGCGACCAACAGTTCGCCTACCTTGGCTCGGACCGACCTGATGTCCCCATGATGCCGTTTTCACCTCGCGAGCAGGCATTGTCCGAATAGAAGAAGAAAGGTCTGCACCCGCACCACATGCCAAAAGCGCCCGTAACTTAGGTCGGCGGTCCAAAATACACTTATACCTGCCCGCACTCTCCTTCAGCATCTCAAAAGCACCCTGAAGCCCAAAAGACTCGGACCCGAGTGCTTCCTTTAGCGCGATATATTGTTCCAAGTCCTCTTTTGCCTTTAATTCCGCCTCGGAGATGGTGATACCACCGCCGCGACGGATAATATCTTCATACTCGGCATGCTCCTCGACGATCTTCTCGTAATCTTTGGGAACGCGGCCAGCTCCACCTCGGGCAACTTCCAACTCCTCCTCAGCCTGAAGAAGCTTGGCCTGAAGCAAGTCGGTACTCTCTTGAAAAGCGAGCCGCTTGACTTCGACCTCCTCACAAAGTGCCTCGAACTTCATCTGCCATCCCGTCAGCTCGGCTTCTTGGGATTTCAGCAGAGTACACTTATGGCTGAAAAGCTCCTCGGCTCGGCGGCATTTGTCCTTCCATTGCTCAGCAATGGACCGTTGGTCAACCAGGTCTTGTGAAAGGAGAGCTATTTGTATGCGCAAAGTAGAAACACCGACAGAATCCAAGCTCTACACTCAAGAAGAAGAAAAACAAATTCATTGATGTGGAGATGTTCCGTACAGATATACAATGAAAAAGAAGAGAGGAAAAACAACAACTAAACTAAAACATCGCCGACCTCCTTCTCCTGCGAAGGTGGCTGCTCGGATGGGGAACCATCCCAGTCCTTGTCAGCGGCCGGATCCTCACCAGCCCCAGCCTCCTGCTCCGCCTTCACTTCCTCTTCCGGGCCCTCGCCTTCTTCTTCCTCGTCGTGAAGGGAATCGAAAGCAGCGTCCAGGTCGAGGTCCCGGTCTACCGAGCAGTCAGCAATCTGCTCGACAGATAGAAGCGTGGACGAGCTGGAAAGGGTTTCCAGACGAACCGACCGAGGTGATCTCGGACCACTCGGCGCACGGGCGGAGGGCTTCATCCCCTAGCCGCTCGAAGCCATATTTAGAGACGTCTAGGTCGGGGAAGTCCTTGGCGGCCCTCTCCAAAGCAGCCACGGTGAAGTTCCCGTTGATAAGCATGGCCAAGTCATTGGCCAGCTCGGAGAAACTCTCCGACAACAGGAACCTTTTTGTATATGCCCGGAGGAGCTTCTCTTGGCTAGCTGCAAGGCTGGCCTCCCGGTCCTTCGCCGCATTCAGCTCGGACTCAAGCTTCCGAGCTTTCTCGGACTCCGCCTCGGCCTTCGCAAGCTGAGCAGCCAGCTCGGATTTGACAACTTTCATGCCCTCTTCGGCCTTAATCAGCTCGGTCTCAGCCCTCTTGGCCCGGGCATTGGCCGACATCAGCTTTTCTGCGTAATGGCTCTTCTCGTCCTCGTGTTTCGAGGACATCTCCCCGACGCTGTTTTTCAGCCATCCCACGAACATATCGAGGTCCTGCAAGGAGGAATACAGTTAGCTACGCAGGCAACAATTAAGAGAAACTGTGCAATGAAAGGAATAAGTCTTCACCTCGGGAAAAGGCAGACCGGCCAGCCTGTTGGAAGGAGCTACCTGGCTCGCGTCACTACCTGTGACATCGATGATGTCCACTTCGAGCTGGTCCCCGACCTTCAACCATTTCTGAGGTGGTTTGGGGGAAGGAGAGAGAACAGTTGCCGCAGCAGCAGCCCCCAAGAGCTGACCCTGATCGGAGGAGGAGGCAGATCGTCCAGATAGCTTCGCTCTCTTAGCCCCGCGAGCTGTAGCCTTGGCACCGATCTCTTTTAGCTTCCCAAAGTTCTTCACTGCAAAACAAAAGGAAAATAACAAAACTGTAAGGACGACGAATCAGCACACAAAACAACCCTAACAGCACTAGCGGGGCCTCACCCGTCGCCGGATCCACCATATTGTGAGGCTCATACGGGCTCAACCCCGCTTCATCTAGGGAGTCTTCGTTGTAGCTCCCCTCAAAAGGACCGCGATCCCTCATCGCCTTCACCGCAGCCTCCACATCCTTATCCACCTCGTCTATCACCCATTCATAAGGCTTTTCCAGCTGCCAAGCCAGGTCGACAAAACTATTATGGCGACAAAAGAAAAATTTCTTGTGCTATTTGTCAACCTTATTTTGAGTTCGCCCCTTGAACTCCCCCGGCAAGAAGATAGTACCAGCCCCCCGCCTTTTTGAAAACAAATAGCTCGTGAATGAGCTCGGCGGATATTTGGTGACCCTTATCAATTGCTGCCACACCCAAATCGGTGAACTGCCTAAACGAGTTCGGCATTATCTGACCTAACGCTAAGCCCAGCTTCTTCTGGAGCTCAGAATAGGGCTCAGGGAGGGGTAATCGAAGACCAGCATGCAGGCTGTCCTCATAAATAGTAACAAACCCCATTGGGGGTGAGCATGCCCTATCCTCGGGGCGAGGTTCTATTAATTCCGCGTCGATTGGAAAATTATACGTTTTGGCAAGAAATCTAATCCTAGTCTCATTTAAGGTTGAGGGGTACTCAGCAACTTTCCCCTTCACACGCGGGGGTACTGTTAAAGTTTCAACAGTCGGTACCAGGGATCCTAATGAAAAAATGGCAAATGCAACGCTACTGTTGAAGCCGACTAACGGTGGAGAATCGCTACCACTACTACTACACTGAGAAAGGAAGGCCATACTTACTTGTTAAAAAATGAAGGAAAAACCTCCGGCGGGTGATTTGCAACTGTGCGCGGAGGAACCAACGGGGTGAACGCCGGCAGTACAGGAATAGCAGATTGAAATTTTGGGGAAGAAAACACTTTTTTAGAGCAAGCGTTTTTTCTGCTAAAGGCGGCGGACGTGAAATAATGTGATAGGCGAAGCAACGTTTCAACTTCTGTGAATATACATTTGGATCCCGCTGTTGCGTCTGACACGTGTGAACGTGGGCCTGTCTTTATCGGAATATGTACCGTCCCTCAACACAATTCAAATGGCCCATTCTTTTTCCCGCCTTCTACATCGGGTATGGGCCGAGTAAATTCTACCGCCCCAACTTAACAAGGTCGCTGATACTCAGATTGCTCCTCCTGTTCCCCCTGCTACTTCAGCTCGGCACATAAGCTCGGTAATTCAGCTCGTACGCGATCAATCACCTCGAATAAGACCTCATAGTCTGCGTCGACATGTCTTCTTCACTTTTTTGGGGGGGGGGATGTGATAGTACCGACCTCACCCTGGGCCCGACCTAAGGCTAATTGGGCCTATATATTAAAGCTCGGCCCAAGCAAAGTCAACATCTGCCTTGAAGACCAAGTAACGAAGCCCTACTTTGGGAGAAGATAGAATTCTACTACAAACGGGAATCGGATATGCATGTATTAAGAAACTAGATATGTATAAGGAGTTCGATCCCTAGAAGGATTAGGGCTTAGTTTAAGGCTTATAAATAGATGCTAGATTAGAGGTGTAGGGCATTCATTACTCATTGTACTCTCAAGCATAATAAACGCTCTATATTCTCTCCCGTGGACGTAGATCACATCGATCGAACCACGTAAATCCTTGTGTCATCGTGTTATAGTCTCTTTTAGCTACTTTCGAAAACCCTAGATCTATCAAAGCCTTATTGGGTTCGGGTTCTTATCGGATTGACCCGATAAGGACCTGAAAATTTCGGGTTGGGTTCGGGTCGGGTTCGAGAGTTACCCGATAATGTATTATATTTTTTAATATTATATTTATTTAATTCAAATCAAGCTTTTAAATTGATGACATGCTTATTTTTCCTTCCAAATCATCAAAAGATATTCAATTTTTGAATATTTATTTATTTTTCTCTTATTAAATTTTATTTTAAAATATTTTTTCTCTTATTATATCTTATTTTAAAATATTTTTTCTCTTATTAAATTATTTAAATTTGGGTTCGGGTCATTATCGTGTCGGGTCAACCCGAATTTTATTGTGTCAATTTCGTGTTCGTGTCGGGTTCGTGTCGTGTTCGGGTTTAATCATTTCGGGTTGGGTTCGGGTTCGGGTTGAGCATATCCTTAACATGTAGGGTTCGGGTTGGGCATTAACATATCAGGTCAACCCGAACCCGACCCGATTGCTCCGATCTCTCTCTAATTTCATCTCGTATACAATGGGATAATTAAATACATGTACATACACACACATATATAAGGATAGGATTATATAGAAACTTATCTTTATATGAGTCCATAAGAACCATGCATTTTTATTATATAAGTTAATGCACAAATTCATGTTAATGAAAAAATTGAACGTTATTTTTATTTATTTATTGTCGATATTTAATTTGTGAATCATATCATTGTAGGTTGTGCATTAAAAATGTATTAAATATTTGTGCATTGAGTTATGAAATTTATCTTTTGCCATATTTGTGCATTAAAGTATTGCATTTTGTGCATTTCCGAAGTGATAAAAATGCATGGTTCTTACGGTAGAAAGATGAGTTCCTACCAGATACATATCATATATATATATATATGTGTGTGTGTGTGTGTGGAATCCATTATAATCAGATGAGAGTGTATATATATGTAGAGTGTAAGAGAGAGGAAGAGTTACATTATTGTTCGTCCTACCACCAATCCACCCATATATATATGCTTTTCTGTACAGAGTGTTAAAATTCTACATACTAAAATCCAACCACCAAATAAAGGGAATTGGTGGGAGGTGAAGTACAAGGAATTGAAGGATGTTTGAGATATGATAAAATGAATGAATGAATATAAAGATGGCGTGATTGAATTGAAAAATGAGAAAGTATGTATGTTTTCAAGAATTGGGATGTATGCGGACGACGTCGAGTATTTGAGCTCTGCATATAGGGCAGCTGCCGGTGCTCCAGTGCAGCTGGTTGGCGCAGTCGTAACAGGTGCACATGTGGCCGCACCTGTAGAGAAGACAGTCAACTTGCAGTTTGCAGCAGAGGCAACATCTTTTTCCACTCGTCCCCTTCTTCACTGGATGCCGTCGCCCATTCTTTGCATCTGCATCCATCCATCCATCCATTCATTCATTCACTCTCAACACAATCATTCATTCTTAAATTCAAAATTCATTACAAATTAACTCTGCACCTGGATGAGTGAGTGCCGCTGAAACTTCCTTCTTGATGGAGCGATGTAGTTTGACCTGCATATCCGTGCAGCATTTTATTGATTTTCTCAGTTCCGATATCTCTTGATGCAGTTGCTCCATATGCCTTCTCAAGTCATATATGATTTCCATGTCCTACATCCAGTTCAGTTCATCAAACCCCATGCATTATACATCCAACACTAACTAACTAACTAACACTCCATATATACACACTAGATAGCTACTTACGAATGTAGGATGGGTACTATACGAGGAGTTACGCCCCGTCATGTCCAGAGAGCAATAATTGGTGGATGATTGTTGTGTGGAAGGAGATGCAGCCTGATACGAACACTGATCACTTGATTCATGACCTTGATTCCCATTCCCATTCTGAGGTATCTTAGGATCCACGTATTCATCACATTCAGTAGTAAACTGTTGTTGCCCCTTTGAGCTCTCAGCTTCTTCATATTCATCAAAATATTCACCATACCGATCTTCTCCTTCACCTTCCTCCAATACTACTTGTCGTCTTTTCTCTTGTCTCTGATTATTATTATTATTATTATCATCATCATCATTATTGTTTAGACTTTGTTCTAGTCCTTGACTACGAGATATCATAAGTTGATCAATTTTCTCCCTCATACCACTGGAAAGAAAGTTTGACACGCTTTTTCTGGAAAATAAATTTACGATGGATACGCGAGTCAGATTCTCATGGAAGAAATTAATTAATTAATTAATGTGTTCGATCATGTGCAGGTACTTTATAATCCATTCATGCATTGCTTTGGTTTGGTTTATAACAGAGCTTAGGCAAATATGTATAATTAAGTTGGCTGACCTGCCTAGGAGTGCACGGATCTCTTCATTCTCGGAGAAGGGATCAAGCATCTCCTGGTATCTTTCCTGTCTGAGATATTCCCAATCGCTACGTGGGCGTGATACTTGATAGATCCAGTTTGCTTCTTTTGTTTGGTAATCAGACTGCAATTCTTCCCATCCATCTTCAGGTTGCGAATTAAAATCAGCTACCCAGTATGCTGCTGCACTTTCTACTATTTGCTCTCCTCCATGATTACAACTCATCTCTACTGTTGGATGTGCAAAAGAAGAAGAATCATGTATCGAGTCGTAATTAGTTGCTGTGGCTTCGTCGTTGTCTTCCTTGGTTTCAGCTGACTCAGCCAACCCATGCCTAGTTTCTTCCCCAATAAATGTTGTTGCTTCATGTCTGGATGCGCTGCAGTCTAGTTGTGACCCATCTTCCTGTGCTCCGAGGGAACGACTACTAGTCTTGGTGCTAGAGACCTCTTGCTGTTGTTTCTCTTGTTTTCTTACTTGATCACCCACTGAATTTGAGTTTGCACGAGTATTATCTTTTGCCTCTTTGCGGCAGCTCTCCAAATGCACCGGACCATTTTGGGCTTTTTCATTCACTCGTTGCCTAAACATGAATTAATATTAATATTAATATTTGAATATGGTGTTAACGGACATATATTGCAACAGAGAGAGACAGAGAAAAGCAAAATATGATGAGACCTGAAATGCATCGGTTTGTACGACGACTCAAACGGAATCCTATTTGCATATTGTCCGCCTTCTTTAGCTTCCATGCCACGACGCAACAATTTAATCTTTAGCACAGCCTATATATATATTTGGAAGAGCAGGATTAGAAGAGGACCAAAAAAGAAAAAAGAACAAGGCAATGAAGTAGGTAGGTACCTGAATGCGACCTCGATGAGAGAATTTGGAAACGGCGTTGCGGTGAAGGAGTCCTTGAAGCTCCTTGCGCCTATCTCGCTCCCTCTGGGCCAGGAGATCAATGTAAGCCTGGCGGCCCCTGATGCGTGGCGTAGGGGCGATACACCTGAGTTCTGATTGATGATCCAATGAGGTCCTAACACGAGAGCTGGCCACGGGGCCGGGCATGCATTGATCCAATGACGTCCTAATGCGAGGAGGGGAGGTGGAGCCAGCTTCGTTGGGCGTCAATTTTCTGATGATGTCAGCCACTCTCAGCCTCTCGCTCTCGGTGGCGTCAGAATCCCTCCCGCGAATGGAAGACCGACCGCTCAATATGGTTCTATCAGATTCCCAATCCCCGATGATGGAGTCGTCTTCGATGGGGAGGGGGCCCGGTGGAAGGGGGGGCGGAGGGGGCGCCCCGCTGCGCTTCGCCCCTGCCTCCAGCCCTTTCCATTTCTGGACCAGCGAGGAGACGCCGCCGGAATTGGGATTGTCAGATGCCTTGGGAGGAGTGGTGTTGGTGGGAAACACAATCTCTCTTGCCCGTGCCCATTTGTCCTTGGCTTTGTCGCCCTCGTAGCCGTACCCGTCCTCGGCATTATTATTTGAATTATTACTATTAGTATTGCGTTGAGCATCGGTGGAGGCGGTTTGCCATTGCGGCTGGTGAACCCACAAATCGGCGATGTCCAAGTTGTTGAGATTGTTCTGGAAGAAGGGAGAGGAGGGGACGATCTCGACTTGGAAAGAGGCCATCAATTGCACAAGCAGAACCAATGCAGCACAGTTGTTGATCGATCAATCAATCAAGAGAAGCCATTTAATTGGATGGAAAAAAAAAATTAACAAGGAGAGGAATGAGGAAGGATATATGTGATATGATATGTATGGTTGTGAGCAGAAGAATATAGATCGATCAAGGAGGGAACAAAAATTTGGGGCCGCCGGGAGGTGGCGGGTTGAAGATGGTGGCATCCCTGCAACTAAATAAATGTGTGGGCGACCGTTGAGTTAGTTCCAAGAACCACGCTTTTCCCTTCTCTTTTCTTATTACAATTTAAACCTCCGCTCCATCTCCATGCTATAATGGTATTGGTGTTATTATATAGGACGAGCCATTTATCACGCCCTTCACCAACCTTCACAAATTACTACCACACTTAATAACTAACACTCGCACAGTCACACTCCACATCTATGATCTCTCTCTCTCTCTATATATATATATATATGGATAGAATTAGGTGAAAACCATACCCAATGTAGAAACTAGAAACTAAAACTAATATAAGCCTTTGATCATGAATTAATCAGTGGACAAAATTAGTGGATCATTATTTATGTTTTTGTAATTCTACTTCCGATTTGGCAATTGGGGGTATTTTAGGCCTCTCGGAATTCTTAATTTTATCACTTCCGTGATTTACTCAACCCATATCTCAACCTTCAAGATCTAATGTTTTTACTATGTACAAAAATTCCTTATTCAACATCTCGTCAAACTTAATATCTGAGACACTAAAAAATCTTCTCTCACATTTGAATATAATTTAATCAATGACAACATTAATAGTTCATTATCAAGACATGTTAAGTAGTTTGTTATTATGTTTAAAATCATTATATTAATGATATCAAAACATTATATTACTTTGTAAAAAGCATTAGATATAGGACTTCGTAGTATTATAAATTTATAATCATTAAATGATAAATTCGAGCATAATTAGTGGATAGAAAGCATTATATTTAGAAAATCAAAGCATTATATTACTGTGTAAAAAGCATTACATATAGGATTTTGAAGTATTATATTTTTCATGATAAATTCGAGCATTATTTCTAGGTAGAAAGCATTATATTTGGCATATCAAATCACTATATTACATGGGTGAAAATCACTAAATTTAGGACTTTGAAATATAATGTTATTCATGATAAATTCGAGTATGATTACTAGATTGAAAACATTATATTTAGGATATCAAAACACTATATTACTAGCTGAAAAGCATTAAATTTATGATTTTGAAATATTATACTATTCATGATAAATTTGAGTATTATTAAAATATTATAAGCTTTATATGTAGGATACAAATAATTATATTACTAGATATAAACATTATATGTGGGATGTCAAAGCACTATATTAATTGGTAAAAAAAAACATAATATTTAGGATTTCGAAATATATATCACTTCAAAAATACTATACTAATGAATGCTCGATTTAACATCATTAGTTTTTTGGTTGGACTTTTATTTTATTGAGAAGCTCGTAGTGGAGGATATTGGAAGGGATGACAAAAATGATAAAATATTCCTCTACTATGGCTGAAATTGTAACAGCCGACATTCTTTATAAATCTACCATAAATAATTAAGAGAGGAAATTCATTCTAGCCATTATCGCATATAATGTGTACTTCCTACGATCACTTTTAATGGTGTGTATAAGCAGTACCCACTGACCCACCAAAATATTATTATATCCATTTTTTGTATATAAAATATTGTATAAAATAAGGGGAAATATTGATATATTCTAATCAACCTTATAATCATACAATATGCGTAAATTCTTTTACCCTTCTACTGAATTTCTTCATTACATACTCTGATTTATCAATTCACTTTTCAATTTGGAGATAAATCATGCAATACTATCAGGCCCATCACACTTCCGTATAAATAAATTCTTCGTATACCAATTTCATACCTTTTTGACCGGAATGCTGCCGGGTATTTCCGCCGGAAGTTTTAGGGACCTCGTCCAACCACACGATCGGAACCGATGATTTCCAGATGCAGACTCCTTCAGCAGCACACAACACAGCCCTCGTTCGTTTCCTACCCGGGGCTTAGGGTTTTCGGTCGGTACACAAAGAAAATAATATACTGGAAGGGATGAACAAAAGCCCAAACTTTTATTTAGGAATTATATAATATTTATTACAACATAAGTATATCTCCTTTAGGGAGGAGACAGACTTGTTTAGCTACCTATGGTAGCGGAATTGAAATACATAAACTATACTATACTAAACTAGAAACTATAACAATTTTATTTTGGAGAGAGCAGAGGAGATAGTGTAGAGGATTTCTGATGGATTTTCGATGCCTTCTGTTATCCTCAATCCTGGTTTATATAGAGGTCTGAAAGGCCTCCCCCTGCATTATTGCCTTGGATGCTCTTATCCTTGGCCAGCTTGCATCCACGTGAATGGGTCCTCCATTGTCTCCATTATTGAATGAAGACAACCAACTTTCGGTGTGAGGTCCCTTTCTTGTGACTAATGGACCACCTTTCTATTGGTAGTGGTTCTCCTGTTGCTTTACCCATATGTTGTTTAGTGGGTAATTACTTTTCTTCCACCCACTATTGTCGTTTTCTTTTTAGTGGGTGATCCGGCTCAGAGTCACATGACTCCACCAACCTGTGTCGGGAATCTATTTTTTTCCCGGGGCCCTGGGCGTCCTTGCTTTTGGCAGCGCCTTGTGCTCGAGATGTTCGTTGGACCGAGCCTTCTCTTTTCCCTTTCTGGGCATGAACCCCTTTCCAAACTCTGGTTCTTTCTGGTTCTGACATTCTGAACAAACTCGCTCAGACCAGTTTCCAAAATGAGCCATGTTGCAGTATTTGCGATGAGTGTCTTTACTCGTCGCAATCTTGTTCTCCCAGAGCAAGGTCCTCTTTCTTTCGAAAGCTTCCTCTGCGAATCTCATCGATTTTCCTGTCATAGTGTTTAACAGGAATGATCCGTTCACTGAATTATGAAAGAATTTGAACGGGAACTTGACTTTGTCCATCTCAGTGAGACAGACCCATAATTCCCATGCTCTTCTGGTAGAGATGAGGTCTTCCGGTAATGTAGAGACTAGAGCAGTCTCTCTTTCTGCAGACGCTTTGATCTTTTCGAGGGCGCGTGCATCTGGTCTTTGAAGCCTAATATAGTGGAAGGCTTCATGGTTTCCTTTCCCTGCTGGTTCTGGGGTTGCACTGATAAAATACAGTTCCAAAACGTCCCCTCGGCTAAGCTGTGGATTGTTAGCCCAGGTATCATACACCGCTTCTTGAATCCACTTGGGTAGATTCTTGATTTCGGCGAATGATGGAGATGTGGTATAAACTGAAGCGAGTTCTCCGAATTCATACCATCTTTTGACTTCGTGTGGATCTGAATTTGGCATCATCCACACCCGAGGATATTTCCCCGAAACATCAACCCTTATTTTTTCTGGGTTGATTCCAGTCCTTGTATTGAGCTTCTCCCAGCTTGCTTGATATATCTGCCAAGAAGAAGAAGAAGAAACCTCAATCTTATCAGTATTAATCTTAGAAGTGCCAGTCATTGGCCTAAGACTAATCTCTCCCTCTTTTTCCCCAGAGGTGCTGGGTTGACATGATAGTTCAGAGTGTGACCCCTGAGTATCAACTTTTTCTTGGGGCAATGGTTCCGAAGATACTACCACCTTAGAACTCGGGAAAGAGGTATTTGAATCCTCTGCTACAGGTTTAGAGCCCTGTACTCGAAACTCTTCTTTTACCAAAGGATCTTTGGTCACCCGAAGGATTGGTGTTTGGCATGCAGCCCAGAGTTGCCCCTAAGACCATATGCAAGCTCGTATTCTCTCGGTGACTTTCGTCTTGTCGAGAGTCTGCAATCTTTCTGCTTGTTCAGCATTCAGAATGCACTCATCCCACTCTCCCGTTAACATCTCCAGATTCTCTCTGAGATGTCTATGGTCCAGTAGAATGGAGTTCACATCAGTTTGCTCCATCTCTTGTTAGGAAATTTGCAAGAACATTTTCGTGAGATTTCAAAGCGACAATATCATAAATATAATATTGGCATTCAGCTTGCCATCTAATTAATCTAGCCTTTTCAGGCTTAGATTCAATCTTGTTCTTTAAGAAAGCCTTAACCTGTGTGTTATCAACTTTCAAAGTAAATTTCTTTGCTAATAAAAATAAAGGCCATTTTTTAAAAGTCTTTCGGACTGCAAAGAATTCTTTTTCGTTGATGTGCCATCGTACGGCCTCATCATCTGAGAATAAACCACTACAGTATCTGCAGGGTTCTTCTCCATTATGAGTGATCTTGGTTAAGACTGTTGCCCACCAATAATCACTTGCGTCTGTGTACAGGACCAAGTCATCTTCATCCTGAGGCATCAAGAGTTTTGGGAGATTTCTGCAAACCTCTTTTAACTCCTTCATACCCTATCGATGTTCTTCTGTCCAGATGAACGGAACATCCTTTTTCAGTAATGTACTGAAAACTTTTCTATGTTTCGCGAGATCTTTGATAAATGGTCCCGCGAAATTAACAACTCCCAGAAAACTCTGAAGTTGTTTCTTTTCCTTTAGATCTTCAGGAAAATTCTGGGCCTTCTGAACAATATGGTCCTGCAGAATAATTCCTGCTTCATCAATCTCGATACCCAGAAATTCCATTTTCCGAGTTGCCACGACTACCTTCTTTTCAGACAGTACTAAACCTTCATTATAACAAACATCTGCAAAGATCTCAAGATGTTTGATATGTTCTTCCATATTTTTTGATGCTATTGAAATATCATCAATATAGACGAATATAAAAGAAAAATAATCTTTAAACAGATTATTCATCTTTCTCTGAAATATTTTAGGCGCATTAGCTAACCCCATTGGCATTACTTTCTAAACATAATGCCTTTGTGGAGTAGAGAAGGCTGTAAACTTCTTACTCCCTTCTTCCATGCGAATCTGGTAGAAGCCTGACTTGCAATCAAACTTAGAGAATACCTTAGCATTTCTAATGCAGTTAATAAGGTGTTCCCTACTAGGGATAAAATATCCATCAAACTCCAGAATATCATTAATTCCTTTATAATTAATAACTAGTCTAGGTTTACCTCGTTTGATCTCCCCATGATTCCTTACCAGAAATCCGGGACTGCTGTAAGGCAAGTTCCCTGGTTCGATCAATTTTAAATCAAGGTGTTCCTTGATTATCTCCTTCATATCCTGTTGATCTTTGAGGTTCATCAGGATTGGTCTGTATCTAACAAACTCATACTCCTTTTCTGGCTTCACCTTCAAGATAGCTTTGAGCTTGTTTCTGTCCCACCATGCCAAAGGATTCTCATTATAATTCCTTTTAATCTTTCTTTTGACATCTTCTAGGGACACCTGCATCTCTTCTTTACTATCTTGATGAGATATCAAAGATACTTTGAGAATCTGGATCTCTTCATCATTGAGATCCTCATTCCTAATACAGCTTAGCACTGCTTCGCTGAATCTCCTTTGATCCTTCATTTTTGGGTGCCGAAGTTTTCCTTCATCACCACGCTTGCTGCAAAAACTCAATGGTATTTGGCGATTAAAAGCCCCTTTGAGCCTCCGGACAATGATTTTGTGATCGCAAATGGTTGTAAACACTAATTGCCTCTTTTCATTATCCTGCATGTATCTTTTGAACATCTGTAGGAAATTGTTTCCCAACAGAATATCTGCACCTGTATCATGGAAATAAATTGGTGGAGTTTTAACCTTATACCAAGGTGTACCTCTGACTCCGCCAATCAGAATTTTCGTTTCTTTTACTCCTTTAGCCAAGAGCAAAATTTTCTTTGAGAAATCCCTTCCTATAATTCGGGGTAGATCATCTTCTACCTCTGCTGGGAAGACTCCTCGTTTTGCAGTACAAATTCCTGCACCTGAATCAATATAAGCAGCAAAATATTCTGCTTTATATTTTTCATATAACATCCCTATAGAGATGTATATGGAGAATGGACTTGTCATTCGATTAATAGTTTTCTTCCATTAATTGTGATTTCCATTCCATCTTATTTATTTGCCCAAGGTTTGTGATCCTCAAGAAAATCCAAACCTAATAGCAAAACTGCTTCTCTTCCGGCTCTACCTTTGATCTCCATCACTTGTCCCCCAATTTCCAGGGTACCTTTGTAATGATTGATCTCAGGCTGCTGTAGATAGTAAAGAACATTACAAGGGAAGTTGGTTTCCCACCTTGTAGTGTCAAATTTTACTATCACTTCTCTCCATCCATCGGGACATTTCAGATTCACTGGAACTTTGTTACTCTGAGATGTTTGAGGGTGTGCTTCTCGAATGAGGCTCCGACTCCTCCCATATGGCAAAGACATAATTCTGTCTCCTTGGAAGGATAATCTTCCTGAAGTTATCCTGAGACTTTGGTTGTGTCTCATGACTTCTTCTTGTTCATATATACTCTCATCCGAGGGTATATCTTCGAACTGATATACTTGTATCAGTTCTTGGTAGTAAATGACATCTTCGATATCCGGAGTGGATTCGAATTTATTGATACCTCTTCTCTCGTTGTCCGGGCAATTTGTGAAAATATGCCCCTTCGCACCGCACGTCCAGCAGTTGCAATCCTTAAAACTTTCATTAACTCTAGTGTGAGTTCTACTGAAAGTTTTCTTGGCGGGTGTCCTTCCTTGGGATTTATTATCTCCTCGGAAAGGATACATATTTCTTGATGGTCCACTTCTTTGGCCTGATTTGTAAGATCTGGCCTTCTGTCTTGACCATCTGGTTCTTGGCTTCCAAGAATTTCCTTTTGGATCTCCACCTTTATAATAGGGCTGAAACCTATTTTTCTTGCTTTTCTTCAGCCTCGGTGGTTCTCCTTCAATGATCGTTGGCAGATCATTGTCATCACAGTTTAGAGGAGCGAATTTGTTAATTCTCCTCAGTTTCTTCATGTTCCTCAGAGCTGTTGCTTGTTGACACCACTCTGAGAGCTTCCGATGTACATATGACATCCTTCTTGCGACGTTCTCAGGATCTCCTGGTTCATAATCCCGAATCAGCATCTCTTTCCATGGGCTTGGAAATTTCAGAAAGAAAATTTCCAGTGCAACTCTATCATCAACTTTAGATTGATGTTGATAAAGAGTAAAGAGCTGTAGAAACTTGTTAAGTGATTGTTAATCTAGGACTGCAAGTCTTAGATTATACAATGCCATCAAGTATTTCTTCCTCTTTTCTTGATCAAATCCTTCGAAATATCCTTCTCCCAGAAAATGGTTTTTAAAAAAGCATTGCCATATTCTGGACATGTTCTGTGTAGTTGTCACTCTCAAAATATGAATTCTTGATGTCCACAGGAAAGAATTCTCATGCTATCTTGACAATTCCTGCAAGACTCATTTCGAGAATTCTTACGAATCCTTCCTTGTTTAAATCGAGAGTTGCTGCTGTAATTCTCAGGGCTAACATCCATTCATCAATAACGGATTCTCGGTCTCTGAAATTTACTTCATCAAGGTCGAGCATTACTCCGTAGGGATGGATATGATCCAGGGTTGCCTTTCCATAAGGTGTATCTTGCACCTTTGGATGCGGCCTTCTTGCCCTTGTCCTTCTTGCTGCCATGTATACATCATTTGGGGTATGTTGATCATACCTTGCTCCAGTCTGAAAATCCTGGGCTACATTAATGGCTCCGGGTGCATTTTGAAAATCTTGTTGATTTCCAATAATGGCTCCTGGTGGAAGTTGATTCACCGGCTGTGGATTTTGGACCACATTCTGGTTCATTTTTAAATCAACCATCGTCATGTTAGCAAAAGATTCTGCTAACTCCTGGAGGTCGTCAAGCTTGATTCTTTCAAGATTATTCATCTTTTTCTTTCTCGAATCATTCTTTTCAAGGCCTCCATGTTGGGATCCTTTTTGATTTCTCCCACTGGAAATGGATAAGTGGGTTCATTACCAAAAGGATTTCTTCCTTGGCTGGAACGAGGTTGTTTCTCCAGTTTTTCGATCTGTGATTGGATCTCCTTCAGGATGTTGTAAATTGTATCCTGTTTCATAGCAATCTTATAAAGATCGCGTGGTACACTATACAGGCTATCGCCATAATGTTGTACTGTCTTCTGTATTTCTCTCAGATCCTCCGATATCTTGGATGAGTCTGGAGAAATCTCCTGATATAAAAGAGTAGATGATACTCCTTTATCTTTCTTTGGTTCCATCAGAGCTAATTCCAATTTATTCCCAGATGGATCCAATGATCTCTTCTCATAGCATGTTCTATCTCCCATTCAAGGAGGATACAACTATGGAGAAGATCTTCTTTTCTTTTGATTCCTTGGAGGCAGGAATCAATTAATTCTTTCTCCTGGTTTTGTTGGATTAGGATATCCAACTGCCTTCTCCAGTGTGTTAGCACACTCTGGTATCTTGTCCTTCTTTTCTCCAAGATTTGGAGACGTTCCTGGAAATGTCCACACCTTGGACATCCTTCTAGGTCCATCAGTTAGTATGGTTCTGATGGTTTTCTTTCATCACGTACTCCATCCTTAGATGGAGATACTTCAACTCCTCGAGGAAGTTTTCTCTTCTTCTCATCTCTTGGTGGCAAGAGATAATAGATTCACAATCCACTCTTAGTGCTGCTGAGTGAAATTCTCTTTTCCAGATTGCTAGTGCAGTCTGGGTTCTTGTTTTCTGTACCTCCAAATCATGGAGATAATTCCTGTAACCTTCGCATCTCGGACAATTGTCCGGATCCATGTTTTTCTTGATGTCTCCTCCGTTAGGATAATACTTAAAGCAATAAATAAAATATAATTTCCAGATAAACCTAACGCTCTGATACCATTTTGGAAAGTGTAGGATCGATCAGCAAAATATGTAATAAATAAATACGTAGCTATCATTTTAAATAGCTAAAATAGGAGGGTAAATACATGATTTTATATGATTTTGATTAACTAGTCAATTTTTCCCCATTTTTACACAAGTAAGACACATTTTAAGAAAGTGTCACAATAGATATAATTAGGAAAGTCAAAAGTCAAAGTGGTTATGTGTTATACATGCACTCAAAACTGATTATGGGGGTACACACTATCATCATACTGGATATACATAAATAATACTCAATAATTAATCTATTGTGATTTGTAATAATGGCTACCATTAAATTAGGAACCGGTGGCTACAAAATTAAAGAAAAGACTATAGAATCCCTCATCTTATACACGGTTAACTAATTAATAAAAAATAAACAAATCAATCTCATCCATTAATTATATTAAATCTAAGGTCCACATTGGTTTCTAGTTTCTACATAGAATTTGGTTTTTATTTGATCCACCCCTATATATATATGTTGATATTGGAGTCCCGAAATATTAATTTGGGCTAAGTTCAAAAGGCTTGTGGTGCAACTTGAATTTTTTTGATATGGACTATGGCTTATATAATAGACATTTTTCATCTAGGGTTTGTTGTCGTTCTTATTGAAGTTCTCTCATCTACTAATGGTTTTTTCTGTATTGAATTTCACGTAAAATGTATTTTTCCTTTTATTCTTCGTATTTACTTGTCATATATTCGTAACAATACAGTATTTACTTATTCCATCAATATCATATTTTTCTTCTTACATTTATTTTTAGGTATTATATCAATCTACCATACATATGGTATGCACATCTACCATTTGAGATCCATTGTCCCACTTTCAAATTTAAGTTTATTTCCTAAATTTTCGTTCAATTTAAATTTCTAAGTATGTTAGTTTAATTTTGCATTTAATAGTTAGGATATATAATTATTTTATAGCATTTAATTTCAAATTTTTAGTCAAATTGATTATTAGAGTTAATTACTCCATAAGTGGGACATGAAAAATATCGGAATACTAGATCCGAACGACCTATCTAGTATCTACACCCAACCCCTTCTTTATTTCTTGTTGTTGCCGAATTAATAAAATATCATGCATGAAGAGAAGTATTATAGTAAAAATATTTAGATAAGAGTGTAACTTGAAGCCAACTAAAATATAGCTTAATAATATTATAGTGGTTCTGGTACGAACCATTCATATTGGAGGAAGTAGATTAAATTTGGTCAATAGATTTTGATTAATAAGTGAATATTAAGATTGATTATCATGCCAAGTAATGTATTATATATGCGCACTTCTTCATTGCACCGTCATGTTAATGTATTTTATGCATTACTTTAATGTACTGATTAATCTGGATAGTAGATTATATAAAGATTAATGGTATGGTTCAATTATTAATATTAAAAATCTTCTTTATTTGATTTGTGCTTCGTATATTTTTAGTTCTATTGATGAATAATAAAATAAGTATGCATGGAACACCTCTATATTTCGAGTTTAAAAATACCTAAATCGACCTAATTGAAGACATTTGAAGTTCGTGAGCTTGTTTGATTTTAAGATATATTAAAATTTGGGAAAAGGTGCAAATACCCCCCTTATGTTGGCAGCGCTAGACAAATACCCCCCTGAACTTTGTTTAGGTGCAAATTCACCATTTCCTAAAGTTTTCGGGTGCAATTACCCCCTCGCCGTAATGGAAACAACACTTCCGTTGGCAAAAAAAATATTTTTAATTCATTTTTATTCTTGTGGGACCCTTACAATTTCCAAGAGTTAATTGGTGCTAAAAGCTCAAATTAGGAAAAAAAATTGTTTCGACCCTAGCTCACAACTATCAAAACTCAGGTGAAGTTCTCCAATAATTTGCAATCCAAGCCAACTATTTGTTGTTGATATTGATAATCTCATATTCTTCAAGTGGTTTGTCATCCTTTTTTTTGCTAACAGAAGTGTCGTTTCCGTCACGGCGAGGGGTTAATTGCACCTGAAAACTTTAGGAAATGGTGAACTTGCGCCTAAACAAAGTTCAAGGGAGTATTTTCCTAGCGCTGCCAACATGAGGGGGCTATTTGCACATTTTTCCTTAAAATTTCTATATTTATTATCCTAACTTTAAGAAAATAAATTAATTTATTAACATTTATTATTTTAATAAATAAAAATAATTTATTAATATATGATTAAATATAAAATATAATTATATAAAAGATAGGTAAATTATATTTTGAGCTAGTTCGTGAACTAACGAGTTAAATAATATTGAATCAAAATTTCACTCATTTTATATAAAAACATTCCACAAAACAAGCTTGAATGAGTTTTTTGGGCCCGAAGCCCAAATATATATATTTACAAATTCCACCGAAAAGCGAGTAATGTTAATGAGACTGGGCCTTCAATACTTTGGAGTACTATTTTGTCATTGAAACGTGGCACTGTGCGATGATGACTTGGTGTAATACTTTAGCGGGCCCCTCCCCCCAAACAACGTTTTTAACTTAAAGTCGTGCGTGGTGTTTTTTCATCTCTAGGAAAACAACTCTGTGAAAAAGAAAAACTAGGCTTCGCAGGCAGGGAGTGGTGAGTGGTCGGAATAGGTCACAGTCTTAGAGAGAGAGAGAGAGAGAGAGAGAGATGGCAATCAGCGCGACTATGTTCGGAGCCCTGCTGGGAATGGGGACCCAGATGTACTCTAACGCCCTCCGCAAGCTCCCTTACATGCGCCGTAAGCGCTCTTTCCTCTTTTTTCTATTTATTCTGATTACTTTGTCGAATTGAAGAATTCCGATTTCTGAATTGCAGATCCGTGGGAGCATGTGCTAGGGATGGGTTTGGGGGCGCTATTTGTTAACCAATTGATCAAGTTCGACGCCAAGGCTCGGGAAGATCTCGACAAATTGCTCATCAAGGCCAAAGAAGCCAACGAACGCCGCTACTTTGGTAATACCCATTCCTTTCTTGATTGCACCATTTTAATTGCGATTGGTAATTGTTGCTACTGGATTCGCCTCCGTTTCTTTTACTATCATTTCTTCTTGCCTTCCGATGGATTGACGATTGCTAAAGCATAGTCGTATGGCTTTCAAAATTGCCAAGGTTCCAATTAAGGAGTTTAAAAAAAAAATCTTTGCATTGTTGAATAATGAGATGGCTCTCAAGCCGCTTTAAATCTTAGTGCCGCATCCTTGCTTGTCTGTTTCTCCCCCTTTTCATATGCCTTTTTGGCCTATCTAACTTTTTGTTACTCAAACTTATCCGTACCAAAGTGCATTATACCTACTAAGTTTTAGTGTTGTGATGATAAAACTGTAAGTATACCAATTCATGCACACTGACAATCATTTTTTCGTAATCTCTAAGAAGAATTGTTGGCTTTTAGTTCATGCATTATCCTTGTTTGACTTAATAAATGGTTTATAGTGTAACAAAACTTTTGTAAACTACTTGTGTTATACTTATGTTTACTAGTGCGGGAAGTTTATGATGCTAGTTGTGCTATCAAGGGAAACAATTGAAAGCCTGTTTAGGATTATGAGAACCCAGTTTCTATGCAAATAGATACTTGATGCCATTGATAGTATTCTCGAGCGGGTAGGGGTTTCTAAAAAATAAAGAAGAACAAATAGGTAGAAAAGATTTTATCCATACATGAATCAAGATTTTAAGAGAAAGAGAGAACATTTCATATACCATGGTCATTTCACCAGTTCTAAACGTTGTTTGTGTAATTATTTTGCCTAATGCTAATATAACTTTATTGAAAGAGTTGTGGACATGGTGTAAGAAGTAAATCTGGAAATGATGCCAGACATGTCATAACAAGGTTTGTTTCATCATATTGATGATGATAGCCTTTTAATCTGAAACAAGATACGTGTTCAGATATAGCATGATAGAGAATACATAATTATGGATTTCTGCTTTCGGTCTTCATCTAGTAGGCCTCTTAGCAGTTTTCTTTCCATCCAGTGTAACTTTGGCGAGGCATTACCTGCATGGTTATCTTTTACCAGTTTTAGTTTTAAAATCTCAGTTCCATCCTCCACATTCGACAGTGGTTCACATGTGAGTGAATAGAGATACTACCAATATCTGGATAGTTAGGTATCTTTGGTTGTATTGAGGTCTTGAAGGGCGAAAGTAAATGCCTAAATTTCTATTTATGCTTTCTGTTATCCTAGTGGAGGTTGCTATTAGATTTTATTTTATTTTGATATTTTAGCCATTTGCTGAAAAAGTTGGCCTCACAGGAGATTGTGTGCTGGGATTAAGATTAAGATTATTAGAAATCTTTTAGCAGGGACTCTGTAGTCGAATGGTTTGGCGGGTTGCCCCCTGCTGTTATATGAATTATGAGTTGGCCACTCCTTTTGATTTGTGCTTGGTTTCACTTCATTTTGTTCGGCAATCTTTGCTTTATGATTATACTTCATCTTAAGCTGAGTGCCTTATCCCTCGTATTTTCTCTAATATACACTGCATGCCTCCACTCATCAAGATTCTTTAGGTAATTTTCTTTGGATATTGTTTGTGCAGATGACGATGAAGATTAAAAGATGTGGGGGGGGGGGGTCAAAGCTCTTTTGAATCAGAATAACTTTTCTGCAAACAATTGTTAGCTTAATTTGTACCAGGCTTTTGTTGCTCGGGAGATCTGCCTGCACGGGCTTGCTCCTAGTGGTTTTTTGAGAATAAAAATCTTTGTTGCTGCATATTTGTTTGCAACTAAATCATAGCATGTTATGCTTGGTTAAATTTTATACTATTTGTTTGGGTACTCTTTGCTGCCGTGTACATCATGAACAAAGATTATGTAGCATATTGCTCAAAAAGTTGTGAGAAAGTGGAACACGGCTATTTGTTCATAGATGTGGTAGCAAAGTAGGAAAATAAATCAGAAAATGGTGGCTGTCTGAAACAAAAAGAGTTACATGAATTGAAAAGGACCAGCAGCAACTTGTTTCTAGGAATGAAGTTGAGTGCAAATCCTCATTTGATTGCAAATTACAACTACAGTCAGTGAGATGTTGTCAACTAGTATGTTGAAATGGTTTTAGTTTAGTAAGCATCAGGTGTACATGTGTGCATCTGGACTCATTTTTTGAGATGGAAGTAGACTAGTATCATTGAATACATGCACCAACTGATGGCATGCTTGTCGGGATGTTGGTCTCTCGGAAGGTGCGGTCTTTGTGCAGCGCAGAGCTATCTCGAGCACTTGCAACATAGAACTTTCCTCATTAGGTAAGAGTGGTTTTAACATTGGATCTATTAGCTCCTCACTAGCACTCGTCTCCATACGTGTTTCTACCCATCGCACCATGTCCATATCCATGCCGAATCTCTCATCTGTTGGCATTCTTCCACTCACAAGCTCCACAAGTACAATGCCCATGCTGTAAACATCACTCTTCTCTGATGCCTTCATGGAGTAGGCATACTCTGCAACACCAACACCACATAAGTCATAACATTCATGTTGCTACTTTTCTTTTATTCAGTTAAACAAACATATATTTTAACAAGTCAGCGTACGTACCTGGAGCAATATAGCCGTAGGAACCTGCAAACCACGAGTTGGACTCTGTATTAACAGAATCTTGATTGTCACTGATAGATTTCGCCAGTCCAAAGTCTCCCAAATGAGCCTCCATATCCGCATCCAACAACACGTTGCTCGACTTAACATCCCTGTGAAGTATCTTGGGCACACAATCATGATGAAGATACTCCAGCCCCTGTGCCAATCCCACGGCTATCCTCAATCTTGCATCCCACTCCAGTATATTCTTCTTCTTGTTCTTCTTCTCTTCATTGATCGGCTGCTTGTACAGCCAATCCCACAAGCTCCCGTTCTCCATGTATTCGTAGATCAATAAATTGGAGCCGGCCCTTGCGTTGCTACAATACCCCAACAGTCTCACCAGATGCCTGTGTCTTACTCTGCCTAGAGTCTTGATTTCCCTCGCAAAACTTCTATCCAACATCAGATCATCCTTCCTCGCTATTCTCTTGATTGCCACTGTCTCTCCAGTAAACAATTCCGCTCTGTAGATGGTTCCTGACCCCCCACATCCTATTATGAACTCCTCACTCAGATTGTTTGTGGCTTCCATGAGGTCCATCCATCTGAAATCACACCTGCCAGCGGCAGCATTGTCAAACAGCGGCCGCCGTTGCTGTGAAGAACTAGAAGAAGAGTAGGCCGAGTCCACTTCACTCGCCCGTCTGTAGGCTTCTCGCCTTTGTTTGAAAAAGAGGGCACCTCCCAGTAACAACAGAACGACTGCTACTGTAGTTGATATTGCTGAGATTATCACCAAAGCCGATTTACTAAGGCCAGGAGGCAGTACATTGGAAGATGCTGCGTCACTGCAATTTCCAAGAGGGCCACCGCAGAGATTCATATTCCCATCAAAGGCAGACGCCGGCCAGCGTGCATAGTGCTTGTCCAATTTACCTTTGAGACGATTGAAAGAGAGGTCCAATCTTCCTAAGCTGCTCATCTCACCAACTTGTGGAGGGATTTGTCCAGCTAATGCGTTGTGAGATAGATCGAGTGCTTCAAGCTTGGCCAGGGTGCCGATAGTCGGGGGGATGTCACCAGTGAGGTTATTGTAGCTGATATCGAGGGCGCTTTGCAAATTCTGCAGCTGCCCGATTTCCACTGGGATCTCTCCATTGAAACTGTTCCTTGAGAGGCGCAGTTGGTACAATTTGTTGAGCTGGCCAATGGTGGGAGGAATGGGACCGGAAAGCTGATTGCTGTCGAGATCCAGTACGTTGAGAGAGTTGAGCTGGCCGACTTCAGGAGGGAGGGTGCCATTAATGGAGTTGTTGCTGAGAGACAGGAGCAGAAGATTCGAACAATTGAATAATCCTCTCGGGAGAGAACCGGACAAGTGATTGTCTGCGAGCTTAAGCTCGCCTAATAGAGGAAGCCCCCCAATCCAAAATGGCACTTCCCCAGACAGACGGTTATGATCGAGATCGAGATGAGTCAGTCCCTCGCACAGGGAAAGCTGAACAGGTATCTGGCCTGTCAGCAGATTGCTCGACAGATCCAATAGAGACAGTTGTTGCAGTGACCCCAGCGTCCAGGGGATTTCCCCCGAGAATCGATTGCTGCCCAGCCTTAATCTCTCAAGGCCAGGCGAATTCCCAATTTCATGCGGAATGCCGTCATCGAACGCGTTGTTGGTTACATCAAACGACAGATAATTAGGACAAGTGCAGAGTGGGGCGATGCTGCCGTTGAGCTTGTTGTGCGAAAAATTGATCCTCGTCAAGTTGGCAAGGCTGGCGAGCTCATCGGGTAGGCTGCCATGGAGAGAATTGTTATAGAGCATGAGCTGCTGCAGTGCTCGGAGACGCCCAAACGTGGCCGGAATGCTGCCGGATAGCTGGTTGTCCGCCAAATCGAGTATAGTCAGCTGGCGGCAGTTTCCCAAAGTGGCGGGAATATCACCCGAGAGATCATTCTGTCTGAGATGAAGGAAATTGAGGTGCGTCAGCCTTCCCAAGGTGATGGGGATGGGCCCCGTGAATTGGTTCCCGAAGAAATCAAGCATTTGCAGGCTGGTGCAGTTGCCAATCTCCACCGGAATCTCTCCGGAGAGCTGGTTGTCGTAGAGATACAGAATCTGGAGGCTGTTGAGCATGCCCATCTCTATAGGCAGATTGCCCCGTAAATTGTTCTGGTAAAGGGCGAGCGTCTGCAGATTGGTGAGGTTGGCAATCGAGGGAGAAATGGAGCCAGAGAGAGTGTTGTTGTTGAGCATGAGGTCGGTGAGGTTAGTCATCTGGTACAGCTCCAACGGAATGACGCCGTCGAGTGTATTGTTGGACAAGTCAAGCTGCATGAGCGACCTGCACTCAACTAATTGCGGCGGAATCCGACCACGGAGCTGATTCTGGGCGAGCATCAAGTGTTTCAAGCTGGTGGCGTTGGAGCATATGCCCCTGGGGACGCTGCCCGTGAGATTGTTGCTGGAGAGCACCAGGTAATCGAGCTGCCCCATGTTCCCCAGCTCACTTGGAATTTCTCCGGTGAGCATGTTGCCGGATAAGTCTAATGTCTTAAGATTAATAAGATTGGCCAAGGATTTAGGGATGGGGCCTCGGAGCTCATTACCGAGGAGATTTAGGTAGTTCAGCTGAGGCAAATCGCCGAGGCGGGCAGGAATCTCCCCCGACAGAGTATTGTTGGCAAGATTGAGTAGCTGGAGATTGGCAAGACCGCCGAGCTCCGGCGGGATTGATCCATTGAGGCGATTGAGCGCCGCCGTGAACACCGTGAGGCTGGAGCAGTTAGCGAGCTCGGGTGGAATGGGGCCGTCGATCTGGTTCTGCTGCAGAATCAAGTTCTGAAGCTGAGGCAGCATTCCTAGCTGCGGCGGAATAGGACCGGTGAGACTGCAGGAGGCGAGGCCGAGAGCGACAAGATTGTGAAGATGGCCCAAGGAAGGGGGAATCGGGCCGGAGAGGTCATTGTCGCCGATTTTGAGGACTCGGAGATTGAGGAGGGAAGATATTTGGGAGGGAATGGGGCCGGAGAGTTGGTTGGAGAAGAGGAGCAAAGATTCCAAAGAGGATAAGTTGGAAAGAGCAGGTGGGATGGGACCGGAGAGTTGATTAGAAGAAAGATTGAGGTGGAGCAGGTTTGGCAAAAGACCCAGAGCCGGTGAGATCGACCCACGCAGGAAAGAATTTGCGAGGTCGACAGCCACCACAGAGCCGCCGCCGCCGCCGGAGGAGCACGAAATGCCCCTCCATGCACAGAAATTGGGATTGTCGAGAGACCAGTCTTGCAGCACGTTTAGTGGGTCCTCGAGGAAAGATTTTCTGACCTCCAAGAGAATGTCGAGGGTGGAAGAAGAAGAAGAAGCAGCATCTCCAAAACGGAGAATGAGGAGGAGAAGCAGCAGGAGAGGTACCATGGTATCTTAGATGATGATCATGTTGATGTAGAAAGAAAAAGAGGCATGCAATTTGAAGATGAGTAGCAGTAGTGCAGCTGCATGGAGAGCGATTCGATCATTAATGGCGTGGGGAGTTTGAAAATTTTGGTCATGGATATGTATGTGGGTACAGTGCAGAGGTATAAATATAGGGTGGTGTTGGTTGTTTAGAACAAGCTGGGTAGTGTCAAAATGAATTAGGAGTGTCAGAAGAGTAAAACCCGCATTAATGAGCACCGATGTAGCGAACCAGTTAGAGAGGGAGAGAGAGAAGAAAAGAGATATCGGGAAATCAAATGAAAATTGGGGAGATGGGTAACATTAAATGAAAGAATTAGATCGATAAAATACACACAAACTCACCTAATTATAACATCAAAATATTAATAGTAAGAGCTCAATTTAACTGAATCATATTGATGAGGTCGTGTGGCCCGCCGCCGCCGAGAGAGAGAGAGAGAGAGAGAGGGGTGGTTGGAGTCGATCGGACTAATGTAAACTTCGCCGGTTATGGCACACGACTTAATCCTCATTCTGAAAGTGAGCGGTTGGGTTTCCATTTTGTGTTGAATTGATTACCATATATTCCTCTTCTTCAATTCATCACTCTTACTTTTCATATCACAGACACCTTTTTCTCTCTTCAAAAATTCGTATCTTTTGATTATGTCTAGCTACTACCTAACCAACCATTCCTCTTTCAGATTATCACACGAGCAAGCTTACAGGAACAACCACCAAATCCCCTACGCATATACGTATACCTCCCTTATTTTTCTGGCAATACTTTTATTATATTCATCGTCATTATTATTATTGCTTTACACATAGTTTTTACAAACTTTGATCGATTATTGATTAGAGAAGCAGATGCATATATAGTTTTGACTGTATAATGGATTGAGCTACCCAACCCACTCCTGCTATCTGTTTGCTGCTTTTAGTTTTCTTGCTTTGATAAATAATATCATATGGTTGAGTTGAACCAATTTCATTTACTCAAATTTCAAAATTATCTGCTACCTCTACTTCACACACACACGCACACGTATGTACATCTACTCCTATACTTGGTTTATTATAGTAATTTATACTAATATAATTACTAGCTAGAAAGTCAGCATTATACATAACTTGGTTCATTATAATATAATTAGTAGCTAGAAAGTCAGTTTGTTTAATTTACTTGATCACCACAAAATACAAACCCAGAGGGTTCCACTTCCACTCTAGTCTCTCACCCCACAAATTACATGCTACATTGCGCCCTTCAATTTGCTCCCATTAATTAATAATCCTTTCTTTTGGCGGTACCTGTGTATATTTTATTAGTAATATGAATGAGATTCCGGACAACAAGTTATGCTCCTAGTTTTGGAACTATTAGTTGAACAACTCTTGCAATTAATGCAGTGATAATTAAGTTTGTAAAAAGTTAATATTGTTTCCCCTTCTTATTAAACGTGTAGCGTAGTGATTACAATTGAGGATTAATGGCATGCATGGATCAAATAAAATGCATTATATAACTCTCTCAAAAGGGCAAACTCCACAACATGCATCTGTACTGCGTAATGATCCGCACAATTTTATTTTTATTTTTTGAATTTTATTTGTTCTTGTATCTAACTCTACTACGTAGCCGCCTGATGATAAGTAGGAGTGTTAATCAAACTATTGATATTCAGTAGTATAAGCTATGCACTAATTATGTATGAATATATGCAACATAATGTAAAATCCATTCCATGCAGAGCGGAATTGAGACGAAATTATATTAGTATAATAAATGGCACAACATGCCATTATCCTTATCTGGTATATTTGTTCATATATATATATGATGCTGTCACGGGCTTCCCTTTTTATTGTCTCTTTCTCACGCCCTTTTCATACCCGATCTCATATTCATTGATGGTTTTATACGGAAAAAAATAAAATTTAACAGGCATTGAGATAGAAATTGACTATATAATATGATATGCACAGAATCAACTAGTAGAGATTTAATTAATTATATTCCTATAATAGGCCCCCCCTACATAAATGCAATAATGCACGTAACGATAATTAAAAGTACAGAATCAACAATAATGCGACCGACTTTAATAACCAGCTGACAAGTCCAACATATGCCAGTTCAATATGATCATGGAAACTTCAATTCTTTCAGCCGTATATTCATCAGTATCATGGACTCTAGTCAATGACAAGGAATTAAAATAGCAATTTCAATTCAAAAGGCGAATTTATTAATATATAACATGAATTAGAATAGAGTAGCTTTATAAAGTAATACTTCATAAAATATATAAATATCACTTGTATCGCATCAAATAACTCAAATATACTCATTGTAATAGAAATGCTCAATTTCCAGTATGGGTTAAAAAAAACTAACTTCAAGTTATAATTAGGGCTGTCAATTTAGGCCCGGCCCGACGGCCCAGCCCAATTTTGGGCCAGGCTGGGCTATTCATTTCCAGGCCCGGTGAATTTTCGGGCCGGGCTGGCCCGGCCCGAAATGGGCAAAGCCCGATGGGCTCAGGCCAGGCCGGCCCGGTAAAAATATACTATAATTTATATTTCGGGCCGGGCTGCGCTGCCCAATTTCAGGCCGGGTGAATTTTCGGGCGGGGCCGGCCCGGCCCGATTTTTCCCAAAAGCCCGGCGGGCTCGGGCCAGGCCGGCCCGGCCCGGTAATTTGCCAGCTCTAGTTATAATGGAGGAGCGGATGCTCCCAAAAACAGATAAGACAAGATAAATAAATGAATGATTTGACATTCATTCTAAAAGTCAACTAATGTTTATGTTTCTTTCTAGGGATTCAGAAGCAGCTATAGACAACATAAAACTAGAAAACTAGAGTAAACTTAGTAAATTCCTACTTGCATCAACAGAAAACTAGATACATGTTTTCCTACTTGTAACTTGTTAAAAAAACATGCCGCAATATCGCACAACATACTTGTACACCGATTCCATGGGCAGGCAGGCCATGAAATACTTGTATGCTATAATCAGAGCCAGTCCATGTAAAAAATTCCCTCATACGATCCAACCCACGCACCCAAACTATGATCCTCCCAGTAATTTCTATAACCCTGCTGCCCATCTGATGTCCATAAAAACAATCGATATAAATCACTTCCAACTTCTAACAACTACTTCAACGACAATGTGAGCACACACAAAAAAAAAAGAAAGACTCATACCTCTTCTTGGCCAGCAGACTGCTGATGGAATCGAATTCATAAATTTCTCTCTGAATAGCAGCTCACCAGATCTGATATCCCAGAGACGGATGTAGCAGTCCTCTCCACCTGACAAATTGGAATAGTCAAAACCAGTTTTAATCAGCATAAATGAACTGCTGTGCATCAAAATCATTTTCACCTGACATGACGACTTTCTCTGATGGGTCAACTCCTAGTTCTATACGTGTATGAGAATTTACACTGCCTTCATATGATTGAACTGGGCCTTTCTGGATCAGACGATGATCATACAGCTTGATCTGGAATGAAGGGCAGATCAGACTTAATTTTCATTGCTTTTAGTTTATGGAACAATAATATACATTATGAATAATACACAAATTAATTTGTCAAAGCATGCCATTATTTCTCCCTGTAAGAACCTATTTTGGCCTTGAAATAGTTTTCTCTTAGAAATAAAATTGACAGAATAGCAATGAGGAACTTGTTAGAGATTCAAAGTTATGGGAAATGCATCCATAAAGACATCCTTGGGAGGTTAATGCATAGATCCCATGCTAGGAATGATAAAAGTAGCTAACCACAAAATTGTTGAAGAACTAACCGAGCCATCCATGGAACTAGCCAAGAAGTATTGATCCCAAAGATCCAGCGATGCCAAGCTACAATTCAAAATGTCCAACTTAGCATTTGTGGACAAATAGAGAAATTCAGAAACAGATAAATGGGGCAAAACTAGTAGTAGAAAGCATACTTACCAACAAACGGATGAAGGCATTGACATTGTTGAAGACCTATCTGCCTTCTTTTTAATCTGCAGATACACTTTTAGATTATTACCAAATTGAGTGGTGACACATAAGATTCTTTGAAAAGGTGGTTTTGCTTTCATAATTAGGCATAATTCTTTAGCACATAAGATTCTATTACCAACAAGTATATCTCAATGAAATCTGAATGACTTGAATCTTGGCTATTATTTATCACATGCAAAAGATTACAAGACTTGCATTTTTTCAGCAATCCAAGCGATCATGATACTAGATGAGCTAGCAGTTCAATTATAAACCAATCCTTCACCTGCCAACTAGCAACTTTATACAGATTTCTGCTCATATTATCCTTAAGACTTGGGTGAGGAAGATTTGCAGTAGAATCTTTTCTCATTGATTGCTGGAAAAGTTTCGTTACAGAATATAAAAATACTCATAAAATGTATATTGCTATATACATATATACAACAAAAAAAAAAGAGAAATTAAAGAATCATTCGTTTAATTGTTTATCCCATAAGTAGAAGCAGCTGAGGACAGGAATCTGTAGGGCCGTATATTTTGACAGCATATTGAAATGACTACTTGTTCTTCACATATTTGATATTTCTTTGACCTCTAATAATTTAAACTACTGTACAGAGATATCCTGAACAAATCAAATGCCGAGAAACTTCTTACTCCTAACTGTAACCATATAGTGAAAAATACTCTTTCCTTTAGGGGTTTTTCCATTAGGATTTTCCCCTAAAGGTTTTAACGAGACCCGGCCTTGAGTTGTCAATCTGTGACATACTAGGTTGATAGGATTCATGGTTCTTCTTTCGTATTTCCTTTGTCCTTTTTATTTTATTTATACAAAGACCATAATTAGATAGGCATGTGCAGCATAACTCAATCACATATTGAACTTATTTTTCTAGTAAATTGATCAAAGGCAACAGTACTTAAAATTTGAATATAATCTTGACAACGCCTTAACAGAACAATTTGGGCATTTATAATCTAATAAGATGCATTGAATCTTGTATTCATTGCAGAGTTATGATCTGCAAGCAGGCAGTTCACACAAGAACTCATCAGTCCAGTTGTTCAAACAAAGCACCACCCGAGGTCATGGTGTTTCAAAGCTTAATTTTCACAATGATACGCAAGGATGAATTCTCACTTGTTTTTGGCGAGTGTCAACAGTCATTATTGCTCCATTTCTCAACCCGCAAAGAATGACTTTCCCCTGAAGAAGAAATCAAATTAACAAAGAAATGAAAAGAAAAGGAAACTACATGGTTACCCTGTGGTAACTATGATTAAAGTAAAATTGCTGCAGAAATACCACAAACATCATAACGCATTGGAGCAAATTAAAAAATAATATGCCTCACTGATCAAGCACCTTGATAGTATACAAAAAGTACCTTTACAAAACATTCAACCTAATGTTTCCAACTATAATGCTAGGACAGGGGTACAAGGAGTCAACTTACTCAACTTAATCCCATTGGTAAATCGTATAGTAAAATTTAATCATCAAATACAAGAATAAAAAATCAAATCTTGTATTAATGTATTGTTATAAAAAATGTCTAGAAAATATTATCTGCATCCAGAAAACCTTTTAGATTGTCTCTACGTTCATGGAACGCATTATCTAATAAATTACAATTATAATATTTTGTTCTCCTCTTCATGGAACCAAATGGAAGCTGGGTAACCACCTCCGATGCCCTCATGCAGGTCAGGTAGGCACAGAACTAAATTTGATCTTCCGTATCTGAGGCTGAGATGGTAAGCAATTTCCAATATTTCCCCTTTCTTTTCCCACAAATGCAACCAAAAATCCGACACAAAACTGTTTGCTTCCAGAGGAACCAGGTTCTTGGTGAAAAGTGTTTGTTGGGAGGGATGAGAAAATGAATTTATCAACTCTCAACTAATTTAAGGTTCTAATTTAGTAATCTGAACCTGGTCCAAAATTATGTGAATATTTGTTGAATGGATATCTGTCTAGAAAAGTTATTTCCTAATAAACATATTATAGGTATCCCCTCTTAAAGATACACTTTCTTTAATATAAATGTGTATGAGTGTGTGAGTGTGAGTGTGAGTTTAGAGAGAGAGGGGATATGCTACAGGCTGTTTAGGCATAGCAGAGAGCTTTAGATGCAAGAGCTACTACTTTAATAGCTACAAATACATCTCCATACATTACTTGTTTTCATTTAACTTACTGATTGTTGAAGCTGCAAGGACAATACATCACTCTTACAACGAAGCACCCATGATGATATTCCAGTTTCCATATTTAGCAACATAACTCCTCTGTTGGTTCCTGCAATAAGAAACCTTGGCATTAATTATAAAGTGTACTACAACACATCTTGGCATACTCAAGGAATCTATGATAATGACTACTTCTACAAGGGAACAGTTAAGGGTGGTCTACAAAACAGAACTAATACGACATCTAAAAAAAACATTGAATGAAAAATGTCAGCCGACTTATTTCAGTCAGCATAGATATCAGGTAATATGGAAACCTTCCCTAATACTCATCATGTCACAAACTTGACATGATCTATCTTTTATAAATTCAGACAAAAATAAATAAAACACGGCAAGGATACAAAGGACACAATTTTCCTGAGCAATTGCAGCACATGAAAGTAAGAGAACAAAGAATCAGGGATAATAACCAAGGTAGGGCATTGTTATCGTGTAATAATATGAAGAACGATAAAACCAAAGGTATTACCAATTGCAGCACGCCTTCCTTCGGGGTCACAATCAGCAGCCCATAGTGTCTGCTCAAATGAAGCAAGCTCTTGAAATCCTTGTATTGGGACACTGGCGCCAAAATTTAGCGGCTTACTTAGGTCTAGTAGGTAGACAGATCCAGAAGCACTTTCCGACCCCAGTGTCGTGATCCTGTTCTATTGTTAAAGTAAACAGGAATGAATGAAATTTTTACCATCTAAAGCATAATATCAGCATCTTTAAACTAAATAAGACCACATCAATCAGATGGGCAATACCTCTTAGCAACATTATCCACTCGTTTGATTCTTTACAGTTCATATGCATCTTAGGATGAATCATCCAAAGCCAATATTTGGAAAAGTTTAATCATATTCTACTAAGATTATTTCAGTTACAACAATATTGTTTCTTTTAGTCAAAATGCATGCATATAAACAAAACCTGCATTTTTATGGAAAGAAATTACATAAATATTCATAACAGAGTCACTGAAGGATACAGAAAGTGTTTTGATATAATGTCAGTCGGTAGACAACTTTTCCTCAACAACTTAATACTAGAAACATCAGATGTCAAATATGCCGTAGATCCATACGAGCTCCCCAGTTGTCTAATTAGCTCTTTGCGCCTTGGTGGTATATCTGAGTTGAGAGGCCATACAAGATCAACCTTGTGGGTTTCCATTGGATCTACTTCCTGTTCAGCCTCTCCCACAAGAAAAAGGCTATGGAATTAAAAAATACATGACAATCAGAAAAAGATGAGACAAAAAACATAGAAGGTGAAGAAGATACATGACAGCGAGTCACAACATAAAAGAGAAAAAAGGACTAATCACTAATGGATAAAGCTTCCAGCTTCTTTGTCTACCCTTATAAACATAGACATTGAGTTGATTTTGGTTTTTCCAGATCATCTGGAGCGTACTACTAAAGTAGTTGTGCAGCAGAGCATGATCCTCAGCTTCTAACATTGCATATTAAATAATTTAACCAAGTGACTGAAATGCTTGTGATCACAATCTTGCTTCCTTCCCAACATAATGAAGAAGCACAAAGGACAAAACAGTTTACCTATCAAGAAAAACAAAGACGTCGGGGGGGGAAGAAGTGCAAAGGAAAATAGGCTACTCACTGCTTTATAACTTGAAAGAATTGACAACTGATGAAAACAAAATCCAATGATGAGAATGATCTACTTTAAATTATCAACATTTGAAGTTAGGTTTAGAAATAAAACTCACCGCACTAAGCCATTCGCACCAACACTGACCAATATATCTCTCTCCATGAGACCATGTGGAGAAGAAACATCAGCAACCACATGTCCCAATGCAATATTTGCAATCTTCTTAGTCCCTTTGTATTTCCATATCTGCATTTTTTTCATACAAATGAGCACAGAAAAGTGAAGTCCTGAATAGCATGCGTTCAGGTTAATCAAAGCATAAACAGACCTTGCTAGATGACCAGATGCTCAATGGAGCTAAAATAGCACGTTTTTAAGTTAGGAGATGAATAGAAAATCGAAAAAAAAAAGAGTTGAATTCAAATTCAAAACAAGAAACTTGCTCCCACGGACAAGTTATGTGAAGGATCAGACTGAAGCGAAGGAACACACGGACAGAACAATGAAGTAAGGTCTTTAGAACTAGCATCTCACTAGGACAGGACGTTGAATCAAGCTTATAGCTTCTTTTATACAGTAAAACTTAGGATATTACGAAAATTCCAACCTTTGTTGGCATTAGTTAGAAAAGCAATTCATTGATCATTAATGAACAAGGGCCTTGTCAAGTCCCAAAAGATGCATCTATGTATAACATAAACGAACCATCACCAAGCAGTTTGGTATTAAATTAGTAAGTTGGAATGACAAAGATAAAATGGTACAGAAGAAGCATTATTCCATTTCACAATTCTCTCACTTTTTATGACCACAAACTTCACAAGAATTCTTTATTTATATCCAGGGTCGATACAACAATGATAACTGAATTTAGGTCTGCATCTCTAAAAGAAAATATAGACTAGTAAATGCAGAGACTACATTGAAAAATATGCATGGCTAGAAAAGTAGGAAAATGTTTGCAGGCAACAACAGGGAGCTCTGTATGATTGAATGTGTAGAGTTGAAAAAACATTTGATAGAGATTTCAAAATCCGCGAATATGAGAAAGTAAGTTATACCATTGGCTGTGATGCATGGCACTTTTGATACACGGATTGGAAGTTAAACTTGTCTTTGCGGGAAAAAATTACATTACCCCACAACTCCCTAGCGTGGAGCAGCTTCTGTCTCAATTTTATGCTTTGGCATAATAAGCTGTGTGCCTGAAATTATAATAAAGGAAAATAATTATGTCTGAAGCAAGGTACACACAGATAAAACCAGTAAAACCCTTTCCCTAAAATATTCAAAATCTGGAAACTGATTGTGTTCAAACCCAATGCAGCAGCAGCAGCGGATGCAGAGCAGAGCAATTAAAAATAAGAATGATGATAAAGAGGGAAGCAATTTAATTTAATGGCGTGTAAGATAGGGTGTGGAAGCCCTGAGCAGTCATAATCTCATCCAATTAATATTGAAAAGTAGTGTAGCCATAAGAAAGAACAAACTAGTACGGTACCTGAGGTGGGTCGGAAGGCAGTGCCTTCGAAGGAGGAAATTTTGTGGAAGAACCCGGAATAGGACCTTTGTAAGGAAAATATCGATTCTTCTCCGCGTCAAAGTAAAATCCCGGAAGCTCTGCAACAGAAAGTCAAACGGCCGAGACAGTTAATTGATTAATTAATTAATATGGAAGACAGAGAGAGAGAAAGAGAGAACCTTTCGGCATAACTGAAGAGAAGGAGCGTGGAGCAGGGAGCGAGAGGTTGTGTTGTGATTTGTCGAAGATGGTAGAAGAGGAGAGGTGTAGGGGTAGGGGGCAAAACGGTCAACTTCCGACTCTGCCTTACATGTTTACGTACAACGGCTAAAATCTCTCTGCCCTGATGCGATGCGGCCGGAATTTGGTTCTTGCCTTCTTCGCCCCTTCAATTTCATACGCCGCCGCCTGTACCTCTATTTTATTACTCCCGGGGCTTGGGTGGTCTCAGTTGCTTTGGACACACGATTATTAAGAAATAAGAGTAAAAGGAGAAAAAGTGGTAGGTTCTAAAGTTTTTAAAAAATTAATTATTTCCATTTTTGATCGAACCGGTGAGGCCTCCTGGTCATTGTCCAACCGGTTCAACCGTGTTTGAACCGTTTTAATCGAACCGTTCAATAAATAAATAAAAATAATAATTAAATAAATAATAAAATATTAAAATATTCATGATTTTATAAGAAATACATATTAAAATCCATCATAAATATATTTATATTTTTCATGTGTAGATATTCTTAATAAATATATTCAAAATTTATACATTAAAAATATATTTCGTATCTAAAGTAATTGATAATCGAAAAAAAACTATAATTAAAATTTAGACATACTTTTATAGTATGTATTTTGAATTAATAATAATAATAATAATAATAATAATAATAATAATAATAATAATAATAATAATAATAATAATAATAATAATAATAATAATAATGTTGAATATTAAACAAGTGTATGGTTAGGAGAGTTGGTTGAGACCTTAGACTAAAATCCTAAATCTCATTGGAAACACAAATTTTTGCACATTAAAAAAAAAAGTGAACCGGTCGGTTCTCTAAAACCGGCGCCGGTTCTATGACTCGGCCGGTTTTGACCGGTTCTTCCCGGTTTTGACCCACAACGAATTTTAAGGGGTTGATCGGACCGACACCATGACCGGTTCCCGGTCCAACCGGTCGAACCGGGCGGTCCTTCCTCGTGTTTTCGTATATATATTTGGTCTGTTGTTATGTTTTGGAGAGTTAAATTTGATATTGAGATGTAGAGTTTGGGTTTGTTCCCTTCTCGTGTGTGAATCAACGGATTACTGCTTTATCCTACGTTTTTCCGATATTTTGTGAATCAAAATCAACGAATTTTGTATATGTTACTCCTTCCGTCCCAATAGCAATGTCTCATTTTTCTTTTTAGCTGTCTCAATAGCAAGATCTCATTCCAAAAATGAAAATAATTAACTCTTCAAAAGCTGTAGGATCTACCACTTTTTCTCCTTTTACTCTTGTTTCTTAATAACTGTGCCCAAAGCAAGTGAGACCTTACTATTGGGACGGAGGGAGTATTGTTTATGTGAATATATTACACGCTCCTTCCTGCATCAGTTGGTATCCAGAGCCTTGCTACGTTCCTCCTACGCGATGTCTCCCCGTCAATCACCCGTTCAGAATGTTCAAAATGATCTCCATTGTTTCAACCTAATTAATCTAAGTTGCACGCAATTAAACGTGGTCGTAATAGATTACATAAGCTAACCCGAATATCGTCTCACAAGGAAAACTTAGCAGGGAAATTATTATATTGCGAAAAGAAAAGAAACAGAAAGCAGTAAATCAATTGGTTTGTTGTTTATAACTAGACGGAAAGAATAACTAAGCATAAATTAACCCTAGGCAAAAATCTAAATTTAATCTAACGAAAGCATTAATCTTTTCTAAACCTAACATTAATTCTAGAGAGCAATCTGTAGGAGAAATTATAAAGCATAAATAAAGAGCTGAAATTGTAAACTCACTACTGTAATCAAAATCGAAGATAAACTGGAATTGAATATGATAAACTGCAACGACTGAAGTCTTCAATCCGGAATGAAAATTACGATAATTAAATTGCTAACGAGAAATATCCTAAGAAAACTAGAAGAAAAATCCTAAAGAACTCTAAAAGAAATGAAAATGAATATTGTTTGGAATAGTGCCTCATCTCTGAAACCCTCGTCTGCTATTTATATGCGTCACAATTAAATCACGCTCAACGGTCTCCTAGGCTCAGCGACCGCTGAGCGTTCTTCATCAAGCCCGCTAATCGTCCGACTCAGCGATCTCCTGGAGTGAGCGAGCGCTGAACTCGGTGGTCTCCTAGGTTGAGAGACCGCTGACTTCTGGCCCTGTATTGGCGAGGCGCTGGACTCAGCGGTCTCCTAGAGTGAGAGACCGCTGACTCTAGCCCTGTATTGAACGTAGGCAAAATATCTTGGACTCAGAGGTCTCCTAAGGTGAGGGACCGCTGACTTCTCTGAAGTGCCTCGTTTGCCCAAACGGTCAGCGGTCTCCTAAGGTGAGGGACCGTTAACTTCTCTGAAGTTGTCCCGTTTGCGTAAACGGTCAGCGGTCTCCTAAGGTGATGGACCGCTGACTTCTCTGAAGATGTCCCGTTTACCCAAACGGAACCTATCGCTGCCACAGAAAACTCACATCGGCGGCGGAAGTTGAGCAAGCTGTGGTTGCCTTCGTCATTCTCGAGCAAAATCTACATTGTCAACCTGATAGCTCGACACAACATCATTAGCGCATTTTAACTTTAAAACAATGCGAAACAAAACAAATGTCATAAAAACGCACATGCCAAACATCTAAAAATGCAACCAAAAACTAACGTAACAAACGCTCCACACACAAAACCTTGCTTGTCCTCAAGCAAATCTTAATTCAAAAAATAACAAGAAAACCCTAGATCGAAAATGACAAATCATGCTTCAACGTCATATCCAGCACAAGAATATTCTCAATATTCTTTAACCAAATACAATTCACCCCATAATTGACGAGTTGCCCCTCTGCATATAAACTCAATCAGCTCAAAACCAAAATGCGAGGAAATGAGACAAGAAATGAAACGCGCTAACACCCTTAATACTTCAAAAGGAATTTCCTTTTCATCATTCAATCATTTTTACATAATCTCTGGGGCAAAATTCACTAGGTAAATCCTCCGAAGTATTATGGGTCTTCTAGAGTGGTTTCCCATACCCATCTCTCCTAAGTATTTTAACAAAGACGTGGAGAGAGCGGGGTAGAGCCCCTCGGATCATACATTAAGCCAAACAATAATTTTCTTTACACAAGCGGCAATAGAGTCGAGTTATAAGGTCAATATTCATGAGGTGGAAACATTTAGAGTTCATCGAAAGTATCCTCATGTGGTTTCCCATGCTCATGGTTCCCAGAAGAGCAGAGACCTCCCGACTCAACTTACATTTTAACAACAAAAAGCACCAATAACACAAAATTCCACGCATAAAGAAAAATTTCCCACCTCCTTCTCTCATTCAAGAATTTCACCTCAATTATTCACATACAGAAAAATGCCCCACAGTCAACTATGAAATGAACACAATGCTTAAAGAAAATGCTGAAACATATCCTTAAACTATCAATTAAATCAAAGCATAATACATCATGTTCAATCCACATACTTTCACAGCTTGAATCAAATCAAGACTGACGAGGACAAGACAAGACAAACAAACCAAAAGGGTTCCCCCCACACGAGAAAAGAAAACAATGCCCTCATTGTGACAATAAAATAAGAGAGAAAAGAAGGAGGCTTCACTGAGGGTACGACAGCTCCAAGCAAGAAATCAGACAAGATACAATATCCAGCAACCTGGAAAAACACAAAGACAAAACAAAACAAAACAAAACCAAGCAAACCAAAGCAAAACAAATAAAGCAAAGGAAAAAAACGAAATTACCAACTCATGGGTTGTCTTCCATGCAGCGCTTGTTTAACGTCATTAGCTTGACTGCGAAACCAAATTTTGATTGAAGCTTCAGCTGTCTTTTCACCTGGATTATCACATCATCTATTGTTGCAGCTGATGGTCTCACTCTCGGTTGCTTAACAATACCCATTGCACGTGTTGCTCTTCCATTCTCTCGTATTTGAATGTCCAGCTCGACTTCCTCCTCACTTTGCAGGTCAGCCAGAAAATCATGCACTACATCATCTTCATTTTCCAGATTAGCCAAGAATTCCTGAATGATATCATCCTCATTGTGTAGATTAGCTAGGAATTCATGCACAATATCATCATCATCCACCGAGTCAAACATCTTGACGTAGGAGCAATTTTGCACCAAGTCAGGAGCTACTGACTTTTTACTAAATACAGAGAAAGTCACTGATCGTCCTGATCCCGCCATACTCAAAGTTCCTGATCTAACATCAATGCAAGTATTAGTTGTAGCCATAAAAGGCCTGCCTAGTAAAACAAGGTGACCATTCTCACTCCTTGTCCCCTTCCCAGTGTCCAACACAACAAAATCCACCGGAACTCTAATACCACTCACAGTTACCACAACATCTTCAACTCTCCCACGAGGGTAACTAATAGAACCATCAGCTAATTCTATTTTCATGTCCGTATGCTTCAATTCAACATTATCCAATTTCTTAAATATACTACTCCCTCCGTCCCGCCGAATATGGCTCATTTCTTTTTGGCACGGAGATTAAGAAAAAAGGAATTATGTGTAATAAAGTGTTAATAAAGTAACTTTTTAGTTAATAAAGTGTTTTTTTGGTCAATAATGTACGGCTAAAAAGCTTTTTTAGCTTAAAGTAAGCTCTAATTCTTTCCCAAAAAGGAAACAGGCCATATTCGGTGGGACGGCCCAAAATGGAAAACATTGTTGGGAAAATTAATAGAGTTTTGATTTGATACCAAAACCCAACTGTTCTCCAACCGAGTAGATGATCGCATCAACCTAAGTAGTGTTTTCCAGCTGGCCTGTTTGAGCTCTAGATTTTCTAAGTTTACAGGTTCAGGAAGCGGAAGACAGCAGAAGCTCAAGACAGCAGAAGATCCAGCTGTGTTTTCAGTAGGAGTCAACTATCAGCTGAGTTTTCCAGCTGAGCTGAGTTCTAAACGGAGCAGAATCAAGCTGAAGATAAGCTGAGCTGAGTTTAAGACACAGCTGGTCCAGCTGTACAGAACAAAGAGAACTAACTCTGAAGACGTCACTTCAGGTCAGCTTACCCAATCCAGCTCTAAATTCAAAAACCCAGCTCCAAAGGCAGAGATCCCGGTGTCAGAGGAAGTCAACATACCTCGACCAATGAGGGATTGCCGAATCAGCATCCTAGACTTCAGAACCTAGGATGTGACATGAATGAAGACAGATGCAGAAACGCCCAACGCCAGATTTCGAATTTAAGAAGAGTAGGTAAGATTCAAACGGCTCCTCCAACGGCTAGTCTTGAATCTCTACCTATATAAACCTATCTTCAACCTCAGGATCAGATACGAAAAACTCTCTACAAGCTTTCATTCTCCGAAATTCTCAAGCCTTCAAAAGCTCTCAATCAGTTCTACATAGTTCAAAGAACACTTTATCTTAAAGTGTTTCTAGTCCAGAAACTGTTCAGTTTTTCGTCTGATTCCTAGGCAGAAATCATTGTATATTTTAAGCCTAGATTTCGAACGAGTTCATCTAATTCTAAAGTTCTTAATTGTAAGAACTCGTTCATAGTTGAAACCCCAAACCAAACCCCTCTTTACCCAGAAAGGTTAGGTCAAGGTTATGCTTGCTTGAAGCGCAAAATTCAAGTGGTTGTAAGGTTTTTTCAGTACCCGTAAACTGAAAGGTTAGGCTTAACAGTGCCCGCAAACTATTGGAACACAACTCGGGTTAGAGTTGTGAAGTTTCTTGGTACTTGTAAACCAAGTGGTAGTGAATTACCAGTGAATCTGGTCGTGGACGTAGGAGGTGTTACTCCGAACCATGTAAAATCTCGTGTTCTTTACTTTCTCGTTATTTTCATATATTTTACTAACTTTATCATCTCATTGCATATTTTATCAAATCTGCATACACAGCTGCTCTCCAAAGACAGCTGTGTGTTTCTGAAATTTGCACAACTTGACTAAGTCGAAAACGTAAAGAATATTTTCAAGCTGAATTTTTCTAAGTAACCGAGCTAAGTTTTCAAACCACCACATTCCGCACCGCCAGCTGAGTTATTTGCCCCCCCATCTACACCAAAGACCTAGCTCAGGGACCATCGATTGGTATCAGAGCAGTGGTTCAAAAGACTGCTGTTTGTGAATCAAGAGATTTCTCTTGACAATCTTTCAGTGGTCAACTGAACAGATCCTCTTTTGAAAAACTCATATTATTACATACTGTGCATATCTCCATGGATTCTTATCTTAACAGGAATCTTCCCACCTTCTCGGTCGACGATTATGCAATCTGAAAGTTCAGATTAAAAAGCTTTCTTTGTGCGCATCATGACATGATGTGGGACGTCATCACAGATGGACCCATCATCATCTACAAACAAGGAAATGAGCTTGTTCCAGCTCAAGATGGTGGACAACCAACGTATCAGCTCATTCCCAAGCCAAAGAGTGAGCATACCTCAAAAGAAAGGAAGCAAACTGGATTAGACAGCTTCGCGAAAAATACCATCTCGTCAACAGTCTCCAACGCTTATCTCAGCAATATCATAAACTGCAATACCGCAAAGGAGATGTGGGAAACCCTAGCAAAGCTATGCGAAGGGTCGGAGAAGATAAAAGAGAATAAATTCACAATCGTCTGCCAGAAGTTTGATAACTTCAAGCAGCTTGTCAACGAGTCCATCGAAGGGATAGAACTCAGATTCTCAAGCATCGTGGTAGAAATTGAAACCATCAGAACTGGGAAATACACCCAGCGAGAAAAGAATCTAAAAGTTCCTTAAGCACTCACAGCTGAATGGAACACATATAAGGTGGTACACCAAAGTCGAAGTGACTTGGGTGATCTTTCAACTGAAAGATTATTCTCCTTGCTCAAAGCCAACGAATACAACTTGAAGATTACCATGAAAGAATCTTCAAGCAATCAGAATGATGGAGAGATGACACCTGCGCCAAAGGAGATTGCGTTCAGAGCTAACTCTGAAAAATCCGCATACATGCAGTCAGCTAAGTCATCAAAGAAGGACAAGAAGGGCATGAGCAAGGAAGAGCTACTTGAAGAGATAGCCATGCTGGTCAAAAACTACAACAGACTCAACACCAGCAAGAGCAAGTACAAGAAGTTCGCAAGAACTTACAGAAATAAATACGCAGCAGCTGATGAGAAGTCAGCTGACAAACGAACAGAAGAAGGATGCTTCAACTGCAAAGAACCGGGACACTACCGGCTAGACTGCCCGAAACTATCCAAGAAAGATAAAGACCAACTGAAAGCTAAGGCAGCTGACAGAAGGAGAGCCTACATCGCCGACGAGGAATCAGAGTGCAACAAAATGGATGATAACATGCCATTTTCAGACTCAGAAGAAGAAGCACTGATGGCTCATGATGAACCTGAATGGGATACATGCTTCATGGGACAGACAGACGGATTTGATGAAGATGAGGTAATGTCAAGAACTCAAAATCTATCTAATCCCTCACCATCACACGAACACTCTACACAGGTTTCAGAATCAGGGCTACCTGATTGGAGTTTAGTAGAGAAAGTTATGAACGATTCCGAGGAGCTTCAAGAGATCATTGACGTCATAATGAGTGAGAATGCCGAGCTAAAGATAGAACTGGAAAAGAAAAAGGTATCAGAAGCAGCTGATACAACACAGCTCCAAGAAGAAGTTATTTCACTAAAAGACAAAATAGGGAAACAAGATCAGCTGATGAAAGACTTCTACTACGGAAAGAAACAGCTAATGGAAGAATTGGAAAAGGCCACAGCTGAATCGGAAAAGAAGTCAGCTGAGATTATAGAACTGAAAAGTTCCGAAGAGGTACTATCTAAGAAGATGGTAGCTCTCATCAAAGCTACAACAACAATGGACAAAATCATAAGTGCACAACGTCCAGCAGCACTCAAAGCATGACTGGGTTAGAATGGTTCAAAGGATGACACAAACATTGTTTCCACAAGTGAAACAAAGGTAATGTTTGTAAGAGCAAAAGAAAACCAAATTCCAGCTGCTCAGCAAAGATCGTTGAGGACACAACAGGCATCAAAAAGGCCAGCTGTGAGACAACCTCAAGCACAGAATAGACAGCAACGTGCTCAACCTCAACAAAGATAACAAGCTGGACATTTCAGATACCAGCAACAGCAACAACACGTCGAAAGATATCAACCGAGATATCAAAGGAGATACCCAGCTGGATATCACTCATATGATCACCAGCTGGAGAACCAATTCCAGCCGAGGTATCACAAGAGACAGCAGAGACGAAGGAACGTCTCAGCTGGGTACTCAGCTGGATACCGAAAAAGACCAGGACATCAACAAAGACATCAAGCTGGGAAGATACTGAGATCAAAGACCAGGAAGCAACAACAGAAGAACACAAAGAATGTGTATATCGACTCAGCTGGAAGGATCATTAGATCAAATGACCCAATTCGAGTCATCAAGCAGATCTGGGTCGTAAAAGGATCTCTGTCTAACCCAAAAGGACCCAATTAAAACTGGGTACCTAAATTTTAATCTTTTGTATAGGTTGCAAGGGAACGACGCATCATTGAGGAATCGATGAGAACGCTATGGTACTTGAACAGTGGATGTTCCAAGCACATGACACACTTAAAGCATCTACTCCAGAAGTATATCGAGCTTCCAGGCCCACAAGTAACATTTGGTGACAACTCCAAAGGCCTAACCAAAGGTTATGGTACATTAAAAACTAAAAACGTTATAATCCCAAATGTTTCTTATGTACAAGGACTGCAACATAACTTGCTTTCCATTAGCCAATTCTGCGACAACTGTTTTTCTGTCAAGTTTGATGCACAGGGATGCACAGGGAAACCAAGCAGATACTACTAAGAGGGAAAAGAGAAGGAAATATGTATTTTGCTGACTAGAACAACAGCCCTCATGAGACTTGTCTTGTATCGAAAACGAAAAGCAGCAATGAAGTCAGCTGGCTGTGGCACAGACGGCTGAATCATCTCAACTTCAAGACAATCAACAAACTGGCTAGGAACCAGCTCGCTAATGGAATTCCAGATCAAGTATATGAAAAAAGCCATATGTGCAGCGCATGTCAACAAGAAAAACAAACAAGAATTTCATTCTCTCTCAATCCAGTTCAGTCAACTGATCGAGTTCTTCAACTCCTTCACCTGGATCTTTTTGGTCCAGTTACTCCAGCAAGCTTCAATGGCAGAAAATACACTCTAGTCGTAGTAGATGACTTTTCAAGATTCACATGGGTGTCTGTTGGGAAAATTAATAGAGTTTTGAAGTGATACCAAAACCCAGCTGACCCCAACCGAGTAGATGTTTGCTCAAACCCAAGCGTTTTTCCAGCTCACCTGTTTGAGCTTATAGAGTTCCTAAGTTCAGGTGGAATCGCTGAAGACAGCAGAAGACCCAGCTGAGTACACAGCAGGGTAAGCCAAGTCGAGTGATAAGTAACGTTATCCAGATCCAAGACGATAAAGTTCTTCTAGACACAGCTGTAGGAAAGACCCAGCTCGTGTGACAACTCAGCTCTACATCAAGACCCAGCAGAGTTCAAGACTCAGCTCAGCGTCAATGATCCAGCAGAGTTCAAGACAGCTCAGAGTCACCAGCACAGCAGAGTCAAAGTCAACTTGAGATAAAGTCAGATCTGATCTAGACCATCAGGAACTCGACACCTCAGCACCTAGAAGTCAAACCTAGGATTGCTTTACGAGGAAATCAAGGAAGAAGACAAGTCAATCCTGTCAGAAGTTAGGTAGAGATTCAGAACGGCTCTTTCCAACGGCTAGTTCTAATCTCTCCCTATAAATAGAAGTCTTCTTCATCATCAGAATGAGGAGGAGTGACGAGAGAATATATTCAAGAGAGATCAACATACTTCATTGAAGGAAGTCTAACCAAAGATCAAGAGATCTCTCAGAAAAGCTTCAAAGATCCAGCAGCCTTCATTCTTATAAGTTATTATTTATTCTCGAAATTTCTTTGAAGCTCTCTCCCACTAGTATCTAGGCATATAATCCTTCCCATCTTAAGCCTAGTTTGAACGAGTTCATCATACTCAAAGTTCTTCATTGTAAGAACTCGTTCATAGTTGGAAAACCCCCAAACCCAAACCCAGAAAAGGTTAGGTAAAGGTACGCCTGCTCGAAGCGCGTAATTCGAGTGTTGGTTCTGTAGTACCCGTAAACTACAGGTTAGGCTTCAGCTGTGCCCGTAAACAGTCTGGTTACATTTCGATACAGTACGCGTAAACTTGTATCCAGCTTGAGGAACTAAGCTGCAACGCTTGCTGACTGCGCGAAAAGTCAGTGGTATCCTTAGTGGATTACCAGAGGTTTCTGGTCGTGGACGTAGGAGTAGTTTCTCCGAACCACGTTAAGTTGCTTTGTTCTTTCATGTTTATTTATGCATCCAGCTAACTATTCATAAGCATTTTTCAAGCTGCATAATCTGATTAACTGAAAAGAGAAACTAAGTTTTGCAATATATTTGAAGCAACAGACGAACTTTCCAAAATCCCACCACATTCCGCACACAGCCAGCTGTGTCGATCAAGCTGTCTTCCAGCTGGATAGAACACAGCCAGCTCACTCAAAAGAATTTTAATTGGAAAAGTTTTTAAACCTTGGTGTATTCACCCCCCCTCTACACCAAGGTATCCGTCTTGGGACCATCAATTGGTATCAGAGCAGTGGTTCAAAAGATCACTTTTTCTGTGTCAAGTCAGCCTCTTTGCTGATAGTGGTCACCTGAACAGATCCTTCAAAGTTTCAAATTTTTTTAAATCATTATATTGCATACTGTCATGGAATCTTCCCTGTGCAGGAATCTTCCGACATTCTCTGTCGATGATTATCAGATCTGGAAGTTCCGACTCAAAAACTTTCTGAGTGCGCATCACGACATGATGTGAGATGTTATCACTGACGGACCCATCATCATCATGAAATCAGAAAGACAAGCAGAAACCTTACCTGGAGCTGAACCAGTACTCCGGCAAGTTGTGAAGCCCAAAAGAGAGTACTCTCCAGAAGAAAGAAGACAAGCTGGTTTGGACAGCTACGCTCGCAACGTCATCTCCTTAACGGTGACGAATGCTTATCTCAGCAAGATCATCAACTGCGAGACAGCTAAGGGGATGTGGGACACTCTAGCCAAGCTGTGTGAAGGCTCAGAGGAAATTCAAGAGAACAAATTCTCAGTTGCATGCCAGAAATTCGACAATTTCAAGCAACTCCCCTATGAGTCCATCGATCAAATGGAGCTCAGATTCTCCAACCTCGTCATCGAGATCGAGACGATCCGAACTGGAAAATATACAGTTCGAGACAAGAACTTGAAAGTTCTTTCGGCTCTCTCCTCAGAATGGTGTACACACAAAGTGGTTCACCAAAGCAGAACTGATCTTGGCAGCATGGAGACGGAAAAATTGTTCTCCATCTTGAAGGCCAAGGAATTTGATCTGGGGATCACAAGCAGAGATTCATCCAGCCAAATGAATGAAGCAGAGCTGAGGATCAAGCCGAGAAAAGAAGCTCAATCAGCTCAGCTTTGAAGGACCAACAAAGAGCTCAGATTTATGAGCAAAGAAGATTTGAATGAAGAAGTTGCCCTGCTTGTACGAAGTATTAATCAGCTTGAACAAAGCAAGGAAAAGTACAAGAATATCGTGAAGGTTCATCACGACAAACAACTCTACCCAAAGAGCAACCCAGCTGAGTCACCCTCCCGGAGAGAGGATAAAAGGATCGAATCGAGCGAAATGGATGATGATCAAATCTCCTTCTCCGACTCAGATGAGGATGATTGCTCTGATTAAGATGTCTGAAACATCTTATTGAATCAACCGATGAAGAAAATAAAGAAACCCAGCTAGCTGACTGGGACCAGCTGTGAAATAAAGATAGCTGGATACTTATCTGAAGATTCAGCCAGTCATACATCTGAGTACATTGGTCTCAAGAGATGATTAGAGAAGCAGCATTTGAATCAGCTGAATTTGGGACAGCTGTCTACTTGCTATACAAACTGAGATCTCATCAAAGAAATGAACTGATGTAGGATGCAGCTGAAGAAAAAGCCACCTACTATCAAATCAAGGGGGAACTCTACGTAGCTGGAAAGAGTGCAAATTCAAGTAGAATACCCAGCAGGATGCACTCATCAAGAAGATTCAGCTGGAGTCTTCAGCCGAAGAAAAACCTGATCCAGTGGTAAAATCAAGATAATTCTCTAATCCAGCTGACAACTTAGAAAGCATCCAAGAGACTTCTCAACATCTGAAGGAATCCATTGTTGGGAAAATTCACACAAAAGCACAAACTGCTGAAATCCAAGTCAAGATGATGTGTGAATTATTTGGACTGCTCAATCCTGGTGAAGAAAAACCATCCAGCTGAGGGGGAACAAACTCAGCTGGACATTAGTCGAAGAGCTAAAGGGAACACAGCTGACTAAAAATCAAGCAAAATCTTCAAATACTCAGCTGAGGAGAACTGTCAATCAAGCAAAGGAGAAGACCGCTGTGATATCAGCTGGATACTGTGTCCAAGCTGACCGGTTTGCGTCTCATGCAATAATTGCTCTGAGGAATATGCTATATAAAGTCCAATTATTTTGAATTCATATGTTAAGCGGACAGACATTCCTTAGTTAAATTGTTTGATAAGTTTCCTTTCCCATCGCATTAATTATAAAGTCTGCATAGTACTGTAGCACGGCAGGATCGAGGCAGAACGTCAAACGTTTGAAATGCCTCACGCGCGGTTGTAATACACTCGCCGAAAGCACGTCAGCAAAACGTGATGAGTGAATCTCTCCCAGCCGTTGATCAGAATATCAACTGATTCAATCTCAACCGTTGACCCTATATGGCAGTTGATATATATGGAAAAGATACGCGAATTCTTTCTTCCTTCATCTTTATCTCTGCAAATTTCAAAGATTCAAAATCTTCATCTATTCTCTGCAAGTTCTTCGCACAATCAATTTCACCAAGTTACAGAAATGGCGCCCAAGAAATCAACCGCAGGGATGAACCAGTTTGAAGCTCTAATGACAAAGCTATCATTTGAGAGTATTCTGTCCACCTCCAACCTCCATATTTCAGAGTTAAAAGAGATGGTGGATCTAGTTGCAGACTCCGGTCTCCTGCTGTGGGCAACCTCCATGCCCAAGCTTTTGCTAAAGAGAGATATCACACTTTTCTACCTCAACATTATTGACGAAGACGGCTTCTACTCATCTTCATTTGACATGAGCGTCAAAGGCGAAGACGGAAAGTTTGATACAGCAACCGTCACCATCAAACTCAATAAGATGCTAGAAAGGTGTTCAACCTTCCCAGAGAAGGAGGATTCATCCCAGATGATTACAGCCGTGAAGAAGTGGATGAATTCCTCAGCAGAGAGATGCTTATCTCCCCAGAGCCGTACAGAGCAAGCATGTCAAAGCTCCTGCTCAAGCCAAATTACAGGCTGCTGCTGGATATTACACAAAAATGCATCTTAGGGATAGCTGGATCTCAAGGAGAGATCAGCATTCCAAAACTCAAGCCGATGATTGCCATGATCAAAGGCGCAAACGTCAACTGGTTTGATTTCTTACTCAACCGACTGGTCAAGGAGTCAGAGAAGATAAAGTTCAACTCCACCAGGACGACGTTTTCAGCTTCAGAGCCACTGTATCTCTGCTCCAAAATTTCTTTCTTGATAGAACAAGCAGTGAAAGGGCACACAGTAAAGTGGGCTGATTCAGAACCGTTTCCAGAAACGAAGATTCTTTTCCAAAGAATAAGTCAAGTCAATGATCTTCTGAAGAAGCAGCCTGCTGTGAGTAAAAGCAAGAAGCAGCTGGAAGGAACAGAGGCAGAAGTTCCAGCTGAGAAGAAACAAAGAAAGAGGAAGGCAGCTGACCCTAAACCAGCTGGATGTCCAGCTGAGATGAAAAAGAAAACAGCTGTCATTCCAAGTCAAGCAATGGTGATTCTCTCCCCACAGTTAGTGTCGGCCTTCGATCAATACGGATCAAACATCCTGGCCGAGATGGGATTGAATGATGGATTGTCATCCAGCTCTGATGACGAGCTGGATAATCCAAGAAGCTCACCCCAGCCCTCACCTCCTCTCAGCTCTCCGCCGAAACAGCCTTCCCCTCCACCCAGCTCTCCAACCAAAGAGCCATCTCCTGCAAGAGAGCAGGAAGATATTCAACTGGCTGAAGCTCCTTCACAGCCAGCTGACACCCATGCTGAACCCTCTTCCACGAATCCCAGTTCACCCCCAAAACAACCATCACCCAAAGCTCAAATTCCCACGCAGTTGGCTGATACTTCTTCACAGCCAATTGTGAACCCTTTTGAACCTGCTCCTCAAATCTCCACAGAATCAGAGGAGAGTGATTCTTCTACCTCTCCTTCTCTCAACTCTACTGGCTCAGCCTTTATGGAAGCCATGTACGAGGACTTGCGCATTGCAGGGATCAAGAGTGTTCTAACTCAGCATCCGATTCTGGCGCACCTGCCCATTGCCCTCATCAAAGTTGGAGATCTCAAGTTCTATCTGGCTACCAAGATGGCAACTTGGTACCAGAATGAGCAGCTGATAGAGACTTTCTCTTATGAGAAATTGAAGACGGATGAAGCACGCCTCCAGCACACTTTTGGCTTTGGAAGTCTGGAGGATGCATACTTGCACCAGAATGATCTCATCAGAGGAATTATAGAAGTGTCTCAGCAATACCCCAAGCCGCACCCAGCTGAAGTCTGGGAATCTGCCAACAAGCTTCTTATAGCAGCGGGATGAGAGACACATTCTGGAGCTGACAATTCTAAAGAAGTCTCAGCTGAGTTTACCAAGGAAGCCATGACGATGAAACAGTGAGGTAATGATCATTGAAGAACCGCCTATTGCATCAATCGAACCGTATAAGTTGCCCACGCAGTCCAATTCCCGATGACACTCGCTCACTGGTCGAGATCGAGGCAGTAAAACCCAGCCAAGCCGAATCCGGAACCCAGACGGATCCTGTTGAGCTCTCTGATGCAATGAAGGACGAGATTGCCAAACAAGTCGAGGAAATCCTTTTTCAGGATAGACTCAAATCAAGTGTTGATACCCTTCTGCGCATCACAGCTATAGAGTCGCAAGTCCATAGCAATGGACTGTCCATTGACGACGTTCACAGATTCGCTCTGAATCTGCAGGAAAGCACCAGTCAAGATCTCAGGCAATCTCTTGTTTCTCATCAAATTGATCAGTCAATTCATCTAGAGAAGAGAGTCCCTGAGATCATCTCAAACCTTCAAGCTCCACTGGTTGACGACATTGCAAATCTTTCAAGCCAGCTGGAAGCTCTCAAAAAGACCACTCTCTCCAACAGCGCTGACATCCGCCAACTCTTCAACTTATATAAAGATCTGGATGCTCAGTTCAGAGCTGGAAGCAGCAGCAATGCCCAGCTGAATCTCGTCACAGCTGACAACTCAGTCAAGATCGCTGATGTTGAAGGTATTCTCTCCAAGCTCAGCGCAACAGTTGCCAACCTCTCTGCCTCCCTTGTTGATAATGCCAAAAAGGGGGAAGATCAGCTGGAAAAACAAGTGAGAAAGAAGCTGCAACCAAGGGGGAACTGTGCGGCAGAATTCGATGGAAATCGACGATTTTGCCAAAGAGCTGGATGAAGAAGAGACAGAGCCAACTGCACCAGTCAAAGAGACATGGAGAGAGAAAATGGTTGCTCTTGCCAAAGCATGTGGACACAAGCCTGAAGAATACAAAGACTATCATTGGCTGTGTAACTTCCACAACGAGCAAAGAAAAGAAATGCAAGAGCTGGATAAGATAATTAAGAAGAAAGCTGAATCGCTCAAGCCTGCTGAGAAAAAACAGAAGAAGAAAAGGCAGAGCTACAGGCAAGCCAAGAAGAAACAAATCCAAGCAGCCTCAGCTGACAAGAAGAACCCAGATGATATCAATGAAAACTGGGAAAGATGCAAATCGAATTCATCAAAGAATTCTACTACTTGAATCAGTTCAAAGGCATGGATCCGAAGTGCTTCCAGACTATTTCCTCGAACTTCATGAGACAGATCCAATGATGGCAAGGTCAATTGCCCTCTATGCCAAGAGTAACAACATCCAGCTGAAGGCTCCAAAGTCAAACAGCTAAAGCCTCAATTTCTAGCTGGAACGAACCTTCCTGACAAGGCCCAAATCATCAAAGAAATTAATCACTGGGCTGGTGAAAGAGGAATTTCAAAAATCGAAGAATCAAGCTGAATGGAAGGAGCTGGAAGAGTTCATCTTCAATAGATATGGTCTAAAGACTGACCATCAGATTGATGAACAAAGGAAGCAGCAAAGCTGAAGACCCGAATGGGAATTTTATTTTTGAACTTTTGTATTTAGATAATTGTAAAAATTCTTCCTATTAATGAAAAGTTCATTTTATCAAAATCAACCTGAAGACAATCTCTCTTTGTCCGAGCTCTGAATATGTTTACCTGCTGTGATTGTTTAATTCGTTGAAACCCCGTTTCCTGTTAAGGGGAAGCAATTTTTTGTTTTTCCAACTTGGGGTTTTGGCATCATCAAAAAGGGGGAAATTGTTGGGAAAATTAATAGAGTTTTGAAGTGATACCAAAACCCAGCTGACCCCAACCGAGTAGATGTTTGCTCAAACCCAAGCGTTTTTCCAGCTCACCTGTTTGAGCTTATAGAGTTCCTAAGTTCAGGTGAAATCGCTGAAGACAGCAGAAGACCCAGCTGAGTACACAGCAGGGTAAGCCAAGTCGAGTGATAAGTAACGTTATCCAGATCCAAGACGATAAAGTTCTTCTAGGCACAGCTGTAGGAAAGACCCAGCTCGTGTGACAACTCAGCTCTACGTCAAGACCCAGCAGAGTTCAAGACTCAGCTCAGCGTCAATGATCCAGCAGAGTTCAAGACAGCTCAGAGTCACCAGCACAGCAGAGTCAAAGTCAACTTGAGATAAAGTCAGATCTGATCTAGACCATCAGGAACTCGACACCTCAGCACCTAGAAGTCAAACCTAGGATTGCTTTACGAGGAAATCAAGGAAGAAGACAAGTCAATCCTGTCAGAAGTTAGGTAGAGATTCAGAACGGCTCTTTCCAACGGCTAGTTCTAATCTCTCCCTATAAATAGAAGTCTTCTTCATCATCAGAATGAGGAGGAGTGACGAGAGAATATATTCAAGAGAGATCAACATACTTCATTGAAGGAAGTCTAACCAAAGATCAAGAGATCTCTCAGAAAAGCTTCAAAGATCCAGCAGCCTTCATTCTTATAAGTTATTATTTATTCTCAGGCTGCTGAAGCTCTCTCCCACTAGTATCTAGGCATATAATCCTTCCCATCTTAAGCCTAGTTTGAACGAGTTCATCATACTCAAAGTTCTTCATTGTAAGAACTCGTTCATAGTCGGAAAACCCCCAAACCCAAACCCAGAAAAGGTTAGGTAAAGGTACGCCTGCTCGAAGCGCGTAATTCGAGTGTTGGTTCTGTAGTACCCGTAAACTACAGGTTAGGCTTCAGCTGTGCCCATAAACAGTCTGGTTATGTTTCGATACAGTACGCGTAAACTTGTATCCAGCTTGAGGAACTAAGCTGCAACGCTTGCTGACTGCGCGAAAAGTCAGTGGTATCCTTAGTGGATTACCAGAGGTTTCTGGTCGTGGACGTAGGAGTAGTTTCTCCGAACCACGTTAAGTTGCTTTGTTCTTTCATGTTTATTTATGCATCCAGCTAACTATTCATAAGCATTTTTCAAGCTGCATAATCTGATTAACTGAAAAGAGAAACTAAGTTTTGCAATATATTTGAAGCAACAGACGAACTTTCCAAAATCCCACCACATTCCGCACACAGCCAGCTGTGTCGATCAAGCTGTCTTCCAGCTGGATAGAACACAGCCAGCTCACTCAAAAGAATTTTAATTGGAAAAGTTTTTAAACCTTGGTGTATTCACCCCCCCTCTACACCAAGGTATCCGTCTTGGGACCATCAATGTCATTCCTGTACCAGAAGAGCGAAACAAGGACTAAGCTGTCAATCCTGCTGGAAAGATTGTCAACTCAGAAGGAGTGCAAGATAATGTCAATCAGATCAGATCGAGGAACGGAGTTTCTGAATGAAACTATTTATGAATACTGCGAGAAGAATGGAGTTCAACATCAAACCTCAGCAGCACGCACACCTCAGCAGAATGGTGTAGCAGAGAGAAGAAACCGAACACTCAAAGAAGCAGCTACCTCAATGCTAGCCAGCTCTGCCATTCCAAAGAAGTTCTGGGCCGAGGCAATCAACACAGCTTGCTTCACTCAGAATCGCTCTCTACTCACATCAAGGCAAGGAAAGACGCCGTATGAGCTATGGAATAACAGAATACCATATATTGGATATTCCAAGGTCTTCAGATCCAAATGTCATATCCTAAACAATGAAAAAACACAGCTCAAGACGTTTGACGCGAAGACTGACCGAGGAGTATTCCTTGGTTACTCTACTGTGAGTAAAGCATACAGAGTTTTCAACAGAAGAACTCAAACGGTCGAAGTAACTCCACATGTTACCTTTGACGAATCATCATTCGAATATAGAGATTCTATCAAACGAAGAAATGAAGAAGAACCTTCAAGGCAGATTCAGACAAGAGCTCAAGAAAATCGAATCAGAAATATGGTCGAACCATTAATATGGGATGATAAGCCTGAGGAGGAACCTCAAATCAATCAGGAAGCTTCAACAGCTGGAAATCAAGAAGAACCTCCAACACCAAATCAAGGGGGAATGCCATCAGCTGGAAATCCAGACACAGCTGAATCCCCAGCAGAGCTTCTACAGAAGTCACCTCAAAACTCAATCCAAGGAGAGTCTCTTGCTCAAGACTTAACTCCAGAGCAACTCCAAGCCAGACGAAATCTAGCCACTTCTAGCATCAATCAGCTGGAAGAAGAAATTCGCAAAAGAAGAAGATGTATTGAAGATCATCCATCATTAGCAATCATTGGAGAACCATCTGACCAAGTCAAAACCAGAAGTTCAGCTGCTCAAGCTACATCGGAAAGTCAAGAAGCAGCTGACACAGCTCAACTCTCAGTAGAGCTAGAACTGACGGTCTATGATGAAGACACAGCTCTAATGGCGTGTTATGTAGCTCAAGTTCCAGAGCCTCAAACAATTCTAGAAGCTTTAAAAAGCGTACCTAGGACTAATGCCATGCAGGAAGAGCTAAATGAATTCCTCAGAAATTGTGTCTGGGAATTGGTTGACAGACCTGAATGAGTCAAAGTCATAGGACTCAAATGGATTTTCAAAAACAAACTGGATACCCTTGGAGTCATCATCAGAAACAAAGCTCGACTAGTTGCCAAGGGATACACACAGCAAGAAAGAATTAACTTCGAAGAATCATTCGCTCCAGTAGCGCGATTGGAAGCAATCAGACTTTTTCTCGCTTATGCAGCACATCACAAATTCAAGGTCTATCAAATGGATGTGAAGTGTGCATTCTTAAATGGAGAAATCAAGGAAGATGTCTATGTTGAACAACCTCCAGGATTTGAAGTAGAAGGAAATAAAGTCTACAAGCTAAAGAAGGCTTTTTATGGATTGAAGCAAGCACCTCGAGCTTGATATGATACTCTATCAAATTTCCTTGTATCCAAAGGATTCAAGAAGGGCTCAGTAGACAGAACAGTCTTCACCATCAAGTTGGGAGAAGACATCCTGGTTGTTCAAATCTATGTAGACGACATCATCTTCGGATCAATATCAACATTCTTATGTCAAAGATTTAGAGAGATGATGTCAGAACAGTTCCAAATGTCTATGATGGGAGAAATGAGCTTCTTCCTAGGACTTTAAGTCAAGCAATCAGCAGAAGGGATCTTTATAAATCAATCCAAGTACGTGAAAGACTTGATCACCAAATATGGAGTCCAATCCAGCGGAACAGTAAAGATTCCGATGAACACCAACTGGAAGATTGAACCTGGAACTGAAGGGAAGTCAGTGGATTCCAGCAAATACAGAGGGATAATAGGTTCCCTGCTGTATCTAACAGCTAGTCGTCCAGACATCTCATTCATAGTCGGAGTGTGTGCTAGATTTCAAGTTGATCCAAAGGAAGCACACATGCTAGCAGCCAAGAACATTCTCAAATATCTCAAAGGAACTCAGAATGTTGGGCTGTGGTACCCAGCTGAAGACAATCTATAGCTGACTGGATATTCAGACTCAGACTTCGCTGGAGATCGGTTGGACAGAAAATCAACTTCAGGAATGTGTTAGTTCCTAGGAAACAAGTTGATCTCGTGGTTTTCAAAGAAGCAAACGTACGTCGCAACCTCCACAACTGAAGCAGAGTATATGGCAGCTGGAAGCTGCTACTCACAAATTATTTGGCTGAAACATCAGCTATGACTATAAAGTGAATACTGGACAAGTTCCAATTTTCTGTGATAGCTCAAGTGCGATTGCTATATCAGAAAATCCAGTATTTCACACAAGATGCAAACATGTGGACGTGCGTCATCACTTCATCAGAGATCACGTGGAAAAGAAGGATGTGATTGTTGAGAAAATTCACACAGACATACAGCGGGCTGATATACTCACAAAGCCGCTGATAGAAGCAAGATTCAAGATGTTGTACGGATTACTTGGATTACTCAACCCAGACGAAGCTACATCCAGCTAAACGGAAGCAGACCCAGTTGAATGGAAGCAGACCCAACTGAATGAAAGCAGACCCAGCTGAATGGAAGCAGATTCAGTTGAATGGAGATCCAGCTGGAATTCAGAACCAACCTCAAAGAATCTAGCTGAGAAAGAATCAAACTCAGCCAGAAGCCTAAATTGAAGGATTATTCAGCTGAGGAAAAACCAGCTGGAAAAATGATCACTCAACACAGCTATTCACAACCGAGGTATCAGCTGACTACAATGATCAACTGAGAGGTTTGCAACATCATTACATTCACCTACTAATTCTGTTTTCAGTCAAATCATATCTTGTCATATCTAATCAAATTTAATTAAAAGTATACAAAGAACTGAAACATGGGAGTTTCGAGGCAAAAGTCAAAATGCCTCAATTGTCCTCTCACGCGCATTAACTCACATGACGCAAGAATCACTCCCAGTCGTAGATCTTCTTATCAATCTATAAATCTTGATCGTCCATTCATCAAGAAAATTGATATAAATATGCTAGAAGAGATATGCAAACATTTGCATTAACCCTAAAAGGTTGTTCGGCACTCTCTCTTCTTCCATCAATTGGTATTATTTATTCTACTAACAAAAGTTGCAGAAGAAGAACATGAAATCTAGAAAGATATCTCCAGAAGCCGATCAACATGAAGAGTCTGTCAAAGCTTCACTATGAGAGTTGCTTAACTCTCAGGAACCACAAGAAGACGGAGCTCCAGGAGAAAATGAAGCTCATCGACAGATCCGGTCTAACGCAGTGGGTGACTACAAAGCTCAAGAATATTCACCAGGAAGTTGCAGAAATCTTCCTGGACATGTCAAAGGAAAAAGACCTCCTCCGCCCCACAGTTTCTCTTAAATAAAAGAGAGAACAGGACACACAACTCCCTGGAATGCGGAAATCAACGTCAACAAGATCCTGTCAAAGGAATTCAACCTGAGAGGAAGCCCAGTTAGAACTGGACGAGACGTTGATAAAGCCGGAGTCTTTAAGAGCAGTCTTGTCAAAGCTCTTGCTCTGCCATAGGAGGCACAGAAAAAAATGCAGGAGATAAGGCAGCATGCATCTACTTCCTTCCCAGCTAGGAATCGGAAACAACTTGAGGAGACAAAACAAGCTGAAGCACCGTCTTCAAAAGAGAAGACTCAAGTTAAAGGTGCTCAGTCAGTCAGCCGAGAAGCCAGTTGACATTAAGAGAGAATTCGTAACTACTCTCCGAGGAGCAGAAGGTCCACAAACGGTGGTTTCTTACGGTGGAGAAGAAGTTCAGGTGCCTGCGTGAACATCATCATCGCCACCACCACAACGACGTATTCTAACTGATCAACTAAGCTTAGACTCCAATCAACTAAGCTTAACCCCACAGCAGATGGAATACTTCAACCGCCTTCTCCTCAATTTTCTTTAGCTCAATAGGGACACCAGCTGCAAGATCAACTTATGGAAGTTGGAGCTCAAGCCCCTGTACCAAGCTCAAGTGGAAAACATCATCCAACCAATGATCACTTGCAGCTGGATGATACTCAAGTCCCTCAAGAGTTGCACGTGACGCCTCCATTTCAAGGTTTGAAGACCTCAAGGAGTCACAAGCGCAACTGAAGTGCTGAATCAGACTTTCTCATTCAATCTAATAAAGTCTGAAGAAGCAAAATTGCAAGGAATGAAGTTGTGCCCTACTTAGAAGATGTCATCTCTAGTGCCAACTCATACCTCCAAGCACTCAGCTGGACTGAACCAGCTGAAATAAGCCAAGGAAGTTGTGTCTGCAATCACAGCTGAGGCTAATGCTATTGAAGAAGAGCCAGCTAATGCAACAGCTGAGCCACCTAGACTCCAGACCTCGCTGCTCAAAGCTGATAACCACAGCACAGCCAAACTAAACAACGCAACAGCTGATAATACAGCGAAGATCACTGACGTAATTCAGGCAATTGCACAGCTCAATAAGACAATAGTGTGTCTCTTCCGCCTTGTTGATTATGCCAAAAAGGGAGAAAATAATGAGACAAAGATGCAAACTGCTGAGCTAGAGGAACCAGCTGAATCAGCTGAGAGAGAAACGAATCAGAGTGAAGCAGCGGATGCAGAAGAGAATACCCAGCCAGCTGGGATTAAAGAATTGAAGATTCTTTTTCTGTTTCTCTTGATATGTTGTAATTTCTTACATTAATAAAACACAATTTTCTTTGCTGCTCAAAGCTCACCCTGATGACAATTACTTTTTGTCCAGGCTATGGACTCTGAACTCTTATCTGCTGATATTTTCTTTACCCTCCTAAATCTTAGGGGGAAGATAAAAGGAAGCTTCATAAGTTGTCTCAGTTAGGTTTTGGCATCATCAAAAGGGGGGAAATTGTTGGGAAAATTAATAGAGTTTTGATTTGATACCAAAACCCAACTGTTCTCCAACCGAGTAGATGATCGCATCAACCTAAGTAGTGTTTTCCAGCTCGCCTGTTTGAGCCCTAGATTTTATAAGTTTACAGGTTCAGGAAGCGGAAGACAGCAGAAGCTCAAGACAGCAGAAGATCCAGCTGTGTTTTCCGCAGGAGTCAACTATCAGCTGAGTTTTCCAGCTGAGCTGAGTTCTAAACGGAGCAGGATCAAGCTAAAGATAAGCTGAGCTGAGTTCAATACACAGCTGGTCCAGCTGTACAGAACAAAGGGAACTAACTCTGAAGACGTCACTTCAAGTCAGCTTACCCAATCCAGCTCTAAATTCAAAAACCCAGCTCCAAAGGCAGATATCCCGGCGTCAGAGGAAGTCAACATACCTCGACCAATGAGGGATTGCCGAATTAGCATCCTAGACTTCAGAACCTAGGATGTGACATGAATGAAGCCAGATGCAGAAACGCCCAACGGCAGATTTTGAATTTAAGAAGAGTAGATGAGATTCAAACGGCTCCTCCAACGGCTAGTCTTAAATCTCTACCTATATAAACCTGTCTTCAACCTCAGGATCAGATACGAAAAACTCTCTACAAGCTTTCATTCTCCGAAATTCTCAAGCCTTCAAAAGCTCTCAAGCAGTTCTACATAGTTCAAAGAACACTTTATCTTAAATTGTTTCTAGTCCAGAAACTGCTCAGTTTTTCGTCTGATTCCTAGGCAGAAATCATTGTATATTTTAAGCCTAGATTTCGAACGAGTTCATCTAATTCTAAAGTTCTTAATTGTAAGAACTCGTTCATAGTTGAAACCCCAAACCAAACCCCTCTTTACCCAGAAAGGTTAGGTCAAGGTTACGCTTGCTTGAAGCGCAAAATTCAAGTGGTTGTAAGGTTTTTTCAGTACCCGTAAACTGAAAGGTTAGGCTTAACAGTGCCCGCAAACTGTTGGAACACAGCTCGGGTTAGAGTTGTGAAGTTGCTTGGTACTTGTAAACCAAGTGGTAGTGAATTACCAGTGAATCTGGTCGTGGACGTAGGAGATGTTACTCTGAACCACGTAAAATCTCGTGTTCTTTACTTTCTCGTTATTTTCAGATATTTTACTAACTTTATAATCTCATTGCATATTTTATCAAATCTGCATACACAGCTGCTCTCCAAAGACAGTTGTGTCTTTCTGAAATTTGCACAACTTGACTAAGTCGAAAACGTAAAGAATATTTTCAAGCTGAGTTTTTCTAAGTAACCGAGCTAAGTTTTCAAACCACCATATTCCGCACCTCCAGCTGAGTTATTTGCCCTACTGACCCTCCTCAGCTGGATTAATAACTGAGCTCACCAACTCTGTTTTTAAACTAGAAAAAGTTTTCAGAAATCTATCTTTGGTGTATTCACCCCCCCTCTACACCAAAGACCTAGCTCAGAGACCATCAAACATGTCATATTCGGTGGGACGGAGGGAGTAAAAGGCATCAGGTTAATTGCTACACCTAAATCTAGCATGCATGAGACCTCATTACCAATACCCAAGTCCATGCTTATGATAAAACTACCTGGATCATGTTGCTTAGGTAGTAGCTGATGTGGTTCAACTGCATCTAGTGGTATAGGTTCATTTGGCAGCTGGGAAGCCTTGATTGCACTCATAGTTTTGCTCCTTCACTTCTCTGTGGTGTCTCTCTTGTTAACAATGTGTACCGATCCTTCTCTCTGTCTGCTTTGTAAAGCAACGGATCTGTCAAATTAGTGCTCGACCTTGTGAGGCTTGATTTCCTCCTCCTTGAAATTCGGGGCAACTTCTCTAATGATAGAGACAGCATGAGCCTGATGAGGTTGTTATCATTGAATCGGTATCTTTCCAGTCTGTTGTTGCTGCTGCATCTGATTCATAGTCCCAGATATCTGTCCCACAGCTGTTTCAAGACGCTTGATAGTGGCATCTTGAGCTTCCCTTGCTCGCTTGTTTTCCTGCATGAAAGCGCTCAAACTGTCATTCATGGAAGTCTTTTGAGGAGGCTGAAATTGTTGGGAAAATTGCTATTGCTGAGGGTACCACTGCTGCTGAGGGGGATACTGCTGAATAGGTTGTTGTTGCTGGAAAGGGTGAAATTGATAATTCTGTCCTAAGCCTTGTCCTTGATTTTGGTTCCTCCACCCATAACTAGATTGATTCTGCCATCCCGAGCTCTGTTGTCTGATCGAAACTTTGGCCTTGATCAAACTACTGACGTGGAGGATACCCCTGCGCAGCATTGACCTCTGTTTCCCCTTCATATGTCAGCTCTCCCATTCTCTGGCACTCTTCAGGATTGTGCCCTTGCTCCCCACAGATGCTACACGGCTCAACGGATATCTCTTGTCTGGCATGTTCCTGTTGAGGTGGATGAACAACCGACTTACTCATTTTTAACTCTTGCAGCTCTCTCATCATGCTCGCCAGCTGCTTCTTCATGTCAGGACTTTCAGCAACCACACTCACCTCAACCCGTCGGGTGCGGGTAGATTTCTGCTGTGAACTAACTGCCAATGTTTCGAAAATCTCTTGTAGTTCATCGGCCGTTTTCACCGCAATGTTCCCACCGACAGTACTATCCACCATAAACTAAGCTGTCTGAATCAATCCATCATAGAAGAACTGCCACAACATTTCTGGTATCATCTGGTGATGTGGGCACTACTGAAGTAACTCCCTAAACCTCTCCCAAGCCTCATGGAAGGGTTCATCGCCAGCTTGAGTGAAGTTCATGATTTTTGTGCGAACTTCCTGAGTCTTATGATTGGGGTAGTACTTCAACATGAATTTCTCGTACACTGCCGTCCATGTGGTGAGCGAGTTAGGTGGAAGAGATAAATACCACGTTTTGGCTCTGTCCTACAACGTGTATGGAAAACACTTCAGTTTCAGTTGATCCTCAATTAGAGCCAATAAAGAAAAAGACTGGACCACTGTGCAAAATTCACGAACAAACTGTAGAGCATCTTCATTTGCCATCCTGTGATAAGATGGTAACAAGTTCAAATGGTTCTGCTTCAGATCATAGTTTATCACTTCCGTATCTAGGATTGTTTGCCATTTCTCCCAATTCAATTGGTTCGTATGACCAGTCACCTCCGGATCTTTTTGATTGTACTACCACTTTTTCTTCAAGGCGAAGTTCGTCAACCTCGTTAAAGATGGACTCAGCTTCTTCTCACAAACTCTGTAGAATCTTGCGCGGTTGATCGATGTTGTCAAAATAAGGTGCTAAGTTCTTTTTCAAACTTTTGCGACCTTGCATACACAACACTCAACAAACAGATTAAGCGCATCAGAGGAAAGAGAATGATCGTGTAACAAAAGAAAAAATAAAAATAAACATAAAACAAACGTAAATTACACAGCAACACAATTAATCGCATAAAGTTTTCCCCGGCAACGGCGCCAAATTTGTTTCAACCTAATTAATCTAAGTTGCACGCAATTAAACGTGGTCGTAATAGATTAAATAAGCTAACCCGAATATCGTCTCACAAGGAAAACTTAGCAGGGAAATTATTGTATTGCGAAAAGAAAAGAAACAGAAAGCAGTAAATCAATTGGTTTGTTGTTTATAACTAGACGGAAAGAATAACTAAGTATAAATTAACCCTAGGCAAAAATCTAAATTTAATCTAACGAAAGCATTAATCTTTTCTAAACCTAACATTAATTCTAGAGAGCAATCTGCAGGAGAAATTATAAAGCATAAATAAAGAGCTGAAATCGTAAACTCACTACTGTAATCGAAATCGAAGATAAACTGGAATTGAATATGATAAACTGCAACGACTGAAGTCTCCAATTCGGAATGAAAATTATGATAATTAAATTGCTAACTAAAAATATCCTAAGAAAACTAGAAGAAAAACCCTAAAGAACTCTAAAAGAAATGAAAATGAATATTGTTTGGAATAGTGCCTCATCTTTGAAACCCTCGTCTGCTATTTATATGCATCACAATTAAATCACGCCCAGTAGTCTCCTAGGCTCAGCGACCGAGGAGCGTTCTTCATCAAGCCCGCTAATCGTCCGACTCAGCGATCTCCTGGAGTGAGCAAGCGCTGAACTCAGCGCCGCTAATCGTCCGACTCAGCGATCTCCTAGAGTGAGCGAGCGCTGAACTTAGCGGTCTCCTAGGTTGAGAGACCGCTGACTTCTGGCCCTGTATTGGCGAGACGCTGGACTCAGCGGTCTCCTCAGGTGAGTGACCGCTGACTTCTCTGAAGATGTCCCGTTTCGCCAAACGGAACCTATCGCTGCCACAGAAAACTCACATCGGCAGCGGAAGTTGAGCAAGCTGAGCAAGCTGTGGTTGCCTTCGTCATTCTCGAGCAAAATCTACATTTTCAACTTGATAGCTCGACACAACATCATTAGCGCATTTTAACTTTAAAATAATGCAAAACAAAACAAATGTCATAAAAACGCACATGCAAAACATCTGAAAATGCAATCAAAAAGTAACGTAACATTCGTTGTGGCGTCGACTTTCTGCCTCAACAATTCGAGGAATTGCGAGCATTGAATCGAGAGATCTTTGACTTTCTACACGGCCAATTGATTCTACGACCATCATCGAGGACGTTACCGATTCGAGGACGAATCGTTTCGAGCATGGAGAGAATGATGAAGATAAGAAAAGTTTAATATATTTGTATTTATTTATTTAATTATTTTCTTGGGCGTCAAGTTAAGGTTTTAGTATATATATTAGGGTTTTGTATATATATTGGGTCTTTTGTTATGTTTTGGGGAGTTGAATTTGATATTGAGATGTAGAGTTTGGGTTTGTTCCCTTCTCGTGTGTTCTTTCGGTATTCATGTGTGAATCAACGGATTAACGCTTTATCCTACATTTTCCGGTATTTTGTGAATCAAAATCAACGGATTTCGTATATGTTATTGTTTATGAATATCTTACACGCTTTTCATGTTGGTCACAAAAGAGTTCAAAGTATCACTACGTCCCAGATACTTGATCTCATGCATATGGATCTCATGGGACCAATGCCAACTGAAAGCGTATGAAAGAAAAGCTATGTCCTAGTGTGCGTAGATGACTTTTCAAGGTTTACTAGGGTGGAATTTCTTCGCGACAAGTCAGAAGCATTTCAGTACTTCAAAATTCTATGTCTTAAGTTGGAACTGGAAAAAGGTATTCCCTTAAGAAGGATAAGGAGTGATCATGGTAAAGAATTTGAAAATGGTGAGTTTGAAACTTTTTGTGATGAGAAAGGAATTGTGCATGAGTTTTCTGCTCCAAAAACCCCGCAACAAAATGGGGTTGTAGAGAGAAAAAATCGCACATTGCAAGAGATGATGCGCATCATGTTAGCAGCTCAAAATGTTGCCGATCGATTTTGGACTGAAGCAATGAGTACTGCTTGTTATATCATTAATCGTGTGTATCTTCGTCCAAAGACCAATTAGACTCCTTATGAAATCTGGAAATGAAGAAAACCAAGTTTCAAGCATTTTCACATCTTTGGAACGATTTGCTACGTCCTAAATGATAGAGAACAAAGGCGAAAGTTGGATGATAAGGGAGTTGAAGCCATCTTTCTGGGATATTCCAAGAACATCAAAACGTTTAAAGTGTATAACAAGACGTCTCAGACTGTTATTGAGTCTATACCAGCAAAAAAACAACCAAAAACCATCAGCAAAAACCAACAAAAACTACTACTTACTCCCTCTTTTTGTCTCACAGAAATGACAAAAAGTAGGAATCCAAACCAAAACAAATCTACAAAGTAGGAGAGACAGAACCCGCCTTCTGCATCTGATTTATAGCCCGAACATAGCTATCTTCTTAAGAATCTTTAGCCTTCTCAGAACCAGATTCCTCATCACCAAGATCTAGATCCTCATTTTTTTCATCTTCTTCAGTTTCTGTGCCAGAAAAATCAGGCTCAGCATCTGGCACAGGCTCTTGAACCTTTGAAGGTCCTCCTTCATCTTCAGCAGCAACATCTGGAACAGTAGCATCATAAATCAAGGATGCTATGGAATCTTGACGCAGTTTCAAATATCTGATAGTTTTTCCAAGAGAGGCAAATTCACGACGGAGCTCGCGAAGCATGCGTTCAGAGAGAGCATGAGCTTTAGGCAGGGAACACTCAGAGACTGGCACAGACGACTTGAACTGAGGCTTCACATGAAAAACAGGACCAGAGATGTCCTTAAAGTGATTCACCTCATTGAACAACTTCTCGTTGAACCTGAAAGGCTTAGGTTCATCACTCCAGATGTCACCATCACGAACCATATCTGGATACTGAGACTGCACAATTCCAAAGATCAGACCGGGAAAACCCAAACACTTCGCCTTCTTCAAATCATCAGCGTGGTTGGTAACATGATTAAACATCAACTTTCCGAAATCGAAGTCTTCAAACAAACCAATCTTGTACAGAATTATCCATAATTCTTTTCCCACCGTAGAGGTATGACCAGAGGGAACCCAATTAACCACAGCTATTTTATGCAAAATAGCATACTTCATCGACAAGTGAGTACCACTGATGCTATCATCCTTCGGCCACTTCTTATAAAAACCACCAGTCAGCCCTTTTGCAGCTTGATCAAGGCTGACTTCTCGATCAACAAATGCATTCTCTTCACGATCAACGAATGCACTAATGATAGCAGGATTGAAATTGATGTACTTACCACGGACATACACCTTGAACCGCTCTGGAAAAGTTGGGTCCTTGATACTCTTGGACATGTTGCAGTAGAACTCCAACACCACAGCTGGCACAAACCTTCGCACAGGATATATGGTTTAATCCCAGTTGGCATCACTCAATCTTTCAACAAGTCCAGTTTCTTCGATGGACTCCTTCTTCAAATACTTCTCCACAATAATTTATATTATAATCTAGCAAGACATTGTAAAATTGCATGGTGGAATGCGCAAGGTCGTGTCTTTCACATGCAAAGACAATTAGGTAGATTTGTTTTATGTTTTGACATGTATATCTAATTTTATGGTTTCAAATCAACATAAATAACTGTTAGATTCGACCTGGTAGCTCAATTGAAGTTGGCAAGTTTATGTAGAAATATAATTGACTGAAGTGTTGTTGAGTTGTGTGACGACAGAAATTGGTTTCTGTGCTTCAGTCTGAGCTAGTTCGTTGTGGAACAGAATGGAACAGATCTGAAAGATTCTTTCTATATTTATGTGGATTTTGCGGAGATCTTTTCCTTATTCATGTTTGATGCGGAAAAGATGTTATATTGCAGATATACTTAATTGTTCCACAAGGCATATCTTCAAAGGAAGTTTCCATGCATAAGGAAACTAGGGCAAAGGAGGTGGAGAGCATATCTAGGGTTTCTCAAGACAAGTGGAACCAAGAAGCTAGATCATATTCTGGAGACAGGGCAAACGTCTTCAAGCAAAACAGGTCTTGGATATGAGAATCACCAATGGCAACCAATTGGTGCGAACAAACAAAGGACTTTTGTCCATGCCAAAGATAAAGAGTATGGTAATCAGCCAAAAGCTCAACATCAAGGTCAGAAAGACTAATTCTGCAAGAAAAGTTGATCCAAGTCATCAGGCTCGAAGGCCAGCTCAGAACTCAGGTTTTGAGTTCCCACATCAAGGACAGTTTCATATTAATCATGGTTATAATGATCATTTTGTTCCTGTTTGTCAAAACTGTGGTCGTAGAGGTCATATCAGGCCCAAATGTAGATTCTATTTGGCTGATAAAAGAAGAACCATGAATTATGGAAGAAGAAAGTCGAGATCCAGCCGGAATTATAAAGCTTATATTGCTCACACATCTCTTTGGGCAAGAACTGATAACAGGTGGTACATGGATAGTGCTTGCTCTAGGCACATGACTGGAAATTCCAAATTTCTATGCAATGTTTTAAAGGTCACCAACGATCATGTTACATTTGGTGATGGAACTCAATCGAATATCGTTGGAAAAGGAACTTTGAGCATCCCCGGTATGCCTCCACTAAATGACGTCTACCTCGTTGATGGTCTTAAAGCTAATCTCCTAAGTATCAGTCAGTTATGTGATGAAGGTATGTCTGTCAGTTTCACTAAATTCAAGTGTTTGGTTACTCGAAATGGGGTCGATTATTTGACTGGAAATTGATCAAGTGATAATTGTTACATCGCCTGTCCAACTAAAGTTTGCTTTCGAGCAAGCAAGTTTGTGACAGGAATTTGGCATCAGAAACTGGGACACACCAGTTTTAGGAACATCAAGAAGCTAATTCAGGTTAAAGCTGTTCGTGATCTTCCAAAACTTCAAATAGATGCTGAGAAGGTGTGTGGTCCCTGTCAAATATGTCTCCTTATTTTTGTAACGCTGCCGTTAAGTAATGAAAGTTTTTGAAGTTTCTCCTAATGTTTGCTTGAGGGGGAGTTTCATTTCAAGAAGTTGAGTTATTCAGTCTCCTATTGCTTGGTTAAGGGGGAGTTGAGTTTCAAGAGGAAGCAGTTCTTGTTCCCGTTTGAGTTTAAGGGGGAGCTTCATCATCTCCATGTTGGTTCTGCTGTTGTGCGGTATGGAGATCTTTCATGCTCTGATATTTCGGTTTAATGTTATGAAGTTTTGTCTACATAAATGCTAAAGGGGGAGATTGTTAGATTCGAGCTGGTAGCTCAATTGAAGTTGGCAAGTTTATGTAGAAATATAATTGACTGAAGTGTTGTTGAGTTGTGTGACGACAGAAATTGGTTTCTGTACTTCAGTCTGAGCTAGTTCGTTGTGGAACAAAATGGAACAGATCTGAAAGATTCTTTCCATATTTATGCGGATTTTGTGGAGATCTTTTCCTTATTCATGTTTGACGCGGAAAAGATGTTATATTGCAGATATACTTAATTGTTCCACAAGGCATATCTTCAAAGGAAGTTTACATGCATAAGGAAACTAGGGCAAAGGAGGTGGAGAGCATATCTAGGGTTTCTCAAGACCTATATATATATCTACACCAAGATACATTGAAGTGTGGCTGCCGCTGCTATTGTTCATTATCATAGCGTTATACTTTTATAGTATTTTTATTGTATTCTTGAGAGCGTTTATTTTCAAAGATAAATACTTGTAAGATGGTTGAGTGTCAAGTTGCGGCTTGAGCTTAGATTGTGAGTGATGCACTTACAATCACTAATTCACGCTAGATCGGAAAGGGTGTGAGTGAATAGGTATCATAAGGTTGGAGACCTGTATGAGTAAGTTCCTTTGTAACTGCAACTTTCGATAGTGGACTGGTTCTCTCTTGGGCGTGGCCCCCCCATACGTAGGTTGATTAACCGAACTGGGTTACCATTCTGTGTGTCCTTTTATGGTTTGGTTTTTACTTTCTGTTTTACTTTCTGAGCTAGGGCATCACAATGTTAGGCCCGAAATTTTTTCGCCCCGGCCCGAAATGGGTAAAAGCCCGCTGGGTTCGGGCCGGCCCGGACAAATTACACTACAAATATATTTTCAGGCCGGGCTGGGCCGCAAATTTTAAGGCCCAAAAAATTTTCGGGCCGGCCCGACTTTTCTTGCTATTTTTTTTGGCCCGACCCGATTATCCCAAAAAGCCCGACGGGCTTGGGCCGGGCCGGGCCGGCCCGGGAATTTGACAGCCCTAACTCTAGCACTACTTCGGGAGATGGGATCGATGATAGCGGAGAAGATGAAGTAGATGAAGACGAGATGATCAAAAGTTTTGAGATTCTCAAATCAAAGTGTGAAGAAGCTGGAAGTGCACACAATCAGTTGAAGGAGAAGATCAACGAAGTTTTTCATGAAAGAGACATCTTAAAAGTTCAAGTTATCGAAGCTTGTCAAGAAAGAGATAACTTGAAATCTGTCAATGATGCTCTTATTGCAGAGGTTTCTCATCTCAGAGAAGATAATGTGAGAAAAACGAAAGAGCTAGACCACTTCAATAAAGTCGTAAAGATGATGACAAGTGGAACCAAGAAGCTAGATCACATTCTGGAGACAGGGCAAACGTCTTCAAGCAAAACAGGTCTTGGATATGAGAATCACCAATGGCAACCAATTGGTGCGAACAAACAAAGGACTTTTGTCCATGCCAAAGATAAAGAGTATGGTAATCAGCCAAAAGCTCAACATCAAGGTCAGAAAGACTAATTCTGCAAGAAAAGTTGATCCAAGTCATCAGGCTCGAAGGCCAGCTCAGAACTCAGGTTTTGAGTTCCCACATCAAGGACAGTTTCATATTAATCATGGTTATAATGATCATTTTGTTCATGTTTGTCATTACTGTGGTCGTACAGGTCATATCAGGCCCAAATGCAGATTCTATTTGGCTGATAAAAGAAGAACCATGAATTATGGAAGAAGAAAGTCGAGATCCAGCCGGAATTATAAAGCTTATATTGCTCACACATCTCTTTGGGCAAGAACTGATAACAGGTGGTACATGGATAGTGCTTGCTCTAGGCACATGACTGGAAATTCCAAATTTCTATGCAATGTTTTAAAGGTCACCAACGATCATGTTACATTTGGTGATGGAACTCAATCGAATATCGTTGGAAAAGGAACTTTGAGCATCCCCGGTATGCCTCCTCTAAATGACGTCTACCTCGTTGATGGTCTTAAAGCTAATCTCCTAAGTATCAGTCAGTTATGTGATGAAGGTATGTCTGTCAGTTTCACTAAATTCAAGTGTTTGGTTACTCGAAATGGGGTCGATTATTTGACTGGAAATTGATCAAGTGATAATTGTTACATCGCCTGTCCAACTAAAGTTTGCTTTCGAGCTAGCAAGTTTGTGACAGGAATTTGGCATCAGAAACTGGGACACACCAGTTTTAGGAACATCAAGAAGCTAATTCAGGTTGAAGCTGTTCGTGATCTTCCAAAACTTCAAATAGATGCTGAGAAGGTGTGTGGTCCCTGTCAAATATGTCTCCTTATTTTTGTTCCGCTGCCGTTAAGTAATGAAAGTTTTTGAAGTTTCTCCTAATGTTTGCTTGAGAAAGAGTTTCATTTCAAGAAGTTGAGTTATTCAGTCTCCTATTGCTTGGTTAAGGGAGAGTTGAGTTTCAAGAGGAAGCAGTTCTTGTTCCCGTTTGAGTTTAAGGGGGAGCTTCATCATCTCCATGTTGGTTCTGCTGTTGTGCGGTATGGAGATCTTTCATGCTCTGATATTTCGGTTTAATGTTATGAAGTTTTGTCTAGATAAATGCTAAAGGGATAGATTGTTAGATTCGAGCTGGTAGCTCAATTGAAGTTGGCAAGTTTATGTAGAAATATAATTGACTGAAGTGTTGTTGAGTTGTGTGACGACAGAAATTGGTTTCTGTGCTTCAGTCTGAGCTAGTTCGTTGTGGAACAGAATGGAACAGATCTGAAAAATTCTTTCCATATTTATGCGGATTTTGCGGAGATCTTTTCCTTATTCATGTTTGACGCGGAAAAGATGTTATATTGCAGATATACTTAATTGTTCCACAAGGCATATCTTCAAAAGAAGTTTCCATGCATAAGGAAACTAGGGCAAAGGAGGTGGAGAGCATATCTAGGGTTTCTCAAGACCTATATATATATCTACACCAAGATACATTGAAGTGTGGTTGCCGCTGCTATTGTTCATTATCATAGCGTTATACTTTCATAGTATTTTTATTGTATTATTGAGAGCGTTTATTTTCAAAGATAAACACTTGTAAGAGGGTTGAGTGTCAAGTTGCGGCTTGAGCTTAGATTGTGAGTGAAAGATATTATGGACTAGATTAGGATATTAATTATATAGTTTTGGGATATATTAATTAATTAATAGTTGGACTATTTGATTAATTAATTGGAGAACAAAAGAAAAGCTCGGCCCATATTACCTAGGGTAATAGACAGTTTAATTCCTATAAGAATAGGAATTCTGTTTCTTTTGTTTGTGACTTTACGGATTGTTATTCTCCACTTCTAAAACTAGGGTTAGTTCTTAGAGAATTATTAGTAGGCACTAAAGATTCGATTCGGAGAATTCCTAGCGTTCTTGGATCGAAATCATCACCGTGGAATTGTTCCTGCATCAGTTCGACACAACACGTGGATACCATAGTAGTGGATTCGATTGCAGGTGAACAAGATCCGAGAAGATATTGATAAACTACACAACAAGTAAGTTCTCTAATTGTTGTGTTCTATAGCAAAATCTCTAAGCATGAATCTAATTGTAGATCTAGATCTGTTTCCTGATAATTAATTCCGCTGCGTATCATTAGATGATGTCAGGAAAACCCAACAGTGGTATCAGAGCTCGGGGCTCGATTTATAATTATTTTCGTGTACTAATTAATTTATGGGTTAACGATATAATTGTTCGAGTTCTGGGAATTCTGAAAATTGGAAGTCGGTATTAATCTGATCATGGGTTAAATTTGATTTGATCATGACTTATTTTATAATTCATGAAATTGGAACAACTTGGTCAAAATTAGCTGCAAAAGTTTGCTGTAATATGTCTTCAATTTTAAATTGGGACTTACTGCTGCTCGTCGTTTGACGGCAATGCGAGGCGAAGGCGACCGAGCATATGGTGCTCACCGCCGTTTGACGCCGCTGATTTATGTTCCTCCGTTCGCTGCTGCCCGATGCCAAAGGAGACAACAACGGCTGGTCGGGGCTCGCCTTTGTGCTGCGCCCGACAGCCCGCTGTCGCCGGAGGCAGAGGGGCAATCGTTGCTAGTCACTGCCGTCCTTCGGATTTTCTACCGCTGCCGCTACTGTAATTTCGAGGGGCGTTAGACGCCCCCACCTTGGGTTGCGACTGCAGCAGCTATCCGACACAAAAAAGGTGACAACGGGCTGCCAGGGCTTGCCTTATGTTGCGCTCAACAGCCCACCGTTGCCGGCGTCAGAGGGGCGGTCGACCTTAGGTATTGCTGCACTTCAGGTATGTTGCTGCTGCCGTTGCTTGATATTATGGCCGCTACCATCCTCGACCATCATCGCGGCTGCCAGCTCCTAGCGAGACAACGACGGACTGCTCGGGGCTTGGCATGCCTCTGTGTTGTGCCCGATGAATTATCGTCGCCGGCAGAAGAGATGTGGCCGGTGGTAAGCACCGCCGCTCTTGAGATGCGATTGTTGCTGCTAATTTTGATAGAGATGGGATAGCTGCGTAGGGCAGCAGTTGGACCGGGTTTGGCCCGCTTCCGAGTCTGACTCGGTTTCACCAATTAAATTTTTATATTTATTATTTTAGAAATAATAATATAATATGATTAATTTTATATTAATTTGGAATTAATATAATAATCCATCTTGATTAAAATGAGTGTGTTAATTGGATTAATACTATATATCTATTATTTTTTGAAATAATAGTATTAATTTTAAACTCATATTAATTTAGAATTAATATGAATAGAAATTCATTTTATTAAAGGAGAAATTTATTAATTAGATTAATGAATTTTACTTGTAAATTCATTGTTATTATTTTGAAATAATAACGTTAAATTTATCTTATATTAATTTGAAATTGATATAAAATCCTTTAACCCAATTTCGATCAGATTGATTGCATTAATTGGATTAATGTCTATCTATTATTTTTGAAATAATAGTATTAAATCTATGTTTATATTAATTTGGAATTAATATAAATGATTTAACCCATATTTTAATTAGAGAATAAATTTTTAATTGGATTAATGAATTTTATTCGTAGAGATTTATGTGATAAGCATGTTATTTGATTTTATGCTTATTTTTATAACTATAGTAGTTAGAGACCGCTTTTATGCTTGGGTAGGCGGCACCCTGTACTTGTAGTCCGCGTTACTATGTCTGGGTAGGCGGCGCCCAATATATGTGGTCCGCATTCATATGCCTGGGTAGGCGGCACCCAGTAATTGTTTGACAATTTGTATCACATAATTATCCCCATTTTTAAATACAAGTCTTATTTGGAATAATATGCGTCGTCCATTATAATTGATTGAGTGCAAAAACCTTTTCGACCAAGAGTATTTACACCAAAGTGTTTGCTCTAGTCTACAAGGCTAAGGCTTAATCATAGGTGCATGGTTGGCATCGTGTAATGGGGTTGACTTGCTTAGATCAGTTTGGCGCCAAAGTGTCCAAAATGATTTAAGGGCGCAGATTAATTGGATTAATCAGCCAGGAATTGCGAAACTGTTGTTGCAATTGGCTAGAGGCCTACTAGGTGATATTATTGCAGTCATCAGCCAAAGCAGAGGCTGTGATAATATAGACCTGGATCTTGGTCCACTAAGATTTATAATTGATATATAAATCCGTATTCTGCGTTTGGGGTCGCATGATATGTCAAAATTAGTGGGAGCTAATCAATACAAAAGGCCTTGTTTGATTAGTGATACAAATGTGATCGTTTTGTTTACTATGTTCTAATTTGCTTATCTTTTATTTATTGATCAGAAAATGTCGAACTTGTCTTTGAAATGCTTTTTGGAGACCAATAAGTTGATTGGGTCGAACTTTTCGGATTGGCTCCTAAACTTGCGTTTGGTACTAAGGCAGCATAAGATTGAATATGTCTTGGACAAATCAATCGGTGTCATTCCTAATAAGAATTCTTCTGAGTATGCATCGTTTGACGAAGTTGCTTATAAGAAACATCAGGATGATATGATCATAGTTCATTGGGTTATGACTTCCTCCATGACTGCGGAGTTACAGAGGAAATATGAACTCATGCAACCTTATGAGATGCTTAAACACTTGGAGAGCTTGTATGCTTCACAGGCTCAAACCACGGAGTTACAGAGGCAACATGATCTCATCATGCTTCCTTATGAGATTCTTAGAGATCTCTCCAAGTGTAAAATTCATGAAGGGAGCAATGTTTCAGATCATGTTCTGAAGATGATTGAATTGATTGAGAGGTTAGCTGCGCTTGGAACGCAACTACCCATGAACATCTCAGTCAGTATGATTTTGCAGTCTTTGCCTGATTCGTTTGAAAATTTCATAGTGAATTTCAATAGTAACGGTATTAAGGCAAGTCTGCCAGAGCTTCATAACATGTTGGTGACTTACGAGTCTTCCACCTCTAAAGGAAAAACTGTGCTCATGGTGAGCTCTTCTGTCGAATCTTCCAACTCTAAAGAGAAGAATGAACAGAAGAATGCTACAGTTTTAAAGCTTAAAGATGGAGCTGAAATGAACAAAGATGATCAAGAGGAATTGGATGATGATGATCCTAAGACCTATACCGAAGCGGTATCAGGCATCGATTCAGAGATGTGGCTTGTTGCCTTAAAATCTGAAATGGACTCAATGGTCTTTAATCAAGTCTGGGAATTGACTGAAGACTTGCCAGATGGGATAGAGCCCATAGGTTGTAAACGGATCTTCAAAAGGAAGAGAGACTGTGCAAAGGTCAAGGCACAAGGTGTCTCGACTGCGAGCTCAGGTACGTTTGTCATTGAGACAAATATGTCTATTACTCACATTCTTGAGTATTGGATACTAATTGTGGTTGACACATTTGTAAAAAAAAAAATGTGTAGGAGCCAAGTGATTAGCAAGAAAGTAAAACCCGATGAAGTCAATCTACGCGGGGGATATGGAGCAAGTATTGCTGCCGAGTGCGTAGAGACTTATAGATTAGATCTTCAAATAGACTTATTTTATTGGATTATTATTTTGTTTAAAGAATATTATTTCTATTCCGTTGTAGACATGGATGTTTTGATTTTCCAATTTGGAAACATATTTTGTTCAATTTAATTGAATGAAATTGTTTATGGAAATGCATCTTTGGTGAATAGATTATATATTCTTGATTGTGAACAAAATATTCTCAATGTGCAAGACAAACGACCTAAGCAAGGTAATACGAATAATATTATTTATCTTTAGCAATGTTGGCTTGGCTGTATTAATGGAACATAAATTGCAAGATTGAGAAAATTAGATTATCTCACATCATTTGATTTTGAATCTTATGGTGCTTGTGAATTTTAATCTTAAAGTAAGATGACCAATTGGCCAATTTCTAGGAAATGATTGCGAGCTAAAGATGTGCTAGAGTTGGTCCACACAGATGTGTGTGGATCATTCTCGACTCAAGCACGATTTGATTATTCGTACTTCATAACTTTTACTATGATTTCTCAAGATAAGAATATGTGTATCTTATGAAATACAAATTCGAGATTTTGAGAAATTTAAGAAGTTCAAGTTAGAAGTCGAGAAATAACTTGACAAGAGTATTATGACTCTTCGATCGGATCGTAAAGAAGAATACTTTAGTCAAGAATTATCGATTACTCGGAATCACATGGAGTCCATGTCATAATGGACATCTTTAGGGACACCTGAATTGAATGGGTATCCGAAAGAGAAATTTGAACTTTATTTGATATAGTTCGATCCATGATGAATTTAAAGTCTCCTTACATTCCTTTGGAATTATGCCTTACTTACTGATACTCACATTCTGAATAGGGTTCATTCTAAATCAGTCGAAAATATCATAAAAGTTATGGTACGGCAAGAGGCCGAATCTTGGACATATATATACCTGGGGTTGTCTTGTATCTTTCAAGAAGATAATGACTGATAAGTTGGAATTCAAGAGTGAAAATATTATTTTGTGGGATATTCTCGGGAAACTAAAGGATATTGTATCTACTTTCCTAGAGATCACAAGGTGATAGTTACTAGGAATGCGATGTTTCTTGAAGACATTTTGTCTACAAGTAACAAGGTCGTAGTGTAGTAGATCTTGAAGAGATTCAAGAACCACAAGAAAATATTGAGGCTGAAATCTTGTTTAATGACGTAGACAAGAATTCAGTGGGAGTATTTGATGAACTTCTGAATAAAGGTTTGTTCAGACAACCTTTAGACAGTGGGAGTCATCAAAGAAAAGATGACACGATAGTCGTATCATTCTCACCTTAAGAAAGTCATGAAAATGAAATTCTTGAGGACTCTCACGGTATTGGATGTTCTAACACACAAGAGCCTCACCACATTCAGAACAAACGCAAGACCAACTCAATAAATCTTAGAGAAATCATGTGTTCCTGAAAGACTCAATCTATTGGTTCAGAACCAAAATGATAGAGAATTGTTGGAAACAACGGATGAGTTGAAATGTTTGTTTTGACAAAACTATCAAATCGTTTGATTTTGTCAGAAGCAATAAGGATCCTTGAGTTTATAGTAAACACAAGAATAAGAATATAGTTTTCATTATCATATATGTTGTGAACATATTGATTGTGAAACAAGAATTCTTATGATGCAATCCGTGAAAAATTAATTGTCAAGCTCCTTCATGGTGAACGACTTGAATTGTCTTTCTAATGACAAAGGTTTGAATACATGAACATGACAAGCTAGTTGAGTTATGTATGTCGTGACAAGCTTTAGGCCATATGTGGCCTATGCACTTAGTATTTCTGATCAGATAAATAAAAGAGAGGGGCAATGAGAAATTAGAATGAGTACCCATTGTTGATAACCTAGTCAATCCATTAACCAAGTCATTTTGAATACTTGGGTATTAGATATGTTGGTGATTGTCTCTAGGTAAGTGGGAGCTATAAGTTTGTATGTCTTAGAAACAATTTTGTATTGGGACATTCATACTTGATCACATTTATATGATTTCGATTATCTTATAGGCTCGTACATTTATTGGAATAATTAATTTTGATTGTTTGTTATTATTCTTATATTTGTTCCCATGAGTTAATACTGTCATTAATTGTGTGAGACATTAATGATATAGTTTAACTTTAAACTGGGATATTGATGATATGTTATAGGTTGACATGTGGTCTGCATCACATTCTTAGAGAATGTAGTGGGTCTCACGACTACGAGATATTAGATATTCGTGATGGACACATGGATACTTTGGAGAGTATTGGTATACCCTACTATTAAACCATTTGTTCTAGTGTCTATGGTTTATTAGTATGTGGAGTATGTGATAGTCCTTTGACTTGAGGTCATTATTCATTTTATTTGTTAAATGGTGTACTTTGATCAAGTACAAAGCTTGCACTCCAAAAGGGGTAGATACGGCTTGTGTTGGGTACATTATGAGGCAAATGAAAATGGTAGTTGAGCTAAGAATAGGATTCATTCCTCGATTAGAATTTCGAGAGAACACTCAGTTTCTCTATATTATTTGACCATTAAGTCACTGGCCAGTGCAGATGATATATTCGATTAAAGTAATCGAATATGATCGTATGGGTCAATTAATAAATATGAGATAAAGTGATTAAGCTATTTGGATAGACACATGGCAGATCCTAGGCTTAATCGAGTGGTTCGTGAATGAAAGGATATTACATAAACTTCATATAAAGGTTAAGTTTGCTAAATCCGTGTAAACGTTCTTCATATATCGAGTTCACCATACAACGCCGTCTAGGAGTTTTGTATAGACTTTAATTTGATTATCGTCGATAATGGAGGTCTATAGGGTCACACAATATGTGTTTTGTTGATTTGCTCAAGGGTGCAAAATTAGTGCATTATGATTATATCTAATGCTAGTCCAAGTGGGAGATTAAAAGATATTATGGACTAGATTAGGATATTAATTATATAGTTTTGGGATATATTAATTAATTAATAGTTGGACTATTTGATTAATTAATTGGAGAACAAAAGAAAAGCTCGGCCCATATTACCTAGGGTAATAGACGGTTTAATTCCTATAAGAATAGGAATTCTGTTTCTTTTGTTTGTGACTTTACGGATTGTTATTCTCCACTCCTAAAACTAGGGTTAGTTCTTAGAGAATTATTAGTAGGCACTAAAGATTCGATTCGGAGAATTCCTAGCGTTCTTGGATCGAGATCATCACCGTGGAATTGTTCCTGCATCAGTTCGACACAACACGTGGATACCATAGTAGTGGATTCGATTGCAGGTGAACGAGATCCGAGAACATATTGATAAACTACACAACAAGTAAGTTCTCTAATTGTTGTGTTCTATAGCAAAATCTCTAAGCATGAATCTAATTGTAGATCTAGATCTGTTTCCTGATAATTAATTCCGCTGCGTATCATTAGATGATGTCAGGAAAACCCAACAGTGAGTGGTGCACTTACAATCACCAATTCACGCTAGATCGGGAAGGGTGTGAGTGAATAGGCATCATAAGGTTGGAGACCTGTATGAGTAAGTTCCTTTATAACTGCAACTTTCGATAGTGGACTGGTTCTCTCTTGAGCGTGGCCTCCCAGACGTAGGTTGATTAACCGAACTGGGTTACCATTCTGTGTGTCCTTTTATGGTTCAGTTTTTACTTTCTGTTTTACTTTTTGAGCTAAGTATAACAGTGACAGTTTGTGTTAAAAGCAACGGATGCACGTTTACGTAATTACAATAACAATGTAAGAACGTTAAAGAAGATGATCCAATTACATACTCGATCGACCTTCAATTGAGTGATTTAGAGAATGATAATGTCTCGAGTGAGTTAGCAAACAGTGCTTCCATTTCACAACTACATAGTAATTGCATTGCTCAATATTGGATCTTCTTCTTTGCCAATGGTAGCTAGGACGTTACTCTGATTTTTTTCAGAGACAATTAAATTAATTAACCTAATTATTCGCAAATAAACCAAAAGGGTCGGGGAGACTCTTAGTTGGTGGGGCTATCCGATTTCGTTTCCAAGGCAATTTCATGGGGACAGATCCTTCGATCTCCTGTGAGGAAAGTATACCAAATTGTGTATAATGGTCATCTAACATATACAAACAAGTGTAAAACTTTATTCGTCCTCAAAGTTGGGTCTAGGGCTGTAAACGAGCCGAGTCGAGCCGAGTATTGATATGCTCAAACTCGACGCGATTAAATATTCGTTTGCTCGAGCTCGACTCGAGCTCGAGTCGAATTTCTGCCATCGTGATCGAGCAAAATTATCAAGCTCGAGTTCGACTCGTCAAATACTCGATAACTAGGTATTCGAGCTCGAGCTCGAGCCAAACTCGTCAAGAACTCGATTATATTTAAATTCAACTCGATACATGTTAATCGAGCTCGAGCTCGAGCTCTCTTAAAGCTATTTTTTTAATTTTATGTACAAAACTCGATTATTAGATTCGCGAACAAGCTCGACTAAAACTCGATTTGTAGGCTCGCAAACATACTCGATTGTAGGCTCACGAACATGCTCGATTAAATACGAGCCGAGCATGTTCGAGAGCCTGTCGAGTCGAGCAATACGATGCTCGAACTCGGCTTGATAAACTTATCGAGCTCTATTTCATGCTCGAACTCGACTCGATTAGTTATCGAGTCGAGTGCCGAACGAGCTTTTTTCAAGTCGATCGCCGAGTAGCTCACGAACGGCTTGACTCATTTACCGCCCTAGTTGGGTCTACATAAAAAAACGTGTGTTCTGAGGTGAAATGAACATTTTCCAACAAATTCCACTTTATAGTCTAATAATGTGGGTTAAAGGTTTTCCTTGTTTTGCTTGTGATTGATGCCATTGTCCTTAATTTTCATAAGTGAGCCAGCTAATTTGGAACATGAAACACATGTTGAGGAAACAAATAGTAGTAGCACTACTACATATAGTAAAGGTAAATGAAAAGAATATAAGAAAAAGCTAATAAATAAATCAATAAATTAATTAACAAGATCCCAAGCAAGTTGATCATCGAAAGAGTTATAAGTTTGGGGAGGTAAGAATGCAGTAGAATCCAGATACTGTAAATCGAAGTGACAAGTGGCGTCAAATGTGGTATTCCCCACATCTTCATCACCTGATGACTGTAGTAGTATAACTTCATCATCATCCACTCTGAAATCCTGCTGCTGCATCTGTTGTTGATGTTGGTGGAAGGTGAGTTGTTCAGCCCCCCAGTTCCAGTTAATAGATGATGATGATGATGAGTTATTATTGTTTAGAATGGCAAAGGCAGCAGATGAAGATGGAGGAAGCATTGGAGTGCTTTCTCTAGAGCAAGCGCGTGCAAACTCCTGCAGGGAAGAAAGCGTGGAGTAATTGATGATGGTGGACAGGCCGTCGTGATCGTCTAATGTGGTCGACGTCTTGTTGATGATGTTGGACATGACCAGCGCCTCTGCAGCCGCTGCCGTGTTGGTGGTGGTGGTATCGACGGTGAAAGGCTGTTGTTGTTGTTGGAGTCTGTGTGGGGCAACGTTGGCGGTCTTGTAAGAAGAAGAAGATGAGGATGAGGAGGAGGAGGAAGAGAGCAGATTGTGAGTGTTGGGATCCAAGCCTTGAGCTATGAGCTTTTTCTTGATGCAAGAATTCCAGAAATTCTTGACTTCGTTGTCGGTCCTGCCGGGCAAGTGCTTGGCTATTTGAGCCCATCTGTTGCCTAAAATCCTGTGAACGTCGATGATGCTTCTTTCCTCTTGCTCGGTGAAGGAACCCCTCTTCAGGTCCGGCCGAAGATAGTTTATCCATCTTAATCTACAACTCTTCCCGCACCTCTGCAGTCCTGCACATATCCATTAATTAAGGATTAATAATTGAATCATATCACAACTATATATGTATGTATATAAGGATGATAATGAATTAACCTGCTAATTTAGGAACAGAACTCCAGCAGCCATGGCCGTGGGTAGTGATGTGTCTGATAAGCTTATCGTCCTCTTCGGGAGACCAAAGCCCCCTCTTTACTTTCTGTTTGCTGCAGCAGTGGTGCACCATTCTTTTCAATTCAATTCAATTGATCACTTAATTACCAGCTGCTGCACCATCATCTATTTATACTACTGTGCCTAAGCTAGCTTGTTTCCTTTCTCTACCAATCATCACATATATAGACTGCTGCTGCTACTTATAAAGAAAATGTAAAACAAGAATGATAATACTAAAGACAATGCATACTAGATCTTTTTTTCTTTTTTACTTTTCTCTCTCCTTTTTTTTTTCTCAAATATGGGCGTTTCCCCTAGTTTTGGCTATGCTATTCGTGTTTAATATTGGTAAAGTGTACGAAATAGTATAAGTTAGTATAATAAATATACAAGCATGATATAATGATGGAATAAATATTTAAGGCAACTGCAAGCGACAGCAAGGGAATTTCTTTCTTTCTTTCTGTATTAATTTCAAACTTACGCTGCACTCATTTGAATTGAGGTCCACACTCACACACACACACACCCCTCTGCTTCATTGAGTGCTTTCCCATTTCTATTATATTTATATTTAACAAGTTTTCTTAATTCCCAGCCAGTTAAGCTTCATCACCACTCTTCCCACCTTAATTAATCTTGCATATATCTTACTATTAATTTACATTTATCATATATATCACTTTCACAGTTTCGCCACACATCAGTATCATCTTAATTATGCACTCGACTCGATCGCACAGTTTTCTTCATGTGATTAATTATTAATATTATATATCTACATACATGCAGACTGACAGCAAAACTTTTTTATTTCTTTGCTCTAATTACTGAAGATTATATATTGTCTTCACCATGTCGAGGGTTAAAGTACAGTCAGCCAATTACAGTATGTCTCCATTTATGCTCAAAATCATCGATAACACATATATTATTAAAAATGTCTCTACTTTTTTTATTAATAATAATTTAAATCAGCACAAGTTTACTTCCTCTTCTCTCCATTCCTCATCGATTTTGCGTTCTCATCTATTCTACTACTACCATTTGATTCGGAGGCAAAATTTGAAATAGCATGCGTATCAGCTTTCTACGTAATTAACTAACACAAACTCATATGATGCTTATTATACAAGCGTGATCTTAATTATACAAGCAATGTTTTGAAGATTAACAGAGTTTTCTCCTTTTCATCCTCCTGAGTACTATAAGGAGAAAGCTTAATTATTTCTCTCTTTATATTCTTTTAATTAATTATTAATTTATATATAGTGTTTTTTTTTGGAATGGTAATTTATATATAGTGTTAGAAACACATCCTCCGCAATTACTCCCTCCGTCCCATCATAAGTGGCCACATTTCCTTATTGGGCTGTCCCATCATAAGTGGCCACTTTCCTAATATGAAAACACCCTCTCTCACACAAAAGATGTGGGCTCCACCACTTTTTATCTTTTTACCCTTTAAACACTCTTCTCCTAAATAACCGTTTCCAAAAGAAAGTAGCCACTTATCATGGGACGGAGGGAGTATTAATTAAAGATGGTGTGGGCGAAATTGGTAAGATTTGTTTATTAATTTGGAGGTCCGGTAATTGAGATTTAGTTTGATTAATACTAAGGTATGTAAAATAATGAATATATGTATATGTAGATAAAATATAAAAATATAACTGAATGAGGAAATTAAGGGTATAGAAGAATGAATGATGAGATGGGCATTTAGGGGAAGACCAAATGATTTTAAACAACAATGCCTCATCATTCCTGCTTCCAAAATTCAACGTTTGTAGGAATCTTCCTTCTCCTCCCCCCTCTCCATTTCTTTAATTTCTACCTCCTCGATCGCGCTCCACCACCGACGGCAGAGAGAGAGAGAGAGAGAGAGAGCATTTAGGATCTTAATTTAATTAATTACATAAAGTGTTGATAGTAAAGCGTCGGTTAATTGGGGGTAGAAGTCGAAGGTATAATTGTTTGATGTCAACGAAGAAATCAAGAAATGCATGTGGCAATTAATCAAAATCGATAATGAGGGATAGAGTAATGATTTGCAATCGCCCTTTTTGCCTCCCATAAACATCATCGATCTTTGAATCGTATTTTCATATCTTTCCATTCTTGTTAAGAGGAGTAAATCAAGTGAAAAAGCAAAGTGCCTCTAGAATATTTAATCAACACAAAACCTATAAATGTTGATCACTTCCGCTCCTTTTCCCCAAATTTTATGTAATAAATGGATTGATTGATTTTCTTCCCTCTCCCATCATTAATTACTTAACGTTACATCAAGTGCTAACCATGACCCATCTATCCTAAATTATTAATTTGCTAATCTCTTAATTAAGAACATAAATCATAGGAGTATTTTTAATTGTGAGGACTAAAAACATTATTCAATTCGAAAGAGATTTACATTTTTTTAAGAATACAACGAGTGACCAAGGTCTGTACATGAGTATAATGTACTAGCTAGTATATAATTACTTGAGCAATTAAATTACATCCAAATTAATGGTTCTATTATACATATCCGAAGAGCAGTAAGATTAAAGAAAAGTTTTCCTTCATTAAGTCTTTATTATTCGTAATAAGTAAATTCATGTCTAATTGGCATTATGTATGAAAAATTTGTATGTGTTTTTGTCTTATTCGGGATAATCAAACAGATATAACCAATGAAGAGAAAGGCAGTGAATTTTACTTAAACATGCATGTGGAAAATGTATGGGGGTAGATTTGTCGTGTTGGGGCAAAAAGATGAAAGTAGAGAATTTAAGAAGGCTTTCTTGTCTTGCGCTGCTTGTTATATTTTCAAACACTCCTCCATCGCCCCCCCAACTTACATGCAAGCTCACCAATATCTACACGTATGTAAGTAATGTATATTTATATAATATATACAAAACACTTTTTCTGTAAAAAATGAGGAGCGATTTGGACCATTGATTTTTGTAGATCTACGGTTACCATTGACCGATGCATTATAATTGAACATAGTTTGCATTATCATAAGATTCATAACAATGCATTATAGTAACCCAAAAATACATTATTATGACGATGCATTGTAATAATACATAAAATGCATTATTTTAGTACATTAAATGTATTATTCTCATATTTTTACAGGAAAAGTGTTTTTTATATGAGCCAACCCCTATGTATATATATATATATGGATGGGTTACTATAGAAACTATTCCTCCCATGAGAACTTGAGATATATATAGTCATGCTTAATGAGATTCATGCTTTTTTGTATAAACAATTGTGCTTATATAAAATCATGCTTAAATCTATATATATTCATGCGTTGAATAATGTCAACCATAGCAATCTATATATATTCATGCGTTGAATAATGTCAACCATAGCAATGATTCAAATTGGTTCCTAATTTCCAAACTAGAAATAGTTTTTATATGAACTAATCCCTATATATAGAGAGAGAGGAGAGAGAGAAAGAGTAAATCTACATATTGGACGTATACGTATGTAAATATGAATATGTATTAATGTATATATGCATGCTTGGTTGGAGGCGGATGAATTTTGAAATTGAAGTGTATTGTACGGAAGAGTGATGATGATGAAGGTAAAATTGGGATGGACCCAAATTAATCTCCACTCACATTCAGATTGATTGGTTGATGTATGTAATATGTTTGCCGACAACTTGCAATCACCTCTATCTACTTATTTCAATTCTTTTTTCAGAAAAAAAAAATGAGAGTTAATTATAAAATGCAATGCAGTTTAGCGATCTATTTTTGAATAATTACTTCCTACATTTTCATGATATGATCAGCTTTGCCCCTCCCTCTCAATTTGTTATTTTTATTCTCATCATGACCAACGATATAACTTTCTCTCTCGAATAAATTAATACTGCTGAAATATAGAAACAGCAATTTTTCCGTTAATAGTTGCTGAGATTTAATGATAGTATATGTATATTCAGGTGATACTTAATTAATTGTAGACTAGAATCATTAATATTATATGCGTGGCCATATCCAATCAGATAAGGACAATTAGTAGTAATTAATTAAATTTTATGCTTTGACAGGGACTTGGGGTCTTTATCCAATTCCGAATCGTGTTTTCTGAAAAATATGATGATTCAGATTTTTAAACAAACCCATTCATACTCAATGTATGTTTCTTGAGTGAATTGTACAAGTTGAAAAACTGCGACATAATAAATTACTATAATTTGGACAAGTAATTAAAAACTTGTTAATTAATTAGTGATAATAACAACATTAATTATTGGTTTGAGATTAGCGTGACGAGGTTTTCTGTGAGACTGACAAATAAGTCTAACAGCTGGATTTGGACTAGTCAATAATCCATGGAAGGTGAAAGGGGTAAAGTGCACTGGCGAATATATATGTCTATACTTCAACAAAATAATACTCCCTCACTCAGGTTTCATACAAGAGCATCCATAATGTTGGCTATAAAGAGGTTGTGCTTGTTTGCGTGAGTTGGTCCAGCAATAGAGTGATTATTCTAGAAGCCAAAGATTTTAGGTTCAAGTCCAACATGATGCGGTTTTTAAATTTAATGTTATACAATTCAAAAAAAAAAGGTTGTGTCAACTAATATTTTATTAATTTTTATGGGTTCAAGCGGTGGCTCAAATTTGTCCACAATAGTGCTCACCAACTACATACTTTTTTATATTTTTATTTTATAATTAATTTTATTACTAATTTGAATAACAATTATTTTATAAATGCAAATTTTATTAAATTGAAATACAAAAACATTACTTAAATAAAAAAAACATGAAAATTAAAAAATTTAATCCCGACTAAAGCGTGCCCACATTTCTTCCATCAAATTATCCTCTAGTTTTGTGTGGGCTCTCACATTACGAAGGTCTGTCTTTCTTTTAAAAAACTTTTCAAATGCATCGATTGCTCCACGAGTCCCACCTTCGTTGTCTGTCGAGCTCGATGGCTCTTCGGGGCCCAATTACCCACATTATTGGCTTCATCTTAAACAATCATATTATGCAAGATAATACAAGCATACATAACCGCAGCTAAGTATTCTTCAAATCATAGGTGTGTCGACCTATTTATAATTGTCCAACGAGCTTGGAGAACGCCGAATGCTCTTTCCATGTCCTCGCGTGCGGCTTCTTGTTTTTGTGCAAACAGAGCTCTCTTCGAGTCAGTTAGGCATGGGAGAGTCTTCACGAAGGTCAACCAATCGGGATAGATGTCGTCGGCGAGGTAATAGCCTATCTTGTATTGTTTACCGTTAGCTTTGAAAGTCACCACCGATGTTGTTCCCTTTAGAAGATCGCTAAATACATCTGACTGATTCAACACATTGATGTCATTGTTTGAACCCGCCACACCTAAGAATGTATGCCAAATCCACATATCCTGCAAAGTAATGACTTCGAACACAATTGTTAGGTATGCCCCTTTTTCTGGTTGATGTAAGGTCTCTTCCAAGCAGTCGGTCAGTACTTTCATTGCCAATGCAAGCAATCGATGTTTTTGAGCATGCCGGGAAAACCGTGTTTCATTTCATGCATTTGGAGTAGGCAGTCGCAGTCCACTGCCATCGGCGCCCTCAAATACTCTGCACCGAAGGCCGCAATAATGCCGAAGAAGAATTGCTTCATGGATTGGCGGCCCGTTGTGTTGGCAATACGTAAATTCTCGTCGTATTGATAGGCTGTACCGTTGTTTGCAAGTTACCGGAGCGCAAAAGTACATTTCTGAAGCGCGGATAGCCCCATTCTTCCTGTTGCATCTGGGCACCGTTGAGAATAGGCTCTCGCACCTCCAACGTAGTGACTATCCTCATGAAAAGATCTTTTCTCATATGAAATCGGCGGCAAAAGACATCTGGACCCCACGTTGGCTGCTCTACAAAATAATCAGCGTCGAGTCGGGCTTCAGCATCCTCGCGCTTTCTTTCCACGTACGTCCTCTTTGGGCTATTACGTTGGCTCTCTTCTTTTTCGGTCTCTTCTCGCTTATGTTCGACGAGTATCTATGCGTACAATTTAGTTGCTTCGAGAGCGAGCTGCCTATTTTCCTTTATTTTTTTGTGAAAACGATCGTCACCCAATATGATTCAATGGACAAACGAAGGTAAAAATTGCAACAAAGAAAGAAAAATTAGGAAGAAGTGTGTGAAAATGAAGAGAAATAGGGGTAGTATACAAATAGATAAATTTTAGGAATAAAATTAAAAAAAATTAACGGTTCAAAAAATGGGCAACAACTAATCCGTTGCCCAATAGAAAGCTGCCACGTCACCCACTCCTTGCCTTCGCCACAGCGCCGAAAATGGCGCAACTTTGCCCACCTGCAGTACCCTCCCGCGGGCGGCAAAGGCAAGCGTCCTCTCGTGGAAGACACTATCTCCTCCCCACAGTTCCTCTGCCACCAATGTGGGTGCTCTAAGTGGTCACTTTCTTTTCAACACAAGTATCGGAATATGCAAATAAATTTAAGCCAAATGGCATACGACAATTGAATTTGAGATGATAGAATTGATACAACATTGTTGTAAGATAAAGGACTGAGCTTTGGGTAATTCTAAATGTAGCTCCATTTTACTTTCATGACCCCTTATTTAAAAATTAATAAAAATATGCCTATGATACCTAGCTCAAGTGGTCAGCTGAGGCACCCCACATGTCTCTCCTTAGTGAGAGGTCTTGGGTTCAATCTCGTCTGCGTGTGGTATATTATCTTCTCACATTATTTGGTGGTGTAATGGTCTCAATTTGTGTGGTGGTGCAGTGGTCTCTAGGCTTGTACACGAGTCAAACTGTTCGCGAGCTATTCGGAGCTCGGTTCGAAAAAAGCTCCTTTGAAGTTCGTTCGTTTGCTAAACGAGCCGAGCTCGAGCCTCAAACCTAGCTCGATAATTTTTTTGAACCAAATCGAGGTTACCTATACTCGCCTCGAGAAACTTGCGAACACGTTTGAGTTCGACACTAAACGAGCTAGCTCGCGAACATGTTTGTGAATCTTTTAAACGAATATGTTCGCGAACATGTTCACGGTTTTTTTAATACTTTTAATATATATTTTTATTTTTAATAATTTTTAATACCAACATTTAGTTTATCTATAAATTAATAAATTGATATTTTTTAATTATGATATTTTTTTTACTTTTAATGTTCATAGTAAACAAAAATAATTAATAAATTAATATTTTTTAATTATGATATTTATTTATCGAGCCGAGCTCGAGCTCAATTTAAATGAATATTAGGCGAGTCAATTTCAAGCTTGGTTGCTACCCGTCGAGCCGAGCTCGAGCCTTAAATTTTTTTAACGAGCCGAGCTCGAGCCTGCTAGTATTCGGCTAGGCTCGGCTCTACTTGGCTCGTATACACCCCTAGTGATCTCACCTTTGTGTGGTGTAGAGGTCTCATCTATACGGTGATGTAGTGATTTATTTGATAAAGTAGTAAATCTATTAATATGTTTTTTAGGAAATTATAACAAGATATATATATATATATATAATATTTTTTCCGTAAAAAATAATAATAATGCATTTTATGTACTAAAATAATGTATTTTATGTATTATTAAAATGCACTGTCATAATAATGCGTTTTTGATTTACTATAATGCATTGTTAAGATAATGCATTCCATGTTCAGTTATAATGCATTAATCAATGACAATCGTAGATCCATAAAGATCAATGGTTCAGATTGCTTTTTATTTCTTACGGAAAAAGACTTTTACATATGATCTCTTCCCCCACAAACACACACACATATATATATAAATATATATATATGGGATAGATCAAATAGAAACTATTTCCCCCAAGAAATCTAGAAACTTTTATGGACCCTAGATCTTAGTTAATCAATGGTTGTGTATATATTCAATTTTATATTCATTTTTAATATTTTAAGGAGTTAAAAAGGTTAGTACTGTAATTAGTTTTAGATTATAATCGTGGAGGTCCTTTAATTGAGGAAGATTAAATATATCTCATATTGACTAATCAATTCTTCAGTTAAATGATGGCTTGGTTTCCATTTTTTAATTTTTTTTATCTATTATTTTATCTTCTTGCAATCCATTTCTTTATCTCATCCATTAGCATTTTCTTGGCTTTATCACTCAGATTCTCGTACGCTCGTTTAAGAAAAGGAGAAATTGGATTTTAGCACTTTTTAGATTGAAAATACTAATAATAGCACTACTTTTTAAAATATATAAATTCTAGCACTTTTGTACATTTTTACCCCTCCTCTTTCTTTTCTATTTTTCTATTTTTTCATTTTTCGTTTTGTTTTTTTTTTTCTCACTCGAATTCACATGAAAAAAAATGTGAATTTACGTGAAAAAAATGGGAATTCACATGAAAAAATGAGAATTTACATGGGAATTCAAATGAAAAAAGTGAAAAACTCGAATTCACATGAAAAATAATGTGAATTCGCGTGAAAAAAATGGGAATTCACATGGGAATTCAAATGAAAAAAGTGAAAAACTCGAATTCACATGAAAAAAAATGTGAATTCATGTGAAAAAAATGGGAATTTACATAAAAAAACATGTGAAAGCAATTGTTCATCTCTATCTCTTTTACCTCCTCGCCGGCAGCAGCCTTCACCTTCTTCACCCGCTCTGCCGCCAGACGTTGAATCTTCATCACCGCCTCCTGGAGTTCATCAAGTTCCGTCATCCCTAAATCCTTCATCACTACATCCCACTCCGGCTCGTTAGACTCCAGTGCCTCGATTAACTTCCTCTCCACCTCCATCAACGGTGGATCCGACGCCGCCATCGACGGCGCTGCTACCCGCTTCGATCTTGCCAGAGGTAGACGACAATTGGTAGGGACAGTGGTGGAAGCGGCGGAGGTGAGGATCTGAATGGTGGAAGATGAGCAGAGAGAGAGCTCAGAGATGCGATAGGTCTTCGTCGACGGCGTGGAGCTCACCGCGCAGGAACGGGCGGGCCGATTCGAGTAGTGCTTCGAGGTTGTGGTGATTGGCGGCGCCGGTAGGGCCCTTATGGTCGTGGTCGTCGAAGGGTTTGAGAGAGTTGGAAGATGGCTCCATGGGTGGTGTGGAGGGTGAGAGAGAATGTGTGGAGAGAGACGATTATTTTTTGGAACGGAAATATATTGTTCGTTGATCTGTTTTTATTTAGAATCGATTTTATTGTTTTAATTCATTTACAATAAAAGATATTTTATAAAAAAATAAAAATTGATATATATATTTTGATGTCTAATCATTATGGACACTAACTTAGAACATTGATATCTATCTTGCATGAGATTTTTAACTTTATCAGCCATGAGTTCGAAGATGAAATTGAAGAAGGGTGTCCAATTGCTTTTCAAGTTGATTTTCCCCATCAAAAAGGGTCGTCTATTCCTTTCTTTTCCATGAACGATTTATCAATATTATACAATATCAATTCAATGCATAGTACCTAGAATTCAAGGAACAAAACTCTCTCCCTTCACGATTTCTTACTGTCGGTTTCTTCTTCAGATTCCTCAAGACTACAACATCAATTAGAAATTAATTTGGGGCTACAGGGATAATGTAGTACATTTATTTATATTTTTATTATATTTTAATATGATGAGATATAAGGAGAAAAATAGAGGCTACATTTAGAATCGCGAGAACTTTTTATTGCGTTTGAATTCTATTTATCTTTACTGAGTTTGGGCCTGTTATTGGGCTTGAATTCTGTTTTATCTTTACTGAGTTTAGGCCTTTTATTGGGCTTGAATTGTATTTATCTTTAATGGTCTTATTCATTGTTGGTCCGAGGCCCACAACTGGGACTCTTACCTGCATTGATTTACTTCATTCGCCGTCGATTGTCTCATCTCGCCTTGTCTTGTATTTGTATTAATTAATTTTACTGCAATGTATGGCGAACAAACTGCAGAGCCCCCATCTCCTGCTCCACCTACGTCTCTTCTGCAGCGATCACTCAAGTTCATGGTCTTATTCCATAAAGAAGGCGGCGGAGTCCTGTTCGCCCGTGAAAGCCCTCCAACTCTACGCCACCATGCACCGCCAATCCGCCCGCTGCTTCGACTCCTTCTCCGTCCTCTTCGCTCTCAAATCCTGCGCCCACCTGCCCGACCCCGACCGCCTGCCCCTCATACGCCACCTCCACGCCCACCTCCTCAAACTCGGCTTCTCCGCCCACCTCTACGTCGCCACCTGTCTCCTCTCCGTCTACGCCTCCACCCATTTCAGGGACGCCTGCATCCTGTTCGACGAAATGCCGTCGCGCAGCACCGTCACTTGGAACATCATGATCACCGCTTATTCGCGCCAGGGCGACGTCAGGGCCGGCCGCCTCGTTTTCGACACAATGCCCCACCCGAACCTCGCTTCCTGGTCCGCCATGATCGCCGCTTACATCGACAATTCCCTCTGGAACCACGGCCTCGCGCTTTTCCGTCTCATGATCATGCCTGCTCACAATGGGTGCCTCCAACCCGATCAGCTAACTTTAGGCCCAATTCTAGCTGGGTGCGGCCGACTCGGTTCCGTGGGATTGCCGTTGGGAAAAGCCATCCACGCATTTGCGGTAAAAAACAAGTGGGAATTGAATGTAAAGTTGGGTACATGCCTGGTCGACATGTATGCAAAATGCGGCCTTTTGAAGAATGCCGCATTGATATTCGACATGATCAAGGACCGCAACGTGGTGACGTGGACAGCTTTGATTTGCGGCGCTGCACAACATGGGAACGGCCAAGAAGCGTTGCACATGTTTCAGAAAATGAGAGAAGCGGGTGTGAAGCCCAACGAGCTGACATTCACGGGAATACTCACCGCGTGTGTGCAGGCAGGCTTGGTGGATGAGGGTCGCAGATGTTTCGCGATGCTAGCGCAGTATGGGGTGAGGCCCAGAATTCAGCACTACGGCTGCATGGTTGATTTATTTGGCAAGGCAGGGCGTCTGGACGAAGCGTATGAGGTGATCAACACAATGCCATACAAAGCCAATGTGGTGGTGTGGGGTTCCTTCTTGTCGTCGTGTAAGTTGCACAAACAGTTTCAGCTGGTTGACGAGGTCATTGATAAGGTTATGCCTCTAATAAGGCCGGAGAACGACGGAGGGATTTACTCAATTATATCGGATCTCTACATATTATGCGGCAGAACTAGTGAAGCAGAAAGGATAAGAGAGTTTATGCTCGCTCACAATGTGAGGAAGGTAAGGGCATCTAGTTTTATCACAAGTGGACTTGTGTGAAGAAACTAGTATATTTCTCAACAATTTCTTTCAAGTTTTGCTACTCCACCTGATATCAAATTATTTTGGTGGCAGATCAACGTTATAGTTTAAACTTTCTTAGCATAAAAAATCAAGCAAAAAACGATGTATACATTGGAACTCAGCTAGAACAAATGAAGAAGAGCTTTCGCTGCAGAAATTGTGTTGTAATCATTATTGTAATCTAGAAACAGAGCATCTGATCTAAAAGTATAAAACAATGGCTAAGTTCACCAGTTTAAAGAAGAGAGTGACTGCCTCTTTCTCCCATCATACCGGGAGCCCAAGAGAGTGAATGCTGCAAGTCACAACCAAAGAAACATACGTGGTGAAGAACATGGGAGTAAAGAAGGCACATATTCAGCTCCTTCAAGGAAAAACTTCAACATTTACTTTCCAGTGCCCAAAATAGAGTAGCTCCATCATACTCGGATCCAAAACATCTTGCCTGAATTAGGTCCACCTATGCTTTCAAAATATAGCACAGACTAAATCAAAACAATTTGCTTCTATTCTTCATAATAGCCGGCTGAGAGACTTAATGAGCAATTTCAAGTTCTTTCTTGTGGCTTCATCCCCAGTAAATCCCAATATATCGGAGCTTATATTCTGCACATATTGATCGGTGGTCAAGAAAACAAAAAAATTGCAACAGTGCAATGACTACACAAAGAGAGATATATATACATTCTAAGCTTCAGGACCAGGGCACATGCTAGGCGAACATACCTCAACATTCTTCAATGTAAAAATGAGGGTATAGATAGACTTCTGAATCAGTTCGGTGTTCTCTGGAGTTAAGATTGATGATTGTACCTTTCTGCATATTCCACAAATAATTGCTTCATCAGCCAACTTTCAAAGAACTTGTGCTTTAAAAGCCCAATGCCATAAACATCCTAGATTCACACAAATTATTTGGCAAGAAACTCAGGAATTTTGCAGCATATTATAGTTTAAAACACGGGATACCAGTTAAGTATTCCATCCAAGTGTGGAAATAGGTGAAGCAAATTATGCACATTTGCAATACACAGGGGATAAAAGTGCATTCAATTTTTAATATATTTTTATCATTTTTCATTTCCTAAATGAAACAAAAGCTGGAGATAATTTTATGGTCATAGACGGTGAGGACTATCTACAAAACTATAACATCTACTGCACTATGGATGGCTTAATGTAAAATATTGCTCAATTTGTTCAAAACTATTTACCACTTCTGTTTCAAGTCAAACCAAACTGAAGACTACAGTCTACCTCAGATCCTCAGAAGCTCGTGTAAGGCTCTTGGTTAATATTTCAACTTCTTTCAGCAAACCACTATCATGAACTTCAGCCAGCAAAGGTTCTACATCTTCAGCTAAAGCTTGAATCTGAGAAATCACTACATCAGAGATCAGATCTTGCATGAGAACACATTCTATCATTCCATATAATTGACAACACAGTGAATATAGAAAAGAATCAAGAGGAATATGTCTAGTCATAGATATCATGATTTTGCAAGTCCTTGATTTTATACTCTAATTGACTATTGCTGGCTGAACCATGGAGATCTACATGGCAGTACCGGCATAGCATAAATTGCCCTGCGAGGTAAGCAGCTACATATATCAGTCCTTTCATGAGATGAAAGTATCTTCGACCTTTTAAGAGTCAAACCGCAAATACTCTTGGACATAGCTGTTACGACACAATTTGAAAGGAAAATACTGATGAAAAACATTAAATCAGTAAATATCAGCATCTCATATTATATGAGGTGTGTCATCAGTTAAAAATGTAGACAGCTCATTAAAAAATGTACGCACATATAAACTTATTATGCCGTAGCTTTCACTGCCAGTAATAGCTTAGAAAATTTATCATGCCATATGTACTATATGCAAGAGTAGTTAACATAGCACAGATACACAGTAAGATAAAAAGAAATATTTGAGATTTGGGGCAAGATGTCCTTTTGAAGTGTCGAAAATTTTAGGATCAAAATATGGCTGAAATAGTTTTTTAACTGAAACCGAAAACGTTTAATTTTTCTGATAAAAGAGCAAAGTGTTTGTAACTTCAAGCATAATATATTATAAGGAAGTGTGTGAGCTTTACAAGGAGCTCAAGAGAGATCACAAGGATAAAATTGTGCCAAGAACCAGGGGTGAATCCATAACAAAAAGCATATCTAACCCGAATGATGAGTAATAAAAAAAAATACATAATAGGTCATATTATTGATAATTACACAAATATTGACCACAAGTTCACTATCGTGCATCCGAAAACGAGGTATGTCATTAGCTAGTATCGAAGTTGGCATCCGAAGTAAGATGGCATATGCTATAAATTCATAACGGTGAAGAATTCGCCAAGGAAGCCAAAAGAAGCTGGTTCAAGATAGATCATATAACAACAGTGAAGTAACAAAAAGCACACAGACCATACCTTTGTAAGCAAAGGTCTTGCATCTTCAATAACAGCAGCAATCCGTTCAGCCAATGAAAAGGTATTGGCGACACCAATCCCTTCAACTTCCCGCCCAATACGAGTAAATATTCCAACCAATGCATCCAAACTCACCCCTTGTTGCCCCCTTATCTTTTGTCTGTCACACACAATTAGACCCTCTTTAACACAACCTGCATGAAGAGGGCCAACTGATGGTACCGGGATGGGGTCTCGTGGTGTGATGTCAATGAGAGTTTCCATAAGGAGACCGGATTGATTAACTTCAACCAATGAATTCCGTGGTATTATAACTTTATCATCTTCAATCTGGAAATATCAACATCAAGAAAGATTCAATGATAGAGTTAGAACACATTGCAGCCACAACTGGAAAACAAGTAAAAAACTTGCATCACAGCCTCACCTCAATTATAGCCTCAATATTCCTCAATGAGGGATTCACACGAACCACGTTACCGACACTTACCCCTCTAATCCTTACGGGTGTTCCAGTGCAAATGCCAGAAGCCTGATCAAACTCAAAAACAGCCAAATACTTGTTAAACTTTGATCTTAACTGAAAACCCCTCAACCAAGCCAAGCTGAAGGCCAATAGAAACGCCCCAGAAACAAGGAACAAGCCAACTCCACCCTCCCACACGCTTTTCCCACCGAAACCAAAATCACTCAAAGGTCTCAAAGTTTGCCTCCAAATTGCCCGAGGAACATCCAGAACCAGCGAGAGCAGGCCCCTCGATTCAGAAGAAGACGCATTCTGATGGGTGTGACCCGCATCAGCAGATGATGAAGTGGCTCTGATAATAAGAGGAGGTTTCCTGTTCTTATGTCTAAGAGGAGTAGTCAGACATGGCAAGGAACTCAATGAACCATTCCTCGAAGTAGGTTTGAGAGAGTAAGATCTCAGAAGGGCGGGGTTTGTGGAAACGGAAAGCAATGAATTCGTTTCCATGTTCGTTTAAACCCTAGACTGAAAAGTTATGCCTCAATGCAATAGTGTTGACGATTAATATTTGTCAGCTTTGAATGGATTCCGGACACTCCTCGATATTTGACATTGACGGACCGCTCAAATAGTTGCTGAAATGAAGAACAGCTTACATCAACCAAAACGCACTTAAGATTAAAGTAAAGTACCTGATTAATGCCTTGGAAATATATACTATTACAATTTATTGGGGAAAACTACAAAGGGACGAGATACCTATTTGATTCAGGTTAGAAGCTCCGGCAGAAACTCACTCCAAGGCTTCCTAGCCTGCCCTCCAGCGAGCGAGACTGACACTGAGAGAGAGAGAGAGAGAGAGAGAGAGAGAGGAGTTCCGGGTGACGAGAACCAAAGTAAAATATTGGGCTGGGCCATCATGTACAAGATAAAATCTAGATTTCAGGCCCGTATAACAAATATGGAGAATTGGGCTGGGCAGGAACTTGTAATAAATTTGAAGTTGCAATTTATTTATTTATTTATTTATTCGGTTAATAGGTTTAAAATATACTCTTTACTTTCATTTTGATATTTCACATAACTTTTTAAATTTGTTTTAAAAAACACAGCCTTTACTTTCATTTTAATATTTCACATAAATTTATTTTCCGATGATGACATGACACCCGAATTTTTTATGTGGCAGTGACTTGTCTTGAACTAAATGACATGTATAAGATTCGACACCGTTTTACGTAAGATTATATTTTTTTCTTTAAATTTCAAACCACAAGATAGACACCTCAACCTCTAATATGGTGAAATCATGGCTTCCAATCTTAAAAAACAATTTCTTTTGAGGATGAAAGGTGAGAAATGTTTTCTGGAATCACAAATTCACCATATTAGAGGTTTAGGTGTCTAAGCTGTCATTTGAACTTCGAAGAAAAAATATAATTTTATATAAAGCGGTGTCGTCATTTCTTATACACGTCATTTAGTTCAAGACAAGTCACTGTCACGTCAAACATCCGGATGCCATGTCATCGCCGAGAAATAATTTTACGTGAAATACCAAAATAAAAGTAAAGGTCGTGTCTGAAGAAAAAATTGAGTGGGAAGTTTTTTTGAAGATGCACACTAAGGATGGAGTGTATACTGATGCAAAGTTAAAGTGAATTGCTGTAATTTTTTCTATAATATTGTACATTTTTAATGATTAACATGTATTTGGCTATAGGAGAGGGTGTTCGAGCTTGCAATCTAGAGGAGACAGCCTCTATCAGACTCTACTGAAGAGCAAGAGGTCGATATGACCAAGATTTTCATAGAGATGGCCAAAGAGAACAACAAGAAGAGGAAGATGCTAGGTTTGGGAGATCGAGCATCTCTATACATATAGGTGCTGGATCTCACTCGACTTCGGGCTCACATGCATCATCAGGCGTTAACACGGAGGCTATGACACAACAGATGTCATCGTTGCAGACTGAGCTGCAGATAGAGAGGGACGAGCTTATCTGGATAATGGAGCAGATACAAGTTGCGCGTGATGAGTGGCTTCAATTGGAGGAGCAGGTGCAGAGCAGACTGCTGAGTTTGCTAGGATGAAGGAGCAGTTTTTTATTTTAATTTTTTAATTTTTTAATTTATATATTACTAAAACGATGTCGTTTTTCTTCTAAATAACGTTATTTTAATGCACCTCAATTATTAATTTGCCACGTAAGCGACATCTCAAATTCAATTTCTAAATTTATACACGCATAATTTTTTTGTTTGGGTACAAAATTAGAATTTAAAAAAAAAAAGTTTGGAAATTTAAAAGCTATTTGCCTCAAAAAAATAATATTAGGATTTCTATCTGGTGAGTCCGTTCAATTTTCTTTATTTGCTCGATTCTAGAGTCCTTTTATCGTGTACATTTTGCAAATAAAACCTAGAATAAGAAATTCAAATCTCAAAGAAAGAAGAAAGCACCACAAATAAGTTTGGTGGAAAAAGTAATTAAAGGGAAAAATTAATATCTGCGGAGGGTTGGCAGGTGGGGGAAGAAGATGAGTAGAAGAGGATAAAGGGAACAAAATTTGCAAATATAAAAGATAAATTTGGATATTTGCAAAGGGTGAGGCAAGAAGAGATCAGAATGTGCAAAAGAATGAAAATAAGTGGCTAGCTATAATAAGAAAAATGGGAGCTAAGTTTAAAATCACCCTTGAATATCTACAAAAAACATTCTTTCTTAGCAGTTGATCCTTAATTATATATCTTTGAATTTGGCTTACGAAGTTTCCCCTCACAAATCACAATGGTCAGTGATGAGCTCGTAAAGATGCACATTGCCTTCGACGGGGTAGGAGAGATGGTGTAACAAATAGAGAATCATTGAAGTTAATTTTGTTATTAGAAATTTAGAATATAGCCACATTGATAACATGAGATAAAATACCACAACATTCTCTACTAATTAAGTTTACGTGTCATGGTGAGAATCACATTCTCTGCTGACCACATAATGTTTTGATATTTTTCTTCTGATGGGATATTTTTTTATGTGCAAGATAATGATCAGCGATGCACGTTTTTAAATTCCGGAGGAAGATGAGTGGTGATGAGATAGAGAGGTATATATAGAGAGAGAATCGAAAATATAGATCAGAGAAAATAATAAAAGTAAGAGACACATGATAGTACCGGCCTCATCCTGGGCCCGATCTAAGGCTATTTGGGCCTATGTATTAAAGCTCGGCCTGCGGAGTTCGGCCCAGACAAAGTCAACATCTGCCTTGAAGACCAAGTAACGAAACCCTACTTTGGAAGAAGATAGAATTCTACTATGAATGGGAATCGGATATACATGTATCAAGCAATCAGATATGTATAGGGAATCCGATCTCTAGAAGGATTATGGCTTAACCCAATGCTTATAAATAGATGCAAGGTTAGAGGTGTAGGACATTGGATACTCATTGTACTCTCAAGTATAATAAAAGCTCTCTGCATTCTCTCCCGTGGACGTAGATCACATCGATCGAACCACGTAAATTACTGTGTCATCGTGTTATTATTTCTTTTAGCTACTTTCGCAAACCCTAGATCTATCAACACACTTGTGTGGAGTAATTGAAAATACTCATGTGTTCTCTAAAATTTGCACAAAACATCGTTATGTTCTCTAAATTACATAAAACATCCTTGTATTTTAATAAATCTTGCACAAAAAATCTATTTCGTGAAAAATAATTTGTATCTCTCACTCACACTCTCACGTCTTTAATTAATCATTAATGTTGTTCGACCACCATGCGGATTAGTCATTAACAGTTTTAGTTGTATGGTTATAGCTTCATTGTAAGTTGATTTTGTGACCTGTATGTACTTTGTTGGAATGATATATTTTGTGTTTTTTGATATTTGCATTGCAAATTGCAGTCTTTAATTTTCCCAACTGAAAATAGCACCTAAAAATAGGGCTGAAAATTGAACCTAAAAATGCTATGAAAATTGAAATTTGCATTGAAACAATACGCTCGAAACTCATACTTCTTCCGTTCCACTGAACATGTCTTGTTACTGTTCGGCACAAGTATTAAGGAGAAGGATAAAAAATTAGAGAGCGAGTAAATTCCACTAATTTTGAAGAGTTAATTATTTTTTTATATGAAAACAAGACAAGTTCAGTGGGATAATCTAAAAAAAACAAGATAAGTTTAGTGGGTATACGGGAGGGAGTACTACATATCTATGCATTGACAACATTGCCAATTCCATCATACTACAAGCTCCATCATCTTATTTAACTCAATCTCCACCAAAATTAAACAAAAAATCTCTCGTCAGACATACTGCGACCAAAATAAAAAATGAAACACAAATTAAGCTCTACTAAAAAACTTTAGGGGATGATCATTTTGGTCCAGAACAAAGTCAGTGGTGTCTTTTGCAAAGCACTCAGAACCGATGGGTTTTCTTTTTTTCTTTTTCTTTTTTTTTTGGCACCTAGCCTTTTCCCATAATTAATCTTTAATATATAGTCAATATAATTCCAAAATCTTTAAACACGGATGAGACACCAACCATGAGTCCATGACTTTCATCTGCCACTAATTAAAAAAAAATATAGTACTCCTAAGTGTTAATTAGAAAGTCCAATTCATCACTGGAGAGAAAAATTTAGTTTGGTCCAACAGTCGATCGCCAGGGTATATACTGGAGTGAAAGTAAGTAGCACATGCGATATAATGCAGCGTTAAAAAATGAAGGCATCGGTTAAAAAAATAAGGGTAAATTGCCTGTAAATTTCCCAACTTTTACTATTTTCTGATTTTGCACTCCAGCAAAAAAATCTGCGTCAGAATATCTCAACTCTTAATTATGTCTGATTTTGCAACTCACATCGTTTTCCTGCGAAATCTGATTTGGGAATTTGCGTATGTGGCAATTTAATAACTAAAGTGGCATTAAACTATGTCGTTTTGATGACATGTAAATTATAAAAAAAGAAAGAAATAAAAAAAAATTCCACATCATCCCTTTCTCTTGTCTTTCTCTCTCATCGGCTCCTCCCTCTCTTCTATTTCTCCACCCCAGCAAAAGATTTACCGTCCACCCCCTCCGCCGTCGCAGCCTCATCATCTTCTCGAAAATTTCCATCGCTTTCTCTTCCCTCTCTCCCTCTCTATCTTTCTGTATCCATCTACGTTTGTAATTCCTCCAACATCTCCATCTCTTTCCACCGCCACCAATCTCCTACACCACCGCCGCCGCCAATCTCATACACCACTAACGCCATTCCCAATTCCAAATTTAACGGCGGTCCAAATTTGCAGAAATGACAGCCTAGGTCTGGAAAGGGTTGAGAATCGATAGGAAGCCGGAGTCGTCTTCTTCGTCGGGCCAGTTCTGGAAAGGGGGTGGATTTCGGGGTTGGCCAGTCCCATGGCGGAGGCGCCATCGTCTCTCTCTCTCTCTCATATGGCGGAGGAACCTGTCGAACCCATCAACCAGAAGGTAACTTGCTCTCTACGGAGCAAATCGGTTCATCGTCCGCCCGCCGCCGAGATCCTACAGCTCTTCTCGAAGTTGGGCGGCCGCAGGTGGGCCCTCTACCAGCTACCTGCTCTTTCGCAGCGGCGATGAAAATCCGATGCACGTTGATAATCCTTGCGCTTGTTAAAGCGGATTCAGATCTGATTTACTTACATTGTATGTCAAAATTTTTGTTGAATTTTAGAAGATTTGTGTTATGAATTTTTACGATTGTTATGAATTTATGATGTTCATTTGGAATTTTGTGTGTGTGTGTGTGTGTCTGTGCGTGGCGGTGGTAGTGGTGGTGTGGAGTGGTGGTGGTGGTGGTTAGTGTTGCACATAGTGGTGGTAGACGTTGGACGGCGGTGGTGGGGGTTGTTGTGAGAGAGATTACAGAGAGAAGAGATAATTTTTTTTAATTATATGTAACTCCAAAACGACGTCGTTTCATGTAACGTGGAACGACGTCGTTTTGTTGGCCGGCCGAAATTGCCACATAGGATTTTCAGGCTGCCATGTCATCATACATTTGGGGGAAAATCGACTCGAGTTGCAAAATTAGATACAATTAAAAATTGAGATATTGTGACGTAGATTTTTTTGCTGGGTTGCAAAACGAGAAAATGGCAAAAGTTTGGAAATTTAGAGGCAATTTACCCAAAAAATAAATAGTAAATAGTAGTAATGCAATGATGCAAGTGAAAATAGAGTGATATGATGTTTACGTGTGTCACGTTTTTTGTGCTAGTTTGGTAAGTGGCCCTATGTACTTTAATGTAATGAATGATGTTCATCCACCATGCATTCAATGTCGTCTGGGTGTGGGGCTATAATTATAAATGAGTATAATAATGATATATGAATCGCACGTGCCAATTCCAATGCCATGTATATAAATATATATAGATGATCGAGGTATCCTATCAATATAATTAAGTTGAAAGATATTGCACTGTAAGTTAATATCGAAAAGAGAACAAATATGTTGGTAGAAGGGCTGTCACGTTTGCTAGTGCTCTTCTCCGTGCTTTCATGGGAGCAGCAGAAATATGCAGTAGTTTTTGACGCTGGAAGCACTGGTTCCAGAGTTCATGTTTTCAGCTTTGACAGCGACATGGCTCTCCTCCCAATTGGCCAGGACTATGAGTTATTTCTCTCTGTATGTATATTCAGTTCAACTCAATTTCAATTCTTCTCAGTTGCTATTAATTTACGGTACTGTACATGTAATAATTAAATTAATTCAATTATATTTGTGATGGAATTAATTATGCGTGCGTGCAGATAAAACCAGGTCTGAGTTCATATGAAAATGATCCCAATGGTGCAGCGGAGTCGTTAAGGCCTCTATTAGAGCAAGCCGAAGCAGTTGTTCCCCAACATTTGCGTTCTACTACACCTCTTAAACTCGGGGTAATTAATTATAAATTCAAATATGTACTTTTATATATACACTATCATATCGCTCTTCCTTACTTAATTACATATACGTATATAATTACTGACGACCCTGTTTGTGTGTGTGTGTGTTTATGTGTGCCTGTGCAGGCAACGGCTGGTCTTCGACAGTTACCGGGCAATGCTTCTGAAGCCATATTGGAAGCAGTAAGCATATTATAATAATAATTGTGATGTATCATTCATGATTAATTCATTAATTAATCTAGCTTAGCAACTTAATAAAAAACATAAAAATAAAAATACTTGAAAAATGAAGGTGAGGGGGTTGTTCGAGAATGAAAGCAGCCTGGATTACAGGCCGGAATGGGTCACCGTCCTTCAAGGAACAGATGAAGGTGCTTACGAGTGGGTACGTATATGCCCCTTTCTTTTTCCATCTTTTATATATGCTTGTTTTTTTCATTTTTCTTGATACATAAATGTTAAATTAAAGTGAATTAATGCGACATATATAATTAATTGATTAAATTAAGTTAATTTGAATGGTGGTGGTGGTGGTGCAGGTGGCAATCAACTATTTGTTAGGGAGTTTGGGAGAATTGGAGGAGACGGTAGGTGTGATTGATCTGGGTGGAGGATCGGTGCAGATGGCTTATGCTGTGTCTGAATATGCTGCTTCAAACGCCCCACCTCCATCTCCCCAAGGGGAAGCCTATGTCACTGAAAAACTCGTTTTAGGAACTAATTATCACCTCTACACTCACAGGTACCTTTACCTTACCCATCTATATATAACTCAGCTCTTAGACTCAAGACTAATTAATTATAAAAACTTTGTTTTAATTTAACTACTAGTAGAATGGTACGAGCGATGCACGTACGTAATATTGATAGATTTTAATAATATATATATGTCATATATAAAATAATCATATGATAATAGATACTAATAATAAAATCTATTACTATATTAAAGCAAAATAATATGCATGCATTTTCCCGCCCAAACTACCATTTATCCCGCCTAAAATGCATGCATGTTCAGCCTATTAATATATTCATGTGCCTCTATAAATTTTAATAAACCGATTGTTGGGCTACTTGCACTGCTACCAATTAAGCTTTTTTTTTCTTGGTAACTATACATATTTTCATATTTTAAACTAAAAGCAACATAATATATATTTAATTTTCACCGATTATTTACAAATATGCGTCCATGTTGATTTATTCAATTATAGGATTTGACGAGTTCAAATATATGTATATTTACATAAAAAAAAATATACTTTCATATCCACGTTAAATATGTCATTCTAAATTTCTGATTAACAATTTTTTATTTTAGATATTTTAAAAAATAATTTTTGAGTACCATTGTAGAAAAACTCAATTAAATAATTGGATACTTGCAATGTATATGTATTTTAATACGAACTAAAACCATTTAACTTTTTTTTAAAGGATCATTTATCTATTTTGAATTACATATAAGTTGAAGGAAATATCCAATTATATATAAAACAAAATATCAAATTGAATTTGTGTTGGTCTAAAATTCTCTAATTATCTAATATAAATAATAACATATAAATTTTCTATAAATGTAAATTTGAGACATTTCAAAACAACACATTAATTATTCGTCATTGTTGCAGCGGTGCAAAGCGCGCGGGTTAATCTAGTACTATAAATAGACGAATCAAATTTTGTAAACAAGACTCTTTTATAATAGATATAAATTAATTAATACTGCAGTTATTTGAACTACGGACTGAAAGCGGCTCGAGCTCAAAGCCTCAACCTTTCTGGAAGTTACGGCAATCCATGCGTGACTAATGGTTATCAAGGGACCTACGACTATAGCGATGAGATTTATAAGGTTGCGCCGCCGCCCTCCGGCACAAACTTGAGAAGATGCTCAGCACTAACTCGGAAGATGCTTAAAGTGGATGCGCCCTGCTCCCACAAAAATTGTTCCTTCAACGGCGTCTGGAACGGTGGAGGCGGAGATGGCTTCAACGACTTGTACGCTGCATCATTCTTCTATGAGACAGCTGCCGGGGTAATGTAGTAATTACTGCATGTACATCCATCCAAATTTAATTATATATATATCAGCATACAACTACTACTTGACCAACTATATATATATGTAGTCTCTCTCCAAATTAATTAATTAATTTATCTGTGGTTAATTTGTGTAGAGCGGTATTGTGGATGTGGACGCGAATGTAGGCCGCGTTCGTCCAATAGTGTACAGAAATGCAGCTAAGCGGGCGTGCAGCGCCAATATAGACAACATAAAGTCTATATTTCCAGGAATAGATGAGCGGGATGTGGGGTTTCTGTGCATGGATCTTGTGTATGAGTACACCTTGCTGGTCGATGGTTTCGGCATCGACCCATTCAAAGAGATAACGTTGGTGAGCAGATTGGATTACAAGGGTTCCTGGATAGAGGCAGCATGGCCCCTCGGCGCAGCAGTTGAACTCCTTTCCTTGTAATAACATTATCTTATTATTATTATTATTATTATTATTATTATTATTATTATTATTACTACGCAATTACTCCTTCATAAAGAAAGACATAATATAGAATAGTTGAATGTTGATTAAGGCCTGTCGCATACCGTGCGACCGAGCCCACGCGCGTGCACGACAAGCACCCGCGATCGACCGTTAAGTTAGGCTCGTGCGATATATGCACTTGACAAAAAAAAAATTATTCGGTGCGTGTAATACACGCGCCGTGACTTTTTTAATTTTTTCTATTTTTTTCAGTTTTTTTATTTTTTTTTATTCTGTTTTTTTTGTTTTTTTATTCTTTTTTTCAGTTTTTTTTATTCTTTTTTTTAAAGAGTCGAGCGAGGGGAGTCGAAGGTATCGGAGCGAGCTAAAAAACATTAATATTGCTACAATCATTATTTATAAATTAAAATCGGAACCGAAGATGGAGAAGAAAAAAAATCGAATTAAAAAAAAATCGAAAAAAAAAACTGAAAAGTCAACAGTTTACCTGATTTGACCGGGTCAAGTAACCCAAATCCGATCGCATCCTATAAGGTTGGTTGTATGAGAGTGTGTCTCTTATTATTATTATTATTATTATTATTATTAGTGGTAGCACTTGCTTCCCTGTAATGCCTATGCTTCAATTACCATCAACGAACCAAAATGCGACTTTAGTACTAATCGACTCAATTTTCCTACTTATTACTCCCTCCTACCACGATAAATTTGCCACAATTTCCTTTTTGGTATGTCCACAAAAAATTTGCCACATCCATTTATGGTAATAGGCCTCACACACCTCACTTACTTTTCCACTCACAACACAATTTAAAACTATATAAAAGTGGGACTCTTATTCCACTCACAATACAATCAACCAACAAATTATTAAAACTCGTGCCATCCACAATGTGGCAAATTTATTGTGGACGGAGGGAGTAGTATATAATAATGTGACAATTAATGGCATACTTATTACTTACTTGAGTTACCTTTATGTCTGGCCAACTAAGAAGGCATGATGAAATCATATTCATAAATCATATGTGACTGTAGGGCTGAGGAAATTTATCGACGGTTTCGGTTTTACCGCCGGTTAATCGAAAACCGTCGGGAACGGTTACTGGATGGTAAACGGTTAGTGCATACACATTATTTTCGGTTTTTGGTTAAACGAATTACCGGCCCGGTTAACCGAATTACCGTCTATAAATATTTATAGAATATTGATATTAATTTTAATTAATCCCAAAAAAAGTCAAAACCAAACTGCAGCCAAGCCAAACATTTCCTGCAATTTTCCTCCACGACTCCTTCCTCGTTACAGTCACAACGTCACTCTCTCTCCTTCTCTCGCTTCGCTGCCGGCCCGCCGTGACGCCATCGGCCCTCTGCCTTCGCCGCCGAGGCACTGCCGCTGCTGCAATCGCCGTGTACTTCCCCGCCTTCCCACCGTCGATTGACCGGATTTCAGGTCATGCCCCTCCTCCCCTCTTTTTCCTTGTTCCCTAAGAGCACCCACAATGGGAGACCTACCTTTGGGTAGGTCTCCCAATATTTTAGAATACTTTATGCACTTTTTGTGGGACCTCAATGATTGAGTGACCGGTCTCTAAATCGGCCACAATGGGGTAGGTCTCTCACCCCGGTCTCTGACCTAGGTCTCTCATTTTTTTAATTATTTTTTTAATTTTAAGTTTATATTTTTTTTAATAATAAAAATAATTATAATTAAAATACCATATTGTATTGAAATATTGGAAAATTACAATACAATAAAGAAAAATATATTAAATTTAAAATTAATGTAGAACTAGTTAAGTGGACCGAAACGTGTCCAAATTTCCTCAATCAAATCGTTTTCAAGACGTTCATGGGCTCTCGCATCGTGAAGCTGCGATTCTCTCTGGGCATATGCTCTAAAAGCAGGGGGTCCACCTTAGATTGCCGGTGCCCTATTAATATTTCGATCGCCCTCCGTGCTCTGTTCGGCTTCAAAGTGAGTCGATTGAACTCCTTCATCTTCAATGATCATGTTATGCATAATGATGCACGCATACATGATGTCGCATAAATGTTCTCGAAACCACAAACGTGCAGGCCCTTTTATAATTGCCCAACGAGATTGGAGAACGCCGAAAGCCCTTTCAACGTCCTTGCGTGCAGCTTCTTGCATCCGAGCGAACCGCTGTCTTTTCGGCTCCGTTGGCTGTGGAAGTGTCTTCACGAATGTTGCCCAACGTGGATAGATGCCGTCAGCGAGATAGTAGCCCATTCTGTACTCGTTGCCATTTGCAACAAAATTGACCGTCGGCGCCCTCCCATGCAGGACGTCGTTGAAAACGTCGGACTGATTAAGCACGTTGATGTCATTGTTGGAGCCGGCGACACCGAAAAAAGCATGCCAAATCCATAAATCTTGAGAGGCCACCGCTTCAAGGATGAGTGTAGGATATCCCTTTCGTTGGGTTGTGTACGCACCTCTCCACTGGGTTGGACAATTTTTCCATGCCCAGTGCATACAATCGATGCTACCAAGCATACCGGGGAACCCATGCTTCGTTTCGTGCATCGATACGAGTCTGGCCACATCACTGCTCGTTGGCCTCCTTAAGTATTCATCACCGAAAGCGGATCTGATGGCCGCACAGAAATTCTTGAGAATCAATATGCCCGTTGACTCGCCCACGTGCAGATACTCATCATACTGATCTGCTGATCCACCGTTTGCAAGCTGTCTCAAAGCGACAGTGCATTTAACATATAGATGGTGCCCCAATCTACCCGTTGCATCTGGGCGTTGTTGAAAAAAAGGTTCTCGAGCCTACAATGTCTCCGCTATGCCTATGAACAAATTCTTGCTCATGCGAAACCGGCGGCGAAATACGGCTTCGCCCCACCTTGAATTTTTTGCAAAATAATCTTGAATGAGGCGGCCGGCAGCCCCCTCACGATCTCGATCAACGTACACCCTCATTGGAATGCTACTCGTTCCAGCTGCATGCTCTTGACACCGTTTGCGTACTATTTCAACTGCTTGCTCAGCCAGCTCCAACGCCCTCTCCACACGCTCATTCTCCTCTTCACGATTGAATAAAGCTCCGGGCCAAGACATGATTGTAGATAAATTGAGAGATATAATGAATGTAGATTTATGAGTGAATGAAATAGAAGATGAGTGAAATAGAATAGAAAATTAGTGAAATGAATTGAAGTGAGATGTGGTATTTATAGGTAGAAAATGTGAAAAAAAAAATACAAGAAATAGCCGTTGATATATATATATATATATAATTTTTTTTAATTATAATAGAAAAAAATAATAAAATAATAATTACCCAGGTCGCAACCTCGGGCGCAAGCCCGACCTGGGGTGCGACCTGGTCGGTCGCCACAACGGGAGAGATCGGGGGGAGCGGTCGATAGGGGCGGTCGCAGGGCCAGCGACCGGGCCCTTCGACCGCCGTTGTAGTTGCTCTAAACACTTCTCCTTCTGATTTTGATGTCAACTCAATTCCAGAAAATCCCTCCTTTATGCTTCAGTTTCCCCCCATTTCGCCTCACCACCGCTTTCCACAATACAGATTTGGAACATGACCTAATTTCATTAATTAAATTAATGGGCCTCAGCCCAAATTCTTCTTTTTTTCCTAACCCATTAAAAAGCCATCTCAACACCCCTTCTTTGGCCCATCCTGCGATAACCCCTAGCCCAACACTCATTCTCTTTCTTCAATTTCGGTTTGTGCTCGGTTTTTCGATAAATCAAAAACCGAACCGGCTGGTTTTTGGTTAACCGGAAAACGGTTCGGTATAGTTTTGGTTTTGATAGTTTTGGAATTTCGGTTGAGGTAATCGATATGGTTAACCGAAATCTCACCCGAAGTGACTGATTGAAGCTGCATACAGGGGGCCCAAGTAATGGCCCAAAAAATGATCTAGCCATGCGTCCGCTTAATCGAATGGTTAGCCCATCCATTTGCGTTTCGGCATCATTTGATTTTGGATATCTCATGGGCCTGAAAAAATATGTGATAATTAATGTGTATTTTCTTCTTACATTACCATTACATGCACACTAACTATATACTAATTAGAATCTCATAATAAAATCAGTATTGACCTACTTATGTTCGTTTGTCCAGTCGAATAAATAATGCAATGTCAACTATGACCAAGTCCACCCTTTCTCACTATTTTTTTTTTATTTTTAATTTCTATCGTGTCGAGGTAGTGGAAACTAGCAAGATCACTGATAGGGCTATACCAATATTTTGGCCAAGAAAACAACTAGCAACAAATATTTATTATTGCTGTACCAAATAAATAAACTAATAAATTCTATCTAATAATTAACTACTGCCTTGATAAACATTTGTATCTCAATGTCTTCCCCTCATGATGAAATAATATATTTATAAATCTACGAGCGCAATTTGCGACTCAAATAATTAACAGGATTCCGTCCATCAGTAATTTATCTAAGTCAATTATCGTATTAGCATGATCCGAACAATTTTAACAGATCGAATCCCTCCTAACAAAAGATTAATTTCAAGAGAGATGGGGATAATGGGACGTGAAGTCTGGAAAAGTAACCATATGTAATGAAATTATATATTTAGGTGGGCAAACTACTGAATGAGTGAATGATCAAAACATAGCACCAAACTTGCTTAAAAATGAAGATAAGTTATTAGCACGCTAACCATCCATTTATTTTATTTTATTTTTCTGGTAAAATAAAACGCTACTAATATACTTTGTATTTTAGTACCTAGAAGAATAATAAATACTACAATTTAGTCTTGTGAAGACTGATGTGGAAGAAAAATGGTAAAAATGTAAAAGTTAGAAAGGTGTAGCCATGAAATTGATCCTCTGCTTCCATTTTCAATTCCTGAATAGTTTTCTTTTTTTCCAATTCCAACTTCCAAGGGCCATTGTTGACTCCTTCAGCCCGTGGTGTGGTTTACGCTGTCTGTAGTTAACTTCACGTCATAGCATAGCATCAGCTATCTACAAAAATCAACTTGTTGTATTAGTTAGTCTGATGTGTTTGGTATTTTTTAAGCAAGAGGAGTAGACCTCACGCCTAAGTCTTCATTTCCCCCCGGTCTCTTTTTCTCTCCTCCTAGATTCATTGACTTGTCCCGTCCATCTCCGCCTCCGCCTCGGAGAGATATGGCCGCCTCTTGTACGTTTGCGATATTACTAGTACTAGTATTATTATTATCAGCGGAATCGAGATTCGTGGTGGAGAAGAGCAGCATCAGCGTGGTGTCTCCTTACAGTCAGCGCTCCAAACACGATGCTGCAATCGCCAACTTCGGCGTTCCCGACTACGGCGGCTCCTTGTCCGGCACTCTGGTTTACCCCGACAAGGCCCAAACCGGCTGCTCCTCCTTCGACGGCGATAAGCCCTTCAAGCCCAAGTCCTCTCGTCCCACCATTCTTCTCCTCGACCGCGGAGGTCGTCGCCTTCTTCTCTCTTCTTTCTGTTATCCTATTGCACGCTTAATCTAACATTATTTACCTGTTCATTCATATAAATATTCTAGAGTGCTACTTCGCTCTCAAGGTGTGGAACGGGCAGCAGGCGGGGGCATCGGCAGTTTTGGTGGCGGACACCATCGATGAACACCTCATCACCATGGATTCCCCCCAAGATAGCAGCCCAGAAGCCGCCGGATACGTGGAGAAGATCGGCATCCCTTCCGCCCTCATCGACCGCTCCTTTGGCGATTCGCTCAAGGAAGCGCTCAAGAGAGGAGACGACGTCGTGCTCAAGATAGACTGGACGGAGTCGATGCCCCATCCCGATCAGAGAGTCGAATACGAGCTGTGGACTAACAGCAACGACGAGTGCGGCACCCGCTGCGACGAGCAGATGAAGTTCATCAAAAACTTCAAAGGGCACGCTCAGATTCTTGAGAAAGGAGGTTACACGCAGTTCACGCCCCACTACATAACGTGGTACTGCCCCCGAGATTTTGTTCAGACGGAGCAGTGCAAGTCTCAGTGCATCAACCGCGGCAGATACTGCGCCCCCGACCCGGAGCTAGACTTCAGCCAGGGGTATCAAGGGAAAGATGTTGTGTTGGAGAATTTGAGGCAGCTTTGCGTTCACAGAGTTGCCAATGAGACCAACCGCTCTTGGATTTGGTGGGATTATGTTTCTGATTTCCATATTAGATGTTCCATGAAGCAGAAGAGGTACAGCAAGGATTGTGCAGAGGAAGTCATGAGATCACTCGGTAACTAAACAAGCTAGTCGTTCCTTTTTATTTTACAGTGCCATGCATGCATCATGAATCAGCAGAGTTTTAATTTGGTAGGTATCCCGGTTGAGAAGATAAGCAAGTGCATGGGTGATCCAGAAGCTGATATTGAAAATGAAGTCCTCAAAATTGAGCAAGAGCTTCAGGTCCAAAATTTCAACCAACCACCCAAACTTAACTTTGTTTAATAACATTTCTCGGAGCATAAAATTAGTTGCTGAAATCAATGTGGTTTTGGGAAATTAGGTTGGTCATGGATCGCGTGGTGATGTTACCATCTTACCAACTATGGTGGTAAATGATGTTCAATACAGAGGTTAGTTTAAGAAACTAAAGTATGCATCGGTAGAATGCTTTTCATCATGCTTGTGCATTCTCTTTTTAATGAATCAAGTGTTTTTGATGGGTGAAGGGAAGTTGGAGAGGAGTGCAGTGTTGAAAGCCATATGCGCGGGGTTTAAGGAGACAACCGAGCCTGCTATTTGCCTGAGCGGAGGTTTTTTTTTTTTGAAAAGCTTTCATTTCATATAATGAGTTAACCACAACAAGTACTAGTTAGTAGTGCTTGTATGAAATTTATGCAACACTATTAGTAACCTTGATTGTTGATCTACAGATTTAGAGACAAACCAATGCCTTGAGAATAATGGAGGGTGTTGGCGTCATCCAAAATCTAATATAACAGCATGCAAGGTATTCGAGATCATTTATACACTCCAACACACACATACACACATATATATATATATATGTATAAAATATGCTAGGAAAAATGTTAATCTGATAAAGAGGGTGGGTGTGTTTTTGGTTGAGTGAAGGACACATTCAGGGGAAGAGTTTGCGAGTGCCCCCTAGTGAGTGGCATTCAGTTTGAAGGAGATGGATACGCATCATGCGAAGGTGCATACATCAATCAATTCATCTCTATTACCTTTAAACTACTTGTGTTCTGCATAGCTTTCTCTGACTCTTGATCCACAGCTGTCGGACCGGGGAGGTGCTCTGTCAACAATGGAGGATGCTGGTCGGAAAACAAAAACGGAGTCAAGTTCTCAGCATGCAAGGTGTGCTCTGAACCAACATTGCCTAGATTAATACTCTATTTTCACCTTCACTCGACAACTAACATATGTTCGGGTTGGCTTGCGCAGGAAAATGGTTTATCGGGGTGCCATTGTCCATCTGGCTTCACTGGAGATGGCAAAACATGTCAAGGTACTTGCTCCTCCTAATTTGCTGCGTTCCACCAGCTTCAACATGTCCATGTTAGCAAAACAGAGTCTTCTCTCTGTAATTAACACTTGGTGCATATTTCCAGACGTGGACGAATGCAAACTAGGGACTGCCTGTCAATGCGATGGATGTAGCTGTAAGAACAAATGGGGCGGATTTGAGTGCACTTGCAAAGGAGATCAACTCTACATAAACGAGCATGACACTTGCATCGGTATGGTTAGCTCTTTCTCAGCTTGAGTGCCATCATTTCATATGTGTTTCTGATAATTTATGAATGCAGAAAGGCAAAGTTCGAAACTGGGTGGAATTCTTACCGTTGTGGTGCTGGCCGTAGTGCTGGGTGCTGGAATGGCTGGTTACATATTCTACAAATACAGGCTAAGGGTAAGCCAAGACAAGTTGTTTCTTCTTTTCAACTGTCTTGAGCAAATACTAACCATGATGTGGCTCGTTTTCAAATGCAGTCTTACATGGACTCAGAGATAATGGCAATCATGTCGCAGTACATGCCTTTGGATAGCCAGCAGAATCAGCAGGTTGTTCATCACAATGACGAACCATTAACGCATACTTCTTCAGTTTAAGATGATGAGTTGCAGATCCCTTTAGTCATACCCTGTCCCGGAGAGTATATTGTTTCTAGTCATAAACACACATACAAAAGAGGATAGGTCACCCCATTACTGCTTCTGTACATAACGTTTTTGAGATGATGTAATCATGTAAACACGGCCATAATAAGGAACCACACACACTTAGCCTTCAAAGTATACGAGTTCACTTACCAGCCACTTCTGATGTACAAGTACCATCTCTTCTCTTCCTTTTTTCTTCAGATTAATAGAAGTACTACTTCAATCGAATGGTAAATCCTCTCTGGCAATGACGATTTTCAAATTCCCTGAAAAAGTTCAAAAAAATAAACAGAGGGTCTCTTCCAAGAGGGAGCTACCCAAGAATGGAGTTGCATAATATAGTAAAAGGACATCTCAATGTATCGAACAACAGAACATCTTAGACAACCTTGAGCAACTGAATCTGCAAGAATATTAGTTACCGTAAAGTTTCAAACAAACAGCAAAAACAAGCATCTAGCGCACAGGCTTAAACACTAGAGAATAAAAATACACGGGAGTATGAAACCTTCAAATTTCCTTCTCAATTTAAAATAACAAAAATGTGAGTTCAGAAACAGCAGTATAGAGCCACTTTAAAAAGTCGTCAATCGCCATTCACAACATCAGGAACGTCAATATAACAGGATCAAATCATCCATATAAAGCATGTAACCCAATTCAAACCAGCAAAATTAGTAAAAAGAGAGCAGACAACATTCTGCTAGCCCAACAAATAGTCATTAATATGCCAGACATGTAAATACCATACCACTAGCTTTAAATTTCTTAAGAAGTACACAACCATCAATATCCCTAAACAACAACAAAGGAAAAACAAAATGTCTAAGAAATTTTATAATAAGACCAATGTGGCAATGCCAGAAATTTCAACACGAAAAGTTCACAAAATCTATGGTGTGATGTAGCTCATCTCTTTCTACCACCACGTTCTCTAAGAGAAAGAGATAGTGCCTCTCCAGGTGCAACATTGTAATAAGCAAGAGACAAATTGTCCTTGAGGAACCCTGCCTTCCCACTCAGCTTCTGTTTATTTGCAGGTAGTTGGATTTCACCAGCAATTTTCTCTTTCAAGCTGCCAACTGTTTCAGACAAGGATTGCACAGCAATCTCCAACACTTGTCCTTTCAGGTTTCCTTCATCAGTGTTAGGCACTGATATACTAACACGAACAGTACCCTGGAATTACACAAACAATATAGGATGTATTAGAAGCAATTCAAACCATGAACCCAAATTGATTATAAAGAGGGACAAAAGACAGGAAGAAGCTCCGTACCGGATGTTGTGCCAGGAACTGATCTTCCGGAATGAGCATAGAGTCATCAAGCCTTTGCCTCTTGGGCTCTGGTTCTTCAGGAAGAGGGGGAGGGGCCTCTTCAGGTGGTGGCGGTGGAGGCATGCCTAGGGGCATAGGTGGTGGAGCCATAGGCATGCCTGGTTGGGACATAGGTACGGGAACAAATTGCCTATGACCTCCCAAAGGTGTATACTGTGATCCAGGTGGTGGTGGAACAGGGATATTAGGCGGCATTGGAGGGCGGTTGGCCATAAGAGGTTGCCCATGCATCATAGGCATTGAGGGAGGTGGAGGGCGAATAGAAGGAATTACATTGACAACAGGGGGGCAAGGTGGTGGTGTTGGGTTTGGATATTGAACCATTGTGGGAGGCCTGGGAATATTTAAGGCAAGACCAGGAGGTGGAGGCAGTGGCCTAATTGATGGCATACCAGGCCTAGGAGGAGGGGGTGCTGGACCTGGAAGGCCTCTACCGTCGTAATTTGCAGGATCACTCATGTCGTCAACACCCATATTCTGAGACATTGCCTGGCTGGCTGTGCGGCCAATGCTTCCAGTGTGACCATCCCATATAACCTGTTTTGGTTGCTCATCTTTCTTCTTTTCAATTTCAGCCTTGACAGCATTAGAAACTTCTTCTTCTGTTGTGCCAAAGATATCAGGACGCGTTCTTGCAAGTCCCACAATATTCTTGGATATCTCATCATCCGCTGCAAGGGTAGTCTCTTTTATCTTAGCAAACATCCTGTCCTTTTGTTCCTTAAATTTGGGATCAATAAGAGAAATTCTCATGTGTTCAGACATCTCACTAATAGGAACAAGCTCGCCAGTTATTGGAGAGACAACATAATTACTAGGATCTCTTTCAGCTGGGATTCTATCCTCAGGCCTCTTCCAATTTTTCACGATTCTCATGGGCGGATCTTGCTCTTCTAGAGATGCCTTACCCTCATTATTCTTTGCATTGCCATTCTCTTCCAGACTTGCCGCCCTCATGCCCTCCTCAACCAGTTGGACCTCTTCTTCATCCATTTCCATTTCCACCTCCTTGCCAGGCTCAACGAAATCTTCTTCCTCCATAGCTGACATCTTGCTTCTTCTTATCACTTCGTCAAGTGTCATTGGAGGAGGCAAGTCCTCATCCTCATCATCAGCAAAGTCTATTGCCTCAACCACGACAAAATCATGCCAATCAATCATAGCCATCTGCATTCGCTCCTGCTCTATCTCATCTTCAGCTTTCTGCCTAGCCTGCTCTTGCGACCGCTCCCATTCAAGGCGATGTAAGCAGCGTTCAAGGACAGTTGTCATATCAGTGACACTATTTTTAAGCTTATCATTAAGTCCTTTCGGAGGCATCAAGACTTTTGAATATGCATCAGCCAGAGATGTAAAGAACATGAACATACTGTGTGTTGGCCTTAAAAAATGAAACTGAGGATTGGTGCTCTCTCTACTAGTCAAACCGGTCAAAAAGGACTTGCCATTTCTTGCCACAAACTGTGCAGTGAGCTTAATTATATCTAATTCCTCCCCAGTAATCCCCTCAGGAAGCCGAACAGTATATTGCTCTGCCTCCGGTGGCTCAAGAACCTTACGTACGGTTCGGAATTGAGCTGCAGGGTCAGGCTTTTCTGAAGCATCACTTGAATCAGCCGCTGGAGCACTAGTAACTGAATCAGGAGCAGCCTCCGCCTCGGGAGGCTGCGTGGCAGAAGACTGATTCTGTGCTCGAGCTTCAGCGAGACGGTGCTGATAATAAGCATGGTAAGGATCAGAGGCGCGTAAAAAGTTGAATTTCGCATTACCTTCATTGTTTGCAATAATTCTTTTCTCAAACTCTGGTCCATTTTTGGCCACAAACTGAGCAGTTTTGTCTACGATGTTTCTAATGTCTGGTGGTGGGTATATAATTCCTATGGTCCTAGTGTGAGTTGCTACTGATGCTGGAGCTGAACTGCCCATCTTCTCGTCCTCATTATTCTCCAAATTTTTCTCATCATCAGATTCCTCAGTCACTTGAGAAGCAGGCAATGGGCCGAGATCTCCGTCTAAGGGTGGTGCCGGGAGGGGCAATATTGGCAATGAACCCAGCATTTTCAAACTGCTAACAAAAATCAATGTAAAACCTTAGCCCCATGCCAACATAAAAGGACGGAAATCTATTATATATATAAAATCAAGATAGTCATTTTCCCGCCAAAAAGATGCAGCCAGATACCTGCTAAATTGTTGTCCAGAATTCAAGTACAGACTATCAAGAAACTACCGGTTATTATCAAGGACGTTCAACTCAATGTCCAAAATGTATATCATTTTGCTGCATCTTGGAAACCGAGTTTTGGAGCCCATTTTTGTTGGCTTTGTCTACATAAACATCTTGGGGCGTTATTTTCCCACAACTTACAAAAGAATGGCAGCAAAACTGCATTAGACACCATCAAAAAAAAAAAGGATATTATCATGTTCCATCTCAAAGTCTGTAGTGAAGTAGCATATCAATATATCATGTTCCCAATTTGGATAAGCAACGCTAGATACACCATCACCTCTGAATTTGTAAGTAGGAAAAAAACATAATTAGATTAAAATAAATAAATAGCAAACTGTGTTTAAAATAAAATAATTAGGGTTTAATAATAGAGGCAGCATTCCTATATAATAAGCTATATTCGTATAGTATACAAACAAAGTAAATTATAAACTTATTGTTTCCTGCAACTTTATTTGATAGATAGCATATTAATTGTGTAATTTTGTTGTTTACAGATGATGCAGCAGTAACAGAGAAACACAAGTAGGATGGGTGATTGACAATTCAGATTTAGAACCAGCAATCATATTTAGGTATCTTTTCAAAACTGTAACAAGAATTTCACTGAACAGAGGTTCGATACCTCAATTAGCCCAAAAAAAAAAAATTGAGGCAGAGCAAACATCAAGAACCGACCGCCACTCAAATCGTGAAACGCCATAAGATGGATTTGAGAATACACTTCAATAAACTGCGGGAAAAACAAAACAAAGCTGCTGCACAAAATTGACAAAAAGAGCAGATCTGGAAGAAGATCCCACCTGCACAGCCGGGAAGATAAACCCAAGCTTTTGGAGAGAAAAATGGTGGAGCTGCGTCGAAAGGAAATCGAACCAGGCCGGGAGGTAAATGGTATAGATAAAAAAAAGTAATAATATGAAATTATTTGTCCACAAAGATTTTGTAAGAATTAGGTTGTTTGCACCAAAAGAAGAAGGAGAAGAACAAAATGGTGAAGAGAAGAAAAAACGGCGACGTAAGAAGGAGGAGGAGGAGAAGAAGCTGGGCGCAATTGTATTTTTAGGGCTTTATTTTATTTTTGTTTTCTTAAAACTTTTATGTGAGGATTATATTTAATTTTGATTATTTAGTTTTTTCAAACAAAAAAAAATATTGATTATTTAGTTTGGACTTGATTTAACTTCATTGGACTCAATTAAGGGCCAGAATTTGTTTATACTAGTACTACACCCGTGCGATGCACGGAGTAAGTTGAATTTTGATTTTTTTTTTGTAAAACGATATATATATAAGTAAGGAATATATATATATATATATATATAAAGAAAAGTATCAAACAATATAAATTAAAATTTTGTTCAAAGTTCATATATGTATAAAATTTGAAAATTTTCCTTGTAAACAATGTTCGTTGTACATGCACTGCTCTTATTCTCTTTATCGCATATCAGTATCTTCAAACCATTTCGACTCCGTATCCTCGATACAGAGACGTATAGTTGACCATATAAAAATAATACTTGGACTTTGTAAACGATTCCGCTGTATGTATAGAATATCACCTAAAAGATTCTTCTAACACTTTTTCCAAACAATCTCCAATATGTTCATTGAATTAGCAAATAGTAGATTTGCAAACATATGTCTCAAAGAATGTGTGGTACTCCAATGACTTGCCTCTATAATGTCGTCGATGTATTCTCTATCATCGTCTAACAAACCCTCTTACTGTTTGCCAAATTTTTGTATAATGGTTTCATCCCATAACCATTTATACATAGCTTTTAATATATCTTCTCCCAAAAGCCATCAAATTCTTTATTAATTTTATTATGGAAAATTCAATACATTCTCTAAAAATAATTATAGGTCTTTATAATATGGTCTAATAATATAGAGTAGTTAATGAATTGTGTGGTTTCATTTGTAATATAAAATTGAATAATTTCGGATACTATTAATCTTATTGCTGAAAATCGATTCATCTCTCTACATGTGGTTAATTGTATTAATTTATTTTAATAATAAGGAGTAACTATTGGGTTGTGTTTATAAGCTAATAAGAGCGAGAAATACCAATACAATATGACAATCAACGTAAATTGAAGATATAAATAAAGTCTATTTTAGAATATGTTCATTAGTGTTTTGTTTTATGAAACAAATTACTTAAGTAGCACATTTTTTGGTAAGGAAGTTGTTTTTCATCGAGAATAATTTATTGAAAGATCAAACTTTTACTCTAAGAATTTTTTTGTTTATTGATTAATTATTTGTATGATTTTAAAGTGAAAACAATCTTTTTGTGAACTTTAGTTTCTCTTTTTTAAAATGTTTGTTGTATCTTAAGCTGCAAAAATTAATATTTTTTCTACCAAAGTAAGTCTTATGTAAACAACAAAGACTAATAAAAGAACTTACTTTCAAAAATTAAAAGAATTATTTTATCAAAATATAAAAAATGTTGCAAAAATGCTGAGAAAAATGAATGTTGCGTCATTTTCAATATAAACTCTAGTGGTAAAATATATTATTATGTATATAAGTTGATTGAATATGTGTATAACCTTTTGGAAATTAAAGTAAAACATTATAGATATCTAATTGAAGCTCTCAAAGGCATTACTTGTTTTAAAAGAAGAATCTTACTGTTTTACATTTTGTAGGACCATAATTTCAATTTGTATATTCTGATTTAAAAACACTGAATACACAATAATCCCGGTGTAAAATCGATACAAACCAATGAAACAACTACTATAGAGTGTGAATCTAAACTTCTTATATGTTCCATTTCCGAATTTTCCTATTTCCGATAATGGAGTACGTTCCTTCTTGGCTGCAGAGAACTCCAGTTCTAATTGCTGAAAGTATTTTCATAATATTAATTAAAAATATGATTTATCATCTAGATATTTTTTAGAACGTTACTCATGAATCATGATAACTTTAATTTTTAGTGTTATTGCGAATGCGTTAGTTAGTAACACTGCATATTTGTATTGTAATTATAGTTATTGTATTATAATTCATTCTCTATGTGTCTATTTTCAATAGACATATATATTTTAAAGCTATATGTATTTATATATACATATAAATCAATCGATATATAGTGTTTTCTTTTTTGAGATAGCCGTACTGGATATAAAGACATGTTCTTAATCAGTAGGAAAATTGTGAATAGTTAGTTGGTTCCAAATTTTTTTAATAGATCAGCAAATTAAAATTTGCAAAAAAATTAGAGTTAGCATCTAACAATATTATATAATACTTGTACATGTATACAACTCAAAACTTAAAATTCATATTATGTATATCAAATCCCCATTATGAACGTGTGAAGTAAGAATAATTTCACCCATTATGATTCATTATCATTGATTAATTTTCCATCCGTTGGAGGGCACGGCAATCAAATGTTTATTAATGCAAATATCACACACAATTAAATGTAAATATTAGAAACATACTTTAATATAAATTTATTTAGCTCTCGAACATGTATATATAAAATGTAATTATATGTTTTTATAAAGTTGCTAATTAATAACACAAAACATGTTGAATTTTATTTTTTAGACACGAAAATGAAAATTTATTACCTCATTTGTGTGTATGACAATACAGAAATTGTCATTTGGAATAAAAGAACATCATTTTGTGTTAAAAGTGTTATATATTGATACATTTAAATAGATAGCTATCAAAAGGAAAATAGTCAATTTTTACACGAAAATGTAGCAAACACTTTAACCAATAACCTTAAATATAAGAAAAAGAAACCTATTATAAAATTAAAAAAATAAACAGCCACATATTCCCACAGACATAAAAAAAATTATATTTTAACATATATATATATATACATTACAAATAAAATAAAAAAATAAAGTAGTACAACTCAGTGAAAGAAATGGTTGACAATCTAATAAGACTTAAATATATATATATATATTTAGAGCGATTACATGATTACTTTTGTAAATAGAAAATTATGAAACAACATTCAATAAATTTCAATATTGTATAACAAATTTATGATTTTAATAAATTTAGAGTCATACAAACACTAAAGTGTGAGTAGATCCAATTACATTGGTAGTAACATCGATCATATTATTCTCTAAAGAGACAAATACATGTTTATATATAATACGGATAGATTTCTATGGATGTTACTGTAATCCTTAACAAAAAATTTGATGAAGTTGTCGCTCCCAAATCTAATCATTGATGCTTAGGAGATATGATCTTTCTCCAAGATGGCATTTCTGCAAAGAGTTGATGTGCGCGTTGTTTATTTAAAAACTTTACATCAAATGCTCTTTGTGTGATAATCTCTTTCTTATCAATCATGGTTCATCTAATCGGAAAAGTCGGAATGAAAGAGTACAAAGAATATGAATTGTGAATGAAATCGTTTGCAAAATTCTAGAATTTATAGGTAGAAAATAGTATAAAAATGGAAAATTTATTATTATAATTAAATTTTTTTCCCACAAATTATGCCTTTGTAACGTCCAAATATTAATTAGTTGATTGGTAAATATTAATAAATAATTAAGATAATAACAATTAAATAAATTATTTTTAAAAACGAAATTAATTGTAATTGAAAATGAAAGTTACTATAAACGGCAAGCCGTGCTTGCTTTTATATACTATAAAGATTATTTAATCTATTATCTATAATGAACTAATTGAAAACGGATGATTTATATATATTATATAGATTATAGGAAGATTTGAGGCTTGAAATGAGCTTATTTTAATTTTTTTCGTACGAAATATATATACGTCTGAGTTGATAGACATATTTTGTATTAATCCTCTGGAAATTGATATAGTTTTTAGTTAATATATAAAGATTTAAATATTTTGATATTGCCAATTTTTCGGTTCAATCTGTGCAATATTAATGCCAATATATTTGCCTTTACATTTATGAGGAATGAACTCATCAATGATTGATGCATCACCTATCTTCAAAATTGAAATTAATTATTTAATCTATTATGTATAATGAACTAATTGAAAACGGATGATTTATATATTATATAGATTATAAGAAGATTTGAGGGTTGAAATGAGCTTATTTTATTTTTTTTCGTACGAAATATATATACGTCTGAGTTGATAGACATATTTTGTATTAATCCTCTGGAAATTGATAAAGTTTTTAGTTTATCTATAAAGATTTAAATATGATATTGCCAATTTAGGTGAGCGTAATATATGTAAATCAGTAATTAATACCAATATTTAAAATATATATTTTAGAATAGTACAAAAACAACACATATATATGGCGTATCTGTCATTATTAAGTAAAATACGTTTAATGTACTGTCAAAAACTTAAAATATATTAAAAGGAGATATAATTATACACACTGTCATACAAATTATAATTACGTGTATAACCACAACTAATATTATGCAAAAAATTAATTAGATGATTGGAAATGTAAATGCACAATTATTATATAACATTTAATATATAATTTCTAGAAATGGAATATTGAAAACAAATAAAAAAAAACTGAAAAAAAGAACTTTCTAAAAATAGCACGGGCTTGCTATTATAGTTTATATAGATTTAATATATGTTTTCAATAAATTTAAATTTTTGTACTATTAGCCTATGCAAATCAGCAAAGGAGTAAACGAGGTGATGTCTCTCGAACCAAAAGACTATTCGGATAAAAAAAACGATCTAATAAATAGAAGAGTAAATATGGAGATCCAAACTCAAATGTTGGAAATTTAACCTGGATTGTTTTTTTTTTCTTTTTTTAGTGGATAGAAGATGGATATTTTTTGAAGTTATTCTGATATTTTTTGGGTTGAAAATGGATAAATTTTCATTTCTTACAAAAATAGGTAGAAGTATATCTACATTAAAATTTTTTTATAAATGGTGTCTAGCAATAAAATGTGTTTAATCTACCGATGGAGAGAGAATTAGGGAAGTGGTAACCATGAAATGGGCTAGAGTAACATAAATTGGTTGAAATACTCCCTCCTATTCGTATTATTTGTTATCCTAAGCTCATGCACACATATTAATAAAAAAAAATTTCCCAAATTAACCTTAATTATTACCCTCCATTTGGTGGAAAAAAGAAGAACAGTGTGAATGAGAGAAGAAGTGCTCATTAACGAATGGAAAGATAAGACGAAAGATATACTCCCTCCGTCCGCGAAAAGTGTTTTCACGGACGGAGGGCGTACTATATATTAATGATATAGGTTAATAAATAGGGTTAATGTTGAAATATATACCCAAAACGACATACATAATGGATGTGACGGAGTAAGAAATGTATATTATGTGTGTAACTATGATAATATTGGTGTTTATTTATAGAGCATGAAAAAAGAAATATTTTGGTGTAGTTTTTATAAATTACAAAAGGTATTATGTGTTTATCATAATATCCAAATACTATAATTTAATGAAACAATCAATTTGTGTCATGTGTCCCATATAAAAAAAGAATATCTCATGGTTAGGGTATGATCTAGGTCTACAATTTGTGTCATGTGCCTAAGCCTCTATAGTAATTGAGGTCCTCAATATATATATCATCAATCTATTTATTAATATATCTGTATATATTGTTTTTAAAATTATCCACTGAATATATTTGATAAACGATACAAATTTTTGACGTTAATGTTAGTATTTATTTTAAATTTTTCTCTACATTACTTTTTCTGCTCATTTCCCTAAATTTCTACTCAATTTTTTTCACTTTATTATTATTCAACTTTCTTATTAAATATATTCTAATTATATTTAACATTATTAACTAATGGATATATACATTTTCTAAAAAAATTAATTTTTTTGTCATCTATGTTAACCACATATATAGGTTTCCTAAATTCACTAATTTTGTATGCAATTTTGTTACATTGAAAATATTGTTTCCTTATTGTTTCTCTTCAATAGAAAATTATTTGAAATTTGATTGGTTATTGTAGTATATCTTGTGATTTAGTTTTGGTTGACATAAATCACATAAATAATCTGATTACTTATGCTTATTAACACTAATAGTTACTCATCCCGTCCCAGGTTAGTGTGGTTCAACTAATATTTTATACCTCACATATAATCAACTAAAACACTAAATAAAAATAATAGTACATTATTTGAAACCCAACCATAGTTTGGCACGGATTTCGAGGTTACATGCAGATACTATTCCCGAATGGTTGTAAAGAATAAGTAATTAATAATATTTATTGTACTATTCAAGACATTGTAGGACAATTGTTATCTTTAATATTGAATAATTATGTACATTAATTTGGGGACGGAGGGAGTAACATCTAAGAGAAAAATAACTTGTTAAAAACTTAGCAGAACTCGCGACGGAGGGGCAGCAGAAACCGCGGTTTACACTCCACAGCTGTATTCGAAATATATTGGGGGAGCCTGGATCCTACCAGTCCCTTCATTGGCACCATCACCTAATTTGCTGACACGTGGCGGTTAGAAATAGAAGCTAAAACACTAAATAAAAATAATAGTATATTATTTGAAACCCAACCATAGTTTGGCGCGGATTTCGAGGTTACATGCAGATACTATTCCCGAATGGTTGTAAAGAATAAGTAATTAATGATATTTATTGTACTATTCAACACATTGTAGGACAATTTTTATCTTTAATATTGAATAATTATGTACATTAATTATTTGTTCATGTGATAATAAAAAAAAAAGCTTTATTTTGATATAATAAATTTTTGTATATGCAATATTTCGAAAATCTAGTTATTATTTAATATTTGTGAGAATACATATGAAAGTAGACTATTAATTAGATTAAAATTCATAATATAAAAAATGGAGTGATTTTTTTTTGTATTATTTTTTAGTTTGATAATCATATTGTGCATGATTTGAGTTTATTTTATTGTTTAAATGTTTCATTTTGATTTTAATATATTTAATGTATTTGTAATTTATATTTAGATACTTATAATTTATTACTCCCTCATTCCACGATAAGTGTGGTCTTCTTTCCTTTTTCGTCCGTCTATAATAAGTGTGGTCTTTTCTTAAATAGAAATAACTCCACTCACAATAAACATGGATCTCATTCTCCACTCACAATACATCTATCTAACTCACTCTCTCACTCTTAAAATCCATATCACTCCCTCCGGACCACACTTATCGTGGACGGATGGAGTATTTGTTTAAACACTTAAATTTGAATTATAATTAGAAAAAACAGACCGTGGTAATGATTTGCTATGCACAATTCATTAAATAAACAAAACAAGAAAATGAGACAATACAAATAACTATAAATTTTACTAATATCCGCGTGTACTGCGATCCACATATTTTTTGTAGGAATTTTTTCTTTTCGAAAATAATTCCGAAATCATCGTCGTTATTCATAGTCGGAAGGGCTCAAGTCTCAATTTTACGGCATCCATATAAGAGGTGGTAGTACTAAGGTTTATATTGGCGGTATTGTATGGATATGAAATATCAAACATAAATATATAGTTTGCTTTTATTGCATGTTAATTTTGTTAAATTTTTTATTTTTATTATTTAGGCACTTTGAGCTCAATTGAGTCTTCTATGAACTATCGTCCGGTTGATGTAATTGAAGCTCAATTGGTCACAAATTAAGTTTCTATAGTCCGATTGATTCAATATGTGGTCACTAATTGAATCAAATATAGTTCGTTTGATACAATTTGAGCTCAATTGGTCACAAATTGATACCCATATAATCGGATTGATGCATTTGGAGCTCAATATATTGGTCACTATTTGAGTCTCATATAATATGATTGATGCAATCAAAGCTTAATTAAACACTAATTGAGACTTCTATAGTTCGATTGATGCAATGAAAAATCATTTGGTTACTAATTGACTTCTCATATAGTCCGATCAATCTCATTTAAAGCTCAATTTGTCACTATCTGAGTCTCATATAGTATAATTGACCACCAAATTCTTTTAATTGTGTTTATTTATTGAAACACTAATCATCTTACTCACGAGTAATCAAACGAATTATAATTACGACGATCAATTTCACTATTTGAGCATTAATTTTGTTGTTAATTTATCGAAACATAACATAATCATATCACTCACAAGTAATCAACGAATTAGGATTATAATGATTAATTCCACTAATTGACCCCTAATTTTTGTTAATTTATTTTAATTTATCGAAATAGTAATTATCTCACTCAGACGTAATTGACGAATTGAGATTACAATGATTAGTTCCACTAACTAAACATCGCTTTCTATAATTTGTGTTAATTTATCGAAACGTCAATAATCTTACTCACAAATTATCAACTAATTGAGATTACGAGGATTAGTTCCATTAATTGTACATTGTTTTCTGTTATTTGTGTTAATTTACTGAAATTGTAACCATCTTACTTACAAGTAACCAACGAATTGAGATTACGTCGATTAGTTCTACTAACTGAATATTGTTTTTTGTAATTTGTGATAATTTATCGAAAATCAATTATCTCACTCATAAGTAAACAACGAATCAGTATTACGATGATGATTAGTTCCACTAATTGATCACCAATTTTGTTAATTTGTTTTAATTTATCGAAATACTAATCATCTCACTCAAAAGAAATCAACAAATTGAGATTATGATGATTAGTTCTACTATTTGAACAACAATTTGTTAATTTGTTGAAACACTAACCATCTCACTCATAAGCAATCAATGATTTGGTATTACGACGATCAATTCTACTAATTGAATACCAATGTTTGTTCATTTATCGAAACACTAATCATCTCGCGTGCAAGTAATCGAGAAAATGAGACCGAGATGATCGATTCCATTAATTGAAAACCAATTTTTTGTTAATTAATTTCTATTAATTTATGACACTTTAAATTCTAATAAAAATAATGTTACAATAATTTATAGAAAACACTTAAACAAAAAATGTGAAAAATTGATAGTTAGAACATGAAATTTTATAAATTTCTAGGCTTATTATTATTATTATTATTATTATTATTATTATTATTATTATTATTATTATTATTATTATTATTATTATTATTATTATTATTATTATTATTATTATTATTATTATTATTATTATTATTATTATTATTATTATTTCCTTTTTCCATTATTAAGGTCATTAAGGTATATTTTATCTTACACTTATACACCTCTAGATTATTATTTTATTTAAAGATTTATGATTACTTTTAATCTATATACATATTTATGTTTTTATTGTGTCTTAGTATTTAAAAAATAAAAATAAAAGAAAAATAGTGCCAAAACGGTAGAGTTTTGCACTAAAACTGCACAATCGAAGATTTCAGCTCAATTCCCCTTTTTTGCCGCCTTCACAATGTTCATCCCCCACCCAAACCCTAGCTACAGCTTCTCCACCACCGCGAAGATGCAGAACTTCGTCAAGACCGATTAAGAACATCACCCTAGAGGTTGAATCCTCCGACACCATCTACAGTATAAAGACCAAGATTCAGGACAAAAAATGCATCCTTTTTGGACCAGCAGCGTCTCATCTTTGCCGGAAAGAAACATCATGACGGCCGCACCCTTCCAGATTACAATATCCCAAAGGCCGGCAGATTCAGTCAGTTTGAGATCGAGCAAGATGAGCGTAATGCAGGGTGCTTTAATGCTCCACAAGAGGATGAACACTAAGCGTTTAATTTGCACTGACCCATTTATTTTTGCGCTCCCTTCAAGATTCTCTAGAGAACCATCTATGGGTATGCCTTGTTTCTTTTTGCTTTTATATGTTTATTTCATTTTCTCAAGATTTGTTTCTTTTTATTTTTTCATGTTATTTCATTTGCTCAACAATATTCTATGTCAGGTTGTTTTCACATTTGCTAATGGAGATTCACTTTTTCTTAATTTCAAAAGAAAACGAAGAAACAATCTCGTATATTCCGCCGTGGATCCTCCGCCAACTGCCGGCGCGCCACCCATCATGAAATCCTCAAATGCCAATGATTGTTCGAAGGATTGTGCATGTGCACCGCCGCTCTCCCTTTGCCGCCTCTTTTGCACCAACCGCCACTTCGTTCCCAACCAGTCGTCGCCGCTGCTCCGATCACTACCGCAACGCCGCAACACCATCACCCTGGAGGTTGAATCCTCCGACACCATCGACAATGTGAAAGCCAAGATTCAGGACAAGGAATGCATCCCTCCCCGAATACAACATCCTGAAGGACGGCAGTAATTCAGTTTGAGACCGAGCAAGATGAGCGTTTTTTGTTATGTAAGGTCACAAGGCGATCCAACTGATTCATTTCCTGTTGATTGGGCGTGTTTTGATCATATATTTTGGAGTAATTTTGCATCATTTTTGGTCTTAATATCTATTTAATCACGTTTATGGAATTAATTGCATACTTCTTGGTCTATTGTAGGTTTTGATCTTAATTTGGAGGAATAAGCATGATTTTAGAGGATATTTGAAGCCTTGAAGTTGTTGAGAGGAAGTTCTGGAATGTGCCGAAATCGGACAGTATGGGCATACCGCCTGCTGCGTACTGGAGCTGAAAGCTGTCAGCGTTTGGAAAGTTTTGGAAGCTGATTTGGACGTGATTATGGACTGTGCACGAGATTATTTCATAATTTTGGGCCATGGACTCTTAGTTGTAGGGTTTTATCTTTATTTTATTATTTTCCTAGTTAGATTAGGATTAGGGATTTTGTTTCCTTATTATTATAATTTTTACTAGGTATTTAAAAGACTCCCTGAAGGAGCAGAAAAGTAGATATATATTTTAGATTTATTTTTTACGTTTTCTCTCTTCTTCTCCCTAGCGATATTTTTTCTGTTTTCTCCATGACTTCTAGCTTGAATTTGTCTATGAATTCAAGCTAAACACTTTTATTCCGGTGAAGATTAAGGAAGCCCTAGCGTGATTTATTCTGTGAGATCTAATTTGGTTTTTCTCCTTTAATTCTTATGCAAGCATCTGTGATTCTCTGTGTTTAATGTTGTTAATTATTTCGATTCTGCTAGATAGTTGCAAATATTTAGTGGATCGTAATTAATTAGTAGCCAATTAAATCGGCCATCCGTAATTGTGGTTTAGATTTGATTTGTGGTAAATTGATTCTTCAGAATCAAGGGAAGAGCAGTCTTAATTTAATAATCCTGCGTCAGAGTTTATTGATTTTGAATCGGGTCTCTCTAGTTGTTAATGCTGTCGGCTCATTAAATCCATAGAGCGTCTCTAGGGTTGTCAGTCGATTAGAGAAGTAATTGGTGAAGCGTCTTCCTGATTACCGAGAAGCTAAGGAGAGATAAGATCGCGTCAGAAGCGTCTTCGGTGGTTATAACCGGTTTGTTTGTATGAATTAAAGTTATCATTGCATCGATGATCGGATAATCAAGCTAGGGTGAAATTAATTAGAAACCGGAATGCTTTTAATATTTGTTAAATACAAATTTCTTGTTAATTAGTTAATTTAGTTTCTTTGCTCTTAAACTCTAAAATCTGTTATTTAATTTTCGTTTATAAGTATTTTGCAGATTGGAAATTAGGAAAATTCTCGCCGATCCTTTGGGAGACGATCTTGCTTACCACTGTCTGCGCAGTGTGGGCATACTGACCGAGTGTCAGATTTATTTTTGGTGAAAAACGACGCACCAAATTTTGGCGCCGTTGCCGGGGATCGGTTTTTAAGCAGTAATTTTCTTATTTTTCGATTTGCAATATTTTTATTTATTTTTTTATTTGTTTTATATTGATCCCACAGCTGAAGTCGACATGGCCTTGATAAGTGAGTTGGGTCGTCATAGAAGCAATCGTCCGTTATGCATCGTGCTGCCCACGATTGATCAAAATGCTGAAATCAAGCCTGAGTTCATTCAAGTTCTTCCCAAATTCAATGATTTGCCCGAAGAGAGTGCACATAAACATCTCTCTGAATTTGATTTAGTTTGTTATACTTTACGCCCTCAAGGATTTTCTTATGATAATTTGAGATTATTGACTTTTTCTCATACATTGCAGGGCAAAGCTAGAGATTGGTTGTTTGATCTTCCCTCCGCTTCTATTCGAACTTGGAACGACTTAGAGGAGCAGTTCTTGCGCAAATTCTTTCCTGAATCGAAGGCTGCTAATCTAAGAATGGCAATTAGTAGCATTAAGCAGAAGCAAAGAGAGAGTTTATCAGATTATTGGGAGAGATTTCAACAATTATGTCGTCAATGTCCCGACCACGGATTTTCTGAATTTCAATTGCTCACTAATTTTTTTTATCGTGGTATGTCTTCTTTTGATAGGAGAATTATTGATGCTGCTTGTGGAGGATCTTTGACCAACAAGACATTGGATGAAGCAAGACAGCTCATCATGGATATGGTTTTTAATGGCCAACAATATGAGGACGAGGACGATGAGAGATACATGCCAGTCAAAGGAGCGAAAGGAGCATATGGTTCGAGTGTGAATGACAAGATTGAAGCTCTAACTTCTCTAGTTAGAGGCTTTGCTGTAGCTCAAACCCATAAGTATTCACAATCCGAACAAGCATGTTATGGTTCAGACGATGCACAATTTGATGCGCAGAGGCAGATGCGATATGACCCATTCTCGAACACAAATTTCAGCTGGAGTCAGCAGGATGGGCAGGAAAAGTATGTCCAAAATCAGCCGCAGGTTGGGCAGTATGCCCATACCGACTGTTCAGAACTGAGCATGAGCGATATTATGAAAAGTCTAGCGCAGAGCAACGAGATTGTTATGAATCTGGTGCAAAGTCAGCAAACTTTCCAGCAAGAGACACAAGCTACCTTGAGCAGTATGGGCACACAAATCACCCAACTCGCCACTCAGATGAACAAGTTGCAAGCCAATCAAGGAAAACCTCCATCCCAAATGGAAGTAAATTCCATAGCACACGTCTATGCTGTGACTTTAACGAATGAGGAGGAGTTGGTTGAGCAAAATCCTAAGGAAGATGAGGCGGAAAAAGAAGAGCAAACAAAGATTCAAAATGAGGTCGCCAAAGGGGCCCAACAATCTGAAAAGTTGCATTCTTTCAAGGTAAGTGTTGAATCCGAAGTTTTTAATTATAACCCACTAGTTCCACCATCTTTTCCTTCCAGGTTGATTCAAAACGAGAAAGAAGATGATGAAACGAAAATCATAGAAATATTCAAGAAGGTTGAGAATCATCATAAGGTTGAGCATGTCATATTCAGCAAATTGATTGGTCGAGATGCAGCAGCTGAGCAGGATGAAGAAGTCAGCGAATCTATCATGCAGTTGCACGCCACCAATGAGGTTCTTGATCAACGTCTGTCGAGCAGTATGCCCATACCGACCAACCCTGAACAGTTTGTGCCGTCTATTGTGAAACTCCCAAAGCGGAAATTGAAGCCACCAGACAGTTGATGCAGTTTCAGGGAAGTTTTAGTTTGCTTTCATTTTTATTTTTTTTATTTTGTTTTTCCTAATTTTTTTCTCTATTTTTTTATTTTTTATGTGTTTTATTGTTTCTTGTGTTTGTTTGCTTTCTTTTCCTTTACACAGTGAGGACACTGTGTCGTTTAAGTGTGGGGGAGGGGAGAGAAGTTGGTTATTTGTTTAAGTTTCTTGTGTTTCAAAAAAAGAAACAAAAAAATATTTTGATTGTCTTTTTGAGTCATTGGCAACTTGAAGATGGACAATTTGAATAGTAAGGATTAAGATATTGTCTTGGTATGAATGGTTGTTTTCTCTTGTGATTGAGTTGTGCATGTGCTCGTATGTGTTCTTGGATGAGGAAAAAGTGCAAAATTGATCAAAATTTTTGAAACGTACTGATATTGTGAGATTTGAGCCTTATGAGTATAATTTGAAAATGCTCCAATATTTTTCTTTGTTGAGTGTTATATCAAATTTGATCACTTGATTTCTGGTTTGCCCGGTTGCCATAGTTGAAGCCGTATTCATAAATATCATGCATCGAGATGATTTAGGCATATAGGATTCACCTTTGTTTTGGCCCGAATACATTATCCATACTCTTAATTTTCCCCTAGTGAGCTCGTTTGTGCCTTAATCCATTTTTCTTGATATTATAACCACTAAATAATGAGCCTCAGCCTTTTTAGTTTTCTTTTGTCCCACTGAAAATATGCAAGTTATGTTGAAAGTTTATTGTGATAAGTGCTTCATGTATGGTGGGAGTGTTATATGCTGAGAAAAAAATAGTGAAAGGTCCTTAGCAGAAATTAAAAGAAAAGGAAAAAAGAAGAAGAGAAAAAGAAAAAAATCAGAAAAGCTATGAAAAAAAAAGAAAAAAATGAATTAAAGGGCTGTTGTTAATTGTTGGAATTTGTTTGTTGCCCTGCATGGTGGAAGTTGAGCATAGTTTGTATGGAATGATGGTTGATGCATGGATGGACTCACTTGCATATTTTCGGTTTTTGGAGCCTATTTTATCCATTCTTTTTATCCTACCTATGCACCATAGCCCCGTTACAACCCATCAATGTCCTTTTGATATATGCATGAGTTTTATTTTGTGGCGGATATAGTGACATATGGGCAAACTTATGATTGAGAGTGTCAAGTTGCGATTTGTGTGAAATAATTCTGTCCTTATATTCTTTTGAGAGAGTTGGAGTGAAACTTGGTGAGGCAGGATTGATTTTTGCATGATTTTGACTTGAATGAAGAGTGTTTGCACAATTTTTGAAACAAGAGAATGGATAGTGGATTGAGAAAGATGTATCTTGATCTTGATTAAGATTTTTGTCCATTGAATTGTAGCCAATTTTTATTTTGAGTCTTGTTTAGTATCAGTTTATTTTCTTGTCTTCGAATAAATTATGCTCGAGGGCGAGCATTGTTTAAGTGTGGGGGAATTTGATTGGGCGTATTTTGATCATATATTTTGGAGTAATTTTGCATCATTTTTGGTCTTAATGTCTATTTAATCACGTTTATGGAATTAATTGCATGCTTCTTGGTCTATTGTAGGTTTTGATCTTAATTTGGAGGAATAAGCATGATTTTAGAGGATATTTGAAGCCTTGAAGTTGTTGAGAGGAAGTTCTGGAATGTGCCGAAATCGGGCAGTATGGGCATACCGCCTGCTGCGTACTGGAGCTGAAAGCTGTCAGCGTTTGGAAAGTTTTGGAAGCTGATTTGGACGTGATTATGGGCTGTGCACGAGATTATTTCATAATTTTGGGCCATGGACTCTTAGTTGTAGGGTTTTATCTTTATTTTATTATTTTCCTAGTTAGATTAGGATTAGGGATTTTATTTCCTTATTATTATAATTTTTACTAGGTATTTAAAAGACTCCCTGAAGGAGCAGAAAAGCAGATACATATTTTAGATTTATTTTTTACGTTTTCTCTCTTCTTCTCCCTAGCGATATTTTTTCTGTTTTCTCCATGACTTCTAGCTTGAATTTGTCTATGAATTCAAGCTAAACACTTTTATTCCGGTGAAGATTAAGGAAGCCCTAGCGTGATTTATTCTGTGAGATCTAATTTGGTTTTTCTCCTTTAATTCTTATGCAAGCATCTGTGATTCTCTGTGTTTAATGTTGTTAATTATTTCGATTCTGCTAGATAGTTGTAAATATTTAGTGGATTGTAATTAATTAGTAGCCAATTAAATCGGCCATCCGTAATTGTGGTTTAGATTTGATTTGTCGTAAATTGATTCTTCAGAATCAAGGGAAGAGCAGTCTTAATTTAATAATCCTGCGTCAGAGTTTATTGATTTTGAATCGGGTCTCTCTAGTTGTTAATGTTGTCGGCTCATTAAATCCATAGAGCGTCTCTAGGGTTGTTAGTCGATTAGAGAAGTAATTGGTGAAGCGTCTTCCTGATTACCGAGAAGCTAAGGAGAGATAAGATCGCGTCAGAAGCGTCTTCGGTGGTTATAACCGGTTTGTTTGTATGAATTAAAGTTATCATTGCGTCGATGATCGGATAATCAAGCTAGGGTGAAATTAATTGGAAACCGGAATGCTTTTAATATTTGTTAAATACAAATTTCTTGTTAATTAGTTAATTTAGTTTCTTTGCTCTTAAACTCTAAAATCTGTTATTTAATTTTCGTTTATAAGTATTTTGCAGATTGGAAATTAGGAAAATTCTCGCCGATCCTTTGGGAGACGATCTTGCTTACCACTGTCTGCGCAGTGTGGGCATACTGACCGAGTGTCAGATTTATTTTTGGTGAAAAACGACGCACCACCTGTCTATAAGGTACTGAAGTTTCATCTTTAATTTTTCTTTCTTCTACACATTGCATGTGTGTAATGTTTGTATCTTACGCTTCCCATGATTTGGTTGTCCTCATTACTAGAATTATTATAAATATGAGAGCACACAAGAAAATAAAATAAAATAAAATGTGTGAAACTCCTCAGGATCTTATGCTTCAGAACTTCTTTCTTATTTAGTTTATATTAATTGTTCTTTCTGTATAGAAGTCAATTTATTTTAGAACATTCAACTCTAAATTGTTTGGGAAATCCACAGACGGATTGTTCATATAAATTAATATACAATAGTAATTAAGTGTTGGGAAAATTATGAAGTTTTGAGTTAATACCAAAACCCAACTGATTCTCCAACAGAATAGATGATCGCTTCAACCTAAGTAGTGTTTTCCAGCTCGCCTGTTTAAGCTCTAGATTTTCTAGGTTTACAGGTTCAGGAAGCAGAAGACAGCGGAAGCAGAAGGCAGCAGACAACCCAGCTGCGTTTATAGCAGAAGTCAGCTATCAGCTGAGTTTTCCAGCTGAGCTGAGTTCAAAACGGAGCAGGATCCAGCTGAAGATTAATCGAGCTGAGTTCATCTAACTTAAAGTTCTTAATTGTAAGAACTCGTTCATAGTTGGAACCCCAAACCAAACCCCTCTTTACCCAGAAAGGTTAGCTCAAGGTTACGCTTGCTTGAAGCGAGAAATTCAATTGTCTGTAAGGTTTTTTCAGTACCCGTAAACTGGAAGGTTAGGCTTGACAGTGCCCGCAAACTGTTGGAACACAGCTCGGGTTAGAGTTGTGAAGTTGCTTGGTACTTGGAAACCAAGTGGTAGTGAATTACCAGTGAATCTGGTCGTGGACGTAGGAGGTGCTACTCCGAACCACGTAAAAATCTCGTGTTCTTTATTTCTCTTTATCTTCAGTTTTAATACTAACTTTATCATCTCATTGTATATTTTATTAAAACTGCATACACAGATGCTCTCCAAAGACAGCTGTGTCTTTCTGAAAGTTGCACAACTTGACTAAGCCGAAAACGTAAAGATAATCTTTTCAAGCTGAGTTTTTCTAACCAACCGAGCTAAGTTTTCAAACCACCACATTCCGCACCGACAGCTGAGTTATTTGCCCAGCTGACTCTCCTCAGCTGGATTCATAACTGAGCTCACCAACTCTGTTTTAAACTTGCAAAAGTTTTCAGAACTTTATCTTTGGTGTATTCACCCCCCCTCTACACCAAAGACCCAGCTCAGGGACCATCATTAAGCAATATCATGTGGCTGATATTGCCACTATGCTTAGAAGGGTTTGGAGTGCAGGAGTCGATCGAATTAAAACTCTTTTCTGGGATTAATTATGGATAACTTTTTGTTAATCATGGTTGTTTTTGTTGGACTTCTTTTCAGGCGCTCTTCGTCTTTTCTCTTAAGTTTTTAAGACTTTCAGGATGTTGCAACAATGGCTAATTTGGTACTGCTGCCATTTTTCGTTTTCATGGTTGGTATTACTATAGCTCTGCTCTCAAGGTGGTTTCCAGTTTTCTCCATTTCGTCGCACATCTTTTCTTTCTTTTTTTCTTTTTTTTTTGGTTTTGTGTGTTTCAATTTCTAGAAATGGGTAATGAGTAATGATGGTCCCTGAGCTGGGTCTTTGGTGTAGAGGGGGGGTGAATACACCAAAGATAGACTTTTAAAAACTTTTTAAACAAGTTTAAAACAGAGTGCGTGAGCTCAGTTATGAATCCAGCTGAGGAAGGTCAGCTGAGCTAATAACTCAGCTGGCGGTGCGGAAAGTGGTGGTTTTAAAACTTAGCTCGGTTGCTTAGAAAAACTCAGCTTAAAAATATTATCTTTACATTTTCGGCTTTATCAAGTTGTGCACGTTTCTGAAAACACACAACTGTCTTTGGAGAGCAGCTGAGTATGCAGATTTGATAAAGATACAATGTGCTAATGGAGTTAGTACAATAACTGAAAATAACGAGAAAGAAAATAACACGAGATTTTTACGTGGTTCGGAGTAACACCTTCTACGTCCACGACCAGATTCACTGGTAATTCACTACCACTTGGTTTCCAAGTACCAAACAACTTCACAACTCGAACCTGAGTTGTGTTCCAACAGTTTACGGGCACTGTCAAGCCTAAACCTTTCAGTTTGCGGGTACTGAAAAAACCTTACAACCACTTGAATTTCACGCTTCAAGCAAGCGTAACCTTGACCTAACCTTTCTGGGTAAAGAGGGGTTTGGTTTGAGGTTCCAACTATGAACGAGTTCTTACAATGAAGAACTTAGAGTTAGATGAACTCGTTCAAAATCTAGGCTTAAGATATACAAAGATTTCTGCCTAGGAATCAGACGAAAAACTGGGCAGTTTCTGGACTAGAAATACTTTAAGATAAAGTGTTATTTGAACTATTTAGAACTGCTAATGAGCTTTTGAAAGCTTGATGAATTCAGAAAGTGAAAGCTTGAAGATAGTTTTTCGTTTTTTGATCCTGAGGTTGAAGACGGGTATTTATGGGTAGAGATTCAAGAATAGCCGTTGGAAGAGCCGTTTGAATCTCACCTACTCTTCTTAAATTCATAATCCGCCGTTGGGCATTTCTGCATCTGTCTTCATCAGTGTCACATCCTAGGTTCTGAAGTCTACGATGCTGATTTGGCAATCCCTCATTGGTCGAGGTATGTTGACTTCCTCTGATACCGAGATATTTGCCTTTGGAGCTGATTTTTTTGAATTTAGAGATGGATTGGGTAAATTGACTTGAAGTGACGTCTTCATAGTTAGTTCACTTTGTTCTGTACAGCTGGATCAGCTGTGTCTTGAACTCAGCTCGATTAATCTTCAGTTTGATCCTGCTCTGTTTTGAACTCAGCTCAGTTGGAAAACTCAGTTGATAGTTGACTTCTGCTGTAAACACAGCTAGATCTTCTGCTGTCTTGAGCTTCTGCTGTCTTCCGCTTCTTAAACCTGTAAACTTAGAAAATCTAGAGCTCAAACAGGCGAGCTGGAAAACACTAGTTAGGTTGATGCGATCATCTACTCGGTTGGAGAACAGTTGGGTTTTGGTATTAAATCAAAACTTTATAATTTTCCCAACAATTTCCCCCTTTTTGATGATGTCAAAACCTAACTGAGACAAATTATGAAGCTTCTCCCTACGTTTTAAGAGGGTAAAAAAAATAGCAGTTTTAGAGTTCAGAGTTCAGAGTCTGGACAAAAAGTAATTATCATCAGGGTGAGCTTTCAACGAGTCCATCTAAAAGTCAACGAATCCATCGAAGTTGTCATCTAAAAGTAATTAACTTCAAGCAGACTGTCAACGAGTCCATCGAAGGGATGGAACTCAGATTCTCCAATATAGTGGTAGAAATAGAAACTATCAGAACTGGGAAATACACCCAGTGAGAAAAAAATCTAAAAGTCCTTTCAGCACTCTCAGCTGAATGGAACACATATAAGGTGGTGCACCAAAGTCGAAGTGACTAGGGCGATCTTTCAACTGAAAGATTATTCTCCCTGCTCAAAGCCAACGAATACAACATGAAAGAATCTTCAAGCAATCAGAATGATGGAGAGCTGACACCTGCGCCAAAGGAGATTGCGTTCAGAGCTAACTCTGAAAAATCCTCATACATGCAGACAGCCGAGTCCTCAAAGAAGAACAAGAAGGATATGAGCAAGGAAGACTACTTGAAGAAATAGCCATGCTGGTCAAAAACTACAACAGACTCAACACCAGCAAGGGCAAGTACAAGAAGTTCGCAAGAACTTACAGAGACAAGTACGCAGTAGCTGATGAGAAGTCAGCTGACAACGAACAGAAGAAGGCTGTTTCAACTGCAAAGAACCAGGACACTACCGGCTAGACTGTCCGAAGCTATCTAAGAAAGATAAAGACCAACTGAAAGCAAAGGCAGCTGACAGAAGGAGAGCCTACATCGCAGATGAGGAGTCAGAGTACAACAAAATGGAAGATCACATGCCATTTTCAGACTCAGAAGAAGAAGCATTGATGGCTCATGATGAACCTGGTTGGGATACATGCTTCATGGGACAAACAGACGGGATCGATGAAGATGAGGTAATGTCTAGAACTCAAAATCTTTCTAACCCCTCACCATCACACGAACACTCTACACAGGGCTACTTGATTGGAGTCTAGTAGAGAAGGTTATGAACGATTCCAAGGTGCTTCAAGAAATCCTTGACGTCGTAATGTGTGAGAATGCCGAGCTAAAGGTGGAACTGGAAAGGAAAAGGGTATCAGAAGCAGCTGATACATCACAGATCCAAAAGGAAGTCGTTTCACTAAAAGACAAAATAGTGAAACAATATCAGCTGATGAAGGACTTCTACTATGAAAAGAAACAGCTGATGGAAGATTTGGAAAAGGCCACAGCTGAATTGGAAAAGAAGTCAGCTGAGATCATCGAGCTGAAAAGTACCGAAGAGATACTGTCTAAGAAGATAGTAGCTTTCATCAAAGCCACATCAACAATGGACGAGATTATAAGTGCACAACGTCCAGCAGCACTCAAAGCGGGACTGGGATACAATGAATCAAAGGATGCCACAAACATTGCCTCTACGAGTGGAACAAAGGTAATGTTTGTACGAGCAAAAGAGAACCCAATTCCAGCAACCCATCAACAACCATTGAAAACACAGCAGGCATCAAGAAGGCCAGTTGTGAGATAACCTCAAGCTCAAAACAGACAGCAACGTGCTCAACCTCAACAAAGACAACAGGCTGGACAATACAGATACCAAAGCAATAAAGAATAAAGACGTCGAAAGATATCAACCGAGATATCAGAGGAGATATCTAGCTGGATATCACTCATATGATCACCAGCTGGAGAACCAATTCCAGCCAAGGTATCACAAGAGACAGTAGAGACAAAGGAACGTCTCAGCTGGGTACTCAGCAAGATACCAAAAGAGACCAAGACATCAAGCCGGGAAGATACAGAGATCAAGACCCCACCAGCAACAACCGAAGAACACAATGAATGTGTATATCGACTCAGCTGGAAGAATTATCAGATCAAATGACCCAATTCGAGTCATCAAGCAGATCTGGGTCGTTAAAGGATCTCTGTTTAATCCAAAAGGACCCAATTAAAACTGGGTACCTAAATTTTGATCTTTTGTATAGGTTGCAAGGGATCAACGCATCATTAAGGAGTCGATGAGAACGCTGTGGTACTTGGACAGTGGATGCTCCAAGCACATGACACACTTAAAGCATCTACTCCAGGAATATATCGAGCGTCCAGGCCCTCAAGTAACATGTGGAGACAACTCCAAATGCCTAACCAAAGGTTATGGTACATTTAAAACTAAAAATGTTATGATCCCAAATGTTTCTTATGTACAAGGACTGCAACATAACTTGCTTTCCATTAGCCAATTCTGCGACAACGGTTTTTCTGTCAAGTTTGATGCACAGGGATGCACAGTGAAGCACAGGGAAACCAAGCAGATACTACTAAGAGGGAAAAGAGAAGGAAACATGTATCGAAAAGCAGCCCTCCGGATACTTGTCTTGTATCGAAAAGCAGCAATGAAGTCAGCTGGCTGTGGCACAGACGGCTGAACCATCTCAACTTCAAGACAATCAACAAACTGGCTAGGAACCAGCTCGCTAATGGAATTCCAGATCAAGTATATGACAAAAGTCATATGTGCAGCGCGTGTCAACAAGGAAAACAAACAAGAATTTCATTCTCTCTCAAGCCAGTTCAGTCAACTGATCGAGTACTTCAACTCCTTCACATGGATCTTTTTGGACCAGTTACTCCAGCAAGCTTCAATGGCAGAAAATATACTCTGGTCGTAGTGGATGACTTCTCAAGATTCACATGGGTGTCATTCCTGTACCAGAAGAGCGAAACAAGGACAAAGCTGCCAATCCTGCTGGAAAGATTGTCAACTCAGAAGGAGTGCAAGATAATGTCAATCAGATCAGATCGAGGAACAGAGTTTCTGAATGAAACTATTTATGAATACTGCGAGAAGAACGGAGTTCAACATCAAACCTCAGCAGCACGCACACCTCAGCAAAATGGTGTAGCAGAAAGAAGAAACCGAACACTTAAAGAAGCAGCAATCAACACAGCTTGCTTCACTCAGAATCGCTCCCTACTGACATCAAGGCAAGAAAAGATGCCGTATGAGCTATGGAACAACAGAACACCATACATTGGATATTTCAAAGTCTTCGGATCCAAATGTCATATCCTAAACAATGGAAAAATACAGCTCAAGACGTTCGACGCGAAGACTGACCGAGGAATATTCCTTGGTTATTCTGCTATGAGTAAAGCATACAGAGTCTTCAACAGAAGAACTCAAACGGTCGAAGTAACTCTTCATGTTACCTTTGACGAATCATCATTCGAATATAGAGAATCTATCAAACGAAGAAATGAAGGAGAATCTTCAAGGCAGATTCAGACAAGAGCTCAAGAAAATCGAATCAGGAATCTGGCCGAACCATTAATTTGGGATGATGAGCCAGAAGAGGAACTTCAAATCAATCAGGAAGCTCCACCAGCTGGAAATCAAGAGGAACCTCCAACGCCAAATCAATGGGGAATGTCATCAGCTGAAAATCTAGACACAGCTGAATCCCCAGCTCCATCTCCAGCAGAGCCTCTACACAAGTCACCTCAACACTCAATCCAAAGAGAGAGTCTTTCTCAAGACTTAACTCCAGAACAACTCCAAGCCAGACGAAATCTTACCACTTCTAGCATCAATCAGCTAGAAGAAGAAATTGGTAAAAGAAGAAGATGTATTGAAGATCATCCATCATCAGCAATCATTGGAGAACCATCTGACCAAGTCAAAACCAGAAGCTCAGCTGCTCAAGTTTCTTCGGATCATCAAGAAGCAGCTGACACAGCTCAACTCTCAGTAGAGCTAGAACTGACAGTCTATAATGAAGACACAGCTCTAATGGCGTGTTATGTAGCTCAAGTTCCGGAGCCACAATCAATTCTCGAAGCTTTAAAGAGCATGCCCTGGACAAATGCCATGCAGGAAGAGCTGAATGAATTCCTCAGAAATTGTGTCTGGAAATTGGTCGACAGACCTGAAGGAGTCAAAGTCATAGGACTTAAATGGATATTCAAGAACAAACTGGATACCCTTGGAGTCATCATCAGAAACAAAGCTCGACTGGTTGCCAAGGGATACACCCAGCAGGAAGGAATTGACTTCGAAGAATCATTTGCTCCAGTAGCGCGATTGGAAGCAATCAGACTCTTTCTCGCTTATGCAGCACATCACAAATTCAAGGTCTATCAAATGGATGTGAAGTGTGCATTCTTAAATGGAGAAATCAAAGAAGATGTCTATGTTGATCAACCTCCAGGATTTGAAGTAGAAGGAAATAAAGTCTACAAGCTAAAGAAGACGCTTTATGGATTGAAGCAAGCACCTCGAGCTTGGTACGATACTCTATCAAACTTCCTTGTATCCAAAGGATTCAGGAAGAGATCAGTAGACATAACTCTCTTCACCATCAAGTCAGGAGAAGACATCCTGGTTGTTCAAATCTATGTAGACGACATCATCTTCGGATCAAGATCAACATTCTTATGCCAAAGATTTGGAAAGATGATGTCAGAACAGTTCCAAATGTCTATGATGGAAGAAATGAGCTTCTTCCTAGGACTTCAAGTGAAGCAATCAGCAGAAGGGATTTTTATAAATCAATCCAAGTACGTGAAAGACTTGATCGCCAAGTATGGAGTTCAATCCAGCAGAACTGTAAAGATTCCGATGAACACCAACTGGAAGATTGAACCTGGAACTGACGGAAACTCAGTGGATTCCAGAAAATACAGAGGGATAATCGGTTCCCTGCTGTATCTAACAGCGAGTCGTCCAGATATCTCTTTCGCAGTCGGAGTGTGTGCCATATTTCAAGTTGATCCAAAGGAAGTACACATGCAAGCAGCCAAGAACATTCTCAAATATCTCAAAGGAACTCAGAATGTTGGATTGTGGTACCCAGCTGAAGACAATTTACAGCTGACTGGATATTCAGGCTCAGACTTCGCTGGAGATCGGTTGGACAGAAAATCAACTTCAGGAACTTGTCAGTTCCTAGGAAGCAAGTTGATTTCATGGTTTTCACAGAAGCAAACGTGCGTCGCAACCTCCACAACTGAAGCAGAATATATGGCAGCTGGAAGCTGCTGCTCACAAATTCTCTGGCTGAAACATCAGCTGGATGACTATGAAGTGAAAACTGGACAAGTTCCAATTTTTTGTGATAGCTCAAGTGCGATTGCTATATCAGAGAATCCAGTACATCACACAAGATGCAAACATGTGGACGTACGTCATCATTTTATCAGAGATCACGTGGAAAAGAAGGATGTGATTGTTGAGAAAATTCACACAGACATACAGCGGGCTGATATACTCACAAAGCCGCTGATAGAAACAAGATTCAAAATGCTGTGCGGATTACTTGGATTACTCAACCCAGACGATGCTTCACCCAGCTGAATGGAAACAGACCCAGCCAAATGGAAGCAGACAGCTGGAATTCAGAATCAACATCACTGGTAACAGCCGAGAAAGAATCAAGCTCAGCCAGACGCCTAAGTTGAAGGATTATTCAGCTGAGGGGGAACCAGCTGGAAAAACGATCACTCAGCACAACCACTTAACCGAGGTATCAGCTGACTACAATGATCAGCTGAGAGGTTTTCAACATCATTAACTACACCTACTCACTCTGCTTTTAGTCAAATCATATCTTGTCATTTCTAATCAAACTTAATTAAAAAATCTGCAAAGAACTGAAACACGGGAGTTTCGAGGCAAAAGTCAAAACGCCCCAACCGTCCCCTCTCGCGCATTAACTCGAAACTGACATGACGCGAGAATTACTCCCAATCGTAGATCTTCTTATCAAACTACAAATCTTGATCGTCCATTCATCAAGAAAGTTGATATAAATATGATAGAAGAGATACACAAAATTTTGCATAAACCCTAAAAAGTCTTTCGGTACTCTTTCTTCTTCCTTCAATTGGCATTATTTGTTTTACTAACAAAAGTTGCAGAAGAAGAACATGGAATCTAGAAAGATATCTCCTGAAGCCAATCAAACATGAAGAATCTGTGAAAGCTTCAAGATGAGAGTTGCTTAACTCTCAGAAACCTCAAGAAGACGGAGTTCCAGGAGAAGGTAAAGCCCATCGACGGATCCGGTCTAACGCCGTGGGATTGCAAAGCTCAAGAACATTCAACAGGAAGCTGCAGAAATCTTCCTGGGAATGTCAAAGGAAAAAGGCCTCCTCCGCCCCACTGTTTCTCTTAAAATAAAATAGAGAATGGGACATACAACTTCCTGTGATGCGAAAATCAACATCAACAGAACTGGACGAGATGTTGATAAAGACGGAGTCTTTAAGAGCAGTTATGTCAAAGCTCTTGCTCCGCCACAGGAGGCACAAAAAAAGATGCATGAGACAAAGCAGCATGCATCTACTTCCTTCCCAGCTGGGAATCAGAAACAACTTGAGGAGACAAAACAAGCTGAAGCACCGTCTTCAAACAGAAGACTCAAGTCAGGTGCTCGATCGATGAAGCCAGCTGACATTAAGAGAGAATTCGTAATTACTCTCCGAGGAGCAGAAGGCCCACAAGCGGTGGTTTCTTATGGTGGAGAAGAAGTTCATGCGCCTGCGTGAACATCGTCATCATCAACGCTGCAACGACGTATTCCAGCTGGTCAACTAAGCTGAAACCCCACGACAGATGGAATACTTCAACCGCCTTCTCCTCAATTTTCTTCAGCTCAACAGGGACACCAGCTTTGAGATCTACTCATGGAAGTTGGAGCTCAAGCCCCTGCACCAAGCTCAAGTGGAAAACATCATCCAGCCGATGATCACTTACAGCTGAATGATGAAAACATGAGCTGAACCCAATACCCACCACTTCAGAAGTGAAAGGGGAATACTCAAGTCCCTCAAGTGTTGAATCAGACTTTCTCATTCAATCTAATGAAGTCTGAAGAAGCAAAATTGCAAGGAATGAAGTTGTGCCCTACTCAGAAGATGTCATCTCTAGTGCAAACTCATACCTCCAAGCACTCAGCTGGACCGCCACAGCTGAAACAAGCCTAGGACGCTGTGTCTGCAATCACAGCTGAGGCTTAAGCTATTGAAGAAGAGCCAGCTAATGCAACAGCTGAGCCACCGAGACTCCAGACCTTGCTGCTCAGAGCTGAAAACCATAGTATTGCCAATCTAAGACATCGCAACAGCTGATGTTGTCTGTCTCCCACCTTGATTGATCATGCCAAAAAGGGGGAAGAGAATGAGACAAAGAAGACAAACTGCTGAGCTAGAGGAACCAGCTGAATCAGCTGAAGAAGAAACGAGTCAGAAGAAAGAAGCAGCAGATGCAGAAGAGAAGACCCAGCCAACTGGGATTGAAGACTGAAGAATTTTGAATTTTCTTTCTTTCTTTCTTTTTCCTGTTTTATGATGTAATTTTTTTACATTAATAAAACACAATTTTCTCTGCATCATAAGTTGTCTCAGTTAGGTTTTGGCATCATCAAAAAGAGGGAAATTGTTGGGAAAATTATGAAGTTTTGATTTAATACCAAAACCCAACTGATTCTTCAACCGAATAGATGATCGCTTCAACCTAAGTAGTGTTTTCCAGCTCGCCTGTTTGAGCTCTAGATTTTCTAGGTTTACAGGTTCAGGAAGCGGAAGACAATGGCGGAAACGAAGAGACAACCCACCAGTTTACAGCAGTAGTCAGCTATCAGCTGAGTTTTCCAGCTGAGCTGAGTTCAAAACGGAGCAGGATCCAGCTGAAGATAAATCGAGCTGAGTTCAAGACAGCTGGTCCAGCTGTACAGAACAAAGGGAACTAACTCTGAAGACATCACTTCAAGTCAGTTTGCCCAATCCAGCTCTGATTCTGAAAGCCAGCTCCAGAGGCAGAAGATGCCGGTGTCAGAGGAAGTCAACATGCCTCGACCAATGAGGGATTGCCGAATCAACATTCTAGACTTCAGAACCTAGGATGTGACACAAATGAAGACATGTGCAGAATCGCCCAACGGCAGATATCGAATTTAAGAAGAGTAGGTAAGATTCAAACGGCTCTTCCAACGGCTAGTCTTGAATCTTTACCTATATAAACCCGTCTTCAATCTCAGGATCAATAACGAAAAACTCTCTACAAGCTTTCATTCTCTGAAAAATCTCAAAGCCTTCAAAAGCTCTCAAGCAGTTCTACGTAGTTCAAAGAACACTTTATCTTAAAGTGTTTCTAGTCCAGAAACTGCTTAGTTTTTCGTCTGATCCCTAGGCAGAATTTATTGTGTATCTTACGCCTAGATCTTGAACGAGTTCATCTAACTCTAAAGTTCTTAATTGTAAGAACTCGTTCATAGTTGGAACCCCAAACCAAACCCCTCTTTACCAAGAAAGGTTAGGTCAAGGTTACGCTTGCTTGAAGCGAGAAATTCAAGTGTCTGTAAGGTTTTTTCAGTACCCGTAAACTGGAAGGTTAGGCTTGACAGTGCCCGCAAACTGTTGGAACACAACTCGGATTAGAGTTGTGAAGTTGCTTGGTACTTGGAAACTAAGTGGTAGTGAATTACCAGTGAATCTGGTTGTGGACGTAGGAGGTCTTACTCCGAACCACGTAAAAATCTGGTGTTCTTTATTTCTTTTTATCTTCAGTTTTAATACTAACTTTATCATCTCATTGCATATTTTATTAAAACTGCATACACAGCTGCTCTCCAAAGACAGTTGTGTCTTTCTGAAAGTTGCACAACTTGATTAAGCCGAAAACGTAAAGATAATCTTTTCAAGCTGAGTTTTTCTAACCAACCGAGCTAAGTTTTCAAACCACCACATTCCGCACCGACAGCTGAGTTATTTGCCCAGCTGACTCTCCTCAGCTGGATTCATAACTGAGCTCATCAACTCGGTTTTAAACTTGCAAAAGTTTTCAGAACTTTATCTTTGGTGTATTCACCCCCCCTCTACACCAAAGACCCAGCTCAGGGACCATCATTAAGCAATATCATGTGGCTGATATTGCCACTATGCTTAGAAGGGTTTGGAGTACAGGAGTCGATCGAATTAAAACACTTTTCTTGGATTAATTATGGATAACTTTTTGTTAATCATGGTTGTTTTTGTTGGACTTCTTTCCAGGCGCTCTTCGTCTTTTCTCTTAAGTTTTTAAGACTTTCAGGATGTTGCAACAATGGCTAATTTCGTACTGCTTCCATTTTTCGTTTTCATGGTTGGTGTTACTATAGCTCTGCTCTCAAGGTGGTTTCCAGTTTTCTTCATTTCGTCGCACATCTTTTCTTTCTTTTTTTCTTTTTCTTTTTGGTTTTGTGTGTTTCAATTTCTAGAAATGGAAAATGAGTAATGATGGTCCCTGAGCTGGGACTTTGGTGTAGAGGGGGGTGAATACACCAGAGATAGACTTTTAAAAACTTTTTAAACAAGTTTAAAACAGAGTGCGTGAGCTCAGTTATGAATCCAGCTGAGGAAGGTCAGCTGGGCTAATAACTCAGCTGGCGGTGCGGAAAGTGGTGGTTTTAAAACTTAGCTCGGTTGCTTAGAAAAACTCAGCTTGAAAATATTATCTTTACATTTTCGGCTTTATCAAGTTGTGCACGTTTCTGAAAACACACAACTGTCTTTGGAGAGCAGCTGAGTATGCAGATTTGATAAAGATACAATGTGCTAATGGAGTTAGTACAATAACTGAAAATAACGAGAAAGAAAATAACACGAGATTTTTACGTGGTTCGGAGTAACACCTTCTACGTCCACGACAAGATTCACTGGTAATTCACTACCACTTGGTTTCCAAGTACCAAACAACTTCACAACTCGAACCTGAGTTGTGTTCCAACAGTTTACGGGCACTGTCAAGCCTAAACCTTTCAGTTTGCGGGTACTTAAAAAACCTTACAACCACTTGAATTTCACGCTTCAAGCAAGCGTAACCTTGACCTAACCTTTCTGGGTAAAGAGGGGTTTGGTTTGAGGTTCCAACTATGAACGAGTTCTTACAATGAAGAACTTAGAGTTAGATGAACTCGTTCAAAATCTAGGCTTAAGATATACAAAGATTTCTGCCTAGGAATCAGACGAAAAATTGGGCAGTTTCTGGACTAAAAACACTTTAAGATAAAGTGTTCTTTGAACTATTTAGAACTGCTAATGAGCTTTTGAAAGCTTGATGAATTTAGAAAGTGAGAGCTTGAAGATAGTTTTTCGTTTTTTGATCTTGAGGTTGAAGACGAGTATTTATAGGTAGAGATTCAAGACTAACCGTTGGAGGAGCCGTTTGAATCTCACCTACTCTTCTTAAATTCATAATCTGCCGTTGGGCGTTTCTGCATCTGTCTTCATCAGTGTCACATCCTAGGTTCTGAAGTCTATGATGCTGATTTGGCAATCCCTCATTGGTCGAGGTATGTTGACTTCCTCTGATACCGGGATATTTGCAATTGGAGCTGATTTTTTTGAATTTAGAGCTGGATTGGGTAAACTGACTTGAAGTGACGTCTTCATAGTTAGTTCACTTTGTTCTGTACAGCTGGATCAGCTGTGTCTTGAACTCAGCTCGATTAATCTTCAGTTTGATCCTGCTCTGTTTTGAACTCAGCTCAGTTGGAAAACTCAGTTGATAGTTGACTTCTGCTGTGAACACAGCTAGATCTTCTGCTGTCTTGAGCTTCTGCTGTCTTCCGCTTCTTGAACCTGTAAACTTAGAAAATCTAGAGCTCAATCAGGCGAGCTGGAAAACACTAGTTAGGTTGATGCGATCATCTACTCGGTTGGAGAACAGTTGGGTTTTGATATTAAATCAAAACTTTATAATTTTCCCAACAATTTCCCCCTTTTTGATGATGCCAAAACCTAACTGAGACAAATTATGAAGCTTCTCCCTACGTTTTAAGAGGGTAAAAAAAATAGCAGTTTTAGAGTTTAGAGTTCAGAGTCTGGACAAAAAGTAATTATCATCAGGGTGAGCTTTGAGAGCGAAAAAAACTTTGTTTTACTATTGTAAGAAATTACAGCAGTTAAAAATAAATCGAAGAAAAAAAATCTTCAATCTTTAATCTTCAATCCCAGCTGGCTGGGTCTTCTCTTCTGCATCTGCTGCTTCTTTATTTTGACTCCGTTTCTCCTTCAGCTGGTTCAGCTGGTTCATCTAGCTCAACAGTTTTGCCTTTGCCTCTGTCTCATAATCTTCCCCCTTTTTGGCATAATCAACAAGGCGGAAGAGACACACTATCGTTTTATTGAGCTGTGTAATTTTCTGAATTGCATCAGTGATCTTCGCTGTGTTGTCAGCTGTTGCGATGTTCAGTTCGGTTGTGCTGCGGCTGTCAGCTTTGAACAGCAGAGTCTGGAGTCTTGGTGGCTCAGCTGTTGCATCGGCTGGCTCTTCTTCAATAGTATTAGCCTCAGCTGTGATTGCAGGCACAACTTCCTTGGCTGTTTCAGCTGGGGCGGTCCAGCTGAGTGTTTGGAGGTATGAGTTGGCTCTAGAGATGACATCTTCTTAGTAGGGCACAACTTCATTCCTTGCAATTTGGCTTCTTCAGACTTCATTAGATTGAATGAGAAAGTCTGAATCAGCTCTTCAGCTACGTACCAGTTGCTTATTTTGGTAGCGGCTGGGAGCGAAGCTAGCTCTGGATTTTGTTGCAGTGCGCTTGTGACTCCTTTAAGCAAGAGGTTTTCAAACCTTGAGATGGAGGCGTCACGTGCAACGTTTGAGGGACTTAAGTATTTCCCTTCGACTTCTGAAGTGGGGGTAAGGGGTTTAGCTCTTGTTTTCATCATCCAGCTGCAAGTGATCATCGGCTGGATGGTACTTTCCACTTGAGCTTAGTGCAGGGGTTTGAGCTCCAACTTCCATGAGTTGATCTTGAAGTTGGTGTCCCTTTCGAGCTGAAAAAAATTGAGGAGAAGGCGGTTGAAGTATTCCATCTGCTGTGAGGTTTAAGCTTAGTTGATTGGGGTATAAGCTTAGTTCATCAGCTGGAATACGTCGTTGAGGTGGTGGCAATGATGATGTTCACGCTGGCACATGAACTTCTTCTCCACCGTAAGAAACCACCGCTTGTGGACCTTCTGCTCCTCGGAGAGTAGTTACGAATTCTCTCTCAATGTCAGATGGCTTCTCGGCTGACTGACTGGGCACTTTTAACTTGAGTCTTCTCTTTGAAGACGGTGCTTCAGCTTGTTTTGTCTCCTCATGTTGTTTTCTCTTCCCAGCTGGGAAGGAAATAGATGCATGCTGCTTTGTCTCCTGCATATTTTTCTGTGCCTCCTGTGGCGGAGCAAGAGCTTTGACATGTTTGCTCTTAAAGACTCCGGCTTTATCAGCATCTCGTCCAGTTCTGACTAGGCTTCCTCTCAGGTTGAATTTCTTTGACAGGATCCTATTGACATTGATTTCCGCATCCCAGGGAGTTGTGTGTCCCGTTCTCTATTTTATTTTGAGAGAAACATTAGAGCGGAGGAGGCCTTTTTCCTTTGACATTCCCATGAAGAATTCTGCAACTTCCTGGTGAATGACGTTCTTGAGCTTTGTAGTCACCTACTGCATTAGACCGGATCTGTCGATGAACTTCGTTATCTCCTGGAACTCCGTATTTTTGTGGTTCCTGTGAGTTAAGCAACTCTTAATGTGAAGCTTTGACAGACTCTTCATGTTGATCGGCTTCTGGAGATATCTTTCTATATTCCATGTTCTTCTTCTACAAATTTTGTTAGTAGAATAGATAATATATATTGGGGTGGAAGAAGAAAGAGTGCCGGATCAAAAAATTTTAGGGTTAGCGTATCTCTTCTAGCATATATATATATCAACTTTCTTGAAGAATGGACGATCAAAATTGGTAGTTTGATATGAAGATCTACGACTGGGAGTGATTCTCACGTTATGTCAGTTTCTTGATCAGAAAATACGAGTTAATGCGCGCGTGAGGACGGTTGAGGCGTTTTGACTTATGCCTCGAAACTCTCATGTTTCAGTTCTTTGCAGACTTTTAATTAAATTTGATTAGATATGACGTGATATGATTTGACTGATGTCTGTCTAAAACAGAATGAATAGGTATATGTAATGATGTTGCAGACCTCTCAGCTGATCATCGTAGTCAGCTGATACCTCGGTTATGAATAGCTGTGTTGAGTGATCGTTTTTCCAGCTGGTTTCCCCCTCAGCTGAATAATCTTTCAACTTAGGCATCCGGCTGAGCTTATTTCTTTCTCAGCTAGGTTCTCCTTTGAGGTTGATTCTAAATTCCAGCTGGGTTTGCTTCTATTCATCTGGATGTAGCTTCGTCTGGGTTGAGTAATCCAAGTAATCCGCACATCATCTTGAATCTTGCCTCTACCAGCAGCTTTGTGAGTATATCAGCACGCTGTATGTCTGTGTGAATTTTCTCAACAATCACATCCTTCTTTTCCACGTGATCTCTAATGAAGTGATGTCGCACGTCCACATGTTTGCATCTTGTGTGATGTACTGGATTTTCTGATATAGCGATAGCACTTGAGCTATCACAGAAAATTGGAACTTGTCCAGTTTTTACTTCATAGTCATCCAGCTGATGTTTCAGCCAGAGAATGTGTAAGCAGCAGCTTCCAGCTGCCATATATTCTGCTTCTGTTGTGGAAGTTGCGACGCATGTTTGCTTCTTTGAAAACCATGAGATCAACTTGCTTCCTAGGAACTGACATGTTCCTGAAGTTGATTTTCTGTCCAACCGATCTCCAGCGAAGTCTGAGTCTGAATATCCAGTCAGCTGTAGATTGTCTTCAGCTGGGTACCACAGCCCAACATTCTGAGTTCCTTTGAGATATTTGAGAATGTTCTTGGCTGCTTGCATGTGTACCTCCTTTGGATCAACTTGAAATCTGGCACACACTCCGACTGCGAAAGAGATGTCTGGACGACTAGTTGTTAGATACAGTAGGAAACCTATTATCCCTCTGTATTTACTGGAATCAACTGACTTTCCTTCAGTTCCAGGTTCAATCTTCCAGTTGGTGTTCATCGGGATCTTTACTGTCTTGCTGGATTGAACTCCATATTTGGCGATCAAGTCTTTTACGTACTTGGATTGATTTATAAAAATCCCTTCAGCTGATTGCTTGACTTGAAGTCCTAGGAAGAAACTCATTTCTCTCATCATAGACATTTCAAACTGTTTTGACATCATCTCTCCAAATCTTTGGCATAAGAATGTTGATCTTCATCCGAAGATGATGTTGTCTACATAGATTTGAACAACCAGGATGTCTTCTCCTAACTTGATGGTGAAGAGTGTTCTATCTACTGAGCCCTTCTTGAATCTTTTGGATACAAGAAAATTTGATAGAGTATCATACCAAGCTCGAGGTGCTTGTTTCAATCCATAAAGCGTCTTCTTTAGCTTGTAGACTTTATTTTCTTCTACTTCAAATCCTGGAGGTTGTTCAACATAGACATCTTTCTTGATTTCTCCGTTTAAGAATACACACTTCACATCCATTTGATAGACCTTGAATTTGTGATGTGCTGCATAAGCGAGAAATAATCTGATTGCTTCTAATCGTACTACTGGAGCAAATGATTCTTCGAAGTCAATTCCTTCTTGCTGTGTGTAACCCTTGACAACGAGTCGAGCTTTGTTTCTGATGATGACTCCAAGGGTATCTAGCTTGTTTTTGAAGATCTATTTGAGTCCGATGACTTTGACTCCTTCAGGTCTGTCGACCAATTCTCAGACATAATTTTTGAGGAATTCATTTAGCTCTTCCTGCATGGCGTTTGTCCAGGGTACGTTTTTTAAGGCTTCTAGAATGGTTTGAGGTTCTGGAACTTGAGCTACATAGCACGCCATTAGAGTTGTGTCTTCATCATAGACAGTCAGTTCTAGTTCTACTGAGAGTTGAGTTGTATCAGCTGCTTCTTGATGATCCGATGTAGCTTGAGCAGCTGAGCTTCTGGTTCTGACTTGGTCAGATGGTTCTCCAATGATTGCTGATGATGGATGATATTCGATCCATCTTCTTCTTCTACGAATTTCTTCTTCCAGCTGATTGATGCTAGAAGTGGCTAGATTTCGTCTAGCTTGGAGTTGTTCTGGAGTTAAGTCTTGAGAATGAGACTCTACTTGGATTGAGTTTTGAGGTGATTTCTGTAGGAGCTCTACTAGAGATAGAGCTGGGGATTCAGTTGTGTTTGGATTTCCAGCTGATGGCATTCCCCCTTGATTTGGCATTGGAGGTTCCTCTTGATTTCCAGCTGGTGGAGCTTCCTGATTGATTTGAGGCTCCTCTTGCTCATCATCCCATATTAATGGTTCGACCAGATTCCTGATTCGATTCTCTTGAGCTCTTGTCTGAATCTGCCTTGAAGATTCTTCTTCATTTCTTCATTTGATAGAATCTCTATATTCGAATGATGATTCATCAAAGGTAACATGTGGAGTTACTTCGACCGTTTGAGTTCTTCTGTTGAAGACTCTGTAAGCTTTACTCACAGCAGAGTAACCAAGGAATACTCCTCTGTAAGTCTTCGCGTCGAACGTCTTGAGCTGGGTTTTTCCATTGTTTAGGATATGACATTTGGATCCGAAGACCTTGAAATATCCAATGTATGGTATTCTGTTATTCCAAAGTTCATACGGCGTCTTTCCTTGCCTTGATGTGAGTAGAGAGTGATTATGAGTGAAGCAAGCTGTGTTGATTGCCTCGGCCCAGAACTTCTTTGGAATAGCTGAGCTGGCTAGCATTGAGGTAGCCTCTTCTCTGAGTGTTCTGTTTCTCCTCTCTGATACACCATTCTGCTGGGGTGTGCGCGCTGCTGAGGTTTGATATTGAACTCCGTTCTTCTCGCAGTATTCATAAATAGTTTCATTCAGAAACTTCGTTCCTCGATCTGATCTGAGTGACATTATCTTGCACTCTTTCTGAGTTAACAGTCTTTCCAGCAGGATTGGCAGCTTAGTCCTTGTTTCGCTCTTCTGGTACAGAAATGATACCCATGTGAATCTTGAAGCTTGCTGGAGTAACTGGACCAAAGAGATCCATGTGTTGGAGTTTAAGGACGCGATCAGTTGACTGTACTGGCTTGAGTGAGAAAGAAATTCTTGTTTGTTTTCCTTGTTGGCATGTGCTGCACATATGACTTTTGTCATATACTTGATCTGGAATTCTATTAGCGAGCTAGTTCCTAGCCAGTTTGTTGATTGTCTTAAAGTTGAGGTGATTCAGCCGTCTGTGCCACAGCCAGCTGACTTCATTGCTGCTTTTGGATACAAGACAAGTTTCAGGAGGGTTGTTGTTCCAGTCAGCAAAGTACATATTTCTTTCTCTTTTCCCTCTTAGTAGTATCTGCTTGGTTTCACTGTGCATCCCTGTGCATCAAACTTGACAGAAAAACTGTTGTCGCAGAATTGGCTAATGGAAAGCAAGTTATGTTGCAATCCTTGTACATATGAAACATTAGAGATTTTAACATTTTTAGTTTTAAATGTACCATAACCTTTGGTTAGACCTTTGGAGTTTTCACCAAATATTACTTGTGGGCCTGGACGCTCGATGTACTCCTAGAGTAGATGCTTTAAGTGAGTCATGTGCTTGGAACATCTGCTGTTCAAGTACCATAGTGTTCTCATCGTTCTCTTGCAACCTATGACAAAAATCAAAATTTAGGTACCCAGTTTTAATTGGGTCCTTGTGGGTTAGACAGAGATCCTTTCACGACCCAGATCTTCTTGATGACTCGAATTGGGTCATTTGATATGATGATTCTTCCAGCTGAGTCGATGTACACATTTTTTGTGTTCTTCGGTTATTGCTGGCGGGGTCTTGATCTCAGTATTTTCCCAGCTTGATTTCTTTGTTGATGTCCGGGTCTTTTTCGGTATCCAGCTGAGTACCCAGCGAGACGTTCCTTTATCTCTGCTGACTCTTGTGATATCTCGGCTGGAACTGGTGCTTCAGCTGGTTATCATATGAGTGATATCCAGCTGGGTATCTCCTTTGATATCTTGGTTGATATCTTTCGACGTGCTGTTGATGTTGCTGGCATCTGAACTGTCCAGCCTGCTGTCTTTGTTGAGTTTAAGCACGTTGCTGTCTGATCTGTGCTTGAGGTTGTCTCACAGCTGGCCTTTTTGATGCCTGTTGTGTTCTCAATGGTCGGTGCTGAGCAGCTGGAATTGAGTTTTCTTTTGCTTTTACAAACATTACCTTTGTTCCACTTGTGGAAGCAATGTTTATGGCATCCTTTGATCCATTGTAACCCAGTCCTGCTTTGAGCGCTGTTGGACGCTGTGCACTTATGATTTCATCCATTATTGTTGTAGCTTTGATGAGAGCTACCATCTTCTTAGATAGTACCTTTTCGGAACTTTTCAGCTCTATGATCTCAGCTGACTTCTTTTCTGATTCAGCTGTGGCCTTTTCTAATTCTTCCATCAGCTGTTTCTTTTCGTAGTAGAAGTCTTCCATCAGCTGTTTCTTTTTTATCTTGTTTCACTATTTTATCATTTAATGAAGTAACCTCCTCTTTGAGCTGTGTTGTATCAGCTGCTTCTCACACATAGCCTTCAGCTCGGCATTCTCACACATTATGATGTCAAGGATCTCTTGAAGCTCCTTGAAATCGTTCATAACCTTCTCTACTAAACTCCAATCAGGTACCCATGATTCTAAAACCTGTGTAGAGTGTTCGTGTGTTGGTGAGGGGTTAGATAGATTTTGAGTTCTTGACATTACCTCATCTTCATCGATTCCGTCTGTCTGTCCCATGAAGCATGTATCCCATTCAGGTTCATCATGAGCCATCAGTGCTTCTTCTTCTGAATCTGAAAATGGCATGTTATCCTCCATTTTGTTGCACTCCGACTCCTCGTCGGCGACGTAGGCTCTCTTTCTGTCAGCTGCTTTAGCTTTCAGTTGGTCTTTGTCCTTCTTGGATAGCTTGAGACATTCTAGCCTGTAGTGTTCTGGTTCCTTGCAGTTGAAGCAACCTTCTTCTGTTCGTTTGTCAGCTGACTTCTCATCAGCTGCTGCGTACTTGTCTCTGTAAGTTCTTGCGAACTTCTTGTATTTGCCCTTGCTAGTGTCAATCTGTTGTAGTTTTTTACCAGCATGGCTATCTCTTCAAGTAGCTCTTTCTTGCTCATGTCCTTCTTGTCCTTCTTTGAGGACTCAGCTAACTGCAAGTATGTGGATTTTTCAGAATTAGCTCTGAACGCAATCTCCTTTGGCGCAGGTGTCACCTCTCTATCATTTTGATTGCTTGAAGATTCTTTCATGGTAATCTTCAAGTTGTATTCGTTGGCTTTGACCAGTGAGAATAATCTCTCAGTTGAAAGATCACCCAAGTCACTACGACTTTGGTGTACCACCTTGTATGTGTTCCATTCAGCTGTGAGTGCTGAAAGGACTTTTAGGTTCTTTTCACGCTGGGTGTATTTCCCAGTTCTTATGGTTTCAATTTCTACCATGATATTTGAGAATCTGAGTTCCATCCCTTCGATGGACTCGTTGACAAGCTGCTTGAAGTTATCAAATTTCTGGCAGACAATCGTGAATTTATTTTCTTTTATCTCCTCTGACCCTTCGCATAGTTTAGCTAGGGTTTCTCACATCTCCTTTGCAGTGTTGCAGTTGATGATCTTGCTTAGGTAGGCGTTGAAGACTGTTGACGAGATGGTGTTCCTTGCGAAGCTGTCTAATCCAACTTGCTTCCTTTCTTCTGAGGTATGTTCATTCTTTGGCTTGGGAATGAGCTGATACGTTGGCTGTCCACCATCTTGAGCTGGAATAAGTTCGTTTCCTTGTTTGTAAATGAGGATGAGTCCGTCTGTAATGACGTCTCACATCATGTCATGATGAGCACACAGAAAACTTTTTAATCTGAACTTCCAGATTGCATAATCATCGACCGAGAAGGTGGGAAGATTCATGTTAAGACAAGAATCCATAGAGATATGCACAGTATGAAATAATATGAGTTTTTCCAAAAGAGGATCTGTTCAGTTGACCACTGACAGATTTTCAAGACAAATCTCTTGATTCAGAAACAACGGTCTTTTGAACCACTGCTCTGATACCAATTAATGGTCCCTAAGCTGGGTCTTTGGTGTAGAGAGGGGGGTGAATAAACCAAAGATAGACTTTTAAAAACTTTTTAAACAAGTTTAAAACAGAGTGTGTGAGCTCAGTTGTGAATCCCGCTGAGGAAGGTCAGCTGGGCTAATAACTCAGCTGGCGGTGCGAAAAGGGGTGGTTTTAAAACTTAGCTCGGTTGCTTAGAAAAACTTGGCTTGAAAATATTATCTTTATATTTTTGGCTTAATCAAGTTGTGCACATTTCTGAAAATACACAACTGCCTTTGGAGAGTAGATGAGTATGCAGATTTGATAAAGATACAATGTGCTAATGGAGTTAGTACAATAACTGAAAATAACGAGAAAGAAAATAACACGAGATTTTTACGTGGTTCGGAGTAACATCTCCTACGTCCACGACCAGATTCACTGGTAATTCACTACCACTTGGTTTCCAAATACCAAGCGACTTCACAACTCAAACCTGAGTTGTGTTCCAACAGTTTACGGGCACTGTCAAGCCTAAGCCTCTCAGTTTGCGGGTACTGAAAAAATCTTACAATCACTTGAATTTCGCGCTTCAAGCAAGCGTAACCTTGACCTAACCTTTCTGGGTAAAGAGGGGTTTGGTTTGAGGTTCCAACTATGAACGAGTTCTTACAATGAAGAACTTAGAGTTAGATGAACTCGTTCAAAATCTAGGCTTAAGATATACAAAGATTTCTGCCTAGGAATCAGACGAAAAACTGGGCAGTTTCTGGACTAGAAACACTTTAAGATAAAGTGTTCTTTGAACTATTTAGAACTGCTAATGAGCTTTTGAAAGCTTGATGAATTCAGAAAGTGAAAGCTTGAAGATAGTTTTTCGTTTTTTGATCCTGAGGTTGAAGACGGGTATTTATAGGTAGAGATTCAAGACTAGCCGTTGGAGGAGCCATTTGGATCAGCTGTGTCTTGAACTCAGCTCGATTAATCTTCAGTTTGATCCTGCTCTGTTTTGAACTCAGCTCAGTTGGAAAACTCAGCTGATAGTTGACTTCTGCTGTGAACACAGCTGGATCTTCTGTTGTCTTGAGCTTCCGTTGTCTTCCGTTTCCTGAACCTGTAAACTTAGAAAATCTAGAGCTCAAACAGGCGAGCTGGAAAATACTACTTAGGTCGATGCGATCATCTATTCGGTTGGAGAACAGTTGGGTTTTGGTATTAAATCAAAAGTTTATAATTTTCCCAAACAAGTAATGAGCAATGATCAAGTGGGAAGAATCTTGAGACATTAATGTGCATTTTCTTTCTTTAATATGATTGTTAATCCTTATCTAAAATCTTGATTTTCGTAGGTTTCATACTTTCATCAGAGAAGAAAGAATACCTAAAAAAAGTTCCATTATTTTTTAATTTGGTGGACATTATCTGATTGAACTTGTAATCTTATCTTAGGTATAATTATAATGTTATTTTGAAGGGAGTTCAGGTTTATTTGGCGTAGGTACGACCCTCGCCTATCTTCCGCCCGATATGTACGAACAAGTTTTTAATAGGGTATGTGTCGTATTTTTCATTTACTTTTCGGCATTATGTCTTCCTAATCCCAAACTATCTCTCAACCATGCACTTCTGAGTATCTTTCGATCTTTAGATGATGGAGTCGCAGGATGGTTGAAAAGGAGTTCAAATACTTCTGGTACGCTGCCAAGTAAGTTTTGTCAGTAGCAAAAACAATCATACAACAAAATTCGTAATTTTTCTTTAATTGTAACTAATGTAGCATGATCGCACTTCTGCTGCTAATAGTACTTAGGTTTTACTTTCACCTGTTAGCAAATTCATCTATTTATCAGAAATCAAGATAATTGTTTCTTTCATATATGTCTGCAGCGTTCATGACGGATTCCCAGTTATAGCTTTTCAATTTGAGAACTCACTTTCGCTCCCAGTTTATCCCCTGTTTGAAGTTTGCGTAAGTTAACTGGGTCTTATAATTCACTGTTAATTAGTGCATATGGTTCAACAAGTGGTTTCACTTTAATTGAAACAATATATCTTGTGCAAATTCTTGGCTAAGCTTCCTTTTATGTGAAATATCCGAAATTGCTCTGTTAGTCTTAAGTTATACTATTAAAAGATCATCGGACTTTGTTAAACTATAATAACTAATCTCAACCCTATATTTTGCAACTTAATTCCTTTGTCATTGGATTTATCCATTTTATACCCATACAATATAACTTTGCAGGACACAGAATATTGCATCGGTTGGCAAGTCAGTGGAATGCAAGCAAAGGATGGGCAAGAACTGACTCTGTTAGGAGGTATATATCTAGATTTCTTTGTTAGTTGACAATATGTAGATTTTAACAAGTATAATGTAGATTTTAGGAATTAATGGTTGTCTGTACCAATTTTCTAGATTGAATCTTAATGGAGAAATTGATTAATGACTTCATGCCTTGCAGATATTGCCTTATCCGACAAGCTTGTTCTGTACGATCTTGAGAATCATACGATTGGATGGGCACAATATAATTGTGAGTACTCGTTTCCCCTATTATGTGTATTGATTATTTCAAAGCAAGGAAAATAGTAAAAGTTTAGCAAATATGGTGAGTAGCAAATTATTATTGAAATTACTTGTATGTTTTAACTTGGACTGTTAGAAAGATATTGTTATTTCCCCCTAATTTAGGATAATGCAATCTACTAAAAAAAGTAAGCACTTCTTAGTTCATATTTTTATTATTAGGATCGTAAAGGAGCCAAGACGGAACAAACAGTACTAGACTCGAATTCAGCTCAAATAGTACTTGAATTTAGCTCAAATCACAATCATTCAGCTCTTGCGGATTGAAGTTCATAAACGACTTGTTTCTCAACTTGAACGAGCCTAGGTCGAGCTTGGTGCTTTGAGCTTGTAACTGAATTTGAGCTCATGATAATAGTCTCGCTAACGTATAAATTATTAAGGTTTATTAAAATATTAAATGACTAAACCCTTCGCTACCAATCTCAGATTCATCAAGCATCAAAGTGAAAGATGAAGGGAGTGTGAACAATTATGATGTTGTCATCCACGACATATGTTTCGACTCGAGCCCATTGAGGGCTAGTGCTATATCAGTTCTTGTGTACGTAGCCACTGTCCTCTGATTGTATGAGCTCTAGAAAAAGGAGCAGCTATGACAAATGCTACTCGTTTTCATATTGTGTTGTGAACATGCACGAATGGCTTGGCAATAGATCTCCAAGTTACAAGGTGAAAAATAGTTTAAGATTGGTGGAACTGTAACATTTATTTTTGTACTTAAAATTCTTCTTAAAATTTTCTCAATAAGATGAGTATATCGATTTAAATGCCAAATTTCATCGTAGTAGAAAATATTAGAAAAAAAAGAACTTATCAAAAATTAAATCTCGGAGATTAATTTATTCATATTGATTTAATTGCAAATTTTCATCAATCTGTTCTATTCAGTATTCACCATCCCGAATTATTTTCTTATTAGTGTATATATGAATATGAATGATGGTCCCTGAGCTGGGTATTTGGTGTAGAGGGGGGTGATTACACCAAATAGATTTTTCGAAACTTTTTCAAGTTAAATCACAAAGTTGGTGAGCTCAGTTATCGATCCAGCTGGGGAGGGTCAGCTGGGTAAATAACTCAGCTGGCGGTGCGGAAAGTGGTGGTTTGAAAACTTAGCTCGGTTACTTAGAAAAACTCAGTTTGAAAATATTAACTTAACGTTTTCAGCTTAGTCAGGTTGTGCAACTTTTAGAGTGACACAGCTGTCTTTGGAGAGCAGCTGTGTGTGCAGTTTTGAACAAATATGCAATGATATGAAGGAGTTAGTACACAGCTGAATATAAAGCGAAAGTAAAGAGAGAGAGTAAGAAACACGCGAGTTTTTACGTGGTTCGGAGTAACACCTCCTACGTCCACGATCAGGTTCACTGGTAATCCACTACCACTTGGTTTCCAAGTACCAAGCAACTTCACAACTCTAACCCGAGCTGTGTTCCAACAGTTTGCGGGCACTGTCAAGCCTACACCTTCAGTTTCCGGGTACTGAAGAACCTATCCACTCGAATTATGCGCTTCGAGCAAGCGTACCTTTACCTAACCTTTCTGGGTTTGGGTTTGGGTATGGGGTTCCAACTATGAACGAGTTCTTTCAATTAAGAACTTTAGAGTATGATGAACTCGTTCGAAATCTAGGCTAAAGATATACAATGAGTTTGGCCTAGGGAACAGACGAAAAACTAAGCAGTTTCTTAACTAGAAACACTTTAAGATAAAGTGTTCTTTGATCTATCTAGAACCGCTTGTGAGCTTTGGAAAGAATGAAGATTTCAGATAATGAAAGCTTGTAGAGAGTTTTTCGTATCTGATCCTGAGATTGAAGACGGGTTTATATAGGTAGAGATTCAAGACTAGCCGTTGGAGGAGCCGTTTGAATCTTACCTACTCTTCTTAAATGCAAGATCTGCCGTTGGGCGTATCTGCACCTGTCTTCATTTGTGTCACATCCTAGGTTCTGAATTCTAGGATGCTGATTTGGCAATCCCTCATTGGTCGAGGTAGGTTGACTTCCTCTGATTCCGGGATCTTCTGCCTTTAGATCTGGCTTTTGAATTCAGAGCTGGACTGTCTTGAAGTGAAGTCTTCAGAGATAGTTCCTTTGTTCTGTACAGCTGGACCAGCTGTGTTTTGAACTCAGCTCGAATTCTCTTCAGCTTGATCAGGCTCTGCTGGATCACTCAGCTGAAGGTTAACGCCTGCTGTCTTTTGCTAGCTGACTCCAGCTGTGAACACAGCTGGGTCGACTGCTGTCTTCCGCTTCCTTAACCTGTAAGCCTAGACAATCTAAAGCTCAAACAGGCGAGCTGGAAAACACTATTTAGGTTGGCGCGATCATCTATTCGGTTGGAGAATCAGTTGGGTTTTGGTATCAAATCAAAACCTTATAATTTTCCCAACAATTTCCCCCTTTTTGATGATGCCAAAACCTAACTGAGACAACTTATGACGCAGAAAAACTTGTGTTTTATTAATGTAAGAAAATACATTATAACACAGGAAAAAGAAAGAAGAAGAAAAAAATCTTCAAATCTTCAGTCTTCAATCCTTCAGTCTTCAATCCCAGTTGGCTGGGTCTTCTCTTCTACATCCGTTGCTTCTTTCTTTTGACTCGTCTCTTCAGCTGATTCTGATTCAGCTGGTTCCTCTAGCTCAACAGTTTGCCTCTTCATTGACTTGTCTCTCTTCTCCCTTACTTCCCCCTTTTTGGTATGATCAAAACATGATGGGAGAGATACACCATCGGCTGTTGCGATGTTTTAGTTTGGCGAAACTGTGGTTTTCAGCTCTGAGCAGTGAGGTTTGGAGTCTAACTGGCTCAGCTGTTGTATTAGCTGGCTCTTCTTCAGTTGCATTGGCCTCAGCTGTGATTGCAGACATAGCGTCCTTGGCCTGATTCACAGCGGTCCAGTGAGTGCTTGGAGGGATGAGTTGGCACTGGAGATAGCATCTTCTGAGTCGGGCACAACTTCATTCCTTGAAACTTTTGCTTCTTCAGACTTCTTAGATTGAATGAGAAAGTCTGATTCAGCACTTGAGGGACTTGTATTCAGCTCATATCATCATCATCCAGCTGCAGGTGATCATTGGCTGGGTGATGTTTCTCATTAGAGCTTGGTGCAGGGACTTGAGCATCTTTCATCGGAAGATCTCGAAGCTGGTGTCCCTGTGGAGCTGAAGGAAACTGAGGAGAAGGCGGTTGAAGTATCCCATCTGTCTTGGGGTTTAAGCTTGGTTGTTCAGCTGGAATACTCCGTTGCGGTGTTGGTGATGATTATGTTCATGCAGGGACGTGAACTTCTCTTCCAACGTAAGAAACGACCGCTTGTGGGCCTTCTGCTCCTCGGAGAGTGATTACGAATTCTCTCATAATGTCAGCTGGCTTCTCTGCTGACTGACTGAGCACCTTTGATTTGAGTCTTCTGTTTGAAGACAGTGCTTCAGTATATTTTGTCTCCTCGAGTTGTCTCCGATTCCCAGCTGGGAAGGAGTTAGATGCATTCTGCTTTTTCTCCTGCATCTTTTTCTGTGCCTCCTGTGGTGGAGCAAGAGCTTTGTCATGAATGCTCTTGAATACTCCGGCTTTATCAATATCTGGTCCAAGTCTGTTGACGTTGATTTTTGCATCCCAGAGAGTTGTATGTCCCGTTCTCTCTTTTATGTTGAGAGAAACAGTGGGGTTGAGGAGGTCTTTTTCCTTTGACATTCCCAGAAAGTTTTCTGCACCTTCCTGGTGAATGACGTTCTTGAGCTTTGCAGTCTCCCACTGCGCTGGCCTGGATCTGTCGAGAGGCTTCACCTTCTTTTGGACTTCCGTCTTCTTTGAGAGTTAAGCAACTCTTATCTTGAAGCTTTGACAGATTCTTCAAGTTTGATCGGCTTCGGGAGATATCTTTCTGGATTCCATGTTCTTCTTCTGCATCTTTTGTTAGTAGAAACGAATAATACCAATTGATGGAAATAAGAAAGAATGCCGAAAAACTTTCTAGGGTTGATGCGTATGTCTTCTAGCATATTTAAAGAGTTTTCTTGATGAATGGACGATCAAGATTTGTCTATTGATAAGAAGATCTACGGCTGGGAGTGATTCTCTCTACATATTAATTTCTTGATTAGAATATGTGAGTTAATGCGCGAGAGAGAACGGTTGAGGCGTTTTGACTTTTGCCTCGAAACTCCCATTATTCAATTCTTTGCAGACTTTTAATTAAGATTGATTAGAAATGACAAGATGTGAGTTGACAGAAAACAGATTGAGTAGTTGTAATTAATGTTGTTGCAAACCTCTCAGCTGATCATTGTAGTCAGCTGATACCTCGGTTGAGTGGGTGTCTTTGGGTCATCGTGGTTCCACTGGTTCCCCTCATTGAATAATCCTTTCCTTTCAAAGATCTGGTTTAGCTGAATTCTTTCTCACCGATATCGTTGACGTTGATTCGAATTTCGCTGTCCGCTTGCATTCACTGGTTTGCTTCCATTCACTGGTTCTGCTTCCGATCACTTGGTTCTGCTCACTGGTTCGTTCATCACTGGTCTCGTCTAATCACTTGGTCCGTCTAATCACTGGGTCCGTTCCAATCACCAGGTGAAGCATCGTCACGGGTTGAGAAGTCCAAGTAATCCGCACAAGCATTTTGAACCTTGCTTCTATCGGCGGTTTGTGAGAATATCACCATTGTATGTACGTGTGAATTTTCTCAACAATCACATCCTTCTTTTCTACGTGATCTCTGATGAAATGATGTCGTACGTCTACATGCTTGCATCTTGTGTGAAGTACTGGATTCTCTGAAATGGCAATCGCACTTGAGCTATCACAGAAAATTGGAACCTGTCCAGTTTTTACTTCATAGTCATCCACTGATGTTTCACGAGAATTTGCGAGAAGATTTCCCGGCCATATATTCTGCTTCTGTCATGGAAGTTGCGACGCACGTTTGTTTCTTTGAAAACCACGAAATCAACTTACTTCCTAAGAACTGACAAGTTCCTGAAGTTGATTTTCTGTCCAACCGATCTCCATTGAAGTCTGAGTCTGAGTATCCAGTCAGCTGTAGATTGTCTTCAGCTGGGTACCACAGCCCAACATTCTGAGTTCCTTTGAGATATTTGAGAATGTTCTTGGCTGATTGCATGTGTGCTTCCTTTGGATCAACTTGAAATCTGGCACACACTCCGACTGCGTAAGAGATGTCTGGACGACTTGCTGTTAGATACAGCAGGGATCCTATTATCCCACTGTATTTGCTGGAATCAACTGATTTCCCTTCAGTTCCTGGTTCAATCTTCCAGTTGGTGTTCATTGGAATTTTTACAGTTCTGCTGGATTGAACTCCATACTTGGTGATCAAGTCTTTCACGTATTTGGATTGATTTATGAAAATCTCTTCTGATGATTGCTTGACTTGAAGTCCTAGGAAGAAACTCATTTCTCCCATCATGGACATTTGGAACTTCTCTGACATCATCTCTCCAAATCTTTGGCATAAGAAGCTTGATCTTGATCCAAAGATGATGTCGTCTACGTAGATTTGAACAACCAGGATATCTTCTCCTGAGTTGATGGTGGAGAGAGTTCTGTCTACTGAGCCCTTCTTGAATCCTTTGGATACGAGAAAATTTGACAAAGTGTCATACCAAGCTCGAGGTGCTTGCTTCAATCCATAAAGAGCCTTCTTTAGCTTGTAGACTTTATTTCCTTCTACTTCGAATCCTGGAGGTTGTTCAACGTAGACTTCTTCTTTGATTTCTCCATTCAAGAATGCACACTTCACATCCATTTGATAGACCTTGAATTTATGATGTGCTGCATAGGCGAGAAATAGTCTGATTGCTTCCAATCGTGCTACTGGAGCAAATGATTCTTCGAAGTCAATTCCTTCCTGCTGAGTGTAGCCCTTGGCAACCAGTCGAGCTTTGTTTCTGATGACGACTCCCAGGGTATCCAATTTGTTCTTGAATATCCATTTGAGTCCTATGACTTTGACTTCTTGAGGTCTGTCGACTAATTCCCAGACACAATTTCTGAGGAATTCGTTCAGCTCTTCTTGCATGGTGTTGATCCAAGGCACGCTCTTCAAAGCTTCGAGAATTGATTAAGGCTCTGGCACTTGAGCTACGTAACACGCCATTAGAGCTGTGTCTTCATCATAAACCGTCAGTCCTCGCTCTACTGAGAGTTGAGCTGTGTCAGCTGCTTCTTGATGATCCGATAAAGCTTGAGCAGCTGAGCTTCTGATTTTGACTTGGTCAGATGGTTCTCCGATAATAGCTGATGATGGATGATCTTCAATCCATCTTCTCCTCTTGCGAATTTCTTCTTCCAATTGATTGATGCTTGACGTGGCTAAATTTCGTCTGACTTGGAGTTGCTCAGGAGTTAAATCTTGAGAGTTTGGCTCTCTTTGATTTATATTTTGAGGAGACTTCTGTAGAGGCTCAGCTGGGGATGGAGCTGGGGACTCAGCTGTGTTTGGATTCCCAGCTGATGATGTTCCCCCTTGATTTGGCGTTGAAGCTTCTTCTCGATTTCCAGCTGGTGGAGCTTCTTGATTGATTTGAATTTTCTCCTCTGGCTCATTGTCCCAAATTAATGGTTCGGCCAGATTCCTGATTCTATTCTCTTGAGCCCTTGTCTGAATCAATCTTGAAGATTCTCCTTCGCTTCTTCGTTTGATAGAATCTCTATATTCGAAGGAAGATTCGTCAAAGGTAACATGTGGAGTTACTTCGACTATTTGAGTTCTTCTGTTGAAGACTCTGTATGCTTTACTCACAGCGGAGTAACCAAGGAATACTCCTCGGTCTGTCTTTTCGTCGAACGTCTTGAGCTGTGTCTTCCCATTGTTGAGGATGTGACATTTGGATCCGAATACCTTGAAATATCCAATGTATGGTATTCTGTTGTTCCATAGCTCATACGGTGTCTTGCCTTGCCTTGATGTGAGTAGGGAGCGATTTTGAGTGAAGCAAGCTGTGTTGATTGCTTCAGCCCAGAACTTCTTTGGAATAGCAGAGCTAGCTAGCATTGAGGTAGCTGCTTCCTTGAGAGTTCTGTTTCTTCTTTCTGCTACACCATTCTGCTGAGGTGTGCGAGCTGCAGATGTTTGGTGTTGAACTCCGTTCTTCTCGCAAAAATCATAAATAGTTTCATTTAGAAACTCCGTTCCACGATCTGATCTTATTGCCATTATCTTGCACTCCTTCTGTGTTGATAATCTTTCCAGCAGGATAGGCAGCTTAGTTCTGGTTTCGCTCTTCTGGTATAAGAATGATACCCATGTGAATCTTGAGAAATCATCCACAACGACCAGAGTATATTTTCTGCCATTGAAGTTTGCTGGAGTAACTGGACCAAAAAGATCCATGTGAAGAAGTTAAAGAACTCGATCAGTTGACTGAGCTGGCTTGAGAGAGAATGAAATTCTTGTCTGTTTTTCTTGTTGACACGCGATGCACATATGACTTTTGTCATATACTTGATCTGGAATTCTATTAGCGAGCTGGTTCCTAGCCAGTTTGTTGATTGTCTTGAAGTTGAGATGATTCAGCCGTCTGTGCCACAGCCAGCTGACTTCATTGTCGCTTTTCGATACAAGACAAGTCTCGTGAGGGCCGCTGTTCCAACAAGAAAGTACATATTTCCTTCTTTTTTCCCTCTTAGGAGTATCTGCTTGGTTTCCCTGTGCTTCACTGTGCATCCATGTGCATCAAACTTGACAGAAAAACCGTTGTCGCAGAATTGGCTAATGGAAAGCAAGTTATGTTGCAATCCTTGTACATAAGAAACATTTGGGATTATAACATTTCTAGTTTTAAATGTACCATAACCTTTGGTTAGGCCTTTGGAGTTGTCACCAAATGTTACTTGTGGACCTGTACGCTCAATATACTCCTGGAGTAGATGCATTAGGTGCGTCATGTGCTTGGAACATCCACTGTCCAAGTACCATAGTGTTCTCATCGACTCCTCAGAGATGCGTCGATTCCTTGCAACCTAAACAAAAAATTAAAATTCTGTACCCGCTTAATTGGGTCCTTGTGGGTTAGACAGAGATCCTTTGACGACCCAGATTTGCTTGATGACTCGAATTGGGTCATTTGATCTGATAATTCTCCCAGCTGAGTCGATATACACATTCTTTGTGTTCTTCTGTTGTTGCTGGCGGGGTCTTGATCTCCGTGTCTTCTTGTTTTGTTGTCTGGATTTCTTTTGGTTTCCAGCTGTGTGCCTAGCTGAGACATTCCTTTGTCTCTGCTGTCTCATGTGATGCTGTGGCTGGAAATGATTATCCAGCTGATACTCGTTTGAGTGGTATCCAGCTGGGTATCTCTGATATCTTGGTTGATATTGATCAACGTCGGTCTTGTGGCCGGTATCCGTAAAATCCACTCGTGGTCTTCGTTGAGGTTGAGCACGTTGCTGTCTGAGTTGGGCTTGAGGTTGTCGCACAGCTGACCTTCTTGATGTCTGCTGTGTTCTCGACGGAGTTTGAGACTGTTTCACAGCTGTTCTTCTTGACATCTGCTGCGTTCTCAACGGAGCTTGAGAATGTTTCACAGCTGGTCTTCCCGACGCCTGCTGTGTCCTCAACTGTTGATGCTGAGCTGCTGGGATTAGAGGTTCGTTTGCACGTACAAACATTACTTTTGTTCCACTTGTGGAGGCAATGTTTGAGGCATCCTTTGATTCGTTGTATCCCAGTCCCGCTTTGAGTGCTGCTGGACGCTGAGCACTAATGATCTCATCCATTGTTGACGTGGCTTTGATGAGAGCTACTATCTTCTTAGATAGTACCTCTTCGGTGCTTTTCAGCTCAATGATCTCAGCTGACTTCCTTTCTGATTCAGCTGTGACCTTTTCCACATCTTCTATCAGCCGTTTCTTCTCATTGTTGAATTCCTTCATCAGCTGATCTTGTTTCACTATTTTGTCTTTTAGTGAAACGACTTCCTGTTGGAGCTGAGTCGTATCAGCCGCGTCTGATACTTTTGTCTTTTCCAGTTTCGCCTTCAGCTCGGCATTCTCACACATAATGACGTCAAGGATCTCTTGAAGCTCCTTGGAATCATTTATTACTTTCTCTACTAGACTCCAATCAGGTAGACCAGATTCTGAGTCCTGTATAGAGTGTTCGTGTAATGGTGAGATGTTAGACAGATTTAGAGTTCGAGACGTTACCTCATCTTCATCGATGCCGTCTGTTTGTCCCATGAAGCATGTATCCCAATCAGGTTCATCATGGGCCATCAGGGCTTCTTCTTCCGAGTCTGAAAATGGCATGTCATCCATTTTATTGCACTCTGATTCTTCATCAGCGATATAAGCTCTCCTTCTGTCAGCTGCCTTAGCTTTTAATTGGTCTTTGTCTTTCTTGGACAGCTTTGGACAATCTTGTCGGTAGTGTCCTGGTTCCTTGCAGTTGAAGCAACCTTCTTCTGTTCGTTTGTCAGCTGACTTCTCATCAGCTGCTGCGTACTTATCTCTGTAAGTCCTTGCAAACTTCTTGTATTTGCCCTTGCTGGTGTTGAGTCTGTTATAATTTTTCACCATCATGGCAATTTCTTCGAGTAGCTCCTCTTTGCTCATTTCCTTTTTGTCCTTCTTCATCTTGGAGGACTCAGCTGACTTGACATGAGCTGACTTTTCAGAGTTGGCTCTGAAAGCAATTTCTTTTGGAGCTGGGGTGAGTTCTCCGTCATTCTGTCTGCTTGAAGATTCTTCTTGAGTGATCTTCAAGTTGTATTCGTTGGCTTTTAAGAGTGAGAACAATCTTTCTGTAGATAGATCACCCAAGTCACTTCGACTTTGGTGAACTACCTTGTAAGTGCTTCATTCAGCTGAAAGGGCTGAAAGAACCTTTAGATTCTTTTTCCGCTGGGTATACTTCCCAGTTCTGATTGTCTCTATCTCGATGACTATGTTTGAGAACCTTAGCTCCATCGCTTCGATGGACTCGTTGGCTAGCTGCTTGAAGTTGTCGAATTTTTGGCAAGCTATTGTGAATTTGTTTTCTTTGATTTCTTCAGATCCTTCACATAGCTTGGCAAGTATTTCCCTGAGCTGGGTATTTGGTGTAGAGGGGGGGTGAATACACCAAATAGATTTTTCGAAAATTTTTCATGTTAAATCACAAAGTTGGTGAGCTCAGTTATCGATCCAGCTGGGGAGGGTCAGCTGGGTAAATAACTCAGCTGGCGGTGCGGAAAGTGGTGGTTTGAAAACTTAGCTCGGTTACTTAGAAAAACTCAGTTTGAAAATATTAACTTAACGTTTTCAGCTTAGTCAGGTTGTGCAACTTTTAGAGTGTCACAGCTGTCTTTGGAGAGCAGCTGTGTGTGCAGTTTTGAACAAATATGCAATGATATGAAGGAGTTAGTACACAGCTGAATATAAAGCGAAAGTAAAGAGAGAGAGTAAGAAACACGCGAGTTTTTACGTGGTTCGGAGTAACACCTCCTACGTCCACGACCAGGTTCACTGGTAATCCACTACCACTTGGTTTCCAAGTACCAAGAAACTTCACAACTCTAACCCGAGCTGTGTTCCAACAGTTTGCGGGCACTGTCAAGCCTACACCTTCAGTTTCCGGGTACTGAAGAACCTATCCACTCGAATTACGCGCTTTTCGAGCAAGCGTACCTTTACCTAACCTTTCTGGGTTTGGGTTTGGGTATGGGGTTCCAACTATGAACGAGTTCTTTCAATTAAGAACTTTAGAGTATGATGAACTCGTTCGAAATCTAGGCTAAAGATATACAATGAGTTTGGCCTAGGGAACAGACGAAAAACTAAGCAGTTTCTTAACTAGAAACACTTTAAGATAAAGTGTTCTTTGATCTATCTAGAACCGCTTGTGAGCTTTGGAAAGAATGAAGATTTCAGATAATGAAAGCTTGTAGAGAGTTTTTCGTATCTGATCCTGAGGTTGAAGACGGGTTTATATAGGTAGAGATTCAAGACTAGCCGTTTGAGGAGCCGTTTGAATCTTACCTACTCTTCTTAAATGCAAGATCTGTCGTTGGGCGTATCTGCACCTGTCTTTATTTGTGTCACATCCTAGGTTCTGAATTCTAGGATGCTGATTTGGCAATCCCTCATTGGTCGAGGTAGGTTGACTTCCTCTGATTCCGGGATCTTCTGCCTTTAGATCTGGCTTTTGAAGTCAGAGCTGGACTGTCTTGAATTGAAGTCTTCAGAGATAGTTCCTTTGTTCTGTACAGCTGGACCAGCTGTGTTTTGAACTCAGCTCGAATTCTCTTCAGCTTGATCAGGCTCTGCTGGATCACTCAGCTGAAGGTTGACGCCTGCTGTGTTTTGCTAGCTGACTCCAGCTGTGAACACAGCTGGGTCGACTGCTGTCTTCCGCTTCCTTAACCTGTAAGCCTAGACAATCTAAAGCTCAAACAGGCGAGCTGGAAAACACTATTTAGGTTGGCGCGATCATCTATTCGGTTGGAGAATCAGTTGGGTTTTGGTATCAAATCGAAACCTTATAATTTTCCCAACAATGAATATAAGAACAAAGAAAGATTTAAAAAGTATGAAAAATATTATAAACAAAAAAAAAACTTGCTTATTTGGACAGCTTATTGTCGGCATTATATGGTAGACTTGGTTTGAAAAAGTCTGTCGAAATTTGATTATATTCAAGCCAAACTCGCCGACTCTATTCTTTATTTCTTTTGGAACTTTTTTTTTAATAAGTTAAAATTAAGAGGATTTTTTAGGTATATCCAGTATGGTGATAGTGTATACCACTCATAACTAGTTTTGAGAGCATGTATAACATATAACCACTAAAACCTTTTGACTTTCCTAATTATATCTAGGCCAAAATGCATACAAATTCCTGACTTTTTCTCAAATTCTGGTTTAATTCCAAACCTTTTAATTTTTGCAAAATAAATCTCTATCTTTCAATTTTGCTTAATGTTCTCCCAACGAAGAATTTGGGTGAAATTCAAAGTGACGTGGCGTTCAAAACGGCGGCTGTTCTTCTCCTGCTTCGAATCGATATTGTCGCGGATCCCTCCGACGCCCGGCCCCGAATCCAACGGCGTCGTTTTGAACTCCACGTCACTTTGAATTTCACCCAAATTCATCGTCGGGAGAACATTAAGCAAAATTGAAAGGTGGAGATTTATTTTGCAAAAATTAAAAGGTTTGGAATTAAACCAGAATTTGAGAAAAGGTCAGGAATTTGTATGCATTTTGGCCTTATATCTATTGTGACATTTTCTAAAAATGTGTCATATTTGTGTGGAAATGGGGAAAAAATTGACTAGTTAATCAAAATCATATAAAATCATAAATTTACCCTCCTATTTTAGCTATTTAAATGATAGCTATGTATTTCTTTATTACATATTTTGCTAATCGATCCAACGCTTTCAAAATGGTATCAGAGCCTTAGGTTTATCTGGGAATTATATTTAATTTATTACTATAAGTATTATCCTAACGGAAGAGACATCAAGAAAAACATGGATCCGGACAATTGTCCGAGATGCGAGTGTTACAGAAATTATCTCCATGATTTGGAGGTATAGAAAACAAGAACCCAGACTGCTCTAGCAATCTGGAAGAGAGAATTTCACTCTGCAGCAATAAGAGTGGATTGTGAATCCATTATCTCTTGCCACCAAGAGATAAGAAGGAGAGAAAACTTCATCGAGGAATTGAAGTATCTCCATCTAAGGACGGAGAACGTGATGAGAGAAAACCATCAGAACCATACGAAGTGATGGATCTAGAAGGATGTCCAAGGTGTGGACATTTCCAGGAACGTCTCCAAATCCTGGAGAAAAGAAGGATAAGATACCAGAGTGTTCTGACACACTGGAGAAATATGTTGAATCTCTTAGTTCAACATAACCAGGAGAAATAATTAATTGATTCATGCCTCCAAGGAATCAAAAGAAAAGAAGACCTTCTCCATAGTTGTATCTGCCTTGAGTGGGAGATAGAACATGCCATGAGAAGAGACCATTGGATCCATTTGGGAATAGATTTGAATCACCCTTGATGGAACCAAAGAAAGATAAAGGAGTATCATCAACTCTTTTATATCAAGAGATTACTCCAGATTCATCCAAGATTTCGGAGGATCTGAGAGAAATACAAAAAACGGTACAACATTATGGTGATAGCCTGTATGGTGTACCACGCGATCTTTACAAGATTGCTATGAAACATGATGAAATTTACAATATCCTGAAGGAGATCCAGTCACGGATCGAAAAATTGGAGCAACAACCTCGTTCCAGTCAAAGGAAGAATCATTTTGGTAATGAACCCACTTATCTATTTCCAGTGGGAGAAACCAAGAAGAATCCAAATGTGGAGGCGTTGAAAAGAATGATTCGAGAAAAGAAAAGATGAATAATCTCGAAAGAATCAATCTTGACGACCTCCAGGAGTTAGCAGAATCTTTTGCTAACATGGCGATGGTTGATTTAAAAATGAATTAGAATGTGGTCCAAAATCCACAGCCGGTAAATCAACTTCCACAAGGAACTATCATTGGAAATCCACAAGATTTTCAAAATGCACCCGGAGCCATTAATGTTGTCCAGGATTTTCAGACTGGAGCAAGGTATGATCAACATACCCCAAATGATGCATATATGGCAGCAAGAAGGATAAGGGCAAGAAGGCCACAACCAAAGGTGCAGGATACACCTTATGGTAAGGCGACCCTGGATCCAATCCATCCCTACGGAGTAATGCTCGATCTTGATGAAGTTAATTTCAAAGATCGAGAATCTGTAATTGATGAGTGGACGTCAGCTTTGAGAATTGTGGCAGTAACTCTCGATTTAAATAAGGAAGGATTCGTGAGAATCCTCGAAATGAGCCTTGCAGGAATTGCCAAGATAGCATGGGAATTCTTTTCTCTGGATATCAAGAATGCATGTTTTGAGAGTGAAAACTTCACTGAACATGTTCAGAATATGGCAACAATATTTAAAAGCCATTTTCTGGGAGAAGGATATTTCGAAGGATTTGATTAAGAAAAGAGAAAGAAATACTTGATGGCATTGTATAATCTAAGACTTGCAGTCTTAGATCAACAATCGCTTAACAAGTTTCTACAGCTCTTTACTCTTTATCAACATCAATCTAAAGTTGATGATAGAGTTGCGCTGGAAATTTTCTTTCTAAAATTCCCAAGCCCATGGAAAGAGATGTTGATTCGGGATTACGAACCATGAGATCCTGAAAATGTCGCAAGGATGATGTCTTATGTACATCGAAAGCTCTCAGAATGGTGTCAACAAGCAACAGCTCTGAGGAACATGAAGAAACTGAGGAGGATTAACAAATACGCTCCTCTAAACTGTGATGATAATGATCTGCCAACGATCATTGGAAGAGAACCACCAAGGCTAAAAAGATGCAAGAAAATAGGTTTCAGCCCTATCATAAAGGTGGAGATCCAAAAAGAAATTCTTGGAAACCAAGAACCAGATGGTCAAGACAGAAGGCCAGATCTTACAAATCTGGCCAAAGAAGTGGACCATCAAGGAATAGGTATCCATTCTAAGGAGGTAATAAATCCCAAGGAAGGACACCTGCCAAGAAAACTTTCAGGAGAACTCACACTATAATTAATGAAAGTTTCAAGGATTGCAACTGCTGGACGGTGCGGTGCGAAAGGGCATATTTCCACAAATTGCCCTGACAACGAGAAAAGAGGTATCAATAAATTCGAATCCACTCCGGATATCGAAGATGTCATCTACTACCAAGAACTGATACAAGTATATCAGTTCGAAGATATACCCTCGGATGAGAGTATATATGAACAAGAAGAAGTCTTCAGCGAAGAAGATTCAGAATGGTCTGATGGAACTAGATCGGAGTCAGACTGATCCAGAGATTGTTCATCAGGAGAAAGAGGACAGGACGGGATTCTCCAGTCACACAACTCTCTCTCAAAATCTGATTGACAAGATTATGAAGAAAAGTCTGAATATACAAAAGTATCAAGGCTTTTCAGCAAGTAACATAGATCAAGTTCTGAGGAACTTTAATCTACGGAGCAGGAAATAACAAATCGTCTATGGAATTACTAGACGAGAAATGTCGCTTCCTATAGAGCTTACGGGAAATCAAGTGGAGATGCAGTTCATTCCAGTAAGTGACATCAGGGAAGATCTATCAAATATGAAGCCTGAGGTCACTGAAAAGATGAACTAGATCCATATTGGAGCAATCCAGTTGATGTTAAAATCGGCTCTCTTTACCGGAGTTCACACATCGATCGATATCGTTATATGCGATAAAAGGGTTAGAAATCTGAAAGATTCTGTATTGGGAACAATTGCGGGAGATCTTTGTGCAGGACAAGTAATGAGAATCATCTATACAAAGATTGCTTACAATCTTAATGATACTCATTTCAGCAAAGCTCTGACGTTGTATCAGGACTTTAAACGCAGGGATTTAATGGAGGAATGAAATAGGCCTTACTCCATTACTTATCAGGTATCATATGCTCTTTCCAACTCACATCACACTAAGTTATTTCTAGGAAAGAAGTTCATTGAGTTACCAGATATCTTCAATAAGGTGACAACAACTGTTTGTCCCGATAGAGTGGAAATTGCTCGGTTAAGAAACGTTGATATTCAAATCCGAGATAGAGAAGTCATGAGACACGATCAAAGTCTCAGGATAACTTCAGGGAGATTATCCTTCCAAGGAGACATAATTATGTCTTTGCCATATGGAAGGAGTCAGAGTCTCATTCGAGAAGCTCAACCTCAAACATCTCATAGTAACAAAATTCCAGTAAATCTGAAATGTCCCGAGGGATGGAGAGAAGTGATAGTGAAATTCGACACTACAAGGTGGGAAACCAACTTCTCTTGTAATATTCTTTACTATCTACAGCAGACAGAGATTAATCATTATAAAGGTACCCTGGAGATTGGGGGAAAAGTGATGGAGATCAAAGGCAGAGCTGGAAGAGAAGCAGTCTTGCTATTGGGTTTGAATTTTCTTGAGGATCACAAATCTTGGGCAAATAAAGAAGATGGAATGGAAATCATGATTAATGGAAGAAAACTACTAATCGAATGACAAGTCCATTCTCCATATACATCTCTATAGGGATGTTATATGAAAAATATAAGGAAGAATATTTTGCTGCTTATATTGATTCAGGTGCAGGAATTTGTACTGCAAAACGAGGAGCCTTTCCAGCAGAGATAGAAGAAGATCTACCCCGAATTGTAGGAAGAGATTTTTCAAAAACGATTTTGCTCTTAGCTAAAGGAGTAAAAGAGACGGAAATTCTAATTGGCGGAGCCAGAGGTACACCTTGGTATAAGGTTAAAACTCCACCAATTTATTTCCATGATATAGGAGCAGATATTCTGTTAGGAAACAATTTTCTACAGATGTTCAAAAGATACATGCATGATAATGAAAGAAGGCAACTGGTGTTCACAACCATTTGCGATCACAAAATCATTATCCAGAGGCTCAAAGGAGCTTTTAATCACCAGATATCATTGAGTTTTCGCAGCAAGCGTGGTGATGAAGGAAAACTTCGACACCCAAAAATGAAGGATCAAAGGAGATTCAGCGAAGCAGTGCTAAGCTGTATTAGGGAAGAGGATCTCAAAGATGAAGAGGTCCAGATCCTCAAAGCATCTTTAATATCTCATCAAGATATTAAGGAAGAGATGCAGGTGTCCCTAGAAGATGTCAAAAGGAAGATTAAAAGGAATTACAATGAGAATCCTTTAGCATGGTGGGATAGAAACAAGCTCAAAGCTACCTTAATGGTGAAGCCAGATAAGGAGTATGAGTTTGTTAGATACAGACCAATCCTAATGAACCTCAAAGATCAACAGGATATGAAGGAGATAATCAAGGAACACCTTGATTTAAAGTTGATCGAACCAGGGAACTCGCCTTACAGCAGTCCCGGATTTCTGCTAAGGAATCATGGTGAGATCAAACGAGGTAAACCCAGATTAGTTATTAATTACAAAGGAATTAATGATATTCTGGAGTTTGATGGATATTTTATCCCTAGTATGGAATACCTTATTAACTGCATTAGAAATGCTAAGGTATTCTCTAAGTTTGATTGCAAGTCAGGTTTCTACTAGATTCGCATGGAGGAAGGTAGTAAGAAGTTTACAGCCTTCTCTACTCCACAAGGGCATTATGTTTGGAAAGTAATGTCAATGGGGTTGGCTAATGCGCCCCAAATATTTCAGAGGAAGATGGATAATCTGTTCAAAGATTATTTTTCTTTTATGTTTGTCTATATTGATGATATTTTAATTGCATCAAAAAATATAGAAGAACATATCAAACATCTTGAAATCTTTGCAGATGTTTGTTATAAAGAAGGTTTAGTACTGTATGAAAAGAAGGCAGTCGTTGCAACTCGGAAAATAGAATTTCTGGGTATCGAGATCGATGAAGCAGGAATTATTCTACATGACCATATTGTTCAGAAGGTCCAGAATTTTCCTGAAGATCTGAAAGAAAAGAAACAACTTCAGAGCTTTTTGGGAGTTATTAATTTTGCGGGACCATTCATTAAGAATCTCGCAAAACACAGAAAAGTTTTCAGTACATTACTGAAAAAGGATGTTCCGTTCATCTGGACGGAAGAACATCGACAGGGAATGAAAGAGTTAAAAGAGGTTTGCAGAAATCTCCCAAAACTCTCGATACATTAGGACTAAGACAACTTGATCATGTATACAGATGTAAGTGATTATTAGTGGGCAGCAGTCTTAACCAAAATCACTCCTAATGGAGAAGAATCATGTAGATACTGTAGTGGTTTATTCGCAGAAGATGAGGCCGTGCGATGGCACATCAACGAGAAAGAATTCTTTGCAGTCCGAAAGGCGTTTAAAAAATGGCCTTTATTTTTATTAGCAAAGAAATTTACTTTGAAAGTCGATAATACACAGGTTAAGGCTTGCTTAAGAAACAAGATGGAATCTAAGCCTGAAAAAGGCTAGATTAATTAGATGGCGTGCTAAATATAAATATTATATTTTTGATATTGTCATTGTAAAATCTCACGAAAATGTTCTTGCAGATTTCTTAACAAGAGATGGAGCAAACTGATGTGAACTCCATTCTACTGGCCCATAGGCATCTCAGAGAAAATCTGGAGATGTTAACGGGAGAGTGGGACGAGTGCATTCTGAATGCTGAACAAGCAGGAAGATTGCAGACTCTCGACAAGACGAAAGTCACCGAGAGAGTACGAGCTTGCATACGGTTTCAGGGTCAACTCTGGGCTGCATGTCAAACACCAATCCTTCGGGTGGCCAAAGATCATTTGGTAAAGAAGAGTTTCGAGTACATGGCTCTAAACCTGTAGCAGAGGATTCCAATACCTCTTGCCCGAGTTCTAAGGTGGTAGTATCTTCGGAACCATTGCCCCAAGAAAAAGATGATATTCAGGGGTCACACTCTGAACCATCATGTCAACCCAGCACCTCTGGGGAAAAAGAGGGAGAGATTAATCTTAGGCCTGGGACTGGCACTTCTAAGATTAATACTAATAAGATTGAAGTTTCTTCTTCTTGGCAGATTTATCAAGCTAACTAGGAGAAGCTCAATACAAGGACGGGAATCAACCCAGAAAAAATAAGGGTTGATGTTTCGAGGAAATATCCTCGGGTGTGGATGATGCCAAATTCAGATCCACACGAAGTCAAAAGATGGTATGAATTTGAAGCACTTGCTTCGGTTTATACCACATCTTCATCATTCGCCGAAATCAAGAATCTACCTAAATGGATTCAAGAAGAGGTGTATGATACTTGGGCTAACAATCCGCAGCTTATACGAGGTGACATTTTGGAGCTGTATTTTATTAGTGCAGCCCCAGAACCAGCGAGAAAAGGAAACCATGAAGCCTTCCACTATATTAGGCTTTGAAGACCAGATGCACGCGCCCTCGAAAAAATCAAGGCGCCTACAGAGAAAGAGACTACTCTAGTCTCTACATTACCAGAAGACCTCATCTCCACCAGAAGAGCATGGGGATTATGGGTCTGTCTCACAGAGATGGACAAAGTCAAGTTTCCATTTAAATTCTTCCAAAATTCAGTAAACGGATCATTCCTGTTAAATACTATGACAGGAAAATCAACAAGATTTGCAGAGGAAGCTTTTGAAAGAAAGAGGACTTTGCTTTGGGAAAACAAGATTGCGACGAGCAAAGAAACTCATTGCAAATACTGAAACATGGCTCATTTTGGAAACTGGTCTGAGCGTGTTTGTTCAGATTGCCAGAACCAGAAGGAACCAGAGTTCGGGAAAGGATTCTTGCCCAGAAGGGGAAAAGAGAAGGCTCGGTCCAACGAGCATCTAGAGCACAAGGTGCTGCCAAAAGCAAAGACGCCCAGCCCCGGGAAAAAATTAGATTCCCGATACAAGTTGGTGGAGTCATGTGACTCTGAGCTGGAGGACCACCCACTAAAAAGAAAACGACAATAGTGGGTGGATGAATAGAGATTACCCACTAAACAACAGATGGGTAAAGTAACAGGAGAACCACTATCAATAGAAAAGTGGTCCATTAGTCACAAGAAAGAGACCTCACACCGAAAGATAGTTATCTTCATTCAATAATGGAATACAAGGGAGGACCCCATTCACGTGGAAGCAAGCTGGCCAAGGATAAGAGCATCCAAGGCAATAATGCGGGGAATGAGGCCTTTCACTGAAGACCTCTATATAAACAAGGATTGAAGAGAGCATTGGAGATCAGAAATCCTCCACACCATTTTCTCTGCTCTCTCCAAAATAAAAATTTGTTATAGTTCCTATTCTAGTATAGTTTAGTTTATGTATTTCATTTCCGCTACCATAGGTAGCTAAACAAGTCTGTCTCCTCCCTAAGGGAGATATACTTATGTTGTAATAAAAATTATATAATTCCTAAATAAAAATTTGGGCTTTTGTTCATCCCTTCCAGTATATTATTTTCTTTGTGTACCGACCGAAAACCCTACGCCCCGGGTAGGAAACGAACGAGGGTTGTGCTGTGTGTTGCTGAAGGAGTCTGCGTCTGGAAACCATCGGTTGCGATCGTGTGGTTGGACGGGGTCCCTAAAACTTCCGGTGGAAATACCCGGCAGCATTACGGTCAAAAAGGTATGAAGTTGGTATACGTTAATTTTATTTATACGGAAGTGTGATGGACCTGATTGTTTTGCATGATTTATCTCCAAATTGAAAATTGGATAAATAAAGCAGAGTATGTAATGAACAAAATTCAGTAGAAGGGTAAAAGATCAAAAATTTGACGCATATTGTATGATTATAAGGTTGACTAGTATATATCAATATTTCTCCTTATTTTATACAATATTTTACACACAAAAATGGATATAATAATCTTTTTGGTAGGTCAATGGGTACTGCTTATACATGCCACCAAAAGTGGTCGTGAAAGGTACACACTATCTCTATACTGGTTAGAATAAATTTCCTCTCTAAAATTAAATTACAAAATTTAAAATAAAATTTTCCAGAATAAAAAATAATATTCACTCTTCAACCAATCCAATGAGACTGATACGTATAATAATGAACCACGTATTTTATGTATTTCTTGTTCGTCGATTTCGTAATCCTAATCCATTATAACAATATAATCCGTCCGTCCTCCTAATTATAACTTATTGTTTTGAGTACAATATTTTAAAAAAAGAAATGTGTAAAAAATATTAAAAAAAAAAGTAGTATGATCCATATTTTTTAAAAGATTATGTATTGATGCTATTGAAGTAGCACAAGTAATATTTCTAAAGAATATTATATGCCAATAAAATATTTGGATAATATATGATTATCCCTAATTTTTGTGTGCATATATTGCACAATTAATGACAAATGGCTCCGGAAAAGCTTGTATCATTTGATACTATATTAACAATAAAAAATGTTAATAAGTCGAAAAACAACTTACTAAATTTTAATGATATCCGCTACAATGGATACCACATTGAGACAATATTAGTTCGTATATTGTTGGCATGAGAACCTGATGTTTCTCATCTACGAACTTTTGATTTCAAGTCTCAACTGCACACCTACAACATATAAAAGATGATTTTCCAACAAAAGGTTGGAATATATTTTGGATTAAATATTCGCGTGATGAACTTGAAGTTCGACAAGTTATTACTGTCAAAATGAATGATCAAATCTCATATACATGTTGTATATGCACCACAAAGAATTGAAGTTCCTCGTGAACTAAATAAATTAGATGACTCTTTAACGCCATAAGCGTATGAGATCTATTAGTGCTAAATATAAAGATCCGCGGAATACAAAATTGAACAGAGAAATTATATCACTCCATCAATCTCCTAAAGAGGATCATCATGAGGACAAAAATTCCAGTGCATATGCAAGTGTACCAAAGATCAAATTACTGAAATTACGGAACAACCAGTAAAGAAAATATCATTGATAAATGATGAAAATATGGTTGAATGAAATTATCATGAATTATTTGAATTCAGGATAAATGAGCAATAGAAAAAATTATAATTGTCGACAATACTTTTGCCTCGACAAAATTACTTATATCATTTTCAAATGATATTCTGGATCTAGAATTAAAGAGAATAGAATTGTCATAAGCACGGAGTAAATTTGAAAGAAACAATTGAGGCAGAGATTAACTCGCTAAATATATAATCTTTTGCTCTTTGTACATATATCAAAGAATGTTGACACAAATAAGTATTTGTACAAAGAGTAAAGAAATTGATGATATGATAAGAAATAAAGCGATGTTATATAGCTCAAAGATTTAGGTAAAGATCCTAAATTGATTTTGATTATATATATTCTCCTAATATGGCATCACGTTTCGTTATTTAATATCTATCGTAATAATAGATATCATGACCATAAATTTGTTGGGTCATTGGATGTGAATATATTTGAAAAGTTCATGATGAACTCAAAATTTCTAAGAAAGATAAATATAAATTCAGAATAAGTGTGAATTCATCATTCTAAAATAAGGATATATGAATAATGATGATATATGCACTTGTGTATATATTCAAAAATCTTTGAATGACTTTTATCTATATTGATGACAAAAGCCAACTCACACATAAAGAGTTTAGAATGAAAGACTTAGCTAAATCTAAGTATTGACTTCGTATAGAGATCGAGCACCTCCTAAATGAACATATTATTTTTACACCATCGACCTACTTGAAAGATTGTAGAGAGATTGATTTTTATTATAAATCACATCTAGTGAGACCCCAATGATTCTCTCTTCACTTGAGTTGAAGTGAATATAGAAGATCATGTTTATATTATGGGGCCAGAAGTTCCCTACTTTGAGTGCTGAAAGCACTATTCTATCAGATATGATATAACATTTAAAGTAGTGTTAATCCATAAAAATACACACTTTCACTTTACACAAATGAAAAATACACACCTCCTCCAAAACAAATAAATTTTACACACTTTTCGTTTGAAGAGCCGATATGACACTTGATTGTGATTTATTTTAAGCCTATTTCCCTCTTGATTGTGATATCTCTCTCGGGTAAGCCTATTTCCCTCTCGAGTACCATATCCCGCTCGAGCGGGAAATACTTATAAATTGAATTAACCAATTTCCCTCTCGTGTATACCTATTTCCCGCTCGAGCGGGAAATAGGTATACACGAGAGGGAAATAGTTTTACCCGAGAGAGATTTCAAGAAAATATGACTAAAAATCGACTAAATTATTATAAGTTGAATTAACCAATTTCCCTCTCGTGTATACCTATTTTCCGCTCGAGCGGGAAATACATGAACACGAGAGGGAAATAGTTTTACCCGAGAGGGATTTCGATTTATGAAAAAAATATCGAAACAAAATAAAATTAATCAAGATCCCGTTAACTAACCTCTTATCCCGACATGATTTTGTACTTGCCGCAACTTTTCTTCTTTTTTTTCTCCCCCCAAAGTCACAGACCTTGTTTTTTGTGCTTTGAGTTGATGTTTTGTGGTCCATTCTAGGGTTAGTGTTGTAGGTGTGTGTATTTTTCATTTATTTTGCATGTGGTGTGTATTTTTCATTTGTTTCAACTCAAAGTGTGTAAAATAAATTTTCCCCTTTAAAGTAAACTTGCTAGCAAGATTTAATGCTCTCATAAGGAAGCATTGAAATGATATTGAGAATATCATTCTTTATCTTGAAGGTTAAAACGGCCTTAGTCTATTTTATGAAAGAGATCGAGATTCACATTGGTGGCTACTAGAATGTTAGTTATTTATCTCATCCCATGATTCAATATGTCAAATTGGTGTAAGAATATGAGATATATCTCCACTACTCTCTATGAGAATAATTCAACTTGTGTTGCACAACAAAAGTTTGTTTAGTGATAAACTTGTAGATTTATTTACTAAATCTCCTCCTAATTTAGGGCTGGGAATTCGGTTACCGGTTTTCGGATAATAACCGAAACCGGTACTATCCGTCGGTTATTGGATAACCGAAAATCGGAAATTCTCGGATCGGTTCAGATGTCAAATACTGGATTCTGGGATTTTCGGTTTCGGTTATTATCCGATAACCGAAATCCGAAACCGGAAAACCGAAATATTACTTAATATATATTAATATATTATTATTTTTAATTTAAATAAACGTAATTTTAAATAAAATTAATTTAAATAGAACCCAGCAACCTGTACTGTAGGCCTAATTCCATTCTTTCCATTCCTCTCTCTCCTCGCGACTCCCGTCCGCCGTCCCTGTCTCCCGTCCAACCCAATCGGTGACCGGCGACCTTCTCTCGCTCCTACACTCGGCGCCGCGCGTCGACGGTCGACGGCTTTTTGCTTGCCGTCGATGCGCAGCGCAGCTGCCCAGCCCAGCTCAGCTCCTATCGCTCGCGGTCTCTCTGCCGTCAGTCGCCGTCGACGAGCCACATCCACAGCCCACTCTCTTTCTCTCTCGTCATTCCAGTTTGGCGATTGTGCAGAGAGGTAATTTACTAATTTTCATTTTTCAAATGAGTGGAAGTATATATATAGATCTAGTACCTTTTGATTATTGTTGAGTTTGTTGGTGAAGTTGATGATGAAGCTATCGTCATGTTTTGTTGAATGTTGATCAACTGAAGCAAGTAACGGGAGAAGATTAAAGAGGAGGTCATTAACCAGTTAAAGAAGAGTTGAATTTCAATTTTTTTTTTAATTTATGTTTTTCGGTAAAAATCGGTTAATCTGTGTCATTAACCGACCGATTTTTGGTTATCCGGCAATCTGTTGGATTCGGTAAATTTTTGAATATCCGGTTATGGGTAACCGGTTTTTTCGGTTCGGTCGCGGTTAACCGAATTTCCACCCATATCCTAATCTATATACAAAGATATATTTATAGTATTAAAATATGTTGAATTTGAAGATTATTATCTTTAGGGAGAGCGAGAAACTATTATATACTATTTATTAAGATTTGGCGTGAAGGCTAATTTTGAGTAATCCTAAAAATTCTACTCCAAAGGTCAAATAGTTGTACTCGTATTTTTTTTTTCCTTACTAAATTTTTTTTTTCCGATGGGTTTCTTAGTCAAGGTGTTTAATGAGGCAACTAATGCAATACCTGATCAAGTGTATATCATGTAATCTTTTCCTCTATCGAGTATTTAACAAGGCATGCACATCACAACAAATGTGAAGTGTTATACTTGTCTCATTGTTTCAACGGAGACTCGCTCAAATGACAATTTGGCGGGCTTCACAAAGGCATTGTCGACATCTACATTAAGAAAGTTGGTATACAAGATCGGCATGCAACGACTCAAAGACTACAATGATCAAGTTCAAGAGGAGCAGTTGTACTCTTTTTCCTTCGATCAGATTTTGTCCCACTGGATTTTCCTGGCAAGGTTTTAATGAGGCAACATTTGTTTTAGGGATGGCCACTCAAGAAGAAGTGTTGTAAATATCTTATAGATATACATTATATAAGTGTTGACCAAGTCATTCATCCTAAAACTCTAGCTCTGTACAATTATAAATAGAGGCATTTGCTTCTCATATTATACACACTTCTAGATATCTAAATATACAACATTCTTATTCTCTACTATATTCTCTCTTCTCTCTCTAATTTATAACAAAAAGTTAATTTTTATCATTTTAAGAAATGAACAGTTATAAGCATGACACTCAAAAAAAAATCTGAGTCATTGTTAGAGGAATGGAAAAAGTATGTGTGTACAACTTACCTCTAAAAATACCTTTTAAACGAATATTTCGCATAATTTATGAGAAATGGTTCACATATTTCTGCTCTGATCAGTTCATTTAAATCCTCAAGTACGTCCTGCATTCTTAATTCATCCTGAAATTTACCATTTAGTGTCTGAACAACAATTATCATCCTCAATGATTCTAATGGACTCCTAAATCTAAATGCTAGTATAATCTAGGTATATAACCTAATCGAAAAGTAAATAAAATATGTTTGAAAATTAAATTGCATGGTCTCCAAAATGTCCGCATGTAATAAGTGCCGGAAAGTATACGAAGTTGCAAACTCTATTCTGTAACTGCTCCAGACTACCTACTCTCAAAATAATTTGATTTTCAAATATCAAAATTTTACAAATAAAATACAAAAAACATAGTAACAAAATTCTATTCCAGAAATGGTTGAAACTTGACATCATCCCCTTGGCCTTGGTCTTCTAGTAGAGTGAGGTGTTTTCTTTTATTTGATAACTTATCAGAGCGTGCAAACTGCTCGGCCGTTCTGGCTCGCAACTCATCTAAGCTCTCTCCTTCTTTTGCCCTCTCCAGTACCTACACATCAAAACCCCAGCAATCATCAATGCCTAAAATTCACATTACTCGATTTTTCGTTTAAACCACAAGCACGACGTACCAAGTGACGACCGTAGAGATGGGTGTTCGTGAGAGCTTCAAGGGCATTCCGAGCTTCTTGTTTTGTGACATACTCTACGAAAGCAAAACCTCTATGCTTGCCGAGCCTCATTGGCAACCTTAATCTTTTTATCTGCATACATCGGGGAAAAAGGAGAAGTTACGGAGATATGAGATGCGATCAAGATCAAGATATAACAAGCAAATTTTATTTGGCATTGAGATATTGATACAAGTAAGTTGCTAATGGGCCACATTACGATGTCATGTTAATTGAAGAAAAAACATAGTCTGGATATAACCAAAAAAAAAGGAAGGAATGATTTCTGAAACATGAGCCTTAAATACGATTTCAAAAACATCCTATAGCATCTAAATTTGTAAGAAATTAAAGAAATGCAGCGGAAAATTGATAAAAATGCAAGAGCTTGTACCTGACCAAAGGGACTAAATAATTGCTTCAGATCCTTTTCAGTTGCCTCAAAAGCAACATTCCTCACAATCAATTTTGTTGAACTCGTGTCATTTTCGATTTTTTTAGGTACTGTTTCGTCTTTTTTATAATGGCAAAGTTGCAATATGAGGGCATGCCCATCCAATACAGTTCCCTGGAGAAAATATCGAGAAGGTAAGACTGAAGTCTCGAAATATAGGCAACTGACAGCATATCATAATAAGCTGGCTTGAAATAATACCTGTAGGTCCTTGCAAACCTTCGCTGCTGTATCAACACTATCAAACTCTATGAAACCAAATCCCATTGAAAGTGTCTTCCCATTCTTTACATGCTTCTTGACCTATAAAGAGTGAAAAAATGAAGATGTACCCCAAAAGAAAGAAAACAAAACATGCAGCATTAACAATAGATAAAGAGAATGCAGCAAGGTTATTTGGTGTAAAGCATACCCTGACACTAAGTATCTTTCCTCCTTTGATGTGCTCTGCAAAATGCTTTTTAACACTTTCATCAGATGTTTTGAAGTTCAGGTTCTTGACATATAATGAGCGCGACTGTAGCATAGAAATATCAAAAATATTAATTTTCTCAACTGATAATTAGAAGCAGTTAAAACACCTAGAATAAGCAGAGATTAATATCTCATGCAATAACCGCTAGAACATTGAAGTATACAACTGATATCATACACCCCCTCCCCCACCCCCACCACCAAACCAAAAAGAAAACTAAACAAGTTTCCCCTTTTCCTTGCTACATACATAGTCGTTAAGTGAGGAACTGGGGAATACAAGACTGTACAAGGAGTTCAGAAGCAATTTTAGCTCAAACTAGAAATATTACTAGAAGGATCCACAATGAGTCGTCAAATAAAGCTATACAGATACTCTATCCTACAAAATTATTCATTAAACCCATTACATAACTGTAACATTAATTTAACCAGAATGACAGCTAGTTAAATACCTTTCTGTCAGCAAAATCTCAAGTGTTTAGCTACTTTACTCAATTAAGTTTTTGTTTCTCCTGTCTCCTAATATCTCCAATGTACAACTAAATGCTTAAGCTTTTGTTCCACTAAAGCATATATCTCAGTGCTAATAAAGGTTAAATTAATAAAAATTGAGTAAAGTTAAGTCAAAGCATTTATATCAATGTAATAAAGGTTAAAATGTCAAAAAATGGAGCAATGTTAAGTTAAGACGTTCAAGAAGAATGATTGAAGAAGAAGCTACCTTGAGGGTGCATGAGTACATTTGGAAGCTATGTAGTTAATTTTGCAATTGCAGTCATTCGATATTGATATATAGAATGTATATTGTTTAGCTACCATGCATTTCTAAATATAAAAAAGGTTCAAGTATAACCTCGATTCTATCAGGGTCAGCATCTGCTTCTCCAATATCTTCAATTTGTGGCTTCAGCACAATATTCTTTACGTCATGTTCGCCCATAACTTTGTCGTCATCAACAGTCGAAGTTTGGCTAAGAATATTACCAGGTGCCCATTCCAAATACAGCGGACCATCCCTGTGAAATCAGAAATATTAAAAACTTCACAAAACCAACAATAGATAGATAGAAGTCCCAAAGTCTCAATCATCTAAATTCTTATATTTTTAACTATCCAGTTAACTCTAACAGAAAAGCAATTTTGGATCTATCAATGAAATCCAGGTCTTTATTCCTCAACCAAAAGAATTCATTTAGTGATGATGGCCCTTAATGTATGTGGGCACCATAATTATCCAAGCACAATATGCCGCTTACAGACTTTAACTAAGTATTACATCCTCGAACAAAGTACAATCTACAGTTTTATTTTAATTGAACTTACTTGTAACGCTTGTATGCTAAACCTTTAAAAGCTGCACGAGCTTCAGCAGGTTCCAGAAAGATAACCTGGGTATCATAAAGTTCAACAGAAGAGCATGATTATAAGATTATATGTAAAAATTTAAAGTATAAGGAGCATACATATTTAGATAAAGAGAACCAAAGATAATAGGGTGCAACATTTATCACTACTTGAATTTTGTACGAGCTAATGAATGTACAAAGCACAAGTAAATATTAAAAAGAAAGATATGTAAACATACCAAAGCCAAGGTTTTAGTAGGAGGGATTATGATTTTATCCAAGCTGCCAAATTTGCCGAACATACTTGACATTTCACTTTCAGATGAACCATATGGTAAATTCTTCACTAATATAACATGGTTGCTTCTCTTTAAACCATCAGTTTTACCAGCAGCAAATTCTTCTAATGAGGACACATTAACCCCAGCACTTGATAGAGCTTTTTTGGTCTCAGCAATCACCTGAGTTTCCCCCAGTGCAATTCTCACAGCAAGATCATCAGATTCTCTATCTAGAAGTTCACTCTTACTGACACCAAACTTGCGTGCAATGTTCTCAACCACCTTGAGTATGAAGGGTCAGAAGAAAAAAATCAGGTGAAGGAAAATTTCATTAAGTCATAGAGCATAATCTAAGCATGTTATAAGCGGAGATACTCATATTAATAGTAAGGGGGAACAAAAAGGATATCATGACGCTGCCAACCATCCCCATACATTTTACCTCTGGATTAAGGATCAAGTGTCATGCACAACCAAACCGAACCCAACCATTACATAGATAATGAAGGCAATTTGGAGAAAGAAATTGAACAGAACAAGTATACATCTTGACTTACACCTGAGGGATAGCCTCACACAGTTATTTTAAGAGCATAGTTTTTCAAGAGGGGTAATAAATCACAGCTACCACCTGCTCTCCTACCAGTGTTACTTCAATGCTTCTTAAAGTTACAAACTCATCTATAATTTCTTAGAATCAAATAAGAAAGCAACTAATTGCAGATGACAAGCCTAATATTCAACTTTTCTTACAGTATCAGGACGCATAAATAAACTATTCCATGCCCTTGTGTTTCCAGCTGCTTCCGATGCCTTCCTTTCGTCAATCCTCTTATGCTTGAGTGTTTTTGAAGATGGTCTTTCATCATTTTTAATCCTGTAAAGTGAGGTCCCTCATAAAGATAAATTTCTTATGGTAAGAAAATGCCTGAAATTAGCACATATAGTGAAAACTGATAGTCTTAAATGCATACCCTTGCAATACAGAAGGTTTTTTTTGTTTAGCAAGCATGACATGCAACAACCTCCCCTGAAAAATTGAGCTGTCCATCTCTTCCAAAGCCCTGGAATGGAAAAACATATAACAATACAATTTTGACATAGCATCCATCGGTCCCATCCCACAACATATGAATACATTTGTATTGGAGGTTTAATTAATCAAACAACTGAACCAAAAAATTCTGCTAATATAGACCATGTTTCAGGAAACGCCATCTCTGGGAAATCAACATTAGGTGAGAGTTGCGTAGGCATGGAAGACGAAAACTAAGGCAAGTAAAAGCAAATTTATGTAAACAAGAATGTAAGTGCATGAAAAATGAAATAACCTCAGAAAAGATGAAGAATTGAATTGGGACTATCGAATGAAATGAAAATATGTGAAAAATACATATTTTAGGCATGGAAGACCAAAACTAAGGCAAGTAAAAGCAAATTTATGTAAACAAGAATATAAGTGCATGAAAAATGAAATAACCTCAGAAAAGATGAAGAAGTGAATTGGGACTATCGAATGAAATGAAAATATGTGAAAAGTACATATTATCAAAATAAGGTCAACCCCAATGTTTGAATAAGACAGATTAATTTGAACAATTAAAACCCAATTAGACCTACCGGATTAGTAAGAGGTTTAATTCCTAATACCGTACAGTAGAAGATAGCTGCTTTTCCAAGCCAATTGTGTTTTGCTAAAAGTCAAGTTCTATAGCTCAGGAAATAATACCTAGCTGCAGATTCTGGGAGAGCAAATAGGACATATGCGAACCCTTTGGAGCGCCTTGTTTCTTTGTCAATAACTATATGGACCTGAGATAAGGTACCATATTTGCTGAAGTGAGATTCCAGTTCCTCCTCGCTGAGTAATCACAAAGTGTCAGAATAAACATGCATGACACAAGAAATAAAGTAGGAAATTATTGAAGATGCATGAAAATGTAGATGCGGACATGCAGAAAACTCTATAAGACAGAATTAAAGGAGTAGCAATTAAAGTATCATATCCACTTAACAATCAAATAACTGTCAAAAACTTCTACTATATTTTAATTTATGCACATATACTCCTCGGAGTTATAAGATGACGTATGTGGTCATGCTGATTCTTGCATTCATATCTTAGTTTTTCTTCAATAATTTTATACACCTTACTATACAGGTCACTTACTAAAATATTTCACACGCACGCGCACGCAAACAAAAGCACACCCGCACATGCACGGATGCGCACACACACACACACACATAGAGAGAGAGACAGAGAATAACACGGTACATACGTGGCGGTGTAAGGAAGATTGCGGATGAACAGACGTCTAGATTCTAGAACTTCAGCATTTTCATTGTTTAGACTGGGTGATGGTTCATCTGAGTCATTTCCACGTTCTTTAGAGGAGCCATCTTCAGCTTTCCCTTCAGAAACATCAGGTTCAAGTGAATTCTCAGCAGGATCACAGTTGCTCTTGTCTTCAAACTCACCACTATCATCATCATTATCATTATCACTGTGATCAGCGCCATCAATACTACCCTCATTGTCACTACTTTCTGAATCAGACCATTTCTTTTTTATTATGCTCTTGAAGTAATCCATGTCGGATACAGCTTCATCATGAACAATGTGAGGTTTGTTTGTTTTTTCTGATGGAACATTCAGTTCTCCTTCACTTCCTTCAAGATCTCCATCTAATTTCTTTTCTTCTCCTTTTTCCATCTCGTATTTGTTATCTAGCACGTGATTACTTTGCTCACGAGAGACTGCAGATACTGTATCATTTGCCCACAATTTTGACTTGCTACGATGCTGCATAACCTCAAGAAACTCTTGAAATTGGGGGTCATCATTCTCATCATCCTTCACAATTTTCTTCCTCTTCCCTTGTTCTACGCCTTTGGAAACTTTGAAACTGGTTGCTTTGTTTTCTTCTGCAGAAGAATTTTCATTTTTCTTCAATGAGTGCCGGCTCCAAGGACGAGGGATATCTGGATCTCCAACCTTCCGAGCAATCTGGCTATGGACATCAAAATGTTACTGCATGTTATTGTTTAAGAGGACCATCCAAGTTCTTAGCCTCCAACTAATTAAAGCAAACTCTTTACTAATAAACTATCAATTAGAGGTGTTAGAAGGATCTCATTCAGCAACCCACAACCTCCAATAGCCATTTCATATTATACGTAATCCGACTGGTATTCGCATTTGTTTTACTTCTCGTTTTACTTTTAGAGGCTGATGGCATAGTAAAAGACAATACAATGGAAAAAAAAAAAGGAAAGAAATTTGTTACCGTTAACCCTTTTGCCCACTTCATCATTGTTTCCTTTATTCATACTATCATAGAGAGGCGATTGACTATAGAAGCCCGAAACATGAAAAAAATACTTTAGGGACAATGAAGCAGCAGAATAAGACAGACCTCACAAGTAATTCTGGAAGTATGCATGAAAGATTTGTTGAAATACTTAATCGCTTCCTCAGCTTCATGCTCCGTCCTAAATCCCACAAACCCAAATTGCCGGCTCTTCCCATCCCTGAACCATTTTTCCGTAAGTAGAGAACAAAGGATTAAAAGAGCAATATCAGTATTTGGGAGGGAGAAAGGAGAGGTGGTTACTTGGTGCGCATAAGCTTGGCATCAGTCACTTCCCCTTTCTTAGAGAAGAATTCTCGGAGATGATCCTCCGCTACATATTTGGGCAAGTTTTTCACACAAACTCGCGACCTACAAAAACAAATGTACAAATGTCAAAGGCAGAACGAGTTTTAGAGAACGAGTTGAACTAAAGCAGGAATAGAAAGAAGAAGAAAAATACATGATTCGCGGAAATTATGCTTATAGCATATAACGAGCAAGAGACTGTAAGAATGCAACACTCCACGCCGCAAAGAACGCAGCCCTTCCTTTGAGTAAAGCTTCAACGAGATAGACCACCGCCGCAGGCAGATACAGAGGAGGAGAGAGAGAGAGAGAGGCTAAATGGTCAGTAATGTTTCAACGAATTTTCTCGGAAATTTTTGGCGGAGGAGTATAGGCAAGGCGGTTGTGATTAAGAATTAGGTCATCATGTTTTAGTTGTGCGCTGCAATTTAATCAGGATGGATTAGTTGATATATAAAAAATACAAAAAGTAAAAATAAAAAAACATGCGCGCGCGCATACATCAGCATACAGGAGGTAAAACTTTGATCCAATTGGGCTTTGTCTTTTTTGCTTACTTTGGGCTTTCCTTAAATGGTGGTCCTCTCAATTTAGTGTTTCTACAACAATATTTAAAAAGATCACGTTTTTAGCATCTACTACTTGTATATTAATTTTCAAAGATAGAGTAACATGAAATAATAATAACAGTAATAATAATAATAAAATAACTTATTTGTCCTAATTGTCACGATTTATTGCAAAATGCGATAAGACAATATATTATATACTATAAAATATAAAAAGTTACTTTCTGCGTCTCATTGATTTTGTCATCCTTTTCATATTGGGTTGTTTCATTCCAAAAAATAAAATAATTAATTCTTCAAAAATAATGGATCTACACACTTTTTATCTTTTTACTATTTTCTTTAAAAACCGTGCCAAACACTAATAAGATAAGTTTAATGAGATGGGGAGTATGTTTTTGGTTTGATGTCATGTGAATGATTTTTCCTTATGCTTTGGGAATACGGATTCCCACATGAATGGCAATTCTCGATTCAAAATCATATAAATCACAGTAAATAAAAATAAATACAAGACTATCATTTCAGCACATTCATCATCTCCCTATTCGTATAAAAAGACACTCAAAACATATCCATCAATTAAGTTTGATAACCAAACACTATGGTTGTATAAGGGGACATATATTTATTTTTGAGTATTATTTATGTATATCCAGTATGGTGATAGTGTATACCCTCCATAACCAGTTTTGAAGGCATGTATTATATCTATTGTGACACTTTCTTAAAATGTGTCTTATTTGTGTAGAAATGGGGAAAAATTGACTAGTTAATCAAAATCATATAAAATCATGTATTTACCCTCCTATTTTAGCTATCCAAAAGATAGTTACGTATTTCTTTATTACATATTTTGCTAATCGATCCTACGCTTCTCAAAACGGTATCAGAGCCTTAGGTTTATCTGGGAATTATATTTTATTTATTGCTTTAAGTATTATCCTAATGGAGGAGACATTAAGAAAAAGCATGGATCCGGACAATTGTCCGAGATGCGAGGGTTACAGGAATTATCTCCATGATTTGGAGGTACAGAAAATAAGAACCCAGACTGCATTAGCAATCTGGAAAAGAGAATTCCACTCTGCAGCACTAAGAGTGGATTGTGAATCTATTATCTCTTGCCACCAAGAGATGAGAAGAAGAGAAAACTTCATCGAGGAGTTGAAGTATCTCCATCTAAGGACGGAGTACGTGATGAAAGAAAACCATCAGAACCATACTGACTGATGGACCTAGAAGGATGTCCAAGGTGTGGACATTTCCAGGAACGTCTCCAAATCTTGGAGAAAATAAGGACAAGATACCAGAGTGTGCTAACACACTGGAGAAGGCAGTTGGATATCCTAATCCAACAAAACCAGGAAAAAGAATTAATTGATTTCTGCCTCCAATGAATCAAAATAAAAGAAGATCTTCTCCATAGTTGTATCCTCCTTGAATGAGAGATAGAATATGCCATGAGAAGAGACCATTGGATCCATTTGGGAATAAATTGGAATCAGCTCTAAGGTGAATCGCTCTGATGGATTCAAAGAAAGATAAAGGAGTATCATCTACTCTTTTATACCAGGAGATTTCTCCAGGCTCATCCAAGATATCGGAGGATCTGAGAGAAATACAGAAGACAGTACAACATTATGGTGATAGCCTGTATGGTGTACCACGCGATCTTTACAAGATTGCTATGAAACAGGATGAAATATATAATATCCTGAAGGAGATCCAATCACGGATAGAAAAGTTGGAGCAACAACCTCGCTCTAGCCAAGGAAGAAATCCTTTTGGTAATGAACCCACTTATCCATTTCCAGTGGGATAAACCAAAAAGGATCCCAACATGAAGGCCTTGAAAAGAATGATTCGAGAAAGAAAAAGATGAATAATCTTGAAAGAATCAAGCTTGACGACCTCCAGGAGTTAGCAGAATCTTTTGCTAACATGACGATGGTGGATTTAAAAATGAACCAGAATATGGTCCAAAATCCACAGCCGGTGAATCAACTTCCACCAGGAGCCATTATTGGAAATCAACAAGATTTTCAAAATGCATCCGGAGCCATTAATGCTGCCCAGGATTTTCAGACTGGAGCAAGGTATGATCAACATACCCCAAATGATGCATACATGGCGGCAAGAAGGACAAGGGCAAGAAGGCCGCATCCAAAGGTGCAAGATACACCTTATGGAAAGGCAACCCTGGATCCTATCCATCCCTACGGAGTAATGCTCGACCTTGATGAAGTAAATTTCAGAGATCGAGAATCCGTTATTGATGAGTGGATGTCAGCCCTGAGAATTGCAGCAGCAACTCTCGATTTAAACAGGGAAGGATTCGTAAGAATTCTCGAAATGAGCCTTGCAGGAATTGTCAAGATAGCATGAGAATTCTTTCCTGTGGACATCAAGAATTCATATTTTGAGAGTGACAACTACACAGAACATGTCCAGAATATGGCAATGCTTTTTAAAAACCATTTTCTGGGAGAAGGATATTTCGAAGGATTTGATCAAGAAAAGAGGAAGAAATACTTGATGGCATTGTATAATCTAAGACTTGCAGTCTTGGACCAACAATCGCTCAACAAGTTTCTACAGCTCTTTACTCTCTATCAACATCAATCTAAAGTGGATGATAGAGTTGCACTGGAAATTTTCTTTCTGAAATTTCCAAGCCCATGGAAAGAGATGCTGATTCGGGATTATGAACCAGGAGATCCTGAAAACGTTGCAAGAAGGATGTCATATGTACATCGAAAGTTTTCAGAGTGGTGTCAACAAGCAACCGCTCTGAGGAACATGAAGAAATTGAGGAGAATTAACAAATTCGCTCCTCTAAACTGTGATGATAATGATCTGCCAACGATCATTGGAGGAGAACCACCGAGGCTGAAGAAAAGCAAGAAAAATAGGTTTCAGCCCTATTATAAAGGTGGAGATCCAAAAAGAAATTCTTGGAATCCAAGAACCAGATGGTCAAGACAGAAGGCCAGATCTTACAAATCAGGCCAAAGAAGTGGACCATCAAGGAATAGGTATCCTTTCCGAAGAGATAATAAATCCCAAGGAAGGACACCCGCCAAGAAAACTTTCAGAAGAACTCACACTAGAGTTAATGAAAGTTTCAAGGATTAGCGCTGACGTGCGGTGCGAAGGGGCATATTTCCACAAATTGCCCAGACAACGAGAGAAGAGGTATCAACAAATTCGAATCCACTCCGGATATCGAAGATGCCATCTACTACCAAGAACTGATACAAGTATATCAGTTCGAAGATATACCCTCATATGAGAGTATATATGAACAAGAAGAAGTCTTCAACGAAGAAGATTCAGAATGGTCTGATGGAACTAGATCGGAGTCAGACTGATCTAGAGATTGTTCATCAGGAGAAAGAGGACAGGACGGGATTCTCCAGTCACACAACTCTCTCTCAAAATCTGATTGACAAGATTATGAAGAAAAGTCTGAATATACAAAAGTATCAAGGCTTTTCAGCAAGTAACATAGATCAAGTTCTGAGGAACTTTAATCTACGGAGCAGGAAATAACAAATCGTCTATGGAATTACTAGACGAGAAATGTCGCTTCCTATAGAGCTTACGGGAAATCAAGTGGAGATGCAGTTCATTCCAGCAAGTGACATCAGGGAAGATCTATCAAAGATGAAGCCTGAGGTCACTGAAAAGATGAACTGGATCCATATTGGAGCAATCCAGTTGATGTTAAAATCGGCTCTCTTTACCGGAGTTCACACGCCGATCGATATCGCTATATGCGATAAAAGAATTAGAAATCTGAAAGATTCCGTATTAGGAACAATTGCGGGAGATCTTTGTGCAGGACAAGTAGTGGGAATCATCTATCCAAAGATTGCTTACAATCTTAATGATACCCATTTCAGCAAAGCCCTGATACTTTATCAGGACTTTAAACGCAAGGATTTACTGGAGGTAGGAAATAGGCCTTACTCCATTACTTATCAGGTATCATATGCTCTTTCCAATTCACATCACACTGAGTTATTTCTGGGAAAGAAGTTCATTGAGATATCAGATATCTTCAACAAGGTGACAACAGTTGTTTGTCCCGATAGAGTGGAAATTGCTCGGTTAAGAAATGTTGATATTCAAATCTGAGATAGAGAAGTCATGAAACACGACCAAAGTCTCAGGATAACTTCAGGGAGATTATCTTTCCAAGGAGACAGAATCATGTCTTTGCCCTATGGGAGGAGTCGGAGTCTCATTCGAGAAGCACACCCTCAAACATCTCAGAGTAACAAAGTTCCAGTGAATCTGAAATGTTCCGAGGGATGGAGAGAAGTGATAGTAAAATTTGACACTACAAGGTGGGAAACCAACTTCCCTTGTAATGTTCTTTACTATCTACAGCAGCCGGAGATCAATCATTACAAAAGGTACCCTGGAAATTGGGGGACAAGTGATGGAAATCAAAGGCAGAGCCGGAAGAGAAGCAGTTTTGCTATTGGGTTTGGATTTTCTTGAGGATCACAAACCTTGGGCAAATAAAGAAGATGGAATGAAAATCACGATTAATGGAAGAAAACTATTAATCAAATGACAAGTCCATTCTCCATATACATCTCTATAGGGATGTTATATGAAAAATATAAAGCAGAATATTTTGCTGCTTATATTGATTCAGGTGCAGGAATTTGTACTGCAAAACGAGGAGTCTTCCCAGCAGAGGTAGAAGATGATCTACCCCGAATTGCAGGAAGGGATTTCTCAAAGAAAATTTTGCTCTTGGCTAAAGGAGTAAAAGAAACGAAAATTTTGATTGGCGGAGCCAGAGGTACACCTTGGTATAAGGTTAAAACTCCACCAATTTATTTCCATGATACAGGTGCAGATATTCTGTTGGGAAACAATTTCCTACAGATGTTCAAAAGATACATGCAGGATAATGAAAAGAGGCAATTGGTGTTTACAACCATTTGCGATCACAAAATTATTGTCCAGAGGCTCAAAAGGGCTTTTAATCGTCAGATACCATTGAGTTTTCGCAGCAAGCATGGTGATGAAGGAAAACTTCAGCACCCAAAAATGAAGGATCAAAGGAGATTCAGCGAAGCAGTGCTAAGCTGTATTAGGGATGAGGCTCTCAATGATGAAGAGATCCAGATTCTCAAAGCATCTTTGATATCTCATCAAGATATTAAAGAAGAGATGCAGGTGTCCCTAGAAGATGTCAAAAGAAAGATTAGAAGGAGTTACAGTGAGAATCCTTTGGCATGGTGGGACAGAAAAAAGCTCAAAGCTACCTTGAAGGTGAAACCAGAAAAGGAGTATGAGTTTGTTAGATACAGACCAATCCTGATGAACCTCAAAGATCAATAGGATATGAAGGAGATAATCAAGGAACACCTTGATTTAAAATTGATTGAACCAGGGAACTCGCCTTACAGCAGTCCTGGATTCTGGTAAGGAATCATGGGGAGATCAAACGAGGTAAACCCAAACTAGTTATTAATTACAAAGGAATTAATGATATTCTGGAGTTTGATGGATATTTTATCCCTAGTAGGGAACACCTTATTAACTGCATTAGAAATGCTAAGGTATTCTCTAAGTTTGATTGCAAGTCAGGTTTCTACCAGATTCGCATGGAAGAAGGGAGTAAGAAGTTTACAGCCTTCTCTACTCCACAAGGGCATTATGTTTGGAAAGTAATGCCAATGGGGTTAGCTAATGCGCCTCAAATATTTCAGAGAAAGATGGATAATCTGTTTAAAGATTATTTTTCTTTTATGTTCGTCTATATTGATGATATTTTAATAGCATCAAAAAATATGGAAGAACATATCAAACATCTTGAGATCTTTGCAGATGTTTGTTATAAAGAAGGTTTAGTACTGTCTGAAAAGAAGGCAGTCGTGGCAACTCGGAAAATGGAATTTTTGGGTATCGAGATTGATGAAGCGGGAATTATTCTACAGGGCCATATTGTTCAGAAGGTCCAGAATTTTCCTGAAGATCTAAAGGAAAAGAAACAACTTCAGAGTTTCCTGGGAGTTGTTAATTTCGCGGGACCATTTATCAAAGATCTCGCGAAACATAGAAAAGTTTTCAATACATTACTGAAAAAGGATGTTCCGTTCATCTGGGCAGAAGAACATCGACAGGGTATGAAGGAGTTAAAAGAGGTTTGCAGAAATCTCCCAAAACTCTCGATACCACAGGACGAAGATGACTTGGTCCTGTACACAGACGCAAGTGATTATTGGTGGGCAGCAGTCCTAACCAAGATCACTCCTAATGGAGAAGAACCTGCAGATACTGTAGTGGTTTATTCTCAGATGATGAGGCTGTGCGATGGCACATCAACGAAAAAGAATTCTTTGCAGTCCGAAAGGCTTTTAAAAAATGGCCTTTATTTTTATTAGCAAAGAAATTTACTTTGAAAGTCGATAACACACAGGTTAAGGCTTTCTTAAGAAACAAGATTGAATCTAAGCCTGAAAAGGCTAGATTAATTAGATGGCAAGCTGAATGCCAATATTATATTTATGATATTGTCGTTTTGAAATCTCACGAAAATGTTCTTGCAGATTTCCTAACAAGAGATGGAGCAAACTGATGTGAACTCCATTCTACTGGCCCATAGGCATCTCAGAGAGAATCTGGAGATGTTAACGGGAGAGTGGGACGAGTGCATTCTGAATGCTGAACAAGCAGGAAGATTGCAGACTCTCGACAAGACGAAAGTCACCGAGAGAATACGAGCTTGCATATGGTCTCAGGGGAAACTCTGGGCTGCATGCCAAACACCAATCCCTCGGGTGGCCAAAGATCCTTTGATAAAAGAAGAGTTTCGAGTACAGGGCTCTAAACCTGTAGCAGAGGATTCAAATACCTCTTGCCCGAGTTCTAAGGTGGTGGTATCTTCGGAACCATTGCCCCAAGAAAAAGATGATACTCAGGGGTCACACTCTGAACTATCATGTCAACCCAGCACCTCTGGGGAAAAAGAGGGAGAGATTAATCTTTGGCCAACTGGCATTTCTAAGATTAATACTGATAAAATTGAAGTTTCTTCTTCGTGGCAGATATATCAAGCTAGTTGGGAGAAGCTCAATACGAGAACTGGAATCAACCCAGAAAAAATAAGGGTTGATGTTTCGGGGAAATATCCTCGGGTGTGGATGATGCCAAATTCAGATCCACACGAAGTCAAAAGATGGTATGAATTCGGAGCACTTGCTTCAGTTTATACCACATCTCCATCATTCGCCGAAATCAAGAATCTACCCAAGTGGATTCAAGAAGCGGTGTATGATACCTGGGCTACCAATCCACAACTTAGCCGAGGTGACATTTTGGAGCTGTATTTTATTAGTGCAGCCCCAGAACCAGCAGGGAAAGGAAACCATGAAGCCTTCCACTATATTAGGCTTCGAAGACCAGATGCACGCGCCCTTGAAAAGATTAAACCGCCTGCAGAGAAAGAGACTACTATAGTCTCTACATTACCAGAAGACCTCATCTCTACCAGAAGAGCATGGAGATTATGGGTCTGTCTCACTGAGATGGACAAAGTCAAGTTCCCGTTCAAATTCTTTCAGAATTCAGTGAACGGATCATTCCTGTTAAACACTATGACAGGAAAATCTACAAGATTCGCAGAGGAAGCTTTCGAAAGAAAGAGAACCTTGCTCTGGGAAAACAAGATTGCGACAAGTAAAGACACTCATCGCAAATACTGCAACATGGCTCATTTTGGAAACTGGTCTGAACGAGTTTGTTCGGATTGTCAGAACCAGAAAGAACCAGAGTTCGGGAAGGGGTTCATGCCCAGAAAGGGAAAAGAGAAGGCTCGGTCCAACGAGCATCTCGAGCACAAGGCGCTGCCAAAAGCAAGGACGCCCAGGGCCCCGGGAAAAAAGTAGATTCCCGACACAGGTTGGTGGAGTCATGTGACTCTGAGCTGGATTACCCACTAAAAAGAAAACGACAATAGTGGGTGGAAGAAAAGTAATTACCCACTAAACAACAGATGGGTAAACAGGAGAACCACTACCAAAAGAAAGGTGGTCCATTTGTCACAAGAAATGGACCTCACACCGAAAGTTGGTTGTCTTCATTCAATAATGGAAGACAATGGAGGACCCATCCACGTGGATGCAAGCTGGCCAAGGATAAGAGCATCCAAGGCAATAATGCAGGAGGGAGGCCTTTCAGACCTCTATATAAACCAGGATTGAGGAGAGCAGAAGGTATCGGAAATCCATCAGAAATCCTCTACACCATCTTCTCTGCTCTCTCCAAAATAAAATTGTTATAGTATAGTTCCTAGTATAGTATAGTTTATGTATTTCAATTCCGCTACCATAGGTAGCTAAACAAGTTTGTCTCCTCCCTAAATGAGATATACTTATGTTGTAATAAATATTATATAATTCCTAAATAAAAGTTTGGGCTTTTGTTCATCCCTTCCAGTATATTATTTTCTTTGTGTATCGATTGAAAACCCTACGCCCCGAGTAGGAAATGAACGAGGGCTGTGCTGTGTGCTGCTGAAGGAGTCTGTTTCTGGAAACCATCGGTTGCGATCGTGTGGTTGGACGAGGTCCCTAAAACTTCCGGCGGAAATACCCGGCAGCATTCCGGTCAAAAAGGTATGAAGTTGGTATACTTTGATTTTAGTTATACGGAAGTGTGATGGGCCTGATAGTATTGCATGATTTATCTCCAAATTGAAAAGTGAATTGATAAATCAGAGTATGTAATGAAGAAATTCAGTAGAAGGGTAAAAGAATTTACGCATATTGTATGATTATAAGGTTGACTAGAATATATCAATATTTCCCCTTATTTTATACAATATTTTATACACAAAAAATGGATATAATAATCTTATTGGTGGGTCAGTGGGTACTGCTTATACCCGCTATCAAAAGTGGTCGTAGGAGGTACACACTATCTCGATACTGGATAGAATGAATTTCCTCTCTTTATTTTTCCATATTTTTCTTCTTCTAGTGTTAATTGGAATTCGGATTACACAATATGGTTGATGGCTATTATATCGGAAGAATTTTATTTTGAGTAAGAAAAGTTTGAGTTTTCCTGTTAAAAATAACTAGTTTGTAACCCATTGAGATTCGACGGGATTACTTTACGTTGTAGTTAGGAATGACAATGAGTCGGGTACCCACTTATTAATTATTTCCCAAATATCAACCCATTAAAATTTTCTCAACCCATATCTGTCCCAAACCCGATTAAAAATTATTATAAAATCCATACCCAACGCAAACCCGTTGGGTAATACCCGCTAAAAACCCTTTAAAAATCTGAATGTAATAGAACATAAACATCAATATTAGTAGTAAATATAATAAAATATTATAAATATAATTTTAACATAAGTATAAATAGAAATTTTCATTATATTAAATTATATGTGTGTTAAAAGAATAATATAAAATCCTAAAATTATTAATATTTATATATACTAATATAAATTATATATAAAATAAATATTTAATTACTAAAATTATTAATTTTTTGTATGCGGGTTAAAAAGAATAATATAAAACCCTTAAATTATTAAAATTTATAAATATCTATAATTATATTATAAATTATATATATAATATTTTGTTATCTTACATGTTGGTCCCGAGACGGATACCTTGGTGTAGAGGGGGGTGAATACACCATGGTTTAAAACCTTTTTTCAATTAAAACTCTTGAGTGAGCTGTCTGTGTTCGATCCAGCTGGAAGGCAGCTTGATCGACACAGCTGGCTGTGTGCGGAATGTGGTGGGTTTTTGGAAAGTCCGTCTGTTACGACAAATATATTGCAAAGCTTTGTTTCTCTTTTCAGTTAGTCAGTTTATGCAGCTTGAAAGAATGCTTATGATGAGTTAGTTGGATGCATAAATAAAGCAGTAAAGAACAAAGCTATTTAACGTGGTTCGGAGAAACTACTCATACGTCCACGACCAGAAACCTTCTGGTAATCCACTAAGGATACCACTGACTTTACGCGCAGTCAGCAAGCGTTGCAGCTTAGTTCTTCAAGCTGGATACAAGTTTACTCGTACTGTATCGAAACGTAACTAACTGTTTACGGGCACAGCTGAAGCCTAACCTGTAGTTTACGGGTACTACAGAACCAACACTCGAATTGCGCGCTTCAAGCAAGCGTACCTTTACCTAACCTTTTCTGGGTAGAAGGGTTTGGGTTTGGGTTTGGGTTTTACAACTATGAACGAGTTCTTACAATGAAGGATTTTATGCCTAGATACTAATGGGAGAGAGCTTCAGCAGCCTGAGAATGAATAAGAACTCAGAAGGATGTAGGCTGCTGGATCTTGAAGCTTTTCTGAGAGATATCTTGATCTTTGGTTAGACTTCTTTTAATGTAGTCTGTTGATCTCTCATCTTGTATTTTCTCTCTCTACACATTCTACTACTGATGATGAAGAAGACTCATATTTATAGGGAGAGTTAGAACTAGCCGTTGGAAAGAGCCGTTCTGAATCTCTATCTAACTTCTGACAAGTTGGTCTTGTCTTCTTCCTTGATTTCCTCGTAAAGCAATCCTAGGTCTGACTTCTAGGTGCTGAGGTGTCGAGTTCCTGATGGTCCAGGTCAGCTTTGACTTTATCTCAAGTTGACTCCGACTCTGCTGTAGTGGTGACTCTGAGCTGTCTTGAACTCTGTTAGGTCTGTTCTGCTGAGTTTGCTCTGCTGAATTCCTCAGTTGTGTCCGCTTAGCTGTGTCTTCAGCTATGTCTTCTGCTGTCTTCAGCGACTCTACCTGTAAACTTAGAAACTCTATAAGCTCAAACATGTGAGCTGGAAAAACATTTAGGCTTGCGCAATCATCTACTCAGTTGGAGTCAGCTGGGTTTTGGTATCAAATCAAAACTCTATTAATTTTCCCAACAATTTCTCCATTTTTGATGATGCCAAAACCCCAAGTTGGAAAAATAATTTGCTTCCCTTAACAGGAAATGAGGTTTCAAAAGATTAAATATTCACAGCAGGTAATTATATTCAGAGCCTGGACAAAGAGAGATTATCTTCAGGTTGATTTTGATAAAAGGAACTTTTCATTCATAAGAGGAAATTTTACAACTTTCTAAATACAAAAATTCAAAAGAGATGATTCCCAGTTGGCTGGGTCTTCAGCTGTGCTACTTCCTCTGTTCATCAATTTGATGGTCAGTTTTAAGACCATATCTGTTGAAGATGAATTCTTCCAACTCCTTCCATTCGTCTTGATTTTTCATTTTGGAGATTCCTCTTTCGCCAGCCCAGTGATGAATTTCTTTGATAATTTGGGCCTTGTCAGGAAGGTTCGTTCCAGCTAAAGTGGGATGCTTTAATTGTTTGACTTTTGGAGCCTTTAGCTGGATGTTGTTTCTCTTGGCATATAGAGCAATTGATCTTGCCATCATTGGATCCGTCTCATGGAGTTCGAGGAGATAATCCTGGAAAGCAGTTTCTGGATCCATGCCTTTGTATTGATTCAAGTAGTAGAATTCTTTGATAAATTCTGTTTTGCATCGTTCCCAGTTTTCATTGAAATCATCTGGGTTCTTCTTGTCGGCTGAGGCTGCTTGGACTTGTTTCTTCTTAGCTTGCCTGTAGCTCTGCCTTTTCTTCTTCTGCTTTTTCTCAGCAGGCTTGAGCGATACAACTTTCTTTTTGATAATCTTGTCCAGCTCCTCTATTTCTCTTCTTTGCTCGTTGTGAAAGTTACACAGCCAGTGATAGTCCTTGTATTCTTCTGGCTTATATCCACAAGCTTTGGCGAGAGCGGCCATTTTCTCTCTCCATGTCTCTTTGACTGCTAAAGTTGGCTCTTCCTCATCTAGCTCTTTAGCAAATTCGTCGATTTCTGACTGATTGGGCTGCACCGTTTCTCCCTGAGTTGCAGCTTCCCTCTCAATTGTTTTTCCAGTTTCATTTTTATCTTCCTCTTTTTGGCATTATCAACAAGGGAGGCAGAGAGGTCAGTAACTGTTGCGTTGAGCTTGGAGAGAGCAGCTTCAACATCAGCGATCTTGGCTGTGTTTTCAACTGTGGCGATATTCAGCTGATCAGTGCTGCTTCTTCCAGCGCTGAACTGAGCATCCAGATCCTTGAATAGGTTGAAAAGTTGACGGATGTCAGAGCTGTTGGAGAGAGTAGACTTTTTGATGGCTTCTAGCTGGCTTGAAAGATTTGCTATATTGTCGACCAGTGGAGCTTGAAGTCTTGTTACTATCTCAGAAACTCTCTTCTCTAGATGGTTTGACTGATCAATGCTTTGAGAGACGAGAGATTGCTTGAGATCTAGACTTGTACGTTCTTGTAAATTTTGGGCAAATTTATGGACTTCATCAATTGTCCGCTGTTGTTCTCGAACTTGACAGTCTAGAGCTGTGAATCGCATGATGACATCGACTTGAGACTTCAGTCTGTCCTGAAAAAGTATTTCCTCAACCTCTTTAGAGATTGCTTCTTTCATGGCGGTTGATAGCTCGGCAGCTGAGTCCGTTTGGGTTCCAGATTCAACATGACTGGGTTTGTCTGCCTCGAACTCGACCAGTGCGCGAGTGTCATCGGCAATTGGACTTGGTGGGGCTGCTTTCTCTGGTTCAGCTGCTACATCAGTTGGTTCTTCAATGATCATTACCTCAGCTGTGTTTTCTGGTACAGCTTCCTTGGTAATCTTAGCTGAGACTTCTTTGGAATTGTCAGTTCCAGAGTGTGTCTCCCATTCCGCTGCTGTAAGAAGCTTGTTGGCTGACTCCCAGATATCTGCTGGGTGCGGCTTGGGGTATTGCTGAGATACTTCGATGATACCTCTAATGAGCTCATCCTGATGCAAGTATGCATCCTCCAGGCTTCCAAAGCCAAATGTGTGCTGGAGGCAAGCTTCATCTATCTTCAACTTCTCGTAGGAGAAGGTTTCTATCAGCTGCTCATTCTGGTACCAGGTTGCCATCTTGGTGGCAAGATAAAATTTGAGATCTCCAACTTTGGTGAGGGCGATAGGCAGGTGAGCCAGAATTGGATACTGAGTTAGAGCACTCTTGATCCCTGCAATGCGTAAATCCTCATACATGGCTTTCATGAAAGCTGAGCCAGTGGAGTTGAATGATAGAGAGGCAGTGGAATCACTCTCATCTGGTTCTATGGAGATTTGAGGAATTGGATCAATTGGGTTCACAGTAGGCTGTGAAGAAGCATCAGCCAACTGCGTGGGAGATTGAACTTTGGGTGATGGTTGTTTTGGGGGTGAGCTGGGATTAGTGGAAGAGGGTTCAGCTTGGGTGTCAGCTGGCTGTGAAGGAGCTTCAGCCAGTTGAATATTTGCCTGCTCTTTTACAGGAGATGGTTCTTTGGTTGGAGAGCTGGGTGGAGGAGAAGGCTGTTTCAGCGGAGAGCTGTGAGGCGGTGAGGCTTGGGGTGAGCTGGGATGAACATAAATATCGCCAAGTACTTGAGCGATAATCTGGGTCGGGGAAGGTGGAAGAGGTGTCTGATTTCTTGGATTATCCAGCTCGTCCTCTGAGCTGGATGACGATCCATCATTCAATTCCATCTCAGCCAGGATGTTTGATCCGAATTGATTGAAGGCCGACATTGGCTGTGGGAAGAGAATCACCATTGCTTGACTTGGAGTTGCTTCTGAAGAAGAGCTCGCCTCAGTTGGTGGAATGACAGCTGGTTTCTTTTTCTTTTCAGCTGGGCCTCCAGCTGGTTTGGGGTCAGATGTCTTCCTTTTTCTCTGTTTCTTCTCAGCTGGAACTTCTGCCTCTGTTCCTTCCAGCTGCTTCTTGCCTTTGCTCACAACAGGCTGTTTCTTCAGGAGATCACTGATTTGACTAATTCTCTGGAAGAGAATCTTTGTTTCTGGAACGGTTCTGAATCATTCCATTTTACTGTGTGCCCTTTCACAGCTTGCTCTATCAAGAACGAAATCTTACAGCATAGATACATGGGCTCTGAGCTTGAATATGTCGTCCTGGTGGAGTCGTACTTGATCTTCTCTGACTCCTTGACCAGTCGGTTGAGTAAGAAATCAAACCAGTTGACATTTGCGCTTTTGATCATGGCAATCATTGGCTTGAGCTTTGGAATACTGATCTCTCCTTGAGATCCAGCTATCCCAAGAATACACTTCTGCGTAATATCCAGCAGCAGCATGTACTTTGGCTTGAGTAGGAGCTTTGACATGCTCGCTCTGTACGGCTCTGGGGAGATAAGCATCTCTTGACTGAGAAATTCATCCACTTCATCACAGCTGTAGTCGTCTGGAATGAATTCTCATTTGCTAGGCAGATTGAACACCTTTCGCAGCATTCTGTTGAGTTTGATGTTGACGGTTGCTGAATCATACTTTCCATCAGCGCCCTTGACGATCATATCGAATGAAGATGAGTAGAAGCCATCTTTGTCAATGATGTTGGGATAGAAGAGGGCAGCATCTTTCTTCAGCATAAGCTTGGGCATGGAGGTTGCCCACAGCAAGAGACTGGAGTCTGCAACAAGATCCACCATCTCTTTTAGTTTTGAAACATGGAGGTTGGAGGTGGACAGAACACTCTCAAAAGATAGTTTTGTCATTAGAGCTTCAAACTGGTTCATCCCTGCGGTTGATTTCTTGGGTGTCATTTCTGCAATCTGTTGATTTTGATCGTGCGAAGAACTTGTAGTAGAATGGGTAGAGGTTTTGAAGATTTGAAATTCGCAGAGATAAAGATGAAATATGAAAGAATCCGCGTATCTTTTCCATATATATATCAACTGCCATGATGGATCAACGGTTGAGATTGAAACAGCTGATATTCTGATCAACGACTGGGAGAGATTCACTCATCACGTTTTGTTGACGTGCTTACGGCGAGTGTATTACAACCGCGCGTGAGGCAGTTCAAACGTTTGACGTTCTGCCTCGATCCTACCGTGCTACAGTAGTACTCTGCAGACTTTATAATTAATGTGATGGGTAAGGAAACTTATCAAGCAATTTAACTAAAGAATATATGTCCGCTTAAAATAAGAATTCAAAATAATTGGACCTAAATAGCATATTCCTCAGAGTAATAAATGCATGAGACGCAAACCGGTCAGCTTGGACATAGAAGTCAACTGATACCACGGCGGTCTTTTCCTTTGCTTGACTGAGTTTTCTCCTCAGCTGAGTATTTGGTGATTAGCTTGATTTTCCTTCAGCTGAGTTCCTTTGAGCTCTGCGACTGATGTCCAGCTGAGCTTGATTAGCCTTCATCTGGGTAATACTTCTGAACTGAGCTTTGAGATCCAGATGAGTTTGTTCCCCCTCAGCTGGATGATTTTTCTTCATCCGGATTGAGCAGTCCAAGTAATTCACACATAATCTTGATTTAGATTTCAGCCTGTTGTGCTTCTGTGTGAATTTTCCCAACAACGGTGTCCTTCAGATGTTGAGAAATCTCTTGGGTGCTTTTCATGTCGTCAGCTGGGTTATAGAATCAGCTTGATTTCTCCGCTGGATCAGGTTTCTCTTCAGCTGGTGATTCCAGCTGAGTTTTATCTTGGTGAGTGCATCCTGCTGGGTATTCTACTTGATTTTTGTTCTCTTTCCAGCTAAGTAGAGTTCCCCCTTGATTTGATAGCAGGTGGCTTTTTCTTCAGCTGCATCCTACTTTCTTTGAGCGGATTTTCTCATCATTGGCTCATTCCTTTGATAAGGTCAGCTGTCCCAAATCCAGCTGATTCATCTGCTGCTTCTGAATTCTTCTCTTGAGACCAATGTACTCAACAGTGAGACTGGCTGAGTTTTTAGTTTTGTATCCAGCTGTCTTTATTTCACAGCTGGTCCTTGTCATCTAGCTGGGTTTCTTCATTTTCTTCATCGGTTGATTCAATAAGATGTTTCAGACATCTTAATCAGAGCAATCATCCTCATCTGAGTCGGAGAATAAGATTTGATCATAATTCATTTCGCTCGCTTCGAGTCCTTTATCCTTTCTCCGGGAAGATGAGTCAGCTAGGTTTCTCTTTGGGTCAAGTTCCTTGTCGTGATGAACCTTCACGATCTTCTTGAACTTTTCCTTGCTGTGATCCAGCCTATTGATACTCCGTACGAGCATGGAAACTTCTTCGCGCAATTCTTCTTTACTCATATTTTTGTGCTCATTGTTGGTCCTTCCAAGCTGAGATGATTGAGCTGATCTTCTTGATTGAGCTTTGAAGGCTCTCTCTTTTGCCTTGGGAGTAAGCTCCGTTTTATTTATTTGGCTGGATGAATTTTCGCTTGTGATCCTCATATCAAATTCGTTGGCTTTCAAGATGGAGAACAATTTTTCCGTCTCCATGCTGCCAAGATCAGTTCTGCTTTGGTGAACCACTTTGTGTGTACACCATTCTGAGGAGAGAGCTGCAAGAACTTTCAAGTTCTTATCTCGAACTGTATATTTTCCAGTTCGGATCATCTCGATCTCGATGACGAAGTTGGAGAATCTGAGCTCCATTTGCTCGATGGACTCACAGGGGAGTTGCTTGAAATTGTCGAATTTCTGGCATGCAACTGAGAACTTGTTCTCTTGAATTTCCTCTGAGCCTTCACACAGCTTGGCTAGAGTGTCCCACATCCCCTTAGTTGTCTCGCAGTTGATGATCTTGCTGAGATAAGCGTCCGTCACCGTTGAGGAGATGACGTTGCGAGCGTAGCTGTCTAATCCAGCTTGTCTTCTTTCTTCTAGAGAGTACTCCCTTTTGGGCTTCACAACTTGCCGAAGTACTGGTTCAGCTCCAGGTGTGGTTTCTGCTTCTCTTTCTGACTTCATGATGATGATGGGTCCGTTAGTGATAACATCCCACATCATGTCGTGTCGTGCGCACAGAAAGCTTTTGAGTCGAAACTTTCAGATCTGATAATCATCGACAGAGAATGTCGGAAGATTCATGCACAAGGAAGATTCCATGACAGTATGCAACATAATGATTTTTTAAAAAGATTTTGAAACTTTGAAGGATCTGTTCAGGTGACCACTATCAGCAAAGAGGCTGACTTGACACAGATACAGTGATATTTTGAACCACTGCTCTGATACCAATTGTTGGTCCCGAGACGGATACCTTGGTGTATTCACCCCCCTCTACACCAAGGTTTAAAACCTTTTCCAATTAAAACTCTTGAGTGAGCTGTCTGTGTTCGATCCAGCTGGAAGGCAGCTTGATCGACATAGCTGGCTGTGTGCGGATGTGGTGGGTTTTTGAAAAGTCCGTCTGTTACATCAAATATATTGCAAAGCTTTGTTTCTCTTTTCAGTTAGTCAGTTTTGCAGCTTGAAAGAATGCTTATGATGAGTTAGCTGGATGCATAAATAAAGCAGTAAAGAACAAAGCTATTTAATGTGGTTCGAAGAAACTTCTCTTACGTCCACGACCAGAAACCTTCTGGTAATCCACTAAGGATACCACTGACTTTATGCGCAGTCAGCAAGCGTTGCAGCTTAGTTCCTCAAGCTGGATACAAGTTTACTCGTACTGTATCGAAACGTAACCAACTGTTTACGGGCATAGCTGAAGCCTAACCTGTAGTTTACGGGTACTACAGAACCAACACTCGAATTACGAGCTTCGGGCAAGCGTACCTTTACCTAACATTTTCTGGGTAGAAGAGTTTGGGTTTGGGTTTGGGTTTTACAACTATGAACGAGTTCTTACAATGAAGAACTTTGAGTATGATGAACTCGTTCAAACTAGGCTTATGATGGGAAGGATTTTATGCCTAGATACTAATGGGAGAGAGCTTCAGCAGCCTGAGAATGAATAAGAACTCAGAAGGATGTAGGCTGCTGGATCTTGAAGCTTTTCTGAGAGATATCTTGATCTTTGGTTAGACTTCTTTTAATGTAGTCTGTTGATCTCTCATCTTGTATTTTCTCTCTCTACACATTCTACTACTGATGATGAAGAAGACTCATATTTATAGGAAGAGATTAGAACTAGCCGTTGGAAAGAGCCGTTCTGAATCTCTACCTAACTTTTGACAAGTTGGTCTTGTCTTCTTCCTTGATTTCCTCGTAAAGCAATCCTAGGTCTGACTTCTAGGTGCTGAGGTGTCGAGTTCCTGATGGTCCAGGTCAGCTCTGACTTTATCTCAAGTTGACTCCGACTCTGCTGTGGTGGTGACTCTGAGCTGTCTTGAACTCTGTTTGGTCTGCTCTGCTGAGTTTGCTCTGTTGAATTCCTCAGTTGTGTCCGCTTAGCTGTGTCTTCAGCTATGTCTTCTGTTGTCTTCAGCGACTCTACCTGTAAACTTAGAAACTCTATAAGCTCAAACATGTGTGCTGGAAAAACACTTAGGCTTGCGCAATCATCTACTCAGTTGGGGTCAGCTGGGTTTTGGTATCAAATTAAAACTCTATTAATTTTTCCAACATTACATATATATATAAATGGGTTTGGGTAGCGTGGACCCTAGGTAATTTCTCAAACCTGTCACGGGTTTGAATGTTGATACCCAGACTCGTCCCAAAACCATTTAATAATTTCCAAATCCATCCCATTAGGGTTTGATAGAGTCGGGTACCCGTAAAAACCTGATCCATTGTCATCCCTAGTTGTAGTTTATAAATTTAAATTTAAAAAATAATTCAATACATTATTTTGAAGTGATATTTCGACAAATCATTGCAAGTAAGTGTTACGTGAAGAATCATCTCGTTGCAAATAAGTGTTACATGAAGGATCATCTCGTGTAGAATTTATTGGCGGAGAATCAGTTTACGTTGTAACTTATAAATATAATTTTAATTGTATTTTAAAGTGATAATTTGACAAATCATTGCAAATAAGTGTTACATGAATGATCATCTTGTTGTAAAATAAGTGTTACATGAAGGATCAACTCGTGTAGAATTTATTGATGATGAATCACTATACGTTGTAATTTACAAATATAATTAAAAAAGTCAATATTTTATTTTAATTAAAATGATATAATTTGACAAATCACTGCAAATAAGTAAATAATGAAGGAAAATTATCTCCTCCAGAAGTGAATGGGAAATTTAGTAAAATTCGAGGGGCTCATGATCATTTTAGAGTGTGCAGTCCTACCCCTAGTGTGTAGCTCGTCGTCGCCGTTGATTTTTAACGGAAATCACTTTATGTTATAATTTACAAGTAAAAATTAAAACATAACTTAATACTTGGCTAGGTCAACCACCCTAAGTTATTGATCGTGGCAGAGCACAACAATGAAGCAAAACGATAATTGGATAAGTCTATAGTTAGTACTCTTGAGTTATATGATCACAGCGTAGCACAACGATGAACCGAAATAATAAGATTCAGGTTCAACCACCAGGACCTGTCTAAAATGTATATACACATACTTGTCTCAAACCCTAGCTATTAAAGAGTGATTTTACTATCCGTTCTCGTATCAAACCCATATAATAATACATGTTAATTACTTGAACCTCCATAAATTTATGAATATAAGTTATTTACAATAATGTTGAAATAATTTTAAAAAGGAACAAAATTCCACGTGCATGTTAATTAATGTTCAGATCCCTTTAGAATTTATATACTTGTACATGTTCCAGACTCGATTAAAGAGTAATTTTACTCATGTTCTCGTCTCAAACACATAAAGATTAAATATGAACACACACTCACATTATAATTAATTGAGGAATAATTAACCAGCTTTCATTAACTTACTATTATTATATACTATATTAAATATAAGTTATTTAATAGAATAAGAATCAATTATAATGGATATACACACAACACACATTAATGAAACCGTATTGCTTAAATTATGCTCCCAAAATTTTGTCAATTGTATTATCGTAAATCATGAGTATATGTAGCTTAATCCTTTGCCTCGACTTCCTTTGGTGTTGTATAATACTTGGCTTTCTCCAAGTAATTTGGTGCTGCGACCACTTCCCTCGAATTTGAAAAATATTTTGATTCTTGATGCTCTAAAAATTTTCAAATATAGCAGTAGGTTGTCCTGCAATAAAGTGTGTGGCGTTTTGGTTAGGAGAACTCTGCAAATATGCCAAATATATAGGCACGAATATATAGACTAAAAATGGAAAATACATAATATTAATCATAACATGCAATTATATTGCTGAAATTAAGGGATTGACGTAATTTATGTTATATTTAAGGTGGCTATTAATTGATTGGATGATAAAATGAAAATACACAATTAATTTGTAGCAGTTATAAATATAATTTACAGAAATGAAATAGTGAAATATGAAATAAAAAAAGTTTCTGATAATTAAACGTAATTTTGTTCAATTTATTAGGAATGGAAATCTATATATGGAGGGTGTTGTATTATAGTAACCATAAAAACATAATAGAAATTTCGTTTACTTTTCTCCAACTACTGTTAATTAGCATTACAATAATATAAATAAATAGACTATTTGTATGATTAATATTATTAGTACACTATAATATAAGATTTTCCGGCTAGAAATCCAACGCATGTATTTCAACTCCAATCATAATTACCTCACCATAAACACTCTACTTAATATAGCGAATTCCCGTAACGGTCTATATAATATTAACATGTGAATAGAGTCATGAAAAATCAAATTCATTAATTGCCCCAATCACAAATCATGTATTTTGTAAGTTACAAATTGTAACGTTTGAGCTTGCAATCAAATATTACAAAGATATGTTGAGATTTTAGATAATTAATAAAGAAAATTAGAGGAATTGTCATCTATGCATTAGAATGATTGTGGTGGCATAAAAATATTTTGCTATTAGATATTGATATTAAAAGAGTAAAATATGAAGGTAAAGGCATAACTCAAGTGGCTAGCTGAGGTACCACAAGTTTCTTCTTAGTATTTTTTTTGGGTTCAATCCCACATGCGTGCGGTATAGTATTTTTCCACCTTTGTATGGTATAGAGGTCACACATATGGTGTAGTGCTTTATTTATCATTATATATATATATACCTTTGTAATTCTTTCAAAAAAAATAAATAAATTTTTATCCTATAGTTAGTTGTAAAAGAATATAATTTTTTATTTTTTGATATGTAATTTTGAGTGGCCCAACATCTTGATTTATTACAGTTTTAGCATTCTCAAAATTGTCACAATTGGAAAAATGATGTGAGAAGTTTTTCAATCCATATAGACATAAACTATGGTATTTACCAGTCATGCGTAAACATTTTTTTTTGGGTAAATAAAAATTTATTAAATCACGCACGAGGGGTGCAACCCAACAACAAGATACAAAACTCAAGAAGAACAGATCAAACAACAAAATCACAAAAGTTCGAGACAAAGAGATGGGTTACAAATCCAATCTCCTAAATTAAAGCAAACACAATGCGGAGAAAGGTTTGAAATCCAAAACCAAAACCGTATTCTAATCATCTCGATTAAATCTTCGCATTAGCTAGACTTATTCTCGAAAACCATCTCATTTCGATTATTCCATATGTTCCAAACAACACATATCCATAAAGTTTTCCACCATTCTGTTGATTTTTTCTTCCTTGCAAATTCCATATGTTGCTCAAAATGACATAACGGGTTTTCATGTCCGACATACTTAATTCCAAACTAATTGTAGCAGCTAACCCAGACTTTATGAGCAAACGAGCACGAAAAAAATAAATGCTCAACTGTTTCACAATGTGTTAAACAAAAAGGGCACCTGTTATCAACAGCCTCGCGAAGTACTCCCCTCTTCGAAAGATTTTGTCGAGTCGGGATCCTATTCTGTAAAAGTTTCCATCCAAATGCTACTGTTTTGCTTGGAGCAAGTTTGCACTAGATAACTTTCAAAAATCCACTTGACATGCTTCCTTGGCTCGCACTTTTTTCAATCTCCTTGTAGGCCGACTTGGATGAGCATATTCCATTGCTTTCTGCTTTCCATTTCCAGCCGTCTTGCCTATTTTGAATTGGCTTGAACCTGTCAATAAGAGAAAGTAAGGAAGAAAATAATTCTCTCTTCCATCTCCACCTCCATTCCCACCTATTTCCTACCCATTCTCCTTTATCTTTGACATAAATGTCTGGATCAAGTGTTATTCTAAACAATCTGTGGAAACTATGAGCTAAGCAACAATCCCCTACCCATTTTTCGTGCCAAAATCTCGTCTTATCTCCTTCCCCGACTTCCTTAATAATATTATCCTTGAACTAATCAGTTGATAGGACATGTTTACATAAATCTCTCCACCATATTGAGCCTCTACCCATCTCTCGATTACCAATCTCTGCTAAACTCTTCACATTTCCTTTTTTCATACCATATTTTGACATTATCACCTTGCACCAGATGGACTCTTTTTCTACCCTTAACCTCCACCCCCATTTTCCCAACAAAGCCTTATTAAACCAATCAGCTCGTCTCATCCCTAAACCCCCATCATCTTTTGATGTACAGACTTTTTCCCACGCCACCTACGCAATTTTTTTCTTTCCCCCGACCTCCCCCCATAGAAAATCTCTCTGGAGTTCGGTAATTTTTTTTATTACACAAGATGGAGCACGGAAGAGAGAAAAATAGTAAATTGGTAAATTTGACAGCACCGACTTTAGTAAAACAATTCTTCCACCAAATGAAAGATATTTGTTTTCCCACCTCTTCAGTCTTCTACGAATGGTGTCAACAACAGGGTGCCATGTAGCTTCTTTTCTAGGATTCGCGCCTATCGGAACACCAAGGTATTTGAAGGGCATATTCCCCACTTTGCAATTTAACTCCTTCGCGAACTCCTCTAATTTTCCCTCCTCGACTTTTATTCCCACCAGAGTACTTTTACGAAAATTCACTTTCAAAACATAAAACAATTCGAAGCTCCGAATTATTCCTTTGACACTATGAATGTTCGCTTTTGAAGCTTCTCCAAAAATCAAAGTATCATCAGCAAATTGAAGGTGTGAAACTTCTACTTGGTCTTTCCCCACTTTAACTCCTGAGAATGTGCCGTCTTCCTTTGCCTTGTTCGCTAATAAACTCAAGACTTCTGCTACAACTAGGAAAAGAAAAGGAGAGAGTGGATCACCTTGGCACAAACCCTTTTGTAATTTGAACTCTCCAATCGGGCTTCCGTTGACTAAAACTGATGCATATGCTGTTGAAATGCATTCTTTTATCCAATGGCACCATTTATCATTGAACCCCAGAAGTTTCATCATATACAGTAAGAAACCCCAATCCACTGAGTCGTATGCTTTCTCAAAATCAAGTTTCAGAAGCACACAACTACTTTTCATTTTCCTCACATCTTCCACAGTTAGGGGTGAACATTCGGTTATTCGGTTTGGTTTTGATCTAAACCAAACCAAACCGAATAAATTAAATTTTTAAAAATCAAAACCAAACCAAACTGAGCTAACCGAATAACCGAACCGAATAAACCAAATTTCTAAAAGTTAAAACCAAACCAAACCAAACAAATCGAACAGTCATGTTGTTCTAAATATTTCATCCAAAATCAACAAAAATATACTTAATACAATAAGACAATAATAGTATTTTAATTTAAAAAATTAACATAACATATATATATATATACACATACATATTATAGGAAAAGCCAAATATGTTAAACGAGCAACAAAAAGATCGGTCCATTGCCTTGTTGCATGATGTTGATATCCATGCTTTATTTCAAGTTCTATTGGGTCCAACAAGCTCTTGCGCTAAATTCTTTCAAATTATTTTTCATTATTGAGAAAAGTTATATATAAATATAATTAATCTATATATACTATATAAAAAATTAATATATATATATATATAAATATAAAAATTCGGTTTTCGGTTTGGTTTGGTTGCCAAAGCATCAAACCAAACCAAATTCTATTTTCAGTTTGATTTGGTTTGGTTTTCGGTTATTTTTGTTCACCCCTATCCACAGTTTCGTTTGCTATTAGAGCGCTATCCAATATTTGCCTTCCTCCAATAAAAGCAGATTGATTGATCGATATTACCCTTTCCAGAATTATGCTTATTCTATTGGCTAACAACTTAGCCAGAACTTTATACATGCAGCCAATGAGAGAAATGGGTCTAAAATCCTCAATCTTTACCGGGTTAGGAACCTTTGGAATCAAAACAATGAAAGAAGGATTAGAGCCCCTCACGAGCCTCCCATTCTGATGAAATTCTTTCACAAAAGCAACGACATCTCCTTTCAATACTTCCCAAAATTTTTGGATGAATTTGAAGTTGAATCCATCTGGCCCCGGGCTTTTTGATCCTTCACAATTCCAAACTGCTCTCTTTATTTCCTCCTCTGTAAAAATTGCTGTTAAAAAATTATTCTCAACCTCACCCAAACTCTTTTTTGATGAGATTGATAAAATTGGTCTGCACCAATCTGTAGATGAGAATTGATTTGCAAAAAAAATCTTGGATACCTTGTTTCACTTCAGCAACATCGTCTTTCCAGATTCCATTAATATTCAATCCAACAAAACCCATTCTTTTTCTATTTCTGTCGACACAAGCATGAAAGAAACTAGAGTTTGCATCTCCTTCCTTAATCCACTTTGATCTTGCTTTTTGAGCTTGAAGAGACTCTCTCAAGTTAAGCAGCCTCTGAAATTCAAGCGAATTTCCCTTTCTTTTAGCAAGTTCATCCCTTGATGGTTCAAGCACTTGAGCATCCCTTTTCTCATCGTCCAAGTTCACAACATCTGTCAGATCCTTAATCTTGGACTCTACATTGCCAAATGTCATCGAGTTCCATTCTCTTAACTTCAGTTTCAGTGCCTTTAGCTTTTCCTTGAGAATGAAACTTTTCCATCCTGTCATCTTCACATTTTTCCATTCATTCTCCACAAATTTTCCAAACTCCGGATGCGACATCCAGCAATCTAACACTCTAAAAGGTTTCGGCCCCCAATCAACAGACTCATTTTTTATTAGAATCGGGCAATGATCTGAAACACTTCTATTCAATGCCAATTGAGATAGATTTGGCCATGTCTTCAACCAATTCTCAGAAAATAGAAATCTGTCAATTCTGCTTGCACTACTTCCATTACTTCTGTACCAAGTAAATTTTCTCCTATTTAGCGGCAAAACTATCAACTCTGAATCACGGATAAATTCATCAAACTCCACATTATCATTTGTTTCAAATAGGACCTCTTTCCCTCTTCTTTCCAAATTGCTCCTCACTGAGTTAAAATCCCCAACAACGCAGAAATTTTCATGTGGTCGAATTTTTCTCTTTATTGAATCCCACGTAACTCTCTTATCAGCAAGTCGACATGATGAATAAACATTAAAGATTGATACATGAATGCGCTCTTTTCCCCATTTTCCTTCCACTGCCAAAACACCATTTTCTTCCCACGAATTTTCCAGAAAAAAAATTTCTTTGTTCCAGATGCAGAGTAAACCTCCAGCTTTACCTACAGATTATTTGAATACCCAATCGAACTGTTGTCCTCCAAATAAAGCTTCACAGACTTTTCTACTCACTGACTCCAATTTAGTTTCTTGTAAGCACACAAAATCAATCTCAAATTTCTTTACCATGTTTCTCACTGCTGTTTTTTTGCTCCTCCCTCCCATTCTTCTAATATTGAAAGATAGAATCTTCATTTGATTAAAGAAGATACCCCGCCCAAATTTCTATCACACTTTTGTTTTTCCAACTCCAGTGAGTCTCTCATCTCCATCTCAGTTAGCTTAGTAAGAATCTCATCTCTATTTCCCAAGCATACCAATCCCAAATTTTCTCCATAAGATAAATCCCTTTCGGCTATTTTTCTAAAGTTTATGTTTCTTACCTCTTTCTCATTCCGGCTACCCTCTGGGAAGTTACACTCCAGATTATTTCCATATGTCGAGAAGTTGTTCACCTTCCAATGATTACTTGCTCGATATGGATTGTTTTCATCATCTTCTGTATCAGCTTCCAGATCTTTTACAAATTCTTTCCACCTCTTTTTTTCATTCTCCTTTCGCATCTTTTTTCTTCCTTTTTTTCCAGCATTCCTCTTCTGATTTCGAATTTGTTGGCTTTCACTTCCTTTCCTGTTAATTATAGGCTCCAAGTTGAATGGGTCTGAGGTGCTCGGTTCAGCTGCATTGATCGGGGGTGAATTTTCAGGTTCAGGAGTTTGTGTAGGATTAGAGGCGTTCTTTGTATATGGGAATGGAGAGTAAACATGAACTTAAACGTAGGTTCTTATTCTATTAACAACTTAATAATTGATCAAATTTAAATCGTCAATAAAAATAAAACTATTTATTTGGCCAACAAATTAATTTGCTAAATTATATTGGTTGTGCAAAATAATTGCGGAATGGAAAAATACACATGGATTGTGAGTATTTATATAGGTTCTCCAAAAATGAAGTTTTATTAAGAATCAATGTGGGATGAGAAAATCTATATTAAATATAGATAGAATAATGAATAAAAATGCTCAAAATAAGGAATGAAGATAAATAAGAATACTGAAAGGAGAGAGCATCGCGTAGGACCTCGAATTAAGGAGAGTGCTCGAATCCGTAATCATTTTAATAATATATAGATATTTAATATAAATTTTTCCATCCCACATTGATTCTTAATAAAACTTTACTCTTGGAGAACCTATAAATACTCACAATCCATGTGTATTTTCTCATTCCGTAATTATTTTTCACAATCAATATAATTTGGCAAATTAATTTGTTGGCCAAATAAATAGTTTTATTTTTATTGACAATTTTAATTTGATTAATTATTGAGTTGTCAATATTAAATTTTTTAATTTAACAAATTTTAAAATAGATGTAAATAAAAGAAAAAATATCAAAAATACGTATTCTCAATTATAATTCTTGGATTTGTATATATATACACGTAGAAATAATTCTCAAATTTGACAGACTGTGAGGTAAAAAAAATAGTTTGATTTCTTTCAAGTAAAGAAAGTGAAATAAAATTAAAGAAACACTCTTTTTGATCAATTATCGAAATATTATTTCTCCAAAATAATATTAAATTATTTTTAATGTTCATGCTTATATATTGCAAACTAATAATAAAAATAAAAATATTTATTAAAAAAAGTACCATTAAATCAAAGAAACAATCTTATTGATGTATTTTATTTTAATAATATAGTTCGCCGTCGATTTTCGACAGGATACACACTAATTTATTTTTATACATAAAAGAATTTTTGTTGAGCATTAGGATCAATCTATATCGTATACATACCATAAATTCATTACTGGCCACTGGCTCATTTACTTTTAACCGGTGAGTGGGGTTCGATTCCCAAATCCCCCACCCTCAACTAAAGAAAGTCATAATAAATTAGTGATAAATATTAAATTTTCCTTTTCAAATGCATTTATATTTCCAAAAAAGTGGATGCCACCTAGAGGTGTTCACAGGCCGGTTCCGATTCAGAATCGGCCCGAAACTGCCGGTTCCGATTCGGGAAAGTTGGAACCGGAACCGGCCCGCCACAGCCCACGGTTCCGGGTCGGAACCGCCGGTTTAGGGCTTGAACTGTCTAAATTTTTTTTATTTTTTTTTTGAAAATATAAATTATATTGTCATTCAAACTCATAAATCATTAATGTAATGTATAAAATCGATATAAAACAAAATATATCTTCATTCATAATAATATATGATCAATTACAAATGAAAATATATAATTATTAAAAAACGGTTCCACGGTTCCGAACCGGAACCGCCATGTTCGAACATTATTATTATTATCACCATTTTTGGCTTTTTTTCATTCAATTTACTATTGTAATTGTCATATTTGCTTTCTATGTGATATAATTAATATGGATTAACACAAAATATAATTTAAAACTAAAAAAATAAAAAATTATCGAAACCGCCGGTTCACGGTTCCTAGCCTTTGGAACCAGAACCGGCCCGTCCCAAGCACGGTTCCGGGTTGGAACCGGCCCGTTGACCGCGGTTCCGGGCCGAAAACCGTTGACCACGGTTCCGGTTCCGGGTCGGTTGAACACCTCTAATGCCACCGCCTAATACTATGTTGGGCAACACTTCAGTGCGGCGGTCGTTTGGTGTAGGACCAGATCCGGATTGACCCGGCCCAGTCAAATCGGATCAAACCGTTGACTTTTCAATTTATTTATTTATTTTTTTAAATTTATTTTTTCTTCTCTACCTTTGACTCCGATTTTAATTTATAGATAATGATTGTGGCAACATTAATGTCTTTTAGCTCACTCCGAGGCCTTCAGCTCCCTCTCTCGACTCCTTAAAAAAACTGAAAAAAAAATCGAAAAAAATTAAAAAAGTTAGGCTTGTGTATTACACACGCCTAATTTAAATAAATAAAAAAGACAAGCGCATGGACGCGCCTTGAGGGACGCGTGTGATGCACGCGCCTGACTTAAACGACACGCGCCCACGTGCGGGGGCGCCATCATATGCGTACGGCGGTCGTGCACAAGTTTTCGCGTACTATGTTATATTATACTACCTCCATCCTCAAATAAGTGTCGTACTTTAGAAAAATTTTTATTCCCAAATAATCGTCGTATCGTAGACTTCTATGCAAATGTATGCCAATTTTTCATGTTTACCCTTTAACTTAAGATAATGATTACTTCTTCAATTTCTCATGCAATTATTAGGGGTATTGGTAGTCATTTTGATCACTATTCTGGTATACACATTTTGGCAAAATACGACAATTATTTGGGGATGAAGAGAGTATATTCCAGTGTGTTGCCAGTCGAAATTCAATGGGAATTAATTATTATATAAAATTTGTAATATTAGTTGGCTTTACTTTTCAATCATCAAATGCATATCATTAAAGACAAATGATTAAGAAAAAAGATTAAAAAGAGAAACTCCAACAATTTTTTAGATACAGCCAAAAATTGAAAAATAAAATAATTAATATTAATATTGACCTCTAACTTTTAAATTATGAATAATTAAATTATCATTACCTCAAAATCCGCCAAAATTTTCATCACACACCGCATTAATTGTTGTGTAATGCGTCTGACCATTCTCATCACATAGTAAAAAAGCTATACTTTTTTTTTTGCTAGTTCCTCTTGAGATTACAACGTAAAACTAATCGTAACTAAATTCGAACGCAAACTCGTTCCAAACCTGATAAAAAATAAGTTTACTTACTTGTTATTTTCTCATAGAAATATCTCCTAAAAACCCCATTCTTTTATTTAAAATTTTAGATTTTTTTTTAAATAATCCATTTATTATTCATATAACAATATGTTTTTTTTTTCAGTCATATGATTTCCTACAAATACAAAATTTGATAGCCCAACAAAATCGAAAGCCCAATATAGTTGCGGAAGTTAGGAAAGCCCAAATAATAAAAAGACGATAGCCCAATCTACTTTCCATATTTCCCTAATTGATATTGCTACTTTAATCGTTCGTTAACATAAATAAAAATCCCAACAGCAGTAGGAAAAGGAAAAGTATATGGAGGGCGCCAACGAAGACACCCTCTCGATCTCTATATAAATCCCCCCTTTTTTCCTCCAAATTCCGATTTGTAAATAAATAAAACTGGTTATTAGAATCAAGCCATCAAGGTTTATACCATCTCAATCTGTTGTATTTTTTCTTTTGATTTAAATTTTAATGTCGGTGTTGGCCGGGAGTTTTATTGCCAGTTATACCAAGTCATATACAATCACAATTGTAGAATACTTGGTTGAAGGTTCGGTTTGGGTTGAACAAATAAGCGCTCGGCGAAGTGCGGCTTAGAATTAGCTACGTATTTGGTGAAGTAATATTTAAAGGCAAAGAGGCTGACGCTGAATCCTAATTGTGGCTGCAGCTTCAGTTTGTTCAGAATAATCTATTTCTTTCATGGCCGCTAATGCACAATCTCAGAATCGCTGCGTTTTTGGTTAGTGTTTTCTCATTTTTCTATTGTGCTGGCGGCTTGATTTTGGTAAAGCCACAGTCTTTATTTAGAAGCTGCTTAGATTCAGACTTGGGATTTGGTTTTTCTTGATTGGGAAATTCGCTTTTTATCTGCGCCACGATTGTAATTTTCATTTTTTTCTTTTACCCGATAGAGTGATAGGGATGGGAGTTAAGACCTTGAACTAATTAAGATGCTGTAAATGTATGCAGTTGGGAATATACCGTATGATGCTACTGAAGAGCAACTTATTAAAATATGCGAGGAGGTTGGACCGGTTGTTTCCTTCAGGTGAGTTCGATTCGAGGTTCTGTGCGTTTATGTTAATAATTACATCTGAATGTTTCATATAGTGATGTATGATCAGAACGAGGTTAATGAATAGTTTGTGCAGACTTTTGAACACTTGTCAAGTTACTTAAAAAAATAACTAATGTTCTTAATGCTCGTATCCTAATGTAAATGTTCTGTATTTCAATTTTCGCAGAAGCTATTTTTTTGCTAATCCTGTTTTTTTGCTATATCAGATTAGTTACTGATAGAGAAACTGGAAAACCAAAGGGTTATGGGTTCTGTGAGTACAAGGATGAAGAGACAGCTCTCAGTGCTCGTCGTAATCTTGCGTCTTATGAGGTAAATGGTCGTCAGCTAAGAGTTGACTTTGCGGAGAATGACAAGAATGCTGACAGGAATCGGGAACAGGTAAAATAGTTTATGAATTTGTGTCTTTGTGTGAGTATATTGGCTTATGATGTCGTTGTACTCTTGTTCAGTGTCAACCATTGAGATAGAACCTGCTGTTCCCTCTTAAACTTCTAAACAGTAACACTAGTGCTTTCTTGCAGGGGCGTGGTGGTCCTGGTGTTGGCTCGAATGTTGGTAACTAAAATATTTTGATTTGTAATATTTCATTTATTTTTTGCATGAAAATGGGAAGTTAGGAAGTCGCTTTTCTTCCCTAATAGATTCTCCATTACAATTCTGTAGTATTAAGTGTATCCCTACAATGCCTGCAATGCAGATGCTGTCAAACAATATGGGGGTCCGGCAGTTCTTGGACATCCCAGTCTTCATCAGCCGGTAGGTGATTCAGTTGCTACATCTGCTGCAGTTGCCATGGCAGGAGCTCTTGGATCCGCTCAGACTGCTAACATACCAAATCAGATTGGAGTACAGAACCCGTCCTTCTTGGGTTCTGATCCTTTGACTCGGCACTTGGCCAAAATGTCAAGGAGTCAACTGACAGAGGTTTTGTCTGAATTGAAGGTAAGTAAGCCAATCTTAGATGAAAGCAGGAGTGAGGTTGTGAATAAATATGTGCGACCTGAATGTACTCACGTCCCAAACAACTTTGAAAATAGAAAAGGCTAATTTACTAGAGAAATATTGAAGATTTGTTTGTATAGACATCAATATGAGGATTTATGATCTTATGCATATTGACAGGCACTGGCTACACAAAATAAAGAACAAGCCCGGGAACTATTGCTTGCCATCCCCAACTTGCCTAAAGCTATTTTTCAGGTTCTTATTAGCCTTTGAGATTCCATGAATAGATCTTGTGCTCTTTACTGTTGTTATCTATTATTAAACTTTAGTTGGATACTACTAAACATCCATCTAATCCATACACTCAATCACATTTATCAATCTCCAAGGTTTATCTGTGAAAGTGTCATTTCCTACTTCAGCTCATAGTTTATATACCATCATCTTAATCAATTTTGTTGTCGCCTTGAATGCAGGTTGAGATTATGCTTGGGTTGGTGTCCCCTCAAATGGTATGTCTGTTCACAAAGTTTGTCCTTCATTGCTTGGTTTGCTACAACCTACAAGCTGTCATGTTTAAGTTAGTATATTTGATTGTTTCTAATTATTCAGGTGCAGACGCTCAATATTCGGCAAGCTTCAAGTCAACCAGTACAGCCTTTGGGACAAAATTTTCAAACTCTTTCTGGACTACCCCCACTTGCACATAACAAAATGCAATTGGGTTTGCAGCCGTATGCACAAGATACTCGAGTATCTGCTGGTGTACCAAACCAATATGTTGCGCTCCCGAAATTTCCTACACAAACTCAAATTCAAGGTCCACAACTAACCCAGAACCAAGTCCGGCAGCAACCCCAACTGCTTGCTCAATCTGGAGTTTCCTCCCATCCCTCTATTGTGCCAGCGTCTTCCTTCAACCAGCAAATGCAACATCCTTTGTCACAAAATGTAGGCTCAGTTCCACTCACCAATGCAGGGTACAATGCTGTGCCAAGGTCTCAGACGCATGCTTCCATGCTCGTAAATCCTCAATTTTCAGCTGCAGGCTTTCAGGTGCGGAACTTCACTCAAATCTGATAACAAATGAGTTGGAAGTCAAAATAACTCTTGTGCTGTAGTATCTTCTAAAAAATCGTTTCACTTTATATTTGCTTATCTTTATCGAGAAGGCCTTTCTCAAAGGATCTACTTTTGAAAGCAATTATAGCTTAAGTGAGCTAATCAACGAACACAACATTTGTAAGATTAACTATAAAATTAACTTTTGAAGTAGACTGACCTATCAAGTTTGGGTTAAATTCAGATGAATGTAGCTAAAAACTATGGCAGATGTAACTAATCCTAGGTTAGTTGACTAATATAGAAGGTAATATTAGTAGCAATACCATTACAAAAAATTTTAACATATTTTTCCTGCAGAACTCCCCTGGCATGTCAGAAGATATGGATTTGAAAGGGCATACGTTTAGTGTCCCTGGTATGGCAAACCAGAACGATAGAGCATCAAAGCTGGTGAGATTGAATGATGGAAGGGCTACTCCTTCACAGGCTGTAAACGTAGCTTCACCTATGTCTGTACCACTCCCTTCTTCTGGTATTCAAGGAAGACAACCTCTGAGAACAGAAGAAGCTCCCGACTCTGGGAAGCAAGCTTCTCAGGTAGTTATTTTTCCAATGACATATCTTTCTAATTCATTCCTTTTGGAAATGTGGGTTGGTTTTCTCCTACCTTTGCTTGTAGACATAACGTTTGAAATATAGTCAACTGATACATGCAATTGCTTAATTGTTCGAATCACTAAGATATTCAATCAAGAAGGGCTGAAACTTATAAAATTGTATTTTCATTGTTTCCTACATTGGATCTGTTATTGTTTATTCTTATTGAAATTCCATCTTGATCATGTTTCTATTTCAAATATATTACATTTGTAGATGAAGAAACTATACAAGATCTTGATATAGTAGATGAAAACTTGATATTCATAAAACATTGACTGTTCGATTTATAGTTTGAATGGATCTGCATTTGTTGAGAAAGAAGGATAAGATTAAGTGAATTCCAACTGGACGACTCTGGTTTTAAAATCTTGCATTTATTATATTTATGACAATACATCTCCAGTGAAAATTTGTTTTGAGAGTTTGTCTGAAATCAACTAAATTTTCCTTGTTTACAGATGCAACTCCCCCCCGACGTGGATTCTGCATTGCTTCAGCAAGTGTTGAATCTGACACCAGAGCAGCTAAGTCTGCTGCCACCGGATCAGCAGCAGCAAGTAATTCAACTTCAACAGATGCTCCGGCAGGCTCAATAGTTTTTACCTTTTTAGTCCCAGAAATAGCATAAGGTTTATATTCCTTCTTCCATTGTTAGTAGAAGGAAATTGCAATTGCTTACTGTATCAACTTTACAATGTAAAGTATTGTTAGGTGTACACTAGATGCACGAGAGTTGTACCATTCATGTAACGTTACGAGCTGCTTCTTGTATTTGGACGAACACATCATTGAAATGAAATGAAATTTTGGGTTATGCTTCCAGTCCACTTTAAGGTTATGATTTTGTGAAGTTAATGTTGCGTACTGTGTGTTTTAGGGTCAGCCGTTGGTGTATGCTGTTTAAGCCACACACTGGTAACTCTGTTTAATCCTGGAATACTGTCTGAATCTCAAAGTTTGCAAGATAGCTATTCATATTCTAACCAAGATTTCAAAATCTTTATTAAAATTGAAGCTAATGTAACAGATTTGGGTCATAACATCATGAATTTGAGTGGAAGATGCTAAATTAGGCACTCATCATAAGAGGAAGCCATCTTCAAAACATGCACAGGATCACCAACTCTGATTGCCATGTTCTTGCCAGTTTCTGGAGTGTAATTCTTGCAGACCAGCATTTGTCCCATGTAAACCTACAACGACAACCAAGATATCCATTAATTTTCCAGGCACTTTAATAGTATACATACGTATAATATCTGAATCGAAATCTCATTCTACGAACCCTTCCTTGGTGTTTATCTTTATTAGGACGCAGTATTTTGTCAGATCGGAATTTCATGAGAGTCTCTGTCGGTTCAGCTCCTAGCTCCGCAGTTTCTTGATTAATGGTTGGGACCTGAGGATATCATGGAATACAAAATATTTATGAATGATTGACTTATAATAAGGGTGTTGTAATAACAGTTTTGTTACCTTACAACGGTAGCAAAGCTCGCCCCCCACGAAAACAAAGTCATTGATCTTGATCTCATTCCACAAATCCTCAGAAAAAGGTTCACATCCATCTACAACAAAGCTGTTGAACAACAAGAAAGAATGCTATAATTAATGTATTGATGTTGGTAAAATGAAACACTGTAACAACTCAATTAGTGTACTTTGGTCTGAATCTGTTGATCGGAACAGGTTCTGAAAGACGAGCATTTAGTGCATTCAACGATCCCTGCCAAAAAAACATCCAAGTTGATGAACCTTGGTTGATATAATAAGCATAGCATAGCATAGCATTTGTTGTTTGTTACGTACTTGGGAAATGAGGAGGAAGGGATACCAATCGTTAAATTTGATGGTATGGGTTCTGGCATAATCAGAGTTTACAGGCCTGCATTGTGATGCTGCATTGCCATAAGCATCCATCCATTATTATTAGCTTTACTTTAATCAACCAACAAAATGAGAATGAGAAAAAACAAGGGGTCGGGGTCATACAATTTGGGGTGTTTACTTTGAGTGATAAGATAGATAGATAAAAATAATATATATCAATCTACCATTTACTTTAACTAGTAGTGTCGTATGTGCGTCGTACGTACTATTGATAGATTTTAATAATAAGAATATATATGTATGAAAATAAAATAATCATATCATAATAAATTTAAATAATAAGTATAGATATGTAAAAAATATATAAATCATACCACAATTTTAAGGAAATCTAAATGTAAGAGATTCTTACCTTATATCAAAGGATCTTATCTCATATGAAATAAATAAAACGTATTTATATTAAACTACCCTAAATAATTTAAATAATTAAGAATACTATAAGTATAATCTAATAACATATAATAGATAAATATAGTACTCCCTCCGTCCCTGATAAGTGCAGTTCACTTTCTTTTTTCGTCCGTCCCCCATAAGTGTGGTCCTTCTTTAAATGGATATGACCCCACTTAAAATTTTACCATTTAAAAGTAACTAACACTACACTAACACTACAACAAAGTGGGTCCCATTCTCCACTCACTACACATCTACCTAACATTCTTCTTAAAACCCGTGCCCCTCCCTCTGGACCACACTTACGGATGGAGTATATGATACTCCCTCCATCCCATTCAATTTGTCTACATTTCCTTAAACGGATGTCCCCCTCAATTTGTCTACTTCCAAATAAAAGAAAGAATTAACCATTTAAAAGTGATGGAACCTATCCACTTTTTATCTTTTTACCCTTATTCTTAATCTCCGTGCCGAATAGTAGGTAGACAAATTGAATGGGACGGAGGGAGTATACATTATTTCCCTATAATTAAATTTAGGCCAAAATGCATAGAAATTCCTGACCTTTTCTCAAATTCTGATTTAATTCCAAACCTTTTAATTTTTGCAAAATAAATCTCCACTTTTCAATTTTGCTTAATGTTCTCCCGACGACGAATTTGGGTGAAATTCAAAATGACGTGGCGTTCAAAACGGCGGCTGTTCTTCACCTGCTTCGAATCGAGATTGTCGCGGATCCCTCCGACGCCCGACCCCGAATCCAACGACATCGTTTTGAACGCTACGTCACTTTGAATTTCACCCAAATTCGTCGTCGGGAGAACATTATGCAAAATTGAAAGGTGGAGATTTATTTTGCAAAAATTAAAAGGTTTGGAATTAAACCAAAATTTGAGAAAATGTCAGGAATTTATATGCATTTTGGCCAAAAATTTATAATAGGCAAATCAATTTTTATAATAGACACATAATAGACAAATCAATTTTTATAAACAATGCACTATTATAATATGTATAGATTGATTGATTACTTTTGAACTTGTTTGATCATCTAATCCTCCATATACTCAATTATATGTTATATCAATTTATCATGTATCCAAAGTAAACGGCCCAAATAGTATTACATAGTGATAGTTGATAGTACCTTCATCAAAACGAACAAGACGACTGGATTTGCCAAGGAAAAGAGAGAACCAATTGGCAGCTTCATCGCCTTCATCAAAGGCAGAGCCAGACCATTCCCACACTGAGACTCCATTAGCCACTGCACGAGGCTGGAGCATTGGAATCTTGAGACTAGTGTTCATGCCCGGGGATGTTATCACTATATATCAAATAGTTTGTGAACAATCGATCGGAAATTAAGCTTCAAAATTAATTTACCATTGTTCCAAACTAACTAGTTATTATTATTATGATGATGATGAACAGAAATGAATTTACCCAAGAATGAGGTGTGATTAGGTTCCCAGGCTGGTGAAAATGCTTGGGATGGCAATTCAACCTGGATGAGGGCAAGCTTAGGCTCCACCCTCTGAGTATACATTCTGCCTTTGGAATTGACAATCATCCATAGTCGATCCCACCGCAATCCTGAATGTAACTAATTCTGTTAGATCAAAAAACCTATTTAACTATTAAGTTAATTAGATGATGGAGGAGTTAATTAGATACCGTTACAAGTGAGAGTAGCTTGGGAAAGGGATATTCCTTGGCATGATTTGATGGGGTAGACGAATATGGACTTCACCGCACCCGCTTCCGCCATCGCCATCTTTAAATTGATTTCTTTCTTTCTTTCTGTTGAAACTTGAAACAAACAGTTGAATTAATGAAACCAGCAAGCGAGGCTGCAGTGGAGTAGAGGCCCTAGATTAGATTAGATATTTGTTTGGTATCAAACACTAAACAATGGAAGCAGGACGGTACCGCGACACGCACCAATTAACGTACCCACCCACAATAGAGACTTAGAGGTACCAAGGTGTAGTGCACAAGCATCTTGGATGTGCGACACTTGTAAAGTGTTTTAATTTAATGTGTTGTAAATTTAAACTTTAAATTAAACACTTTACAAGTATCGCACATCAAAGGTGCTTGTGCACTACACCTTGGTGCCTCTGAATCTCTACTACCCACCCACCTTGTCTTTATGGCAACGCAATGCAATAAAACTAAACTTGATGATAGATAGATAGCGATAGATCAAGAATACTGACTACTAGCACTCCAGAACCAAATTCAGCAAAATGACAATAACACAGTTTCGGACAAATAAACAGATAAACTAGTACTGGTATGGTAGGGACAAACCATGGAGAAAACAAAAACGGATTTGAATTACTACCAACGCTTGTGATTTTCTATTGACTAACACTTGGGTAATACCAACCGTACGATATGTTTGGTTGAAATTAGGAGATAATTAAAGGGATTAAAAGTAATTATAGAGTAATTAACAATTGTTTAGAATTTATTAATTTCAATTACTATTTTTTTATTCCACAATTAAAATTTATATATATCTTATAATTAGGATTTATTAATTTTAATTAGTGTTTATTAATAAAAAATTATGATTTATTAAGCCCCCTTAGAATCAATTAAATATTAATCAATTTCTAATAGCAAAACATTCTCAAGCCACCACAACCATTCTCATGCTTATGTGGCATTTTTATAATTTTTCTTTTTTAATTATCTAAAATCTCAATTTTTATTTTAAATTTGGTATATCACAATTATTCATTAATAATTGACAATCATACAATTAATAAAAAACCGTTACAAAATAAAAATTAATGGCAACAAATCATTTATTTCCTTATTTTAAAGTTCTTTTACTATATATTTAACAAATTCACAAACAAATTCACTCATACACTTCAAAGCATCCCAAACACCAAATTGTTCTTGGCCAAAGAAAGTTTTTTGATAGAGAAGAAAAAATTTCAAATCTGGTGAATAAGATGATGCTCGATTCCTTATATTTTCCAACAGTTAAAGTTCTTTGAGCGATTCCTTATCTCTTTAATACCTTATATTTGTAATTCTTTATTTTATTGCATGGCCTACAAAACAACTAGAAGGAAAGATTGATGATCCTAGAAAGATTGATGAACTGTAACTTCTTTTTTCTTCTTTGTTTTGTTTGGTTCAATTTAGAGGTGTTCACGGGCCGATTCCGGTTCGGAACCGGGCCCGAAACCGCCGGTTCTGGTTAGGAGAAATTGGAACCGGAACCGGCCCGCCACATACCACGGTTCCGGGTCGAAACCGGCCCGTATTGTACTGTTCCGGTTCCGGGTCGGAATCGCCGGTTTAGGGCCCGAACCGTTTTTTTTATTGAAATGAAACACATAAATCATCAATGTAATGTATAAGATCGAAATAGAATAATATATGTCTTCATTTATAACAATGTGTAATCAATTACAAATGGAAATATATTATTATTTAAAACTCGAAATCCTAAAACCCTTGGAATTCACAAAGTTTGAAAACTCAAGGGCCGAGCCTCGTTAAAACCTTCTTGGCGAAAACCCAATGGGAAAAACACCAAGTAAGAAAAAAAAGTACTCGTCTAAAATTATTTAGGACTACCCGTTGATGTCGGCGTCAAAGTCCCAATCATCTTCAAATTCATCGGTTTCAGTAGTGGCTATAGAGTCGGTGTCTGTGCTTTCGGCCTCGGTTGTGCTTATGGGATACTCCGCAAATATTTCATCCCAATTATTTTCTTGTTCACGCATTTCGGCCAATGTATAATCTTTGAGTAAAACTTGAGCTTCTAGGTTTCTTGGCGTCATCACCGATCTTCTTTCATCGAGCACGTAGCCTCCAACACTGAAAGCTTGTTCCACCGAGACTGTTGATGCCGGAACGGCTAAGATCTCCCTCGCCATCATTGCTAAAATCGGGTATTGGTTTTGCCTCCTCGACCACCATTGCAAAACATCAACATCATTTGGCCATTCACCTGCTAAATCTGTACTTTTGGGTTCGCTAAGATAGATATCAAGTTCACTGCTTATATTACTACCCGTGCCCTGATTTTGAAAGAAACTTTGAAGTTTTTGTGCAGCTATAGAACTAGAATCTATTCCTAGATTAAAAGAGCTTATTGGTCTTTGACTAGGCCTAGATGATGATCCTCTATCTGAATACTTAGATTCATATTCTTGAAAAAGACCCCTCAATGTCGTATCTAGAGAAGTTTTAACAGATGCAATATTAGGCAATTCAAAAGAGTCTTCACCACGCTCACCCCCCCTCCAAATATCATTTCACGAAGATAACTGTAATACAAGTCTAATAGACCACAAACCCCTTCCAATTTCATAGAGGGATCTAAACATTTTGCAATAAAAAAGACATCGGGAATATAAGTAAAATATTTCAACCATTTAATGACCATCATAGTTATAGAATCCTGCAACCTTGGGTTAGTACTGCATATTAAGAATTAAAGAACGATAACAACACAATGATATAGTACACGACATGAAGTAGGATAATAAACTCCAGATAAATCTTTAGTTGCAGTTTCAAAAACTTTTAAGAGTGCAATCAGACCTGAGCATTCATCCCAATAAGAAGGCAATAAGAACATGTTGCTAAACTCAGTTGAAAAGAAATCACATAATAAATCCTTATATTCAGAAGTTGCTGCCAACATTTCATAAGTAGAGTTCCATCTAGTGCATACATCAATGTTAAAACTCTTACTTTTTCCAGTTTTTTGCTTACAAAATTTTAACCAATTTCTGTGTAGCTTAGCTTTATCCCTTAACATGGCAACACATTTTCTAATAGGCGTAATTGAACCTTCTAATTGCTTTAATCCATCTTGCACACATAAATTTAGTATGTGACATATGCATCTAGTATGAAAATATTTTCCTCCTAGAGTTGGATTACATGCAGCAATTAGAGCAGGCACACTTGCAGTATTAGCAGATGCATTATCAAAACCGATTGAAAAAATCTTAGAGGTTAATCTAAATTGATTCAACACTTTTATAATGCAAAGAGTAATGTTTGCAGCATTATGAGTACAATTAAACTTCCTAAAACAAAGTACGCGTTTGTTCATACACCAATTCGGATCAATCCAATGCACAGTCATTCCAAGATATGAATTTTGTTGTCAAGCACATGACCAAATATCAGAACAAACAGAGACTCTATATGGCAGCTTAGCAAACATGTCTCTTAATGCTTTTTTATATCTAATAGATAATTTAGCAATTTTCCTAGTCATGGTACTTCGTGAGATTTTTTTAGCTTGAGGATTATATGCTTATCCGCTTCAATCTGGTGGGGAGCAAAGGCAGCGGCATCTTCGGCCATCTGCTGGTTCTCCATTTCTTCACGTTGGCAGCGAGTGGGGACCCTTCGGTATTGAGGATTCTGGCTTGTGGGAGTGGGAGTGGAAGAAGTATCATCATCTTCGTAGTAGTCATCCTGGAACGCTTCTCGTTCTCGAATGACAACACCACGAGGACGACGAGAAGGGTTACCACTACCACGAGTACCACGAATATTTTCGACTGCCTTTTCCTTACCCTTACGAGGGTTGGAGGAAGACATTTTTGCTATAACTACTAAGAGACTAAGAGAGTAAGAGCTAGAAAAAAGAACAATGAAAACTGAAAAGAATGAATAACTTAGAGAGTAAGAGAAGAGAAGAGAGTAATTGGTGTGAAGAAATGGTTGTGGGTAGGGGGTATTTATAGTTGAAAGTGGGAGGAAATGGGGGGGGGGAACTTTGAATCATAGCCATTGGATCACAAGATGAAATCCTAGCCATCCATTTTGAATTTCAAATGGGTGCCAAATCCTAGGCGGTTGAACCGCCGGTTCAACCTCGAACCTTTTTTTTTTGACATTTTTTCGTTCCATTTAGCATTTTAATTGTCATTATTGCTTGTTTTAGGATATAATTAACATGGATAACACAAAACATATTTAAAAAAATGTGGAACCGCCGGTTCATGGTTCCTAGCCCTTGGAACCGGAACCGGCCCGTCCTAAACACGGTTCCGGGTCGGAACCGGCCCGTTGACCGCGGTTCCGGGCCGAAAACCGTTGACCACGGTTCCGGTTCCGGGTCGGGTGAACACCTCTAGTTCAATTATGTATTTAATTTTTTATATGAGTAAAAAGAGCCAATGAAGCTGAATAAACTCTTTGTTTCTCATATCCAGCAATCCGCTTTAATTCTATAGTGAATGAAATTCAATATACTCCCTCCGTCCCATTTATATAGGCGGATTGAAATTTTCACATGGATTAAGAAAATTTATTGGAAAAGTAAATTATATAGTAAATTTCTTAATTTGCCCCTATTTATTATTTGACTATGTATTTTTTATGAATTAATTAAAGAATTAAATAGGGATATATTAGTAAATGAGCTAAAAAACATTACTTTTTATGGAAACAAGCCTATATATTTGGGACATCCGAAAAAGGAAAACAAGCCTATATAAATGGGACGGAGGGAGTATAATTAAGCATAGACATATCTACCTATTAATCAAGTATAAATTAGAAAAAATGAAAATTATACATTACCCTATAACTGAGGATTATAAATGGGTAGCTGAATTTCATTACCCAGAATTTGCCGCAATGTATAACCCTCAATTCCGATGGAGTATCATTTATACATTGATATGTATAATAAATAAATTCCCAATTGATATTTATAAATTTCACAAAATTACCAATTGATATGTATAAATAACCTTAGTAATAGATACATAATTTAATGTGATTTTGGTTTATAGTAAAGATTAAAATATATTTGAAGTCATTTTGAATTCATGATAACATTTTTCCGTTTTCAAACAAGTATTCGACACGAATAATCTACTGCCAAGAAAGATGATGTTCTTGCGATACTCACTCATAAGTCATATCTTAAGTATTGATATTAAAAATGAAACTATTTCAAACATATCATACGAATTTCATCCTACCTTAATTTATATGTTTAATCTTTATCTCAAAAATATTTAATTTAATCAAACATTCATTAACTATCGCATCATGCCATATATAATTTTATCTGTTTTTCATGTATGATAAAAGAAAACAATTAATGTTACTTATTTACATAGAATTAGGATTAATGTGGCATGCACATAGATATGAAGAAAATATAGCTCCGACGAGATCCTCAGTATCCTTTGAGGTTTGTTACGTGCACACGTATAACACTTGATAGAGGTTTGTCATAATCAAATAATCAATTACTAATAGTAAAAAATATTTTCAAGTCATCAAATCCATCTTCATGTTGATGTGGAAATTTTCTTTGATATTATCTAAAATGACCAACTTTTTAAATTTGGTATATCACAATTATTCATTAATAATTGACAATCATACAATTAATAAAAAAAAGTTACAAAATTAAAATTAATGACAACAAATTGTACAATATTCAATGTCATTAATTTGAGAGAGATAGATTAATTCATGCACAATATGTATATCTTGATTGTTGATTAATAGTATTTTTCAATCAATCAATTAATATAAGAAGTTACAAAAGCATAATTTGTGGCAAAATATTAATTATAATAATAAAGTTCTCATTTATATATATTTTTTCTTACCTATAAATTCTAAATTCTTCAATTAATTTTGTCAACACTTTACATCTTTGTGCTCATTCATTCTGACTTTTCCGATTAAAAGAGTATTTTCAATATTGTATTTGTTGTATTTTTCTTCATTCCGACTTTCTAACCAACAATGAAGTATATATTTTCCTTCATTCCGACTTTTCAATATATATTTTCACTTTATTGGATTTACATGTATTGTTGAAGAAATATATCATGAATGCCTCTTTTTTTAGAGAGAATTACAAGGTATATATATATATATATATATATATATATATAGGAGTTGGTTCACATGTAAAATATTTTTCCGGTAAAAAATAATAATAATGCATTTTATGTACTAAAATAATGTATTTTATGTATTATTACAATGCACAATCATAATAATGCATTTTTGATTTACTACAATGCATTCCATGTTCAATTATAATGCACCGGTCAATGACAACCGTAGATCTACAAAGATCAATGGTCCAGATCGCTTCTTATTTCTTATGAGAAAAGACTTTTACAAATGATCTATTCCCTATATATATATATATATATATATATATATATATATATATATATATATTTGCATGCTGATGGTGGTAAACCGGTAATAATAAGAAGTTGTGTGGTGGATCTTCTTCTATTGTTGGTTCTTATCAAGGTACTATATATTAACATGTAATATTTGTCTCTTTAGAGAACAATGTGATGTTACCACCAAATACCAATGTAATTTGATCAACTTATGTTGCGTATGTCAATTTATACAGTGGATAATGTACTATAAAAAAGATAATGATTATAGATTGTTTTCTTAATTAGTAACTTCATTATCATTATTCAGTAATTCTTCCAAAAAAAAAAAAAAAAAAACTTCTACATTCAAGCGCAATAAGTAAGTTTTGTATACTTTTCCATTCATGAAAAATAATATTCTAGCAATTAATTACTAAAAGTCAAATCAAGTAATTAAAACCGATATATGTATATAGATTGATATTTATGCTAAATATTACAAAGTGTATTTAATTTATATTAATTATACTTACAATTACGTTTATCCAATATAATTAAGGTTGCAATTATGGGACAAATCAAACTCTCATTTTTCTCAAGTAGCTTAATTCCTTAGTAATTCTTACTGAAGCAGCTACCACTTACCATCAATATCATGTCGTTTCTAAAGTACCTATAGTTTTTTAATCAACTATACGATTCCGCGACAATTTTTCAATCAACTGCACTAAATCTTATCTTTGTTCTATCACTGTAAACATATTTATTCAATTGGCAGAGATATATATCAAATTCCCAATCTTCAAGTATTCTTCTAACTTTCTAGATATACGGGAGAGCCGTTCGGATCCACGGAACGGTGAATGGCCACCGTTGCCTCCACCGTCAACCCCAAAGGTCAAGAAACCTGCTGGTCCCTGTCATTGACTTTCCTGTGATGTATAGAGCAGTGATCGGCATTAAGTGAGAATAAGCGGATTTCCTGCTAGCATTGATAATTAAATGCTTTTTCTGAGTTTGTTTTTCTTTTATTTATTTAAAATTGATAAAGACTCAATTAGCATGGTGAAGAAGACGAGGAAGAAGAAGAGTTCGCTGAGAAGTTTTAGATTTTCTTCATGTTTTATTATTTTTTAAGCCTAGCTACATTAGTTTTGGGCTTTTGGAAATATAATAATTGAACTACATTGAGATTGAATACGTAATTTCCATTTGCAAATGAATTGTCTTCAAAAGAATGATTCTTGACAATTAATAAGAGTTTATCTTTCTTTTCTTTTGTTTTTTTACGGCAAGACACTTTATTCATTTAAATAAGAATCGAGTGAGTTAAGTAATTATCATATATTACTCAACGGATTTGGGATGAGTACATATAGTAAAATTTATTGCTTAATCGGGATTGAGATAGGTACGAGTAATGAAATTCTGATTCGGGATAAAAAATAGTTAATGAGCGGGTACCAGATCCATTATCATTTCTAATCATGCCCAATACGCAGGGATGCCAATTTAGCTGAAATGGACGGGTCTGCCTGAATAGATTGAAAGAGGGTTATGGTTGAAAATTAAATTTACCTCCCGTGGGTTTATTATCTTCTTTACTTATTATATATAATCAACATTAAGTACAATATTTATTATTACTGTTTACAATGTATTGTTCGATTTTCAATTAGACAGATAACCAATAATCGTAACAATTTATATTTGATTATTTAGATATTTTATAAATTTAAATGTGTTTGAATAATTAACGGGAATTACTATACGGGTTTGGGACGAAGAGTGATAAAATCATTTTTTAATCGGGTTTGAGTCATGTTTGAGTATATTTATTCTAAATGGATTGGAACATTCATAGACATGTCTACGTGAATTTTTTTTTTAATGTTTTGTTACTTATACTATTTATTATTAGCAATATTTATTGTGTAATTTCGGATTTTTATTGACGTGGATAACCAACTATTGTAGCAATTTTTGTTTATAAATATAAATGAATTCATGTAATTAGCGGATATTACTATACGGGTTTGACACAAGAATGAGGAATGAAATTATATTTAACTTGAGTTTGACACATGTACGAGCATATACATTATAGATATGTCTACATGGTTTAACCATAGCCTATCATTTCGATTCATCTTCGTGCTTCGCCACAATCAACAATTCCGAATGACTGAATCTAAACTAAGTATTAAGTTATTTTTAGGATTTATACTTATAAATTATAACATAAAGTTATTCCCGTCGAATTTCGAAGGACAACTTACTAGGAGAATTTCGAACTATACGAGACAATCACAGAATGCATGATTTACGGTCCTTGTGAATCTGAAAGAATAAATTTACCGTGCATGTTGAATTTCAAGTGTTCCAAGAGATAACCGAAGAATTACATTCAACATACAAAACTTGATGATAATGGTTACTCAATTTATAGAAGGAGAGACACATGCATCAATGTGGAAAAAAATTGAGTTATCCTTGATAACAGGTCCCTGGTTCCATACAATGTATTTATTATTATGAAGTATCGGGCCCACATCAACGTTGAGTACTGCAATCAGGGACTGTGAAGTATCTTTTCAAGTACATTAGCAAGGCAAGTGATAGGATGAGCGCCAGAATAACTGCCGCTGACAATAATGAAATCAGGGACTTCCTCGATTGTCGATACATTTCTGCATGCAAGGCTATTTGGAGAATATTTGAGTTCTCGATTCATTACCAGACTCCTCCTGTGGAACGTTTATCTTTTCATTTGGAAGGAGAACAGACATGTGAGTTTAGATAAGTCAATTACATTGATAATGTACTCGTCAAAAATACTGTTGCAGAATCACAGTTCCTAAAGTAGATGAAAATTAATAAGACCGACAACTTCGTTAAAGAATTGTTGTACTGTGAGTTTCCCGAACACTATGTTTGGAATGGAAGAAGAGAGAAAAAGACAAGGCCATCAGACGCGTCTTCCATGTTCCTACGTCTGCTAGGAAGATGTACTATCTCAAAATTATTATACAACAAAAAATATTTAATTTATATATAAATAAAAGCAATAAAATGATTATAATTGTTGTCTTTATTTTTTTTACAAAATTGAAGCTAACAAATGAATATTTACAAAACCTAACTTTGGTTGAAATAGAAAAGTTACTTGTGGCTAATTATACTTTTCTGGTATGCCGATGCTAAATGAAATTGTCACATCTGACACCGAAAACTTCCTCATATTGGAAGAGACATCTTACAATATGGAGGAAATGAAGGCAAAGTTCCCGAAATTATATCCCTCTTTGACTAAAGAGCAAATGATTGTTTATAAGAAGATAATAACTGTAGTTGATAGTGGTGGTGGACTTTTTTTTTTCCTGTATGGATATGGTGGTACATGAAAGACATATACAACAACTAACGTGGTTTACGATGAAATTTTCGACAGATTATGAGATGATTACAAAATTAATTATTTTAAAAATTAATTATTATTATTATTATTATTATTTTAAGCATATGTTTATTTTGATTTCTTTTGGTTTCTTGCAGATAAAAGAAGTTGGGATAAATTGAATAAACCCCCTCTTTTCACAATTTAACTATTTTCATTTATATGTAATGTAACACTTCTTTTAATTATTCGTTGTCGTACTATTACTTTAAATAAATTATTTTATTGTGCTTTTTATATAATATTCATAAATTATAATATTAAGTGATCCCCGTCGAATTTCGACGGGTTACACACTAGTTTCATATGAATTGAAATCAACCCCCTACTTCAAGCTTTAGTTTTAGAAGAACATAAATCATGGAACCAATTGATAAATCAATCAATCAAATCGATTAAAAAAGCCCCAAACTCCTCCCTACATTGCTCCTCCTATAGTATATAAATCAATTCACTGGAGTTTTGGTGATGACAATCTCATTCATATTACATTTTTGTGAATTTACATTGAAGATGTCTGAGCAAAACTAGAGAGCATCAAACGATGAAACCGGTAGCCGGTGATTTGAACATCCACCATCATGTGATGGTTATCAATTATATATCTTCATTGTACTTATGTATGTAATGCCCATGTAATTTGAAATTAGAATCAATAGCTCACAAAGTTGGTATATTTGTAATTTTTTGCTTTTACTCTATTGGACTATAATTCTACATAATTTTTGAATTGTAGTATTAGTTTTTTATATTGTTACAAACTCATTTCTTCGGGTTGCAACTATAATCGAGCCTTTTTTTGGACTATCTTTATATTAATAAAATGTAAAATGTGTGGCATGATTTGCTTGATGTGTATTTTAATTAATAATTTAATTAGGTTCCTCAAAAAAATGTTACTTTATTTAGTTAAGTACGTTTACATTAATTCCCCAGTAATTTGTCTGGCTCAATTTAATGTCTAAAATTATGCTTGTGCATCGCACGGGTGTGCATACGATGGAATCTAAAAACTCGAGCATGGAACTTGAATAATTAACTATTGGTTTGTAATTACAAATTATTTACTTTCTATTTTGTATGTATAATTTTCAGATGTTCATTATATATAAAAACATATCATTACAATATGTTATTTATAAGCGTCACTTGACTAATAATTACTTAACTAAGGATATTTTAGTATACATACCGAAATATATTATTTGCCAAGCTAAGGATATTATAATTATAATTACAAATTTTGTTTTTTGGTCAATTATTTAGTTAGAATCAATATAAATACGTACATAAGTAATGCAATATGTGTGATGAAGGAAGACGTGGGTTAACTAGTGGTAGATCTTGCTATTAATTTGAGTTTTTTCTAATAAGTTTTCTATATATATATATATATATATATATATATATATATTTAATGTCATATTTTAATTATAATATTTTATTGTTTCTACTATTTATAATTAATATTTATTCTGTATGGTTCCGATTTTATTGGATATTATCAAATGGATTTTTGAACCCATAGACACGTAATAAAGTCATTTTTTAATTGCATTTAGGACGGGTGCTTGAAAAATGCTTAATAAATGGATTCCCGACTCATTACCATTTGTCATTCCTAATTAAAATTTTGGATATGCGAAGTAAATTTTTTTTTAAGCTAGACTATAATTAAATCGTTGTCATTTATTTATTATTAATGTTTACTTTCTTATGTTCGATTTTTAGTTAGACGATAATTATATAGTAACATCTTATATTTTATTATTTGTATATTTATAAATTTAAACGAATTCAGGTAATTAATGAATATTACTATACGGATTTGAAACGTGTACGTGTATGTTAATTCTAAATGGGTTCGTAAAGTATATAATTTAACGATATATGTGATATTAAATTTAATTGACATTTTTGTGATAGTAAATTACTTTTTAATCGACATTGAAACGAATACATGTATATAAATTTTAAACGGGATTTGTAGATATTATATTTTTTATACTTAAAATTTAATTTTTAATCTTTTGTTATTTATATTGTAAATTATATACTTATGCTCATCTCTCATCCTAAAGGTGATTAAAAGTAAAATAGTTTTACAACTTGTTCTCATCTCAAATCCATAGAGCTAGTAATGCCCATTATAAAACCGAGTATTAGCAAAGTAAACATTAAATAAGTATATACATTTTAAAAGGGTTTCGTATTGTATTATTTAAAAATTTATATTTGAAATTAAAATTTTAATTTTTTGTTATATATTTGTGCTATATATTATAAATGGTTGCTTTGTAATATTCAAGTTTATATTAGAACAAGTTGTAACGGGTACGTATATATAAAAATGAATTCGAGTAATTAACGAGTTTACTATATGGGTTTGAACCATAAACGAGTAGTTTGAGACGAGAACAAGTACTAAATCACTTTTTAATAGGCTTTGGGACAAGTACGAGTAGTTAATTTTTATACGGGTTTCGTAGAATGTATAATTTTCAAATTTATACATAAATTATGAATTTTTTTTTTGATAAAATATGCTATTGATGTTTGCTTTGTAATATTATCAGGGTATTATTATACGTGTTTTGAACGAAAACGGGTGGTAAAATTAATTTTTAATTAGGTTTAAAATGCGTATGAATATATAAATTGTAAACGGATTTTGTATTTAGTATAATTAATTTCTTAAATTTAAACAAGTTCATATAATTAGTGGGTACTTTTATATGGTTTTCGAACACGAGCTAGTAGTGAATCACTTTTTAATTGGGTTTCAGGCAAGTAAGACTATATAAATTCTAGTGTTAATCCATAAAAATACACACTTTCACTTTACACAAATGAAAAATACACACCTCCTCCAAAACAAATGAATTCTACACACTTTTCGTTTGAAGAGCCGAAATGACCCTTGATTGTGATTTATTTTAATCAAAAAGTGACTAATGATTACTAATGACTTACACATTGTAAGAAAAGTGTACTTGTGTCTTGCATGAAAGTTTGATAAAGTAGTTAATCATTGGTTATTAATATTCTTTTATATATATTATTAATAGTAATAAATACCTGCTGCATATTTAAATGAAGGCGAAAAATATAGAAATCATACCAAAAAAGACAATAACCCCATGAAGAGCCAAAAAATGAAGATCCCACTCGACAAAATGAATATCCCGCTCGAAAAATGTAACATCCCGCCCGAACGGGATATTCAATTCCCTGAGCGGGATCGTCATTTTGTCGAGCGGGATATCCATATACTCGAGCGGGATCTTCAGTTTTGTCGAGTGGGATCTTCAATTCTCGAGAGGGATATTCAATTTTTTGTCTGTGCACCGCGTGAATTACTTGCACAATGCAGGCACGCCACACCTATTCTTTTTGGACTGTAGTATAGCTGTAAATTAAATTGTACATTTTATGTACAATTTTCACGTGAATCCATACCAGTTTTACTTTTCACTTCTATTTATTTCTTACATTGAAGCGAAGATCAAAACACATCTACGAAGAATTAGAAAATTCACTACAAATATCTACGAAAAAAATTAGAGAATTGACTTACAAATTCACTCATCTTCGGAGGTTGTTGATTGAGGTGATTTTTTGCAGCATTATAGTTCATTTAATTTCTAATGTTCATCTTTTATTAATCTATTTAGTAATTATACAAAATAAATCGGGATTCGTTACTAGATCAATCTATAATGAGCGAAAATTACATTTTAAGATATAAATTATGCAACGCATTAAATGGAACTATTTCTCTCTCGCATAACTCATTTCCCGCTCGGTACATCATATTCCCGCTCGAAAGGGAAATAGGTATACCGAGAGGGATTTTGGTGTTTTGTATTCTAATTTTGTTTATTAATCATTTTTCGTTTTTAATTTTATATAGATGGATGAATGGAAGTACTTCACTATCAAATACGGCGGACAATGGCACGATTGTACGTACGTGGGCGGATTTGAACAGATTATTCAACTTATGGAGGCCTCTCAATCTCTCATAAATTTGAGATACAACATCGATATTATGTTGAATGGAAATTCGATTAGTACACAGTACGAGTTGTATTATTTATCGCGGTCTCGTACAGGACGCACCATGAAAGCCCTCTTGCGCATCGATCACCAATTTGATCAGTTGTGCATGATGGAATCTTTCCTAACTGTATACGTGATTCACAACAACACGGACGTATATATTCCTTCTTTTGAAGAACCGCGCTCTTCATCCTTTGGATACGACTTCGGCGGAACATATTCGGATGAAATGGATCATATCCAAAGACAGATGGTTTCCTCAATTTGGTTTGATAATCCATATTCTGTTGGAGGTAATTACGGATCGACATCCACACCTGAATATTCCTCTATCCCCCAAATGCCTGTTCCAGAGACCTCTTTCCCAAGGAGAGCAACATCTCGCAATGATGAACAAGAAAGCAACGATGATGAAGATACAAATGAAGGAGATGATGAAAGTTATATTCTTGAATCTGAACCCGAATCCGATAGTGAAGAGTCGGAGGATAACATGACAGAATCCACGATTGCGGAGCATGCAGCATGGATTCGTAGGGATGAAGGAGTGAATTCCGAGGATCTCGCCAGTTGGTTGGTTCCGGTGATTCCGCTCGATGCTACGATTTCACTCGTTGCATGAGAAAATGACCCGACAGATGATGCTGAGTTAAAGGTTGGTTCTATTTTTGAAAGCAAAGATGATCTAAATATTGCAGCCGGCGTGTGGCACATGGAGATTGGAGCTGAATACAAAGTTGTATCATCTGATACGAAGCGTCTCAGATGGATTTGCAGGCATTTGCAAAATTTCCCTTTCGAGTTGCGAGCATCATCCCGCAGAAACTCTGATGCTTGGATAGTCCGCCAATTTAATGGCGATCATGCATGCACCCGTTATCTTGGACGTGTGGCGCCCAAAAAAGTCCACATGAATGTTATTGCAGCCTACGTTGCCAGAAAAATACGGAGGGAGTGTGAAATCATGAAGCCGAAAGCCATTGTGGAGGAGGTGCTCCGCGAGTTCGGTATCACAATCCAATATGATTTGGCCCTGAGAGCACGGCACACTGCGATACAGATGATATACGGAGGGTATGTTGAGTCCTTCCAGATGTTGTCTGGCTATCTTCACATGCTTAAGGAATCAAATCCTGGCACGGTTACTGATCTGGCAGTTGGAAATGATGGGAAGTTCCAGTATCTATTTTTGGCTCTCGGCGCTTGCAGACTTGCTTATCCACTCAACTGAGACCTGTGATCGCAATTGATGGCACTCATCTCAAGGGCAGAAATAGAGGTATCTTGTTTGTCGCTGTGACGAAGGATGCCAATGAGCAGGTATTCCCATTGGCGATAGGTGTTGGACCAATCGAAAATGATATCTCTTGGAAGTGGTTCCTCGAGCGTTTTAGAGTTGCATATGGGTAACTGACGGATACAGTCATTGTCTCTGATGCTCATGTCTCGATAGGTAACGCTATTAGTGAAGTGTTTCCTGATGCAGTTCACGGTCTGTGCTACCATCACTTACTCAACAAGTTGAAGCGGTTCGGAAAAATGGTTACTACCTTGTATGAACAAGCTGCATATGCATATCGCCATTCAGTTTATGAAAATGCAATGAACAAAATCCGTCGAGAGAGCGAAGCTGCATACCAGAAATTAATGAGTGTTGGATCGGAGAAATGGGCTCGGAGCTGTTGTCCAGTTCCACGTTACAACCAACTGACATCAAATGCAGCAGAGTCGTGGAATGGCAGATTGTTGTGGGCTCGACGGCTTCCCATATGCTCAATGATTAATGCAATCAGACATGTCATCGAGAAATGGTTTGATGAGAGACGTGAAGAGGCGAATGGCGATGACGACATATTAACTGCTAAAGCATCTAAAAAACTGACGCAACAGATGAATAAAGCATTGAGGTACAATGCAGCTCGTGCACCGGGCTTGACCTTCAACGTACATGATGGTAAGAGATATTTCAAAGTAGATCTCCATATGAAGACATACACCTGCTGTGAATTTCAACTGGATGGAATGCCTTGTTCTCATGCTATTGCTGCAATACTGTAAGTTTATCACATTGATTTTGATAATTTTATCACTTAAAATCTCTAATTGTGTGATTGGTTGAAATTGCAGCAAAAATAGAGAGACGATATATGATTACGTGCAATTGTACTACAAAAGAGAAGCTTGGATAGACGCATACAAATATCCTATACTTCGTGTTCCGCACAAAGAAGATTGGACTCTTCCAATTGAAGTAGACAATACATTGGTCTTGCCTCCAGCTATCACTTCTCTTCCCGGACGTCCGAGAGTTAACCGGCGATGCGCTGTTACGGAGAGTCAAGCTCATAAGAGATGTAGTGTATGTCATGAATATGGCCATACTCGCCGAAGTCATGTATCACATAATTGAATGCGTCAGATATAATTTAATGAATAAATAAAGAAGTTATTGCATGGAAATAACATCACAAAATGTAAAGATCCCTCTCGTGTATATACAGATCCCGCTCGCAAAGTGAAGATCCCTCTCGAGAGGGATCTTCACTTTACAGTCGGCTTTTAATACATAAAGTGTGTATATAAAGATCCCGCTAGTGCATATTAATCTCCCGCTCGAGAATGTGAAAATCCCGCTCGAAAATATGAAGATCTCTCTCGAGAGGGATCTTCACATTTTCGAGCGGGATCTTTCTGTTTGCGGCCGGTTTTAGTCAGTTTTGAATTTCTCTTAATATTTATAATAGTGGGATGAAAATTGTTAAGCTAGATTAATATATTCACGATAAAACTGGAAATAAATAGCATGAAAATAATAAATAGTCTGCGTACATATCAATTCGGATAAGTGCCATTACAAAATTTAATTTCTGGAAGATGAAGCTACTGCCCTACATATTTCTTGATATTGTTCTCATTCCTGCTCCGTTGGTGGATGACACATGCCATAGATTGCGTTCGCTACCCTCTTCCTATACTGTTTGGTGTGTGTATTACCCCAAGGTATAGAGGGCGAACCACTAATTAATCGCTCAATAATCATCAATGCATATAGCCCACAACTGTAATTGTCCATTTGCTTGAATTGATCCACTGCAGGAGGGACAACGAGCTTCAATGGATCTTCCTCGGCTGCTCTTCCAATCCAGTTATGCCTCCAATAAAATGAACAATCGAGCACCCGAGCCCACAACTTCAGAAGTGGTGCTAATTGAGTAACTCTCCCCTCTTGCACTTTCCTATCCTTGCTGTAATAGAGGGGGTCGTACAACTCGGCAGTCCATGCTAACATATCAATGTGGACTACTACGTAATGGCCTCCTATGAGACATACCATAATGATCTGCATTAAATGTACAAATGATAGTTAATTTAAAAATAAATCATTGCAGAAAATTCAAAATAGAGAAGTTATTTACTTACGTGATGTGCATCAAAAAATGACGACTGCTCGTCACCTGCATTGAGTCCATGCGCTCCAAAACATATGCTCTTAGGAGCCTCCCAGTCTGCATACAGAGCCAAAGTTCCCCTCAACGGCGTCTCGATCTCTATGCTTAAAATCTTTTTTTCCCATTCACCTTGGAGTTGGAGCTGTTTGAAATTCACATCATAGTTATAGACAGAAAATAGAAAACAAATTGGAAATAAGAAATGAATATTAGTTAGAAAATACATGCAATAAAACTTACGAAGACATCACAATCCAAGAGTACAGTGTTTCTAGCCGTGACATTCTCCAGCACGTTGTCACGGTGAGCAATCCGTTTCCTCAACCATAGAATGCAGTCTAAAACCTACAAACACAAATACAATTCATATGTCATTCAACAAATATAACCAAAATAAATAAATAGACTAAACAAGTGAAGTAAATATAATAATTATATTTACTTACCCCAACGATTATGTCAGTGTGTGGATTTTCTAACACCCTCCACCACTGATGCGGAAGATAACTCCCACTCGCAGTCACAACCATAAATTGGTCAGGTGGGCCACTTAGAAACAACTCGTACGCCTGAACCAACTGGATATCAAGCTCTGCTGGTGCCCTACTGGCAATCATGGGTGTATGGACTGCAGCTGCATGTTTCTTCTTCCTATTTCCTCTTCGAGGTACCCGGAATGGCTCATCATCCACCATAATGATCTGCATTAAATGTACAAATGATAGGCACTGCATCGATGGACGTTCTCATCACAGCTTCTTGTCCAGCATCTGATGCCTGGACGTTCTCAAATGCTTTTCCAATTGCCTAAATTTATACGGAAAATTAAATTAGTACAAGTGCTAAATTAAATGATAAATAATTGAAAAATACGTGCTTATTAAATAAAATGCTTACCTGCCCAAGCCCCTGCCACAAGGCTTCATCACGACCACTGGGGATTTCTATCGAATGACGATATGGATAGTGCAGAAAACTACCATACTGCTCAATCGGGGCAAACGAAGATCCAAGCTCAGGCAATGAATGACGGGCAGGAACCTCCGGCTGTACAAAGTGTGTCTCATGAACAGACGGATTACGACCACTGGGGATTTCCATCGAATGACGATATAGATCGTGCAGAAAACTACCATACTGCTCAATCGGGGCAAACGAAGATCCAAGCTCAGGCAATGAATGACGGGCAGGAACCTCCGGCTGTACAAAGTGTGTCTCATGAACAGACGGCTGATGTGGACCAACTGGTTCATGAACAGACGGCTCTCGTGGAGGAACTTGTTCATGAACAGACGGCTGGCGTCGAGCAGTGTCGTGTGCAGGTTCATGAACAGACAGTCGGCGTGATGCAGGAGTAGGCATTCCACGAAAAGTGGGCTCGTATACGGGGCTGCGACGCCGTGAAGATCCACATCGTATATTCTCAAACAAATCTTCAAACCACTTTTGAAATCGAGACAACCATCTCTTATCCATTTTCTCAAGCAAACGATCTTCAGATTTCTCCAACTCATGTCTCATCCACCGACGGTCACTGTATCGACGGTGGTGATCTCCTCCGCTGCTCGAAGATGATGATCCCTTCTGACGAGTACGCTTCCCCTTATCTTGAGGAGGAGGTTGACGTTCCTCCTCAGAATGATCTTCATGCTCAACAAAATCAGGCGTCTCTCTCTGTGCTCTTCTCCTTCGAGAACCATGCTCCACTGCCTCATCAACCTCCTCAGCAGCCTCCTGAAACTGCCTTGCTTGATGCTCATGACGGGGGAACTGTTCCCCATGCCGTAACGGATTGTGCGGCACCACAAAGTCCACTGCAAGGGCATTTGGGTACAAAGTGGACTGCATGTACAAACTCTGCGCCTCGTCGCCATATGGTTCCAACAGAGTGACACGAGCGACCTACAATAAATACAAAATAAATATTAAATACAGAATAAATATCCATATAAATTTAATTAATTAAATAATTAAATACCTGTAGAGAAAATATAGGCTCAAGCTCCATTCCAGTTCTGCTCTTAAATTTCCATCTAAGGCATCTGGGTCGTGCATTCGGCGAAGCAAGACTCCCTACAGCGGTAGCTAAATCTGGAAGTACTTCTAGGGACCAAACGTGGAAAGCCCACACTGAACCGTAGAAGTGGTACTTCGGCGAGCTCTGTATGTTTTGAACGTAGTGCTTCAGATTCAGATAAGTGTAGGATCCCCAAGGAAATCTGTGAAACGCCTCTAAATCGTCCACCAATTTCCACACCCACGCAGCAACAGACCTCTTCGGATCGTAAGCAAGTAATAACAGATATAATACTAACACATGAGCCACCCGGAGATACAGTTCACCAGTTTCATCTCTAACCAGTTCCCGCGTGTTGGTGAACCGATCCAGTAGGGCTGCGACACTAATCGGCATCCCATTACAAAAACGCCGATACACCTCCACCCTTCGTACGTCATGGTTGTCCGAAGGTCTAAAGTCGGACGAGCCGAAGACCAAGCCAGTAATAAGAGCATACTCTGGATAGGAAAAACGGATGTTTGCCCCATTTATATGAAACCACATGTCGTACTCCTGAGCGCCCGGATAATTAATCTCACGTGACAACACGTGATGCATGGCCATACTGCACTTCTGCCCCGGATTCCAATAAATAAAGTGCCCAAAGCACCCTGCTATAAACCTATCTAGTAGCTCCTGCCCACCAACGAACAACAATGTCTTTCGAACATCTTCTAAAACCTTGGTCTTGTAGTACGTGCTAATCGTCGACTGACGATTAATCGTATCAGCCCTCTTGAACGTAATCTGAATCAACAAAAAATCAATCAAATTTACGAACATCAGTAATTATTTATTTAAAATTTAGAGAATGAAATTCACGAAATTCACGTGAAATTAACTGCACAATTTAAAATTCGCCAAATTCAAACTAAAATTCACGAAAAATAATACTAAAAAATGACTGAATTAATAGCATGCATTTAAGACAAGTTCCCACTCGAGATCAATATCCCGCTCGAGCGGGAAATAGGTTCTGTCGAGCGGGAAATAGTACATTACGAGCGGGAAATAGTTCTATCTACATGAATCATGATATTACATACTGAATTCTAAAAATCACGCAACACAAAATAATTATACCTACTTTAACGAAATATTACTAAAAATCACGAAACAATTATGCACGTAGTTTAAATTCACCTAATTAATACGGAAATTCCACGAAAATAATACTAAGAATGAGTATCATGCATTTAAGCCTATTTCTCTCTCGACAAACCTATATCCCGCTCGACTACGTAATATCCCGCTGGAGCGGAAAATAGGTAAAATCAAGCGGCAAATAGTTAACTAAATAATTCAAAATTAACTTAATCAGTAACAAAACCTATATCCCGCTCGACCACACTATATCCCGCTCGGGCGGGAATTGTGTGTTCTCGAGCGGGAAATTGTTGTATCCGAGAGGGAAATAAAATTAATATAGATCCCGCTAACCTGTTGTCCCGACATGATTTTGTATCCACCAAACTTTGAAGATCCCTCTCGGTGCTCTTCGAGATCCCTTTCGGTGCAATTTGGGACCACCGTCGTCGGGTTTTTTGGGGTGAAGGAGTGACCAGCACGAGTTAGGGGTCGGGAAATTGGGAATTGGGTGGGGAGAGAGAGATGGTGGCTGTCGGGATTTGAAGGGGTGGGTAGGGTTTGTCGTTTTTTTTTTTTTTGAGATGGTGGGGGACATGGGGGTTATTTAATGTAGAAAGTGGGTCAAAAAGTGGTTTTTTATTCAAAATCTTCATGACCGAATCTTGGTCGTTTATTTCTTCTCCTCCTTCTGCCGCGCACAGTGTTTTTTTTTTCTTTCCCAAGGCATGAGCCTTGTTTTTTGTGGAATGAAGTGATGTTTTGTGGGCCATTGTAGGGTTACTTTTGTAGGGTTGTGTATTTTTCATTTGTTTCTAATGAGGTGTGTATTTTTCATTTTTGATTTTGCAAAGTGTGTATAAAGAATTTTGTCCCTAAATTCTAAACATGTTTCTTAGATTGCATACTTTTCACGTTTAAACTTGTAATTCAATTTTTAATTTTTTGTTATTTGTATAATTTATTATTAATGTCTTTTTTTAATGTTCGAGTTTTAATTGAGACTGATAGTAGTGAAATCGTTTTTTAATCAGATTTGGGACAGATATGAGTATCTAAATTCTAAATAATTCCGAGTGACTGAGCCCTAGCTTCACATTTTTTTATTTGAAAGACATGTTTGAACTTGGTATGTTTTAAATAGAAAATTACGAAAAAAATACTTAAATATAGTCTAGCCTAAATACATGTACATAATTTTTTTATGAATAGTAATTGTTATTGATTTCCAAAAAAAAAAGGTAAAAAAAGGGTACTTTTTTTTTAGGAAAAAAAAAAAGGATACTTATTTGTGCACTTAAGTTAAATATTACTCTATTGGCATAACATGATATGATATGTGTCTAATACTTTTCACATTTTATATAATTAATCAATCCCCGTCAAATTTCGATGGGCAACACGTTACACTCAGGGACCGCGTAATTGAAATCAAATTAATTTCAGGAAAGAATACGAACAAAAAGTTTTCAGTTGCAAGAATGATCATGAGTTCTCGGAGTTTACCAGATTTTCAATTCGATTCCAGATGAGGCAGTTCCCCTTTGTCTCATGTTACATTTTTACATGAAAGTTTGAGTATTATTTCAATCCGAACTTGGATTAGACACATTTCTTTTGATAATTGTTTTATTGGTGAGTCTTTATTAGAGTGCAAACTGGAAAGAGGGAGAAAAGAAATGGATAATGAGTACAACTTTTAAATAGAAAACAAAATTAAAACAAGACATCATATCAAATTAAAAAGCAAAGTAATGAAAAGTTCAACAACCTAATCGGAACAACCTACTCAATTTTTGGACTAGCTCTATTAGATTGTCGAGCTATTCGATCCAGGCCAAAAAATAATTTAGACTAGAAATTTTCAACCATAAAATTTCTTTTTCTTCAATTTATTCAGGCCAATCCATTAATTTCGAACTAGATTGACATCACAATTTTTTCTTCAATTTATTCAGGCCAATCCATTAATTTCGAACTAGATTGACATCACAATTTGTTATTAATACTCCTTCCGTCCCAATAGCAAGGTCTCGCTTTCATTTTTCGGCTGTCCCAATAGCAAGATCTCAATCCAAATAAGAAAATAATTAGTGTAATAAAGGGGAAATAATTGTTGGTTAGGATATTACTTCTAATTAAAATACTCCTTAATAAATTGGAACAAACTTACTTTATACATTAAACCCCTTTTTCTTAATAACCGTACCCAAAAAAAATAAAAGGGGGTAGTTTTTTTCACTTTATTTACTTTTTAACGATTTTTTTAGTGTACACTTTTAACGTAGATTAATGTTGAACAATAGGTTCTTAAAAGTTTATAAATAGATATGCTTAAAAAGTTGCAAAACAAAAAGTTCGTGGGTTAAAAGCTACATAAATATAACGTTTAGAGCTCAATATATATCACAAAATAAAGGTTTGAGAATCAATAAAATTTTAGTAGTCTACAGCCAAATAATGCATTTTGACTTCTTTTTACCCAAAACTTCTCAGCCGTGTCTCTGGCACATACTGATTTAATTTCAACAATAAAAACCAAAGTCACAGCCTCACGATGTTTGATGCAAAATATCCATTGACATCCACATGAGATCAATTACCAATTATTTCAGCAATTCCATAAACAGATAATTAAATCAAAATTCAAGACAGAATACTCCATAACAGCGAATACTTCGCACAAACTCACCTGTAACATTTAACCTGAAACTGAAAGTACAAAATTCCTGGAAAACAATTGCAGGACAATTTAACATATACTACTATCACCACAAGAATTCATAAATCATGTCAATCAACAATTTGTAAGGGAAAACAAAAATCAAGGTCGATTGAGAAACAAAGCAGCAAGCCATTTGAGGTCTAGTTATACATCTTAAAGAGTAACCAAAATACAGACAGTGCCTACATCAAAATGAAGTCCCAAAAAGTATTGCATAGGCAAACATGATGTCGAGAAATCAACGAAGCCTCCTAGCTTCTCTCTCAGACTCAAGCAAGGTGAGAATGTCACCCTCTCTAACCGGTCCCTTGACATTTCTCATGATGAAACGGTTCTGATCATCAATGAATTTCACCCTCACTTGGGTGACTTGCCCACGAGACCCGGTCCTACCAATGACTTTAGTCACTACAGCGTGCTTGATTTGTGATTCCATTCTGCAAACAGATTATAAATTTCTAGATATTAAAGCCAATTTTAATTTCTTTTTTATGGAACTGAAGGTTGTAGTATAGCATCTACATCTACAAAATACATACTATTGCTCCTATTTCACATCTAAGTAAGCTAGAAAGTGCAAATTAGAGTAAAATCGGGAAGCCTGATTGAGATAACATCATAACAGAATTAATCTTCATTAGAAGCTAATTCATGTACTTCAAGATTTCTAATAAGAACAAAAAAGGCTTCCACCAGAACATAACCATACATTATTACTACAAAGAACACAGAAAAATCAGATTATTAAGTTAATGCAAACTCATGTATTTTCTCCACTAAACAAGTCGAGAATCAACAATTATGAACTCTCTAGCTCACAAACCCTTAGCCACAGTTAGTAAAGTACAACACCGCCGGTCCAAGAATTAATTTTCAACAAATCAAATTATGATATTTTCCTAATTCTTCCATATACAACTACAACGCAAGCGAGCAAGAATGGTAAAATAACAAATGTAAAAAAATTGAAATCAGAAGCAACCATACGCTGAAACAAATTGGGTGGCTTAAAAAAATTACTAAAAACAAACACCATAAATACAACGGAAAGAGCGTAGAGACGATCAAAACTGGTATAATCAGAAGAATCAACGTACCTGATGACCAAATGAGAAAGGACTGAGAAGCAGCCGCAGCAAAAATTGTTGAATGGGATTCGAAATGGAGAGACGGATAAACCCTAGCACGAGGTTCGTATTTATAGCAACTTCTGGATGAAGGCGAAATTACATTTATACCCCCGTTGAATTTAATGGACAAAAATTGGTGTAAAATCATCTCTGTTTAATTGGTTTTTAAACCATTCGGACAAGAATTTTCTTCACACATCATAATTTATACTATACGCTCTGGTTAATCCTCATCCGTTAATGTACACTATGCCATAACCATGCACTTCTCTCTGTCTCTTCCTCCCTCAGTTTCTCTCTCTAATTCCATCCAAACCCAGAATTTACCTCTCGTTTCCGAACTCGCCCGCTCCAAACAGTCATGGATCGAATCGCTTCGCTCCCACGCCCGCTCAAACTCCTTCCAACAAGCCATTACCACTTTTGTTCAGATGCAGGCTGCCGGAATTCTACCGGACAATTACGCTTTCCCTGCTGTCTTGAAGGCCGCCACTGCCCTTCAAGATTTGCCCCTAGGGAAGCAGATTCATGGGTCCCTTATTAAACTGGGCTATTATTCGCACTCCACTGTTTCCAATACGGTTTTGCACATGTATGCCAAATGTGGGGGTGACGTCGACCAAGTTTTCAAGGTGTTCGACAGAATTCCCCAAAGAGACCAAGTTTCTTGGAACTCATTGATAAACGCTTTATGCAAATATCAAGAATGGGAGTTGGCTTTGGAGACTTTTCGTTTGATGGGAGCGGAGAAAATTGAGCCTAGCTCGTTTACTTTGGTTGGTGTAGCTCTGGCGTGTAGCAATTTGAACAGGCGTGATGGTTTGAGGCTTGGGAAGCAACTGCATGCGTATTGCTTGAGAGTCGATGAGAGAAAGACCTTTACAGACAATTCTTTGATGGCAATGTATGCGAAATTAGGGAAAGTCGATGATGCTAAGATCATATTTGAATGGTTTGCTCACTGCGACATGGTTTCTTGGAACACTATCATTAGCGCATTTTCACAGAATGATAGATTCTATGAGGCTTTGGAGTATTTCCGCGATATGAATGAAGGATTTAAACCTGATGGGGTCACAATTTCGAGTGTGCTTCCTGCATGTTCCCATTTGGAGTTATTGGATTTGGGTAAAGAAATTCATGCTTTTGTATTCAGAAATGGTGATTTCATGAGGAATTCCTTCGTGACCAGTGCTTTGGTAGACATGTATTGCAACTGTAAACAAGTTGTGAGTGGGAGCAGAGTTTTCGACAGTGCATTGGATCGGAAGCTTGGAACATGGAATGCTATGTTTGCTGGTTATACTCAAAATGGATTTTACTTTGAGTCAGTGATGTTATTCATGAAATTGATGGTTGTCTCTGGTCTTTTCCCCAACCCAACCACAATGGCTAGTGTTTTGCCAGCTTGTGTACACTGTGAAGCTTTTGTTGATAAAGAAGTTATGCATGGTTACGTCTTGAAGTTGGGGCTCGGGAGGGATAGATACGTGCAAAATGCTCTCATGGACTTGTATTCCAGGGTAGGGAAGATAGATGTTGCAGAATATATATTTCACAATATGGAGAGCAAAGATATTGTGTCCTACAATACGATGATAACTGGCTATGTGGTGTGTGGGTACCATGAAGATGCTCTCATCTTGTTACGTGAGATGCAAATAGCTGAAAGGAAACACGAAGAGAATGATGACTCTGACAAGAACATTGAGGTCTCATTTAGACCTAATTCTGTAACACTCATGACCATCCTCCCTGGTTGTGCTGCTCTGGCAGCATTAACAAAAGGAAAGGAGGTTCATGCTTATGCCTTTAGAAATGGACTGGAATCAGATGTCGCTGTTGGAAGTGCGCTGGTTGATATGTATGCCAAATGCGGTTGCTTAGTTATGGCTCGGAGAGTTTTTGAGAGCATGCCTAATAGAAATGTAATAACATGGAATGCTATGATCCTGGCTTATGGGATGCATGGAGAAGGAGATGGGGCCTTGGCACTTTTTAGGAAAATGGTGGCTGATGGTGGAGAAGTGAAGCCTAATGAGGTTACATTTATTGCTATCTTTGCAGCATGCAGTCATTCTGGGATGGTTGATGAAGGCAAACAACTGTTCCAGACAATGAGGTTAGATCATGGAGTCGAACCTAATGCTGATCACTACGCTTGTGTTGTTGACTTGCTTGGTCGAGCAGGCCGGCTAGATGAAGCATATGATATCATCAAATTGATGCCTGCAAGACTTGACAAGGTCGTGGCGTGGAGTAGTTTGCTGGGTGCTTGCAGGATCCACCAAAATGTGCCGCTTGGGGAAATCTCAGCCTCTAATCTGTTCAAGTCGGAACCAAATGTTGCAAGCCATTATGTTCTGCTCTCAAACATTTACTCTTCTGCTGGGCTCTGGGAAAAAGCTAATGAAGTCCGTAGAAAGATGAAAAGCATGCGGTTGAAGAAAGAACCTGGATGCAGTTGGATTGAGTATGGTGATGAGGTTCACAAGTTCGTGGCTGGGGACACACGACACCCCCAAAGTGAGGAGCTTTACGAGTATCTGGATGATCTATTCACGAGGATGAAGAAGGATGGCTATGTACCAGACACATCCTGTGTTCTTCACAATGTTGATGAGGAGGAGAAGGAGAACTTACTGTGTGGACACAGTGAGCGATTAGCAATTGCTTTCGGCCTCCTTAATACGCCTCCCGGCACAACTATTCGGGTTTCCAAGAATCTTAGAGTTTGTAACGATTGCCACTCTGCAACTAAGTTCATATCCAAGATTGTTGATAGGGAGATTGTTGTGAGGGATGTCAGGAGGTTCCATCATTTCAAGGATGGTTCTTGTTCGTGTGGAGATTATTGGTAATATAATTGATGAAAATATTGTGATGTGTAAAATTTAGAAGAAATGTTCTGATATATTGATTGTTAGTTATCATTATAATACAAGGACATTTCGTGCATATGAATCTGCAGCTTCGTACTAGTTATTTTAGTTCTCTGTTAGGTCTTTTCTCATCCATTTACTCCATACTTAATTTTATTTGCTAACCAGTAACCACATAATTGTTATGGAAAGCTATAAAAATGAATATTCTTCGGTAAAACTAAATATTTCGTTAAAGAAAAGGTAGTGCATTCGGTCAAGTCATCATTCTACACCAAAATGCTCTTTTATACAAAATTCTCCATCTAATTTACAAAAAAGGAGACAAAATTTCCAAGTTGCATTTGCCCCCCTAAGGTAGTTGATCCTAGATTAAAATAATAACCGCTCTTGGTAAATATCTAGTGCCTGAATAACCTTCTCCATGAACAACTTTCGATGCAGCCTATACCTGCATAATAGCACAGCGAGTAAGATGGACCGTCTTCCTCTAAATACATGAAATTTAACGGGGCAATTTTCCATGAAGAATACATACTTTATTGCAGCTTCATGCGTCCTCCTAGCTTCAGGGATCGACTCTACCACAAGAAACCAAGAAAATAAATACACGGGGTATAATTTTAACACAACCAGAAGACTTCACTATATGCATTACATAATGGCAACAAAACCCAGAACTGAACATATGTCACAACTTGTAGGACTGACATATATCATTGATGAAGGCAGAGAAAAGCCAGGTATAATTGCTAACCAAAATGTCTTAGTAACTCGAAAGACTGTAATTTCTGTTAAACAACATTTAAAATGTTGTCTAAGTGAACTAAAGGGTTAACTTAGTTATCCACTGGGTCACCGCTGCTACAACAGTTTACCAATTCTGAACATTATATATTGGTGTCTGTTCTATCTATCCAAGAATAGGAAGTCCATTAATGACAACCATAAGTCAAAAATCTTCAGATAGTGTTATGAAAATTCAAATCCATCAATCAAGCATACCTAGAATTTCCTCGTCCTGATCTGCAGTTGTAGAAAATTCTGCAAGCTTGTGATGGCATTCTTCTTGTAACTCCTTCACAGCTTTCCTTTCTGTACTTGGAACGGGAGGGATGTCCCCATCTGACCAAGTGGGTATTGTTCTAGCAGCAGCAATAACTGCCCCATCAACAAAGCTATCCTCATCATAGGATAGCTTACCTGATATGACACATCCAATTCATGAACCATAACAAAACTCAACTTTGATTTTCTATTGGATGTCAAATATGAAATGCTTATGAGAAGGACGCAATATTACTATTGTGATAATATTCATCAGGAAGACCAGATATATTGAAGACCGATAAGAAAGACTCCAAATGAATCCGCGCATTGCCAGAAAACTGGATAACATCCCAAGGATTCTGCAATTTTTGTTTCAAATAGGTAAGGTACTAATCAAAAAAGAACATTAGTAGTGAAGGAAATATCAAGTAGACTTAACAAATATGACCCTTGGACATTGAAATAGCTTCAAGTGACAGCTGTATCCATTTCAAGATTTTGGAACCTTTGGAACCATGTGAAATTCTCTATCAGATATGTTCTCTTTGGAGAAACTAATGTATCCACACTGCCAATATTCAGACAAGCATCTTGCTTTTTCAGCTGTAACCAACTAAAGATATTAGTTGAACAGAAAATTACCACTGGAGATGAAAACCCGTATCTTTGCATGAAGAAGTTATTCATCTGTCCATTCATGTAATTGACAGTCATCTGCATAGAGATCAATATATAGGCATCAAAATTATGCAAATGAAACGACATGAATAAAATAAATTGTTCTTCTTGCCAAAAGCATCTAAGAGATCAATGAAACATCATCTTTGATTATTTATATCAAGGATGTTCTGGGTCAACAGACGAGCATTCATTTAAGCATCAACACATAATGTTGGTCTTTTATCAGTCCCCAACACTCTTTTAATTAGCACTTCAATCAGAAATACCTACCAAGCCATGATCTGGCTCGTCATGTTTCCCCAAAATAAGATAAACAAATGTTTAAAATGCTAAAAAAATTTAGATGCCACTGTCATATCATCTTAAAGGTTAAATAATAACAAGCTTCCGGCGAATATAGGATAAAAATGCCAATTCTCATAGGAATTTCTCTCTTCGATCTACAATTAATTCAGAAATACCTACCAATCCATGATCTGGCTCGTCATGTTTCCCCAAATTAAGATAAACAAATGTTTAAAATGCTAAAAAAAAATTCAGATGCTACTCGTGATATCATCTTAAAGGTTAAATAATAATAACAAGCTTCTGGCGAATATAGAATAGAAATGCCAATTCTCATAGGAATTTCTCTCTTTGATCTACAATTAATTCAGAAATATGTAATTCCAATCCATGATATGGCTCGTCATGATTCCCCAAAATAAGATAAACAAATGTTTAAAATGCTAAAAAAAATTCAAATGCTAATCGTGATATCATCTTAAAGGTTAAATAATAATAACAAGCTTCTGGCGAATATCGGATAGAAATGCCAATTCTCATAGGAATTTCTCTCTTCGGTTTAACAATGGTTGAAATTGTATGCTCATCCAACAAATACACTTTTACTTTCAACATAAAGCAAGTGGCATTCTATACCTCATCGCCCCTTTTGACCCCTTGCCCAGCATTTATCATGACCTCAAGCATTCGATCCTTGAAACGCCAGTGGAAGAAACAATTCGGCTTGAAAGAATGATTTAGCATATCTATGAACATGCAATCACATACAGTTAATGAGCTACTGTATAGTCACAAGATCATTTCTTGTCATTCGACTTGCAAGGGAAATTTTTTTTTACTAACAGTCAAACTTATGAAACAAGTAGATTCTGAATTTGAATCAGCAGTAGATGCTAAACACATATATAATGGAAAGTGGTTGATGACCATCTAGGCAGATACCAGCCTACCACCAGTGCCTTAACAATGGTTTTTCAGATTGAAATGGCTTAACCAAAACAAAGAATATCTACTACAATACACACATTGCTCTAGACTTGTCAAAGTAAATTTTTATTTTCCTACTCCTAATGGCACATAAGGATACATATACAACAATCCCATGAACAGAGTGCCAAGCAGAATACAGATTTGACTAAACCTCATTTGAGAGAGACTAACCGGCATACGGGATGAGCATATTAGTATCTTGAGTTAGTGAACCAATTCTGATTTGCTTGCTTATACATCGAGATTGCGCCATACTCATTGCCCACAAGAATCTCTCAGGCTCTCGGGCAAGGCGTTTTACTTTAAGGGGTACTGCAGAGTGCTGATAATGCCATACAGTTAAAACCAGTTAATTGATGCCAAAAAGACAGTCCTGGTAGAACACATAATTATAAACGACAGTTTCGTACCCAGTTTTTCTCCCAGAATTCCAAAGCTCGTTGTTGCTGCTGTCTTATTGTAGAAGCAAGTTCGTTATCCTGCAACTCCAGAAGGTCCTCCTGCATTTTGTCAAGATGAGAGTAAAGGAAGCTTCTCATGGGGCAAGGCAAGATCATAATAAATGCAAAGAACTTTTGGCATTTGAATCTAGCTTGAACAACATGAATTGCACACAACATTAAACAAACCATGATGAAGTGGGTACTCGAAGGCCTCGAAGAAACATTCAAATGCATTACATGGGATCTTTGTTAAGCAGTCACCAAAGGATATTACAACTAAGTCTAGTGTAGCACCACAAATAAGTATACAAGAACGCACAATGAATTCAGACCTCTGTTGCTAGAAGTAAGCTAGTACACTCATCAGCAGCAGGTAAGAAGTCGCCATACAGCTGCCAAAAATTATCCTTGCAATCAAATGCGTATAAAAGAAGACATGCCAACCTCAGGTCCCAATCTGTCTGACATAAACCAAAGAGTATTATGTACATGAGGAACTGAATACTAAGATCTCCAAGTAACTATCAGCTTGATTAAATTTAAAATTACAAAGGCTGAAATTCTTCAAAATATCGAGTAAATAAATTATTCTGAATATGAGACATTATCAAGAAATAATCAAATACTGAAGAAAGTTTATCGCCACACACTTACCTCAGGGTTGGTTGAGTTAATTATGTCAAAGATAGGATGACCCACTGGTATAATATCAGGGAAGAACATCCAAGGGAGTTTTTGACTAATAGTTAACATCAATTCCAATGGAATCTCCATAATCAGCTGCATAACAAAAGAAGATTGCATTGCATTCATAATACATTTAATAAGAAAAGCACGCAGAATCTCATAAAAAAGAATAGTTACTATCTGAAGCCCCTGAAAAAGAAGCACTACCCTAGCACGACGAAGAGGCTCAATATCTTTGGATGCATAAACTCCAAAACCATCGGGACCTTCTCTGAACTCGATTCCATAAGCTCGCATATTCCTAACATATCCTATCTTATAGAAATCAGGATCTGCTGGCTCCAACTATCAGCAGGTACGTGAAGTAATAAGAATATTAATCAAACAACAAAAATCAAGCAGAATCATTAAACTGAAAACTGACATCAATTCTCCGTAAAAATATTAATAAAGATTAATTGGAAAAAATGTGCGCACCTGAGAAGCAGGAGTAGGTTGAAGAGCGAGGGGGGTTTGGAAGAGCGGGAAATCGGAAGTGGACAATGCAGAAGAAGTACCTTCATTCATAACCAATGCCGCACGCAGCACAGAAGCACTCCGTTGCTGTTGATAAAAGCAAAAACAATAATTATTTAACTTAGAATGCTCAATTTGGTTTGGTTTGGTTTTCATAAACGAGTAAGAGGAGGCAGCGGCGGAGTCACCTTCTGGCAGTGGTGGCGGCGGCGGTGATGAGTGAAGGTGCAGTACGGCGGTGGATGCAGGACCGACATGGCCATTGCTTGCGTTGAATTGTAACTGTTTTTAGCGGAAATTTCAGCAAACCGAAACGTTATCCATTTACCAGCCGCTTCCGTTGTTGGGGGTTCTGCAAAACCTCCTGTTGGGTATATTTGCTTTTTCACTTTTTTCTCATTTAGAATTTTTATTTTTTTTATTCATTAACTTTTAATTTTTAATAGTTATTTTTCTTTTAATTTTCATTTGTCGAATTGTATTAATCAGAACGTATGGCATTAATTCATGTGATCTATGCTAATACTAAAAAGGATTTATTTATTTATTTTTATTTTTAGGGTGATAAGTTATAATATAAGGGTAATTTTATTCACCGTCCCTTCTCTCTTTATAGTTTTCATAATTAAATAAAATTATAAATATTTATAAATAGATTTTTTTGTCCTTATAGCTCCTAATACTTACAAAAACGTATATTAAACAAAATCAAAGCCCCCATCATTTTTCATTAGTAAGAAAAGTGCTCGGATCTTTGCTTCAATTGTGAGCATTTTATGTTATTGTTCTCTTTTCTCTTGGATTAGTCACATAATGGTCTTGATTATTTGTAATCATGAAAAAATCCAAATAAAATAAAGAAAGAAAAACACAATTTCACTGCTTCTCTTACCTCTCCCTTTCTCTCCTGCCCAATTCTCACACTTCTCAATATATTTCATCAAATCAAATAATTCAAATCGTGTGTGTTGCACCTGGAAATTTAACCCGCAATTTGTTTCAAGAAGGTTGTCTCCAGAATTTTGTCGATTTTCTTCTCCCATAAGTTCTTTGGATGCATATTCAAAGATCATGCCAGAAGCCAACTAATCAGCAGATTTCGATATGTATGAACAACATAATCATATGTATATTGAAGAAAAATTCAACTTTTTATTTTTAATAGAGAAGGATAGGGGACGGGGGTTTATATGAACCGGGGGCTTTAATTTTATTTTTGTTAGGGTTTGTTCATTGGGGACTATAAGGATAAAAATATCTATTCATAAACACTTTTTATTTTTAATAAATTATAGAGATTATAAAGAGAAAAAATGAAGCTACAAATAGACTTGCCCATAATATAAATATTGAGAAATAGTAATTAACTAATTATCGATATCTAAATATTGAGAGGTTAAGTAAATTACTAGTTTTTTTTTAGAGGAAGAAAATTACTAGTTGCCAAAACAAGTTTATTTCAATTTCAAATTAATAAATAAATCAATCGGCGGGAGTGGGAATAAGCTTGAAGAGGTGCGGCGCCGACTGCAAATACAATACAAATTGTCGAGAAGCTTTTGGGCCTTAATCATCATACGCCGTAACGCCGCCCTTGTTTTTGCCCAATCCGCCTCTATCGGTACGGCGTAACTATGCAACTGACATGTTCGATGAAATGTCTGAGAAGAAAATCACAGCATGCATCTTACTCCAAATTCTTCATTCTTCATTTGCTTATTTGGCCATCTGAAGAATTAATTGAAAGTGTTGAGATACGTAACTATTGTCGAATTAATTGAGTGTTGAGATACGCAACTATTGTCGTCTGGGATTTGATCAGTTATTTAATAAATTCTAAAATTTTAACACTCTTAATTACCAAATGTGAAAGGAAGATGTGCCGATTGCAGTGTATGGATGCTGAAAAGAGACCCGAGCACGCAAGTTTTCTCGACACTCTGCCTCCTGTTGAGTTCGCCTGTATATATGGCTCCTCTCTCCATCCTAACAATCATGATAAGGTGCAATCTTCTATTTTCTTCTCCGTTTGCTGGAGTTACATGTTAATTTAAATTCAACATTAGCATAAAGCATCGTGATTAAAAGGTCCAACATTTTCATGCCATTCACTTGGTGTGGCAGACATCTATGGTAGATTACATTCTTGGTGTGGCAGATCCCCAACAATGGCACACAGAGGTATATGTCCATTGCAGTAAATAACTTTATCCAAAGTTCCATCTTTTCAATTTTATTACGTTTAACATGTTGATTAGCAACTGATAGAATTTACTTGCTTCTGGGATCAAGAATATGGAATTAAATCGGAATCATTATGCCTCATGGATGGTCCACCTTGGAGGAGCGCGGCTGGTGCTACTTCTCATCTCTCCTCTCATTTTGGATGTTTGTCATCTTTTTAATTTGAAATGATTTTATTTTCCTGGTAGATTACTGGGGTTGCAGATCATATTGGTGTCCGCGTACATTTCAACCCCTTTGTTTCTCATAGAGATCGGGTAGTTATCTTTATCATTACTCTTATTGTGATGATATACTGGAATGATCAGATTTTGACATGAAATACTCTTGCAGATGTTCAAGTACGGCATTGTTCGTATGAATGATCTCATTCAGGATATTCTGGGTTGGGAGAGATTCTATCTGAGTGGCCGTTTGCAGAAACCTGTATGTGTTGCACATATACTTGTCTCCTTTGTTTGAAAATAATTGTGTTATATGCTTTATTACTTCAATTTGTAATATTCAATCTAAAATGTAATGAATGAGAATTGAGCCAGTATAAACTTCACATTCTTGGCGTAAGTTTTTTAGACTTGGGGGCTAATTAGCTGTCATGGTTATTTCTCTAATAGATATCATAACAAGTTTTGTTCAGTAGCTAAATTGAAAATTCTTGCATATAAATATACGAACCACCTCTTTGGTTATTGAATGGGTCATTAGTTTCTGACACATTAATGATGTAATGGGCAACCGACTTCAGGGGAGTTCACCTTTTCGCTGGGTACTTTGTATTGACTAATTGAATTACTAATTAATGCACTTAACCTCTGATACTTTAGTTCTACTTTCTGCCCATAAGGTATGCTTTGGTATTACTGGATGCTGTCTCAAATGCTAAGTTATATTTAGAATTTGAAGCATCTACATATTGCAGGTTAATGTCATACTAGATAACTTGGAGATAGAAAAACTCAACTCTGTAAATGTGAAGGCTGCAGCCTCTGCTGCCCTCCTGCTTTTGCCATCAAAATTCAGTGAGGTACGGTTCTTTCTCAGTTTCATTGCAATCGTGTAAAGTTGAGAAGTGTAGCAATAGAAAGTTGATGTGCTTGCAGGAAGAGTTGTATGCCAAAATATGTAGCCTCTCGTACATGGGTGATTTACGAATGCTTTTTGCAGAGGACAAAAACAAGGTAATTATGATTAAGTTCTTGTTGAAAATTTGAATGGGGAACTTAGCTTGAAATTGTGTGTGTGCAATGGGCTTCCGAGGTTATGAATATAACATGCCAACCGCTTGTACATATTTGTTTCAACGTTTGGAATGAAAAGTGTGGAATATACAACAAGCAAGATAAAAGTTGAAAGAGGCTATTTTTATTTTGCTTTGTCATTTGAAAGATAACTTACTTTATTAGGAACTTGGTATATCTTTATGTCATCTCAACTACACAATATAGACTACATTGAAGATATCTTTTTCATAATGTTGTTGACACCCATATTGATCATTCTGTACATTTCCCTCAGGTAAAGTGGTTGAACATCACCCAGTTAATCAAGTTTCTTGACATGCTATACTATCTCTGTATACTTCCCAGGTGAAGAAGATTGTACAAGGGCAATTTAAGTTATTCCAGAAGATGTACAATCCATTTTTAGAGGAATTTGCAGCTCAAGACTTGCTTAGAATATCATCTCCTGCTGATCAAAAAGTAAATTTTATCCAGGTCAGTCCAAATTGCAAGGCCCATACAGATTGTGGTTGCACATGTTGCTAATTTGTCAAGGAATTATCAAAAATTCCATCAACATTTTTAATACATTTCAATTACTTGCATCATGGCAAAGATTTATTCTCATTTATGGTTTATTCTCAAAACTCCTGGCATACTTGGATTGTTAAATCAGGATTGTGGATTGTCTACAACATGCTCCCTTGTGTCTTCTCTCCCTTTGCCTCTCAGGTGCCATATCGGGATAAAGCCTAGTGAGAAGAAAGCAATTTCTGAATCTGGTATGATATATGATTGAGCAGGGAAACTCTACTTGCTTGATTGCTGCTATTTCAAAAAAAATGTGTTTGGTACCATTTCATTAGCTACATGAAGCTCCTTATTTGGTGTTTCTTAATAATGTTTCTATAGCAAAATTTATAGCGTTCCATTGGGTTAATCATATTTTAGGGAGAGCTGTAGAGAAAGTGGCAATTAGAAGGGAAGAGGCTGCAGATTGCATCCGGAAGATACTTAGACGCAAAGTGATGGTTTCCAGTGCAAGACAGGCTGTTGCAGGTCTACTGACTGTTGGTGCAGTTCATGGAGCAAAGTATGTGGGGAGTAAAATGAACAAGGCATGGAGATCTTGGTGGTAATCCTTTTCATATTCTTTTTTATGTGACATTGTGAAAGGGAAAATGAGGATAGAATCCTCATTTCCTGAACCCTGAAATAATCTGGTATATGCCGTCGGCATTTTTTGTTTTTTTATCTCTCCATTTTGGGTTTATTTTGCTTAATTATTGCTGCCAGTGTAGTGAGCAACTAGTTTTAGTGTTTGGCCGATTGTCATTATCAGTGCATTAGTCCATCCGGCAACCATAGATGCCTTTAAGGTCATCTATCATTAATTCTCACATGGGACAATACAATAAAATAAGTCATAATTGGTGGCTTCCTAAACTCTACACTTGTTGTGCGAGTAAGTTAGAAAAGTCACATGCTCAATTACAGTAGTTTGATGTAAAATATTTGCTTTCTTTTTTCGAAGACCAACAAAGTCAATTACGCTTGGATGGTTTGATCAAGAAAAAATTGATTAAATAAAATGAAAGAAAATGTGGCACTGACAACTAGGACGACTATAACAATTAACAAGATATTTTTTCTACTTAGTACTACAAATATCAGATGTCCCTTTTCATCCAATCAATTCGCCAACGCTTGACTGTTGACAGAGGGAGATGATGAACCGAAAACAACGAAAGAGATAAGGTAATAAATGTCAACCCATCCTCTCTTTTCATTCATTTATTCAATCAAGTAGAGCTCCCAGCAGCAAGTGCAGAATGGGACTAGAAGGAGAAACAAGCGATGCTGATGATGTCCAAGTCCAACCAAGAAGCTACTGGAGATTCAGCAAGCAAGACTTTTTCCCAGAGAAGTCTTTCCAGAATTGGACCTCCTACGTATCTGGCCTCTCCCAGACCAGGGCCAGATTCAAGGACCGCCTTCTCAACCGCTCCGACGATACCACGGAGCTTGTTGATCTCCGCAAACAGAGCGAGAACAGCATGAAACGCTGCCTCAACTGGTGGGACCTCACCTGGTTTGGATTTGGCTCCGTCATTGGCACCGGCATCTTTGTCCTCACAGGCCAAGAAGCTCATAATCATGCAGGGCCGGCCATAATCTTATCCTACATGGTTTCCGGCATCTCAGCCATGCTCTCCGTCTTCTGCTACACCGAATTCGCTGTCGAAATCCCTGTTGCCGGTGGATCATTTGCTTACCTGCGAGTGGAACTCGGCGATCTTGCAGCCTTCATAGCAGCAGGTAACATACTTCTTGAATCCATAGTTGGAAGTGCAGCAGTTGCTAGAGGTTGGACTTCTTACTTCACCACTCTCCTCGACCGCCACTCCGATTCCTTGCGCATACACACCGATCTCAGCCATGGCTTCAACTTACTAGATCCAATTGCTGCCGGAGTTCTACTAATGGCGTCCGTGATCGCAATCACGAGCGCCAAGAAGACCTCCATCCTCAACTGGATCGCATCAGCTGTCAACACAGTGGTGATCATATTTGTGATAGTTGCAGGTTTCGCCCATGCCAAGACCTCCAATTTGCAACCTTTCTTGCCATACAGTGCTAAAGGGGTCTTCCAAGCAGCTGCCATCGTCTACTTCGCCTATGGAGGATTCGACAACATCGCCACCATGGCTGAGGAGACCAAAAATCCGCGCAGAGACATACCCATAGGATTACTCGGATCAATGTCGATGATCACCGTAATCTACTGCTTGATGGCACTGTCATTGGTTATGATGCAGAAGTACTCATACTTGGACACCAATGCAGCTTACTCTGTAGCTTTCCAGAGCGTGGGGATGAAATGGGCCAAGTACCTCGTCGCCCTCGGCGCTCTCAAGGGCATGACCACCGTCCTCCTTGTCGGGGCGCTCGGGCAGGCGCGTTACACGACGCACATCGCCCGGTCCCACATGATCCCCCCATTTTTCGCCCTTGTACACCCCAAGACAGGAACTCCTATATATGCGACACTCTTGATCACCCTCCCTAGTGCCGTCGTCGCCCTCTTTTCGAGCTTGGACGTGTTATCGAGCCTGCTGTCGGTGAGCACTCTGTTCATATTCATGATGATGGCGGTGGCGCTTCTGGTTAGAAGATACTACATGAGAGGTGTGACACCTAGAGCAAATTTGGTTAAGTTGATAGCCTTTTTGCTGCTGATTATAGCTTCTTCGATGGGAACTTCTGCTTATTGGGGTCTGAGACCCGGCGGCTGGATCGGATATGCCATCACGATCCCCGTTTGGTTCGTGGCGACGATGGGAATGGCGGTGATGCTGCCGCAGGAGAGAACGCCGGAGGTGTGGGGAGTTCCGCTGGTGCCGTGGCTGCCGTCGCTGTCGATCGCGATAAATTTGTTTCTGATGGGATCGTTGAGTGGTAAAACGTTTGTAAGGTTCGGCGTTTGTACGGTGATCATGTTGTTGTATTATGTGCTTTTCGGCTTGCATGCTACCTACGACATGGCGCAGCAAATCAAGACGGATTCGGCCAAGAAAACTGAGGAAGCCATACCTACTCCTTGAATGGAGCTCTACAAATTTTGTTGCTCCGAAAAGATAAATGGTTCGTTTGTGTCCATATGCAAGTTTAATACGCATTATGAGTAGCGACTCAAGGTAGTTAAACCAATAGTGTACAACAAGTGACAAGATCTATCTTGTGTGCTTTTCCTTTCACGTTTCTTACGTTTTAAACTAACTAATTGCCAATTCTAGTTCACGCGATTTATATCAAAATGAAGATTACAGAAAATAAAAGGAAAAACAGTATTATGAAATTTACTTGGGACGTGAATTAAAATCTCCGAGTAGGAATCTATTTGATGAACCCACTAATCTATTGGGCCGGATTTTTATGCTATCAATATCAATATATAATAGTAAAATATATTCTAAACACCACAATCATCCTCATGACTATGTGGCATTTTTAGATTTGTTCTTTTATATTTATCTAAAATATCCAATATAACATACATTCATTTCATATGAATTGAAATCAACCCCCTACTTCAAGCTTTAGTTTTAGAAGAACATAAATCATGGAACCAATTGATAATTCAATCAATCAAATCGATTAAAAAAGCCCCAAACTCCTCCCTACATTGCTCCTCCTATAGTATATAAATCAATTCACTGGAGTTTTGGTGATGACAATCTCATTCATATTACATTTTTGTGAATTTACATTGAAGATGTCTGAGCAAAACTAGAAAGCATCAAACGATGAAATCGGTAGCCGGCGATTTGAACATCCACCATCATGTGATGGTTATCAATTATATATCTTCATTGTACTTATGTATGTAATGCCCATGTAATTTGAAATTAGAATCAATAGCTCACAAAGTTGGTATATTTGCAATTGTTTGTTTTTACTCTATTGGACTATAATTCTACATAATTTTTGAATTGTAGTATTAGTTTTTTATATTGTTACAAACTCATTTCTTCGGGTTGCAACTATAATCGAGCCTTTTTTTGGACTATCTCTATATTAATAAAATGTAAAATGTATGGCATGATTTGCTTGATGTGTATTTTAATTAATAATTTAATTAGGTTCCTCAAAAAAATGTTACTTTATTTAGTTAAGTACGTTTACATTATATTCCCCATTAATTTGTCTGGCTCAATTTAATGTCTAAAATTATGCTTGTGCATCGCATGGGTGTGCATACGATGGAATCTAAAAACTCGAGCATGGAACTTGAATAATTAACTATTGGTTTGTAATTACAAATTATTTACTTTCTATTTTGTATGTATAATTATCAGATGTTCATTATATATAAAAACATATCATTACAATATGTTATTTATAAGCGTCACTTGACTAATAATTACTTAACTAAGAATATTTTCGTATACATACCGACATATATTATTTGCCAAGCTAAGGATATTATAATTATAATTACAAATTTTGTTTTTTAGTCAATTATTTAGTTAGAATCAATATAAATACGTACATAAGTAATGCAATATGTGTGATGAAGGAAGACGTGGGTTAACTAGTGGTAGATCTTGCTATTAATTATTTGAGTTTTTTCTAATAAGTTTTCTATATATATATATATATATATATATATATTTAATGTCATATTTTAATTATAATATTTTATTGTTTCTACTATTTATAATTAATATTTAGGCCAAAATGCATACAAATTCCTGACATTTTCTCAAATTCTGGTTTAATTCCAAACCTTTTAATTTTTGCAAAATAAATCTCCACCTTTCAATTTTGCTTAATGTTCTCCCGACGACGAATTTGGGTGAAATTCAAAGTGACGTGGCGTTCAAAACGACGTCGTTTTGATTTTAAGAATTAAAAAATAAAACAAATTAAATTACATATCAACAATTAATGCCACATCATCATCTTCTTCCCCTTTGTCTCTCTCTCATCTCTCTCTCTCTCTCTCCCTGCCGACTCTCAAGCTCTCTCTCTTTTCCATCTCTCCTGCCAGCTCTCCATCAACAATTAATGTCACCGCTGCTCTAGATCCAACCGTCGTCGTGACCTCCGCCCTGGAGGTCGTGGAGGCGCGCCGCTGCCCAATCAGCTAGGGTGCAGCAGCCGTTGGATTCAAGGTCGGGCGTCGGAGGGATCGGCGACAATCTCGATTCGAAGCAGGTGGAGAACAACAACAACTTCCCCGATGCCAATTCACAGACTCCGGCAGCGACGACCCACCTCACAAAATCCGATCTCGACAGGCTCACGGGGAAATCATCTCTGTTCTCTACCTCTAAAAAACTGCATCTCAAAATTTGGATCTACTCTGGTCGTCACGGCACCACGTGCGGAGTTAGCTTCGGGCGGTTGATAGGAAAAATCTTTGTGCCGCTGGATCTGGGGGTGGCGGAATCAAAGGCGGTGGCAGTGATGGAGTGTCGACTGTGTTACAGAGAGAGGGGGATTTGAGAGAGAGAAAGGTGTTAGAGATGATGAGGTGGCAATAATTATAGATGTGTCATTTAATTAAATTTTTTTAAAAATTTAAAATCAAAACGACGTCGTTTTGAACGCCATGTCACTTTGGATTTCACTCAATTTCGTCGTCGGGAGAACATTAAGCAAAATTGAAAGGTGGACATTTATTTTGCAAAAATTAAAAGGTTTAGAATTAAACCAGAATTTGAAAAAAGCTCAGGAATTTGTATGCATTTTGGCCTAATATTTATTCTGTATGGTTCCGATTTTATTGGATATTATCAAATGGATTTTTGAACCCATAGACACGTAATAAAGTCATTTTTTAATTGCATTTAGGACGGGTGCTTGAAAAATACTTAATAAATGGATTCCCGACTCATTACCATTTGTCATTCCTAATTAAAATTTTGGATATGCGAAGTAATTTTTTTTTAAGCTAGACTATAATTAAATCGTTGTCATTTATTTATTATTAATGTTTACTTTCTTATGTTCGATTTTTAGTTAGACGGATAATCAATAATTATACAGTAACATCTTATATTTTATTATTTGTATATTTATAAATTTAAACGAATTCAAGTAATTAATGAGTATTACTATACGGGTTTGGAACGTGTACGTGTATGTTAATTCTAAACGGGTTCGTAAAGTATATAATTTAACGATATATGTGATATTAAATTTAATTGACATGTTTTAGTGATTTGTTTTTAAATTTTCCATTCACTAAAATCTTAAATAAAAGGAGTCTACGTCATCAATTGGAACCTAAATAAAAGGAACCACATTTTTTTCTAAATGTTCTATTTCTATTTTGTTCTAGCTGTAAAATTATTTTTTTAATCAAATATTAGAAGGGTACGGGTATATTAATAAATGTGTTCATATAATTAACATGTATTTCTATGCAAGTTGGTGACATAAATGAGTATTTGGGATAAGAACACATAGTAAATTACTTTTTAATCAACATTGAAACGAATACATGTATATAAATTTTAAACGGGATTTGTAGATATTATATTTTTTTATACTTAAAATTTAATTTTTAATCTTTTGTTATTTATATTGTAAATTATATACTTATGCCCATCTCATCCTAAAGGTGATTAAAAGTAAAATAGTTTTACAACTTTTTCTCATCTCAAACCCATAGAGCTAGTAATGCCCATTATAAAGCCGAGTATTAGCAAAGTAAACATTAATGTTAATATTAATGTTAATGTTTACTTTGCTAATACTCGGCTTTATAATGGGCATTACTAGCTCTATGGGTTTGAGATGAGAAAAAGTTGTAAAACTATTTTACTTTTAATCACCTTTAGGATGAGATGAGCATAAGTATGTACATTTTAAAAGGGTTTTGTATTGTATTAGTTTAAAATTTATATTTGAAATTAAAATTTTAATTTTTTGTTATATATTTGTGCTATATATTATAAATGGTTGTGATGGTCCCAAGACGGATACCTTGGTGTAGAGGGGGGGGGTGAATACACCAAGGTTTAAAAACTTTTCCAATTAAAACTCTTTTGAGTGAGCTGGCTGTGTTCGATCCAGCTGGAAGGCAGCTTGATCGACACAGCTGGCTGTGTGCGGAATGTGGTGGGATTTTGGAAAGTCCGTCTGTTTTTCAAATATATTGCAAAGCTTAGTTTCTCTTTTCAGTTAATCAGTTTATGCAGCTTGAAATAATGCTTATGAAGGGTTAGCTGGATGCATAAATAAACATGAAAGAACAAAGCAACTTAACGTGGTTCGGAGAAACTACTCCTACGTCCACGACCAGAAACCTCTGGTAATCCACTAAGGATACCACTGACTTTTCGCGCAGTCAGCAAGCGTTGCAGCTTAGTTCCTCAAGCTGGATACAAGTTTACGCGTACTGTATCGAAACGTAACCGGTTTACGGGCACATTGAAGCCTAACCTGTAGTTTACGGGTACTACAGAACCAACACTCGAATTACGCGCTTCGAGCAGGCGTACCTTTACCTAACCTTTTCTGGGTTTGGGTTTGGGGGGTTTTCCAACTATGAACGAGTTCTTACAATGAAGAACTTTGAGTATGATGAACTCGTTCAAACTAGGCTTAAGATGGGAAGGATTATATGCCTAGATACTAGTGGGGGAGAGCTTCAGCAGCCTGAGAGTAAATAATATCTTATAAGAATGAAGGCTGCTGGATCTTTGAAGCTTTTCTGAGAGATCTCTTGATCTTTGGTTAGACTTCCTTCAATGAAGTATGTTGATCTCTCTTGAATATATTCTCTCGTTTCTCCTCTCTTCTGATGATGAAGAAGACTTCTATTTATAGGGAGAGATTAGAACTAGCCGTTGGAAAGAGCCGTTCTGAATCTCTACCTAACTTCTGACAGGATTGACTTGTCTTCTTCCTTGATTTCCTCGTAAAGCAATCCTAGGTTTGACTTCTAGGTGCTGAGGTGTCGAGTTCCTGATGGTCCAGATCAGATCTGACTTTATCTAAAGTTCACTTCGACTCTGCTGTGTTGGTGACTCTGAGCTGTCTTGAACTCTGCTGGATCATTGACGCTGAGCTGAGTCTTGAACTCTGCTGGGTCTTGACGCTGAGCTGAGTTGTCACACGAGCTGGGTCTTTCCTACAGCTGTGTCTGGAAGAACTTTATCGTCTTGGATCTGGATAACGTTACTTATCACTTCGACTTGGCTTACCCTGCTGTGTACTCAGCTGGGTCTTCTGCTGTCTTCAGCGACCACCTGTAAACATAGAAAATCTATAAGCTCAAACAGGTGAGCTGGAAAACACTTGGGCTTGTGCAAACATCTACTCGGTTGGGGTCAGCTGGGTTTTGGTATCACTTCAAAACTCTATTAATTTTCCCAACAGGTTGCTTTGTAATATTCAAGTTTATACTAGAACAAGTTGTAACGGGTACGTATATATAAAAATGAATTCGAGTAATTAACGAGTTTACTATATGGGTTTGAACCATAAACGAGTAGTTTGAGACGAGAACAAGTACTAAATCACTTTTTAATAGGCTTTGGGACAAGTACGAGGAGTTAATTTTTATACGGGTTTCGTAGAATGTATAATTTTCAAATTTATACATAAATTATGAATTTTTTTTTGATAAAATATGCTATTGATGTTTGCTTTGTAATATTATTATACGTGTTTTGAATGAAAACGGGTGGTAAAATTAATTTTTAATTAGGTTAAAAATGCGTATGAATATATAAATTGTAAACGGATTTTGTATTTAGTATAATTAATTTCTTAAATTGAAACAAGTTCATATAATTAGTGGGTACTTTTATATGGTTTTCGAACAAGAGCTAGTAGTGAATCACTTTTTAATTGGGTTTCAGGCAAGTAAGACTATATAAATTCTAAACATGTTTCTTAGATTGCATACTTTTCATGTTTAAACTTGTAATTCAATTTTTAATTTTTTGTTATTTGTATAATTTATTATTAATGTCTTTTTTTAATGTTCGAGTTTTAATTGAGACTGATAGTAGTGAAATCATTTTTTAATCAGATTTGGGATATATATGAGTATCTAAATTCTAAATAGATCCGAGTGACTGAGCCCTAGCTTCACATTTTTTTATTTGAAAGACATGTTTGAACTTGGTATGTTTTAAATAGAAAATTACGATAAAAATACTTAAATATAGTCTAGCCTAAATACATGTACATAATTTTTTTATGAATAGAAATTGTTATTGATTTCCAAAAAAAAAAAGGTAAAAAACGGGTACTTTTTTTTTAGGAAAAAAAAAATAGGATACTTATTTGTGCACTTAAGTTAAATATTACTCTATTGGCATTACATGATATGATATATGTGTCTAATACTTTTTCACATTTTATATAATTAATCAATCCCCGTCAAATTTCGATGGGCAACACGTTACACTCAGGAACCGCGTAATTGAAGTCAAATTAATTTCAGGAAAGAATACGAACAAAAAGTTTTCAGTTGCAAGAATGATCATGAGTCCTCGAAGTTTACCAGATTTCCAATTCGATTCCAGATGAGGCAGTTCCCCTTGACTGCTTGTTTTGCTATGATCATAAACAAGAGTCAGGGTCAATCTCTTTCGAACGTAGGACGGTACATATCAAAACTTGTGTTTAGCCATGGTCAGTTATACGTTGCTATCGCACGAGTCACTAGCAAAAAATGTCTCAAAATTTTAATCTGTAATGATGATGATAAGGTGCATGACTCAATAACTAACGTGGTTTAGGATGAAATTTTCAACAAATTGTAAGGTAATTACAAAAATAATTATTTTAAAAATTGATTATTAATATTATATTAAGCATATGTTTACTTTGATTTCTTTTTTGTTTCTTGCAGATAAAAATAAGTTGGCATGAACTGAATAAACCCCTATTTTCACTATTTAATTATTTTCATTTATATGTAATGTAACACTTCTTTTAATTATTTGTCGTCGTACTATTATTTTTAATAAATTATTTAATTGAATTTTTAAAATAATACGCATAAATTATAATATTAAGTAATCCCGTCGAAATTCGACGGGTTACACATTAGTATAATATTATACAAAAATATTATCAACACGTAATCCAAATTAAGTCCAATCCTTCTATTATTAATGTGAGAGAAAGAATATTGCATCTCGGATAATATTAAATTAAAATATAGAAAAATATGAAAATGTTTAGAAATGAATGTAGAGCGATAATGTAAAAATATATAAATAGTAAAATCCGAAGTGCGAGTACGCGGAGACGAGGAAGACTACTATGTATGCTGAGGAAGCTAAGTATCCTTGTCGAAACAAGATTCTGGAACTAGTTTTCGCTCGATCATTTTCCTCCTTACCAAGTTCATGCCGATTCACATGGAGTTGCTCAATCTTCCCTCGCTCTGAGCTTCGGGTAATGCTCTAAATCCTTTTTCCCCTCCAATTTTGTTTCTGCAATGTTTTTGCGTTAGAGGAGCATCTGCTTTGGAGTTTCCGTCTCTGTGTGTGTGTGTGTGTCTTTCGTTAGATTTTTAAAGATCGAATACCACCCGATTTTAATTCCCTTAACTAGTGAGTTTAATCTCTTCGCTAGTTTTATGATTATATGTAGCCGATTATTTGCACAGACTAGTACTTTCTCTGAAATGTTAAATCATGATTGCAGGAAATTTATCCTAATTGAATGAATTTCAATCTTCTGGCCCTACTTGGATAACTATGAATAATCCACGAGCCATATATTAACCACATTGTATCAATACTTGCATCTATCTCATCAAGTGATGAAGCTCAAAAGAAGTTCGTTTTTCATTGTCTTCGATTATGTGTTTCCTCTATGTTATTGTATGGTCAAGGTAACATTCGAGTCTTGGCGTATACTGATCCAAACAGCACTTATGTCACTGCTTTCGTTCACTTGTTTTATGGTTGTTGACCTTTTTGCTATAAGACTTGTGTGCTTGTTTGCAAGTTTTTCATGGATGGTCTTACTTAGTCATATTTCTCTCTGTTGACATGCATTGCTCTATGTTATGTGTTAATAATCTCGGCCTAATGCTTTGTTTTGAGTTGCACTTCCTATGAGGAGGCTATTTTTGGATTCATTTTCAGGGGAAGAGCAATTTTGCTCGTCATCATTCGTGAAAAACCCCTATACTTCAGCATCATAATCTATCTATATACTCACAAGTTACTCATTGTCGATCTTTATATCTTGTTTGCAGAGTTAAATGGTTGTCCTGTCCCTGTACTTAGTTTGAAATTACCCCCTAGCATGACATTAATTTCATTCTTCATAAACTTTGTAGATGATTTTTTCATCAAGCTATTGGATTGCCCTAATGAGTGGACTCTTATGGTTCACTTGTGAGGAACAAACTGAAAAGGGACCATTACTTAATAGGATAATGTATTCTACTGACTCTTGAAAAAAGTTTAGGAATGGCGCAAAACTCAAGTCTAACCATCAAGATAAAAAAAAGTGGCAAATAATGTTTTGCATCTGAGGTTTATGAAGGATAGATTTGAAGCCTATGATTCGATAAAGCTGTTTTCTTCGTGAATCTTTTTATTATATGCATGATATATTGGGTTCCTGTGGGCATTCTCAATTTAGTTTTCGTGTGCAAATGACATGATAGAAGCATCTCTAACCATTCAAAATTGATACTAGATGCAGGGTCTTCAGCATTATGTGTGTTACTGATCAAGGTCTTCAGCATTTTACTGTGATTTCTTCAAAATGTCTATGCTATCAAAGTTACGTTTAATAACGGTTGATGTTACTGGCACGCTAATTGCTTACAAAGGGGAGCTCGGTGACTACTATTGCATGGCAGCAAAATCAGTTGGACTCCCATGCCCCGACTATAAACGAGTACATGAGGGTTTTAAACTTGCTTATACAGATATGGCCAAAAAGCATCCATGTTTTGGATTTGCAGAGAAGATACCCAACATCGTTTGGTGGAAAACATGCGTGCGGGATTCTTTTGTCCAGGTAAGAGAGATTGAACTCAATTATCCTGCACATGTAAGCAGTGACGGACCCAAGAATCTTATTTGGGGGGGGGGGAGGTCTAACTTACAATGATGTAACATATAATAAGTAATAATATACCCAATTCTATTAGTAAAACGGTTAGTTGATCACAATTTTGATAAGTCATTCACATTTTCCTACTTACATTTCTACAATTTTGATAGTCATAGCATTTTAATTACACGTCTCAAAAACCATTTCTTATGAACTCCTAAGGGGGCAAAAGCATTCAACTTGCAATTTTTTTATGGCTAGTTTTTCTAATGCTACTCATGCTACAGGCAGGATATGATTACGATGAAGAAACGTTCGAGAAGATTTTCAGACGCGTATATGCCACATTTGGTTCCTCAGCACCATATACTATATTTCCAGATTCAAAGCCATTCCTGAGATGGCTTCGTGGGAAAGGCATTATTGTAGGAATTGTGAGCAATTCAGAGTATAGGTATCCAGATGTAATCCTTCCAGCTATGGGTTTACATCAGGTAAATCCAAAAGCACGATTTTAAAAATATTCCTATTCTCTTCCTCCACGAAGTGTAAAGTTCTGTCATGTCTGATGCAAAATCTTGATATTTTCTAGGGATCGGAGTGGGACTTTGGCGTATTCTCAGGTCTCGAGGGTATAGAGAAGCCTGACCCGAGACTGTATGAGATAGCGTTGAAGAGGGCGGGCAACATTGCACCGGAAGAGACTCTTCATATTGGAGACAGTATGCGCAAGGACTATGTGCCTGCAAAGTGTGTTGGAATGCACGTACTATTGTTAGACAGGTTTCAAACCCCAGAGGCTCAGTATTGGAGGAAATCTGGTGCCATCGTGCTTCCCGACTTAGTTTCTGCTCAAGAATGGCTATCTTCTAAGCAGCAAAGTTGATTGTAACTTGTTTCAAATAAGCAAATTCTTTCTTATTTTTCTATTCAAGTAGTTGTAGCAGCAGGCCTTCTTATGAACATTGTTTCAACAAGTGAATGTATGACATTCTCTTTTCTCCAGTGCTTCCTTATATTAATCAAGTAGCCCTGCTTTAAGGTTCATTGCAAAATTTTGTATCTAAAGTAAACTCAATTTGCCAACAGTTGAGCAAAAATTAAGCAACCATTTTAAGCATAGGGTAAGAGAAAAGAAGAAATTCCAAATCATTCTTAGATAGAATTCAACATAGGACATCATTATAAATGATAGATTCTTAAACCAGAAGAGAAACATGTTCTAACACTAAAGTCGAATCGAACAAAATACAGGCTTAAGCTTCTGCAGCAGGTTGAGTAACTCCAGACTTGAGTAGCAGCTGAGTGAGGGTCTCTGGTGAGCAAACCTGGTACTTCACTTTCCCACTAGAGAGGAAGACCTCAGCCAATTCAAGCTTCTCTGAAGTGAGACTTGTGCTGTCCATTGTCTTACTAAGCACCTTAATAGCTAGCTCAACGGCCTCCTCCCTCGTTATCTCATCCTTGTAGTCTTGCTTGAGCATCGACTGAGCAGCTTGATTATTTGCTCCGATAGCTGCAGCCTTCCACCCACTGTAATTTCCACTTGGATCACTCATGTAGAGCTGAAAACCATAGTTTTTATCCCAACCTGCAAAAAGAAACGAAACACCAAATGGACGGAGCCCACCAAACTGAGTGTAGCCTTGCTTGGTGTCGCACAAGGACTGGACCAGCTGTTCGACTGGCATTGGCTCTTGGTATGCGAAAGCATATCGCTGAGCTTGGACTCTAGCTGTGTTGATAAGGATGTTGGCATCGGACATAATTCCAGCCACAGCACAAGCAACATGGTCATCAATCTTGTACATTTTCTCAGTGGACGCAGAGGTCTGTAGAAGCTTGGAAGTCACTTTCTTTTCACCAACCAATATAACCCCATCTTTTGACAATATACCTATGGCACTCCCTGCATTGCCGATTGCCTCCATTGCATACTCAACCTGGTAAAGGCGACCTTCCGGGGAGAAGATTGTTGTACGGCTATCATACCTCCGAGACATGTTTGAATCTACACAAACTCCTAATTTCCTTAATTCAAACCAATCAAACGAATTTGAGCCTCAGTCAGATTATAAAATTACTAACTTATAGATTTGAAGAAATATAACATACTATATAAGCTGAATTACAATAACTTGGAGCCACACTGGAAGAGAAATAAAATAGAGAAGTTATCTTCAGGTACAACAATTTGTTAAGACATATTTAAAACCAGAAACAAGTGCAAGCCACCAATTTCTTGACTGTTATATAGCTATTTCAAGTAGGGCAAAAGTAGGTTTTTGCCACTCCAGAAATTACTTCTACCGAAAAAATCATTGCTCCATAGCTAAAGCAATGCCTAATGTTTCTATTAATCAATTTTCAGAAATTTCAGCTTCAATTTCACAACTTCTGTAAGTAGCACGAAAATTTCATGGAGGATAAATTATACATAACACATATATCAACAGGACAATACGACGGAATCACAGCAAAGCCTTCATAAAATGTAATTTCATATCTAAACTTATGCTTTCATAACTTCCATTCACGGAATATGGTTGTCCTCTGCCCTAATTTCAGAACGACTAATTGACCAGGTAGAAACCCAAAAACCAACAAAATTCAATTATTGTATCTTTTCTCGGACTTAAATACGATAAAGAAAATATTAACGAAAGATCAACATATATGATATAACTGCAAATAATTCAGCGAAAAACGGAAATAGCATCCAAAAACCCCTAAAAAGAAAAATCAAATAACCAGATAGAGAAAACAAGCGAAAGAACCTGTTACGAAGATCTGGATCTGGCAAAAGGAACGAGATGCTAAATAAAATGTTTGGCCGCCATATAATGTGTCGATTAAAATGGGGATTAGAGACTTCACCAGAGCAGCGACACTATATTTTGATGTGAGCTGCCTTTTTTCCCAAGCTTCAGTTCTTCAAAATCGCATTTTCCGTTATTCCCGAATTGACCCCAAGAGTTTCTATTGTTTCAGAATAGCCTCTTTTCTCTTCTCTATTTTTTACCTCATTTTATTTTGTGTTTACTTTGATGGTAAGAGAAAAGAGGTGAAATAAAATTTTCTACCTTTAAATCTCTCATTTCTTATTCTTCATTTTTTATGGATTAGAATTTCACTTTTTTTTATTCCTTCTTTTCACTCCAAGGAAGGAGAATATTATCACACCAAATACCCCATAATAATATTTTTCCTCTTTGGAGTAAAAAAAAGAATAAAAAATGGTGAAATTCTAATCTATAAAAAAGAAAGGATAAAAAATGAGAGATTTAAATGGTGAAAATTTTATTTTTCCTCCTTTTCTCTTACCATCAAAGTAAACGCACATTTAAAGTAAATGGTCCAAAATGACACTTTTTCAAATTAACAGTAAAAAATTGCCTTCAAAATTTAAAGATAAAAAATGGCATTGCTTACCTTATTTACCCATCCTCATAATATCATATATGAGATCGCATACATGAAATAAATGTCTATTTTCGGCGACGACAACGGTCAACTCCGACAACTTTTTCAAGTGACTTTTTCATCGAGAATTTTCCAACGATTTTTTCCGACGACTTTTTCCGATGACTTTTTTTCATACATACATGAATCACATACACGAGTATAGCATACATGAATAGCATACATAACATGTTTAATGTGTGTTACTCATGCATGTCGGCGGTCATCTCCGGCGATAATTTTTCTGTTGACTTTTTGCCTAGTTAATTTTTTTTCCAACGGCATACATGAATAACATGTCATTTATACTATTCATACGTGAACAACATACATGACATTTATATATGTTATTTATGCTTTTTATGTATGCTATTTTTATATATGTTATTTATAAATCATCGTGTATGCTATGCGTAGCATACATGAAATATGTCATGTATGCTTTTTCATGTATATTATACTCATGTATGTGATACATGTATGTATGAAAAAAGTCAATGGAAAAAATTTGTCGGAAAAATTCACCGGAAAAAGTCGTAGGAGTTGACCGTTGTCGCCGGCAAAAATAGTTATACTATTTCATGTATGCGATTTCATTGAAGATTATTTTTTATCTTTTAATTTCAGGAATGGTCATTTTGAATTTTTCCTCTTTTATTTATTTGGATGAAATTTTATTTGAGAAGATTTATTTGGTTGAAATCTCTGCATAGTACAAGAACGGATCAGATTTTCAATATAACGTGTTAATGTTTAAATAAAATAAGGAAAGAACTATACTACTCCCCCCGTCCACGAAAAAGACGTGCACTTGAAAATGACACCGATTTTAATAAATGAGTTGAGTTTGTTGTTAGTGGAATAATGGTCTCACTTGTTATATATATTTTTTAAATCTAAATCTATACTAATACTAAATAAGAGAGTTATAACTATATTAACAAGTTTGCCATTTTCCCTCCAAAACCAATTTAATAGATAATAGGTCTTAAACTTTAAGTTATTTCATGAATTATGAATAATATATGTTGGTTAATTCTATACATCTCCTTTCTTGGTTATCATGTTTGAGCTTTAAAAAAAAAATCAAATTATTTAATAAAATTGAATGATTATGAATTTTGGCTTATTTGGGATTATGTAATTGAATTTTCTATTTTTTTATATTTATTATTATATACTAAATATTCTAATTTAACACAACACTATTTTGACTAAGATATTTAATTTTGAAAAAGAAAAAAGTAGCACAATGAATGGTTGCCAAAATAATTTTATTATTTTCATTATTTAGATTCGTAAATATTTAAAAAATATAATAGTGAAAAAATATTAAAAATTAAAGATATATATTTCGAGATGTTTGGAAGTTATCAAAAATAAAGAATTATTAAAAATGCCAAAATTGGTTGAAATTTTTATAATGATTGTTCATCTTTAATTCTAATAACGTTTTGAAATGGGTTTTAATCGAAATTGTATTTTCAAATATATATAACAAAAATGTTTGTTTAGAGATGCTTAGAAGGTAAGTGTTATGCTATTTAAAAAAAATATTTTTTAAATTATTAATGTAATTAAATATTTTGTGTTTTATATTTGGATTATTTATAATTTATAAATATTGTTTAGATGTTTATATGTAATTATTTAATAATGTAATTAAATTTATGTACAAAAAGTATATCATAATAAAAAATTTAACATGTCATAATTATTAATGTTATTTGGATTGAATGTTTCTTTTAAAAAAAAAATATTGATGTAATGTATGAATTTTATATTTTATTGTGTTATTTCATAATTAACATATTAGATGATTAATGCATTTTATTTGTGGCAGACAATTTTTATGAAAATTTTATATACTGAAAAATTAATGTATTATTATTATCATTTGTTGTCTGAAATTTTATACTCCATTCGTCCACGAAATATAGGTCACGTAGGATGCGGCAAGGGTTTTAATAAATGTTAGGTAGGTAGTGTTTGAGTGGAAAAAGAAATTCATTATATTGAATTGTTGTGAGGTATAAAATAGGGAAATGATATTTTGCCATAATGGCTTAGTCATAATGCCCTTGGACCGGGTTTAGAGAATCGGTTTTTTGAGATTTCCGGTTTTCTACAATTAATTAATTTTCATGGTGACTAATTTATCCCTAATCTATTTTTAGCTGTAGGTAATTCCAAATCAATTTGTTCCTATAATCAAGGAATCAAATATGAAATTTATTTTAATTTATTCAAAGAATAGATATTAACAATTAATCGAGGAAGCAATGCGGTGAATTTCATCCTATCCATTTCATCCATTTATTTTAATAATTTATGAGATATTTCTCATTTGTGTTGATGGCCAGAATATAATATTTTTATTTTCTTAATAAACTATCCATTATCAACCTGCAATGAAAAAAAAATGATTAACGCCGAGGATAAAAAAACAAACTGGACCGAAAAAAGGGTTAAGGCTAAGGATAAAAAAAACAAAAAAAATTGTTCTCTAGGAGGATTAAATGATTAAGGCTAAGGATATATATATATATATATATATATATATATATATATATATATATATTAAAATTGAATTAAAAATGTATATTATTACAAAATTAAAAAAAATTGGCTAATAAAAATCGAACCTCACATCATAGTGTTACAAATATATATATATTAAAATTGAATTAAAGAAATATTCATTCAATTTGTCACCGTTGCGTCGTCTCGTTCGCACAGACCCCCTCAACCACAACCTAAAATTGAACTCTCATCCAGACCCTCTTTTAATATTATTACAAAATTAAAAAAATGGCTAATAAAAATCGAACCTCATATCATAGTGCTATATATATATATAATTGAATTAAAATCTAAAATTGAACTCTCATCCAGACCCTCTTTTAATATTATTACAAAATTAAAAAAATGGCTAATAAAAATCGAACCTCATATCATAGTGCTATATATATATATATATAATTGAATTAAAAATGTGGCTAAGGAGGATTGAACCTTAGGCTTCTAGATTATTTTGAATGTAATTTGCCATTGAGGTAAGTGGCAGCCCATAAAATATTTTGAGGTAAAAATTTATTTAACTATATTTCTTGTCACAAAATATTCTACACAAAAATATATTCTACTGCCAAATTTTGAAAAAACCCAAACAAAATATAATTAAAACCCTCCATAATTTGAGATAAAAAATTTTATACGCAGCGCATGCAACAATATTTAAATTTAATAGAACGTACGGTACTGCTAGAGTCTATACAACAATAATTAATTAATTGTTGTTATTTCTATGTTTCACTAATACATTTTTCATCTAGATAAATACTAGAGACACACATGTTTAATTTCAATCAAAATTCTTGTTTTCAATTTTCTCTAATATTAGAGACATGTACATTTTAGACCATATATATTATCATTATAACGAGACCACAATTACAAATAACTTATTTTTAATAAAACATAAATTCAAACCGATTTTTATACCATATATATTATACTATACAATCTAATAAAGTTGAGTAATTAGGTGCATGCTAATTAAACCGTTTTTTATGCTTAATTATAGGCATGCTTAGTATGAATAATTTATGGTAATATAAATCTCAATTATTTATAGAATTGATATGATTAGATATTTGAATTTTGAAATAAAATATTATCCTAATCTTTCTCCTAAAATTGTGTGGGGGTAAATATGTATAAACATAATGAAGGAAAATTTTATTATTTTAATTAAAATTCATAAATGGCCCAATTTTACTAAATTAATCCCATTATGGCTTATTATCACGACTCAAAAAATGTGTGGGATATTATCCCAAAAAGGAAAGTGACATAAATATGGTGGGCACTCAAAAAATGAAATTGTGTCCTAAATATCTTGGACGGATGGGAGTAATTAATACATTTTACTCATTATTTATGTGATTTGATAATTTATATGTTACATATTTTTAAAATGCATTCTACCGTGCAACGCACGGGTGCAATCTAGTTACTTTTAAATAATGAGTTGAGTGTGTTGTGAATGGAATAAGGGTCTCACTTGTTATTTATTGTGGGTCCAATAATGGCAAAGTGAGTAAATAATTGATTGAATAGAGGGTTAAAATTAAGTAAATTGCATGGATTATATTGCTAAAAATGAAATGTGCATCTTTTTCGTGGACGGACCGAAATGAAAATTTGTGCATCTTTTTCGTAGACTGAGGGAGTACAACATTGAGTAGAGATTATAAATTAGCATTTTTTTTATTATAGAACAACATATCTATTTTATAGTATGTTTATATCACGGCATTAGAGTTGATCCGTAGAATATACACATGAATTGGTTTTATTTTTTTATTTAAGGTTTTGAAATATTTTGTGTATATAAACTCGAAAAAAATATATTATATTGTGTATATAATACTGGAAGATAAATACGCACTCTGAAAACAGGTCCGATCAGAGGGCGTGCGGGCATAGGCGATGGCCCTAGGCCCCAAAAATTTAGGAGCCCAAAATATTTGTCTTTATTATATATATTGATTAAGTAAGACTAGATTCAATGAATGTCTTAACTCATTAGATACAGTACTTGATGTAAATTCCAATGTTTTAAAAACTGAACAAAATATTGAATCGACAAGATCTTCAAGCCATAGTTTTATTGGTTCAACGAGTTGAATTATGGTCGAATCATTCAATCAAATTGTTCAATAAATAAATAAATAAAAATTATAATTAAATTACTTGAGGGTCCAAAAACCGTCATGGGAAGAAAGAAATCTAGAAACCGAAAGCTTAAAACTGTAAGCAAAATTCCTCTGACTTGTTACAAATCCGTTCAAAATTTGTTTTGAAAAAAGATGAAATTGTAGAGAAAAATTCCATGCCATGCCGAATTATATGCGCACTTCCTAATATTTTCATATAGATTTATATCATATGCGCTAAGGGTAAATTTGATAGTTTGTTTAAATTTTAGTTTTACGACAATGATGCTTTAATTATGGATCAAATAAAACATCATTTACTTATATATACGAAATACTCATGAAAACAAAAATGCAAGCGTTTATAGGTGAGACGATGAGGATGTCGAAAATATTTTTCTTGTGAGAACAAAAAATAGAGGAGAAAGAAGAGAATATGATGAATTTATGGTGAAAATGAATGAAAAGAGTGATGATATTTATAGGTAATTAAAAAATAAATAAAATTTGGCCGAATTTGGCGCAACAGCTAGTCGCCGATCAACAACCTCGGCAAGTCAAATGCACAGATTTTCAAAAATATATATATTTTTAAATAGAAGCGTGCTATGCATGTGAATCACATTTACGCCTTCGCGCTGGGTGCGTTGGAACGAGCCGCGGCTTGATAAGAACGACCCGCCAATGGACGGGCACGACGGTGAGGCGTCTCGAGCCATCGATCCAACCACATGTTGCTGGTACTCTAAGGAATAAAGGGAATACATAATTGCCTAACACGTGCTCTAAAGCTAATATGATGTTTTAACATGTATCTCTAGATATGATATTCATTCAAAAAGAAATTAGAGATATTAAACTAGATACAAGTCAAAAGATGGAGAGATCTAAATTATTTTGAAAGTCATGTTTTTTTCTTTTTTTTACGTGAGAAAAGAGAAACGGTAGAAATTAAAATCCTATATATGTCAAATAACAAACAATATTTATTGAATAGGACTAGTAAATCTAATAACTTCAACATATAATTGCTAATCTCCTCCTATTAGAGTTGCTCGCCTTTTAGCACAATTTTTTGCGCAGTGTCATAATCCTGTTGTTTGGACTCGAGGTTTTCTTTCTTGGTTGAAGGATATTATTTCTTCGGATGTTGGTTGATTAATACTTCCTCCGTCCACGATAAATTTGCTATAATTTCCTTTTTGATCCGTCCACAAAAAATTTGTCACATCCATTTATAGTAATAAACCCCACACACATCACTTACTTTTCCACTTACAACATAATTTAAAATTATATAAAAGTGGGACCCTTATTCCACTCACAATACAATCAACCAACAAATTATTAAAATCTGTGTCATCCATAATGTGGTAAATTTATTGTGGACGGATGGAGTATAAGTTTATTGACCTTAAAAACATATAATTACACAAAATGTAATTTACAACAATAATTATAATTAAATAAAATCAATATATAAGTACCAAATATGGAAATTGAATGTGATAGTTAGATGAATTGAATACAAAAATCGCAAAACAAGAGATAAACATATGGATTTCTCGTCGATAATGATTATTCGTTAAAAAAATTGGACTCAGCTAAGCCCAAATTAAAAAATACAGCATAAAATACATAATAAGTCTATTAAAAGAATATAAAGGCTTCAACTTAGGAATATTTAATTTAATTATATATAATTATGGATTAACATAACATAATTATGAATTAATAATCTTAATCAAAATTAACACTCTCTAATTAAAATAATAAATAAATAAATAAATAAATACCAATTGAAATTACTTAATCCAATCAACAATAAGGGATTAGTTAACTCGAGTTAACTAATCCCTTATGTCGGTCGCACTGGAGTATTTTTCTTAATTATTGTATCCGAGCCCACACTTCCAAAAATTAATGCAAACCTAGAAAAGGAATTAACGACAAGGGTTAATCCCTACTTTCTTCACCGCCTTTATTTTCACCGTGACCGTCGTTTTTTCCTTGCCACCTCTGTCAATTAAGAAAAAAAAAGCAAATTCCTACGCGATTGCTCCAGAAATTAATCTCCTGCCCTAAATTCTCCGATCTATGACATTAATCTAAGAGGATATAGCACACTCAGCGACAAAAGTTGTGAAGAAGGTAAATATGGTGCTGTAAATCCTTTGTCATTGCTGATTTCTTTCTTTTTGCAACATCTAAGATAAGGAGATCAAGTGAGAGATTTTTTTAGGCGCGTCGCTCAATCTCTGATCTGAATTATGCTGCTCTTGGCTGTTTTCGTTGTTTTTTTGTTCTTATTATCCGTCGCTGAAAATAGATAGATGATGGTAATGTCTTATTTAAATACAGTTCGTACTCCTTAAATCGATAAATATTGTTTGTTGATCTGTAAATCACGATGTCATGGTCAAGTTCATATTCTGCTGTTATTCTAGTACTGTTATGCATGTTCGAAAATAACCATAGAAAATTATCGCAGATAATCGGATGCCAAAAATAACCCAACTTGGTATTGGCACCAAAAAAGAACCGTAAACTGTGTTTTAATACATTATATATAGATTAAATTTTAGCTTCTCTATTGTCAGTTCCAAATATATCTCTATTGACTTCTGAATGGTGCAAAAATTCATAGATGAGAGGAGATTCTCCACTACTGCTTGAAGAAAAAGGTTTTATTTCACAAGTTCGACGTCGAGGTTATAACGGAGGACTATGACTATCTCAACAAGATAGAACCTTGGACCTTCAAGGTACAGTTCTGCTGCATATATACTTATCAGAGTTAAAGTTAATTTCTCATCTCCTCGTCTAAATATATTGCACTAGTTGATGGCTTAGCATACAAAAAGAAAAGAAAGAAATAAAGAAAAGATTATCAATTTCCTAATAGGGAGGTGGTTAGGGTCATCTATGCTTAATGGTTCAGTATTTCAATCATATTTGATAAATATTGTTAATACATGTCTTGTTATTCACAAAATCATTTAACTTTTAAGAAGATATCGAGTGTTGAAGATACAACATGCATCTTCTCTCATGTATGATGTATTTGTCAGAAAAAGTAAGAAGAACATGTATTCGATGTCTGCTCAATCTTGATTATTTATATTTATTTTGTCGTATTATATGATTTCAAAATGAATTGAATAAGTTTTGATGAACCTTGTGATGTATAGGTCAGTAGCTAGTTGATGGTGATAGCATTCTAGTCATGTTAAATAATTTTTTGGTTTCAGTTATGAGAACTTTTATAACAGGATAATTGAAATTAGATATTTTCGTTGTTGCAGAGAGGTGTATGGATCAAAGAAGAGTTATGTGTTTGCCATGGATATGGTGACTCTTGCACCTTTGATTTATGTCATGGGCTGTTTTTAGTGTTTCTGAAGGATTGCATGGCTATACTCCCTCCTTTGATGCTGTAGTCAATAACTTCATCGAGTAATTTACAAGAATGAAAGGTGAAATCCTCCACTGCCTCTTAAGACGAGAAAAATTTATGTTCCTTTGATTGTTTTGATTGACTAAGCTGTAGTACCCTTTAAAGTAAGTATCATTTTTCCCTTTATTTAGGCTATAAAAGGAACTCGTCATTTGCTAGCAAAGTAAAGAGACTGGTGACACATGGTGAAGCTTTCTTTGCATTGGAAAATGTTAATCCTGCAACTGAGGAAAATGTATGTAGTCAGCCAATTTACAGTTATTTTAATTCTTAGTAATGGCTAGCATGGAAACAAAATTCTATGCTTAAATCTTGACATCTCTTTTTAGTTTATCCTGTCCAAAGAAGGAATCTAACTGAAAATCTGAAATAATTTATTACTTGATTGTTTAAAGTTTTGATTCTCAATACAATTCTGTTCATGCTGTGTTATTCACTCCTTCATTCTGTAGTAATGTGGTGGTTGATTTATTTCTAGATTGCTCTCATTTCTTTGTCACTCAACTTCTTTCCACCCCCCTATTTCGATGCGTAAACTGTTGATTTTTATTTTTTATTATGAGGTTTGTGTTTGTAATGGTATGCAAGAGCTTATTCTGAAAGTGTTTGTGTCTTCTTACTATGACACTAAGCTGATTTGAAAGAGCTCATATGTCTTTGTCTCTATGCTCATAAAAGACTTAAAAATTGTCTGAATGTCCCTAATGCTCTTTAAAGAGCTTTATGTCCCTGTGTTTATGCTTTTGAAATAGCTAAATTTGTCCGGATGTCCCTATTACTCTTGAATTAAAGAGCTGATATGTCCATGTCTCTATGATTATATAAGAGCTGAAATTGTTCGGATGTTCCTAATGCTCTTGAAAGAGCTTATATGTCACTGTCCCTAATGCTCGTGAAAGAGCTTAAATTGTTCGGATGTCCCTAATAGTCTTGAAAGAGCTAATTTATCCCTATTGGCTTATATTGTGCGGATGCCCCTATTACTCTTGAAAGAGTTAATATATCCGAATGTCCCTAATGCTTTTGAAAGAGCTTATATGTCCCTGTCTCTATGCTCATGAAAGAGCTTAAATTGTTTGAATAATTGGATGTCCCTAATGCTCTTGAAAGAGCTCATATGTCCCAGTCCCTAATGTTCATGAAAGCTCAAATAGTTCGGATGTCCCTAATGGTCTTGAAAGAGCTAATTTGTCCCTGTTGGCTTATATTGTACGGATGCCTCTAATACTCTAGAAAGAGCTGATATGTCCCATGCTCTACGCTCGTGAAAGATCTAAAACAGTCCGAATGTCTCTAATGCTCTTAAAAGAGCTCTTATGCCCGCATCTATATTATTATAAAAGAGTTGTTATCTCCCTGTCTCTATGCTCTTAAAAGAGCTGACATTGTCTGATTGTCCCTAATTCTCTTGAAAAAGCTCATATGTCCGTGTTATTATGCTCATGAAAGAGCAAAAATTTGTCCGGATGTCCATAAAGCTCTTAAATAAGCTTATACATCACTGTTTCTATACTCGTGAAAGAGCTACAATGAAATAGTTTGGATGCCTCTAATGCTCTTAAAAGAGCTCTTATGTCCCTGACTCTAAGCTCATGAAAGAGCTGAAATTATGTTCCTAATGCTCTTGGAAAAGCTCATATGTCCCTGTCTTTATGCTCGTGAAAGAACTGTAATTGTCTGATGTATCTAATGGCTATTGAAAGAGCTTATTATTTCTCCCTGCATCTATGCTCTTGAAATAGCTTACTTTTTTGGATGTCCATATGCTATTGAATGAGCTCATATATCCTTGTCCTTATCTCTACGCTCATGAAAAAACTGGAATTGTCTTGATGTCACTAATGCTATTGAAAGAGTCTAATGCCCTTGGAAGAGCTTGTTTCTATATACTTTCAAAAGAGGTTACTTTTCAGGATGTTCCTATGCCCCCGAAAGACCTCTTATTTCGTTGTCTCGAACTTGAATTTTCTATATGTTCCTAATGCTCTTGAAAGAATATGTCCCTGTTTTTATGCTCATGAAAAGGCTTAAATTTTTGGCAGTCCCTAGTGCTCTCTAAAGAGCCCGTTTTTCCCTATGATACCAATATAGCTTAATTATACGGATGTCCCTAATGCTATTTATTGTGCTAATTTGTTCCTATCTCAATGCTCTTGAAAGGCTTGAAATTATCCAGATTTTCACTAATGCTCTTGAAAGAGCTCATATTTCCTTCTCTATGCCCGTCAAAGAGCTGTAATTGTTGGATGTCTCTAATGCTCTCGAAAGAGTTTACTTTTTTTAATGTCCCCATTCTCTTGAAAGAGCTCATATGTCCCTATCCCTATCTCTATGCTCATGAATGAGCTTCAATTGTGAAGGCTCAAGATGACCCTATTGCTAGAGCATGTCTCTATGATCATGATATGTTACTAGTCTTTATGTCCCTATGTTGTTGGAAGACCTCTTATGTCCTTTCTATATGCTCTTGAAAAAGCTTATATGTCCCTCTTTCTATGCTCATGAAAGAACTTACATTTTTTGATGTCACTAACGCGTGAAATTGAAATTATTCACATGTCTCTAATCCTCTTGAAAGAACTATGTCCATGTCACTTTGCTCGTTAGAGAGCTAAAATTGTCCGATGTCCTTAATGCTCCAAAAAGGAGCTTATTTGTCCCTCTTTATGCTACTAAAAGAGATTAAATTGTACAGATGTCCCGAATGCTATTGAAAAAGCTCTAATGTCCCTGTCTCATGAGAGATATTTCTTTTTTGGTTATCCCTAATGCTGTTGAATGGGTCAATTTTTCTCTGTCTCAATGCTCTTGAAAATCTTGAATTGTCCAGATGACCCCGATGCTCTTGAAAAGTTTGATTGTTTGAATGACCCTAATTCTCTTGAAAGAGCTCTTATGTCCATGTCGCTTGTGATAGAGTTGTAGTTGTCGGATGTCCCTAATGCTCTTGAGAGAGCATGTATGTCCTTGTCTATGCTCTTGAAAGAGCCCACAATTTTTGATGTCCCTGTGCTCTGGAAAGAGCTCATATATATGTGCCCCCATCTCTACTTATGAAAGAGCTTTAATTATCTTGATGTCCCAAATGCTATTGGAAGAGCCTAATGCTCTTGATAGAACTTATTTCCTTATGCTCGCAAAAGAGGTTACTTCCTGGATATTCTCATGCCCCTGAAAGACCTATTATGGCACTGTTCGGAGCTTGAATTTTTTTGAAATTTCTGTATGTTTCTATGTTCATGAAAGGGCTTACATTTTTGTTGGTTGTCTCTAATACTGTTTGAGAGCTCTGTTGTATTTGTCTTGATGTTCATGAACGAGCTCCAATTGTCCTAGTGCTCTTGAAAGAGCTCATATGTCCCTCTCTTCATGCTACTAAAAGATATCAAATTGTAAAAATGTCCCTAATGCTTTTGAATGAGGCCCCCGTGTCCCCACCTCTATGTTCATGAAAGAGCTTGAATTGTCTGAATGTCTCTAATGCTCTTGAAAGAGTGCACATGTCCTTGTCTAGCTCCAGAAAAATTAGATTTCCTTGATGCTCGTGAAAGAGCTTATATATCCCTGTCTCTATGCTCGTGAAAGAGTTGAAATTGTCTTGATGTCTCTAATGCTTTTGAAAGAGCTTATATGTCTATGCCTCTATGCTCGTGAAAGAGCTAAAGCAGTCCGGACGTAACTAATGCTCTTGAAAGAGGTCATATGTCTGCCTTCATGCTCATAATAGAGAAGTTAAATATATGTCAGAATGTCCCTAATGCTCTTGAAAGTGCTTATAAAAGAGCTGGCATTTCTGTAGTTCTTCCACTCCACTCATTGCCTAGGCTCCTGAATTTACAGAGTTTGCTTCTAAAGCCTAAGAGAAATTTATCAATGATCTACTCTTTTTTGTATTAGTTGTTTGGTTTTATCTGTAGTGTTGAGATTGGTTTGCAATCTCTAGATGTTTTGACCGTTTGGTCTTGAACATTATACATATCTCCTTATTTATACATGTTTTATTTACCGATCAATTTGAGCGTCTTGATTCTTATTACAGACTCTCTTGATCCATCATTTGCTTTCTTGAATATTATTACAAAAATATACCTTGATGGGAACAGATCAGCAGGTTAAATTCGATTGAAAAGGCCTTGAGAATCTAGTTACTCACGACTTGAGTGATAATTTTTTCCAGATTCTATTTCTTCTTCTGGCACCTGTTTTCGTCTTTCTTACAATAGCATTACTAGTAGGTGTATAGTTGCAATGAGCGGCTCGAAATTTGCACGTGTAAGCTATGAAATTATCTTATTTGAGGAATCAATCATCGTTAAAGATTCTGCAATGTTGGTGATGGTGAAATTCTGAATGGGATCAAAGATCCAGTGGGAGATGCAATACCTTATATCTTTGATCTCAGTCGAAATTTTGCATGAGGAAAGCTCTCCAACTCTTTGACAAGATGCACTAAAGCTATAGGTCTTAGGGCTTTGTCATTTCTATTTTTTAGTTTCCCGTCAGCAGTGACTTTTTCACGTCTGAAATATATTGCCGACAAATGGATGTTACTTGAATGATGATGTAGAATCTAATATATTGTCAGTGAATAATTTGGTGCCAATTCATTGGTGAATTTGGGCTATGTTGGATAATAGAATATTCATCTTGACAACAAATTATATACATGATAAAATATGCATCACAAGCTCTAAGGGCTATAGCTTAGTTGGTAGAGCACCTTGTTTACACGTGCGCCAATGTTTTTCAGAGGAATCTACCATACAATCCAAAAAATAGTTCTTATTGATAAATTGATGTCTTACTCCATAATAACTTTAAGAGAACAATAACGTGACGAGAGGTTCAGTCTTATTTTAGTATCCTTTTAGGTACCAAACAGCCCCGACTTGAGATATTGATAAGGTGAATACTGGTATATTCAATGCCATGCATAATGAGTACAAGGCCCTCAAAATATTTCTTTTTGTCCTACGAACTTGAACTTGAAGTTGTATGAAGTTTCATATTGAATTTTATAAGTAAAGAAAAAAATACATCAAAAAAATAAACTTTAGAGCCTTACGATTTGGTATTTGGAGATTTTTTTTGGAATTTTTTAATGTATTAATTCCAAACAATTAAAAGTAATTAATTAATTTGATCTAAAATTCGATTCACTTTTGACTTTGTAGTTGGGTTTTTTTTTTTTTTTTTAGCATGGACTCTCATTTTAAACTATGCCCCCATATATATTCATGGATCCTCATTTTTTTTTTCTTTTTTGGTTTTATATATATATATATATATATATATAACTAGTTATTTTACAAATATATATTAATAAATAGAATAAGATTATTATGAATTTCATTTATTCAAAAATTCCAACAAAAATGGAAACTTTAAGGGTAGAGTCTTGTTAAAATTATTTGGAGTAAACCAAATTAACAGAAAATTTATATTTTATTATTTTCGTTTAAAAATAACAAGATATTATTTTGACTAATTTTCTTAAACATTGATTAGTTTACAAAACAATTGGGCCTTTCTAACCCCCAAACAACAGTTGGGTCTAATTCATTTTTGGGTAATTTTAAACATAGCTCCTTTTTCTCTCACTATAGCCCCCTTATTTAAATTAATAATAATAATAATAATAATAATAATAATAATAATAATAATATTAAATGTACTATTGTATCCTTATAGTTCCCAATGTAAATTTCTAATTAAAAATAAATATTTTACTCCATAACCCCCAACACACCAATTTGTCTCTCGCTCTTCATGATCGAACTATGAAATTGGCTAAATTCTTTCTGGCAAATGAATGGTATATATGAATCTCTGGGCTAAAGAAAGAATTGGAGAATTTATACAAAAATTTGGTTTATTCATTGAACCTTACAACAAATTATAATTTAGATTTTAATTTCTTATTCTCTTGTTTGATTTCGCAAAATATTTTATTAGCTTTGATCCATGATTTAGGTATTTTAGCATAGTTAGTTTACACCCTTCATCTACATCCAATTTCACGTACTATTTGATGTTCGTAGCCTGCAAAACTGCATCACAAGATGAAATATTTTCTTTTCTAACAAAACTCACCAATTGAAATCTTTGATCCATTTCTTCCCCTTTAATGGATCACCGATAACTTCTTCCTCCTCCACGCAACTGCTGCACACAGTACTGTTACCTCTCTCTCTCTCTCTCCCCCCCTCCCCCCCCGAGTTGATCGCCTATGCCGTCGCACAACTTCTTCTGATATATTGGATATTCAAAGAGAACTTCCTTGTGATTTCTTTCTTCCTCTTAAGATGTGTTTTTGGCGGGGGCTATACCAATGGAGACTTTCTAGGGTTTATTATATTAGTTTTTAATTAAAATTATATATTAATGTATATAAGGGTATAATAGTACATTTAAAATTATTATTATTAACAATTTAAATATGGGGCTATAAAGAGAGAAAAAGGGACTATGTTTAAAATTACCCTTCATTCTGCTGGAACGGATTTTTTGCTCTTTTTCATCTAGTGTAGGGTGATTTTATACATAGCTACTCATTCTCTCTCTATAATCTTCCTATCTATTACTCCCTCCGTCCACGAAAAAGATGCATGTTTTTCCATTTTGGTACGTCCACGAAAAAGATGCACATTCCATTTTTGGTAATATTTCACTTAACTTTAACCCTCCACTATATCAATTATTCACTCTTTTGCCATTGATGGGCCCACCAAAAATAATTTAATCCAACACACTTAACAATTAATCTAGCCCATTATCACTAACACTAATTACTCTATCTTACCCATTACACCACCCCATAAACATCACTCACCCTAGCCGCCCATTACACTAATTATTCTTCAATTCTCCTTCATTATCATCTCCGCCCAAGCCGTCCATTTCGTTTCGTCCATCTCGATATGTAATGGCTGAACCTCTGAGTTCTCGTTCATCTCCCTCTCGATCTGGAACGACAATGTCAGAAACATCTTCAGAGATGTGGATCGATAAGGGTGAATCTGAATCGACCCATTTTCCTGAAGATTGGATGGATTCCACCACCGATTATGCAAACTTATCTGTAGAGACGGCGACATCTACTGAATTCTTTTCATTTATCAGTTGTGATCTGCTTGCGACTACTAAAGATGAAACGGTGGTGCCAGAATCTCCGCCTGAGATGTGGGTGGACGGCTTTGATGCAGACGAGCAACCCTTACCGAATGAATCTCTTTCATTTCGTTCATATCTATCTGGATCTGGAACGATGGTGCCAGAATCACCGCCTGAGATGTGGGTGGACGGCTTCGATGCAAACGAGCAACCCTCACAGCCTGAATTTGTGTTGGATGGGCTTCGATGCAGTGAGCAACCCACCACCTCGGACCTCGTGAGTGGACCGCTGAGATGAACTTGCGGTACCTGCAATTATTAGCAATTTGGTTCCCTAGTGTCTTGCTGCTCCTCGAATGTGGTTATTCTGATGCCTCTGTGATGAGATTATGATACTGCACTTGATCTATCTTGCTTCTTTTATGATGTTAATGCCTCTGCCCTAGTTTTATGGCCTTGAGTTAGGGCACCAAGTGTGTTAATTTGCAAGTGTTGGCCCCTTTGATGCCTCTGTGATGAGATTATGTTATTGCACTTGATTTATGTGCTTCTGTGGTCTATTATTGAAACAAATGATGATTTTTTTTTTCTGATGTTAATGGTTTTAAATGCCTCTGCCCTATTGATGCCACCACTAGGTACCAAAATTCCTAGTTTGGAAGTTGAGTTAGGGGAGATAGTGTGTTAAATTGCCATTGTTTGGTCCATTTGATGGCTGTAGAATTTGTCCCAAATATTAGTCAATGATGCAAATTTAAAGAAACTTAATTGCTGAGACATTACATGCCAAAATATGATACCAATTGATGGTTTACATTCTAAACAACAACTTTGAAAGACTAAGTAAGTTGCTTATACTGTAAACATAGCAAAAAAAACTGACCCTTTGATGATAATCTCTAAATTTCCATCTCATCAAAAGCATCCACCAGAGGTGAAATGTTGTAGCTAGTCCCATCTACATTTCCATGTAAGCTTAGATGTTCTAGGCAATCCTGTACAAGCTGCTCCTCTACTTCAAAGCATTCTGGAAGAGTTCCCTCTCTAATCAGCCTTTCCTTATTCATGTGTGGAATCTTGTAGTTATTGCCTCCCCTGACCTTCATAATTTCAGTATAGCAGCCTTGAAGAGTGAGGAATACATTGGTTAATTTATCTGGTTCCATTTCTTCAAATGCAGCAGTCACATTCCTTAATAAGTCATCCACCCCTTTTGCCAACTTCTCATCTTTGAGTGTTTGAATTGCTCTAAAGAATCCAAGATCATTTACATTTGTGTCTGGTGAATTTGGTGGTTGACATATTAGTTGGATATTGAACCCATCTGAATTTGCAGCCTCTATGAACTCTGGATCAGTATGCTTGATATATGGTTTGGCATTGTCTTGTTGAATTATGATGTGTTTGCTTGCAGTAGGTGGCCATTTTTCTTTAATGGCATGAATAATCTATAAAATAACTAAATGATGAATGAATGAATTTGAACACATTCTGATAGTTGAACAGAAAAATAAACTACTTACCTGTTTGATTATACATTCCTTGATGACTGCCTTAGTGATTGATTGAACGGGTTTGGTCTCTAGTGTGCCCTTCACTCTGTTTTTGGAATTCCTCTGTGCTGCCTCTAATGTAGTAAATGGAAATATCCCAAATTTTCCATCAAAGATAACTGTACCATCACTTGAATACTGTGGTCTGCTCACAGCACACATGAACATGATTTTGGTGATGAATCTCTTAGACTTGCATGACTTGTATGGGTCTTCCTCATCTTTCAGCAGGTAATACTTATCAGAAGTCTTTGTTAGATTGAACCATTTCTCATCAATATGTACTGTGTTGTACATACCCTGGTACTTGATTTTTCCTTCTGCAAATTTTGAATCCAACTGCCGAAGACTCCATTGCAACCTAGTAAGCTTATTCTGCTCTGTAAGTGTTGGTTTAATTGCTGAGGTATGTGGCCTTATCTGCTTCTGTTTTATCCATGTTCCCACCAAAGTTTTGCTCACATTTAGCTTAGCAGCAAGTTTTCTGATTGAAGATCTTTCTAGGACTGAAAGTGACTTGACCTTGTTCACATCCAACACCATCTTATCTCTATGACATGTTCTTTTTTTTTGGAAACCAACATGACAGGGCCTCCTGAAGCCAGCTGCTGATTTGCTATCTTCCAAATATTTTGAACAGTCCTTCTGCATATGCCAAACCTCTCTCGCCGCCCGTAATTGCTCCACGCCTAAGTTGCTTGTTGTTGATGTTTTGAAGAAGCCACTGTGTCACCGTGTTCCTTTGAAGCTGAGTCAGATTTGGTCTTTTCCTTGGATCTGTCATGTTGTCTTCTTTACTCTACTTATGGCGATTTTGGTGTAATAAATGTAGTGTTTGGTTAATGGATTTTGTTAGGTTTATTGGAGCTGAGAGATGTATTTAAAGCAAAAATATGAGTGAGTTTGGTTAGTTTAAATTTCCCTCTTCTATTTTGATCACATCAGTGAATTGTAAACTGAAATTTAAGGCAATTTTGGAGCCTTTTTCTTAATGCAGCAGCGCCTTTTTTTTAATGCAGCAGGTTTTTTACTTAGTTCCCAAGTCTTTAATTTTTTTGTTCTAACATTATTTAATCACAAAAGCAACATAGCATACCGTCGTTTGCGTGGCGGCTAACAATATAGATTCAAGGCATACTAACATTATGAATAGCCATACAACTCTAATTTCAATAAAGGATGTTAATACTCATTAAACCTACACAATAAGTGAGACTCTTACTCCACTCACAACACACTCCACCAGTTTTATTAAAACCCGTGCCATTTTGAAGTGTGCATCATTTTGGAGGACGGAGGGAGTACTCTATTAAAGCAAAATAATCTGCATGCATTTTCCCGCCCAAACTACCATTTATCCCGTCTAAAATGCATGCATGTTCAGCCTATTAATAAATTCATGCGCCTCTATAAATTTTAACACACCGACTCTGCCTAAAATACATGCATGTTCAGCCTATTAATAAATTCATGTGCTTCTATAAATTAAAACACACCGACTATGGCTACCGGCACTGCTACGAAATTAGTAATAATTAAGCCTTTTTATTGGTAATTGTGCATATTTTTATATTTCAAACTAAAAGCAACATAATATATATTTAATTTTCACCGATTATTTACAAATATGCGTCCATGTTGATTTATTCAATTATAGGATTTGACGAGTTCAAATATATGTATATTTACATAAAAAAAATACTTCCATATTCATGTTAAATATGTCATTCTAAATTTCTAATTAACAATTTTTTATTTTAGATATTTTAAAATAATAATTCTTGAGTACCATTGTACGAAAACTCAATTAAATAATTGGATACTTGCAATGTATACGTATTTTAACACGAACTAAAACTATTTAATTAACTTTTTTTCTTTTCGAAATGAACATTTACTTATTTTGAATTACATATAAGTTGGAGGAAATATCCAATTATATATAAAACAAAATATCAAATTGAATTCGCGCTGGTCTAAAATTTTTTAACTATCCAATATAAATAATAACATATAAATTTTCTATATATGTAAATTTGAGGCACTTCAAAACAACACATTAATTATTCGTTATTGTGCAGCGCAAAGCGCGCGGGTTAGTCTAGTTTAAAATAATAATAAAATATTAATAAATTTACACTTTTACCTCTATAACCTCAATCTGAATTTTAATCAAATAATAATTCATCCATATAACGCCTAATAATTCATCCAAACAACAGAAGATCTTCTGAGGTAGACATCTGTTTTTTTTTTCCAGATTTTTAGGTTAAATTAACAATTTTATTAAAATTTTAACTATTAGGCTATAGAGATAAAAAATATTTTAATTATTTGTTTGAATGGGGAGACTATAGAGAGCAAATTGAGGACTTTCTATCAAATTTACCTTTTCATTTTTTGTTTGATAAATTACCTTTCATTTTATCATAATTTTAAAAGCATAAGTATGTATGAAAAATTGATGTTACCTAAACGAATTGACCGAACCGCCAGAATACAAAATTCCTCTTTTGCAGCAGTGTGTTACAATTGAATAACACGTAGCAAATAAAGCTATACTTCGTGCCAAGCACACAATTATTAGCAAATAATAGCATGTAGAACCCACAACCAAAAATAAATACATACTAATTCCCACACTCCTAAGCATCTCCATCATCGACACGTGTCGCCGCCGCGTCGTCGTCATCATCATGATCCGAAGGGTCAAAGAAAGTGTGAAACCAGAGAAACTCCTCCGCCTGGTGGTGGGTCCTCATGGACGCTCTGAGCTTCTGCTCCGCTATCATCTCGGCGGAGAGGCCCCACGCTCGCAGCCTCGGCTCGTCGTGATGGACGGCGAGGCTGTATTCTCCGCCTTCCCCCAGCTGCATCACCCGAAACTCGCAGTTCTTAGGGTTCTTGAGGAGCTCGAACTGCTCCACCGTCCACCGGAACCAACGCATCAGAAAGATGCGGATGGCCAGCCCGTGCGACACGATTATCAGATTCAGCTCGTCCTCATCTTCATGGGGGAACCTCTGCATGTCTATGTCCCGCCACATTGATTCAAGGAAACCTGCCATCAATTAATTTCATTCACTGATGAAATGAAAAATAACAACCTATATATATAGAATATAGATACTTACTGGAGACACGGTCGTAGACATCGGCTCCCGATTCTCCCTCCGGAAAGCGGAAGAAGAATCGGCCGAATTTATTGCGCATCTCCTTGAGCTGCTTCATCTTGTGGGCGTCTTGGAAATTGCCGAAATCCTGCTCCCTCACCCTGCACTCTTCTCTGACTCCGATCAATCTGGCCCTGGGCAGAGCGCGGCCCATCTCCCTCAGCGTTGATCTGGTGCATTCGTAGGGGGAGACGTACACGTAGATCTTCCACGAGGAACACTTCTCATCTAAGAGATCCCTGATGAGGGTGCCTGCTCGCTTGGCCTGCTCCTCCCCCCGCCGGCTCAGAGGGGTGCTGTGGCCGGGAGAAATGCCTCCGCCGTCCTTCTCATTGCTCTCGCCATGCCGGACCAACACTATACGCTTCGGAAGCCACCTCTTGTCAGGCATGGTCGTCGATCGATCTTGCTCAAATTTTACATTTTCGATCCCATTACGCGTTTAAGACGGTTGGGAGTTCAATTCTGCCTAGCCTGTGTATAATATGGCAGACGATGATGATGATGATCTAAACTAGTTTGACAGTTTCTTTTGGCCGTGTCCCACGTAAATAAGAAAGATCGAGACGTGTCAGAGAATCAAAATGACTTGGGACTTGTTACAATAACATAAAAAAATGATATGTAATATATATAGAGAGAAACAGATGTAGAGAGAGAGAGAGAGAAACCCCTGCCCTTTCCCAATCAGAGGAAAGACTAAATACAGCTGGAATGTAAAATATTGTATAGATGTTGAAAGGATTGTACAGGATTAGAACACATACCAGGAGTCTTCATAAGATATATCTGAGCTGAGACGACACAAAAGGAATTTTCTAAACAAAATATAAAATTTTACGATAATTGCAGAAAGGAGGTGTTCATTTCCAATTAGTAATTAGTAACTAGCATCTTTATTACTATAACATCTTTTAACAATAGATACATGGTGTGACAGTTGCAGGGGTCCCCTTAAGTGAATGCCAGATATAGCAAAATTTCAAATTTCAACTCCTTGCAAGACACAAAGGTGTTCGTTTCTAACCATTATACTACATTTTTCCAACTTCCTTAACTTGTTTCTCTGATTTTGAACACCAGAAACCCTCTCTCATTTTGAGGTGCTTTGCATCAGGACCAAATTCTCATCTTGACCCTTCATAATATTGTAAACAAAGTTAGGGGGATGTATAACATTACAAGTTAGAACACATACCAGTTTTCTTCCACAGGCCACAAGAATTATTCTCTTTGACATGATCATAAAATCCTTGCTCAGTAACCCAATAATGAGTTATCTGTTGAGAATCCCTGCACCAAAATCTATGACAACAGTACAGTTATTCTTACAAAAATTGTATGATTAGATAGCCGCTTATCAAAGCATCTCACGTTGATTCTATTTCTGTCCAAACACAGTTGTATTGATCAAGGCTCCCCCGGCAGTCATATTCTGCAAGCACGAATTATGAAACAAGAGAAATAGTAGCAGAAGGATCTCCTTAATTTATCCTTAATTCTATGCGCAATATGCATACAGTTGTTACAACAGCATTTGCAAATAATGATGGATTTCTCTACTGATGGAAAGATGCCAATTTACGGACACTTCAGCTCAGTCAAGCTTGGAATAAACAACAGCAAGCTATTAACAATGCGATATTTCTGGCCTTATGTATATAATATATAGAGAAGAATCCTTTTGAAGGATAAACAAGTTTTGGATAGATAGGCAATAGGATCATGAGTTTGAAGTTGGTGAAAAATAGTGAGCAATACTAGAACCCTTTTTCACAATGTTAGCTCGCTTCTGAGGCTGGATCCAAGCACGCACTTCTGCTTGAACCTCAGGGGGCAATTCATTCAAGACAGAAGGGTCAATTTCATCAATCTTGTAACTCCATGCATCAGTTCCGGAATTGCATATTCTCGGTGTGATCCCAGTCATTGTTTGCTGGATTTTCTCTTGATGCAGCTTACCTTTCAGAGATTGACACAGAAAATTGGTTACTGCTTGAAATATGACATGAAAGGTGTATAATATAAAAGAAAACAGATGCTCGTGTCATCTTAAGCAGGGGCTAGGAAATAGACAATTACCAGAGGAAGATGCTCCACTCTCTTGAACAGTCTTAAGATCCCCAAGCTCAGGAAAAGAGCAAGAGTCTTGATTGTGGAAAAATCTTAAGATTGATGAAGTTCCCTACAACAATTTCATGAATCATGGGCATACTTCTAGGTTTTTACTCCAGAATATAGGGCATCATATTGACACAAAAATGAGGAATTAGCGTGTGCGTGTGTTAGCCTGGTAGAGTGGTTAATGTCAGGGCCAAAGGTCACGGGTTCAAGTCCACCATCACGCGGCCTTTAAAATTTTTTGTAATGTTTGTTCAAAATGAGGAATTAGCAAGATCAAAATGCATATTGTGGCAAAATGATTCTTTTCCATGAGACACTACTATCTTTATTAATGTAACTTAATAATTACACAAATTTTGAACTCAATTAATAAAATTATCATATAATGACGAGAACATGCAATTCCTCATAAGAAGGTAATATACTCTCTGGAGCAAATTCCAAACACAGAAATTTCAGGTTCTGGATTCCTCCCTTAGTTATAAATATATAATCTACAGATTAAAAATATGGATAACTAACCTTTTCAACCTTCCTTTTCTTTTTCTGTGATTTCAAACCAGGTCCAAGGAAATCCATCTTCAACTGAGTGAGTTTTGATTCCAAGCCAGTTTTACTACCTGATTTCAAGTTGACAATGAACCAGCGGAAAGAGAAGAAAAAGGGTAGGCTATGATATTGAAATCTTGGTCAGATGAGATGAGACCCACCTAAGGATGATGAAAGAGTGTCTCCGTGGAGTCCCAGGCTCTGCTCCTTTCCAAGAAAAGGAGGGTCTTTCTTATCTGCAGCTTCATTGGTATCTACGCCGTCCTTCTGAGAAGAAGAAAACTAGGTAAGAAAAGGCCATGGTATTACTCGCGAGCTAACAAAAGAAACATTCACCAGCTACTTCTACAGGAAAGGCAGAGTTATATCCAATCTGAACTTCTTATATATGTTTTATTCGATCTTTCAATTTTTATACTGAAATCAAAGCTTGCCTTGCACACTTCTATTTCATCACCATCTGGTCCCGAATCTGGCACGGCATGACCAAACCTTGCTTCATCCTCAAACATATCATTTTCTGGGTCAGCCAAATTTAATCCTAAAGAGCTCCTAGTACCTAAACCAAGCTGAAAGTTGTCATGAACTCATGATACTGAAAGATAGCAGTAAACTTTAAAGGCAGAATATAGCAACAAATAGAACCTGATGACGACAAACATGCAGCATCTTGGGTGCATACATCATTTAATTCATCTAAAGTAGTGCAACTCTGATTTTGGTGATGGAAATACTTCATAATCGAGCTTGTCCCCTGCCAAAACATTGCAGAAAATTGAAAGAAATTTACTCATTTAAACTAATGGGAAACATGCAACGAGATTAGTAAAATAAATTTGCAATAAAAAGAGAGACGGAACAGTAGAAAACAAGATGAATTAAAGAAAAATTGACTGTGACTCACAGACGGGATCACAACTATTTTACTAGCTGAGACAGAGAGACCAGTTATTGCCCACTCATGTTGCTTGGATTCTTTCATCCTAACATGGTATACTCCAACATATTCACGCAACCCAGCATGAAATAGATTGAGGGCATCTTCTTGAATCTTGGCAGTCCCATACCTTAAGGAACATGACTTTGAAGGGAACTTTTTAAGTGATTCCGAGTCATTCAACTGGAGGATTAAATACATGTAAAATGAGAAGTGCCATATAAAATAAATATTGAAATGTAAAAGCCAGTTGTGTTCTGTGGAGGTGCTAGGAAGCAAAACTGAATACATAAGGCTTTTATTGCTATATTGCAATAAAAGTTTACTCAGAAAAGGACCTTGTAAGCACTTGCATGCAGGGTAAGAGTACGAGCAATGCGTTTGTTCTGTTCCAGATCACGAAGAAGACGTTCACTTAGTTCGTCACAAAGTTCATTCAGCCACTTCTGAACCTGCAATAGCAAGAGCAATATTGAAGGGAATCCAAGTAACGACCATCAAACTAGTACAATTTGTATCTAAAAAAGCTATCTGAAAAGATGAGTAATGGATCTTTCGAAGAACAGAGAAAGAGAGAGAGAGAGAGAGAGAGAGAGAGAGAGAGAGATTTATATATTGTACAGTAGAGATTGTTTTAAGAGCCCGACATCCAGGAAATGTCTTCCCAGAACCATGACTTTTGGGAAGAAGGCGACCCTCAACCTCATCCCCACAGATCCCCCGCGCAATATTCCATAACCAAGTACTGCATGGATGATAAACAAATCCAAGATTAAAGATAGTGCAATATCAAGATGTATTCCTACGGCGAAGGCATACCGTGGCAGAAATTTCTTAAGATCCCCAACTCTATAAATTCTCTATCATGAACGTGTGCGAGAATACATGAGATATGATTTTACAATTATATGATGTTCAACAGAAACCCACAAAGTAAGAAAAACAGAAGGGGTGCATCAAAAAATATAAAAGAAATACAAGCCTAGATCTTAGCAAGAGAAAGATGTGAGGTGATTCGTTGAATATGGGCAATTGTTATACAAGATAACATTGGATTAAAAACTGAACAATTCTAATATATTATAAGGAGGATCATGGAATGTCATCCCAGTAAATAATTAATAAGTAACCAGTCAAAAACAATTTTTTCAAACAGCATAACCCCTCAGACAATAATATAATCCTATAATATTTTAGAAAGCCAACGAAACATAAAGTGAAGTACAAACCCAGTATTTATGCCATAGCGATCTTGCAGCTTCTCCTCCGAAAACTGCAATAGATCGCCAACTAGATTCACACCAAGGTCAGCTTGCAAAGAGGTTCCAAGCTTTCCTCCAAGTTGTTTCCTGTAACAACTTCTGCTTTGTAAGTTGTGCAAGATTATGTCCAAGTAGCTTATGTCATTTGCTAAAAAGTTACAACAAAATAATTAATATCAACTTACATTTTCTTTATAGGCAAAGATTCAAGCAATTCCTTAACAGATGACGAAAGCACAACGGTCTGTTGAGCAGGTTTATTCATTCCACTGGCTAATTTAGCGAGCATCTGTTCACATCATAAATACCGATTTAGAGTCCAGAAAGGAACACATTTATTGTGCACAAACACTAAAATGTTAATGGATATACATTGACAAGAAAGAAACACAATTTTTAAAATTTTGAAATGCTACTACCGCTGACCTTATTATGAGCTATGCCAGCTGAACATGTGAATTGTGTTTCTTTCAAAACTTCCAGTCGAAGTTCTGCTACAATAAGAGCTCCACATGCCAATAATTTATCACGCCGATCAGCATTGCTCATAAGAAACCATTCCCTGACACGATCTCTATTGCCTGCTCCATCCTGGTTCAGCAATGAAATTTTATTTTAAATACTCCAACAAATGCAAGTTTTTTCTCCTTTTCAAATCCAATTTTAAAGAATACATATAACAAGAAAACAGGGAAACAAAGAGGGTGCAGGCAACTTTGAATAATCATTTGCCTTTTTAATGATGGAACTTTGATCCTTGTACAATATCAACTAACTATTATTTCATCTTGTAGCAAAATGGACATAGCAGCCCCTCTGCCTCCTAGAGGAGCAAAAAAAAGTAACGGAGTACGGAGAAACTAAATAAAGTTGTATACCAAATGAAGCCCCAATATATGTGATTTGAGAGCTTCTTCACTAATAGCTTCCAAACTCTCAGGGGGAGTTTCAGTTAACATTGTTTCTGCAGCTTCAGTAAGATCCAGATAAACTTCATCTATAGAAGCACGCTCACATCGACCCTTTCTTGAAAGGACAGACACCACCTACAAATATTTTGACATCATTGAGCTGATACATCTAAGAGTTGGAAAAGAATGCATTACAAAATAAATACTGTTTAGACCTCTGAACCAGCATTTCGGTACACGGCTAAATCTGCTTTACCACGAGCCACCGGAACTTGTACAAGGTGAATTTCAGGACAGACCTTTTTGGCCTCATCACCCCGCATTGACCTTAAAACCACATAGGAAAAGTTAACATTCATATCAAACATTTATTTAATCTAATACACAAAAACAAATTTGGCATTTTGTATTTACCTTTTGACTCCATCTTTACGGGCTTCATAACCCACAGCAATAAGGCCCCCTCCTTTCCAGGAGTTGTACTGTACAACAGCAGTTGGCTGGCCTCTTAAACTTGGCTGTTTCCGCTGCTCAACTGCAAAAACAGTCGCAACAAACTTTAAATATGAAAATTTTAACTAATTGCTAGAATATATAATAATACATGAAAGCACAAGTAGGTGCATGCTACTATCCAAAACCACCAGTCATGAGAGCAAAAAAAATTGAACTTAAGAAAAATGTCAGAAATTCCACAAATTCATGTCCCATTAAGGAAATAGACATTGCCTCTACCTGTCAGTTTTCTCTAAACATGGTATTCTTTGAAATTCAAGAGGCCTTACAACTTGAGGAAATGTAAAATATGTTCATGGAAGTTGTTTTTTGTTTCTCATAAGAAAAGTGGCATTCAACATACCACAATCTTATCACTTATCAACAACCATATATGCTTCAGCAACCCATGCCCCAAAATTACTCCCCAAAAACCACAGGTCTCGTAAAAAGGACAAAATCACTGAAGAAAAAAGCCACACAAGATGGCAATACCCTTTTAATCAACCATTTAGCTACCATTGGTCTTGAATTTCTTCACTGTAGAACCACCACCAACAGTCTCGAATGAAAATTCAAATTAAAAAAAAAATCCATGATCGCTAATTAACAAAAAAAAAAAAAAACGGAAGTTGAGTAAGTAGTAAGTAGAGAGAAACGGCAAAAACCTTGAACATAGAAGCAATCCATGTCAACGTGAGCAATAACTCTAGAATCGGACAATTCTGGTCTTGCCACCGGCATCTTCAATTTCTCTCTAACGCGCGCTTCGAAAATTCAGTGGAACCCTGCTCCTATTTCCCTCCACTTTCACCTTCTTCAAGATTGCCTGTGAACAAAATTTTGCACCAATTCAATTTCGAACCCATTTCCGATCGCACAAAGCCCACTTAAGGCTTATTGGGCCTCTTTCCAACCCGTTTATCTGTGACTATTTCGTCTATAGATTTTCAGTAGAAGAAATATTTAATTATTTCATACTTGTTATCTATACTTTAAAAAAAAATTGAATTTCACGTACTTTTAGTTATTTTTTATTTGTAAAAATTGGTTCTTTGCAATCATCAATTTTTCTATTTAAAATTTGTATCCGTACTTATACTCCCTCCGTCGGACGTGCCTACGGTTCAAGGCCCGCCGGTTCCGTGCCTTGAACCGCCGGTTACGGTTTCTCCGGGGTGAACCGTAACCGGCCCGTCTACACTATTCCAGGTTCTGGGCCAGGCCAAAAAACCAGCGGTTCCGGTTCCGGTTAAAACCGTTGGTTCACGGTTCGGCCCGCTGGTTTTTTTTTAATATATTAATATAAATGTATTATTTTTATTACAAAAAAGAACATTACAAGTACAAAACGAGCATTAAAACAAATGAAGAAAATTAACTCATTTTTTATTAATCTATACCTATTATAAAAGAGCATTATTTACAAAATTTGATTGGCCTATTATACCCTTATATAATATTTTATTATTAATATTTATTATCATATGATTATTTTATGTTTGACATATATATATATATAATTATTAATTAAAATCTATCAATATTACGTACATCGCACACACCACTCTACTAGTACTTAAAATTAACATTACATAATTTATAATTACATTAGCAATTAGCATAAGTTCCAATTAATGCTTGAAAAGAATGGAAATTTTAGTAAAGACAAGAAGATAAAGTGTAGAGAAATGGTGTGGAATAAATAAATTCTCAAAGGGATATATTTATAGATATACATATGAGGTAATTAAATAAAATAAAAATAATATTTTAAGCCGAAAACCGCCGGTTAATCACATAAACCGCCGGTTCGCCGGTTTTATAGGCCCGCCGGTTCCGGTTACCAATTTGCTTGAACCGTAACCGGCCCTTCTACCGCCGGTTCCGGTTACGGTTCGGAACCGTTGACCACGGTTCCGGTTAAAAAACTGTTGACCGGCTGTTCGAGCCGGTTCCGAACTCTTGGTTCGTGAAAAATGGGCAGGTCTAAGCCCGTCCCATTGATAACGTCTCGTTTTCCTTCTTCGTCTGTCCCATTGATAATGGCTCGTTGCCAAATAAGAAAATAATTAACTCTTCAAAAATGGTCGGACATACTACTTTTCTATCTTTTTACCCTTCTCCTTAATAACCGCGCCCAAAAGAAATGAAACGTTATCAATGAGACGGAGGGAGTACTATATACAACACATTACAATAAATTTAGTTCTTTTGGTTTAAAAAAAAAATTCTCTAGAAATCATTATATCAAATCTTTATATCGGTTGCAAGTAGGGCTGAGCAAAAGAGTCCAAAAAACCGAACCGACCGACTAACCATATCGAAACCGTACCGAAAAATCGGTTAACCGAACCGGTGGTTTTGTTTTTAATTCTAATTTTTAAAAACCGGAGGTATCGGTTCGGTTTCGGTTTTTATATAGTAGAACCCGATGGTTAACCGAACCGTACCGGTACCCATTAAATAAATTAAATTTTTAAAAAGTATATATCTTATATATATATATATATATTATTATATTTTTAGTTATTAGATTTACTGTTAAATGTTTAATCCTAACAAATAGCTACTGGTGTCGCCACTCTTTCTCCTTCAAATCTTCTTTCGTATTTTCTCTTTAATCTAGTGATGAAAGGTAAGCTTTTATAATTTTTTTTTTGTTTTTTTTATTATTATATTTTGTTTCTAATACGATGCCTCAAATATGAATTTGACAATGTAAATTCTCACTTTTGCCATATTTAAGCTATAATATTGATTGAATTCTGCCACGTTTATAATGTAACATCAATTTACAAGAGTAAAAAAGCCAAGTACATCATACTTATCGAAGGTATCATCTCGAAACTGGACTAATTCTTTTAGGGCGATGTTACTTTCTTTTACTATATGGTTAACCGTTGATTAATTGGTTAACCGAACCGATTTTTAGGTTAACCGATATAGCGGTTTTTTGTTTTACTTTGCACATTTAAGCGGTTAACCGAATCGGTTAAAAATCGTACGGTCAGTTTTTGTGTGTGTCAAATGGTCGGTTAACCGAACCGTGCTCACCCCTAGTTGCAAGGCTTGTTTGCTATGAGTGATTATGGTGTATAATATATATTATACACCCTAATATCTCGTTTGGTATAAAGTATGTGACCCTTTATAAAATTCGGGCCCGTATGAGTTATACTTATTGTTGTTATTATGTTATACCATCTATGAGGTGGTATAAATAATACTGCAACTAAATATAAGAATAAATTACTATAATTTCACCCCCTTACCATAATTAATATGTTTTGCAGAGAATTTAATACATCATACCAAACACAATATTAATTCTTTATACGTATTAAAACATCCCACCTAATCATATCAAGCTTTATCTCATACTTCATAGCAAACGAGCCGAATGTGTTTAATATAAGTACTATCAGAATGGCAAATTATATCGTTGTCTATGTGGCATTCCGGTTGCAACGAAAGACGAAATTGAACGGAAAATTGAACCAAAGCATCAATAAAACGAAATATAAATTTTGTAATCATTTTGAAATAAATAAAAGTTTAGTGACACTTTTGATATAAGGGGATGACTAATATGCTGGAATGGAATGAGAATGGAATGATCATTAGTGTCTCAATCCTAATCCCACGGTTGATGTATTTTTTCAGAAGGAATAATAATTCCTTAGACTATTCCCATGAGCATGGGTTTAGTATAGGGGTGAGCAAATTGTTCCGAAAACCGAAAACGGAACCGAACCGAAACCGAAAATTAATTTCGGTTCGGTTATTTCAGATATTTCGGTCAATTCGGATTTCGGATTTCGGTTCGGTTATATTGTTTAAAAAACCGAAATATCCGAAATCCGAATTATACATATACTATTTATATATTTTTTTTAAATTTATATTTAATTTATTAAAATTAAAATATTGAATACGTACTACTCTAAATTGAAAGCTATTAACATGCTCGTGCTCTAGTATTTGTTGGAAGATATTGATTATTGAACTTTGTATTAGTTTTTGTTGGTACTTGGATTTTTAATTTAACTATTTGTTGGATTATTTTCATTTTGTTGTTGGTGGTTTGGTGTTTTGTGAAGATTTGAAACTTTATTTGTTGTTGGTGGTGACCGTTTTTTATGTTTATTGTTATTGTTTATTGACATGCTCGATTTCTCTAGTTTTCAATGGTTTGGATGAATATAAAAATGTAGGAAAACTGTTTCAAAAAAAAAAGTGGAAAAACCGAAATAACCGAAATATCAATTTGGTTATTTCAGATATTTCGGTTCGGTCACCGAAATAATTTCGGATTCGGTTCGGATATGGATTTGAAAAAACCGAAATTTTAGTTTGGTTATTTTTTATGTAATAACCGAACCGAATATCCGAATGCTCACCCCTAGTTTAGTCATTCCTTCCCTCCCCCCTGGTATTAGCTAATCCCCATATTGAGGAATGAATATTATTATTATTATTATTATTATTATTATGAAAATAATTATAATAAAAGCAATAATATTAAAATAATAAGAAATAATAATAATTAATAATAAATATTATATATTTTTATTTTAATATTATTGTTTCTTATTATTTTAATATTATTGCTTTAATTATAATTATTTTCATAATAATAATAATTATTAAGCTAATTATAATAATTAAATTAAAAATAATAATTAGTAAAATCATAATAAATAATAAATATTATTATTAAGCTAATTGTAGTAAGTATAATAAAAACAATAAAACTAAAATAATATTTATTATTAGTATTAGTATTAGTATTAATATTAATATTATTAAAATTATTAATAATAAGCCAATTATAATAAGTACTCCCTTCGTTCACCAAAAGTTTGCATTAAGAATTGTGACACGGATTTTATTATTAACCGTAAGAATAAAATTAGTAAAGGAATGATCATTCCATTCATGATGTATACTAGCCATAGGAATATTATTCCTTAATTCATTTCTTTCCTACATTCATTTCATTACAGGGATCATTCCATTCCTACTAAATTCCATTCATGTCTACCAACCGCCCCTAAGTAAGTATAGTTTAGTCACATTTTACGAAATTATCCCAACAACAATAACTATTCTTTTAGAGCAAACTTGTAAAGTACAAACGCGATAGTTAAATTATAATGGATATAAGTAACACAACGACAATAAGTTTATATCATCGTTGAAAATATAATAAATCCAAATTTTACAAATAATATGATCAAATTTAATTGTAGGTTTCAATTTTTGCCATGAAAATTCACACCTATCAAAGTCCAGCTACAATTTCACGAACAAAAAACTTGAGAATTGAAGTATTTTAGGAGAACTAGAGCTGGCAAAAGAGGCGGGCCGGCCCGGCCCGGCCCATCGGGCCAAAATCATTTTCGGGTCGGGCTGGGCCGGCCGGGTCAATTTTTTTCGGGCTGCCAAAACTACAGCCCAGCCCAGCCCAGCCTCCCTTCGGGCCACCGGGCCAAACAGGCCCGATAGTACAAAAGAAAAAAAAATGTTAAAAAATAATTTAAACAAACCAAATAAAATTCAAACTATACCAAATAAAATTTCATTGTCTTAAACATTAGTGAAAGTAGACAACGATCCAAAATATAACAATTATTAAATAAAAAGTCTTCCATGCCTCACAATCATCATCAAACATCAACCACATTTGAATCTTGCTTCGATAAATGTATCTCTTCCACTTCTTATGCACCTATATCTTAATCGTCGATAATTGTTATTGTTCGAAGTTAAAACGCAGTACAACAACATATTATGTGGAACAATAATTAAACATAAAAATAAGTTAGCCACATAAATATTTGATTATTAGCCACAGGCAAATAAGTGATCCAGGTCGGTGGTCAGGAGGTTTCACGAGCAAATAGAAGTTTGAATTTATATATCCACAAATTTCTTTGAACAATATCTACTGCTGCATATGTTATATACTTAAAACAAAATCTATTATATAAAGGAAAATCGATTCGATGCCATCTTTCCTATGTGGCACCATCTAATCCCCTTCATTCCTATTTTTCTAAATTCTCCAATTTTCTGAATTAAAACCAATATTTATCATATTTTATATTCTATATATATATATATGGTATAGAGTTTCATCTCTTCTATGTGGCACCCCTCTAATCCCTCAATTCTTATTTTTCTAAATTCTTCAATTTTCTAAATTAAAACCAATATTTATCATATTTTATATTCTATATATATGGTACAGAATTCCATAAAATTAAAGTCTACGATTAAATCTTCAAATTATTCTTAAATTTTCATCCTTAAGTTTTATTAACATATATTGATAATCATTATTATTAATACATAGTCATATTTTTATTGGAAAAATTAATTCGGCCAATTATTAAGTTTGCCAATTAAATAATTTTATTATATTTTCTAACAATAAAATATCAAGATGGATAATCAATTATTGTATGTACTTATATTTAAAAATTTAGATAGTTTTATAAATTTAAAAGAGTTTTTATAATGAACGAGTATTACAGAACGAATTTGAAACAAAAACGAATAGTAAAATTAATTTTTAAATTGATTTGTGACATGTACGAATATATAAATTCTAAATGAGCTTCAATATTTAAAAATATATAGATTTATTAACATATATTGATGATCATTATTATGGACCAAATTACATAGGATTTTCCTTTCTTTTTATTGAGAGCAATATTATAGTTTAATCTAAATAAATACTTAGAATTAATTTCGCAACACCGATTTAATTTGATCAATTATTATTGAGTTGGCCAAATAAATAGTCATATTTTTATTGGAAAAATTAATTCAGCCAATTATTAAGTTTGTCAATTAAATAATTTTATTATATTTTCTAACAATAAATATCAGATATCAATTATTGTATGAACTTATATTTAAAAATTTAGATAGTTTTATAAATTTAAACGAATTTGTATAATGAACGAGTATTATTGTTCGAGTTTGAAACGGAAACGAATAGTAAAATTAGTTTTTAAATTAATTTGCGACATGTATGAATATGTAAATTCTAAATGAGCTTTTTAGTCAATCAATATTTAAAAATATATATAAAGAGAAAGAAGTGACAACATAAACTAAAGATTTTCTAAATAAAAAATAAAATATAATTAATTTCAAAATATGATATTTTAAGAGAAAAATATTGTATTATAAAATTTCTTTTCAATAAAAGATAGAAGATTATAATTTTGAGACATAAACTTGGAACAAACGGAATATACAAAAAATATGTGTTGGATTTTATATTTAATTACTTATTTATTAAAATTTCAATCAGGTTCATTTACAACTTTCAATTTTCAAAAACCTTAAATAACAAGGAACTTCGCATGGATTTTTTTGTAGATTTCACTAATTGCATAATACAACTGGATTATTTATACGTGCTAAGATGTACTCCTTCCATCTCATATAAGGCGGCACATTAATTTTGGGCATGTGTATTAAAGAGAAAGGTATAAAGTGGTTAAAGTGGTAAGGTCTACAACTTTTTATGAGATACTAATTATTTTTATTTTGGGTATGTGTCATCTTATATGAGACACTCCAAAATGGAAAACGTGTCACCATATATGGGACGGAGGAGAGAGTATTTGAATAACGTCGACAAATGTAATATCAAATTAAACGGGTGACCGCGTTAATCAAAATTCTTACGTAGATTTTTCTTCATTTTCCTATTCTTATTTTTTCTAAAATCTAAAATAAAAGTAATTTCACATTGATTTTTTAGAAGACTTCACCAATTGGAGAATACAATTAAATTATTAGTATGCACTAAAATATATTTATATAACATCTGAGATTATTTCAAATTAAACGGGTAGTCGATCATATATATATTTGCGTGAATTTTCCTCATTTTCTACTCATATTTTTTTTCTTCTAAAAACTCAAATTAAAGGAATTTCATATTGATTTCTTAAAAGACTTCATCAAATGGAACCTAATTAATAAAAGGAATCATATTTTCTTCCAATATTCTATTCTTATTTTTTTTAAATGTTTGATACATGAACAAGAGAAAATTACTATTTAATTGAGTTCATGACGAGTAAATATATTAATTTAAATTAAACGGGTTTCATATATTGTATGATTTCAGTACATTTATATAATCTTAAATTCATATAGATCTTAAATTCATATTTAAACGAGTTTCATAAATTGTATGAACTTCAAATTGATACTTCAAATCTAATTTTAATCTTTTATTATTTATATTATTCATTATTAATATTTACTTTATTGTGTTCGAATTTTAATTGAGACAAATAACCTATTATTTATAGTTTATTATTTTGATATTTTATAATTAAACAGGTTCGATTAATTACGAATATTATTGTAGGGGACGAAACGGGTAGAATAATGACTTATTAATCGGACTTAAAATATGCACGATTATATATTTTAAACTGGTATGGGGCTAAATCCTAGCTTCATCATCTTGGTTCATCGATATCCTCTACCACAACCAACGACTTAGACTGATTGGATGCTACTTTCGGTTAAATAACAAGAAAAACCAATGATTTTCTTGAATTTAATTAGAAACTAAAGATATTGACCTTGAAAAAAAAATTCTATAATTGTCAATCATATTGCATCTAATAATTTAGTTAAATAATGAATTCCAGTCGATTTTCGACGGGCTACACGTTAGTGGCATTGAAAATAACTAAATAAGCAAGTTCTTGCATTCATATTTTCAGACATGAATTTGAAATCAAGAAAACTGCAGTAGCATGGTTGTTATGAATTATGATGCATACCTGCAATTTCTTCTGCTTTTTAAGCTCTATTTTGAAGGGCATACATTGATTCTTGTATCGACGGTAAAAGACCGGCAAGGAGTGGAACGGTGCTACTGCCGCTACACGGTGGAGCTACTGCTGCTGCCGTTCAATCACGAAGGAGTGGTAGGTCAAGCGAACGACATCGGGGCTGCTGGAATCTGGCACCTCGACGGATCTCGAAATCGAAAGGAGATGAGTGATTCGATTTTGGGGATCTAGGATTATAAATTGGGGCTAATGAGGGTTGTCACCATAGTTGCAGCGGTGGGACGGAGACGCTACGTTCACGTCGGTGTCGATGATGGGGATGGCGGCGGATTCACCGGATTTCCAGCCGAGGGAGAAGAAAGAGCAACGAAGGGAAAAAGATGATAGAGGGGTGGAGAAAGTGGCGTCGTTCGATAGAAAGTGACCAGCGAGACTCGCCGGAAAAGGAGTAGGACGCCGGTGATAGTGCGTTGTTGCTGCTGTTGTGAATCTTGTGATCGATGAGAGCAGAGCAGAGAGAGAGACGACGAGTCTGTGTAAGAGTGAGTGTTTGCGGCGAGTGGAAATGAGAAAAGGTTAGGGCTTCTGTCAAAAGTCAAAACAATAAAACATACTCCCTCCGTCCCGTCATAAGTGACCACATTTCTTTATTAGGTTGTCTCATCATAAGTGACCACTTTTCTAATATGGAAACACCCTCTCTCACACAAAAGATATGGGCTCCACCACTTTTTATCTTTTTACCCTTTAAACACTCTTCTCCTAAATATCCGTGCCCAAAAGAAACTAGTCACCTATCATGGGACGGAGGGAGTAGTAAATTAAAAAATACATTATATTATTGGGCGGGCTTTTTTGCCCGAAGCCCGGTCGGCCCGGGGGCTATCTAGGTGGGCCTTTTCGGCCCGAATTTTTTCGGGTCTCTAATTTTCTAGCCCAGCTGTAGTATCCCGTCTTTCTTAAGTAATTAAAATAATTAATCAAGTGGGAAAGATAAGAATTTTAGTAAAATAAAAATTTTCTTTCCGAAAATTTTACCCGGCAGATATATTCTATCGGAAAAATGAGTTTTAATTAAGAATGACTGTCTCGGTTAATCCGAAACAAAGAAGTTTCTACATTTATCAATAGATGATAAATTTTTAGTCATTAATTGACTAAAAGAAAATTTTAATTTATTTAAGTGAATTTCTATGTGATTTATCAGTTAAAAATTTAGTTTCGGTCGATTTGAAAATGTTTCGAATCTCCGATTCTTTCTGTGATATTTTTATTTAGGGTTCGTCAAATCCTAAATTAAATTTCTATGTTGAGAAATCAAGGGTTTAATGGAGGATTAGGTTATTATTAATTAAGTGAATTAATTAATTAATTAGGATTACTATTCACCTAAATATCTAAGATATTTTTAGTAAATAGTAATCTAATCCTATCTATATATACCCTATCATTCTCTTCATTTCTTCACCCCTCCCTCTCTCTAAAAAATCGCTACACACACACACAACACACACTTGAAGCTTTCTTCCATTGTTCTTCATCTTCAAGTCCAAGAATTAAGATCCAAGTTTAGCAAATCCTTCTCAAGTAATTAAGTAAGCACAAATCTCTTCTCTTGGAAGCTTGTAGTTCAAGGTTTATGGTTGAAATCATCCTCTCTATCTATATATATATTTTTGAATTTTGGGGGGAGAAATTAAGAAATGATTGGATGATCTTGATCTCATAGTATGATGTTTAATTCATGTGTATATGATCATTTATGAGTTTAAATTAAGCATGTGAAACCCTAGTTTGAAAGTAGTAATTTTCGAAATTTTGGAGAAATGATCAAGTTTTGATCTATGAATTATATGCTTGCTTTGATGTTAAATATGAACTTAGTTAATTATTTTAAGTATGTTTCATGTTGGAAGTGAGCATGAAATCTCAACCCTTCAAATTTTAGTGAAAATGTCGAAAATTAAAGGATTAAAATTTGGGTTTGTAATGTTATGGTTATATGATGTATTTGATGATTAAATTGATGATGTTAATGGTAATTGTTGAATCAAGAGTTAGTGAATTAAAAGCATGATTAACCCTAGTAACCCTAAAAATTGAAATTAGGGTTCTTAAATTAGGGTTTATTAGTTTAATAGTTAATTGAATGAAATTGATGGAATAATTAAGCTTAAGATATTTAATTAAGTATATTAGAAATGAATAAGAAGAGAAAAGAATTCTAGAAATCTAAAAATTGAAATAACCGAAAATAAAATAAATAGAATAAATAATTAATTGATTTTTAATTAATAAACTAATTGCATTTATGAACTTATCAATAAAAATAAAGTATTGTGTGATTTTATGGAATTTTAATACGAAATATTAAAGATTTTCTATTTTTGGATGATTTTCCCGATTCGGGAGTTTATATGTTTAATCGAGACAATGTGTGTAATGAATGTGTAAATAGGTTTGTTATGATGAAATACGTGCGTGGAATTAAATTGAGAATTTTCTGAATTCATTAGACGGATTAAAATCGACTTAGTCGATTATGATGAAGAGTAAATGATGAATGTTTATGAATGGGTGTGATTTGTTTGGTGTTTGATTGATGATTGTTGATAATGATGAATTAAGATAGAATAGGAGCGTTTCAGAGGTTAAGTTAGGAATTCTCGAGTTTCGTCGTAGAATTCGAAGCGAATTAGAAAGTAAGATTATCGAAGTCGTTATTCGATAGAAGTTTCTCGTTCTAAAGTCGCTATTCCATTTCGATTTAAAGGAGCAAGTCGAAGCGGAAGCAGGAACGTGAAGTAAGTGTTGATCGAGCGTTAAAGTTTAGAAGTAAAGCTTAAGTCTATCAGGTGTGCTTTCTTAACTATACAACATGAAAAGTATGATATTATGATTTTTCAAAAGCTTTGGTACTTGCCAAAATATTTTTAAAATGTAAGTATGTTACCATCTACTTAAGAAGGACGAATTCGGTCCCGCGCAAGGTGGGATTTGTGTACACATATGTGATCGTGCGCATTTCTTTGATGGGCCGATTATACGTAACTGTGAGCCTTTCCTTGATATGCCGATTACAAGTATTGAGAAAGAGGCCTCTTTCTCATTACTATTATTTATTGTAGATATGGTTCATACTGTTAATATGTCTGCAGACAAATGTTTTTCAAGAAAAGAAAATGTTTTTAACATTGCACAAGTTGTTTTCAGAAAATCCTTGTGCTATGTTTTCTGGCAAGTTTTCAAAATATAGCTGTATTCAGCAAATTTCAAATGTTTTCGGCATGTGTTCACTGAGTACGTAGTACTCAGCCCTGCATTTCATTTCTAAAACGTGTAGGTTAGCAGGGAAGAAGATGACGAGAGCTGGGCTGGTTGTCGTTGTTGTTGTTAATGTTTTGATAAGAGTTGGCCTAGAATATATATCTTCATATATATATTCTCTCGTTTTTCCGCTGCAACATTAAGAGGTTTTGTTTTGAGAAAGATTGTGAAGTATTGAAGTTTTCAAAATTCTGAAGTCTTGATCGAACTATGTTCGATAGTTATTTTGTTATCATACCTCTTATATAAATATATTAGTTGTTCGTTGTTTTGAAAAGTTTTGTCGATCTTCGAATCGTTTTTCTTTATCTTGCTTTCTTGATTCTGAGATCGTTTTTCCTAGTCTTCTCATTTATTGTCGATAATTTGGTTGATCAGGTCTATTGATTTCTGAGTTGATTGAGTTCAAATTGTTGATATGCATGTTGTTATCAAAATCAATTGATCGTCTTATTAAACTCGAGTCATGCATATCCCATTTGTCTAAGTTTGTTGAATTGTCAAGTATGAGTTGTGCTTTGTTATTATTCAAGGATAGCCGGGTCGCTATCTTAATCCTTTTGTTAATCATAAATTGTGTAAGTCGTGGGACCTACCGGCTTTGACATCTGATTTCGGGGTCGGGCTGCGATAGAGTGGTATCATAGCAGGTCTGACTGCTTTGAATAATATTTGTTTTCTAAAATCTAGTCTATTTTGAAACCCTAGACTAGTAGAGAGCAATGTTTACTGCTCTAAGTTGTTATTTTCTAAGAAGCCTAGTCTGGTTTGAATTCCTAGACTAGTCGAGTTTTTAACAACAACGAAAGTCCAGCATCTCTCAGCTCATCCAGCTATCCAGGTACGAATTTCAAAAGTTTTCTAGTTTTAAGGAAAGTGTGAAATTTCAAAAGTTTGAAAGTTGGAATATATAAAGTTGTGTTGTGATTTTGAGCTTCTAATGAGATTGTTTGTTGGTGATCGATCGTAAGCGAGACGATGGATCAATTGTGCAAGCAAGTTGGTTGTTTATCTTTGGAAAATAGCTTGAGCTTGGTACAACCCTTTGGAAGAGAATTTGAGTATGTGGAGACTGTGGATTCTTAAAAGGTTCGTAGTCTCGATTTAGTAATTGTTTAAATTTTTCTTATATTGGATGGCAAATTCTTGAAGTGTCGAGGCGATGATTGAATTTCATCATATGAGGATGAGTTATACGGAAACCCTAGCAGAGTTTTTAGCTCGGTTTCATCGGGTTTGGATGGATATCCGTGAATCGAATATATCGGGAGTTACTGGCATAGTCAGGTTAGTACCTCTTCTTCCCGATGAATGGCAAGAGTGGGCGGCGTCAATTGCCCCACGGTTCATCACTCCTCTATATTGGGATGGCGAATTATTCGGAGATTGTTGCGGGTTTATAGCGGAGATCAGTTCTAGGTTTATGTGTTTCTCTTATCCACCCCCTGGACCATATCAACCCTTGATCCCCGTTGATGAATTAGGATTGCAGGATCCTATGCCTCAACATGACCCGATTCCTTTTATGATTCCGCAAGAGAATCCCGAGCCCGTTGTTTCTCCCAATCACCAAAACAATGGTTTTGATGTTAACTCTTTTCTTGTTCAACCATTGGCAAATGGCTATGTTTCGTCTCCCTCTCAATCTGAGACTCAAACTTTTGTTCCTGAGCCCTCTGTTTTGCCTAACGGCGTAGCTTCGGCCTCCTTTGCTGAAGAAGTCCCGACCAATCATTCCTTGAATGTTTTTCAAGCTCTGAATTCTTCAGAGTTTGAACGTTACTTTGAATCTCAGTTCGTTCCTTCTGTTCCTCATGAAAGAAGTAGCTCAGGGCCACGTCACTATGATAGTGACGAGAAAAATGTTGATCCGGAGGTTGGACCAACCGAAGGATATTTCCATCTCCGTCGAATACCGTTTCATTATCTAAGCTTTCAACCTAGCTTTAGGCCTTCGCCGGGAGAGGATATTACTCATGCCCCTCGTGTGATTTTGGACGGAGTGGAGAGAGCAGAAGAGAGCACGGAGTCGGAGGAAGACCCGAGTGAGGAGGAGCCGATAGAGAATGACGAAGAGGAGGATCCTTCGGAGGATGAGCAGTAAGAAAGGAAGGAAGTTGTCGAGAAAGTTGACGAAAAAAAAAGATAATGTAAATATAATGTAATAGATTAGATAATCAAACAACTTTTACGTTTATATCGTATGTTGTAAATAGGTACTAGTATATAGAAGCATAATATGGTAGTATAGAAAATCGGTAGCGAAGAAGAATGCCGCTCCGAGGAAGTGTTTGGCGTGATGTTAGAAATCACGACTAATTAGGGATTTTTGGTGTAAATATTCCCTAACTTTTGTAAAAGTCATCAAAGAGGCAAGTTTTCCTATTAAAAAGAAGAAGTATAACCACGGTGGGTCGTTTGATAATTTTCCGAGTTGTCGATAATTTTGTCATCTAAATTTTGGTTTAATCGTTTCAAGAAGAAAGAAAGAAAACGAAGTAAGATGAAGTTTAATTAACATCGAGAAGCGTTAAAATAAATTAAGATAAAGTATAATCGAAGAAGAAGAACGTTAATAATCAAGTAAAGAAGGAAGAAATCTCGTCAAAATCGTAAAAATAGGAAGAAGGATGTTCAGCCGCGAAAACCAGCCCCGGCTACACCTCAGCACCGGCTGGGAAAAATTACAGGGCGCAAACTCAGCCACGGCTGGCTGGAAAAAATAGTACAAGCCCAACAGACAGCCGCGGCTATGTGCCAGCCACGGCTGGGCAAAAATTACAGAACTTGAAGGCAGCCACAAAATTTTTTTCAAAACAGGACACTAGCCACGGCTGTACTCTAGCCTCGGCTGGGACGAAATTTTTTTTCAGAAGAGGACACTAGCCACGTCTGGAACCCAGCGATGGCTACGCAGGACAGACCAAATTTCGTCAATCGTTTCGTTCGTCGTGTGTTTCGTTCTCCGTTCGTTTCGTTCGCCGTTCTTTTCTTCCGTTAGCTATATCCTTAGTATGCATAGGAAGAGTTTTAAAGAAGTTAATGTGTCAAGTGATGTTATTATTTCTTGACTTTTTAAGAATACATGAAAACTTGAGTATGAGAAATAAATTCTACTTGAATTATTTTATGTTTAATTATTTGAAGTAATTATATGATGAAATGAATCGTTGGATTCATTATTTATGATGATAAGAGTGAATCGTTTGATTCATTAATTATGATAAGTATGTTATGTGCTAATGATGTGATTAAGAATTTTTCTAAGTTTTAGAACCTAGAAAATTTTATTTCTTTAATTTATTTAAAGAAAATAGAATTCGTCTGATTAACTCGCGAAGAATAAAAATTCGTTTTAAGAAAAGAATATTTAGAATGAAAAATCCTATTCAATCAGAATGCCGCCAAGAGGTAGAGGTAAATGAAGAGTTGAGGACGAACCAGAAAGAGAACCAACACCACCCCCTCCTCAACCCGAAAGAAGAATAGAAGAATTGTTTTTGCGACAAAATCCCCCAACCCTAGATGGAAAAGGAAACCCTTTGGAAGCCGAAGAGTGGATTTATTCTTTGGAAAGAATTTTCCGTTTTCTTCGTTATACGGATCAAGAACGTCTTACGTGCATGTCTTACCAACTCAAAGGATCTGCGGATTACTGGTGGGAAGCTCGTCAAAGGGCGTATACCCCGGAACAACTAGAGAACCTGACGTGGGAACAATTTAAGGATGCTTTGTTCGAAAAATTCGTTCCTCGAAGTTATCGAAAGTAGAAGGAGAATGAGTTTGCTAATCTCGAGCAAGGAAAGAAGTCGGTAGCCGAGTATGATCGAGAATTTTGCGATCTAGCTAGATTTGCTCAAGACAAAGTGGACACTGATGAGAAGATGGCGGAGCTCTTCCGAGCAGGACTTCGTCAAGAAATAAGAGTCGTACTAGCTAGTCAGAGTGCGTTGTCATATGCAGAGACTCTAAATCGAGCTCTGGACATGGAATTGGCTATGCAGCCGGATAAGCCTTCGCAATCGATAGTATCTATGCCTTTGCAAGTTCAAACTTCAGCAGTAGCCTGTCCTCAATCGTTAAATCAAGGTCAAAAGAGGAAGTGGACTTTCGGAACTTAACCTAATAAGAAGCCATGGCAAGGTCAACAAAGTCAGAAAAGTCAGCAAGGTCAGCAGCAGCAGTTCAATCAAGAAAGATTCAAACAGCCTTTCGCTAACCAAGGCAGTTCATCGCAAACGTATCAAGGAATGTCTCCATGTTCTAAGTGTGGAAAAATGCACCAAGGAGTCTGCAAGGCTGGAAGCAATAGTTGTTATACATGTGGACAAGTCGGTCATTATTCTTATCAATGCCCGACTAAGCTGCAAGGAATATGAGGATGCAGGCCAAACCAGAATCAACCTTCGCATTTAAAGGCGATGGAAGGAGCTCATCAGCAGCAGCAGCAACGGCGCAATTGCCAAGGGCAGCGATTTCAGCAAAAGCAGAAGCAACCTCAGCAATTGCAAATAGAACCCCAACAGTAGTATCAAAGGGTTTTTGCTCTTGATCAGAAGCCGTTCGATAAAGATCAAGGAAATTTAACAGGTATGGGTCAATTAAAAGGCATACCTGTTATAATTTTATTTGATACTGGTGCATCGCATTCATTTATATCAAATGTCTGCGTAGATAATCTTGATCTTCAAGTAGAACGTGCTAGTCAAGACTTAAGAGTAACTACTCCATTAGGTAAAGCTACCTCAGTTACTCGCATTTGTCCTAATATAGAGTTTGAATTAGGATCTCTAAAGATGTCAGCTAAAACCCTAAATCTGATTAAAATGTGGGATGTCGATATTATTCTAGGAATGGATTGGTTGACCGAGAATTTTGCGAGCATTCAGTGCAAGCAAAGACAGATTTCTTTTCATATGCCTGGTTAGGGACCGAATCTATTCTTTGGAATAGAAAGAAGTTGTAGAAGATCGCCGGTTATCTCAGCAGTTCAAGCAAAGAAAATGTTGAGAAGAAAGGATGTAAAAGCATATCTCATCTATCTTAACAAAGATGAAGATAAACAAAAGAGTATTGAAGTTGTAGCATTAGTTAGAGAATTTCGGGATGTATTTCCTGAAGTTTTACCAGGATTGCCACCAGATAGGCAAGTGGAGTTCACAATAGATCTTGAATCGGGATCAGCTCCAGTTTACAAGGCACCATACAGAATGGCTCCGAAAGAGTTGCAAGAGTTGAAAATTCAACTTCAAGAGTTGCTTGATCTAGGTTTCATTAGACCTAGTGTTTCTCCGTGGGTAGCGCCAATTCTGTTTGTCAAAAAGAAAGATGGTAGTTTAAGAATGTGCATCGACTACCGAGAGTTGAACAAATTAACTTTGAAGAATAAGTATCCTTTGCCGAGAATAGACGATCTCTTTGATCAACTCAAAGGAGCTAGTGTATTCTCGAAGATTGATCTGAAATCTGGTTATCACCAGTTGAAGATTAAGCAAGAGGATATTTCAAAGACGGCTTTCAGAACAAGATATGGCCACTACGAGTTTGTAGTTATGTCATTTGGTGTGACAAATGCTCCAACAGTATTTATGGATCTCATGAATCGAGTATTCCATGAATTTTTGGACAAATTTGTCGTAGTTTTCATTGATGATATTCTCGTGTATTCAAAGAGTGAATTGGAACACGAAGAACATCTCAGGATTGTTCTGGAAAAGTTGAGAACCGAGAAATTATATGCCAAGTTTAGTAAATGTGAATTTTGGCTAAAAGAAGTACATTTCCTTGAACACGTTGTTTCTTCTGAAGGAATCAAAGTCGGTCCTTCAAAAGTGAAAGCAGTCCAGGAATGGAAGGTTCCAACTACACCACATGAGATTAGGAGTTTCTTAGGTCTAGCAGGCTATTATCGGAGATTTATCGAAGGATTTTCCAAGATAGCGAAGCCAATGACCCATCTCCTAAAGAAAGAGTCGAAGTTTAAGTGGTCAAAAGGATGTGAAGGATTTAGCAGTTCCAGATTCAGACAAGGATTATACTGTTTTCACAGATGCATCGAAGAACGGACTAGGTTGTGTCCTGATGCAAGAAGGAAGAGTCATTGCTTATGCTTCTAGACAGCTTAGAGCTCATGAGGTAAGCTATCCAACTCATGACTTGGAACTAGCAGCAGTTGTGCATGCTCTAAAGATTTGGAGACACCATCTTTATGGAGCAAGATGCGAGATCTTCACGGATCATAAGAGTCTCAAATACTTCTTTGAGCAAAAAGAGTTAAATATGAGACAAAGAAGATGGCTCGAGTTAGTCAAAGACTACGATTGTAAAATTTCCTATCATCCAGGAAAAGCAAATGTAGTAGCTGACGCATTGAGCAGAAAAGGTAAATCGGAATTAGGATTTCTTCTAACTCAAGAGAAAGAACTCATTAAGAGTTTTGGAGAGCTGAGATTAGAAGTAATTCTACCTCCGCAATCTGTTGAGCATATAATTGCAGCCATGGAAATAATTCCAGACCTAAGGTCTAGGATTTCCAATGCTCAAAGAAAAGATGAGAAATTGGAAAAGTTGCGAATGAAAATTCGTCAAGAAAAGATTAAAGATTTTAAGGAGGCAGGAGATAATGTTATCTTATTTAGAGAAAGAATTTGTGTGCCTAATGACGAAGAATTAAGGAATGAGATCATGAGTGAAGCTCATGAAACTTCTTATTCAGCTCACCCTGGAGGCACCAAAATGTATCAAGACTTGAAACAGAAATTTTGGTGGGAATGAATGAAGCGAGATATAGCTTCTTTTGTGGAACAATGCCTAGCCTGTCAGCAAGTGAAGGCATTGCATCAAAGACCATATGGAAAGCTACAACCTTTAGATATTCCAGAATGGAAATGGGATAAAGTTACAATGGATTTTGTAACCGGGCTACCCCGATCCAAAAGAGAAAATACAGCAATATGGGTAATAGTGGATGGGTTGACAAAATCTGCACACTTTATACCTATTCCAATAACTTATGGCACAGATAAGTTAGCTCAGTTGTACGTGCGAGAAATTGTGCGTTTGCACGGAGTACCTAAGTCGATCACTTCGGATTGAGACTCAAAATTTACTTCTCGTTTTTAGAGAAGTATGCAAGAAGAGTTAGGTACCAAATTGAATTTCAGTACGGCTTTTCATCCTCAGACGGATGGTCAATCAGAAAGCTTCATCCAAATTCTGGAAGACATGTTGAGAACTGTTGTTCTAGATAGAGGAAGTCAATGGGAGCAAATTTTACCTCTTGTTGAATTTGCTTACAACAATAGCTATCAAATGACGATTGGCATGGCGCCCTACGAAGCTCTTTATGGAAGAAAGTGTCAATCTCCACTCCATTGGGATGATGTGGGCGAGAGAAAAATGTTAGGGCCCGATGCCATCGAAGAAATGATAAAGATTGTTCAGCAAGTTAAGCATAGAATTAAAGAAGCACAAGATCGTCAAAAGTCTTATGCTAATTCAAGAAGATCAGAGCTAGAATTCAATGTTGGCGACAAAGTTTTCTTGAAAGTTTCACCTTCAAGAGGAATTTATCGGTTTGGTGTTAAAGGAAAGCTTAAACCTCGCTATATAGAACCATATGAAATTCTGGAAAGAATAGGTCAAGTAGCTTATAAGCTAGCCTTACCGCCAAGTTTTGGAAATTCACATAACGTGTTCCATGTATTTCAGTTGCTTAGATATATGTTTGATCCTAAGCACGTTATTCGCCGAGAAGAAGTAGTCCTTGAACCAGATCTTAGTTATGAAGAGGAACAGGAAGCGATTTTGGATCTAAAGGTCCAGCAGCTTAGAAATAAGTCGATCGTGTCGGTAAAGGTCAAATGGAGACATCATGGAATAGAAGAAGCAACGTGGGAGTTAGAAAGCAAGATGAGAGAAAAGTATCCCGAACTCTTTCAGGAGGTAAGCAAATTTCGGGACGAAATTTATTTTTAGGGGGAGAGAATGTAGTATCCCGTCTTTCTTAAGTAATTAAAATAATTAATCTAGTGAGAAAGATAAGAATATTAGTAAAATAAAAATTTTCTTTCCGAAAATTTTACCCGGCAGATATATTCTACCGGAAAAATAAGTTTTAATTAAGAATGATCGTCTCGGTTAATCCGAAACGAAGAAGTTTCTACATTTATCAATAAATGATAAATGTTTAGTCATTTAATTGACTAAAAGAAGAATTTAATTTATTTAAGTGAATTTCTATGTGATTTATCAGTTAAAAATTTAGTTTCGGTCGATTTGAAAATATTTCGAATCTCCGATTCTTTCTGTGATATTTTTATTTAGGGTTCGTCAAATCCTAAATTAAATTTCTATGTTGAGAAATCAAGGGTTTAATGGAGGATTAGGTTATTATTAATTAAGTGAATTAATTAAGGAATTAATTAATTGATTAGGATTACTATTCACCTAAATATCTAAGATATTTTTAGTAAATAGTAATATAATCCTATCTATATATACCCTATCATTCTCTTCATTTCTTCATCCCTCTCTCTCTCTCTAAAAAATCGCTACACACACACACAACACACACTTGAAGCTTTCTTCCATTGTTCTTCATCTTCAAGTCCAAGAATTAAGATCCAAGTTTAGCAAATCCTTCTCAAGTAATTAAGTAAGCACAAATCTCTTCTCTTGGAAGCTTGTAGTTCAAGGTTTATGGTTGAAATCATCCTCTCTATCTATATATATATTTTTGAATTTTGGGGGGAGAAATTAAGAAATGATTGGATGATCTTGATCTCATAGTATGATGTTTAATTCATGTGTATATGATCATTTATGAGTTTAAATTAAGCATGTGAAACCCTAGTTTGAAAGTAGTAATTTTCGAAATTTTGGAGAAATGATCAAGTTTTGATCTATGAATTATATGCTTACTTTGATATTAAATATGAACTTAGTTAATTATTTTATGTATGTTTCATGTTGGAAGTGAGCATGAAATCTCAACCCTTCAAATTTTAGTGAAAATGTCGAAAATTAAAGGATTAAAATTTGGGTTTGTAATGTTATGGTTATATGATGTATTTGATGATTAAATTGATGTAATATGATGTTAATGGTAATTGTTGAATCAAGAGTTAGTGAATTAAAAGCATGATTAACCCTAGTAACCCTAGAAATTGAAATTAGGGTTCTTAAATTAGGGTTTATTAGTTTAATAGTTAATTGAATGAAATTGATGGAATAATTAAGCTTAAGATATTTAATTAAGTATATTAGAAATGAATAAGAAGAGAAAAGAATTCTAGAAATCTAAAAATTGAAATAACCGAAAATAAAATAAATAGAATAAATAATTAATTGATTTTTAATTAATAAACTAATTGCATTTATGAACTTATCAATAAAAATAAAGTATTGTGTGATTTTATGGAATTTTAATACGAAATATTAAAGATTTTCTATTTTTGGATGATTTTCCCGATTCGGGAGTTTATATGTTTAATCGAGACAATGTGTATAATGAATGTGTAAATAGGTTTGTTGTGATGAAATACGTGCGTGGAATTAAATTGAGAATTTTCTGAATCCATTAGACGGATTAAAATCGACTTAGTCGATTATGATGAAGAGTAAATGATGAATGTTTATGAATGGGTGTGATTTGTTTGGTGTTTGATTAATGATTGTTGATAATGATGGATTAAGATAGAATAGGAGCGTTTCAGAGGTTAAGTTAGGAATTCTCGAGTTTCGTCGTAGAATTCGAAGCGAATTAGAAAGTAAGATTATCGAAGTCGTTATTCGATAGAAGTTTCTCGTTCTAAAGTCGCTATTCCATTTCGATTTAAAGGAGCAAGTGGAAGCGGAAGCAGGAACGTGAAGTAAGTGTTGATCGAGCGTTAAAGTTTAGAAGTAAAGCTTAAGTCTATCAGGTGGGCTTTCTTAACTATACAACATGAAAAGTATGATATTATGATTTTTCAAAAGCTTTGGTACTTGCCAAAATATTTTTAAAATGTTAAGTATGTTACCATCTACTTAAGAAGGACGAATTCGGTCCCGCGCAAGGTGGGATTTGTGTACACATATGTGATCGTGCGCATTTCTTTGATGGGCCGATTATACGTACTGTGAGCCTTTCCTTGATATGCCGATTACAAGTATTGAGAAAGAGGCCTCTTTCTCATTACTATTATTTATTGTAGATATGGTTCATACTATTAATATGTCTGCAGACAAATGTTTTTCAAGAAAAGAAAATGTTTTTAACATTGCACAAGTTGTTTTCAGAAAATCCTTGTGCTATGTTTTCTGGCAAGTTTTCAAAATATAGCTGTATTCAGCAAATTTCAAATGTTTTCGGCATGTGTTCACTGAGTACGTAGTACTCAGCCCTGCATGTTATTTCTAAAACGTGCAGGTTAGCAGGAATGAAGATGACGAGAGCTGGGCTAGTTGTCGTTGTTGTTGTTAATGTTTTGATAAGAGTTGGCTTAGAATATATATCTTCATAACATTAAGAGGTTTTGTTTTGAGAAAGATTGTGAGTATTGAAGTTATCAAAATTCTGAAGTCTTGATCGAACTATGTTCGATAGTTATTTCGTTATCATACCTCTTATATAAATATATTAGTTGTTCGTTGTTTTGAAAAGTTTTGTCGATCTTAGAATCGTTTTTCTTTATCTTGCTTTCTTGATTCTGAAATCGTTTTTCCTTGTCTTCTCATTTATTGTCGATAATTTGGTTGATCAGGTCTATTGATTTCTGAGTTGATTGAGTTCAAATTGTTGATATGCATGTTGTTATCAAAATCAATTGATCGTCTTATTAAACTCGAGTCATGCATATCCCATTTGTCTAAGTTTGATGAATTGTCAAGTATGAGTTGTGCTTTGTTATTATTCAAGGATAGTAGGGTCGCTATCTTAATCCTTTTGTTAATCATAAATTGTGTAAGTCGTGGGACCTACCGGCTTTGACATCTGATTTCGGGGTCGGGCTGCGACACCAGCCCAAGGGTACCTCGGGCCGGGCCAAATTTGCCAGCTCTAGGAGAACATTGAAAATCCAAACATATTAGAGCATCCACAATGGGTGAGACATACCAAAGAACGTTCTTCCAATATTTTATTAATATTTTTGGTGCTTTTCGTGGGATTCCAATGATTGATAGATCGGTCTTTAAATCGTATCCAATGGTACCGTCTCGCACCCCCGATCTCTCATTATTTAATTGTATTTTATTTTTATTTTTATGTTTTATATTTATTTTGAATAGTAAAAATAATTATATTTAAAACACCATATTGTATTGAAACATTGGAAAATTACATTACAATAAAGAAAAATACATTAAATTTAAAATTAAGGTAGAAAAATACATTATAAATTTAAAAAGTAAACTAACCGTTATAATTTCCGACCGTTGCTAATTTTTATTTAATTACACATCGAATAAAAAAAATCAACAAAAGCATGGAAGGAGGTCGCGAATGCTGTCGCATACGGAATCGGGCTTACGCCCTATCCCCGATCCCCAACGGTGGCGCGACCTCCACCTGCAGTCTCTCTCCGCTCGGAGGTTGAGCGACCGGTATAAAAATCGGCGCTGTGATGCTCTAAGACTAAGAGGAACAATTTATTGTCAAGAAACATTTTTTCATCAATATAATTTTATATAATTTAAAAATAGTATGGAAGGACAGAAAAAGAAACAAGGAGCCCCAATCACTTGCACCATTAAACCCTCGCAAAACCCTCACTCTCTCTCTCTCTCTATGTGCAGCTTCACAATTTCGGTCAAAACCAATCGCTCTATTGCAGTTTGTGCATACCCGTATTTATCAATAGATGCAGATCTATGCATATGAATAAGGGTTTATATTTGTTACCGCCATTAATCAGAGCTTGAAATGAAAGCAGTAAGGGCGCTGAGACGATTCAGCCCAATCGCCACTGCTCTATCTTCCAACTCGCAAAAACCCTTCAAGGACCCTGCCTTTCTTCGCCGTCTCTTCTCCGCGCAGCCGCAGCACGATGATATTTCGCCACCAAACCCCGACGAATTCTCCGCTAATGATGCTGTGTTCGATAGTTCCGATTTTGATATCAATCCCAGCGGCGGGGTTAGTGTCGGGAGCAGCAATCAGGAGTCAACGTGGGACGAGAAGTACAGGGACAGAGTGAAAAGCCAAGTATTTGGGGAAAATGTCTCGCATTCGAGAATCCTGCAAAGAGAAGAGGAGAAGAAAAGGAAGGCTGGGAGGCTAGCCAATGAGCTGCTGGAGGCGGCGTTGGATTCCGGAGAGAGCGAGGATGAGGAGGAGAGAGAGGTGGCACTGGAGGATCAGAAATCTTTAGCTGTCGGTATCATTGGAGCTCCCAATGCTGGAAAGTCTGCTCTCACTAATTATATGGTCTCTGCACTTTCTCTTCCATCCATTTTTTTTTTCATATGTAAAATAAGTTTATGTATATATTCTGATTTTACCATCATCTTGCTTGTTTTTCTTGTTAAGGTGGGAACTAAAGTTTCAGCCGTTTCACGGAAGACAAATACCACCACTCACGAAGTTCTGGGAGTTTTGACTAAAGGAGATACGCAAATTGTATGTTCTCTGATACTTGATTCCGAGTGAATATAAACATCTTTTCGTTTTAGTAAGATTTTTAGAAAATCAACTTCTCTCTGATCTAGCTTTGATATACACTTTTCACCAATGCTGAAATATTTGTTATGTGAGCAATCTTTTGCTTTCAGTAGATTCAAATTTTAGAAGCTCATTGAAGTGATGTAAATTGTTCCGAGTATTGTGAACACGACAAAAATTGGCCTTCTTGTTTTGCTTTGAACATCTGGGCTGTTTCATTTTTTTTCGGGTGAAATGCGTTGAGTATTGATACCCTGTCTGGGAGTATTGGTTGTTTCAGTCAATTACTAGTCATAGTCACATGCGTTCAGTATTGATACCCTGTCTGCATTTTCTTTCTGCACTAGTTAGAACAGCTCTAGAGAAGCAAGTTAGTGTTCATCAAATCAGTGATAAAAGTGCAATGCCCTAACTGCTGGGAATGAGGTAGTAATGTTGACATTTAGTGTTCTGCCTTGGGAGCTTTGTTACCCTCTGATTGGCAGTGGGTGTTGTGGTTGCGTCAGTAGCTGTGTTGTGTCCATGATATCCAATGTCCTTCTATCTCATTTTTTTTTTCTTTTTATTTCTCGTCTAAAAAAAACGAAATTGTAGTCATTGTACTACTGATAAAGAAGTTATGCGTCTTTTAATTTATCAAAGATTTCTGACTAATTCTGATGCTCATGCAGTGTTTCTTCGACACACCAGGACTTATGTTAAAGAAAAGTGGATTTCCTCACGGTGATATCAAAATTCGTAATGAAAGTGCCTGGGCTTCTGTTAGTTTATACGATGTCCTGATAGTTGTTTTTGATGTTCAAAGACATATTACCAGGTCTGGTTCCTTTCCCCAAGTTGATTCCTACTCCTTAATTGTTGTGTTTTATCTGATTATCGTCCTTAACTCAAAAATTTAAACACACCTTCTGTGTCTTCCTACAAATTATTTCTCTGCCATGCACACCAGTCATTGATATATTTCTTCAAAAGCGTAAACAATATTCAAATGCTTCTACAGTACCTATTTATTTATTTGTAATCAAGAAACTAGAGGTCAAATGAGGCTGAACCATTTTGTATCATGCTGGTACGTGATACTTTCTGCATTTATGGTTTTGTCCAACTGTATTTTCTTCTCAGTTGCAGTCATGATTTTTAGCAACATTATCTGGATAGAACTTGCATGTCAGTGATTCTGTCTTAATTTTTCATTGGTGTAGACCTGATACACGAGTGGTGAGGTTGATCGAAAGAATGGGTAAGATCAGTACCCCAAATCAGAAGCGAATATTATGTATGAATAAGGTTGACTTGGTTGAAAAGAAGAAAGATTTGCTAAATGTTGTAGAGGAATTCAAAGACCTATCGGGATATGAAAGGTATGTTATGATTTTCCTGTGTTTTTTTTTAACTCTTCTGCAGTGGTTCCTGATACCAGTTTCAACTATTTTATAGGCGTTTCATGACATCTGGAGTGAAGGGTGCTGGAGTAGAAGATCTTACAAAGTACTTAACGGAGCAGGTGTGTTTTGTAATCACCCTCCTATTACTTCACTATTCATATTTTGGAATTATATTGATGTTTCTGCTAGCTCTAGATGGATGATGCATGCTGCTAGCTAAGATTTAATTGAGGCATTTCCAAATTTTTGCATTTAAGATTGTTTTAGCAGCCAGTTAGAAGTTTCTTGAATGATTGAGTACAAGTCACCATTGTTCACCAGCAAAAGCTGCTCATGCCTTCAAGCTATTTTTAATTAAATACCATTTTTGGGGATACGTTGAATATTGTTTGCAGAGCACACCAATTTCTGTTGTTTATACTAATCGCCGATGGTATATGTGGAGAACTTTTTGTGCTTGAAAGTGTGGACTTGGGACTATCATTCATTTTTGTTTCTTATAAGAAAATATTTCATTGTTCTTCTATTTTTTATCCTTAGGCAGTACAAAGACCATGGGATGAAGATCCATTTGAAATGAGTGAAGAATTAATGAAGAACATATCACTGGAAATTGTGAGAGAAAAATTGTTAGATCATGTGCATCAGGTAAATCAGCTCTGCTGTTAAATGTTCTATCATTGTAAGGAGGAATATAACTCTGGATAATTTTACTCGGTGTAGGAAGTCCCATATGGCATCGAACATCGCTTGATGAGCTGGAAGGAGTTAAGAGACGGTTCTATCCGGATCGAGCAACATTTCATCACTCCCAAGATTAGCCAACGTAAAATTCTAGTGGGGAAGAAGGGCTCCAAAATAGGGTCAGTCTACTGATGCATCTATCTAAAATGTTATTCATCTGCAGAATACTTACCCCGTCTCTTCCATATGAAAGCAAGCAAATTTAGTTCACCTGTTTTATGTTTATGCTTTTCTTATATATAATGCCGCAATAATTTTCAAACACCCAATGATATTATTAGCTATACTATATATCTGCACTTTGTTTGGTTTCAATTGGTGACATCCCAATCTACCAAGCCTTGAATACTTGTAACTGTGCAGGAGAATAGGCATGGAAGCTAACGAAGAACTCCGAGCCATATTCAAGAGAAATGTCCATCTCATCCTCATGGTTAGAGTTAAATGACTGCAGCAGAGATGGATAATCTTTACAATAATAATTTTCGCCGACGCCGTGCATGTACAGGAGGAGTTGAATTACCTTATACACCTTTTGCAAGACTCAGCTCCAGAAGAGGTAGATTAATGGAAGATCAGTTGCAACAGCACACTCCTTTTGAGTCCTCAATCAGCATGCACCATTAAAGCATTTTGTTTTGCTAGATTTTTTTTGGCGTTTCTCCAGATATTTTTTAAGGATTGATGTATACGAGAAAAATATGTAAAGTTAAGTCATTTGTTGTCGTTTTGTCCATTTTGAATCCTATCCGAATTCACTTTCTTGCCCTCAACTATCAATCCATTACCATGGCAGTTATTAGTTATTACTTTCTAGACAGAGAAAATAAGACAGCACTAATCTTCTTAAACTGTTACAATTAAACAACACTGCTTAATTAGCCATGCATATTCTTGGAAAACAAACACAAACACACATAAATAAACAAGCAGATAACACATGCAGCGTGAAATCCTAGGTGGCTAGGCAGCAAAAGAGTTAAACGGAAGTGTGAGTTGTTCAAGTAGAGCGGTAATCGGTACGGCCAGCCTCGGCTCGTACGCGAACCCATGCAACTCATCGCCGCCGCAGCCACCGCTCGTGTAAGGGCAAGGAGAGATCCACGACCACTGCTTGCCGGAGAAATCAAACAGCAGCGCTCTGTCCGAACCTTTGATGAGTATGACGACAAAGTCGCCGTGCGCCACCGTGTTAAACCCTCGGCCCCACTCTACGTCGGCGAACTGATTATACAGCTGCTGCGGCATTCTCTCAATCTCCACCCACAAAGTCCCACATTCCTGCAAAGTCCAAAGCCTCAAGCTTTTGGGCACGTTGAGCTTGCTCTTCTCCACCGCCGCAACCAAGATGAGTTTCCCTCGGCTCTCCACCAAGCTCGGAGAGCGCAGAAATCTGCGCATGGGGGCTTGAATCTTGCCCCACTGGTTCAAACCGACGTCGTACGCTAGCACGCTGAAAGGGCTGTAGTTCATGCAGTAGAACCGGCCGTCCACGTGGACCATCCGCCCCGACTCGAGGCTGCACAGCCGCGGCAGAGACGCGGTGGTGCCCCATATGGAGTAGAATCCGCCGCCGTCGATGTGGAAGCTCTCCGATGTGAGATTCTTGACGGCGTACGGCGAGATCAGATCATCGCCGGCGAAGATCAAGTCTATGGAGGAGTTGGTGACGGTCAAGCCGATGGAAGGGCAGAGCCGCGGCCGCAACGTCGACGGCAGCTGAATCAACGACCCCATTAAAGGGTTGCAGAGGAGGATGCTCTTGGAGCCAGCTTCTTCCGAGACGAAGCAGATAAGTCCGCCGGAAGAAGACGCCGGCGAGACGCCGGGAGGGATGAGAGGAATACCTAGACGGTACCATTTTAGGTTTTCTGGGTCGAAGAGATAGGCCTCGTAGTTGGGGGGGCGATGATCGGCGCTGTTGTTGGCGGCGTTGCTGTTTCTGTAGATGCAATTCTTGAGGCTTTGCTGCTTGAAGAAGAGGAACCAATGGCGGGAGGGAGAGAGTTGGAGGTACAGCTCCATGAAAGCGGCGGAAAAGATGAGGCCGTACCAGCGCTTGCAGACGGCGCGTGCTCTGAAGAAGGCCGGCGGCGGGAGACAGGCGATGATACGATCGATCAGTCGCTGCGGCAGTCTGCTCCAGATTCTGCAGTCCATCCATGAATTTGTGATGCTCATGCAGCCGCCGATGGTAGGGATGGAGGTGAATGCGGCGTAGGGCATAGGTAAGGTTATGGGAGTACTGTGGAAAGGCTCCATTTTTTTTATTTTTATTTTTTAATTTTGTTTTTGGGAGTTGGAGATCGATTAATTTAAGGATGTTTGTTTGTTGTGCAAGAAAGTGACAAGATCAGTTTGAGAGGTAGGTTTGTTTGGGCAAAGGCAACTACACTTGTTAGTCTGAGTGGAGTTAGCTAGAGAAGATTTAGTAGTGGAAGTGAGAAAGAAAATGAAACGAAAAGATACTCTTTCGTAGATTCAGAGCTGATGAAATATGGAATTGTATGGAGACATTGATCATATGCATGCTTACATATATATATATGAGATATATAGTATATATATAGAAGAAGTGGCAATGTGTGTTTGTTTGGTGTTTTCGATGATTCTCTCTCTCCTCTCTCTTAATGATTTGGGTGAGAGGGGAAAAGGCACTGAAAGTCATTCGTGATGGATGCATCTATCATTTCAGTGTTTTCTTGTCAATGCCGAGGAAGGAAGGACGTGCACCAGACCTGACAATATTAAACAGTTCATTCAGACACACAGAAAGTTATGAATGCTTCTAACTTTTCACACAAACAAAAAATACTTCTTCACAAAACAAAACAACTAGAGGCTCCTTCCTAAACTATTCATATACTATATGTTAATTGATCATGCATGCATGTTTAAGCAGCAACTTACTTTAATTTTTATTTTTCTTGAATCTTGATCAGGCGGCAAGCTTAAACATACACTTAGCTATTTCGTAATAAAATCAACATATATATATAGGGTGTGGATCTGGTAGGATCTGATCATCCTTATATGAGTCCGTAGGAATTATGCATTTTTATCACTTCGGAAATGCACAAAATACAATATTTTAATGCACAAATATGGAAAAGAACAAATTGTAGTAACTTAATGCACAAATATTTATTACATTTTTAATGCACAACCTGCAATGATATAATGTAGAAATTAAATATCGACAATACATAAAAAAGATAAATAATTCAATTTTTTCATTAACATGAATTTATGCATTAAAATAATGCAATTTGTGCATTAACTTATGTGATAAAAATGCATGGTTCCTACGGACTCATATAAAGATAAATTCTTATATGATCTTCTTCACATATATATATATATATATATATGTATCATCAACAGGAGCGGACGCAGAAAAAATTCTTGGTACGTAGCGGTTGCATTTTCTAATTTTCGATTCAATATTTCAAGAAGGTAATTTTCATACGATTCAATTTGGTAATGGGAGGTGTTAATACCAATCAGATTCACTTGGTGGAGGCTTTAGCCCCTAATTAGTGGTTCCGTCCACCAGCTCGTCAACCATATGATTAATTAACTAACATTGTGTTCGGGTTTAAAGATTCGACGGACGAATTTGAAACTCATTAACATTATTTCATAATACTTTTATCAATCAAATCCTGCAACCTATAAAAACATGCAACTTAAAAAGTAGTGACTAATAATCAGAAGTGTCAAACATGAGCCGGCTACGCTCGAGTTTTGGTTGGATTGGGCACATTACATATAAACTTATTGGAAGTGGCACGTATAGTTTATGATGTATTCAGAGTTAAATTGGAGAAATTTGAAAAAAGAAATGGGGAGCGAGCGAGGGAGGGAGGGAGGGAGGGGTAGGCTATGCTAGTAGCTACTAAGGCTAATGACACAAGTTTCTCCTTCGAGTGAGTAATTATATTCCCTTTCTGAAGATGAATTGGATTTTGGTGGATTATGTAAAAGTAAGCAAATCTAAGTCAGACTTATTGTCCTCCTCCTCCTCCACCACCACTCAGTGTATGGTAGGTGTCAATCTAATAAATATGATTGCCCCCAGAGCCAGAGCCAGAGCCAGAGCCAGAGAGTCTCTCTCTCTCTCTCTCTCTCTCTAAAAATAGAAAAAGTTGGGCCAACAGAATTGGAAAGTCGTGTTTTGGTAGAAGAAAGCAAACCCGAAATGGAAAAAGCGCTGGCCTCCTCAAGTGGAAAAAATGGGACTGCATCAAGGAAGATGATGAAGCCAAGTTGCCGCAACAGTGGAGCTGAACTGAATGCGACTCATGACATTCTGACAGACACAGACTCCCTTTCCTTTCTTTTACTTTTGTTTTTCATGCCTACAACCTAGTATTCCTAGACTCCTCACTGTTCCTGCATTTATTTTCCTCTTTGACTTGTTTCTTTACACCATCACTTCATTGCTTTCTCTCTCTTCCTTCCTCTCCATTGCCTGCTGGTCGCTTCATTACCACCACTTTGCTCCTCACATTAATGGACGGAGGACTCCGAGATGTTTTTAACTACCGGGGCGGGTTACTATGTTCCGCACGGCTACGACACATTACTCACAATCCTAGTTTAGCTCTTGGATTATACTAATAAGTTAATAACCGTATTCCACTTGAATCAAGTTGAAGCGACAAGGATTAATGAATTCAAGTACTAATATGTATTTCTGCTAACTATCAGCTTTACGTCTTTCTGGACATCCATATAAATCACAGAACAGAAGAATGTCTAAGGTACATTTCCATTTATCACTTCAACTCAACACAGTGATCCTAAATTGTAATTTCAAAGTGACATATTTTGAAAGACATAATAATAACACAAAATTTGGAGGCTAGGGATATTCAAAATAGCCCAAGGTACAAAGGGGTGCTTCGTTACCTCAAACATTTATTTCTCTTGAATCATCAAATCAAAATTCAAACCTTCAAGCTTCAATCATGGAAAATCTTACTTCTTAATGTATGAGCAGCAGGAGAGATTTAAATACTATTTTCAGAAATTAATCATATGTATGACACAACAGATAAAATAAAATTATTCGTTGAAACAGGAAAATGATATCCCGGCAATACAAGAGACTCGAAATCACAAAAAGCAAATTAATTTATCTTCTAAGTCGCCGTCACAGGAAGACTTCTCTTTCGCATAAAAATACTCAAAACTGCATTAATCTCTGAAAGCCAAGTTACTTGGTCCATAATCTCTACAATCTAAATACCAATCCAGATCATAAAATCCAAAGAAAAAATAAAAAATGAGTATTATCTGTTAAATTATAGAAGGGGCTATCCTGAAACCTATATCCTAAAAGATACAACATTTAAATAGAAAAAATTGCAACAAGCAGCACCGGTTAGAGGCTCTAAACGACGGATTTTTTGTTATGATCGATAGACGCATTTTTCCAGCTGTTGAACCCAGTTAGAACGAGGCATCATCAATACTCTAAAATGCCATCCGACCAGCAAGCCTGCTCTCAGATATCCTTCTGTCAATGGCTGCATCAATTGAACTCATCTGAAACAAACATCCAATTAACTTGATATTAGGCCAGCCAATGGGAGCCAATCTCATGATTATCAGTCAAAAAAATATTAGAGCTTTGCTTGTAGTCAATATATACAAACTTTGCAAAAAGAGCTGACCTGGCTCACTGAATTCACGTTCGATCTAAAAAATATATTGTACGATGACATGAATGAGCAAAAATCTGTTGGGTAATGGTTGTTCCACCCAAACCCAACACTTTGTTATCAAGCAACCATAGGTAGAAGTCAAAAATTGAAATTAATTTCCAAAGAGTAAATACATACACTCTGTTCTTAACCTTGAATGGAGCTAGTGGGAGATCCTCGAAAGATTGCAGCATGCTAGTCAGAATTACTAATTATTAGCAAAGAAAATGAAAGTACCTACTTGACTTGAACCTTCGTTGAACACAAAATCAGCAGGATTGCTTGCCAAGCGAACAGTGGCCAAGAACAAAAAAAACAGCCCATCACATGAATGGGGTTGTGGAAAGTAGCAATATACATGATCATATTGCAAAGATGCTTATGTGTCTTTATTTGGATATATAATTAAAGCCATATAGAAATACCTTTATCTATGTGAAAAAGAGTAAACAAGTGAACTGGAAAACCACAAGCAGCAATAGTCTAGCCACCAGGATATTTGGCTAACCCTATATCCAGGCTGAAGGATATTATTTTATAGGTTGTAATGACTTACCTGGCTATTCTCATCATGCACCTGATACTTCAATAAGGACAATCTTCTTTCCTCCTGAAAAGTTGATAAGAAATGCAAAAACTCCTCAGTAAACAGGAGAAGGTACAATAGAACGTCATCTATAAAAATTTCACATTAGGGAAGAATAACTAACCATAGACATAGCCTCATCATCCCAAACTAAGTAAACCTCATTAGTTGCAGGTTGTGGGGCTTTGTTTGCAATTACTGGAGGAGGCCCTATAGACGGACCTCCTGTATTTGGGCCAGATGCGTAGGAATGTGAATTCACCGTAGTTATGGCTGTAGGGAAAAAAAAGAAAAACATGAGAAAGGAGATGAGCAATACTGCCGATTCTCTAAACCTTAATAGTCCAGGAATAGCACGTGAAAGAAACTTGGATGTAAGCTAATCAAAACTCGAGTTCTAGAAATCAGTTTTACTACTGTTCCTATATCCATTATTCTTTTTTTCTTAATTGACTCCCACTTTTGAAACAAAAAATAAATGCAACTTCAATCAAATGATCAGATTGTATCGCCAAAATCAAACTTTAACACAATTGACAAAAGAAACATAAAAAATATGCTGATCCAAGACACACTAACGTTAGTGTTGTAGGAAATACGGAACTGGAATGATCATGATCATGTGTCGACAACTACTTTACCTACAACAAAATGGATAAGAAACAAGAAAGCTACCAAAAAGTTTGCAAAAGGAAAGTGGAATTTTCGTGTACATTCTATAAAATAATTTTACAACAAGCCAATCTAGTACAATGTAATTCACAGCAAATCATTGTCCAAATCAGAGGAAAATCAACATATCAAATCATCACAGGTAAATACAGACTTGGAAAAAGAAAAAGAAAAAGAAAAGAAAAAAAGAAACCAACCTGGGGCTCCTGAAGTTCGGTAATGATTGGTTGCCAAAGTGCCTCCAAAGAGAGGTTCTGCACTATTCATTTCTAAAGAAGAGCTTAAAGGCAAGCTCATCGGAGGCATAGGAGCAGAAAATGGGGAACTCTGGGGAGGAATATTACTGTTAGGAACGACAGGAAATAAAGGTTGAGAAACAGGAACAGAGGGTGTAGTTGCAGGCATCCCTGGAGGAGTGATTGGCAATGCTGGTTGAAGCCCAGGGGGTGCAGCAGATGGAACAGGAGGTCGAATATTGTGGACGGGAAACAAAGGCTGTTGAGGCAATCCTGCTTGCCCAGGGAGCTGAACAGATACATTTGGGTGTTGAGGATACCAAGGTTGTGGCCGAGGTGGAATTTGCCAACCAGCAGGGGGGCCAGGTATTCTGGGATTGTAACTGCATTAACAACAAAAATATTCCATTTATAGATTTATAACTACTTTAAATAGATTGTTGCTGAAGTTACATAACAAAATATGAAACAAATATTATGGCCATCATTTCATGAACATTTTTTAAGGGAATGGGAAGGCTAAGACAGTGCAAATTAAAAAATGGTTACTCCCAGTATCAATTCTAATAGTGAAAGAAAACTCAAGCACATACAAAAAAGTAACTAGGAGTTCTCCACTTAACAGACATCCACGATTTCAGATCTCACATCACCAATAAAAATCAGAGCAGATTATTATTTGGGAAAGGGGAGTCCCAGACCTTTTTTACTTTTGAGTAAATAATATGTATATATGTCTCATAATAATAGTAAAAATTAATCATGTAGCAAGGGAACTTACTGCGGCGGCATTGACCCTAAAGTCGGCTGGGGAGGATATCCAACCCCTAGTGATCCCGGTATTACACCACCGGCTAATTGGGAGGTCGGTAGATCAACTTTAGCTGCCTTTGAAGGGTTCTCTTCGTCTGATAAGTAAAAGGACAGATCAACATGGAATTTAATAGACCACAGACACAGAACATTCATCATCACCACTCAAATATTAGACAATATTAGACAGGTTAACAAAAACATGCTGGATATAGTAAAATGATATACTTCACAAACAGTTCCATCTTCCACCTTCCTTAAAGCATTAGAGGTGTGCAGCTAGGTTCAGGTCATTCTGTTTGGCTTTTAGTTTTCCAAAGTATTTGATTTCTAAACAGCATGTAGATTCTTGTCACGCTAGCAAAAAGCAGACCCCACGATACCAACCCCCCGAGAATAATTCAACCCAAAAATAAAGTTGGTTTGCTTCAATTTGATTTACACCATAGAACAACAATAGCTTCAACTTTTTAGGTTTGCCATTCCTAAACTGAACAAATGTAATGTGGCTTTTTACTGATTTAGTTTACTACTATTCAAGTGTGTCTCCATGCCATAGGTGAAGTCAACATGAAATGAAGCTGGGAACTGACAAACAGGCTGAAGCCAAATTATCTTGAGTTCAAAAGTATTTAAATTGTTTGGCAATTGAGCTTGGCAACCCCCAGGCCCCATCCCAAAATCGGAAGAGGAAGATATACTACTTAAATTAAAACCTAGCGTAGCACTTCACTACAAAAAAAGACATTACAGAGTCGAGAAAAAGAGCTTATAATACCTTCCTCTCCATAATGCGAAGCCAGGACATCAGGTGGAATTCCTTGCATTCCATAAATCTCAATCTCCGTTGATTCTCGTCCAGGTTTTGCATTTGGGACTCTGGAATAACAATGCCGAATTTTATCAGAAAAAAAATCCACAGGCAAAATAATCAAATTCGCAGAATAAATCCAGAGCAACGGCCAAACAAGAAAATCAAATAATTGCATATAACTCACAAGGCTACTTACACATAAGAATCTCCAAACCCTATGTAGCTCCAGAATAATAATGATATATATATATATATATATTCAACCATAACAGTCCAGATCCTAAAGATAGAAAATAAGCATAAACTACAACAAATAACAATTTAACACAAACAAATCGGGGATTTTTCAAGCAAGAGAAAGAAACAAAGGGGAGAGAGAAAGAGACGGACTTGGTGACTTGTTCTTTGTGAACCTGGAGGACATGGATGGCCATGCCGCCGGCGGTGGAGAGCTTCTTGTGGCAAACATGGCACTTGAAGTGCTTGGCCTTCTGATGCTGTACCAATATCTTCTCGTCTTCAAACTCCCTATCGCAGTAGTAGCACCACACCTTATCCACCGCCCCTCTCTTCTTCTTCTTCCCCATTCGATTTCAATCCGTCAATTCAGCAACGACCGAAGATCTGATCCTCAACTAGCAAACCAATTGATTCAATTTCACAATCAATGACCGAAAATTTCTATGCTCGAATTTAGGGCAGCGCGAGCGGGCTTAGGGTTTTGGAAATTGAGTTGGTGACTTGTCCGCAATTTCAATCCAACCCGCCCTCGTCTCGTTTGTGCGCACCACCACTCCAAAGCCTTTACTTTAAAACGCCCTTCTTATTTATTGTTCTAATTTCTTTTTCTCTTTTATTTGTTTATTTTGTTAACACTCTCCTTAATTGGTACTCCCTCCGTCCCATGATAAGTGGCTACTTTCTTTTGGGCACGGGTATTTAGGAGAAGAGTGTTTAAAAGGTAAAAACATAAAAGGTGGTGGATCCCACATTTTTTGTGTGAGAGAGGGTGTTTCCATATTAGGAAAGTGGCCACTTATGATGGGACATTCCAATAAGGAAATGTGGCCACTTATGGCGGGACGGAGGGAGTATTTTTTTGTTGTTTAAATTTCTGTTTACGGTCAAAATATGTAATCAATAAAACGCTGATTATTAAAGTTAATTTTCTCCGCCTAAAATGAGAAATTAATTTTAGAGGGAAATATTATAACAGTCACTTAAGTTAATAAAAACAAAATAATAGTCACTAAGTTAAAGGGTAACATTGCAACTTCATAATTAAAATGGTAGAAATATAAGTTAAAGGGTAAAAAAGTATTTTCAAACAAATAGTGACTAGTATTTATATAACATTAAATTTGTGGCTAGTATTTTGTTTTTATTAACTTAAGTGCTATTTCACATAGTTACTCTTAATTTTATTCCTTTTAGAATAAGATGTCTTATTTTATTCACTAAACTACAACAAATACAAACTCTCACTTGAAACTAGGGATGTATACGAATCGAATCGAAGCGAATATCACTGTATTCGATTCGATTCGATTCGAAAAAATATTCGCATATTCGATTCGGTATTCGATTCGATTTCGAATCTTATTTTTTATTCGTATTCGATTCGACAGCTATTCGCGAATATTCGAAACTATTCGAATATTCGATTCGATTTTTTAAATATTTTATAAACAACACAATTCAAATATTCGATTCGAAATTTCCTTATTTTTTAGACTATTCGATTTTATTCGCAATTTTGAAGGAATTTTTTCTAAAATAATATTTTATATTAAATTTCCTTCTTTTGTTTATTTTAATTTTTCTAATTTTGTTTTTAATATATATATATATATATATATATTTATGAATATCAAATATATATATTTATATATTTATATAAATATATATATATAAATATTTATATATATTCGAATATTTTCAAATACCGAATCGAATACCATGATTTTGAATTCTTATTTGATAACTAATCGAATCAAGAAAAGTATTTGTATTTGTATTCGAATCATAAATTTTCGAATTCGAATATCAAAAATTCGAATCGAATACCGAACCGAACCAAAATTATTTGATTTGTATACATCCCTACTTGAAACTACGAAAAATAACCTCAAATTTTGTGCGTATACAATTTTTTTGAATCAGAGAACATTTTCGGGCAAGCTGCAAACTGTGAATTATTTTTAAAAAAAAAAGAAAAAAAAAAGAACTTGGATCGTACAGTCGAAGAACGACCATAAATTAATTTGTTGCTAAAATCAAATTGTAATAACAAGTCTCAAATGCATTGCCATTTGCCACATACTTTAATCATAATCTATTACTATATTAAAGCAAAATAATCTGCATGCATTTTCCCGTTCAAACTACCATTTATCACTCTTAAAATGCATGCATGTTCAGCCTACTAATAAATTCATGTGTCTCTATAAATTTTAACACACCGACTGTTGGGCTACTGACACTGATACCAATTAAGCTTTTTTTTATTATTGGTAATTGTACATATTTTCATATTTCAAACAAAAAGCAACATTATATATATTTAATTTTCACCGATTATTTTCAAATATGCGTCCATGTTGATTTATTCAATTATAGGATTTGACGAGTTCAAATATATGTATATTTACATAAAAAAATATACTTTCATATCCACGTTAAATATGTAATTATAAATTTCTGATTAACAGTTTTTTATTTTAGATATTTTAAAATAATAATTCTTGAGTACATTGTACAAAAACTCAATTAAATAATTGGATACATGCAATGTATACGTATTTTAACACAAACTAAAACTATTTAATTTTTTTTTGAAAGGACCATTTATCTATTTTGAATTACATATAAGTTGAAGGAAATATTCAATTATATATAAAACAAAATATCAAATTGAATTCGCGTTGGTCTAAAATTCTCTAATTATCTAATATAAATAATAATAATAATAATAATATATAAATTTTCTATATATGTAAATTTGAGACACTTCAAAACAACACATTAATTATTAGTCATTGTGCAGCGCAAAGTGCGCGGGTTAATCTAGTTCTAATTACAAAATACAGAATTCAGCATTCTCGACTACATATGCAAGGACATATTACAGAGCACCGGAAAGAGCTCTAACGCCGATGGTTTCACGAAGGGGTACAACCCCCAACACGAGCACAACGCGTGCGCTAGGATTTCTACGGAAGAGACGCGAGTGCACGACGAACATTGGAGGATATTCTGTCATGTATAGGTTCCTGCACAGAGCCAAATATAGGTTATACTACATCTCTTAGTGCTAGGAAACAGATGTAAACCGCCATTGGCGCCATATTTTTACCTTTGCTGAGGGCAGTTCAAACTTCGATTTTGTTATTGTCTCATACAAGAGGATATACCTGTAAGGAAATGAGGAAAAACTCTGAGATATCTGCAAATATATATCAAATACATGCTATATAAATCTCATTAAATTATATCCATCCTTCATGATGATAAGAGTACGGAGTTCTTCATTTCCAATTATGCAAAACTCAACATACCTCCAAGACAATTCAGAGACGAGTTCTTCGGGTGCATCAGGCAAGACCTAAGAAAGCATTCTCAAGAGTTAGATCTAATAACACGCCTTGATAGGGACAACAAAAATATAGGAGGCATCATATGCATGTGATTTACCTCGTCTTCATAAGGATTGCAATTATCTTTGAACCACAACCTTAAAAATTCCTACAAAATACTCGATCATATCATAATTTATACTTCAGCGCGTGCACCAAAAAGACAATAGCAGTAACCGGACTGTACACGTAAAGAAACTAACACAAACCTTGTCAATATTTTCAGGTTCAAGACCATTCTGAAAGCGATCTTCATAAGAATCAGCAATCCAATATCTACTTGAGTCTGGTGTATGCACCTAAACGAGTCGAAAACACAAAAAATTATTTTTCAGGAATCATCTTAAATCCATCTAGTTGAGCTTTGTATCCATGTATCTCAATTGCAGATGCTTCCATAAGAAAATAACCTCATCTATCAACAGCACTGCACCATCAGATCCTTTACCGAATTCATACTTAGTATCCACCAGAATCAGGCCATGCTCCCGTGCAATGCGCTGCAACATGATGAATTAGTACAAATAAACAACTCTATGCATAACGTGCTATATGCAGACCATTAAGATTTGAGAGGCATTAGGCATATAACATAAGCCACACACGTCTATTACAATTAACAAAGGAATGAATCGGCTTATTGCCAAGTGCCAACAAAAGGCTTAGCAGAAGCAGAAGGCTGAATCAAGAGCAAATGTTTTGACTTTCATTCATTGAATAGTTATTAATTGCACAGGAAAAAAGTAAAAGAGTAAAAATCATGGCTTGACTTCACCTGATGTGTCAAAAGAATATAAAATATAAACCGGAGAAAAGGGCAAAAACGTCTTTGGGAAGTTCTTAGTGAAATTTAACATACTGAACATCATGTTACGACACCCATCTTCCATACAATTATTTTAGAATATGATAAACATCTTTAATCGTCAAAGTGAAATTGCTTGTAGTTTCCCCAGCATTATCATATAGTTCATTGGCTTCAACAGCCATGATCTAATTTTATAGTACATGAAAAAAACACATTTTTCTCAGATTGACATTACATACTACACCATTGTAACACCATCTGTAATTCCCACATTTGGTTATTTTGGATAAAATTTCCATATATGGTTTAACTATCGAAGAGGAATGATTGAGTTCACAAAATACAAAGAGAAGATGAATAAAGGATAGTCGAGTACCTGCCCATACTCAAACAGGCTTAGTGCTGCTTTACTTGCTTCAATATAGTCGGATTCAGACATCAATCCGCTCCGGATAATCTGCAAGGCTAATTGATCTAAATTACATAACAATTGGACTAAAAGAAAGAGTCAACTTGTAAATATTTTCAAACCCAGTGTGATTCCTAATACAAGAATTAAAATAGGGACAAGCATCCATATGATCCCATAAGCTTCTTTTAAGGATTCCAATCTGGAAAAAGAATGGATAGTTTCTCCATAGTCAGTAGCTATATATATGGATAAGGGGGCATGGAATACATATGGTGAGCTACAACAATGGTTAAAGAGCCTAACATGGCTAGGTTAAGAGATAATTGAGCATGCCATGATGTTGTTAGGATCTCATATAGGCCTTTATGGCCCTGACCTGTAAATGGACCTTTATGAGCTTCTAAAATATCTTTTAGCCCGTGACCAATGCCCCAGTTGGTTCTATACATGTGACCCGCTATCAGGAACAGAATAGCAATCGCTAAATGATCATGTGCAATATCGGTCAACCATAGACCTCCAGTTACTGGATCTAATCCTCCACGAAAAGTAAGAAATTCTTAGATCAAAACACTATGTATGGATGGTATGAACTGCCCAAACAAGAATTCTTGAACAGCGAACAACCAGTTCAGATATTCACGACCGAGTTGTTTCTGCCGAATAGGTCTATCTGAGATTTTCACAAGCAATAACTAGAAAATTGCTTTAAAAATAAATAAAATACTTAATGGACGTAAAACAAAGCTTGATGGGCCTTTCAGTATGCACTAGAGTGAGATAAATAAATTGAAGCATATACCATTTACATTAGTTAATTAAGTCTAAATCAAACCGGCAGAATAATTTAATGGGTGAAGAATACAGAAGGCAAGAATCCCAAACCTCTTCTGGTGTTATGGGAACATCATGATCTGCTGCTTTAGTAGTTGGCGTGAGTATGTTTGAGGTTAACTTTTGGTTTTTCACCATCCCTGTTGCAGATAAGTGCATAGCTATGAGTAAATAAGATACTTGAATAAGTTGGAGTTCTTACAGAATAACAGACCTCACCATCAGGAAGCGCATTGCCACAATAATTCCGGACACCCTTTTGATAGACAGTCCAAAGTGATGTATCAGTACTTCCGGTTACATAACCTCTGACTGCGATAGGCATCATCAATTAATGTTCATTACCGAAACCAATAAAAACTAAATATGACAGTGCATGAATAAGCCTCAGAAGCAACAGCAACATTCAGACCAAACAACTTCTGATTTAGGCCAGTGGAAGATAGACATAGGGAACCAATCAGAATGCTAGAGCTGTTAGAAAGACTAACCAACAAACTCAACAGGGAAAACAGAACATTTCTTTGCAATTGTTACATTCCTGTCCGGAGAGGACACAGCTGCATTTGGAATAATGTGCTGAGTTTGATTAAACCACCACAGACTAGTCTCATTGAGTACCTAAAAAGTAACATTGTACCATCAACATCAAAACACAAGAAAATAGTTTGAACCAAGTTTGGTCACGAAGCAACTCAAACATGAAACGGAGGCATAAATACCTGGCCCTTGAAGGGAATTGAAGCAAGAATCCTGTCAAAAGCACTCTGCCGGTCAGTTGTGACCAGGACAAGGTAGTCTCCTCCGTCATAGATATCCCTCACCTTAAAAGAAAAACAATCGTCTTTTATTCCTCCATATATCATCAAATACTTCATCAAATAAGCAGTTAAGTTCAGTTTTCATCCCACTACTCAGCCAAATTATGTCTCAACATCCATGAAAACTAACATATCATATTTGCTCATGGTGGAAAGCAAACATGCAACATAGAAAATAAACACAACATAATTAGACAAATCCCATTATAGTAAAGCTGCTCGTCATCCAATCCGATACTAGCAAACTTTCATGACTACAAATTTCATAAAATAAAGAGAGAAAAAAGGAACTAAACACTTCCCCCATCAACTCAATAATGATAGAATCTTGAGAAAAAACTTATCTTTAGGGGTAATAAAACCACTAATCTGAAAAATATACTACAACAGACCAGAGTGAGAAGAATAATACTAATATGAAGAAGAAATGCACCACCTTGCCTCTGGTCTTGGAATGGAGACCGGGAACATCTAAATCAAGCTGGGTTTCAGAAAGACAATTGGATACAGAGGTTTTAATAGCATCCATCAATTCATTCTTGCGCTCGCTGTTGGCCAGAACTATAGATTTTGGGGGTCCGCCAGAAACTGTAGAAGGCGACGATGATGCAGAAATTACCATTGAGTAAAACTTCCTACGAGTAAATTTGCTTGAGATGAACGTTCTACTCGAGTATGGAGACACGGCCGGAGAGTTGGCTCGGAGAGAGAGCTTTCCGGCGATATTTGTCGGAGGATTTACGCACTGAGACTGAGCCATTCTTGTCTCTCTACGCTTTCTCGCCGTGTTAGCGCTTTTTAGAATAAATATATACTTCTACTTTTTTTTTTGAGAGAAATATATACTTCTATTATTACTTATTTTCTTTCTGACTAAGTAGGGTAGCGGCGACAGCGACTGATTTTGTGTTGTAATGGGCTTGGGATAGTTGAAAAAGCCCAAAGAGGAAATGTTCAGCTTTCTACAATATTGTTTTGGACAAATATCCATGTTTGCTCGATTTTTCTCATTTTCAATTTTGATAAATTTATTTAATAATATTTTTATAATAATAATTTCATAAATTTAAAAATATATTCATATTTCTCTTCAAGCATGTACAGTGTGATTGCCAGTAACAATTTGTTCGTAATCAAAACATTGAAATATATAGGATCCGGCATCTGAATTTAATTTTCATAATATTATTATAAAAATAGTAACACACTATTCGTAAATTTATCAAATTTTTAAGAGTGAGTTTCAAAAATACCATCAAACATATAGTAATAGTTAAATTATAAACTACATTTTAAAAGTAGATGTTTGCTACACTTTTCTCATTCAAAAGACAAAATTACGCCACCCTTTAATAATGAATAAATAAAATACATATATCTTCTTTTAATAAATAAATGTTATATAAAACAAAAAACAAAAAGAAATTAAAAGAAAAACAAATGTCTGACTCACATTTTTCACTACCTTCTTCCTTACCTGCCCGCCAGCCTCTCTTTCCCATTCTTCCCCAAATTATCGATCGAAACTCTAGTTCCCGTCAGCGAAGATGTCCAACTCAAATGATGCCGGCGACGATGTCGGCGACTCACCCATGTCATCCCAGAATAGGACCAGGTATCTGGTTATTGCACAAACTCAGGCTTACCAAATGAGAAAGATTACTCAACTCAAAGGAGATTTCCACATCGAGCTTATTATCGTTTAGACAAAGATGCATAAAGAAAAAAAAAATATGTGGAAGCAGAATTGTTGTCGTGTGCAGATCCCATTCTACAACCCCTCCCAACCCCCACCCCACTAGATTATTGCTGCTATGATGTATTTGACTTTATGGTTTTGGAGGATTGGCCACTATTTGCTGCTGATCAACAGGTTGGTAGCTGTCTAATACACATGAACACAAGCTGTTCGTCAAAATGCAACAATGAGGGGAACAAAATGTTATAACAACTTTTGGGCAATGCGTTGTGCCTTGTTGCACTGCTACTTCTTCAGCCTTACAAGTTCTTTGGATGACTCGACTTGGCAACTAGTAGGAAGGAGCAATTGGATTCGCGTTGTTTAATTGTAATAACACTTTTGCCGTTTTGGTGTTGATTGTTGTTGCTATTCTTCAAAATCTACCACAGAAAACCTCAATGATGTCAATCATGTTATTGGCTGAAAATGTATACCACAATTTTGTTCGGTTTTGGAACATTTTACTGCTGATTTCAGGTTGATCACATGTTATTTAATGGAACTATTTCCACCCACGTGTCTACTGCTTTGGCAAGGTTGTACTCCCTTGGGTATACCCAAGTATATTTGTAAATGCTTGCCTTTTTTATTTATATAATGCACTAATTTTTTCGAAGATGAATTCATTGGCAACCATCAATTCAAGAATCTCATCCACCAAAAGGGTGACTGCTATATATTGGAAAATATAAGAAACTACAGAGAAATGGATAAGAGAAACAATGCAGGAATAGAGAGAATGCATCAACCTCCGCGTTCGAGATGGTGTATTAAAGGATATCAAGTCTCGTTTAGTAGTAGAAAGCGGAAAGGAAGCTCTAGAGAGTTTTAGAAGTGGGTCCTTTGGGATTTATGTCATATGTTATGGGATTTAAATGATGAATATATAATTTGGTAATGAAGATTTCATTTAAATTTCTATTTATTTATTTATGTGATTATGAGTTGATGAGCAGGTGTTTACGTAATATAAGAAATTAAAACACAAACAGGCCGTGACACAGTTGGTAATCTCAATTGTGTACACAGTACAAGAATATTTGTACTGTGTATTGTACACAGTTAAATTAGTCTTACACTGTGTACAGAAAAACATTGCAATAATCAATGAAATCTTTGTAAATGGACATTGATCAGTGATTTTGTGAAATAAATGACTCATTTATGAATTGCAGGTTAATATGAATGTTATTAGACACTAAACAACACTTAATAATGGCACGAACATCTGTATTATTGAAAAATTCTATTGTTCTTGTATACACAGTACAAGAATATTTGTACTTTGTACTGTACACAGTTAAATTAGTCTTGTACTGTGTACAGAAAAATATTGCAATAATCAATGAAATCTTTGTAAATGGGCATTGATCAGTGATTTTGTGAAATAAATGACTCATTTATGAATTGGAGGTTAATATGAATGTTATTAGACACTAAACAACACTTAATAATGGCACGGGCATCCGTATTATTGAAAAATTCTATTGTTCTTGTGTACACATTACAAGAATATCTGTACACAGTCAAATTAGTCTTATATTGTGTACAGAAGAACAATAGAATTTTTCAATAATACGGATGTTTGTGCCATTATTAAGTATTGTTTAGTGTCTAATAACATTCATATTAACCTGAAATTCATAAATGAGTCATTTATTTCACAAAATCATTGATCAATGCCCATTTACAAAGATTTCAGTGATCATTGCAATGTTTACAAGTATATTGCTAGTAGTTAAACTAAGATATTACTTGAGCCAAGTCACTCATTGAATATATTTTAAATACGAAGTTTGAATTTCTATAAAACATTGTATTTAGATAAAAACGTTATAATGCCTTAATATATATGTATTGCAAAGACACAAACACCCGAATTCTTGAAGAAATACTCTTGTTCTTGTGTACACAGTACAAGAATATTTGTACTGTGTACTGTACACAGTTAAATTAGTCTTATATTGTGTACAGAAGAACAATGAATTTTTCAATAATACGGATGATTGTGCCATTATTAAGTGTTATTTAGTGTCTAATAACATTCATATTAACATGCAATTCATAAATGAGTCATTTATTTTACAAAATCACTGATCAATGCACATTTACAAAGATTTCAGTGATTATTGCAATGTTCTTCTGTACACAGTATATAAGACTAATTTAACTGTGTACAATACACAATACAAATATTCTTGTATTGTGTACAAAAGAACAATATATTTTTTCAATAATACGGATGCTTGTGCCATTATTAAGTGTTGTTTAGTGTCTAATAACATTCATATTAACCTGCAATTCATAAATGAGTCATTTATTTCACAAAATCACCGATCAATGTCCGGTTACAAAGATTTCAGTGATTATTGCAATGTTCTTCTGTACACAGTATACAAGACTAATTTTACTGTGTAAAATACACAATACAAATATTCTTGTACTATGTACATAAGAACAATAAAATTTTTCAATAATACGGATGCTTGTGCCATTATTAAGTATTGTTTAGTGTCTAATAACATTCATATTAACCTGCAATTCATAAATGAGTCATTTAATTCACAAAATCACTGATCAATGCCCATTTTCAAAGATTTCAGTGATTATTGCAATGTTTACAAGTACTCCCTCCTATTCTAATTATAAGTCGTTTACTTTTCAATCTTTTGTTTATTAAATGCCGTTTTGCATTTTTCTTCCCAAATTGACCATAATAATTACTCTTGTATTGATTACATCTCATGTATATTTCCTATATTCTATTATTTTATCTTTTTTCCTCCACAACATTTGATATCAATAAATAAGGTTAATTAGGGAAACAATTTTTTTTATTAATATATGTGGCCAAGCTTAGGATGACATATAATATGAATAGGAGGGAGTATATTGCTAGTAGTTAAACTAAGATATTACTTGAGCCAAGTCACTCATTGAATATATTTTAAATACGAAGTTTGGATTTCTATAAAATATTGTATTTAGCTAAAAACGTTATAATGTCTTAATATATATACTGCAAAGACACAAACACCCGAATTCTTAAAGAAATACTCTTGTTCTTGTGTACACAGTACAAAAATATTTATTACTAGTGGCCGTATATTGTGACCTTCATGGTGACACCTAGTACAAGACAATTTATAAATTGTAGTCGGCCTCTCAACTGCCGATTGAGCCCTAGTCATCTTTGGGCATCATGCCTAACGTTCTATACTGGTGGCCGTGACTGTGTACTGATCATTATGTACTAATGAACCAAATACTAAAAATAACATGCAATAACTTATACTTTTAGCCTTTCATTTAAGAATGAGATGTTAATTCAAATATTCTTCAACTATGTACTTATAAAAAAATAGTAGTTCCAACTGTGTACTTAAGAACAATTTAAAAATATTTTAACTGTGTACAATATAAACACAATTGTAACCTATCATTCTTTGTAATTTCTCTAGTAATTTTTAGCCGCCTAACTTATCATTTAAAAATTAGCATTTTAAGCTCAATATTTTTTAATTGTGTACTATATAAACACTACTGTGGCTTCGACTGTGTACATAAGAACATTAAGTGCAGGAATTTAATCGAATACAGAAAATTAAATCTAGCAAGAACATTACCTTAAGAATGATAAATATAGACGATAACAACTATTCAAAAACGAACTTCTTTGAGAAATCGAACTTCTTACGAATATTTCAATAATTTCATGAGTTTTTCTTTGAGTTTTTCTTTGAGCATTTGTTTGAGTGATTTGTTGATATATGAATTTAATAGCTTTCAACATATTCAATGTGTAACAATCAATCTGCATAAAATTTAATATTGTTATTGTGTTAAATGAAGTTGTCATAACCCGTTCCCAATTACTATTTTATTTAACGTTATCTGATTATTTAAATTATTTAAAATTCAACTTATGAAATTTATGAAGTTTGTCGAGCATATGTTAGTCGAAGTCTCGTCCCTAGTTAGAAATACGAGATTTTAATTAAAGTTTGGGCCTTAGAATTTATTTTTCTAAAATGATCTTTGAAAAGTTTTTGGACATTATTTGAATCAATTTAAATTTAAGTTTTGGGCCAAGTTTATTTTGAGCCTTTAAGTGAATTCTCATTTTAGTTGAGTTCATTCTTGAGAGATACCATAAGATTTAAAATCGGGTAGAACATTAGTCTTGAACCCCAAGTTTTCTACAGTAACAATGATAATAAAATAAATAGAAATATCTCAATATGATTTTATTCTAGCAACTTGTCTGCAAATTTATAGTATCAGGAAGAGCCACGCCGACCATTCTTTTCTTTATCATTTTAAACACGCTAGCCACTTTTCATCCAATTGATTTCACCTTGTTCTGTTCATATACTTGGAAATTTCACCATTTACCAACTCAAAACTTTACTCTGCTTTTGCCGTGAGCTTTCAACAAGCCTTTGATAAAATTTGATCAAATTTTCAGCAGCAACTTTTTCCTCAATTAAACCTCAAAGTAAGTTTTCAATCCTAAAGCTTGTTTTATTATTTTTCAGCATAATTTTATTTTGTACTAAAACAGAAACTCAAAATATTTCGAATCTACACGACTACTAAACCAAATCTTTACAAGTTCCATAGATAAGAATCCATTTAGAATTTCTGCAACAAAATTATAGAGATCTATTTCATCAATTTCATCACTGCACACCAATAACCATTCTTTCAAAAATGCCAAGTCTATATCTTACAAAATAAAAAGGGGCCGAAGAATATGAAAGAGAAGAAAACACGATATCTTGCTCCCAAATTATTTGTAAAATCGAACCAAAAACCTTATTTGGGTTGACCGAGTTGAGTTCACCGAGTCATAGTTGGGGCCGTGTCGTTGAGTCTGGACTCGGGTTCATGTAAAAGTGGAAGAGGCGGCGGCGGCGGCGGCGGCGGCTTCCGGGCTGCTGGCCGTCGGGTCGAGAGAGGAGAGACGGTGGTGGCGGCGCCGGCGGCTCCTGCTGCTGGTAGTCGGGATGTTGTCGTCGTTAATTGTTTGGTGAAGACGGAGATAACGAGAAGAGGGTTAAGGATCTGAGAGATTTTGATTTTTAGTCTTCTCTGTTTTGTGTCTGACGAGGATTTACAGTGAGAAGAAATGATTTAGAAATTCTGTGAATCGGTGTCTGCTGCTGTTTTTCAATTGAGGAAGAGTTTGAGCAGAGAGAGAGAGAGAGATAGCTTAGAGAGAGAGAGAGAGAGAGTTTAGCGTAAAAGAACAGAGAAATGAACGAGAGATGAGAGGGTAAGTAGTTGTAAGCAATGGGTTTTCATTAAGATTTATTTTGGTGGGCTTTCTTTTAATTATGAACTTTGTTTTAAATTGTTTTACTTGAGCCCAAATCTTAAAAACTTTTAAAATGATTTGGAAATGGAAATTGTGTCGTAGGATTTTTATTGTTTGGCTAATAGGCTGCCAATTTGTATTTTCAAATTACAAAGGAGTTCCTTATTTTTTTCAGATTTATAAAAGGATTTTTCACAATTTTCAGATTTAATATAATTAGCACAGAACATCTTATCATAGTAACTCTTATGCCTAAAAGAATTATTTTAAAAAAATTATTTAGGCCCTTATAAAGTATTATTATATTTATGTGACTAGGTGTGGCGCGACTAAGACATTGAGTTCATTTTGATTGTTCGACTTCATTTCCAAGTTCAAGGTTTAAAGGTGTGGTGATTTATTTAAATTATGTTGTTGATAATTGTTGTCCATTTTAATATTATGATTGCCGTATATGTTATGAAAGTTATGAAATATGTGATGAGCTGGACCGTCATTGTAAAGTTGTCCTTAAGGGTGCTCTCACTTAATTGTGCACAAAATAATATCGCCAGGGGCCTGCTAAATGGGTCCAGGACAGAAAAGTCCTGGGTATGCCACAGTGCGATTTGAAGTTAAGAATTATATTGACTGTACGTGCTTATTATCTTTATTAACTTGGACAACATTGTATATATATCCCACACTGAGTGTACTTGTACGCTCACCCCACATACAAATATTTTTTCAGGTATTTGAAGTTGGAGAATGCGTGGAAAGGTCGAATGATGCGTGCAAGCATTATATATAATATTATATTTCTGCATAAGCACTTTTTGCAAGACTTAAAGACTCTGATTATCTAGCTTATGCTTATTTTGATATGGTTGTAAAATATAACTTAGTATCATGGATTCCTTTTGTCATGGTCCAAATTTCGAAGTTATATTATCTATTTTGACTCTAAGCCTTACTCTCAAGTATTCATCAAATTAAAGATTTTATTTTTATTAAGTCAGTTATTTATTTTTTAAAAAAAATTTACACTACATCTTTCCGCATTTATTATTTTAAATACTCTATTTTTAGTATAGGGTGTTACAGAAGTAATTAGAAATGGAGAGAGAAGAACAAGAAAAGAAGAGAGACAAGAGAGATTAATTGCAGTTGGGTGTCGAGAGAGAAAGAGGAGAGAGAGAAATGAGATGTACTTTGTTTATGAGAGAGAATATCTTTTAGGATTTTATTTAATCTATACTATATTAAAGCAAAATCTTCTGCATGACAATTTCCCGCCCAAACTACTATTATCCCGCCTAAAATGCATGGATTGTTGCGCTATTAGTGTATATCTAATAAAGCTTATATCATCAAACGAAATATTTTTCAAATTTCCTACTCTTTATATATTGATATTCATTTATTAAAAAAATACATATTGATATTGATACATAAAATCTATATTGATATTTCAAAGTAATAATATTTATTAATCTCTTGATTTTGAATATTTGAATTACAATTAGAATGATTATTGGGTATATATATATATATATATATATATATTTATTATCAGAGTATTCACAAAATCAAATTTTGACTCAAATATCACAAAATTATTATATAGATATTAGTGACATTTAAAAATATAAAACTTGAAATACAATCGAATGGTGCAGCGCAACGCGCGCGGATAAATCTAGTTTATTTAAGAATAGAAAATAGGTAAGAAAATATAATAAAATGTGGGGTAATTAGTAAGGGTAACATTGTATTTTCAATCAAAAAAGTGTACCAAACATCTAGATTTATATTCTAATTTATATATCATACATTACTATGTTACTAGTGTATTTTTGGTGTTCTTCTCAATTTTTAAAGTCGTAATATCATTACAAAATTGACCAATTTGAGTGAAACATAATTCAATTAAAAAATTAGCGTGGTGTAATTAACTAATTATGGATTGCCGACAATTTGTGTGGAAATCAACCAACCGGGCCAAAATGACCCGGTCCAAAACCGGTATAGCACGGGTACGGGTACCGCCCCACGACGACTTGGAGTTGGACGCGAGAGAGAAATAACTGCACTTGTCAGAAAATTCACCAACTCCAACTCCCCAGTCTACTCCCATCTTCAATTCATTTAATTTCCTCTTTTTAATGCTGTAACCCTAATTGCATCACTAGCATCTTCTTCTGCTACGCAAGAACTCACACTTCGATATGAGTTGCAGCTCGAATCAGCCGCGATTCTCTCGGTTTTCATATTTGCATTTCGTTCATGAACTCTATCTTGCTGGATTTTGCATTTGATTGCCGTTGAGTCAATTAGGGTTCCTGAAACAGTGACAGCTTGATGGAATTCAAGTTCAGGATCCATGTACAGGCGCTCAAACTGCTGATTTATTGCCTCCTGCTTCATCTCGGAGCTTCCAACTCGGTCAGCTTACTCACAAACTTTTGTAATCTGCAAATAAATGAACAAAAAAATTATGCTTTCTGGTTCAAGGGCTTGTTTTTTCAGTTTGTTTCGCGCTAGTTGGTTGTATGCATGACTTGATGTTTTCTGTTTCTTGTACCGTAGGGCTTTAACGAGTCGCTTGAGGCTACTGTTATAGTGCCTTCTTCAAATCAAACTGACATCAAAGGTTAGTCAATTTTTTCTACTACGATTGGATTTTTTTTTTTAATTCAAGATTATGGTGCTTGAGCGAGTTTATATGCTATATTGCTATCTGAAAGGAGAGCTCCTTTGTATTGGTTTCTTCTTGTCTAATTAAGAAGCAAAGCTATTTTTTATTGTGGTATATGCACCGTGTACGTAATAATATAGCTAGCATTGGTAAAAATGTATGATCTTAATATTAAAGACTTTTTTTTTTTTTTTTAATTTTTGCTTTTCATCCCCTCCAACCCCCCGTTCTAATTCAAAGCTTTCCAATCTGTCAATGTATTTATCCTTGTCTTATTTTATGAATGTTGGTTTGGTTGTCAATGACCTCCTGGTCACTTCTGGCTGTTTTTCAGTGCTATGCCCGTCTGGTTGGAGCATCAACCTTAGTAAGACTAAGTGTTTTAGATACAATGCAAGCGGTGAATCATGGGATAAATCCGAGAAGCAATGCACATCATACGGTGGGCATCTAGCAGCTGCTACGTCATTGCAGGAAGTAAATGAGCTTCAAAAGTTGTGCAATGACAGTTCTAATGGTTGCTGGGTTGGTGGGAGACTTATCAGTGGAGATTGGAAATGGTCTGATAATGCATCTTACTGGAATACATCTATCATGCCAACCCGATTAGGTTGCACCAATCAGTCTTGCTTGAGCAGCAATTTGACAAGTCTCTGCACGTCGATGATGATTAATGGAAGTGCATTTCTTGTGGCTCAAGGATGCAATACATTGCATGCATCCCTATGCATGCTCGATATGGGTATGTGATAATTCTATAAACTCATGGTATATCTTATCATTTGGATTATCTCTCTGGAATCTATTAGTCATTCAGCTAGTACTTCTCTTGAAATTTTTGTATAATTATAAACTACTAATATTTGAACCATTTTTCACTTTCAGAAAATAAATGTCATGGTATGCACTGCAACCAGGAATATCTTATCATTCTTTCTGTTGTGAGTGGTCTGATCTTTTGCACTACTCTGGCTGTTGTACTATGGCTTCTTATATATAGACGTAATAAAAGGCGCAAAAGATCTCGCAAACTGTCCAATCCGGCAGAAGTGGCGTTAGTTCCGCCTTCATGGAAAGTTTTTACACGTGAGGAGCTAAAATCCATTACAAAGAATTTCAGTGAAGGTAACCGTCTTCTTGGTGATGCAAAAACAGGGGGAACATATAGTGGACTTCTACCTGATGGCTCAAGGGTAGCAGTGAAAAGGTTAAAAAGATCAAGTTTTCAGAGGAAAAAGGAGTTCTATTCTGAGATAGGACGGGTTGCAAGACTGCATCATCCGAACCTGGTGGCTATTAAAGGATGTTGTTATGATCACGGTGATCGTTATATTGTGTATGAGTTCATTGTAAGTGGACCTTTAGATAGATGGTTGCACCATATTCCCAGAGGTGGGAGGACATTGGATTGGGCAATGAGAATGAAGGTTGCTATGGGTCTCGCTCAAGGAATAGCGTAAGTTACAACTTGTGTTACTCCTTTAGTTTAAACTTCTATTTATTTTTGTATCACTGATTTTTAGAACTCACTATATACGCTTAAAATTTATCTTCTTAGCGTTCCCTTCCAGGTAGAGGTTCTTGAGAACTCATATAAGAATTTGTTATACTATGACTACTATCAACTTTTCTTTCTTTTTTGTTTTACATTTTGAAATTTGTTTCTTTTCACAGTTTCAAAGCTCCTTGCCTTCTTAATTTCTGCTTATGTTCCCCTATTATTCTAAATGCTTGCTTCAACATGCATATGCTGTGTATATTTTGGCATAGTATGTTTTTCTCTTTGGCATGGGAAAATCTTCTTATGTGACGACATGTTTTAGACATTGGGTTCTAAATTATCATTATTAAACTCAAGACAAGAGTGATTAAGGTATGTGTTGTCACCGCATGCTAGCTTGTTACGGGGGTATAAAACCTTAGAATGTTAGAGGAAACCTATCTATATTATTTATTTTGTTACCTCTCTTGGCTTTTTTACATGCCGATTGTATCCTTTTGTATTTCTTATGAGATATTTTGCAACATCCATCTCATCCATGTGTTATTTAATAGGTTCCTCCATGATAAGGTGAAGCCACAGGTGGTGCATCGGGATATTCGTGCAAGCAACGTGCTTCTTGATGAAGACTTCGGAGCCCATCTTATGGGAGTTGGTCTCTCGAAGTTTGTCCCGTGGGAGGTGATGCACGAGAGGAGAGTCATAGCTGGTGGCACTCATGGATACCTTGCTCCGGAGTTTGTCTACAGAAACGAGCTCACAACAAAAAGTGACGTATACAGCTTTGGAGTACTATTGCTCGAAATTGTCAGTGGACGCAGACCTGCACAAGCTGTTGATTCTGTAGGTTGGCAAAGCATCTTCGAGTGGGCTACTCCGCTTGTGCAATCTCATCGCTATCTGGAGCTATTGGATCCTCTGATAATGCCATCTTCTTCCTCTGTGATTCCAGAAGCTGGAACTATCCAGAAAGTTGTAGATCTTGTATATTCCTGCACGCAGCACGTCCCGTCCATGCGCCCCAGGATGTCCCACGTCGTCCACCAGCTACAGCAGTTGGCGCAGCTCCCTTCTCTGAAGTAAGCTCAATCCTCTTTTGAAGTCGCTAGTTATTTACTTCACATAGTTTTAGTAACTTAGCACTGATATATGTACACAGAAATTTCTTGGGCCTTGTTCAAGAATTTTAAGCTGATTTATGTATTATAATGAAGAGGGTCGTTTCCTTGTTTTTTTCACCTTTTTCTTTTTTGGCGCAAAAAGCAGTTTACCGTTAATTACTTGCTATCAGGGTTTCCAAATTGGGGAAATAAAAGCTTGTGACTGGTGCAACTGGCGACTGGCCTGAAGAATTTATGAACAAAGGCATTTTCATTTTTAGTTTACATGAATAATTCTTTTTACACAAGACTCTCCAGAAATGCTAGGACCGCCATACTGGCAGCCCAAACATCATCATCCGACACATGCTCTGCCGGTGAATGACTAACACCACCGCGGCAGCGTACAAATAACATCGCGACCTATCAAACACCACCAAATCGTCAGACCACGAACACGAAACGAAAAATAAATAAATAAAAAAATTAGTATATAAATTAGAGCCTGTGTACTTTCATTTACGCTAAAATTACATCATCAATTCTACTCGACGATCTAATTTTAACATTAATGAAAGTACAAAGGGACTCGATTTCACGAATAAAAGTTACGAGGGCCAATTCGAAGGCTCACCTTAGTAAGATGAGACATGGCCATTGCATCATGTCCTGCTCCGCTCATCAACACAGGCATAACGTCTGGATCGTCACCACTCAACGGCCTAACAGCAGCATAAGCCGCAGACTTGAGCTTTAAACTCAACTCAGAATCGCACGCCACTGCATCAGCATCATGCTGAACAATCCACACTTCAAAATGATCAACAAAAAAATACTTCAAAGCATGAGTATGAAAAGGATTATATGCAAATCTCACACCTTGCGTTCAACAAGGCACAGAACCGAACGTTTGTCACATATTTGATGAATTCTATTCGAAAATTCATATATAACTGCTTCTCGTCCTAGATCATCCATTGCACGTATGTCGACTGTGAAGGTTACCTGTCTTGAATGAACAAAAACTGTGACTAAACTCACAACAACAGCAGTAGAAGCGGCAAAGTTTCAACTCGTTCACTACTTGCCTGGCCAGGAATCACGTTACTTGCACTTGGCCAGGTTGAAATTTCACCAACAGTACAAACAAGAGACCCTGCTAGCGATTGTGCTGCTGATGCTGCACACTCGCCATCGTAGGATAAATAGCTCTCGGGTTGTTTACAAAGACTCTCGAGCAATACAATCAGTTCAGCAGCTCCAACCATAGGATCTCGTCTCATTGTCATAGGGACTGTGCCAGCATGCCCTTGGGTACCTTTCACAGTCACCTGCAAAATTATCAAGATTACCTTCATTGCTTTAGATTAGGGAATGTTTGTGCAGAACTTCGACATTATTTTGAGCAAAACATACATCACTAAAGCAGATTAGTAATGTGTTTTTATAAAGGCGGAGTTACCTTTAACCGTGTCTGCCCTGCAATGCCTTGCACCAAACCAAGAGGAAGGCCGACGTTCTCAAGAACAGGCCCTTGTTCAATATGAACCTGCAACGCAATAGATAGATTAGTTAGCATAGACTGTTAAAACTTGCTTAAATTGGATATATGGATTGTATACCTCAATGTAACCGTAGACAGATTCTGGATCATATTTAATTTGCAAAAGATTCTCCTCGTTGATATCAACGGAGTTTATTCTCAAAGCGCCTTGCACTGTTACACCACTGAAGTGTCATATTTGGTCAGAGGATTGCGAGATTATATTCAAATTAACTTCTTCAGTTAGTGGTACTAACCTTTTATCGTGCACATGCAGCGTTGAAACAGGTAATACACCAGCAATGGCTGCACTTCCTAAGAAGGTTGATTGAAACCTAACTCCTTCCTCATCACTAAACGCGATTACCTGAAAAAATTAATAGATAAAACAATTAACATTCAGACACAAAAACTACTTTGATCCTCTGGGCCCTCTCGCTGTAAAACTGCAGCTCTCTACGCAAACTACTAACATCCTAGAAGGTAAAAGGCTTAAACAATAATGACCGCATAAATAAATCTTGTTACCTCCACCGGTCGTTTTAGGTTTCCAAGCATTCCTCTGATTTTCAACACTTTTAATGCAGACAATGCAGTAATGATTCCCAATGCCCCATCGAACTTTCCAGCATCAATAACAGTATCCTACATGAGATGAAACAATCTACTCCACTCAATATTTTCCGTGTATTATTGGAAATAACTCTTGCATTCATCAAAAATATTTTATAAAAGAGTGTCAAGTGCAGGGTTGCTTCACCAAATGAGAGCCGATTAACAGAGCTTTCTCTCTTGGATTTAGCCCTTCATATCGACCATGCACATTCCCCATTCGGTCCATCCACCTACAGAAAGGAAATATAAAATTCAACATGGTGGTTTCAGAAACGGCGAAGAACTTAAAAAGAAGGTTCTGACTTCTTACGTCTGCAATCCTGCATCTTCCATCCATCTCCTAATAAGATTTCCTGCTCGTATAGAAGCGGGGGACTGGAAAGTCCTTTCAAGAAAATCTTCTGAATCACTCACCTGCAAGGCCAAAAGCCACCAGCTATTCAAATATGACGCTATTAACCTCTTACAATTACTATGAAGTATATAATAGCTTGTCATAATATTTCCTGAATTAGACACATAGAATGAAAGAGAGAAAGATACTTAACTCAAAAACACATATACTGCGCAAAGATCAAGGAAAAGCACAACTTTGTTGATACCACATGTTAACATCTGCCTGTCCATGAATATTCATATTCACTTACTAATGCAAGAAAATTCAAAATTGTACCTTTCCAAGCTCAGTAAGTCTTGCCACTGCCTCGTCCTTTAGTATTTCTGAATGCAGAAGGTTCGCCTCGTCTGTGTATCAACACAAAACAAGTTTGCTGTCATGAACTAATCTCAGCATAATAGTTGGTCCTATATATTATCTCAAGTATCTACAATTTTATTCATGATAAAATTAAGTGCCAGCGAATTGCATCTATCCTACCATGCATTATTGATAGTAACAGAACTAGATGCTGATTGAAATTCAACTTCAACCTATTCAATTTAACACATTACATTTAAATTTCTGACAACGACCATTGCCTCAAATTATAATATGAAATTGGCTTTCAAGAGAGACCGGCATAACGTTAGGAGTATATATCATCATTTATTACTAATGGAAACCGGATAAATCATGAGAGGAAAATAAAAATAAAATCTATGTGTACAATTTAATATTGCTAACAACTTAGATTTCTTAACTTCTTCGAGCGCAAGAACAAGTAGTATGCTCCCAAGCAGCAATCCTAATAAATAAGATGACAATGACAACAAATAACAAAATATTTCCACCAACAAAATCCATCAACAGAAGTCAAAATTTCTGCAGAAAGGCAGTTAAAATATGATTTCAAAGTGATCACAGTTGAGCATTAGTATAAATATCACTCAAGTTTCAAACTTTATCTTATTCTAATCCACAAACGGCTTTCAACTCGGTAATCTCCAGGTCTTCATGTCCAAATATTTAAAAAAAAGGGGAAAATAAATTAACAAACCACCAATTTACAGTCCAATAATTAACAGCAACTACAAGATTCAAACTTTTCTTGTTTCGGAGAAATACTGGGAGAGGGCGTTGATTGTAAATCAGAAATGATGAGAGAGAAGAAACAAAAAATTACCAGAAAATCCGTTAGCATTTAGTAAAAGGAGGAAGAGAGAGAAGATCGAAACGGAAAGATGGGGAATCGGTGCCATTAGAGGAGAGGCAGCTCTGCTCGGAAAGAGAGAGCAGAAAAATTGGGCACGAAACGAAAATGCATTCAATCTAAAGAAAGGTGGTGGAATTGTGAGGTCATGGCGGGCGGCCAGCGATTGTGGCTGCCTTGTCCTCCCCCTGCCTCGTGACTGTGCATCTCTGTTGGGAAAAGGTATGCCCACTTGACGATACTGGGACCCATTTTTGCATGTGACCCCCCAATATTTTTTAGTACTATTAATAATCCCCTCGACATTCGCATTCTCTCAAATATTGCTATCTCCATGTGCGTGTATTAGCATAATGGTAACGTATTAGAACAATTCAAAAAAAAAAACATTTATTACTCCCTCCTGCCATCATTTTAATTTTTTCATATTTTCACACGAAATGAATAAATGCATTTAATTTTTTTGAAAATAACATAATTTTAATTTAATTTTTCAATTTTATTCTTATTTATTACTCCACACATTAATTTTCACAAATATTAAATAAGATCATGTTAGAAAAATAATAATATAATTAAAAAGGTGAATTATAATTTTGGGACATTCCGAAATAGAATGGTGGGACTAGGGCTGTCAATTTAGGCCCGGCCCGAAATGGGTAAAGCCCGGTGGGCTCGAGCCGGCCCGGCCCGGCCCGATAAAAATTCACTATAATTTAAATTTCGGGCCGTGTTGGGCTGCCCAATTTCAGGCCCGATGATTTTTCGGGCCGGGTTTTTCCATAAAGCCCGCTGGGTTCGGGCCGGCCCGGTAATTTGCCAGCTCTAGGTGGGACGAATAGAGTAAGTACTCCCTCTGTCCCAATAGCAATGTCCCCATTTCCTTTTTTGTATGTCCCATTAGTATAATCTCATTCCAAAAAATGAAAACAATTAACTCCTCAAAAACTGTGGACCTTATCACTTTTTATCATTTTACTCTTGTTTCTTAATAACCGTGTTCAAAACAAGTGAGACCTTGCTATTGGGACGGAGAAAATATTATTTTTTTGGTGTTACATATAGAGGTGGCCAAAAGAACCGGAACCATCGGAACCGAGAACCGCCGGTTCCTCCTATTTTTTATGTATTTATCTATATTTATATTACAATTCATATTTTTTTCACCTAAATATTACGTTTGAATGCATAAAATTACAATTAAACAATAAAAAGTAGCAAAAAATGAAAAAAAAAACAAAAACAAAATTGAACCCCAAAATATGTTGTTCCGATTTGGAACTGCGGAACCGAACCTAATCGAAACTTACGGTTTCCGACTTGGAACCGGAACCGAAGTGGTCGGCGGTTCGGTTTCGGTTCCCTTAGGGTGGAACCGAGAACCGCTGGTTCAGTTTCGGTTTCGGAACCGAACCGCGGCCACCTCTAGATACATAAGTTTTATTTTCTTTTTTTATTCAAACATTTGTCCTACGAATTTTGAAGGATTTTCTGGTTTGTTCATTCCCCAAAATCATGTATGATAGCTAAATCAATACTTCTCTACCGTCAGATTTCGTACATAAAAGTTATATATTTAAATATTACTTCCTCCGTCCCATTATTGTTGGCACGTTTCTTTTGGGCACGGGTATTAAGGAGAAGGGTGTTTAAAGAGTAAAAAGATAGAAAGTGGTGGAGCCCACAACTTTTTGTGAGAGAAAGATATTTCCTTAAAAGGAAACAGGCCAACTTTCGTGGGACGGCCCAAAAAGAAATACATGCCAATTATAATTACATATATATATATATATATATATATATCTCGAAAATAGATTATTCTGATCCAAATTTCAGAAATTTTCGTTATACACTAAAATTCGTATATATGTTATATCATATAAATAAAAGTGAATTACTCAAATATAGTCAATTTTCAAAAGTAAAGTGCAACTTTAGCCACTTTTTTTAAAATGAACAATAATGGCATCTCTTACCATATTACCCTTCAATGGTCGTGTATGCATAGTCGTGCATGCTGATATGGTCGTGTGTGTTGATCGTGTGTGCATGGTCGTGTATGTTAATATGTTCGTGTGTGCTAGTCATGTATGCATGTTTGTGTGTGCATGGTCTTGTAATTTTTCCGGCGACTTTTCAGCGGAAATTTTTCGGCGAAGCACACACGACCACGTGTATGCTGAAATGGTCGTGTATGTTGGGCATGCATGCATGGTCGTATAATTTTCTGGCGATATTTCTGGCGAAGCACACACGACCAACACACACAACCAGCATACACGATCATGGTTGTGTGTGCATGGTCGTGTATGCTAATATGATCGTGTGTGCTGGTTGTGTGTGTTGGTCGTGTGTCTGATATGATCGTGTGTGTTGGTTGTGTATGCATGGCCTTGTAATTTTTCAGCAATTTTTTTTTTTGGTAAAGCACACACGATCACGTGTGTGCATGGTCGTGTATGAATTGGTTGTGTATGAATCATCGAAAATTCGTAAGAAAATTTTCGTCGGAAAAGTTGTCAGAAAATTTACACACACGACCATGCACACATGACCACGCTCACACGACCATATTAGCACACACGACCATATTGGTTCGCTGGAAAATTTTTCTCGACAAAAGTTGCCGAAAAATTTGCACACGCGACCATAGACACACAATCAACACACACGACCATATCAGCACACATGACCATGCATACACGACCAGCACACACGACCATGCATACATGACCATATTGGTCGTGTGTGCTTCGACGGAAAATTTTCATCGGAAAGTTGCCGGAATATTTTATTCGACAAAAGTTGTCGGAAATTTTTCACCGGTAAAAAGTCGCTGAAAAATTCGTCGGAAAAGTTATCGGAAAATTTGCACACGCGACCATAGACACACGACCAGTACATACAACTTTATCAGCACACACGACCATGCATACACAACCATATTGGTCATGTGTGATTCGACGGAAAATTTTCGTCCGAAAGTTGCCGGAAATTTTTGCCAGAAAAAAGTTGTCGGAAAAATTGCACACACGACCAAGAAGGACAAAATAATAAATTTACCAAAAAAAATCCAAAAAGTGGTCATGTTTGATCTTTTTAAAAAAGATGACTATAGTTGCACTTTACTTTTAAAAAGTCATTATATTTACCTTTCACTCTAAATAAAATCTATGTATAATATTAAATTACTAAATTTCCATTAAATATTTAAAATAATATATGTATGTCATAATGTCAATATTTTGTTTTTATGTCGTGAAAATCCAAATTGTTTGATAGTTCGTATAAATATAAAGAGCGAAAAGACAACTTCAACGACATTTGTTAATAATCTCCAATCGCATTATTAACAGATTTGGAGGTCCTACAAAATAAAATTAAATTTGATATTCTCCATTAAATGTCAACACTAGAGCAAAGTAAAATTCCTAGAAAAGATAAATAAATAACGCTCATTAGTCATAAAAGAATACAAATATTCAAAGTCTTAGATATTAGATACTCCCTCCGTCCATCACATGTTTGCCACAATTTTTTTATTTGATTGTCCACAAAAGATTTGTCACTTCCATTTATATAAGTATGTCCCGCACATTTCACTTTAACTTTAATTTTATTTCACTTACAATTATCAACAAACCTCACATTTTAATTTTATTATATCCTACCAACTAAGTCAATTCATTCTGTCGATCAACATGACAAGTGGATGGTGAATGGCGGGAGTACAATTTTGAACCTGGGTATCAGTACTCGTTGAATGATAGAGTTATAATTATATCACTTCTGACAAAACACGATATATTATCTATACTTAACTTAATAATGGAGTTGTGACTGAAATTACAGCTATTGCCACTCTCCTGTCGAAACAAAATTCTCGGATTTTGGAGCAACTTTTTCTCTAATTTTCAGGCTTTGGGCAACTGATTGTAATTTTTGGTCTATAAATGAAATTTGTCAGCTTTCGGTCATTAACTAAGTTTTGCAGTTGACTATCAGTAATTTGCAGTTCTTCAAAAAATTGTTACCCTATTGTCCAGATTTTTCTTTCTTATATTTCGGTTAATTCTTATTTTGGATATCAATGTACAATCTTTTATTTTAGTTGCTGAGATTTTAGGCTTCAAAACTTCGAGCCAAAATAAATTCAAAATTTTGGTATGAATAATGAATTTATGAGTCTATAAATACCTCTTAGCATATACATTCTCTTGAGCACTTCAACTTATTAGCAGAATGTGAACTTCAAATATTTCATGTTATTCAATAAATTTTAGAATTTCTTCATGGGTTTTGCATTTTCGTTTTAATTTTCTTTTTTCTGATTTCTTTACTGGTGATACTTTCTTTATCCTACTGCTATTAAAAAAAATTACATAGAAGCTATCTTCTATTACAAAGCAGAAATAAGAGTTTTCCAAGACATTTACTGATTTTGATTCATCTTCTTCCTTGCAGTTACGCTTGAAAATTCCTTCATACAAAATGGCTTCGCATAATAGTCCAGTCCACAATCTTCCACCTACAAATATGATCAACTTGGCCATTAAAGTTCGATCTACATGAATGGTTTTTTTAATAAGACACGAAAGAGAAAGATAGATAATGCAGTTGTTGATTGTGAAGAGAAGAAGAAGAAGAAGAAGATGGTGGGTGTTATTGTGTTTGCATACACATGTACATGACAGAGTTTAAAGCTTACATCTTTTTGGCTTTCAATGTCAGTTTAGCATTCCATATTTTTTCATATAGATTTCTGTAGAAAAGAAAAAAAAAAGTTAGATTTAGGCTTTGAAATTTATGAATTTCTTACTCTATTACACACTAATGTAGATTGAAACTCTATCATACTTTACTGAGCCTTTCAATATCTTTGCAGTTGGTTGCAACTTGATGGCTAATATGGCTCCATATATTATCTTGGTTCCGGATCTCACACCTGCAAAGATTATGTTGACAACAAAAGAGACATTAATAGCGTGTAACACATAGCACATTACAATGATATATGTGAAATGTTCAAAAGTAATGTATTTCTTTAACAAAGAATTTTTGTGATTGATTTTTTATTTATTTATGAAGGGCTGCAGAATCGATTTTTCTATCTATAGGAAAATGGTGCCAAAAATCAGAAACAATGTCAAGCAGGGCCACACATTTCATATTTTATCTTAAAAAATCCTGTAGAAAAAGAATAGAAAAAGGTTATATATCCTTAAAGATATATAGATCTTTGGCATAAAAAATTTAAATGTAAAATATATTCCCTCCGTCCCAATAGCAAGGTCTCACTTCTTTAATTGATGAGAGTATTAATTAATAGAAGTGAGACCTTGCTATTGGGACGGAGGGAATAATAAAAACCGACATTGAATATCTGGTATAATAATATTGGTAGAAATTAATAATTAAAGAATAGATCTGGAGTTGTTTGTAGATCTTTACATATCTATATATCTATGACAGAAAAAAATTAAAATGTCAAATATATTAAAAAACTATTACTCCCAAATACCAAATCTGTTAAGATTACCTAAACATCCGCATTAGTATCTTGACAGTGTTATTCAAATAATATAGGAGAGATTACTAAGGAACATGTTGTGTGTAGCCCAAATTTGAGCAATTTAAAAGAAATATAAAAAAGTTTGTACTGGTCAAATAATCCTCATATTTGTATTGAAAGTAATATAAATCCAACTCATTTCCAAGGTATCTATTACTCCTACTTTTTTTATACTCCACACTTTGTATTATACGTTTGTTTTGTAATACATTTATTATTCTTCAATTAATTTGTAGGGATGACTGAAAGTCGGCTTCAATTACTAAAAATGTTATTTTTAAGTAAGTTTTCTGTAATCAGTAAACTATAATATGTTAGTTATGTACTCCATTATATTAAAACATTTCATAATGAATTTTTCTCCGTACAACGCACGGGAGTTAAATACTAGTTAAATCAAATAATCAAGTTTGTAAGGTACTAAGGTCATGACTCATAATTGAAAGAGGAATGACCACAAGATTCCGAATCGGGCCCACTCTTTTCATGCAAATATGCAATTTAATTCGTGCAACTACTTTATGGCATAATTAACAAATAATATGGAAATCATTGTCACACCACTAATAATTAATCGATTATTAAATCTTATTCAAGATTCCTAGGTGTAAGCCAATGCCACAAACACACCAGTCACGTTCCCCAACTATTAAACATTGTTTGTCTATAGTCTATAGAAAATTGCCAATTCATCAACCTACTTTGAAACTCAGTAATGCATTTTTTTTTATGTTACAATTTTCTTTTTTGTCTAGTTTGTAAGCTAATGTAGCGAGATTTATCCAAAGCAGGCATATGAATAAGTTTTGGATTTCTCCTAGTAAAAAATATCTGAATCCTCAATTAGGCAAAAATTAAACTTTAAAAAACTCAATTGAGCATAACAAAATTATGAAGATCAATTGAAACAATATTTAAATGTTATTTCCAATAAAATTTCCAAATACATTTCCATATAAGAATCTTGTCTTTATATCTCAGAAAGCAGGCCCAGCTCAAAGAGAGTGCCCACTGAAATATGTGCTATAGTGTCTTTTGAATTAGCCCAACGAAAATAATCTGAGGCCCAAAAATATTGAGCGCCCTCTCTCTCTCTCTCTCTCATATAGGATTAACTAGCGCAGTACCCGTCAAGTTTCGACGGAGATTCATATTAATATAAACTTTAAAAGTAATTCAGTATTATTTTGAAGTTATAATATTTCAACAATCGATCGAGGTGAGTGTTTCTTTAATTTTATTCAATGTCCTTTATCTGCAAGAGACCAATAGAAATTAAACTAAATAAATATTTTTTTGAACAAACAAAGCATATATTTAAAAGGTTAGTAATAAATATTAATCTAAAATGTGAAAAATTAACTTTGTAATCATCTCACAATTTGTAAAAAAATTCATCGTAAACGATGTCAATTGTTATGTCATGAAAATAAATTGTCAGTTCAAGTTTCAGTAGCTATAATTCCAATACTCGAAATAAATTGTCTATGATTCTTGTTTATTGTTATAGCAAAGAAAACAATCCATGAAAATTGTCTCCCTAGTGTGTGTACTCATGATAATTTTAGAGTGTACAATCCTACCCCTAGCATGTAGCCTGCCATCGTTGTCAATTTTCGAATGAGAATCACTTTATGTTGTAATTGATTAGTAAAAATTTAAAATACAACTTAATATTTAGCCAATGGTTCAACTATCCTGAGTTATTGATTGTGGCAAAGCACGACGATGAAGCAAAATGGTAATTCAATGACTTTTAGCAAACTTAATAATTAGCCGAATTAATAGTGACCAAGTTAAACTTCCCAAAAACTATTTACTTAGTATATACTAATCATCATGTTGTATTTTACAATTAGTGAAATCTACTAAAAAAATCCATGTCATATTCCTTTTTATTTAAGATTTTTGAAAAATGGAAATTGAAAATGAATTCAATTAAAATTTTAATTAATAATTAATTAAATATAAAATTCAAAACATATTTTTTACATACTTTGTTTGGTCAATAATATGTAATTTTTTTAATCTCAAAAGTATAATCTTCGATTTTTAATTATTGAAAAGAAATATTATATTAAAATGTTCTTCTACATACCATATTTGGTGCTGCGAAGAAGTGGGTCTCTATTAACATTTGAGGTTGTTATCTATTATCAATCCTGCAAGAAGAGTAGAAATAAGTGTATTATGTTAATTTCTAAATTCATATAAAAATCACACAAATGAAGCTATAAATATAGAAGATGAAACAAAAGCAAAGCGGTGTGTAAACATAATAAGTTACACTGCATAAATATCGGTTCAATATTCCATTGAATGAAGTCCAAAATCATTTCCACCACCAAGAAAATTGAAACGATGACATCGAATCTACTAAAAAAACAAATATTTCATGTAATTTCCAAAAAATAGAAAATCTCACAAATGAACATAGGAGGAGAATATAGAACAAATCAATTCTTGCAATCACATCTTGTGTTGGCATGGCGAATAGGTTGTAATATGTTACGATTCATGTATTTATAAGCTAGTAATATATAAAAAGGAAGATTAATTAAGGAATGTACTAATATTAAGGAGATATTTTCGGCTCAAAATATAATGCCTGATTTTTGCTCCAACCAAATTATACGTGTACTAGTAAGTAGCCCGTCGAAACTCGACGGGAAATAATTTTTATGTTTTAATTTATTTGTATATATTTTAAAAATAATTTTATATCCTATTTAAAAAGTTGTGATATTGTTTTGCGTTAATTATTAATCAAACTTAGAAAATTAATTTTATTTCAAGTATCTTAATTTTTTTTATTAGAAATGACAATGGATCGGGTATACTCATTCATTATGAATTTTCTAAATCTAAATTTGTTTAGAATTTTTCTACATGTTCGTCTTAATCTCGGTTAAAATAGTGATTTTACTGTACATACGCATCTCATATCCGTTGAGTAATACTCGATAAAAATATGAACACTCCAAGTAAAATTAATTAAAATTAGTAAAAATCTTTCTTTCTATGTTATTTGAACCGTCTCGTTGGTTTATGTTAAATTACTCGATAAAAATATAAACAAAGTTAATATTAATTAAAAGTTGTAAAAATCCTTCTTTTTAAGTATATTTGAACCGTCTCGTTGGTTCATGCTAAATCGATATTTCTAATCTTTGCCAAAATGTGGAAAAAAAATGTTTACATCTTCAAAGTAATATTAATTAAAATTAGTTAATTCGACGGAAAATAACTTTTATGTTTTAATTTATTTGTATATATTTTAAAAATAAGTTTGTATCTTATTTAAAAATTGTGATATTGTTCGCGTTAATTATTAATCAAACTTATAAAATTAATTTTATTTCACGTATCTAAATTTATAATTAGGAATGATAATGGATCGAGTATACTCATTCATTATATTTTTTAAATCTAAATTTGTTTATAATTTTTCTACATGTTCGTCCTAATTTCGGTTAAAATAGTGACTTTACTGTACATACTCGTTTCAAATCCGTTGAGTAATACTCGATAAAAATATGAACACTCCAAGTAAAATTAGTAAAAATCCTTCTTTCCATGTTATTTGAACCGTCTTGTTGGTTTATGCTAAATTACTCGATAAAAATATAAACAAAGTTAATATTAATTAAAATTTGTAAAAATTCTTATTTTTAAGTATATTTGATCCGTTTCGTTGGTTCATGCTAAATCGATATCTCTAATCTTTGCCAAAATACGGAAAAAAAATGTTTACATCTTCAAAGTAATATTAATTAAAATTAGTAAAAATCATTCTTTCTATGTTATTTGAATCGTCTCGTTGGTTTATGCTAAATTACTCGATAAAAATCTAAACAAATTTAATATTAATTAAAATTAGTAAAAATTCTTCTTTTTAAGTATATTTGAACCGTCTCGTTAGTTCATATTAAATCGATATCTCTAATCTTTGCCAAAATGCGGAAAAAAATATGTTTACATCTTCAAGTTTTTTTGTTGTTTTCTTTAGCTACCTATCCCACATTTGATTCAATGTATATATAATCTAGAAAGCACTAATCGAAGTTTTTAGAAAAACATGAATGAAAAATGAAAAGGATTCCAATGTTGATTAAATATATTTATTTAGTCTTCATAGGGATTTTCATTTATAATTTTTCTATAGATTATTATATATGTTTAAGAATGTACAAAATAATGATTTATAAGAATGCATTCCGAAATTGTTATTATTTTAATATGCATAATAGAAGAAATTAATTAAATAGAGGGAAAAAGATAAATATGAGATGTGATTTATAAATAAACAACATGAATGAAAAATGAAAAGGATTTCAATGTTGATTCAATATATTTATTTAGTCTTCAAAGGGATTTTCATTTACAAATTTTCTATAGATTATTATATATGAATTAAGAATGTACAAAATAATGATTTATAAGAATGCATTCCGAAATTGTTATTATTTTAATATGCATAATAGAAGAAATTAATTAAATAGAGGGAAAAGGATAAATATGAGATGTGATTAATAGATAAACATGTGATATTTCAAGAATGTGAAATTAATAAAAATAAAAATTAGAATATATATGAATTAAAATTAGACAAATTACCAGAATAAAGGAAAATCTGAACGGAGCACTGTGGATGAGACACCTTTATTTTCGTATTAGTAACGAAATTGTTATTATTTTAATATGCATAATAGAAGAAATGAATTAAATAGAGGGACAAAGATAAATATGAGATGTGATTAATAGATAAACATGTGATATTTCAAGAATATGAAATTAATAAACTTTTAATTAATAAAAATAAAAATTAGAATATATATGAATTAAAATTAGACAAATTATCAGAATAAAGGAAAATCTGAACGGAACACCGAGGATGGAGCAACTTTATTTTCGTATTAGTAATAGATTACAAGCCTGTAGATTGTTTTTTGGTCCATGGACCACGACAATTGTTTCCAAGAATATGGTATCATAATATTCTCCCAGCTTCATATTTAATTATAAATACCAAACTGGATTTCTATGATATTATTTCATTCTTCATATATTTATTACTATAGGTTGGATGCCATATTTAATTTATGATAGATACCAAATTGGATTTATCTTCTTCAAATTAACAAATATTATATTTTTAGACATATTTAATTTCTTTCTTTCTTGCCATATACTTGGATTATATTCGAAAAGGTCGTCCCTTTTATTAATTTTCAAAACTTACTATGTAATTAATATCATTAAATCATTAATTATATAAATATAGAATATATATATATATATATATATATATATATGAATAAAAAGAAAGGAGTAATACTATGTTTATTGAGCCATAATGAAAAAAAAATTATATTATTTAATTCTTGCTATATATGTTCATAGATTATATTATTAGATGCCCTTACCGTTAAAATATGAAATACAATATGAAATATAATTATGCCTATAATAACAGAATCTAATATGAATAAAGCTCAAAATATGATAGATAACAAATAAAAGATATTATATTCTTGTGGCCATATTTAACATATTGGGTATTTCATTCTTGCCATACCAAATACGAAAAATGCTTAAATAATATGAGTAATATAATATAAATAAAGCTCAAAATATGAGAGATATCAAATATTTAAATATAATATTCTTGGGTCATATTTAACATATTGTATCTTATGCATCAATTACCATAATAATTGGATTCTATCAACAATATGAATTTAAAAGGCTTAAATTGAAGATTTAAGATAAATAAGAATGCCGAATGGAGAGCGCGCCACGTAGAACTACATATTAAGGGGAGACATCGAATCTGCAATCGTTTTAATAATATATATAGATGAATCATAAGTTTAATGGATCGTAAGTTTGTAACAGAAAATTATACTTAAATGCATAAGTGGCATCAAATTAAGGGAATGGACGTGTCTGGGGGTTTAAGTAAGCTATTTAATTTACTTAACCGGCCTAATTCACCTGTAATCAATTTTTCTTTATGTACTACATTTACTACAATGTAGTCCTCACATTTTCCATACAGCCAAATTGATGAACATATTCCCCACAAAAAAAGGAAATATATCTTACTATATAGTAAAAAAAAAAGCAACTAAAAAGATTGAGAGCAGTTAAATTATACTCCATATTGATGTATTCACTCCATCCCATTTATATAGGCGGATTGAAATTTTCACATGGATTAAGAAAAGTTATTGGAAAAGTAAATTATATGTAAACTTCTTCATATGCCCCTATTTATTATTTGACTATGTATTTTTTATGAGTCAATCAAAGAATTAAATAGGGATATATTAGTAAATGAGTTAAAAAATATTACTTTTTATGAAAACAAGTCTATATATTTGGGATATTCAAAAAAGGAAAACAAACCTGTATAATAGAACGGAGGAAGTATGATATATTTCCTGTAACAACATAATTATCGTCCTCATTACAAGAATTCACAATTAATTAAAAACGTGCATCATCCATCAACAAATAATCTTATGTTAATTGATATATGATATATTTCCTCTAACAGTATAAATTTTTGACCATCTTTGTATATACATTTAATGAATACATATTTATATTTTATTATCGTAAATTTAACTAATGATCGTGCACATATTTTGATTAATTTAACATCATAACATATCAAATAATTCCCAAGCATTGTGTGGTGAATTGCTAGTAATCTTAATGTTAATATCCGAGCGAAAAACTTATAATTAATAATATCTAGATATCAAATACATTTTGTCTTGTATGAAATTCAAATTTCAAAGCGATTTTCTTGATATATATATATATGGAAGAGATCATATGTAAAATCATTTTCCCGTAAGAAATAAGAAGCAATCTGGATCATTGATCTTTGTAGATCTACGGTTGTCATTGACTGGTGCATTATAATTAAACATGAAATGCATTATCGTAACAATGCATTGTAATGAATTAAAAATGCATTATTATGACAGTGCATTGTAATAATACATTATTTTGGTACGTAAAATGCATTATTATTATTTTTTACGGAAAAAATATTCTGTACGTGAACCAATATACTATATATATATTATTTTTATCGTTTTGGTAAACTCTCCTGATTGGCTATAAATTCTTTAGAGGCAGTTGAGGGGGTTGAAAAATATTCAACTAACATAAAAGTCATTCATTACCCCTTTAGCCTCTATTTTCACCTGCCACTTCAAATTTATTTCCGAGCCTTTTAAAGCGAATAAATAAAATAAATTGAATAATGGTGTGATGAATAATGAATCGAAACGTTGGGTTAGGACATCTAACTACCTAAAATAGGATGACACTTTCTGATATTGTGATGTCAAATAAAATGACCAATTCAAATAGAATCATCACAAGAAAACTACAGACATTCATTATTAGGCGCACTCAATTTTTTCACCCCACCTGCAAATCTTACTACATACATGTGAGCAATGTCACAACTTTGAAATGGAGCTATCTCATTACTTTATGTAAGTAACAATTGCAAATATTTGTGAAAAAATATTAAATACAAGACCAATTAAATGATCAAGTCTAATTTCAAACCAATTAATATTAGTCTCCCTCAAATTTCAAGATCTGAACCTTCATTTTCAAGGGTGCCTAACGCAGTCTTAACTGCCTCCTGCTTTCAAAGTACAATCACTAATTTCTTACAACATAAGCTCTAATATTAGAACAAAACAAAAAAAGAAGACTTCAACGACAAGACAGTTGAATTGAAACTACAAAGTAAAGAATCACCAAACACATAATTATGCAGACTTGAAGCCTTGACAATCTATGAAATGATGCAGTACTCGATTGTTGAAGAAATTAATTTTACTTTTCCTTGAGAATACACATACCTTACACACATGTCAAACTTTGTTAGGACCTCTTAATTACTTTTTTTTAGAGGTGGTAAAATGAGCCTGGTCCAATGGCCCAGCCCGGTTCTGGGCTGGGTTGGGTTTTAAAATCATAGACAAATGACCTCTAATATTTAAAACATTTAATTTATACAAATTTATCTTAATATATTTGGATTTGGATGTAACATCAATCTCGATAGATATAATAAAAGTAATAAGAGAGAAATATATTTACACTAATTATGATAGAATTTAAGTAAAAAATATAAACACTAACATAAAATATGTAATCATACTTTTTATATGAATAAAATATCTAACAAAATTAGTCTATTTTTACTAAATCGAGTAAATTATGACTAGCCACATTATGGCCGAATAACATCACTCACCCACAATTGTTGCTTAGGAGCACCTCGCGTAGGCCTGAATTAAGATCGTATAGCTGTGATTATTGTCTTAATTCGTATTTAAAACATTTTGTAAAATAAATCATCATCTTTGCAAAATTCTCGAAACGAAAGGAGATACTTTGAGACACCAATTGTGGGCACGAGGATCGTTAAGCCGTAAAAAGTAGGCAATTTTGATTTGGGGGCAAAAATCAAAAGAAGCATTGAATGCCTATAAATAAATATGTAACGTTCACCAGAAAGAAACATCAAAAGAGAGCTTATTACACAATCCAGGTAATATTCGCATGAATCAGGTAATAAAATCCAATTTGAGGTTGAGTCCCCCTCTTTCTGTGATTTTATAATCAATTCGCCATATCCTCTCTCTCTCCTCCTCCTCCTCTCTCTCTATATATAAAAGGCCTCGTAGTCCACCATGACCAACAACGAAGCAGTTTTGCCGAGAGACTACAGAAACAACATGGGCGCTTCGGTCATAGCTATATTCTTATTCGCCATTGCTGGGACCGCCAGTTTGCTCGTTGTCCACGTGTACGGCGTCGAGGCCTCGCCCCAAAAAACCGAATTTTCGCGGAAAGATCTTTACCAGGAGCATGTGCAGGGGATGAAAGCCGCTTTCCTCAAACGCGATTCTTCATCAAGTCCGCCGCGGCCTACCACTGAGATTCGTAGCCTTCAACAAGCGTCCCCCGTAAGTCGTGCAGTGATACGGTGTCGTCTCAGCATCTATATGTGTAGTTTCTTGGATCGCCGTTAATTTTTGTTACGACCATTAATGCAGGGGACGACGAAGGGCCCCCTTGTTTATCACGTGACAGCTTACGGGGCAGACCCGACGGGCCAAAATGACAGCACGGATGCACTTCTCGGAGCAATATCCGATGCTCTCAAAGGCCCCGGAAAAGGGTTCTTGTACCAGGGGATTGTCAATCTTGGCGGGGCCCGGGTTGATCTCGACGGTGGAAATTACTTGATCACTCGTCCCCTCCACTTCCCCGTCTCTAGTAAAGGAAACCTCGTTGTAAGTTGTATACTTTTCAGTGTAATATTTTGACACCGGTTGTGAATTCTCCTCGTGGTATAAATAATAAATATAATATCTGTGTCATAAGTGTCAAACTTATTGATTTTGACTGTTGGTGTAATTCTGTTTTATCACTTTTTTCTTCCTTGACTGTTGTTACAGATTCATGGAGGGTCACTAACGGCTTCGAACGACTTCCCAAACGGCGCTTACTTAATAGACTTATCCTCCTCCACAAACAACACCTCCGATTACAAGTACGAATTCATTACACTACGAGACCTATACCTTGACTCCAACTACAGAGGCGGCGGAATTAACGTCGTCAACTCCCTCCGCACCAGCATCGACAACTGCTACATAACTCACTTCAACACCACCGGCATCTCCGTCCAAGGCGGCCACGAAACCTACATCCGCTACTCCTACCTCGGCCAGAAGATCACCGCCGGCGGCGACCCCGGCGAGAGAGGCTTCACCGGCACCGCCATTATCCTGGCCGGAAACGACAACATCGTGGCCGACACCGTCATCTTCTCCGCGCAAACCGGCATCCTCATCTCCGGCCAAGCCAACCTCATCTCCGGCGTCCACTGCTACAACAAGGCCACCGGATTCGGCGGCGTGGGGATCTACCTCCGGCTCCCCGGCCTGACGCAGACGCGCATCGTCAATTCTTACATGGATTATACCGGCATCGTCGCCGAGGATCCGGTCCAGCTCACGATCTCAAACACCTTCTTCCTCGGAGACGGTTTCGTTCTGTTCAAATCCGTCAAGGGCGTGATGAGCGGCGTCACCGTCGTGGACAACATGTTCGCCGGTTCGGACAAGGGGATCGAGATCGTGCAGATGGAAGGGCAGTTCGGACAAGTCGACCAGGTCGTTATCGATAAGAACAGCGTACGTGGCATGAAGGTGAAGACGACGGTGGCGAGAGCGAGCGTGGAGGGAAAGGGGAAGACGTGGACGGCGGATTTCAAGGCGGCGCTGCTCTTTCCCAACCTCATTAAACAAGTGCAGTATACTTTCATTACCGATGCGACGACTTTTCCTACGCATTTTCTGAGGAATGTTTCCGACAATAAAGTTGTGATTCAGTCCGACGTGGCGGTTCCGGCGAGAGTTTATATCACTGCTGATCAAGGAGGGTCCTATTATTCTTCCTAAATTTACACTAATAATTATTCTTTCATCCTTTTCCTAAGAAATGGGAGGAGAAACTCAATTGTAAAACGAGGGAGCATGTTTTTTTGCTACTGTTTGATCAATAAATTTAATATTAATTTATTAGTTAGATTCAAATCTGCAGTGGATACGGGTTCTCACAGATTATATTATTTTACCTCAATTGATAATTTGAGGGAGAGCTTCCACTATTATATAAATAATACTCCCTCTGTCCTATCCATAACGTTCCGTTTCCATTTTAGTCCGTCTCATTCATAACATTTCCTTTCTAAATAAGGAAATAATTATAATACTCACTCCGTCCCATCCATAACGCCCCGTTTTCATTTTAGTCCGTCTCATTCATAACGTTTCCTTTCTAAATAAGAAAATAATTAGGGTCTTAATTATCTAGTATTAGTTTCCTAATTATTTAACCAAACTAATATTAGATGATTAAGGCCATAATTATTTCCTTATTTAAAAAGAGAATGTTATGAATGAGACGGACTAAAATGGAAATGAGACGTTATGGATGAGACGGAGGGAGTACTCCGCAATTCACACCCCGTAACAAAATCTTAAGCGAATTAACAGAATATTAAAGTAGTTTCTAGGTAAGTGGTCAAAGATTGCACACCAGTGGCGGAAAAAAAAAATGAGATGGAAAAATGGCAATTTGAATTTGTTAGTTTAACAACAAACAACTATAACAAACAAACCTGATGCTAAGAGACAGAAAATGGTAATTTATGGTGGATTATGTTTAGGTAAATGTAATTGGTCTGTGTCGTGTGACTCGGCATCCATGCGCGGTAAATTGCACATAATGACATAATATCCACACATGTTTTAAAAATTTTGGATGGAAAACCCATATGTTTAAAATACTAATACGGGGTGGCTGGTAGACATGAATGGAATTTAGTAAGAATGGAATGACCCTGTAATGGAATGAAAGTAGGAAATGAATGAATTAAGGAATAATATTCCTATGGATGGTATACATCAGGAATGAAATGATCATTCATTAACTAATTTTATTCTTACGGTTAATAATAAAATCCGTATCGCAATTCTTGATGCAAACTTTTGGTGGACGAAGGGAGTACTTATTATAATTGGCTTATTATTAATAATTTTAATTTAATAATATTAATATTAATATTAATATTAATATTAATATTAATATTAATATTAATATTAATACTAATACTAATAATAAATATTATTTTAGTTTTATTGTTTTATTATACTTACTACAATTAGCTTAATAATAATATTGATTATTTATTATGATTTTACTTATTATTATTTTTAATTTAATTATTATAATTAGCTTTAATAATAATAATTATAATAATAATTATTATTATAATATGATTTCTAATAATAAGAAATAATAATTAATAATAATATTATAATAATAATTAAAATAATAATATTAAAATAATAAAAAATTTATAATAATAATTAAAATAATAAGAAATAATTATTATTATTTCTTATTATTTTAATATTATTGTTTTTATAATAATAATAATAATAATAATAATAATAATAATAATAATAATAATAATATTCATTCCTGAAGATGAGGATTATCTAATACCAGAGGGGAGGGAAGGAATGGTCATTCCTTCTGAAAAAAATACACCAACCATGGGATTATGAATGAAGACAGTAATGACCATTCCATTCCCATTCCATTCCAACATATCAGTCATCCTCTAAATATTTACCGCGCATATGGGTTTTCATATAAACCCACACATGTACTTTCTAACTTGGAATATAACTACAACGTTATAGTTATATTCCAAGTTAAAAAGTACACGAAAATACTAAAGTTAATATTAATTAAATTAAACCCCAAAAATAATTTTATATAAAATAAATTATGTAATTATTTGTTACTACTTAACTAATGCGGATTTCAAAGAAGAAAAAAACCCCTTAAAATGTAGTGTCAACTCAATTGTGAGTCTGTGACCATAAAATATTTTATTTCATTACATCATTCTTTTGAAAATCTGAGTTCGAACTAATTATTTTTTCAAACAAACTCAATGGCGAAATTAAAAAATTATGACCAAAACAATTTGCTGGTAAAATGTAATAGCAACAGAAATTTTATGTATAAGAATACACTTATTTTATACTATATCTCATAAATCTTTTTTTAGTGAAATCTTGTTACAAATAAACCATTCAATATATAGTAATCTAATTTTGATGTAAAATAATGATTTTACATTTACTATACTAAAAATCAAGAAATATAGCATCACAATGAGGATTAATTATTTACGTACTTATTAAAATTCATATGCTTATTTGTATCTATGCATATATTTGCAAAAATATAATTTCTAGAGAAATAAACTAGTTAATTGAGAGATATTGGAATTTTATGCTTTTTGGAAATGAAAAATCATTCGTTACGCAAAAACTAAAGCTACAATATTACTTAACTACTCCAAGGAATTTTATGCCCACACAACATGTTCACTATATCTCAAACCCTTGATGGTTTCTTCTTACAAACATGCCGTAGAACCCTTTTCCATGGTTGTACAAAACCACAAATACAATATTGTTGCAAAGTATAGAACATTGGACCACCGGTGATGCAGGAATTCAAACGATGGTAATAGTGATTTACAAAAATTATAGGATCCATTTTCAATCTTGAAGATTTTCAACAATTTCTACAAATTGAAAAAGGAATCACATTAGTGTCTGTAATGCGATAAACATATATCTAAAATATAACAAACAATATATTTAGTAGTATGCATAAATAAAAAGAAAAGACAAATAATGAACAAACATATGTATTCAACATATAATATGAAAAAACTCACGTACAACCACTATATATATAGACAACAATATAAAAATGAGAGATATAGGAGTATTCGCAAAATTTGCTGTCGAAATTGATGCCAACATTAATTGATATTGAAATACATATGCAAGTAATTAGCAATAGATGTATTGCCGAAATTGCTGCCACGTTAATTGGTACTGCACTCTTTCTAAATTTCTCAAATTAAATGTTAATTATGTTGAAAATCTACCCTTGGGCCTTGGCTCCAACAAATTTACCTTACATACACATTTAACTGATAAATTACTCCATATTTTTCATTAACAGGTAATTAAAGTATGAAACTGAATTTATTATTACATAATGAAATTAATTTACAGAAATGGAAAAGTAAATACTCCCTCCGTTTTTTTTTTAAGTGTCCTATTGAGAAAAAATTCTTGTCCCTTTTTAAGTGTCATATAGCGGAATTTGAGATTAAAATAATGACAAAACTCCTATTTTACCCTCAAAAAAGTTATTGGAAAATGTAATTATTAGACTTTGAAAATAATAAATATGGGTATAAAAGTAATATCTCATGATTCCTTGGTTTTTGTAATTTTTCTTAATAGTACACTTAAAAAAAAACAGAGGGAGTATTGACTAAAAATTAAAAGTATGTGCACAATTCGATATTATTATCGCTAATAAATGTGTGAATTCAATTAAGAAATGAGATCCAAACATATAAAGATTCTTGATAAAAAAAAATATACAAATAAATTTAATAAATTTACAAATAAAATGTTACAAAGCTCTTTCATTGTTCCCAAAAGGTATAGAGGAAATCAAAAGTGACAACATTGATGAATCCTTTAGGTGTAGTGTGTATATGTAGACGACACCCAACACCTCTATAATGCTAACATAAAATGTTGAAAAACAAAATTTAATAACGATGTTTGGTTTTACAGAAATTTGTTATCTCTCCATCTTGATGTTCATGAATTGAGCTTTCCTTTTTTTTTAGCTCTATGAATCTTCATCCTCATCTTCAAGTTGCGGTGCGATAACGTTTTTCTTATCAATCGTGCTTCCTTTAGTCGGAAAAGCAGGAACACAGAGAATGTGTAGTGTGTATGAAATTGATTGCAAGATTCCATAATTTATTGGTAGAAAAATAGTTTGAGAAATAGAAAGTTTATTATTGAAATTAATATTTTACCACAAATTATGCTTTTGTAATGTCCGATATTAATTAGTTGATTGGTAAATATTAATAAACAATTAGGATTATACCATTTATCCAAATTATTTCCAAAAACAGAATATTTAAAAAAAAACTGAATTTGAAAGTTACTAATTTTAGCAATCCGGTCTTGCTATTATAGTAGTAAAGATACTAAGGTTGGACTAAAGTCTAAAGCTGTCACATTATAAATTTATAGGGTTAAATTTATGTATTTTGCCTTTTTATTATTATATCAATTTGCAAGTACCCCCCGAATCAGATTTCTCATTTCTCATTTTATTTATCTTTTTGTTGTTGAATTTTGATTTTTGTGATTAGATTTTAGTTTAATATGTTTGTAGAATATTTTGTTTAATTAATTTTAACTATTTAAAAATTTGGTTTGCTCCCTCGATATATATTATGTAAAATTTAGTATTAACATATCTATAGTAGATTGTGGACAAACACATATTGGGTAAATTTAATTTAGAATTACCAAAGATATAATATCATATAAACCTATTGTGGCGCCCCGCCGTCCGGGCATATGCGGATCGGGCGGGTCGCCACGCGGGTGTAACCATGGAGACTTATCGTAAACATAAATGACAGCGGAAAAAGAAAAATCATAAATGTTAATGGAAAGATAAAAGTTGAAATCTAAATAGTAAAGGTGGGTACTTAACAAAAACAACAATGTTTTGCCCTAACTTGACATGACTGGGGTCGATGTATGAAGACACCGGCCCCGCACTGCGGAAGCGTTCCAAAAGATAACCATCTAGCGAATAGATGATTGGGACATAAAAAGGTAACTCGAGTTCAAAGTCTAAAATTTTCTTGGAATAACAACAAGGGTCGTAAAGACCACCAAAACACATAGAGAGATATAGATGACGTTCAAGAAGGACCGTCACCCAATAGATGCTACACAGCAGCGACATCCCCCTCCTTCTCTTCCTCGTCGTTCATCCTGCATTAGGGAAAACAATGCAGGGGACTGAGTACGAAAGCACTCAGTGGTTCCATGCCCCTCTTTGAAAACCGTTTTGAAAAGATATGGCATGCCTCTTTCCTTATGGAAGGGGGTTACTTTAGTAAAAACAATTATCCTTCTCATAAGTAAAACAGTTAAAAGAAACAAGTGGTTCGAACCGTAAAACAACTCACGTTCTTGGGTTACCGCCCGGTTCAATTAGAGGGGAGCCACTCCCTCCAATCGAACCGTCATAACTTCCTGTGTACAATACCTTGGCTTGTACGGAGCCCAAGGCCGATCGTAATTTAGAGATAATATTCTGACTTGGTAAACCACAAGCAATTGAGCATAAAAACATTTAAGCATGCATATCACATTTTTAAAGCATTGGGTTTAATAACCCTAAAGTTACCTCCGTGGGAATTTGTAATCCCACAGTTAAAATAGGAAACCCACCTCGAGTCTGGTACTCTGGAACTGGCCTCGAAATACTCTTAGTGATCGCTTGGTCCTACAAGAGTTATCTTAAATACTTAGGTTCATATGCTCATAGCTATCTAAGGCCTTAGCATCTTAGGTCAAACTTATTCCCGTCTTTTACGTCATGAAATCTTGTCGAGGCATCGTCTCTTGATTTATTCTTAACAAGGAATGAGATCAAAAGTTCATGTCATGCATTTGAATCCTATCTAGTGCCAACATGCATTCATGTTATGTTATACTTTACGTCATATTGGTACATGCATACATAAATGATCACATACTTCATGCCATGTCATGTTCATCATATTTTGTCACCTCATAAGGTTCTTACAATTATAAATCACATTTATAATCCAACACATAAGACATTCAAACATGTAGTCCTTGCATAAACAATTAAATAATTCTAAGATAATTACTTAATTGGACTTATAACATTTTAATTAATTAATAAGGAATTTATTAATTAATAAAGGACATTTAATTAATTAATTAAAGAATTAATTAATTATTAAAGGGCGTATAATTAATTAATTAGGAATTAATTAATTAATAAAGAATATTTAATTAATTAAATAGGAATATTTAATTAATAAATTAACAATTAAATAATATTTATTTAATTAATTAATAGTAATTAATTATTAATCATTAATAAATAAATAAATGTTATTTATTTAATTAGAAATAATTCATCAAGAATATTTGAAAAATATTTAATTCATTAATTATTAAAGGATAATAAAGAATTTTTTTTATTTAGTTAATGATTTTAATTGAGTTCATTATAACTTAGACATAATAAAATTAATCAACTAGCACTTATAGCCCATGGGTCCAACAACATATCACACATGAACAAGTCATATTGGACCTCTAATCAAATTAATTACTTAATGGACTAAGCTCATATCTTTTATTCACTAAGGCCTACCATACATTATCATATATTAAAAAGGAGCCCAATACACAATAATATTATTTATTTCGCCTATTATCGAATATACCATCATATTTTATTCTCATAATTCATTCTTTCTAAATTCGCCCACTCCTACTTATTTATAGAAGCCCAACTCCTACATTAGTCCAATAAGCTCTTTTAATTCATAAATTCACATTTAATAAGCAATTAAATTTTAATTAATTATGAAATTACCTAATAACTTTATATAATGCTTGTAAGGTATTTTTAACACCAAAACATCATTATAAGACTCAATAATCGAGTTTAGAACAAAAAGACATATAAGTTCAATTTTTATATTTTTCGACTGACAAAGACTGACTTTGACGATTTTCTTAAAAATATCAAATCAACTCCGATGGATCCGATTTTTGGATCACACCTAACTGACCTATCAAGGTGTTTCCAGAAATTTTTATTTTTCAAACTGGAGATCGTTTAGCATACGTAATTAGGCCTGGTACAGTAGCCTAAACCACTGTTTTTTTTTTTCTGGAATTTGACAGCACTCTGCTGTCTACTCAAAATTCCACTAAAAATCGAGTTTTCATCCTATGACAGTGAATCTTATCATTGTAGAAAGATTGAAATGTTCTTAACATCACCCAACAAACCGTTCGTGAAAATATTTTACGAGATCAGAGAAAAGGCAAGAACCGTGCAACTGCGCAGGTTTTCTGTGCAACTTAAAAATTCATTCGACTTGACACCTTTGTACTCGAAATTAGACTCTCATTTTTTTTTTATATATGTTTTAGCTAACATGTAGGGCTTTCATTCAAACTTAGATTCATTCCATTGTAATGTCTAGATTGAGAGATATACGTCTCTCAATCACACATAAGTCTAAGTATACATGCTGTCAAGAAAATTGATTCAACGAAAATGAACACAACTCTAATCAAACTAAAGATAACATCATCTTGACTCGTATGAACATAGATAATCACGTTTTGGGCAGAATTTAAAACATACTAATCATTTAATACTCATAAAATGACAATCCTAGTTCATGCTTCCACTACAACGCACATATATTTACATACATTCATCAACAATCAATAAAGCTCGTCCTATCCAAGGGTGGATCGAGTATGACAGCCCTCACAACCCATTCATAGCCTATTTTTCTCATGTATTCATCCTTGTTACTCCCCTAAACATGCTCCTAAAACAACATATAGATCAAAAACGAAAATCAAAGAGAGTTTAAGTCATTATACCTCTCCTCTTCCTCTCTTAATTCACTTCTCTCCCGATTCCCTCTTCTCTCCACTCTTTGCCCGCTGCCCTCCTCTCTCTCACTCGATTCCCGTCGCTTCCTCTTCCTCGGAGGGCGGCGGCAGCGGCTAGGTGGCGGCCGGCGGTGGTTCTTAGGGCTAGGGTTTTTTTTTTCTTTGAATTTCTGCTTGATTCTAGAGAAGGTTGAGATGAGTGGTGATGGAGGAATGAAGTTGCAGAGATTTATGGAGAGGGTTTGCATAGTATAGGTTAGCAAGATGATTACCTATTCTTCATCTACTGGGTAAGAGGAGATGCAATTTCTTGGAAGAGAAAAAAGGTGAGATTTTTGGCTTCTGCAGAGAACTTTTCTTTTTTTTCACACGATGCTCCAGAAATCTTTTCGCTTCTGCTTCTAAATATTCTCTGACGTATTCCTTTTCCCCCAATTACTAATTACTTAATTATTTTCTAATTAAATTTAATTTTTCATACTTATTAATATACACAGACCTACTAATACACGCACACACGCATACACTTACTTGTTTGCTATGGGTGATTAGGGTGTATAATATATATTATACACCCTAATATCTTGTTTGGTACAACGTATGGGGCCCTTTATAAAATTCGGGCCCGTTGAATTATACCTATTGTTGTTATTATCTAATACCACCTATGAGGTGGTATAAATAATACTGCAACTAAATATAAGAATAAATTACTATAATTTCACCATTTTACCATAATTAATATGTTTGCAGAGAATTTAATACATCATACCAAACACAATATTAATTCTTTATACGTATTAAGATATCCCAGCTAATCATATCAAGCCTTATCCTATACTTCGTAGCAAACGAGCCCAGCATATACGCGCACACACACGGTAATATATTATATTATATATATATATATATATACACGCAAGCACACACTTAGCACATATATATATATATATAATATAATATATAAATATATTCCTTTTTATCTCGTTTAACCTTTCGTGTCGCGACACGTTATTTATTAATCGAATCAAAGTTTTGATCGAGTAATTCAATAGAATTAAATATTCTGGTCTTAACGAGCCTAATATCGAATATTGCATTATGGAGGTATCTCTCTAAAATTAAACAGGAAATCAAATAATCTACTTTATCATATATTTATAATTTTCTTAAGGTTAATTATTTTAAATTAATCACGATACCTTATAATCACAAATATAAAATAATCATGTCACATAAATAATATTTCACATTGATCATATAATAAGGAATGCTCGTGCTTATGCAAATGCATGATCAATATAAACTTTATATTATAAACCTTAAATAAAAAAAATATTTATTTTTAAACTTATCGAGAATAAGTGACCGTACTACTGTTCATATAGATTTTTATTCGATTCTATTTTATTTAGAACGATTTTTTTTAGGCCCGGATTTTTGGGGTTCTACACCTATTATATACCGTTACACAAAGTTAGAAGAATATAAACTATACCACTACACCACACAAGTTGAGATTCGAATCCAATACCTTACGATCTAATTTATAATATTTTTTTAACAACTTTCATGATAAAGTTTAACTTGTAGATGCGTAATATACTTTTTATTTATATATAAAAGTTTTTTAATACATAATCATTATAGTTTATTGATATTATTTTCCTTCGTAAATATGACTTTAATGTTAAGAATCACAATCACCGTTTCTGACTTCAATTAATACTTTCACTATGTCACATTAGTTTTTGATCGGTCTAGTTCGAAGGTCAACTATATTCAATTGTACGTCAAATTAAAAATTGAACAATAGATTATTCATATTGTCATCGAACTAATTCAAATATACATTATAAATTTGGATCGAAAGGAAAAGTTTCCAATTAATTTGTATTTTGGATGCATGATCGATTCGATGAATCGAATTAAAATGATGTTTCATTAATTAACTACGAACTAATGATCAAGTAATTAAATTGTTTTATCTTTCGACCTTTTGTAACAGTGTATATAGAGGAAAAGCTTCTGACAAGTAGAAGCTTTTTGGTTTGATTATGGAAGTTAAAACTCTATTAAAATAATAATTCAATCAAACTTATCCTAACAAATTCACAAAGATGTGATAAGAAATCAAATTATTTTGCTTAGGTAAATTTATCATGTAAGTATTCAAACACCTTTAGTACTATTCAAATCAATGGTTAATATATTCCGTACACAATTTATCCAACAAGTATTAGCTGACTAAAATACTCACTCCCATTTTTAATATAAGTTTTTTTAGACTTTTATAACTTTTGCAAAATATATGTATTTATAGCTTTTTTTAACCTCCTAAATTCATAATTGCCCCTAATTAATTCACCTCAAATTCACATTTTTCACACTTTACTAATTTCAATTCATCATTTATTAAGGACAAATTTGACAAAATAAAATTTTCTTAATTTGTGTGTACAAGTCTAAAAAGACTTATATTAAAAATGGGAGGGAGTATTATATAAACTATACTTAAATATTTTGTTTCTTAATTACGCGTTCTAAGTTCTAACACTCCAATTATTTTGAATTTATTTATTCATGCTAATGATACAATGACTAGATTGCATTTGTGTAATATGTCATAATATAACTGGCATACAAAAATCTTTCCGATCTCAATTTAAGAAAATATTTCTTTCCTCACCTTTTTCAATAGGTTTCCTTCCCTTTATTTGCTGTGAGATTTGTTTGAAGTAGAAAGACAAGAAAATCAACCCAATTAATAGGCAAATCCCACAATTTAATTTACCATATATATTTCCCCTGCACATTTATATCCCTCTATTTGAACAGAGGATTCCTGCATTTGCTTGCACTTAACTAAGCATAAATCAAACACTCCTCTCTCTCTCTCTCTCTACCTCAAAAACACAAACACTAACAAGAGTGAAAAACAGATGATGAATTTATACTACGCAATTCTAGTACCGCTCTTCCTTCTCTCTCTACACTTGACGGAAACACAATGTTCCACCAGACACGTGAAGCTGTTCGAGTTTCAGACAAAGCTTCAACAAAAAATAACTTCCACCAATAATACTGCACCACCATTTCCCAACTCGCCCAAGGTAAATTAGAATTCCTATTTTTCCACATTGTAATTTCCTTCTCTCCATTATACTCAAAATAAAAATAAATTATTGACAGAGCAACGGCAGAGTGTTTTACCCCATCGGCTACGGCGCCGACCCCACCGGGGCGCAGGATAGTTCCGCCGCCGTACTGGCGGCGTTGAACGACGCCGCAAAACTGCAAAATGGGGCGAAGTTGCTGCCCGGAATCAGTGATTTGGGCGGTGCAGTTATTGATTTGCAGGGTGGAAGCTTCGTAATTAGCAGTCCTATCAGATTCCCACCAGACATTGGTAATATTGTGGTACGTCACAATTTAATTTCGACCTCTTAAAATTTACTATTTCATGGTTTTTTTTTGTGTTTTTTGTTTTTAAATTGCAATTAATGTGTGTGGTTTAACTTTATACATTTTAATTTACTCACACCTCTACATAATAAGATTCTTGTTTGTCTAAATACGGTCATTCAGGTTTCAATTGTCAAATCTTACGTTGGAAAATGAAATAATTTCATAGTCCGTACTATATTCTATTTTAGTAGAAAACGACCAGCACGAATTATTCCTCCTTTTCCTAAATCTGGCTAAGTAGGTATGAGTTTGGTGCGAAGTTTTACGAATAATTTCTGTGAACATATATATATATATATATGTGTGTGTGTGTGACAATATTATAAAAGAATTAGAATTAGAAAGCCAAGATCTATGAGAACGTTTCTCAAAAAAAAAAAAAAAAAAAAAAAAAAAAATCTTTGAGTGCGAAATGATATCATAAATACGTGAATGGGACCGTTGCCACAATTCGTGGTATTGAATGATACTTGGCTCTTTTAAAAAAAAATAAAAATACTTGGCTTTATTATCAAAGAATTAGAAGGTGCATTATTATTTCTCTTTTTTACACGTTGTTTGAGTTTCTTTATTGCCTTGGTAATCTCCACTTTGCGGATGCATTTACTTTTCCAACAACAAACCCTCTCTTCGGACAACCTTTTCTTAAAGTTGGCTAAAAAAGCGCGTTGCTCAACTCGATTTGTTGTGTTGTGTTCAAAACCTAATTAAAGCATTACCATAATCCGATTAAACTTTCCAAAATCAAATAAAAGGTTGAATTACTTTATATTGAGATAATAGCCATTCTAGATGTATCAAATTTTGCCCGTACTGAGCCAACCGGCCATGGCCATGGGAGATGTTGGGCAGGGGCTACCTTGCTCGAAAAATTGGCCCGACCGAAATTCTCCAAATAAACGCTTCTAAAATACGAACTTTTTTGGGGAGTCCGCAATTTGGGGATATATTTTTATTGGATTGGCCCGACTTGAGCCGATCAGGTCAAATTTATTGAACCTATTGGCCAACCCAACTAAAAAGTGGGCCGAGTCAAGTTCAGATCGGGTGGGCTATGTTTGACACCTATAATCCAATCTAACTAGGGAAAAGTAACAAGTTGATGTTCCTACATTTCTTGATAAATACTAGTCCCCAATCAAACAAGTCCAAAGAAATACTAAATAAATGCCAATCTATGAAGTTAGATCATTGAATTTCTTACAAATTATGTGCTTAGCTAACCTTCATATCTTGTCCATCCTCTCACTAGGTGCAAGGAGGCACTCTCCGGGCATCCACCGCATTCCCCGGCGATCGGCATCTCATTGAACTTTGGGCGCCCGATTCACCCAACGCGGCCCTACACGACAACTTCTCGAACAAAAAAGACCTAAACAACGGTGTGAAATATGAGGATGTAACATTCAAGGACCTTCTCCTCGACTCCAGCTACCGAGGAGGAGGCCTTTTCGTGATCGACTCAGCCAGAATCCGCATCACCAACTGCTTCTTCTTGCACTTCACCACGCAAGGACTCCTCGTCCTACGTGGACACGAGACCTTCATCCGTAGCTGCTTCCTCGGACAGCACCCAACTGTCGGAGGAGACAGCGACGAGAAGGGCTACTCGGGCACCGCCATTGACATTGCCAGCACAGACAATGCCATAACCGACGTAGCCATTTTCTCAGCCGCAATCGGCATTGTGTTGAGAGGCAGAGCAAATATAGTAACCGGCGTTCATTGCTACAACAAGGCTACATATTTTGGTGGCGTGGGCATTTTGGTAAAATCAGCACAGAACAGAATCGTTGATGCTTATTTGGATTACAACAGCGTAGTTGTTGAGGATCCTGTCCAAGTCACCATCTCTAACGGCTTCTTTCTCGGAGATGCCAACGTTGTTTTGAAGTCGGTTCAAGGCCAGATTTCCGGTCTGAATATTGTCAATAATATATTTTCCGGCGACCCTAAGAATATGGCTCCGATGGTGAAACTTGACGGCCAGTTCACGAGCATCGATCAAGTGGCCGTAGATCACAATGCAGTTAGCGGAATGAGTTTAAAATCGACTGCGTCTCAGATGACAGTGCAGGCTAATGGAACAAAATGGGTCGCTAATTTTGATCCCATTTTGTTGTTTCCTAATAAAATAAATCACCTGCAATACTCCTTCTACGTGAGAGGAGGGATTGCTGCCGGATTTCCTGCACATGCTGTGACAAATGTTTCGAATAATGTGGTGGTGATTGAGAGTCAGCAAGGTGTAAACGCCGTCGTTTCGGTTTCTGTTGATCAGTACAACATGGATGGAGAGGGAAGTTTGTATGTAGTGTCATAGATTAGCTCAGATTTTTTTTTTTTTGGGTGCTCGAAATAGTAGTAATTAAGCCTTTATGCTAAAAGCAAACCGGGACGTGCTCAAATATCTTAAAAAAAAAGATATAGCTATATGTGCCTTCTGCATTATTTTTCAAGACTGTGTGTGTGAGTGTGTTTTATTTTTCTTTTTCTTGCAACCTTAGGCACACAAATCCGTGTGTGCGATAATCAACTATGTTTTGCCTTCATGACTCGAAGCATAAAATGCATCTATTCATCAAGTCTTATCTTTTGTGCGCAAAAACAAAGACAGAGAGAGATGGTGGATAATCAACTAAGCATGCATATCCTACCCCACAAATTCAACTTCAATCATGCATATAATTGATTTTTCCATTCCCCCATCACTTTTGTGTTCTCAATTCAATTCTCACCAATGTAGCCATGTCCTCTCTCTCTCCTCACTCATCCCTCTCTCTCTCTTCCCCATCACCAAGTCCCAATCCGGATCTCCTGCCTCAACAATGGGCTCTAGACTTCAATATCGTGGTGATCATCGCAGCAGTGGTATGTGCAGTTGTTTGTGCACTAGGCCTTAACTCCATGCTCAAGTGCATACTTCAATGCATCCACCAAGCTCTGACGGAGCCTGTTGGATGGGTTGCAGCCCGGAGATTGAACTCCGGGATTAGAAAGAAGGACGTGGTGTTGCTGCCGGTGTCGGTGTATCCTGGGTTGAGCTCGTCTTCATCTTCATCTTCTTCAAGTTTGGGGTGTGCTATTTGCTTGGTGGATTTCTGTGATGGAGACAACATTCGACTTCTTCCCAACTGCAATCACGGATTCCATGTTGTTTGTATTGATCAGTGGTTGATGTCTCATTCCTCGTGTCCCACTTGTAGATTACATCTCAACACTCAGATTATGAGTTGATTCAATTTTGTACTATTCTCTTTTCTTCTTAACTTCTATTTTTCCCCACTTTCAGTCTCTACTCATGAGTGTGTTCTGTGTAATTCAATTTACAAGGATATGTCGATCATAATTGGTGTTGATGTAATTTGTTGAATAAAAAGACGTCGTCCTATTATTAAAACAAAAATAATTCTCGAATTGGCTACATCAACCGAAATGAATTGTTGGATTGCAATCCTGGTGCGTGATTGAATAAATTTTTATATGCCTAAAAAAACTGAAATGAGTTGAAAATTTTGAAGGGAATTGTAGAGTAAATGACCAATACTACTCAAAATTAAGGATTCATATTTGGATAGTAGGTATTGTAACTGGTATTCTTGTGATTGGTTTAGTAGGCATTTTTCTTTTAGTCGGCCAGTGTAATAGTGACATATATACCCAAAATTTGACTATGGGCTGGGCTTCCCCAACTCAATCCAAGCTCAGGGTAGACCCACCACTAGTTAGACCCAAATCGATATAGTTCCACAATTGCATTGAGTTAGGTAGAGTTGGACTTTTATAAAAATATGTAGGATCGGCTTAGCCCAAGACCAGCTGCAAATTGGGCTTGATCTGGGTCTGGATTAGGCTAAAGGTGCGTTATGTTGGTGAGCCAAAATAGACTTGTTTGTGAGTTGAAATGGTTTGTAGTTTGGTAGGTTCCGTAAGGATTTTTGAAAAAGAAAAGAAAAGAAAAGCAAAATACTTAGATAACTCATTTCATAATATAGTACTCCCTCTGTCCCCATACATATTTAATTATATGTGAGGTATAAAATATTAGTTGAACCACACTAATCTGGGACTGTGCATAATTTACCTAATAAATTTAAGCTGCATATCAAAAGTCATAATAGAATTTAATTTGAAATCAATACATTATTGTGCCAACTTATAATGAAAGTTTTGGACTGAAGCCCATGACTTACAAAGAAATTAAGGTCGGAATCCCAACTCAAATCAAACTCCCAAATTCTCCCCGACTAGGGATAGGAATAGTGTGTGCATGATGTGAGTGCGTAAAGTGTGATAAGCCATACAACCTAAGTTTCCTTCTCTCTAATTTCTAAACTCTAAACTCTAAACTCCTCTATCTCTCTCTCACACACATTCAGAAATTTCAATCGAAATATGTTTGAAAATAGGTATAGTTTTTCAGTGGATGAAGAGATTATTCGCAGGGCCGGCCCTGACTTCGGAGGCCCTAGGCGAAAAGAAAAAAAATGGCCTCCTCTTCGTTTATAGAAACCTTTGTTTCTGCCTCTTTTTTTGGCGCCAGTTGTAAGAGCTGGGTTAAGCTCCTACAGTAAGAGTTTGGAGATATTTGCTATACCTTCGGTTGAATGTGAAATCGTCTGACTTTGATGAAGGTTTTCCTGCAAAAAAAGCCCACTGAGCCGGAGGGAGTCTCCGGCCAAGGCCCTCCGACGAGCAAGTTAGAATATGAACGGAGAAAAATGAATTCGTCTCCAAAACTAGATAAGAATTAGAAGAAACCTTTAAAAGATACCTGTTACTTTATTTATACTAGTTGCTCAAGGAGAAATGTGTATTTTCCAAAAAGCCCACGAATATTAGAGTGACACGTGGTCATAAAGGATCTTCTGACACGATATTTTGTTTCTTTAAATGATAGCGACATCTTTTTTAACTCATCCATTGTGATCGCGTCTATTCAGCAAAACAACATCCTAAGATCTGTATGCTAAATAACCAGATCTGTCAGAGCCGAGCTCCTTTCCCTCTTCCGGGCTCCGCATCTGCTATAGTCCCCAGAACCCATCAGATCTGTCAGAGCTGGGCTAATATTTTTCCTTTTATTAACCTCTCCTTCTTTCGCTCTTCTTTCTACCTCCCTGTTATAAAAAATCCTTCACTAATGAATATCCCACATCAACCACCATCCCCTACTCCGAGTAATGATTCAGCATTGAAACATTGGTTGGAGTAAAGAAAAATTTCTCTCTCTCTCTCTCTTTTTTCAAAAAATATTTGATTTCTAGATTTGCGCGCCATTTTCCTTGCCTTATGCAGTTATACCCGTAGATTCTCAAAACCGCTCATCTCCCTTTATCACAACCGCTCGTTTCAACTTCTCTTATTTTAATAAAATGCATTTACCTTTTACACGTGGCTTCATTCTGTCCTTTAGCTTATAACAGACGCTTTATATACATTTTTACCTTTCTCGCCGCCATTCTCTTCTTTTTTCCCTCGCAATCCTTTGAGTTTCCTTCCCCAAAATTTACCCTTCATTCATCTTCATCTTTTCTTCCGCCATTGATCCTCGTCGTTTCATTTCTCGATTCCTTCTTCAGGTATCTTCTCTTCTTCCTCTCTTTAATTTCAGCATTTTCACCATGTCTGCTAGTTCTTCGCACTCATCACAGGAATCCACGAACAACTTCCCTAGGCATACTCCTGGGGGTAAATCTCCAGTTATTGTATCCTCCTCATCGATTTCTGCTAATTCATCTTCATCCTCCAAATATTCCAATCTCGAAGTGTTGAACATTGTCAATGAAGGCAAAGCCTTGCATCAGAGCCTACTAGATGTTCCTGTAGACAATTCTCTTACGAAAATAGGCGATAATTCCTTGCTTCTTGCAAATGAGTTCAAATCTGTGAAAAAACTTGTGAAATCTGAGGATTTCGTATTTTCCATGGTGAGACCTTCCACTAGGGCCAATCAACTTTCTTATCCTGCCCTAGTTTTTTGGGTTAATCAGATTACAGCCGGCATTCGATTTCCTATTCACCCATTTCTAGTTAGGGTTTGCAATCTGATAGAGATTATGTCTAATCAGTTGACTTCTTCAGCTATTCGAACCATTTTGGGGTTCTACATCATCTTTTCCAACTACCGCTACCCTCTCGAAGCAGAGCTATTTGTTACCTATTTCGATGTCCAAAAAACAGGACATTTCTACTGCTTCCGCACCAGGGCTGGGAGCCCCGCACAATTTGCTATCTCCAAAGAAAGTATAGACAAAGACTGGATCAAGTACTACTTTGCTGCACTTCCTTGCTGAGGCAGATGGAATTTTAGTACTGAGTACTGGAATTCGAGTGCCAGATCTCCTCGGAGTCGACCCTCTATTAAGCAGATCTCTCCTTTAGATATCCGTGCTATGCAAAGGTTTAGCCAACTTTCCATAGATACTACTAATGATAAAGTTAACCGCTTTAACATTAGTAAAATGTTGAGGTCTCCCTCTGTTTTGGATCATTTTGGTTTCTGAGATGACGCTCTAGGCCATCTTCCTTTAGCTAAATTCGGTAGTTGTTCACGTTTTTTTTTTTATTAATTGTCATTCTATGATCTATCTATTTTATTTTTGACCTAGGTCCTTTCTCTTTATCCTCTGTATTGGCAGCTATGGCAGATCAGCAATGGGTTCATGAATTTCAACTACACATTGACATCGACCAACTAATGTCTGACATCCCAGAGGTGACACAGCCCTCCACCGGGACTCCTGCAGAGGCGATCTTGCCCTTAGACGGCCCAATAAGTGCTGATCCAGTTACCACGGTTCCTCCCTTCCAGGCCTCTTCTGCTGACACTTCTGTAGTTCCTCCTCTGGCCTCGTTGAAAGATCAAACTTCTGCATACTCTCCCAAGAAAAAGAAACTCTCCAAAAAACACTCTTCTACTTCTCCTGCAAAGAATAAAAAATCCAAGAATCGTCGTAAACCTCATCACGATTCCAACACTGAAAAGTCTCCAAAAAAGACTTAAAATTGCCCTCCCTTCTTCTCATACATCAGCTCCTCCCCCCAAAACATCAGCTCCTCTCGCTGTTGGAAAGAAGCTTACCCCTGCAGCCGACCTCCAGAGAATGGTCGAAATTCCTCTGGTAACTCCCCCGGCTGTTCCGCAGGCCTCTGTTCCAAGGATACTCCCATCAGAACCAGAGGGCGTAAAATACATGGAGCTTCCTCCTGCACAATGCCTAAAATTTCTGAGCAACTTCGGCTCTTCTGAGGATAGAAAAGACCTCCAGATTATGCCCTCAGAAACACGTCATCTCGGCATTGCCCATCGCCTTGTTCAGGTAAACCACTGATACTCCCCCCATTTTACATATGTACTACTATTATTATTATTTCATTTCTGCTTATCCATTTCTGCCCCCCTTATTGTGTACCCTCAAGGCTTTGACTATATTAAGCGAGGATCTGTCTCCTCGTAAGGACATCAATGTCTTGGAACAAATGTTAACCCGCAAAGAACAGCAAATCTCAGATCTGCAATCTAAAGCAATGAAGTTTGGCAAACGCCATCTTGACCAGCTCCAGAAGTTAACCAGCAGTATCAGAGTTTTGGAAGATCAAAATGCTATCCTGAAGGAATCTAACCATGCTTTTCTGAAGGAAAAAAGCAATTTTGAGACTACCATTGGGAGCCTAACCACTCGTATAAGAGATCTGGAGAGCAGGTTACCCTAAGCCATGGCCAAGGGTTTTGCTGATAGGAAAGCTGCAGGGATCAGGGAGTGCTTTCGCCGCATTTTCCTGACTGACCGCGGTCAGACCTTCCTTACTAAACTCCAGGAGGGGCTGATTCAATCCTACCGTAACAGCTCTCAATACCTTAAGGATATGTTTCCTTTCACTCGCTACTTTACTCAAGATGGATATGCCTAAGGAGTGAAGTATGCCCTTTCTCTGAGAGGAGCTCGGCCCGTCCAAAAGGATATGGTAGCCAAGACCCCCTGCAATCCTCCTGGTTGGGATGGGAATACGTCTTCCGATCAGACCTCACCCTGGTGGATAGGTCCCGTTGAGAAGGCTGTTGATGAATTCCTCAGTGATGAGGAGTTTGACATCACGCTGGCCCCATCTCTTAACCCAACCTTCCGCGTGCAAGGTGAAATAGCCTCCAGCTCTGCTCCTGCTCTTCCTGGAAAGCCAGACTCAACCCCTCCAGAACCCAAGGCCGCTTCACCGCCACACGCAGCAGCTGCCGCATCAGTTCTCCCTTCTTGAACAATTTATGTTTTTCTCATTTGGTTATAATTTTTTACTTACTAGTCTGTAAATGCTTTTGTCTGCTCCCCTGAATATTCTTACCTCCAATTTAAATCCACTTACTTACTATATGCTTTATCATGGGGATCTGAGTTCCTTAGCTTTGGATTCCTTCGCGTGTTTTTATGTCCTTTGAATTGGTTTCAGAATATCAACAGTTTAATCTGTCGACTCTATTAATTTCCACAAACTCATGTGAATTCAAATTTTCTCCCTGATTTAACGCAATTCTGAATAATCATATGATTCTCTAATCTAGAAAATGCCCTAAAAACATAACTCGATCACATTTTATAGAGAATTACAAGTTGAAGAAATACGACTGCTTCTTCATTCATCTGAAAAAAAAGTACATTGATTCATGCTCATAGATATTTGATTGAAAGATTAAAGAAAAGTCAGGGCTGATAAGGCCTGCCCCTCTGTACTAGCAAAAAGACATAGAACGCCTGATTTAATATCTGGGATAACTACTGCTTTTCCTTCTTTTTAATCTCCTCACTAGACATAATACTTCTTCAGGTTGTTTACATTCCATGGCCGAGGTAATAATTTCCCATTTTTATCCTGAAGCTCATAGGCTCCTCCCTTCAAGACCTCAACTACCTTAAACGGGCCCTCCCAGGCTAAATCCAGTTTCTTGTTAGACTTCAGCGCATCAGCTCTGCGCAAAACCAGGTCTCCCACACCAAATCTTCTTACCTCCACTCTCCGGTTATACCCAGCTTTAATTTGCTCCTTATACGCATCAGACTTCATTTTCGTTGCCGCCCTTATTTCTTCTACAAGATCCAACTCCTCTCTTCTGAGACCTTCATTATCATCCTCCTTATATGCCAGAACTCTATACGAATTTGCCCCTATCTCTACTGGAGCAACAGGTATAGCTCCGTACACCAGGTTGCATGGAGGCTCTCTCGTAGCTGATCGAACCCCAGTTCTATAGGACCAAAGCACTGAATCTAATTCATCAACCCAATTTCCTGCACAACTTTCAAGCCTGGCTTTAATTCCCTTTACTAGGGTTCTGTTCGTCACCTCTACCTGACCATTGGTCTGCAGATGGTTCACCGCTGCAAAGGTTGGGCGATTTTCATTTCTTTACACCAGGCGACCATCTTTCTCCCGTTAAACTGAGATCCATTGTCAGATACTAGAACTCGAGTGACTCCAAATCGACAACATATGTTTTTCCAGACAAAACTCATGACCGATGTCTCTGTGATTCTCACTACAGCCTCTGCTTCAACCCATTTACTAAAGTAGTCAATGGCTACGATCAAGAACTTCTTGACTCTGGCCACCTTTGGAAACGGGCCCACAATATCAATTCCCCACTTGTCAACGGGACAAGAGGCATACATTGCTCCCATGTTTTCTGCCGGAATATGGATTGTATTCGTATTCTTCTGACACTTGTCACATTTCTTCACATAATCCCTGATATCCTTGGCCAAAGTGGGCCAATAAAAACCAGCCCTAATGACTTTTCTCACCGTATCCCTGTACCCTGCATGACTGCCTGCGGATCCCTCATGCACTTCTCTCATTGCATAATTGGCTTCCTCCCTACCTAAGCATTTCAGGTAAGGATGCGTGAAAGATCTGAGAAAAAGGTAGTCCCCCATCATGCAATACCTGGCATAGTTTATTTTTTCCTTTGACCTTTCTTGTTGCCACTTTTTTCCCGTTTGCAAGAAATATATGATAGGCGCTCTCCAGTCCTGGCTTTGTTCCACAACTCCTGCATCAAGTATCTCTGATTTTCTTTCAGCTCTGAGCATCACAACATCACTTTCACCTCCTGTTACAAAAATCAAAATAACCCGTCATCCTATATGCCCGCTTGCATAGTTTCAATATATATATATATATGTATATATATATATATATATATATTTATATCTTTTACATGTGCATTTACACACTACCTCCCACACTGTCAGGGGTGCCTGCTGGCTTCTGATTCAGCTCTATAATTCCAGCATCGATCCCCTCAGACCTTTTCTTCGCTCTTAACATCACAATTGCCCTTCCTATTACAAGAATCCAATATAATTTATTGCCCAGTAATATTATCATAACGCTTTTATTTTTATATTCAAAAGGATATTATTTACACGATTCTACCTTCTCCACCATCAGCGATGCTTGCTAGCTTGGCCAGAGAGTCTGCTTTCATATTTTGATCTCTGGAAATTTGCTCAATTTTCAGCTCCGTAAACCTAGGTTTTAACCACTCAACCTGTTGAGCATATTTGGCCATCTTTTCATCTCTAACCTCGAACATCCCCAAAGTTTGCTGAGTGACCAACTGGGAATTAGATTTTATAATTACCTCCTGAGCTCTCATTTCCCAAAGCATCTTAAGCCCTCGAATCATGGCTTCGTACTCCACTTCGTTATTTGAAACCCTAAACTCCAGGGTGATAGCAAATTGTATTTCCTCCCCATCGGGCTTTGTAATGACGATTCCTACGCCGCATCCGCCGATGTTAGCTGCCCCATCCACATGCGCTACCCACACACCATTTGTTTTTATGCGGGTGGTTTCCTGAATAAAATCTGCCAAGACTTGCGCTTTGATGGCAGTTCTGGGCTCGAATTCCACGTCATATTCTCCCAACTCCACAGCCCACTTCACCATTCTTCCAGACAAGTCAGGCCTGCTCAAGATCTGTCTGAATGGAAGATTGGTTCTGACTACAACCTTGTGTGCCAAAAAGTAACATCTGCACTTACAAACTCACTATTAGCAACGATTGAATTCAATCTGTCTTCTCTCTCTCTCTCTCTATTTTTTTTACCTTAATCTTCGAGCTGACATCATCACCGCCAGCGCTGCTTTTTCCACTTCCGCATATCTAATTTCCGCTCCCTAAACGAAATGAAACTCATAAATATATTTTCCCGAGAAAAAGAAAAAACTTATAATTATAATATTTCATTTCTTCAATAAATAATACCTGTAACATCTTGCTCACATAATAAATGGGCATCTGTTTCACGCCTTCTTCACTTATCAGCACTGAGCTTAGGGAGTGCTCCCCTACCGCGAAATACAAAAACAAGGTTTCCTTAGGTTTCGGCTTGGTTAACAGAGGTAAGCTAGCTAAATGCTGTTTTAAGCTCTCAAAAGCTCCTTGGCATTCGCTGGTCCACTCGAACCTACTTCCTTTTCTTAAGATCTGGAAAAAAAGATAACTCCTATCTGCTGACAGGGAAATGAATCGACTTAGCACTGCCATCTTCCCGTTCAAGCTTTTCACCTCTTTCATATTTCTAGGGGATGACATTTCCAGGACGGCCTGCACCTTAGCCTCATTAACTTTTATTCCTTCAGAGGTAACCATATAACCCAAAAATTTTCCTGCTTTCACACCAAACGTGCACTTAGTAGGGTTTAGTTTTAGACGGTTAATCCTGGCTACTCTGAATACTTCTTCCAGGTCTGCCGCATGGGTTGATGACTTGACACTGTGCACCAAAATATCATCAACATATACCTTTGTATGCCTTTCCAGTAGCCCTGCAAATATGGTATCCATCATTCTCTGGTATGTCGCCCCAGCATTCTTGAGTCCAAAAGGCATTCTTATGAATCCGAAAATTCCAACAGATGTGATAAAACAAACATTCACTACATCATCTGGATCCATCTGAATTTGATAATATCCTTGATACGCATCCATCATAGACATCAGCTCTGATCCAGCAGTAGCATCTACCAGTTGATCAATTCTAGGCAACGGATAATGATCCTTGGGACAAGCCTTATTTAAATCCCTAAAATCATTACACATCCTCCACTTTCCTTCTCCCTTTTTAATCATGACAGGGTTACACAACCATCTAGGAAACTGTATTCGAATTATATGTCCTGCCTTTAGGAATTGCTCCACATGTTCTCGGATAGCCCTGTCTTTTTCTTCATCAAATGGTCTTAACTTCTGCTTTACAGGCTTGGCTCTAGGATCTATATTTAGCTTATGCATTGCCACTTGGGGATCTACTCTAAGAAGGTCTGAAGTATCAAAAGCAAATATGTCAGCATTGCGCCGCAAATATTTCACTATTTCTTTCCTTTCTTTCTCGCTCATCTGAGTACCTATCTTGGTAGTATAACCCTCCTTCCCTTCAAAGAGTTCAACAGTCATGGTTTCATCCATTGGCCTCATCACAGGTGTGGAGCAATCGCCCTTTTCAAAATTTGCCTCATTCAGCTCTTCCACCTTTACCTCCATCATATGCGTGTCTCTTCTCCTCTTATTAGCACTTTCTTCTGCCCTCTCTACAGAATTGAGAGGCATGCTTACCTTGCTTCTGGAGATTCGTCGCACCTCATTCGTATAGCAAGATCTAGAGCTTTTCTGGCTGCCTCTTACCTCCCCCACTTCTTTTCCCACCGGGAATTTTATTTTCATGTGAAAGGTTGATGCTATCGCCCCGAACGAATTCAATGCAGGCCTTCATAATATAGTATTATAAGAACTTACTGCATCCACTACTAAAAACTGCACCATACGCATTTTTCTCAATGCTCCATCTCCTAACACTACGGGTAATTTTACCACTCCTTTTGGAGTTACAATTCCTCCTGAAAATCCCGCCAGGATGGTGTCCACAGGCATTGATTTTTCGTTAATATCCATTTGCTTAAAACAATCCCAGAAGATTATATCCGCCGAACTCCCAGTGTAAATTAACACGCGTGCCACATCATGCCCTGCTATCTCTGCTGTAATAACTAGTGCATCATCATGCGGGGCGGCGACCTCATCCAGGTCAGTAGCGCTGAAAACTAGTTCTGGCTCCTCATCCTGTGTCCTTATCAAGTTCACATTCCTCACATCTGGATCTCTGACCTCCCTTACATACATTTTCTGTGCGTTATTCATGTGATCCCGTGCTAAACCCCTATAATCATATTAATAGACCTTTGCTTCTTTGGGAATTGCTCTTTTCCCTTTCCTTCCTCAGGCCCCTCGAGTGCTAAAAGGTTTAAGTTCTGATCTGGCCCGGCCTGCCCTTCCCCTTGGCCGGTATTCATCTTTAGCTTATCATTTCTCTTCCATCCTCCCGTTCCGTCACTCCTTCTTCGTACAAATTTAGCAAAGTTCCCCTCACTTATCAATCTCTTTATGGCATCTTTCAAATGCCTGCAATCATCTGTGTCATGCCCATAATCTCTATGAAATCTACAAAACAATTCAGACGGTGGGTTTTTGGGTCATGTCTTTGCAGAAAAAGGAGGACGAAACATCTTAGGAGCTATACTTAGTAATTCAGAAGGCGGCACCACTAAATCCGTGTACACAGGGGACACCTTGCTCCATGCTTTATTCGAATATCCCGTCTTGGATTCAGACTCTGGAGGAGTTGAGTACAAACCAAAGCGAGAGATCCTTGATCCTCGCGTAGGTTGCTCATAAGAGGAAATGGGTTTGCTATCATAAGATTCTCTCTTTGCTCTGTCCCCCTTCCTCTCCATTTTTTTTTTCAATCCTTCCACCATCACTCCTGCAATGATCTGTAATATGCTTGGCTTCCCAAACTTCTTCTCCCACGATCTGCTTATCAATTCGCTCCAATAACTTGTCAAATCCCTCACTGGATATTTTGTTTAGGGTCTGGAAAAGTTCCTTGCTCCTCAATCCCTGTATCAGAGCATTAACTTTGATCTCCTCAGAAGCTGAAGGGACCTGCAGAACTGCAGCGTTGAAACGGGTTACGTAACTCCTTAGGCTCTCCCATCTTTCTTGCTTAAAGCTTAATAGTGTCATGACAGAATACGTTTGCCTTCTAGCACTAGCAAACTGATTTTCCAATTGCGAAGCGAAATCATCATAGGCCTCAATACTTTCAGGCTCCAATTGGTTAAACCATCGCTGCGCCATTCCTGTTAGCGTAGCCAGCAATACTCTACATTTAACTCCATCGGAATATCCCTGCAATAGAGCCAAATTTTCAAATTTGTCCAGGTGATCTTGGGGATCAGAAGTTCCATCATAGGTCAAGTCCGGTTGCTTGAAATTACGAGGGAGTTGATCATTCATGATATCAGCACAAAAAGGTATTTTCCGGCCTATGCGAGGGCCCACACTTTTTCGCTCTATCTTCTCCTTCATGGCTGCTAATTCTTTAACTATCGCTCTCTGCCATTTCTTATCATTCTCCCATTTCATCTCTGTTTCCATGTTTTCAGAGCTTTCACTTTCCTCCTCTTCCTGGCGTATATTTGTGTTTCGTCCATCTGATCTTCTCTTCCCCTCCAATCGGGAGGTCTGACCGTATGCGTCAGGCTGTTCCTTCTCATTTCCTTTGACATTTCTCCCGGAATCAGCTTCCATTTCCTCTTCCAAATTCTTGGAAAGATTTTTAGGTACCAGGATATGAGATCCTCCCATTGCTGCCATGGCAGCTTCCACAACATCCTTGGCGGCTTTATTTAGCAGATCTTGTAACTGAAGGGCTGATAACTGTAACTTTGGCTCACCCTCACTTTCAATGTATTTTCCCTTCCCTTTGTCTATGACTGGAGTGATGCCTTCCACTTGCCCTTCCCTATCATCACTAACTTCCAACCCCTCCTGAGGTTCCATTCTGGCATTATCTTCAATAACCATTCTCCTGTTATTATTAAGGAGAAAAAATGCTTTAGAATTTTTGCAAGCTTTGGTAAACACATCAAAATATAATCACTATATTCTCGTAATATTTTGGTATTATTAGATTTTCAAAAACTAACTACCAGACTTTGCCATTTATATCTCTCATATCCCCTTATCATCGGATCTCGGAGAGAAGATGCTCGGATCACGCCTGTACCGCGCAGGAGTCCGACAGGGCTTCAGCTCCTGATTTTTTTCCCATTCTCGGGGCGCTAAGTCGAAGCCGCAATTCCCCTTATCATCAGATCTCGGAGAGAAGATGCTCGGATCACCCCTGTACCGCACAGGAGTCCGCAGGGCTTCAGCTCCTGATTTTTTTTCATCCTTGGGGCGCTAAGTCGAAGCCGCAATTCCCTTATCATCAGATCTCAGAGAGAAGATGCTCGGATCACCCCTGTACCGCACAGGAGTCCGGCAGGGTTTCAGCTCCCGATTATTTCATCCTCGGGGCGCTAAGTCGAAGCCGCAATTCCCCTTATCATCAGATCTCGAAGAGAAAATGCTCGGATCACTCCTGTTCCGCACAAGAGTTCGGCAGGGCTTTAGCTCCTGATTTTTTTTTCATCCTCGGGGCACTAAGTCGAAGCCGCAATTTCCCTTATCATCAGATCTCGGAGAGAAGATGATCGGATCACTCCTGTTCCGCACAGGAGTCCGGCAAGGCTTCAGCTCCTGATTTTTTTTTCATCCTCGGGGCGCTAAGTCGAAGCCGCAATTCCCCTTATCATCAGATCTCGGAGAGAAGATGCTCGGATCACTCCTGTTCCGTACAGGAGTCCGGCAGGGCTTTAGCTCCTGATTTTTTCATCCTCGGGGCGCTAAGTCGAAGTCGCAATTCCCCTTATTTAAAAACACCTCGATCACTCCCATAAGTTACTACAAGACTTTTACTAATAATGTTATTAACCAGCTTTTCTTTCTCCGCAGATGGCATCATAAAAAACGAACTCTTATCAAAGCTACTTTAAAAGATAATTGAAAATCTCCTAAGGCATCGCACAGAGTGGCCTTTTATTACCCAAAGGCTAATGGTCCTGAACTCTTTAAGTGCGTAATTTATTTTCTTTTCCTTGGAGATAATCATCAGATCAAAAAGAAATGTCTCTCCTAGTAGATTTTTTTTTTAGTTTTTCCTTGAAGAGAATATGAGAACGGGGTCAGCACTCATTACCTTTCGGTAAAACCATTATTCCCATTACCTTTCATACTTCCTCTTCTCAAAACTACTATCACTCCACAAAGACATTCAGATCCCTAAAATTTTATTACAAGATTTATTATAACAAACAAAAATCATGCCACAACTCAAGTTTTCCCACAGACGGCGCCAGTTGTAAGAGCTGGGTTAAGCTCCTACAGCAAGAGTTTGGAGATATTTGCTATACCTTCGGTTGAATGTGAAATCGTCTGACTTTGATGAAGGTTTTCCTGCAAAAAAAGCCCACTGAGTCGGAGGGAGTCTCCGGCCAAGGCCCTCCGACGAGCAAGTTAGAATATAAACGGAGAAAAATTATTTCGTCTCCAAAACTAGATAAGAATTAGAAGAAACCTTTAAAAGATACCTGTTACTTTATTTATACTAGTTGCTCAACGGAAATTTAGCCTTTTTACGAGATATCTGAGGAGAAATGGGTCTTTTCCAAAAAGCCCACGAATATTAGAGTGACACGTGGTCATAAAGGATCTTCTGACACGATATTCTGTTTCTTTAAATGATAGCGACATCTTTTTTAACTCATCCATTGTGATCGCGTCTATTCAGCAAAACAACATCCTAAGATCTGTATGCTAAATAACCAGATCTGTCAGAGCCGAGCTCCTTTCCCTCTTCCGGGCTCCGCATCTGCTATAGTCCCCAGAATCCATCAGATCTGTCAGAGCTGGGTAATATTTTTCCTTCTATTAACCTCTCCTTCTTTCGCTCTTCTTTCTACCTCCATGTTATAAAAAATCCTTCACTAATGAATATCCCACATCAAATATAGTTCTGATTCTTCTCATTTCTTAACTTCTCGTTAAAAATTGTTTGAGCAATTGAGCTTCAATGTTCCACTAATCCATTTTAATTTAAACCAAATTAACCTCTAATAAAATTAAAGTATGAGTCATAATATTATATATATATATATATATATATATATATATATATATATAAAGAACAACATGAAATAAAAAACATGACTTTGTCAGCAAAATCTATGAAATTCTTGTCCTTTTCCCAAGGCCCCAACCCCTCAAGAGAGAGAGAGTGATTAAATGAAAGAGAACATAACGGTAAAAAAAAAAATTGCAGAACTAGTATAGCTGCACATGGATTGAATTATTAACTACTAGGCCCAATTGAAATGGATCCAAAATAAAAAGAAATATGACAAATTAATGGGCTATATCATTTTTTCTATAATATAAATTTTTTTGGGCCCCTTTTAGCCTTGGGCCCTAGGCAGCCGCACTCCTCGTCTAGGCCCGGGGCCGGCCCTGATTATCCGACTCTACGACAGTGAATGTTCGGACTGGCTTGGGAATTGCATCTTTAATTCGACACAAGAATCAAGTTCCTAGTACATTATTGGAAATTATGGGGAGAGAATCATAATCGCTTCGGAAAGTTATGCAGTCGGTGACTCGGTGCTTTCCCAAAATATGGGTATGAAGAGTATATGGAACTCCACATTGGTACGCGGCTCAAGGATTATTGGATGCCCGATCGCCAGATCTGATGCATGATTCAACAATTCCTGCTTTTCGCCAAACAAATCGCCGCAACCGGTCGGCGGGATAAAATTCCGGTGGCGATGGATGTGGAAGTTTGAGAGTGGGCGAGGCGATGGGTGCGGTGGATGGGATCGGAATTAATCCTTCGCCGCGGCTGCGCTCAGGCGTCTATAATATGAATGCCTTGCAAGGGATGCAGGCGGCGGCAATTCGAGTGGAAGATACGGAAAAGGCGTCGTCTATTATGGATGTGTGCGTTATCTGTGGGCGTAAACCTATCGTCGTAACTCAGATCTCGTCGCTCCCCTGCGGCTGCGGCCATGCCTTTCATTACTACTATTGCATTGCGCGGCCGTTATTGGAGGAGGGTAACTACTGCCCTATCTCTATCTGCCATCATCAACCAACATATAATCCAATTTTCAAATATAATCGTCAAGATGATGATGTTCTTGAGAATTTTGGGCGTCAACTTGAAGATGAAGATGAATTTGGTTTTGATTAATTTTCTGACGCTCCTGCTCTTTTTTTATTAATTTTAATAAAACAACGGCCTGGTATGGGATCAGTTTACATTTTTGTGAGTTTGTTAGGATAAGTTTGATTGAATTAATTACTGTTTTAATAGATTTTTAACTTCCATTAGCAAACCAATAAACTTCTACTTATCAGAAGCTTTTCCTAGTTCCTACAAGAGGATGATAAAGGATTAAAGGTAATCCTCATAATCCTGAAGAGGGTGGTGTTAATGACTATAATCCGTACATAGGCTATCAAATGACGTTAATGATTAATTAGTGCATTAGCATTGGTGGGCACACTTATTTTATTTTTATTTTTATTTTCATAATTTAAATAACAATTATTTTTTAAATGTAAATTTTATTGAATTGAAAAAAAAACATTACATAAAAATAAATTAAAAAAATACATTAATCCCGACCGAATCGTGCCCACATTTCTTCGATCAAATCATTCTCTAGGGTTGCATGGGCTCTCGCATTGCGAAGGTCTGCCTTTCTTTTAAAAAATTCTTCAAATGCTTGTGTTGCTCCACGAGTCGCACCCCCGTTGTCTGTCGAGCTCGATGGCTCTTCGGGCGTCCAATTACGCACATGATCGCCTTCGTCTTGGACAATCATATTATGCAAGATAATACAAGCATACATGACCTCCACTAAATTTTCTTCAAAAAATAGGCATGCCGACCTATGTATAATTGCCTAACGAGCTTGGAGAACACCGAAGGCCCTTTCCACGTCCTAGCGGGCAGCTTCTTGTTTCTGTGCAAACAGAGCTCTCTTCGGGTCAATCGGGCATGGAAGAGTCTTCACGAAGGTCGGCCAATCAAGGTAGATGCCGTCAGCGAGGTAATAGCCCATCTTGTGTTGTTTGCCGTTGGCGTTGAAAGTCACCGAAGGCGCTTTCCCATTCAGAAGATCGTTGAATACATCCAACTGATTCAACATTTATGTCGTTGTTGGAATCCTCCACTCCAAAAAATACATGCCAAATCCACAAATCCTGCGAAGCAACGGCTTCGAGCACAATGGTCGGATGACCTTTCTTATGGTTGGTGTAAGCTCTTTTCCAAGCAGTCGGGCAGTTCTTCCATTGCCAATGCATGCAATTGATGCTTCCGAGCATTCCGGGAAAACCATGCTTCTCCTCATGCATTTGGAGTAGCCGGACGCAGTCCGCTGCAGTCGGTTTCCTCAAATACTCTGCACCGAAGGCTGCAATAACACCAGAACAAAATTGCTTCAGAGATTTGCAGCCCGTTGAGTCGTCAGTGTATAGGTACTCATCGTATTGTTCCGATGCGCTGCCGTTCGCAAGTTGCCGGAGCTCAACCGTGCATTTCTGCAAGGCGGATAGTCTCATTATTCCGGTTGCATCAGGACGTTGTTGAAAATATGGCTCTCGCGCCTCCAATGTAGTGACTATCCGTCTGAAGAGATCTCTCCTCATACGAAATCGACGGCGAAAGACATCTGAGCCGTACGTTGGGTGATCTGCAAAATAATCGGCGTGGAGGCGGGCTTCAGTGTCCTCCCGGTTTCTTTCCACGTACGTCCTCTTTGCGTGATTACGTCGTCTCTCTTCTTCGACCGCTTCTCGCTCACGTGCTTCGAGTAGTTTTGCGTATAATTTTGTTGCTTCGATAGCGAGTTGCTTATTTTCCTCCATTTTTCTGTGGAAACAATCGTCCCCCGACATGATTCAATGGAGATACGAACAAAATTGGTCACATAAAAACAATTCCGAATATTTCCCCCGACATGATTTATTTTCCGCCGCTACTTCTTTATAAAAAGAGTAAGTCACATAAAAATTAAAAATACTAAAAAAGGAATTAAAAAAACCCTAAATATGTTATCTTCTTTCTCTCTCTCTCTTGTCTCTGAGGCAAATCTTCGTCTTCTTCCAGTTTCACTGACTCAAATCTATCGTCTCCTTTATTTTTTCTATTTTCTTGAATCAAAACTATGTTTTGATGCCACCTCATTTTTATTAAAATCCACATTAACTCCCGATGTGCCACGTTGGATTTCTGTCGATGAAAAAGATCGAGGATTGAACATAAATGTGAAAAATCGATAGTTTGATCATTTAATTGATATCTTATTTAAATTTGAATGCAATTGTGAAAAGACGGATAGTTTGGCTATTTAAGTGCAAATTATCGAAAGAAAAAACATATTAATTGATCATTAATTTTGGAATTAATCAATGAAGCATCATTTTAATTCGATCCGTCGTCGAATCTAATAAAGATACATCCAAAATTAATTACATACTTTTCATTTTGATCAAAGCAAAAACTTAGGTACCAGTACGAGAGATTTTTGACTACTTAAAGAAGGGTAATTTGAGATATGTTATAGCAGCAAACAATATTAGCCGATTACGATAGATGGATAATTAAGATGCTAACGGGCTACCATAACTTTAAAGTGATAAACATGTTAGCCGATTTGTTGGGGAAAACGTTTTTTTTTTCTTTGTTTTCTTTCTTTTTTTATGGGAAAAAATTTGATTACTTTTTTGGGTATGTAAATTTGTTAATTCTCGATCTCGATATATAGATGGCCCATCACATGAGTAGCAGGAATCCTTAAGCTGATCAATATATATAGGGCCTTTTGTTGGCAGGAAAATAAAATTATCAGGGAATGTGATTACGTGGAATATGATTCTGTGGAAAATGAAATAAGAGAATAACAGAATATGATTGAGGAAAGTAAATTCTAAAAAATTACTTAACCTGTGTTTGGAAAATACCAAGAAACTATTAGGATTCTTGAAATTTTTTGAGTTTCAAAATTATAAAATAAATTGAGGAAAAATTCATTTACTTATAGAAAAATAATAAAAAACAACTTCAATAGCCTCCAAGATCCAAACAACCCAAAAATGAAGAAATGAGGCTGTGGCGATGAAGAAATGCATAGATTAATAATTTAACAATTAAAAAAAAATCAAGATATGCATCACTCCTTCCACGCAGATTCAATCCGACCTTTATTTACAAAGATTGAGTGCTCGTTTGATTCGAGTAGAGGAATGGAAAGAGAATGTAATCAGGTAGAGGGGAGGAATGATAACAATAAGTGTTATTTTTATTGGGTGTTTGGTTCAACAATGAAAATGAATCACCTTATGAAATGATTCCGGAGAGGAAATGATTTTGTTACTGCTCTAGTTTGGAGGGTAATATTTTGGGGGATTGGATTACCTCAAGTAAGGGTAATTGTCAATCCACTATCCAAACCAAACAAAAAGTAATGGATTCAATTATTTGAATCATTTGCCATGCCCAAAAAATATTGAACCAAACATGGGCTGAATTCTTTTGCTACGCCCATCACTGCAACCTACATAGATCTGCAACATTTCCTCTAATTTATCCATGTAAACATGATTAATTAATCAATAATTTGTGTATCGCGTTGTTCACAAGCGACACATGCCATCAATAAGATTAAAATAACAATTTGGGGAAGGGAAGGTTTTCGGGTATATAAATCGACTGAAGAGAATAAGAGAGAAGAAGAGAAGAAGCGACGACTTGCACTTGCAGAGGGAAGAGGGCGATTTTTATTTTATTTTGTGCGTATGAATCAAAATTTGAGTATCAGGAAAATGATATAGGTGGGGCTACTACACCGCACGCAGACGGGACCATTATACCATCTTATTATAAATAAAGCATTACACTCTTATATAGGTGGGACCACTACACCACATGCAGGCGCAGGCGGGACCACTACACCACCAAATATGGTGGGAAAATACTACACCGCACACGGAAAGGTTTATATAAATCGACTGAAGAGAATAAGGGAGAAGAAAAGAAGCAACGACTTGCACTTGCAGAGAGAAGAGGGCGATTTTTATTTTATTTTGTGCGTATGAATCAAAATCCGAGTATCAGAAAAATGATAAATGAAGCACTACACCTCTGTATAGGTGGGGCTACTACACCGCACGCATGCGAGACCACTACACCATCTTATTATAAATAAAGCACTACACTACTATATAGGTGGGATCACTACACCGCACGCAGGCGGGACCACACCACCACCAAATAAGGTGAAAAAAATACTACACCGCACGCATGCGGGATTGAATTCAAGACCTCTCACTGAGAAGAGACTTGTGGTACTCAGCAAGCCACTTGAGATATGCTTCATCGGAATTTTTTGGATTCATATTACTTTCGCTTAATTTATTAAAGTTAAACCAAACATAGCAATTTAAAAATTTGGAATTAAATTACTTTCCTTACCCTACCAAACACATGAATTTAAATGTTAAACCAAACACAACAAAACTTTTACCATAAAATACAACCCACACGGTCAATCAATGCTTGAGAATTGAAAAAGTGAAACATGCGGCAGTTTTTGTCTTGGCGTCAGTTTTTGTCTTTTATCATAATAAGTGGATTGAATCCGCTCGGGATATGAAGATCCCTCTCGAGAGGGATCTTCATATCCCGAGCGGATTCAATCATTCTATTACTAAAAAAATAATATAATAAAATATAATATGAGATCCTTCCCGAGAGGGATCTTGAGATGGTGAACGAGAGGGATCTTCATTTTCAATCATGTTAAACAATTCACTATATGAGAAAAGGTAAAAAAAAATATTAAATAATTCACTATTAACCGTATGCATTTATAATTCGAACAAATCCTATATTTTAACCACATAATTAATCCAATTTTATAGTTAATTTTTATAATTAAATCCATACATAAAACATAATTTTTCCTCTCGGATATCCACAATTTTGAAGAAGATCCCGCCCGAGAGGAATTTAGCCTTTCTCGAGAGGGATCTTGTCAAACACGAGAGGGATTTGATTTAGAAATGTCTCAATGCATTTATAATTCAACATAATCATATATTTAATCAAATTATGATTATTCGTCTAAAAATGCGAAATAATGGATAAATCATAGAAAAATTACAAAGATAAATTTATTTTGCACTAATTCACAAACAAATTTCATATTAATTTTTATAATTAAATCCAGACATAAAACATAAATTTCCCTCTGGAAATCAACAATTTTGAAGAAGATCCCTCCCGAGAGGGATCTTCAATCTCGAGAGGGATCTTCAAATTTTTTGCCATTGTCCGAGAGGAATCTTCATTTTTTTGGCCCTTCATGATATTATTATTCTTTTGGTATAGTTTACATATTTTTCGGCCTTCAATATTTATTTATCTGTTCGTACTCGTGTATGCTAAATAAATAGATTAAATAATATTTTACTAAATAAATAATCTGCAGAATCTAAAATTCAAACAATAATGGAATTATAATGTCATAATGATTGTGCAAAATAATGACACAAAGACAAAAGTTATGACACAATGTAAGAGATTTCCAATTATTGGCAACATTTTCAATAAAATATGTCACAATCCAAGGGTAAATTCGTCCACTCACCCCAAACTTGTGCATAACTAATTTGTTTGAAAATAGATCGCAAAACAAATTTTTTAAAAAGCAAAGTAAATATATTGGGGTATTGAGACAATTTAAAAATTTGGAATCAGATTACTTGCCCGGTGCAGAATTCTTGCCAACCAAACGGGATACTGAATTTCGGCTTCGGTCAAAAATCTTTTCATGTTACTCCATCTGTTTTTTATTTTAGTAGTGTGGGCTTTGGACCAGAATTTGATCAAATTATATTATAGCAATCCTGTAATAGAACACATGTTCGATTTTCCTAAGCAAGACACTGATATTCGGCTGTTAATATGATTTCTAAGTTTGGATTGCTGCGAATACTTAATTGATTTGCATTGATTTATAATCCTGTGCAACACTTTTATATATGTATAAAACATAAAAACGTGCGCAATTCTCTGTGACTGAATAAAATTGATCTTTAATACTTTTCGCCACAACGGCAGTTGAAAAATATGAATGAGATGAAGACATATTCTGCACCAGTAACAAAATAATTAATTTAAGTTCACAAATAATGCAGACAAAATCAACAAGAATAACATCTTGTGTTTATTTAATACTCCATATCTTCTTATTCATATTCATACGGCACCTCCTCCAATCACATGATCACATCCAACAAACTTGGTACACTACACACACTCACATAGTAATTAATTGACTAACAACTTTTTTTATGACTAAAGGAGCGAAACGAATAAATTTTGTGAAATTATATTCTCAATACACAGACAATAGAAAGCTGGAAAATTTAAATTAATACGAATTTTTCCTATTAAATTTGATCACCTCATATTTCATTATTTTGAGTGCATGCCTTGCGTATTACATATCACAAATACTCCCTCCGTTCTTTTTTAAGTGTCCCATTTAGCTCAATTTTTTGTTTTCAAATAAGTGTCCTATTTCAAAATTTGAGAGTAAAATAGTGACTTTCTTCCTATTTTATCCTTATTTAATGCTTCTCGTAATTTGTTAATTAGTTGTATGTATATATTAATGATGGTAATTAATAAGGTTACATAGGTAAATTCCTTTACTCCCTCCGTTTTTTTTTAAGTGTCCTATTGAGAAAAAATTCTTGTCCCCTTTTAAGTGTCCTATTGCGGAATTTGAGATTAAAATAATGACAAAACTCCTATTTTACCCTCAAAAAAGTTATTGGAAAATGTAATTATTAGACTTTGAAAATAATAAATATGGGTATAAAAGTAATATATCATGCTTCCTTGGTTTTTGTAATTTTTCTCAATAGGACACTTAAAAAAACAGAGGGAGTATTTCCTTGGTATGTGTAATTTGATGATGGGGGACACTTATAAAAGAACGGGGGAGCATGTATCAACGAAACGAAATACGAGACATATATAACAGAAACTAGGCCAAAGAACCACTAAATAATAACACTAGTACTGTCTGATCGGTCGACAAATTTATTAATGAAGTACTAATAAATACTCCTAGTACAAAGTTGAGCTTGATTAACCTTAATTAATTAATATCCCCAAAACTCATGCTGGCTTACTGCTCCAGATAATACTGTAGCATAATCTCCAGATCCTGCCAGCTCCTCTCCCCAAAAGTTGTCCAGGTCAGAACGATCATAAGTCAACACATCAGCTCTAGGGTTAGGGTTCTGACCAACTCTCAAATCAAACAGTTCACGATCCTCATCAACATTATTGATTTTGGCGCCACATGGCAAGAAACTGCGATCAGGTTCTTCATGCAGCCTAAAGCCAACCTGCTTCTGCTGCTGCTTTTCAGGATAGTAGTTACACTGCTTGAAGTTCAAGTTGATCGGGCCTTTGTAGGCCCGAAGCAGAGGGGTTGCACCGTGGCAGCCCGTGAATTGCTGCACCAGGGCCCGAAAGTTGTTGGGGTCGGCCGTCAGTAGAGTGGTCGGCGCCTTCTTAGAAGTCCTCGACCTTCTCCTGATCGGCTTCCCGATGCAGCCTTTCGGGCCCTTGCACGAAGCTTTCGGGCTGGGGCTGGGGCTGGCCGTGTTGTCGCCGGTCGGGCTGGGGGAAAAGTCAGGGATGATATCGTCAAAAATTAGGCCCTCAGGAATGCTGGCGATGATTTCTTGGAAGTCTTGCGCCCATAATTCGTCGGAGCTCTGCATGTTTAGTTGGATAATTAAGGTGTGATTTTATGTGGTAATTAATCAATTTAGATTGATTAATTACCTAGCTAGCTAGGATCAGAAGTATATATGTATTGTTTTGATTATGTACGTTTCCTTGGCAGGGAAGAAATGGAACCTAAGTTATATATATATATGTGACTTAATTTATTTTATGTAATATGATCATATATATGTGTTGAATGTTGACCTGTCCGTATCGGATGATGTGTGTGCATGTGTGTGTGTGGAAGAGTGAAAATGACACGTCAGCAATAAAATTCACTAACAGTACGTAGAGCTGCTTCCTAGAAACAACCATGCTTATCTCGACTCATTTTAGTACCATTAATTTTATACATTAAATTAATTATAGTTATGTTTACCATTCTTGATGTTAGACCTGTGTTAGATCATTAATCATGATTAGGGTTTCTTTTGATGATGTACATATGCAGATATGCTTAATTGCTTAGTTTATTGAATGACACTTTCAACAAATGTCATTATATATAGGCCAAGTGTAGTAATATTATGACATTTGTATGTGTCATAACTAGCAATTTTCCTAATAGTGCTGGATTCGAATTAGACGAGCTTCTGATTGAAAAGCATAAATTTTACTATCACCGGGTGTCTCTTACATAGTCGAACCCATCGTAAGGATCGATCTTGCTTAATTAATTGGATTAATTATCATGGATTAGTATACAAGAAAATTTGGACTAGACCACTCAAAGTTAAATTTTAATTAATTTTGACTCAGTCAGCATTCGGACAACATTGGACATTTTATGGCTAGCTTAGTGTGTACTTTAATGTGGCTTTAGGATGAGATTAACAGTTAAACAGTTTAAATAATAACATCCAAAGTTGACCAAGAAACTGAACACTTCTATTCCAATTATACGGGTGGAAGATATGCTAGTTTAATCAATCAAAACTTTACCTGAAAAAAAAAAATCAATCAAAACTTAAGCAGTACCCATCCAACAGATTTGTACGGGTTCAAGATAACAAATTTAATTCTTTTCTTGTATATATAGATAACAAATCTTTTAATAAATACCATCGTTCTAACTACTTAACCAATCTTTGCATATATTTTTAAATGACAAAAACTTTCTGTGTGGATCATGCCTGAGTTTTACCTACATCTGGGTTTTATTTGAAAAGTATATTAGGCAAATATCAATTGAACACATATATGAAATGCTATATATGCCCATTATATTTTTTTTCATTTATTCTTCCTTAATACCTAACCTACAAAATCAATTATTATTATTATTATTATTATTATTATTATTATTATTATTATTTGAGGAAATTTTGTTTATTGTTTGAAGTGTCAAAATGGGTTAAATGCCGAACCAGACTTCCCTATCATACAAAATAAGTAAATGGGACTTTAGAGGCCCGCTTGTTCGCCGGTCGAGGCGGCCGAGCCGTTGTTCTTATTTGTCTCCTTAAAAATTTGTCAAAACTTTAGTTACATGAGTAATACTTTTTTTTATTATATCGTGCGAACTCGCAACTACTACTTTAGGTGTGCATTGGGTAAAATTCCGTCCATTTGCAAAGGTCTGCAAACCACACTTTTCATATACAAGTGTGACATGCTCGACATATAGAGATCTTAATGGAATTTGAACCCTAGACCTTTGGCTTCAGGCAAACCACTAGGCCATTCCCAAGGAAAATTATAAGTAAGAAGCAGCGACCAATAATTTGAATGTAAAACATATCTGAGTAATTATATTTTCTAACTCATATACATGGGCAAATCAAGAAAAAAAATCTTGATATATAAAACTGTATTTTCTAAATTTTAAGTTTTCTAAATTTTAAGTTCGAAATTTTTCTACGATTCGAATGGAAGCTTTTGTAGTAAATGATATATTTGGCTCACAATTAATCCATTGGAAAAATGAAAATTTATGTGGGATTTTTCCCAATATGCCAAAACAGAAATGGCCCATTTCGACACCTCTTTCTATTTCCTTGTTCCATATCAATATGCATGCACCTGATAAACCTACTCCACTTGATTTCACTCTATTCAATGAAGAAATTAAAACTTTTACTTTTCTATGTGTAACGGAATTTAATTGATGTTTAATTAATTAATGCTTGCAGCCAAAGTTATTGAGTGTAGACCGGTTCCATAGTCATTTCTATATATTAGGCCATAACACATCATGCATGTATGATTAATTACTAAGTAATTATTCATATTTTCCATCATTTTTGCAATTTAGATACTACTTTTGAAATGTTCCAATAACGATACCGTTTTCTGGTAGCATTTTTGAAGTTTAATTTTTTTTGGCATTGAGACGACGTCATTTTAGAGACAATTTTTGACAAAGCTTCTTTTATTATAATTAATTATACTTCTTTTATAATGATGCTTCTTTATTTTCCCTTTGTCGAACGAAAATAGTCATTTTTTTTTTTGGGATGTCCTAAAAATATAGTCCACTCACTTAATTATAATTGTATTAAAGTTATTTTACTAATATAACCTTACAATATTTGTGAAAATTGATATGTAGAATAATAAATAGGGGTAAAATTGAACAATTAAATAAAAAGCATGTATTTTCAGAAAAATTAAATGTACTTTCTAAATTTGTGTGAAAATAATAGGGAAACTATTTTGTGGAACGGATGGAGTATATAATGTTGATTTTCTTGTGATGATATTTTTTTAATATGATACAATGAGCTTCTTTTTGTAACAACCATAAAGATCGATCAACTATCTAAATTGGTTCATAATTCATACTAAGAAATATTTGTATACTATATCCTATAATATACATACTCATTCTTTAAATTTAAATTCCCAATATATTATTTTTGGAGGTGGGAAGTGGGAACCGGGAAGTGAAGTTTTTATCTTTTTTTTTATGCTTGGGAAAAAGAGGAACGGTAAAGATTGAAACCGTGACCTCTCTATTTACAGGTAATATCTATTATTTCATTTAGATATCCTCAAATGAACACCGGGAAGTGAAGTTTGACCTTAGCGAATTTGATATGTATCACGTCTCTACACGTGTACCAATAATGAATGTGAACACAATCTTTGGTCAAGGGCGTGCCCAATTATATATAATAATTAATAATATTTTAATATTCACAAACTTGGATGACAAATTATTATCGCCCTATTTAAGTTGCCAAGTCTTTTTCTACTGTTGACTTCACATTAAAACGATAAACATAGGGTTGGGGAAAAATATTGAATAATGTTATACCACACTTATCGTACTGAAAAATACCGAATATACTGAAATTTTGATATACCGGTATGATACCGTACCGAAATTTTCGGTACAGTAACGGTATTGATTTTCAGATATTAGAGGTATACCGTACCATATCGAAAATTCGGTATATATTGTAATACCGGTATATACCGTAATACCATACCGTATTAAATTCATAAGAAATATTTAATTATTAATAATAATATTTACAATTAATAAATAATATTTTTTATTACATCTGTTTGATGTCACATTAGGTATAAACATTGTTGGGAGTTTAATTGTTAGGATTTTTATTGTATAATGCACATGTTTTTTAAACATATAAATTTTCGGCATGAACCGGTAAACAGATGTACCATGAAATTTCAGTATGAAATAATACTCCCTCCGTCCCCCAAAAGTGTAGTGCATATTTGAATTGTTGTGAGGTATAAAATATTTGTTGAACCACACTAACCTGGGACGGAGGGAGTGTATCGGTATAGCGATATACCGAAATTTTTTAGTATACCGAATTTCAGTAAGGTATACCGAAAATGCGGTATGGTAAAGGTATGTGATTTGCTCCATACCGAAACTTCTGTATACCGAACGGTTCAGTAAGGAAAATGTATGAAATTTCTTATACCGTTACTTTCGGTAAGGTATAAGGTATGTCAAAAAATTTACGGAATACCGTACCACCCATCCCTAGATAAACATGGATTTTTAGTTCAAATCAATTGGGGCCCCAAATGTGCAGACGTAAGTCATACACTACAAAAAAAATGCGTTTTACCGACGGAAATTTCCGTTGGTAAATCCATAAAATCCGTCGGTAAAATAGTTACCGACGGATCATGTCTGTCTGAAAATCGTTCGACGCTAAATTTTTACCGACGGATTGTCCGTTGCCATTGATTTCGTTGGAAAAATAGTTGCCAAAATTTACCGACGGATTTTCCGTTGGTAATTACCGACGGAATTTTCCGTTGGTAAATACCGACGGATTACCGACGGATTTTTAAAAATTTTTTCTTTTTTTTTATTTATATTTAATTTATTTTTTATGTTTTTTTTTTTTGCTTAAATTTCATTTTTATGTAGGAAGATATAAATCAGAAACTGTAAACAAAACTCAAAAGATATAATCAAAACTTGAATATATAAATTTGGTAATTCAATACATAATGTATTCATAAATTTGTCTTTAAAAATTTTACATGATGACAATAGTTCTCTAGGTATTCATAATGAAGCAAATGATTTATTCTATGCAACAATCAAAGCCATATCGTTTTTTATCTCTTCAGCTTTCTCCTTCTTTGCCCCTTTTCAACCACAAATCAATCTTTAGTGGAAAGAATTGTTCTCACATAAGTTGAAAGGCCCTGCAAAAAATTTAATCAATTAGTTTAGATGAAAATGCTCCAACTTGAACAAGAAAATAAGAAAATCAAGGATTGGCTTGTAATGAATCATATATATATATAATTCGAGACATAGTCATTTTGCTATCTAATTGCTCAGAACATTCAAACATAGTCCCTTATTCTGCCAAAGTTTCACATTCATCAATCTCTAAACACATAATGAATTTATAAAGTTGGAAAGCTTAAAATTGGAGCACACAACATTAAAGAATATGCAGATTATCCACTAATATTAAGTATTGGACGTCCCTTTTAACTTTGGATCTGGATATTCAAATTGTTCTTCGTGTATCTACTATCTACAGATTATTCCAAGTCATGGAAGAGTCAACAACAACTAATTCGGAGAGGAAAACCTAGACCTCTATAAGTAGTGAAAACATAAAATAAATCAAACCAAGACCTATATAAACGAAAAAGAAAAAAATCTAACCAGAAATCAATTTCAAAATTCACAGAAAATCAAGCAACAAAATGAATCATACGAATCATACAACCACAATAATCAAAGAAATGATCGAACATGTATTGAGCAGAAACCGATGCAAAACTGAAACAGTAAGACTTTTACTTACAAAGAGAGACAGAAAGAGAGACAGAGAGAGAGACTTACCAAGACAGCTGCAGAGCAGACGAAGACGGTGAGGAGGCGGCGGCGAGGAGGCAGCGGCGGTAGCAACTGGGCTGAGAGAGAGAGAGGGGAAGTGAGAAAGAGAGAGAAAGATCGATAGAGAGAGACATGCCGGCGAGGAGAGAGCAAAGGCGAGGCGGCGGAGTGGCGGAGTGGGACGGGTAGGACGACGGCGGGTGGGATTTGGGGGGAGAAATTAGGATTGAGTGAATGAGGAAGAAGAATCGCACTGCTGAGTATATTGCAGATTTACCAACAGATTTAATCCGTCGGTAATTACCGACGGAACACAATCCATCGGTAATTAATGACGGATAATCCGTCGTTAATTAAATATGTTTGATTTATTATTTTTTTTCTTTATAAAAAAACTACCGACTAACGGTAATAAAAAACTATTGTTCTTATTGTTTTTCATCTCTTCCCTCTATAGATTCGAGTATTCGATTCGAATTCTTAAAATTATTTGAGTATTCGAATTCAAATATGGTTTCACGAATTCGATTCAAATACAAAGATATTCGCTTCGATTTAATTCGTTTACAACCCCAATTTGGGGGCAATGCTTCGACAGAATTTATAATTTCCTTGAAATAATGAAACTACAGTAAAATATAAATCCAAATATAATACTTCGATCCCTCATATTTAAAATATACTCCCTCCGTCCCACCAATTTAGTCCCCTACCACTTTTCACACAAATTAAGAAAATGTATTTTATTGTATTATCTAAATATATTTTATACACAATTGTTCTACTTTCCCCTTATTAATTATTCATTTGATTGTTTGTGTTAATTAATTATTGGTCAAAACTTACTCTTCTAATCCCATTATGTTTTTTTAACATTTTTTTTCGTTATCTTCTATAAGTGACCTTTGATATACAACAACACTAAACTCAAATCCTGATTCTGCATACTAAAACTCACTTTTGAGATCACAACCAAAGTCCAAATATTCAAATTTAGCATAATATATACAAGGCGCCAATTTATTTATGAAAATTGAGAGATTGGCTCTAAAGTTAGAACCTCTAATATGATTTTGAATTTTTCTTATGAATTTATAATTATAAATAGTGATTCATGTCATTTAAAAGCAACAGACAAAGAAAAATGAGCCCTCCACAAAATACTTCCATTGATCTAAATATTTTGCCGGAAAATTTGTACTCCCATTTTCTTTGCCTCCTTTGCAAATAAAATTTGTACAGAAATCACAAATAATGAATCATCATTCAAATCCCACAATAATAAATCGACTCATTTCCTTCAAGTTCCAACAAAAATCACAAATAATTGAATCAATCATCCAATTTTGATTGGGCTAGAAAGAGAAATACTATCTTTTTACAATTAAAGAGTCAAGAAATAAAAATAAAATAAAAAATTGTTGATTCATTAACAGAGAGTGGATAGACACCATTGTCGCCGTAAGTTGACAGACTTGATGGTCAATAGAAAATAATAGCAGTTGATTAAGACTTTAGAGATTGAATATTCGATCTGCGCCCTTTCTCCGAATTAGTTATCGCCGATCTGCACCCTCTCCATTAACTTTTTACCATGTCGCTGATCTGCACCTTCTCCAACGCTCTAAACTCAGACCTGTAAGCGTTTGTTATTGTTGCCACCGGCGATGAGAGGAGGGAACAAACGGACGATTCTCTCCGGCAAGTTAAGTAGTGTACCACGAAAGAGAGAATGCCGGATAGAGCGATTTTTTTAGCGCACAAATCAAAATCCTTGTTTCAAGAAAAAAGAATACCTAAGTTTTATTAAGGAATAAGAATCCTACAATATTAGGCTACTTTCCTTGACTAGATTTACCCGCGCGCGTTGCGCTGCGCTGCATGATAATTAGTGTTTTTATTAGTAGTATCAAAAAATTAATATATATTTCAATATATATTTATATTCTAAATGATTCTCCAAAATTATATAATTACGTTCATTAGTATTATTAATACAATTATTTTTTACTTGATTATTAATGCAATTATATTATATATATAATACTTATGTTGAATATTAAGATTTAAGATTTCAAGTTAAGAAACTCATCCATACAAAATTAAAAAATAAAGTATCATCAATATATTTTACCAAAAAACTGTAACATAGTAATAAATAATTTTTTTTTAGAGAATTACAAAGGTATATATATAATGTCAAAGTAATAAGCAACTTTACTGTAAAATGTTGTCATTTAAATCACAAAATTAATTTTTGGGCGGCATCAATGAATTGACATTTTTTTTTGTGAGCATATGAGTGGTCATTTTGAGTGGGTAGACATTGAGACTATTGGGCTAGGCGGAAAGTATGCATGGGAAATGCAGAATGCCAGGGAAAAGTACATGAATGAGCGGGAAAAGACATTGCAATTATTCTGCTTTAATATAGCAATAGATTTGAGGATTCAGATTACTTTCCTTACTTTTTAAAAAATTATACCAAACGTAGGATTTTAAAGTTTTGGAATCAGATTATTTTTCTTATCGTATCAAACGTACGAATTTAACAATTAAGAATCAGATTACTTTCCTGGAGCAATATCTTTACCAACCAAACGGCCCTAGGTGTAATGCATGCCGAATTAAGAAGAGAAATGTATCTAATCAGGGTAATTTTAAACATAGCCCCCAAATTTCTCTTTGTAGCCCCTTTATTTAAAAAATAATAAAAATACTAATGAAAGTACTATTTTACCCTATAACCTCCAAAAATATATTTTAAATAGATAATAGATACCACAATAAAACACGCTAAAATATTTATAGCCCCCTTCCTCAACGTGTGGCAGAGAAGAACAAAGTCTCGACTGACTTTGAAGTTTACAAAGATTAAGAAAATACTTTTTTATTCAAACCCAATTTGAATACAGTATACTAAAATCTAATTTACTCCATCCCTAAAAGAAAAACTAATTTAATCTAATAAATATCAATTTTTGCAGAGAGTACCGCACAACAATTAGAGAAGATTGGGAAATCCTTGTTTCATCGAACGGATGGCTGGGATTGTAAAGTCCGAACAAGCATGACGTGTGGCTCTTCGATCCGTTCACGGATTGACTCGTAAGGCTTACGTCCATTGGTATCGTCGTTCACTCCCTTATCTTCGTGGAAAACATGCGTTTCGCTGTCGCCGTCGTCTCGCCTTGTACCGCAACAGCGTATGGACTTTCTTCCCATCGGATAGATGGTGCGACAGTCTGGCTTACTCAACCGGATACATACAGCCGCGTCTTCTGCAACGAGTATGTGGCGGAGAAGCAATTGAGGAATGAGGCTAAAAACTAGTAAGTAGGCCGGCGGGAAATAACTTTATGTTTTAATTTATATGTATATATTTTAAAAATAATTTTATATTTTATTTAAAAGTTGTGATATTGTTCACGTTAATTATTAATCAAACTTAGAAAATTAATTATTTCACGAATCTAAATTTATAATTAGGAATGATAATGGATCGGGTATACTCATTCATTATGTTTTTTTTAAATCTAAATTTATTTAGAATTTTTCTACATGTTCGTCCTAATTTCGGTTAAAATAGTAACTTTCCTGTACATACTCGTCTCAAATCCGTTGAGTAAACTCGATAAAAATATGAACACTCCAAGTAAAATTAATTAAAATTACTAGATAAAAAATCTAAAAAAGTTAATATTAATTAAAATTTGTAAAAATTCTTCTTTTTAAGTATATTTGATTCGTCTCATTGGTTCATGCTAAATCGATATCTCTAATCTTTGCCAAAATGCGGAAAAAAAATGTTTACATCTTCAAAGTAATATTAATTAAAATTAGTAAAAAACATTCTTTCCATGTTATTTGAACTGTCTCGTTGGTTTATGCTAAATTACTCGATAAAAATCTAAACAAAGTTAATATTAATTAAAATTAGTAAAAATCCTTCTTTTTAAGTATATTTGAACCGTCTCGTTAGTTCATGTTAAATCGATATCTCTAATATTTGCCAAAATACGGAAAAAAATATGTTACATCTACAAGTTTTTTTGTTCTTTTCTTTAGCTACATATCTCACATTTGATTCAATGTATATATTTTCTAGAAAGCACTAGTCGAAGTTTTTAGAAAAACATGAATGCAAAATGAAAATGATTCAATGTAGACATGTTGACTAAATACATTTATTTAGTCTTCATAGGGATTCATTTACAAATTTTCTATAGATTATTATATATGAATTTAGAATGTATAAAATAAGGATTTATAAGAATGCATTCCGAAATTATTATTTTAATATGTATAATAGAAGAAATTAATTAAATAGAGGGAAAGATAAATATAAGATGTGATTAATAGATAAACATGTGATATTTCAAGAATATGAAATTAATAAAAATAAAAATTAGAATATATATGAATTAAAATTAGACAAATTACCAGAATAAAGAAAAATCTGAACGGAGCACCGTGGATGGATCAGCTTTATTTTCGTATTAGTAATAGATTAATTTAGGAGGTTATAGGATAAAATAGTATTTTCATTAATATTTTTATTAAGTTTTAAATAAGGGGGCTGTAGAGAGAAATTTGGGGGCTATATTTAAAATTACCCATCTAATCATCTCACATGGTCCTAAGTTTGACTATATTAATTAATTGAATATTGAAAAATATCAATTGTGAATTTTCACAAATATTAAATAAGGTTATATTAGTAAAATAATATTTTAATTCAATTACAAGTTAATTAAGGGGACTACATTTTGGGACATCTCAAAATAGTATGTCTTTGTGCTCTTGAGTACACAAATTAAGGAAATTTCTTTTTACTAAAAATATCCTTAATAAATGATGATTTGAAATTAATGAACAATGTGAATTTTGAGATGAGTTAAGTAGGGGCAATTATGGAACTAAGAGCTGAAAAATGTTAAAACGATATTTATTTTGCAAATTAAAAGTTGAAAAAGCCTAGAACGATATATATTTTGAATATGAGGGAGTAGAGGTGGCCAAGAAAACCGAAATCGCCGAAACCGAATCGAAACTGGCGGTTCCGGAACCGGAACCTAACCGCCGGTTCCGGTTTGGAACCAAGAACTGCATCGACGGCAGTTCGGTTTCGGTTTCGGTTCCAAAGTTGCGGAACCGAAACAGTCGGTTTCGGTTTGGTTCCGATTCCGAACCGCCGGTTCCTCCTATTTTTTTTTAGTTTTTATGTTTTTATCTATATTTATGTTACGATTCATATTTATTTCACCTAAATGTTACGTTAGAATGCATAAAATTACAATTAAATAAGAAAAAGTAGCAAAAAATGAAAAAAAATACAAAAATTAAATTCCAAAATATACGGTTCCGATTTGGAACCGCCGGAACCGCGGAACCGAACCGAACTGAATCATGCGATTCCGGTTTGGAACCGAAACCGAAGTGGTCGGCAGTTCGGTTCTGATTCCCTTGGGGTGGAACCGAAAACCGCCGGTTCGGTTCTGGTTCCGAAACCGAACCGAACCACGGCCACCTCTAGGAGGGAGTATACATCTAGAATCACAACTGTACCCTAGCTAGCTAATGTGACTATTTGTTTTTGTCTTCGACGATTTTTATATAGGAAATGGATCATACGATAACCAATCCTAGTATGAGAACTAGGAATCAATCTGAACTGTTGATCTTTGTATATCTATATATGGTTGTCATTATTCGTAGTATGAATATATATAGATTTAAGCATGATTTTATTTAGGCGTCATTGTTTATACAAAAAAACATGAATCGAAAAAATCATCATTAAGCATGAATAAAATATATATTTACGCATTATTATATACATTTTAGCATGGTTCGCAAGTTCTCACAGGAGGAATAGTTTTTATACTAACACATCCCTATATACATGTATATATACATGCATATTCACACACCTCGGGAATTTAGCTTGCAACTAATTGGTTTAAAAATAAAAAATATAGTATAATGAATATATATTAACACCTAGCTAACCGCTATATCTAAGAATATTATACATGAATAACATGATAGTGTAATTAACGAGTTTTAATTTAAAACATAGTGAATTTCGAAATTATGACTTAGTAAACAGATTCACGTTTTTTCAAAAAAAACGCGGGGGGGGGGGGATTCACGTGATACTATATAATATCAGTTTGGCAACGTGTGTGTAGAAATTATCGAAGAAAAATGTATTACTATAAAATATTGCACGTCAGCCGTGACGTCTGCATATATGTATGATATATATTGGATAATCGGAGTTCATATAATTATATCATGTATGTATTGGCGCTAAATTTTTAAAACGCTAACAAAAAAGTTTGATAAATTAGCGCATGATAATTCAATCATGTATTCGTTATGTGACAGCAAATTGTATGTATATAGTTATAATGTAGCTAAACAAAATTAAATTTTCTACTAATTTAATATTTGAAACTATAATATATACGGGAAAAAAAAAAGATGATGATGACTAGGGCTGTAAATGAGTCAAGCTGTTCGTGAGCTACTCGGCGATCGACTTGAAAAAAGCTCGTTCGGCACTCGACTCGATAACTAATCGAGTCGAGTTCGAGCATGAAATCGAGCTCGATAAACTAGTTCGAGCATCGTATTGCTCGATTCGACAGGCTCGCGAACATGCTCGGCTCGTATTTAATCGAGCATGTTTGCGAGCCTACAATCGAGTATGTTTGCGAGCCTATAAATCGAGTTTTAGTCGAGCTTGTTCGCGAGTCTAATAATCGAGTTTTGTACATAAAATTTAAAAAATAGCTTTAAGCGAGCTCAAGCCCGAGCTCGATTAACATGTATCGAGCTGAGTTCTTAATGAGTCTGGCTCGAGCTCGAGCTCGAATACCTCGTTATCGAGTATTTGACGAGTCGAACTCGAGCTCGATAATTTTGGATCGAGTCGAGCTCGATCACGATGGCAGAAACTCGACTCGAGCTCGAGCAAGCGAATATTTACTCGAGTCGAGTTTGAGCAGCTCAATACTCGGCTCGATTCGGCTCGTTTACAGCCCTAATGGTGACGATGATGAATAAATGAAGTATTAGGATATATGCTAAGTTGGTGACGAAAAGTTGATAATTAAGGTCAAAAGGAGCGAAAATCATGATTAGTTTGAACAAGTAAAAAACTTCCGTCATGGTGTGCGGAGATGGAGACAGGCAAACAACCATGAATCACCGCCTCTCTTTTAGATTATTGTTCAAGTGATATTGCGATTTAATCAAAGATCATATACATTATTGAGACAATAATTTTATTTCTTTCTTGCTGCGTGCTAAAATGACTATGTGAGCTGGCTAAAATAGTTCTAAATACTTTCAAATGAGTGTAATTTTTATTTAAACGTATAACCTTAATTCAGATTTTTAGATGATTTTATAAGTTTTTTAGTTTTTATATACTCCCTCCATCCATTTCGTTATCTTATTTGTTTGTCTTATTTCAATGATCTTATACCTAAAATAGAAACTTTAATATCATCAACACATAATAAACACGTTCAACTTAACTCATAAATTACAATTTATACCATCAAAAAACTACTCTCTCCCTTCCTTTTCCTACTTTTTGTCAATAATATCCTCGAAAAAATTACTTTCTTTCCTGTTTTATTACTAACAACTCATTTTCTTAACACCCGTATCCGAATCTATGAGACCATTGAAATGGGACCGAAGGATTACATTTTACGGAAAGAAATTAGAACAAAAAGTACTTAAATTAGGCACTTTAAACTATATGCCTTTTCTTTCTTTATTTTTTTTATTCTTTTTTAGTAATAATAACATTAAATTTAAACGAAATTGAAATCTTTTGGCCTCAAACATTAATTACTATACTATCACTAGACCAACACTCTTCCAGAGTCATTTTTGCTTGTTATTTTTGCCATCCCATATTTACAATCTACCCTCTTATAGTTACGAAATAAAAATTACATTTTTAACATGAATCGTTAAATAAAAAACCCATTCAATATTTCAAAAAAAAAAAGAATTTCAATAATTAAGATATGTCATGCTCTCTGACTCTCTCTCTCTCTCTATATGCATGTATAAAAGCATCAACAGTTTTTCTCAAACAGCATAGCTAGGTACCGACTACGAGTATATTAATATATTCTCAAACAGCATAGCTAGGCTCAAACAATCACAAAAACTCTATGGTCAGTTGCACCATGCGCCCGAGCTCACGCACACAAAGCTCATGCATCTCACGCGCGTCCAGGGACGGCCCAAATATAATAATATATGGGAGTGTGCATTGTACATGCCCCATTAGGCGAGTACGGTAGGCTCGTGAGATGCACATGCCTGCCTTTTTTATGGCGGGCACATACATTACATGTACCCGTCTTTTAATTTAGTTTTCTCTTTTTTTTTTTTTTTTTTAATTTTTCTTCAATTCTTTTATATTAGAATTAATTAAATCTCAATTATAATTTATTAATTTCCAAGTAGAATTTATCTTAATTAATTAACAATTTTAAAATATTTTTTTTTAAAGTTAACTCTGATCCTTACGTGTCACACCAAAGAGTGCCTCGTAAACAATATACCTACTACTCCAGGCTCAAACCTCAAAGTAGGGAACACACTGAACTGAGATCATGGGCCTCCATAATGGCTGGCTAGGACAAAACCATTAATTACTTGCAAATGTAGAAAAATAATTAAAATCCAGAACTGGATTTTTCATTAGTAAACCAACAACCATGTTACATTAATTAACTACTTATCCCTCGTTAAATTGTACTCCCTAAGTTACAAGCCACCTATTATTACAAAAATCAAGAGAAGAAATTAAATTCTAAGTAGTAAAGCCCGATCGAAAATTAAACAGTCAATCAAGAGTAGTAATATTGATTTTTGATCTGACGGTCTCCGTGTGTCGACGCAGGGGTAGCAAAGCACAGCGTGATCGGGCCTTTCGGGCTGGAATTCGTAGTGATGTGGCAGCCCGTATGCTGCTGCACCAGGGCCCGGAAATTCGAAATGCTGGCGTTCAGAAAAGTGGTCGACTGCGCCGCCGCCGCCGCCGCGCCTTTCGACCGCCGCCTCTTTTGCTTGCCGGGATTCGCCGTTTCCGGGCTAGACACGACATACACGTTTCTCGCAACATCTGCATTTGGTTGATTATCTAATTCTGGATTAATCGATGATACGTTTTTGGCGCCGCCATAGAAGTTGGTGGAATCGGAAAATCCTTGAGAAATCATGCCGTCGTAATCCTGTTCCCACAAACTATAGTTCTGCATTTCTTCACTCATGGCGGCAGTGTACTGCTCCATCTTTTCTCTCTCTATATATAGCTCCTTGGTTATCTCTCTCTCTCTAGCTCTCTGAATGATTTAGTTTGAATTGATGCTTGACACTATTTATATAAGGGTAAGAGTCGAGAGGGCAGTAATTAATGTTATGATCGATCTCATCAATATCTTTTAAGTCTGAGCTCGTGTTGGAAGGAAAAAAATGAGCCAAGACTAGCGATGAAAAGCTTTGGTTTGAAGAAATAAAATTGGTGGGATGGAGACAAGATGTCGTGTAGGGCGCCTGCCGTAATGGCGGTAGAGCTTCGAGGAAACCACAAATCAACCTATAATTAATTATTTAAACTAATTGAAACAAACGTAATTAATTAGACTAATCATCATTCGTTTATTGAGTTATTTATTTTTTATATTAAAATTTTCAAATATTGGTTATAATCGTGGCACGCCCCGGTTCTCCATTGGATTTAATTTTATTATTCACTACATTGATTGATCAGACTAGGTTTCTTTTTGTAACCTTTTGTTTTATTTTATTAATTATTTTTGTGAAAGATGTCATATATACGTAAACGAGTACGTATTGCATGCATAGTCAAAAGATGTCTATGTAAAGTATGGATGCTTTATGTGTACTATTAATATGCATTATATATATTATGTTCTCCAATTAAATCAAATTTGTTTGATTTAGATTTTTTTTTTTTTACTAGAATAAATCAGTTCGGTCGATTTCGAAATTATAATCAAACTCGAATCATGATCTTTTAACCGTAGTCACTCATATGGTGAAGGTTCTGACTGGGACCACCCCATATTATGAAGGTTGTGACTGGGAATGGGCATAACTAATTACAATAATACATTAATTGAACATATTACTATAATTTCATGATGAGTATGTAATGAATTTGGTTTATGTGAATTAATTTCATTGAGGATTATCTCTTCGAAAAATATCAACTAATTAGCATGAACGCAATCGCAATTTACATATTACGATTAATTTCTTTTTTTGGAACGATGGATATGCGACTAATTACTAAACCTGAGCATAAACTAATAAAATGGGAAATCAAAGTTGAACCATCGAATTATCTTATCAAGACCGATTCTTGTTGCTTTCCAAATACAATTTTTGTTTTCAGATAGATATAAATGTATCAATAAAGATATTTTGATTTATTAAAAGAAAGAAAAAAAGACTACCTAAAAGAAAGTGCATTTATTACCAACCTGTGCGCTCAGAATAGGGCCAAAGCTGGCGAAATTGACCAATTAATCCATATATTGACTATGTGCCTTCTTCGTCCTACTCCCTCCATCCTACTAAACATATTATGTTACTGTTAGTTACGAGTATTAAGAAAAAGGATAAAAATTTAGAAAATTGATAGGTTTTACAATTTTTGAAGAGTTAATTATTTATTTATATAAAAACAAAACAAGTTCAGTGGGACAATTCAAAAAGGAAAGGAAGACAAGTTCAGTGAAAAAGAGGGAATATTTTTTTCATTAAATACAAGATAACTAGATAACCCGTGGCCACTACTCGAAGTAGTATTGAATGTAAATTTCGTTTTCATTTTTGTACAATAAACCTTATTTATAAAATACTTATGAAATTCGAAATTAAAATCATAAAAATTAATTACTACCTCCTTACCAATACACCAACCTCAAGAAAATATTTCCACGTCTTTCCCCTGAGATAACAGGGAGGCAGAAGTAAAATGAAAAGGCTATGATTATTTCGAGCAAGATATTATTTTGACCAATTTTATTAAATCAAAAAGAAAAATCGACCTAGGCGATCAAACTAATTTACTAATGTCATTCACCCCATCACTTACACGACAGAGGGGAGCATGGTAGAAGAAATAATAAAATTAAAAAGGATAAAGTTTTTTCACAAAATATATGTTCTATTCAAATTAAAATATTTTTTATGCATTTTCCCCAAAAACACATTTTTATAAAAAAACAAAATGCACGAGATTTTGTGAAACCTAAATCGTGGAGATTTTATAATTAAAAACGAGTCTTTAATAAAAGTAGGAAAAAGCAACGTATACGAAGTTTCCTTCCATTTGGCCATTATAGTGATAGGAAAACAAAAATCCACTCTCATTAGTAAACTTATCCTCATGTGTAAAATGACTTGTCTATTCACTATTGACTGGAAAACCAAAGTTTGGAAAGTCTTCCTACAAAGAGATATTTAATTTGAAACAAAAGCTTTTTTTGTTTTCACTCCATAAGATTTTTTTTCAATTAATTTATTAATTATTATGTCAAAACTAACACAACAGTATATCTTTGTCACTTAATCATGAATTGTCATTTCAACATGAATCGCGCCATTAACACAGTATAATTCATTCTAATTACAGATTCTTATTGAGACTCCTTTGGAAAAAGGATACAATATTAAGAGTTAATGGTGCAAAATATTAAAAATAGTTAGTGGAAACTAAATATTATCCAACAACTTTATTCTAATAAATTGTAGTCAACTTTGTGCTGAAGAGAATTAAATGCCCTTATTTTAACTTGGTACGAATTTATGTCAAGTGTGGTACGACTGTTACGAATTTGTTCCAAGTGTACCACGATCGATGCAACTCGCCATTAATTTCTAGGGGCGATTTTGTCCAAAATCCTCAAAATTCGACAGAATTTATGAAAATAAAGTTGATTGACAACTATTAGTTTTCACTACTAAATTTGATTGTTCCAAATTTTGCCTCTACAATTAAACCATTCTCATTTTCAAACTTTATAGTATATTTTTAATTTCAAAACACTTCATTCAAAAAAAATTCCCAACTCAAATTCAACACAACCTCATCAATTCAACTAGAAATCGGAAATAGAACGTGAAATGAAAATGAAAAAAAAAAACAAAAAAACAAAAAACAAAAAAACAAGAATTATCCCGTCAAATAGACTTTGTTTTTACACTAACCTTAATTTGGTAAACATTTTTTTCCTAAACAATTTAGGATAATTCAAAACATTATATTCTAATTTTTCTTATCTCAAAGAAGAAATTTGGTGAATATTGATGGAAAAGAGATATATTTTTTGAAACTGTGCCTAAAATAACAGGAAAAATATCAACCTATCGTAATCCTATAAAATAAAAGATAGAAAACTCACTTAACGACAAACATAATTTAATAGCGTGAAAAGCATATAATATAATGTACATATAAACTGAGACTTGGAAAGATAATTTTATAACTGAAGTAGCTACCCGAGTAATTGAAAAAAATTAGGATTAGCCACATTTGGAGAGTATAAATATATGCTTTAATACTTGTACAGAATACAATAAACTGGGAAGTTAAATATAATTAAAATCTAAACACACTCTTAATTCTTAGTTTACATTAAATCTGTTTAAATTCTAAAAAGACACGTAATAAAAATCGAAATTAGTGTACCCAAATTAGATCGCAATGTAACCAAAGCTTATTACATCATGTTTGAGCGGTCAAATATGTGGAATATTAGCATTGATTGATTAGTAGAAGTATAATTAAGTGACCAATCAGAATTGGGTTGTTGAATTTAATACAGGTGAATTGCCAACCCAATTGTTTGCTTTTCAAGCTTTGACTGGTCTCGAAAAAATGAAAGCATTTTACTCTAGAGACTATCATCAAGAAAATCCTGCTCTTGCCGATGAGACATAGCCCAAATAGTAAAGCTAAGGTATCAAAGTCTCTTCTTAATAAGAGGTCTTTGATTCAAGTCTCATCAAAATGTGGTTATGTACTAGTTTAGAGCACCTGCAGCGGCGCCCAAAAGTAGAGGACGCTCGCTGTAGGCGCCCTTATTGTTGATGGCATCATGGATGGCGCCCACCAGTAGGCGGTGGGCGCGGGCTCAATTGCGCCATATTTTGGTCGAGGGTGGAGGAGAGGCAAGGTCCACGTGGTGGCATAGGATTGGTCAACGGATTAGCCGTTGGCCAAAAAAACGTTAAGTTTTATTTTTTTTATTTTAATCCTAATTTTCAAATATAAATAATATCTCATATTTCACTTCATTTTCACCTCATTCACTTCACTTCTCTCTCAATTTCATTTTTTTTAATTTTAATTGTAATTTTTAATTTTTAGTTTTTAATTTTTACTTTTAGTTGTAATCCTTTTTTAATTAATGTAATATTATTTTAATTATGAAATAAAATTAATGATTAAATTAAAACAAAAAAAATGGGTAGAGCCCTCCAAATTTGGTGGGCACCATTGTGGATGCTCTTATAGTATTAGTTAATTTGTAGGAGTATAATATATATCGTTTCTCAAAAAAATAAAAAATCTTGTTCTCAAATATTATTGCTTTATACTAACTATATTGAAGCAATTGTACCTTTGTTAGCAAACATTAAGAACTAGAGGTGTCAAAATAGGTCTGACTAGTCTGACACGCCAATCTAATTTTGGTTGGTCCTGTCAGAATTTTGGGTCAAGCCGAAATAGGTGGAATTCCCCCGGTCATTTATCTCCATGGGCTTGATCCTGGCCGAATTAGTCCGATCTTTGGTCTGACTAAGCTATGGTCTTTTTTTGGATCATAGGATTTCTGACCGACCCAACCCGACAGTTTCATAGCTCTCTACTTAGAACCCTCGCCAAGAAAATTGTGGCATCATTTCTTATGCAATTTGTATGAGAAAGTACTCAATATGTGGGTTTCAAATCATATATCTATCTAAGCAATGAGTTAGCCTGAAAGAGAGCAAACTCAAAAACTACAACTTTGAATACTCATTGTCAAGATGATGATATCTTTCAACGACTTTTAAGTATTATAAAAGATAAACTGGTCAAAGTAAGAAAACGAAGGAAATTGACTTTAGAAAGAGAGAGATCAAAAGTTAAAAACTATTGAAGAAAATCAAAATCAAGAATAGAAGAGAAGCAGAAACCCGTTCCTTGTTGTTTTGACCTTTATTAATTTTTTTACTCACATTGAGACGTCTCATGCTCATAATTCATGTTAGAAGCATGTCGTCCACTTTAGACCTTGATTTAAATTATTTTATTTTGAGTTCTTATATCTACAATTTATTTATCATTTTTCATCTCATTTATTGAATTACCACCATATATATATTGTAAGATAAATGAATCAATGACAATTGACAACTAATGAATATTTGAGATTTTATATAATTCCAAATGTAAAGATATATTAGATGGTACGATAATTCCAAATTTATAAACCATGATATAAGATAACGAATCACAATTCAGTTGGTAAGACGATTTCCCTCAACCTTAAAGTTGGGGGTTCGAGTCATGCGTGGAATGTGTTTATCATTAAACTAAAAAAACACGATATAATAGACGTACTAATCCTTATGTCATTCTATTTGTTTGACGGCTAAGGTACCCTGTAATTTCGAGTACAATTTCATATTAAATCACTAATGTCAACGATCACTATCACCTACAATTTTTTTTTTCAAAAAATAAAGCGTAGAATTCAAATATATGATCTGGAGATTAGGAATTTCAGGCATGGAAAAAAAATTGATTGGATTGGTCAATCTTTAAGATTATGATTCGGTCTTCAAAATTTAATGAGACAAAAATCAGTCAAAGGATAATTACTCCACATCACTGAAATTGACCGATCAAACATGACATTAAAAAATAAATAATAAATAAAAATGAAAAAAAGAATTATGCGATGCTGAGATTTTGGGTCTCGTATTATGTTAATTAATTATTTCAATTTATATCCTTTCAAAAAAAAATTATTTCAATTTATATTTATGTTGGCGGGTGTGACTTTGGAAGGCCCCGTGTGAATGTGAATATAGAGTGTTGAAACATAGTGTGGGTCCACTCTCCAAATTGACAAGAAGAGTTCATTACCATTACTAATTTACTAGAATGTGTGTTGAGAGAGAAACATACGGTCTGTTAATCACAGCATCTAATTCAATATTTGTGTTATATGGAGATTCGTAACATAGAGCAATTCATAAATTCCACTATCAAGAGATTCCAATAATAGTTACATCAATCTCATAAGTGAACCTATACAACAATTGACATTTACATTTGATCAAGAGCAAAGAGATTCATCCTCGTAGGATGACCTAGTTGGTGAAGTATAACCTTGTGACCAAAAAGTCATAAATTGAATATCACCAATACCCTCTAAATCGAGGTGCTTTCTAAGCAGCCACGAGCCGTGCCTGCGCGCATCTCTAAAAAAAACAACGGAGAACTCACAAGTTGAATCATGATACAAAAGGGCAGAGAATGGAAGAAGAATAGCAAAACTGGTGGCTTTCTAAGTAATTAACTTCATATACAATTTTTTTTTTCCCTTTTTTTTTTTTCAATTTATGCCAATTCCAATACCTATTCAATAGTGATTTCCAGCACAGTTGTAAGTCTTGGTTTTCTGTATCTTCTCAGAAGCAGAGAAGAACACACAACAGTTACTGATGACATGGCCATGCAAGCACCAGCTACCCACGGCGGCAACCGGACTTTCAGCCAAGGAAACAGAACACCGGCAGCAACCGGAATAGCTACCACATTATAAGCACTGGCAAATAAGTAATTCCATCGAATTCGGGTTAAGGTCTTTCTAGAAAGATCGATAGCAGTGATGACATCCTCTAAGTTGCTTCTCATTAGCACATAGTCAGCAGCTTCTATTGCAATGTCTGTCCCAGCTCCAATGGCCATGCCGACATCTGCAGCAGCCAGAGCAGGAGAATCGTTGATACCATCTCCCACCATCGCGACTACATTGCCACCTTTCTGGAACGAGCGGATGACATCAGCTTTTCCTGAAGGCATCACTTCTGCCCTGACATCTGTAATGCCAACCTGCATCATGATGGAGAACAGACTAAGTATGGATGAGGTGTCTCTATCAAATGCTCTCTAGATGCTTACAAAGATTTTTCTTCTTGTACGTTATTTTCCAATAAAAATTTATTAAGAATTAACTAATACAGAGAATTTAGATAAAGAAATTGATGGTCGAGGTAGAGAAAGAAAGAAAACTAGAAAAGGCATCGGGATATTAACCTCCTTTGCAACAGCCTTGGCTGTTCTCCAATTGTCACCAGTGACCATAACAGGATTGACACCCATTTTCATAAGGCCCTCTATAACAACCGCAGCTTCTCTTTTCAGTGGATCGGCTATCCCAAGAACACCAATCAACTCATTATCATAGGCAACGAGTACTCCAGTCTGGGCGCTTTCTTCCAACTGTACGACAAAACTTTCCACATGGTCTGCAATAGTGACTGAATCTTCCATCATGAGCTTACGGTTACCAACCTATTAAATAGGCACAACTTTGGCATGAGCATAAAAGAAAATAACATTTACTAACTTTTTGGAACTATATCTCTCTGATGATACATATAACTGGCGTAAAACACTCACCAATATCTTCTTCCCGCCTATAAAGCATTGCACACCTTGTCCAGGAAAGGTAGAGAAACTGGAAACATTGTGAAGCCATTCGAAGGACTTAGATTCCAGCCCATTGGTTTTAGCATCCCCAGTAGCTGAAGGTTCGTCGAAGAAATGGAAATGACGGGCATATTCAAGTATTGCTTTGGCCAATGGGTGCTCACTACTAGACTGTGCCAAAAGAATGAGGATTCGTCAAATTTTATTTATAAAGAATGTTGGTCAACCATGGCACTCACATTGAAATGCACCTCTAATTCAATACCAGAGCAGATTGAATGGTGTTGTACTTATGCAAACCCAATGCTACTAACTGCTAGTGGCTTATATTGTAACGTGAATCTTGCTAACTGTAATATCATTTTATAGATCATGAATTTGTTTTTAAACTTCCTCCTTCCAATATTTCATGTAATGAAGTGATTAGAAATATTATCATAGTGAACAGGGGCAGCCACGAGAAAAAAGATGGAGAAAAACAAGAATTGAAAACATTAAACTCATATAGTATTGAAATTAATACCTCAGCTGAAGCTACTAATGTAAGGAATTCACCACGATCCATGCCTGAAAAAACTTTCGCAGTGGTAACTGTGGCTTTCCCCTGGGTCAATGTTCCAGTCTTATCAAATATGACATGCTTGATCTTATGTGCCTTCTCCAGTGCATCTCCTCCTTTTATAAGGACTCCATTGTTAGCTCCAACTCCTGTTGCCACCATGACAGCAGTTGGGGTGGCCAATCCAAGCGCACATGGGCATGCAATCACGATAACTGATATTGCAAACATTAGAGAAAAAACGAAGTAATTGGTATTTTCTGGCAGCCAATCATCGGGATAGTATCCAAGAATCCCAGCAAGATACCTATGAGATGGAAAAATATTGTCGGGGATTAAAAGGAGAAAAAGGTAAGGAAAGAAAACCATGACTCTTTATATCTATTTTATTTTATTGCAGAATATATATCAACACAAAAGTTTTCCACAGTAAGCTTACCATCCCAGCAAAGTCAGCATTCCCAAAGTAATTACTGTAGGGACAAATATACTTGCAACCTGCAAGTGATTTCCCACATAAGGAGACAAATTCAGAATCAAACACAATGCTATTTAGATGGAAAAATTTGAAGTCAAGAGAACTTTAGAAAGCATATGGAACTACAAAATGATGCATTGTATCTGCTAGTATGCTCTACAATTGTATACCCGTGACTATACATTTGGCTTAATAAGCTTCTCAAATCTTTTTTGTCACTAGATGATACATTCTATGCCCATGAATATACACAGTTGGTGTAACAAGCTTCTCAAATAAATTATGTTTATTCAGCACTCTATATGATGCATTGGGCAACACCCAACAAAGATTTCTATGCATTTTTGCATAGTCAATTTATATGGAGCTCACAGATATGATTATGAACAAACAATGCCTCTTAAACTCTGCTCAGTTCCTTTCGCTTTGATTCCTTTTTCCCTTTCTTTCTTTTTTTTTTTGGGGGGGGGGGGGGGGAGTTGATAGTTTTCGGAAGCACCTATTTATCTTTACAAGACAATGCAATGACAGGTTGACAAAGCACAAAACAAAGTATCACATATCAAGAGAAGTTAGCACTCACAAAGTCGGCAAACTTTTGAATAGGAGCCTTAGACATCTGTGCCGTCTCAACCAGAGATATAATTTGGCTTAACACCGTGTCAGAGCCTACTTTCTTGGCTTGTATATGAAGTGAACCGTGCAAGTTTATTGTCCCTCCGATTACTGAAGCATTAAGTTCTTTCAGAACAGGTGCAGATTCACCAGTGACCATACTCTCATTTACATAACTTGAACCCCAAACGACAAAACCATCAGTGGGGATTTTTGTCCCCGGTAGTACTTTTAATAAATCACCAGGCTGAATAAGCAAAGCATCAATTTCTCTTTCTCCTACAACTTTTCCACCTGCAGCATTGAAACATACACCATTCAAATTCTCACCACCGAAGATAAGCCATATCAAATTCTCATTTCTTCTCTTATAAATAAATGTTGTCTACCAAGTCTGCTAGAAACTTGGTTTATGCTTTGAAGCGCGTACCTTTTTCTTTGATAAGCAAGGTAGCAGTGGCTGGAGCAAGTTCCACGAGCTTTTTTATAGCATCTGATGTCTTTCCTTTCGCAAGAGTTTCCAAATATTTACCCAAAAGTACAAATGTAATTAACATAGCACTAGCATCAAAGTATGTCGGAGACCAAAACCCAGTCATCGCGCCATACAGTAATGCACATACAGAATAGAAATATGAAGCTGAAGTTCCCAGTACAACCAGTACATCCATGTTAGTCGAACAATTTCTGAGTGCTCTGCCAGCGGCAACATAGAACCGCTTGCCAATAACAAATTGAATAACAGTGACCAAAGCCCAATTTAGCCAGTCGCCCATTTGGAATGGACCACAACGCCAAAGTAGTAAAGAATACAACAGAGGTATGCGTGGACAGATGACTTGCATAAATATGACTGGGACCTGGCAAAATTCAATAGGCATAGGTAACATTTCATCAGTAAAGCGAAATCACATCAGATAATTAACTTGTTATTTGAGATAAGACGCTCTTCTTAATTAGTAGCCAAACGATGATACATGAACCAGTATATCAGCTGTAATTTTCATAAGGATACTATGCATAATGAATATGCTAAACCACTGTGAAATAATATCGAAACTACCAAAACTACTCCCTTCATCCCACAATAAGTGGCCACTTTCTTTTGGGCACGGGTATTTAGGAGAAGAGTGTTTAAAGGATAAAAAGAAAGAAAGTGATGGAGCCCACATCTTTTTGTGAGAGAGAGAAGTTTCCATATTGGGTAAGTGGCCACTTATATTGGGACAACCCAATAAGGAATAGTGGCCACTTATTGTGGGACGGAGGGAGTATATCATGCTAAAAAATTCATAATAGTAACCAATCACGCCAAATTAGAGTAACTCACACTGAGACATAAGCTTGCTGTGAACAGCCGAAACATCTTTGAAGACTCTTCTATATCCTTGGAAGCCATTCTACTATAAGGGTTCTTCACAATAAGCTTTAGTTTTCCGAAGCTGCTACTTTCGATCTCGTCAACTAATGTTCTGGAACCAAGGAGCTCGGGATCAAAATGAATTTCCAACACTTTAGACGTTCGGTCATAACAAAATTGCCTCACACCCCTTAAGGTGCAAAGCTTTCCTTCTAACACCTGTACATCCATTTCACTTGCAATTCCAATAACCCCAAGGACAAGTTTATCCTGCTCATTACTCTGTACAAATGAAGCTTCAAAACCAGCATCTTCAATCCCATTGATAATATCATCCTTATTGATAATAGTTGGATCATATTCAACCTCTCCTAAAGAGGTAGCCAAGGCAACTACAGCTTTTCTCACACCAGGTAGCTTCCTTAAAATCCCTTCTACAGAATTTACACAAGCAGCACATGTCATTCCACCTATTGTGAACTGGCCTATCAAGGTCCCGTGTGTCTTAGAATGAGATTGACTTGGTTCAGCTATAATTTCTGCCTCAAAACCTGCATCTTCAATTGCAGTTTTAATGTCTTCATCCTGAACAATAAAAGGGACAGCTTATAGTCCAATTAAAGCATAAGGATATAACGCTGCCGTACATACTAGTTAGCAAAATTCTTGAATCTTTCAACTTTTTACATTGGAAGGAATACAACAAAGAACTTAGAAGAAGTTATCAGGGAACTCCTCCAACAAAATAAATAAAATTTAGTAAAACTTTAATTTTGTATTCATAAGACAATAACGCCAGTTCCAACAACATCCCATAAAATCAGATAAGCAGAGAACTACAAGCCCTGAGTGGTCTAGAAAGTACTAATGGCCAAAGAATTACACAGTAATAGCAATAAGCTAAAAGGCAGTCAGCATTGAATAATTCGGCATGTAACAAACATGAAGAGCATTACAATATTGAAATAGACTTTTATTGCATGGAAGACTACAGAGTCATGGAGCATATCCACCTAAAAAGAATATAAAATGTTTATGGCTCAATGCTAAAAGAGAGGACAAGCAAGACTAATTCAAGGATTTCTTTTTTCCATGCCCAAGCTAGGAAACTTCATTGCACCGCATTCCTTTTTATTAGGAAACTAGGATCTCACAACTTTAACAGTTAAACTTCAATTCAAATTGACAACATCGGCATTGGTTGTGTGCTACTAAAAAGGTGCAATCTAACTACATTGTAAGCAAATAAAAAGGGAGAATGAAGATTCTGCACTTGGACACAAGTTACAAGGAGATTATCTTAGAACGACGGTTTCACAATGAAAAACAAAACCCAGGACCCGGAGGCTGTAACTATATCTCCAGACAGCTGAACCACAATTAAAGCAAGTTTTACTTTGATAAATCAAACCCCCGCCCCCACCCCCCGACCCCCCCAAAAAAAAAATATATATATATATATAGAATCACGGATGCATCGGTATGTTCAAAGACCGATGGAAATAGCAAGCCATTAATTTGCCGCCAATTTCCGCTACTTCTGAAAATTGCGAAATTTATCACCATTGCAAATTCGATTGCAAGTCAAATCAAATGTATAAACTATCTACATGCATATTCAACGCAAAAATATAACCCAAAAAAAAAGAGCTTGACCAGACCTTCACTAAAGCAGGATCAAAGGTGACCTCCGCCTTGTTCTGAAGCAAGGCGACAGAAGCCTTAACGACGCCGTTTAGGCTCATCAGAGCCGATTCCACGGAATTTGAGCACGCTGCACAAGTCATCCCCGTCACGCTGACTTGAATTCTAGACAGATTCCCAGAATTCTCTTCATCATAGGCGCTCAGCAAGCTCTGCTCCTCGCCGCCGTCCTCCGCCGGTCCTCTCCCGGCGGCGGCAGTTAACTGCAGGCCTCTCGTAGTCAGCGCCATCCCAAAACCCCCCGACCGCCTCTATCAATGAAAAAAGAGTAAAATAATGCTGAGATGGAGATCGTGTTTAATAATTTGTCCGTTGAGAATTTAAAAATAATTATGCTAATTATTAGCGCAAATAAAATTGCCTATCTGGGTTTATTTGGAAGTACTAGTATATATTTATGGAGAGAGAGAGAGAGAGAGAGAGTGAGAGGGAGGAGAGATAAAAATCTATGGGTGGGGGTGGGGTGGGGTGGGGTGGGGTGGGAAGGAGGGAAGCCGGAAGCGAGGGAGCGGATTTGTAAGCGAGGTGTTTGAGAAAATGTCATGGTCAAGAAAGGAGAGAATACGAAAAAAAGGGTAAATTACAAAAAAGGACTTGTACTACTTGTACTACAAAATCATGGATTTGGTGTTAGTTGAATCTGATTGGGGGTAGTTGGAAATTATCTGACTAATTTCATGAATTTCGTTATAAGGTCAAATCCGTTCTAGAGAATGAGATTAATTGCATTTTTTTTAGATGGGGTTGATTACCATATTTTGGATTATCTGAGGGTATTTTAGAGATTATATGGTACTAAATTTGGCAGCAGTTGGCTTGTAAAATTTTGTGTTGCATAAGTGGTTACAAAATGTTTACTTTCAAAAAAAAGTGGTTACAAAATGTTTGTAACGGAAAGTAGTTAAAATAAGTTTTAGTTGCAATAATATATAGTTATCATGATTACTTGCCAATAATCTTCCTTGAAATCATTGAAAATTAAAATCATGTGGAATTTTATCGATGTGGTGTCTAATGCTTAAACCGGATCTAAATAAGTTTAATAATAAACGAAATTACAAGACATATATATGGAAAAAAAAAATTCAAAACGATTATCTATCGTTCCAATTGACTTAAATTAAACTTGAATGATAGTAACTTTTAACCCAAATAACACTAACATATGTTAGTTATCACATGTTCATCATAAACACGTTTATATGAATGTTTATCATTAGGGTAAGTCGAGTTGAGCCGAATACTAGCTTGCTCTAGCTTGGCTCGTTAGAAAATTCAAAAGCTCGAGCTCGGCTCGACATATAACAATCAGGCTCGAGCTCGGCTCGAAAAAAATAAAAAATATAATAATTAAAAAATAAATTATTTGCATTTATGATATAGTAATTATTTTGATTTATTATCAAATTATCATGAGCATTAAAAATAAAAAAAATACTATAATAGTTAAAAAATATTAATTTATCAATATATATAAATTAAATATTGGTATTAAAAAATATTAAAAATAAAACAATATTAGAAAAATTTGCAATCATGTTCGCGAACATGTTTGTTTGAAAGGCTCGCGAACATATTCGCGAGATGACTCGTTTAGTATCAAACTCGAACATGTTCGCGAGCTTTTCGAGCCGAATATAGGAAAGCTCGAGCTCGGCTCGAAAAAATTATCGAGCTCGGTTCGAGGCTCGCGCTCGGCTCGATTAGTAAACAAACGAATTTCGAACGAACATTTTTCGAGACGAGCTCCGAATAGCTCACGAACTGTAGAACCCTATTTATAATATATATATATATATATATATATATATAAGTTGAAACGAAATTATTTATTCTTTTTCTTTCGTCAACAAAATATTGAAATTTATATTGAAAAAAATTAAAGATTACAAATACATAAGAGAAATTTCAAATTATGTATTTATTCTTTTAAATTAATGCGAGTACTCTAAACACATTGCAATATATATAGATAATTTTTCTTTATAACGAGGTTAACCACAACTGCTTATTTAACTAAGTCCACGATAATCCATATCCAAGATGAAACCCCTACAAATATTTATTATTTCTTAAATTTACGATGAAATCTATATTTTTAAAAAATTTGCTTTTTATGCAAGTCAAATTGGCAAGATCAATCTTGCAAGAAGTAATGCTTGAAAGCAAGGATTCGTTTTAAATATATAACAATAACAATTATCTCAATTTTTTCTTATATATTATTATTTTATTAGAGTATATCTTTTGAATTTCCAACCATCCGGAAATTTAAGAATTCAAATAGAATGTTCCAATTTTCCAATCCTCGTAGAAATATTTGCTAGGCCCTAACATTACACGCGTTAAATGTTGTAACACGTTTTCCTTTTTGGGAGGAGTTGTCACAAAAGGGCAGTTTTGGAATTTCATAGAGAGCTGTTTGGAGGTGCCGGCCACCGAAGCGGTAACTTTAACAGCCGTCGGATTCATTGACCCAATTTCTAATCCAAAAGTTTAATTCATTACAAGCATAGAAACTACCGCAATCTATACTATATTAAAGCAGAATCTTCTGCATGGCAAATTCCCGCTCAAACTACTGTTATCCCGCTTAAAATGCATGAGTAAAAAAATGCATATTGATAATGATATGTATTAGTTTTGATTTTCTGATATATGATTTATTTTTATTTATAATATTATATTATTCTAGATAATATTTCTTGAAATGCTGAAAATTTCTGATATTGATACGTATTAGTTTTGATTTTTATCCTAACTAAATTCACGCATGGAATCACTTAATTATTTTGTTTGATTAATTTTTGTTCAAATATTTTATTTAAATTGGTTTTATGATTTTAATCTTTTTTATCATTCAATTTACAATATTTCCCATTGTTTCGTATTCTGCATATTTGATTTTAATAATCCATTTTTCAAATCCCCTATCTTCCGCCATAGTAGTGATTTGTTTATTAAGGAATCTTTTAATAATACAAGAACTGAGATAAGATATACATAATTATATTGATATTGACTCAAGCAAAATCTTTTTCAAAACTCTTACTCTTTATATATTGATATTGATATTGATTATTCAATAAAAAAATACATATTATTGAAATTGATACACCAAATCTATATTAATATTGATTTATTTTATTATTCATTAATCCTTAATATAGAAACGAATTTAGATATACATTCAATATAAATTAATTTCTTAATTTATATATTTCAAATTAACAATACTAGGGTTTTCTATAAAAAATCATTTGAGGAGGTTCAGTTAAAGGAGAACTTATATAATGGTTCGGTATTTGGTATGCTATAAACTTTTAATCATTTATGTACTTTCATTTTATTTCTGTGAGTGTTACTAAAAATGATATCTTTAAACAGACATCATTGGAGTATTAGTGCATTCAGAAGAAAGTACAAGAGCGAACATCTAATGGAAAACAAAAGAAACTGATCGAGCTAACTCTTGAAGACACTGAGTAAAAAATCTATTTCCATTTCATATCCCTTTGTTATCAAATGATATGTAGTATTGTTTAATTAATGGCTATTGCTTATTGATTACAGATTTCTTAACAATTTTACAGATATTGAAATTATAGCGCAATTTCTTTTGTGTATAAACACTTTCATTGCAAATCCTTACTTTGTGTATCATGTATTTTGCTATTTTTGATTCTTCTTCTTCTTCTTCTTCTTCTTCTTCTTCTTTTGTTTGTGCAATTTCTTTATTTTTATCTGTAAGCTGTATTGTAATTTATATTTTTTAGTTCTTTTGTTCCTGTATTTGTGTTGTTTTGTAGCTTTTTTTGGAATCCCATACTATACATCTTCTATTTATACACTTATATTAGTTACAATATCTGAGCTTCACCAAATTGATGATTCTCACTATTGTTGGTACTTGCAAAGTGGAGAATTTTTTGAAGAAATAGTACTTTGAAGCTCATATTATTACTTTTGCTTGGAATTTTCGCTTTTTGTATCAACTGTATTAGATATTTGACTGCATTGTGTGATGCATACAGTAAAATACTACTCCCTCCGTCCGCGATAAATGTAGCACTTTCCATTATTTTAAATCTCACAACAATTAGGAAATGTGTTATACTTTTCGCAGACGGAGGGAATATATCATATATTTTTTTCTTGGAGTATATGTAATTAAGTGGAAGATTTTACAGAGTTGCTTAGAAATATGCTGCTTTTGACAACAAAGAGCAACTTAATGGTAAGACGATTCTTCTCTGAGATTGGGGGTTCGAGTTATATGTGTGTAAGATGTAACTTAAAAAAAAATATATGCAGTGTCTTAATATTAATTTATTCAAAATATATAAAAAATATGAAATTTATTATTTATATATTGGATATTTATTACAATTATAAAATACTTGATAACCCAGTTTGGCACTGATCCGCGCAACGCGCGGGTGTAAAACTAGTTACCCATTAAAACACTATCTTATTACCCAACTCACATATATATATTTATATTTTAGAGGCAAAAACTAGAATAAGCCGAATCATTTAGTAAAAATCAATAGCTGTCACCAAACGTAGTTTACACAAATTCTAGCAATTTTTTTCCTTTTTTGACCATTTTATCCTTACTTTTGATTTTTCCTACCTAACTCAAATTCATACCAGCGTACTGCCGCCGCCGCCACCACCACCGCCGCCACGAGGTACGATTTTAGTATTTTCGTACCAGCATACCACTATCTGCCTCCCAATCAGCCGCCGCCGCCACCACCACCATCGCGACGACGAGGTACGATTTTTGTGTTTTCATACCAGCACACCACCGTCCGCCACCGCCGCGGCGGCGAGGTACGATTTTTATATTTTCGTATCAGCGTACCACCGTCCGCCTCCCAATCCCCCAGCACCACCGCCACCATCGCGGCGGCGAAGTACCATTTTTGTGTTTTCGTACCACCGTCCGTCTCCGCCACCGCCGCGGTGGCGAGGTACGATTTTTGTGTTTTCGTATCAGCGTACCACTGTTCGCCTCTCAATCCGGCACCACCACGATTTTTGTGTTTTCGTACCAGCGTACCACCGTCCGCTTTTAGTATTTTCGTACCGGCGTACCATTGTCTGCCTCCCATTCAGCCACCGCCACCACCACAGCCGCGGCGGTGAGGTACGATTTTTGTATTTTGTACCAGCGTACCACCGTCCGCCTCCCAATTCACCACCACCACCGCCGCCACCATCGTGGCATCGATTTTTGTGTTTTCGTACCATCGTCCGTCTCCCAATCCGCCACCACCACCACTGCGGCGGTGAGGTACTATTTTTGTGTTTTCATACCAGCGTACCACCGTCCACCTTCTAATCTGTCACCACCACCTCCACCGTCGCCGCCACCACCGCGACGAATATATCAAAAAATAAAAGTTAAATATACAAGTTGTCCATTGTACCTTCAAAACTAAAACAAAAAAAATTAGAATATGGTACTAATATAAATCATTTGTTCCAACGTACGTGGGACAATTGGTATAATACATCAATTTCGTATCAGTCATACCAATGCAGCACACCTTGCTAACATGGTAACATATTGGTACGCTGGTATGAAAATACAATAATCGTACTATTATACCAACGAACTCTAGTACGAACTCTCTGTTTTCGTACCGAAGTATCAAATTTGTGTCTCGCGCATGCAAGGTACGCTGGTACGAAAACACAAAAATCGTACCTCGCCACCACGGTGGTGGTGATGGCGGATTGGGAGGCGAAAGATGGTACGCTGGTACGAAAACACAAAAATTGTACCTCGCTGCCGCAATGGTAGCGGCGGCGGTGGTGGCGGATTGGAAAGCAGACGGTGGTACGCTGGTACGAAAATAAGAAAATCGTACCTCGCCGCCGTGGCTGTGGTGGTGACGGTGGTGGAATGGGAGGCAGACAATGATACGCTGGTACGAAAATACTAAAAGCGAACGGTGGTACGCTGGTACAAAAACACAAAAATCGTACCTCACTGCCGCGATGGTGGCGGCAGTGGTGGCGGATTGGGAGGCGGACGGTGGTACGCTGGTACGAAAACACAAAAATCATACCTGACCGCCGCGGCGGTGGCGGTGGTGGAGGCGGACGGTGGTATGCTGGTACGAAAACACAAAAATTATATCTCGCTACCGCGATGGTGGCGGCGGCGGTGGTGTTGGAAGATTGGGAGGCGGACGGTGGTACGCTAGTACGAAAACACAAAAATCGTACCTCGCCGCCGCGGCGGTGGTGGTGGCGGCGGCGGCGGAATGGGAGGCATATAGTGGTACGCTGGTACGAAAACACTAAAATCGTACCTCGTGGCGGCGGCAGTATGCTGGTACGCTGGTATGAATTTGAGTTAGGTAGGAAAAGTCAAAAGTAAGGGTAAAAGGGTCCAAAAAGGCAAAAGATTGCTAGAATTTGTGTAAACTAAGTTTCCTTGACAACTATTGAGTTTCACTAAGTGATGTGGCTATTCCACCCTATTAACTCTATATTTTATTTTATTTTAGTCTCTTCGGACTCTTTTTCTTCTTCGTTTGGTCATTATTAGGAGGTGGAACAACAGTCATATCAGAAACATTCAAGCGATAATAAATCTTGTATATGATTCAAAAGGTCCTGGGTTTCACTTCAGAAACATTCAAGCGATATGATTCAAAAGGTCATGGGTTTAATCTATATCGCTTCCCTTTTTTCAAGTAAAAAAAAAATGGAGTGGAACAACTAAAATAACGACTTTTGCTTTTCAATAATGTATGGTTAAAAAGTCGCACGTCAAATTATATTGTTATGGATTTGACACTTTCTAAATGGGTTGAACTTATAACATTATATTTTTCATATCTCCCAAAAAACAAATACATAAACAAATAGAAAAATATTTTTGAGTTTCCCAATAAGGTCCACTAAGGTAGAAACTTTTAGAATGCATGTTTTCCTTCGTTAATGGAAGTTTAAGATAATTACGTAAAATAAAGCAAAGCATTATCAGAAGAAAACAAAAGGTATATGTATATAATTACGACATACGTCACTTTAATTAGAAGAAAGATTCCAACGAAAACTTCTAACCATCGAGAACTTGTGGTTGTGGATACATTACAAATTAACTTTATGCGCATTGAGTAAGTGTTTTAGGAAATAATTGATGTTGATAAGGCACGTTTGCCCAAGTTTTATTGTATTAGCTTAATCATGACTTTCCTTCTAAATACTACACTCTCCTGCCTTATACAGCTGTCAAAACTGATCTGACTCAATAGGGTAAGTTTGAGCTTTAAAATGTTAATTAGTAGCAAGTTTCCAACCATAGTACTTAAATATCTGGATTGTGAAGCTATTAATTAACATGACCAATACATTGCGATATAAATTGTTGTCATTTTTTGGAAGAAAATAATTTCTTATATTAAGAACAAAATTTATCGAGCTTTTTTGGCCTGGAACCCAACGAGGCAAGTGGGTGAGCTTTTTAAAATCGACTTTTTCGCCTAAAATATTTGAACCTAGTTCAACTCTAATTTTGGGTACCTATCAGAAGGACAAATTTTGACAACTCTACCCTTTCTTGAAAATATGATGTAAGCTATTTCATGTATAGTATTTTGTAGTGTTAGTATTGAATGGTGTAGAATATCTCGATTATTTTATTTTATTTTTTGTAAAATCATGTTAATCATTACCTAATTGACATGTAAAGAAAATCAATCAGATAATGGGGAGAGAAATATTAGTGGTCATTGTAACAAAGGCAGAATCTATCCATGAGGCTTTTTCTCATTGGAAATATGACTTTGTTTCCACTCCTAAAAAACTTCAATTAAACAAAATGGAAAAATAAGAAAATTCAATAAAAGGAAAAAAGGAAGGAAAAAAGAAAGTAATTTTTGATCGAAGGCGACAGGATTTCCATGCACCAAAGTGGAATTCTATGTATTATTGCACTCATACTAGTGATTTTGTATTTATTTTATTTTATTTTTGCTAGAATAGAGGAATGTCGAGTAATATGACTAATTTGCACAAAAGTGCATTTTCCCCTAACTAATTGAATCATATATATATATATATATATATATATATATAATACCTCACTTGAAAATTTGAATTCTTATTTTTGCTCTTTTGAAAACAAAATGATACATACTATTAATATTGTACGAGCATCTTCATGTTATGACTATTTACAAAATTTATCAGAAAATTCAAGATTAACGAGGAGTAGTTAGTTCCGTTATAACAAACACATTAATTCAGATAATTAAACAAAAAATATGATTTGTGTCTGAATCAGAAGTAGATGAATGATAGTGATTTGTTGTTGAAAATAGGATTAAGGCAGGTGAACAAACACCAGATTCTTGTTGCAATGTCACAAGAAAACCTAATTAATACCACTATTCTTTGAATTATACTAACAAATCAGACAACCAATATCATACTAACAAAAAACATTGTTTATTTTAATCACTCTCCCTCTCTCTATATATTTTGTTACGTGTTAATTTATACATTTAGTTGCCCGAACGCATACTCCCACCACTTGCTTGTTACTCACTAAAAACAATTGTTATTTATTTATAGTGGGTACTTTTTTTTTTTTATTACTCGGATTTTAGTTTATGCGAGATCTGATAAATTCTACTAGGTATAAAGTGTATTTATTGTTTAAAGATTATATTATGACGTTATTCATGTTTAATATTTGTGGTACACTGATTTTATTTTATGAATTGGATATTAGATTTGATTATTAATAAATCATATTTTCGATGAAGTGGCGAGATAGTTACTTTGACTCAAATTCAAAATAAATAAAGAGTTTTGATCTATCCACTTATTAATAAAAGTCAATATTACTTAAAAAAAAAAGAAGAAGTCAATAATAGACCTTGTTAAAAGAGTTAATAGTGTGAAATGGCTAAACAAGATATTGAAAAGTAAATTTTGTCAAAAAACTTAATTTTTATAAATTTTGTTAATGGTTGAGGCAAGCTTTTCTATTATACCCTTACTTTTATCAAACTTTACATCTCTATTCTCTATCTCTTATTTCCATTTCGCTCAACCTTCATGCATGACTCTCTCTCTCTCTCTCTCTCCCCATCACCACCATCGCCTCCATTCCAACATCACCACCACCACCCCCGCCACCGCCACCGCCACTGGGGGTGTGGCAAGATTGGTACGAATATGCATATTCGTACCAACATACCGTGTTACATGCCTATTCCGCCACCACCACTACCGTCTCCATTTCGCCACCGCCACCGACGGTGTGGTACGATTGGTACGAATATGCGTATTCAAACCAATATACCATGTTACATATCTATTATGTCGCCACCACCACTGTCTCTTGGTACGAATATGCATATTCGTAACAACAGACTGTGTTACATGTTTATTCTGCCACTGCCGCCACCGCCACCTGCGGCGTGGGCGTGGTAATCTTGGTACGAATATGCATATTCGTACCAACATACCGTGTTACATGCCTATTCCGCCATCACCACCTCCACAAGATACGTTTGGTACGAATATGCATATTTGTACCAACATACCGTATTACATGAATATTCCGCCACCACCACCACCGTCTTCATTATTTCGTACCTTTCGTATCTTGCGTACTTGGTCTGATTGTCTCACATTACACTACAAAAAAACAAGATTTATCAACGGAATTACTGACGGATTCAAAATCCCTCAGTAAATACTGACGGATTAGTGACGGAAAAAAAACGGGTCGGCTAAAAAATATTTACCGATGGATTTCTGACGGACATTTGGCTGGGTAATTTGCGCCGTAAATACTGACGGATTTACCGACGGATTTTTCCTTGTTAAACTTACCACCGGAAATATCCGTTGGTAAAATTCATTATTTATTTAAAAAATAAATAAATAAATTTACCGACGGATCTCTATCCGTCAGTAAATATTTTAATTTTTTTCCGATTTAATTTTTTTTATTTATGGATTTAGTGACTGATTTACCAACGGATTATTGACGGAAACTTAGTGACGGATTTGTTTCCGTCAGTAAATTTGTTAAAAAAAATTAAAATAAAAAATAATTACTTTTACCAACGGATTTTGAATCTGTCGGTAAAATTCATTTAAATATTTTCGATTTAATTTTTCTGCTTTATATAGTGACGGATTTACCAACGGATTAGTGATGGAAATTTAGTGACGGATTGGTTTCTGTCAGTAAAGTTGTTAAAAATAATTAAAATAAAAAATAATTACTTTTACCAACGGATTTTGAATCCGTCGGTAAAATTCATTTAAATATTTTCTATTTAATTTTTCTACTTTATATAGTGATGGATTTACCAACGGAATTGTGAGGGAATATTTGTGACGGACGTTAATCCGTCGGTAAAACTTAAAATTTATTTAAAATAAAATTTTACCAACGGATTATCCGTCGGTAATCCGTTGGTAAATAGGTTAATAGTGACGATTTTCATATCCGTTGGTAAATCCTAAATCGTAAATCGAAATTCTATAGTTAACGACTCTAACAATGTTCCGTGTTGATCGAGGGAATCGATAAGATTACCAAGTAGTTGACTTTCTTGTACTCGATGTACGCTAATTGTTTCTCAATTAATGGTGGTGATTAGTTAATAATGTCCGTGAAAGTCGAGGGAAACAAAGATCGATCGAGTTAGACAAATCTGAGTAATTAATCTTCACCTGATCAATATATATAGGTTGCGAGCCTTATTTCTAGAATTATGATTTTGACTCGTTTCTCGAATAATGGTTGTGATTAGTAAATAATGTATGTGAGAATCGAGATAAATGAGAAGATCGCGAGATACAATATCGATGTTGACTAATCTTGACTTGTGTACGCTCGACTCTCGAGCGGTGATTAGTTCACAAAGTCCGTGAGAATTGAGGGTGTCGTAGAGATCAAGTTAGATAGTGACTCGACTACAGGGTCGTTTCAGGCATAATTTTATAATTTTTTTTAATTTTTTAAATTTATATTTAGTGACGAAAGTTTCCGTCAGTAAATTTACACATAACGAAAACAAAATTTACCGACGGATAAATCCGTCGGTAAATACCAATGGATGTTGTATCCGTCGGTAAATTTAGGCGGGTCAAATGTTACCGACTGATACAATCCGTCCCTTCCCTCTCACTTCTCTCTTTGCCCTAATTCCCTCCCTCTCCTACTCCCGCCGCCGTCGTCGTGCTGTCGTTGTCCCGCCGCCGCCGTCGTCGTACTCCCTGGTAAGTCCTCTCGCTATCTCTCTCTCTCTCTCTCTCTCTCTCTCTCGCGCGCTCTCTCTCTCTGACTCTTTCTCGTTTTCTCTATCCACAGTGTCGTCACCGTTCAGCCGTCGTTTCGCCTCCGCTCCACCGTCCCGTTGCCGTCTTCGGGTAAATCCTCTCGCGCGCTCTCTCTCTGACCGTTTCCATTTGAACAGCGTCACCACCGCTCCGCCGCCGCTCCTCCTTCCCGTCGTCGCCGGCCAGTAAGTCTCTCTTTCTCCTTTTATTTCTCTCTCACTCACTCTATGTTTTCCGGCCAATTTCCTCCTCCGCCACCACCTCAGTTGCCGCCACCGACCCTATTGCTGTCACCGGATTCCGCCGCCGGCCAATCTCACCCTTCCTCTGCCATCGCACCACTGCTGCCCTCCCCCTCTTCCAAGTCAGTTTCTCAATTTACTTAGGTTTTTTTGTGTTTTGTTCAATCTAATATGGTCATAAATTGTAATAATAATAATAATAATAATAATAATAATAATAATAATAATAATAATAATAATAATAATAATCAAATGGCATCTTAAAATTAACCTAAAAAGTAAGTGTTCAATTTAATTAGGTAATTAGGTGCTGCAAATTAATTAGTTCCGTCAAACGAGAATTTGCCGACGGAAATTCCGTCACAAATTCGTCGGTAAATTACCGACGGATAATATTTCCGTCTTTAAATCCTTTAGCTATGAATGAAATCACGAGGGAGCATTTCCGTCGGTAATTCCGTCGGTAAGTGATTTACCGATGGATTTTAATGACTTTACCGACGGAATTATCCGTCGGTAAATTGCGAGATTTTTGTAGCGTTATTTCATGCCGCCGAGACATTCTTCTTTAATTATTTTTCATGGAATAGTTTGGAATAATAATCATACCATAATCAACTACTTCTTTTTTGCTTTGACGTATTAGTTTTTGTTGATTTGTGGATGTATTGTTACGTTGGTACGAATTGGTGTATTCGTACGTGTCGTACCACAGTAGCACGACATGCTAGATTGGTAAGTTGGAATAAATATAATTTATTCATATGGTACGAATTTATGAATTTGTACCATAATATATAGGCATGTAACACGACATGTTGGTACGAATATACATATTTATGCCAAGTGTACCTCGTGGTCGTGGCGGTGGCGGTTTGCAGTGTTGGCGGCGATGGTGGTGGTGGCGGAATAGGTAGGGATGTCAATAATGCAAACCCTTTCGATTTCGGGTCAGCCCTATCAGGCTGTCGAGCTATTCGGTCCAGGTCAAATCGGGTTGATTTTTTTCGGGTTGAAAAATCTCAACCCTAACCCTAAACCTCTGGGTCTCGGGTTGGTCCGTCGGGTCACAAAGTTTGTAATATTTTTTTTTTAACTTGTATACACTTTCTTGATTATTCTATGTTTATTGCAAAACAATACACATAAAAAAATGCAAAAATAACGATACAAGGATACGAATCACATGACAAATAGAGAACATGATTAAATCCAAAATATAACAACTTCCAACAAAACAAATCTAGCATCACAAAAATATTCAGCAATAGTTTGTTATCTCACAAATGAAACTAAACACTTGAATGACATTCTTCTTCTACTCGAATAACTTTTGGAGCTTCTTCAACTTGATCGCTGACTTCAAGTTCAAAATCTTCATCATCTAAAAAAATATATATAGTATTAAAATACAATAAAATTAGATAATTTAAATCTTTATAGAAAAATTAAATATTACCATCTGGATATCCATGCAATCAATTAGGCGTGCAAATAAGAGCTTGCACTTTTTCAGGAAGAAGTCTATTTCTGTATTTGTTCAAAACATGCGCTTCAATGCAAAAGGAAGATTCAGAAGCTACCATTGTGATAGGAATGCTAAGCACATCACATGCCATCCTAGCAAGTTCTCCAAAGCAGGATGCGTGAGTTTTCCAATATTTAAGTACATCAAATTTTACCTCTTCACCCAACACATTTTCTTCCAAATAAGCATCCAAGTGTGACTTTGTATCCTGAGTTCCACCTTTGTAATTACTAAGTTCCTACAATCAGACACCTATGACATTAATATACAAGTTAAACAATAAATAAACATAACTAAAAATATAATTCAATGTAAAAAAAATTGAACTAAAAAATATAACTTACAACAAGCTCTTATGCCTACAAATTCAATCATTTTCCTGTTGTTTCTCGTCCTTCTCCTTCCAAAATCTCAAATTCTCTAACTTGAGAACTAGAACTAAACTAGGAGCTTTAAAAGATGCATTGACTCCGTTTTTCTTATACTCATCGTATAAAAAGTGCTTCAACTTGTTAGCTTTTTCCCTACTAGAAGAAAGATCAACTTTGGAATAACAAAAGTCCACAAGTTTTAGCTTCATTCTTGGATCAAAGACTGCTCCCATTGCAAGTATTTCACTATACTTTTCTCAATATTTTTCAAATTTCTTTTTCATCAAAATATATAGTCATATATTTCACAACTTCATCTTGACTATTCAAATTTCTTTCCAATAACCGTGCAATCTTCCAAACTTCCATAAAGTACAAATTAGAAGTTGGATAAGATGAACCAGAGATCAAGGTCGTCATTGCAAAAAAAGGACGCAAAAATTTACATATTCTTTCTCCTCTTTCTCACTCTTCTTTTGTCGGGCATTGGTTATAAGCTAGATCATCAAATGCAAGCATGCAAAAAATACGACGATATTTAGTTGCACTAACAAGCATCAAATAGGTGGAATTCCAACGTGTGGCCGGACACATCCATGAAAAGTGAAGATGTAATTTTAATGCCAGTTTTTTGAACACGTTCTCTAAACTTAATCACTCTTGCTTCTGATCATTTTATATATTTGATGCTTACTCTAATCTTATACAATGCATCACTAGCAACTTTCAACCCATCTTGAACTATAAGATTCAAGATATGTGCACAACATCTCAAGTGAAAATAATCACCGTTGCACAGTAAAGAGTTCTGTAAATCAAGCCTTGTCTTTGACATCATCACCATAGCATTGCTGGCGGAAACATTATCCAAAGTCAAAGAAAAGACTTTCACAAAACAATGATAAATCTTTTGAGCTAACTCAGGCCCAGAATGTGGAGGAGACATAGCACAAAATACAAGTATCTTGCTATTCAATCTCCATTTTCAGCCACATAATGTGCAGTCAAGCAAATATAACCCATATTCGTACAAGCAGTCCAAATATCACAAGTCAAGCATAATATACCCGGAAGATTTTTCAATGAGAGCTTCAGTTTCTCTTTTTCAGATTCATACGTATTCACAACATAAGAGGCATGAGTATTTCTAGTGATAAATCTTATATCCGAGTTTAAATACTTCAAAAACCTCTCACCATATCATATTCAACCCAATTCAATGGAAAATCATGTGCAACTGCAATCTTAGTCATCCAATTTCGACATATTTTCTGATCTATAACTTTATTCTTACCCTTTAACTTTCCTTCAGCATCAATTAGCATAACACTTACATCTCCAAACTTTGGTTTCTTCTTACACACCAGTAAATGACGATTTAGAGTTGAAGTTCCGTAGTTTGTACCTTTATATACATAATCTTGACTACAATGCTTGTACCAGACGTGTCCGTTTCCATCTTTATCAAGTTCACCAATCAAAAAATGATTCCATGCATCACATGTTTTTTGCTTCTTACTCTTAGAAGATCCTAAAATCTTCACATCTTCATCATTATCAGTATCACCAGTTTTTCCAGTAGGTTTTGACGACGCTTCTTCCATCGTGCTGCAAATTACAACAAGTAACATCAAGCCAAAGCCAAAGTCTGGAATTTACATTACTGTTATTCTTCTTCAAGAAATGGATCTTTCGAAATTGCTCTAATCCTAAAAAGAATGGTGCAGTGAATATGCTCTAATCCTAAAAAGAAAATCCTATGCTCTGTTAAGCAAATCGATTCACAAATATGCAACAAAAAATAAAAATCTATGCTCTAATCCTAAAAAGAAATAAACTTCGTACCATGTTGTCGCTGAAGAATTAACGCCGTGGTAAGTTCACGTCGTTGATGGGTTCAGGCACCGGTGAAATCACTGAAATCATATCGAGGAATGAGATAGATGAGAGAAAGTTGTGCACGCCGAACATGAATTTTCAGTTTTCTACTGGGGCTAGCGGCTAGGGCAGATATGAGACTATGAGAGAGAGTATTCTATTCTGTAAGGATTCATTAATCTATATTATAATTATTATTTTTAAATACTTCAGCCCGTCGGGTTGACCCGAGCCCCGATTGGGCTAGCCCAATTAACCCGCCAACCCGAGCGGGTCAGCCCGAATAGCCTGGTTATGTATTCGGGTTATCAAATTTCGACCCTAACCCTTTATATTTTTCCGATTTATTCAGGTCGACCCGTCGGGTTCGGGCTCAATTGATATCCCTAGGAATAGGCATGTAACACGGTATGTTGGTACGAATATGCATATTCTTGCCAAGCGTACCACGCCACCGGTAGCGGTGGAGGCGGCGGTGGTGGTGATAGAATAGGCATGTAACACGATATATTGGTACGAATATGGATATTCGTACCAAGCATACCACGCCACCGGTGGCAGTGACGGTGGCAGAAAGCAGACGATGGTAGCGGCGACAGAAAAAACATGTAACACGATATGTTGGTACGAATATACATATTCGGACCAAGCATACCATGCCACCGGTGGCGGCAGTGGGGTGGCGGAATAGACATGTAACACGATATGTTGGTACGAATATGCATATTTGTACCGATCGTACCACGCCACCGGTGGCGACGGAGGTGACGGAATGGAGACTGTGGTGGTTGGTGGCAGAATAAGCATGTAACACGGTAGGTTGGTACGAAAATGCATATTCGTATCAATCGTACCACACTGTCGGTGGCGGTAGTGGTGGCGGCAGGAAGAGAGAAAATAGATGTGAGAAAGAAAGTCATGCATGAAGCTTGAGTGAAAGGGAAAGAAGAGAGATGGAATAGGGATGTAAAGTTTGGTAAAAATAAGGGTATTTACATGTTCTATGTATTTTTTTAAGGTAATCGTTTTCTTATGTTTTCAACGGTAGATGTGTTTTATGATATGCAATAATTCAATTTATAAGTGATTCGATAACTTTTATTTTTATAACGTGGATAAATATAGCGTGATTTAAACTAAGTAAGACAATCATTTTCTTATGACAAATATGATACTTCCTTTAATGGGCTTGGTACGGCCCAAAGGCAGCCCAAGATAAGAAAAAAAAAGAAAAATCTTATATCTCGTGATTAAAAATTTAAAACTTCCTTTTCTGGGCTTCCTAATATCCCGCGCTTAAAAAAAAAAGAAAAGAAAAAATTACCGCGCTCAATTTTTTTCCATGGGCTGTAATAAATATCTAGCCCAAAGAAAACCCAAAATTCAATTCAAATTTCCCTTTTTTTTTGGCTAAAAAAAAAATCAAATTTCAATTTCTCTGAACCTTTGTGCAAATTCGATCGAAGAAATCTCTGCCGCCGGCGAACGAAGGAATGAGAGGAGCGAGCATGATCCTACGTCGTTTTATGGGCAGTGGTGCGCGGAGCTTGGCCGCTCGATCGTCTTCGATCGGCGACAACCTCATTGTGTCATCCGCCGCCGCCGCCGCCGCCGCCTCGTATTCTACTCTGATCCTCGCCGAGGATGGCGCCCGGCCACTTTTCGTTTCCGCGGTTACCCATGGCACCGCTGCAGCTTTTCACCCGATTTTAATGAATCATTCGCGGAACTTCTCCTCTCCGCCCTCGTCAGGTCTTTCTCTGACTATGTATTTGCTAACATGTTTGAGGTTTGGTTTTCTAAGTATCTTTGGTTTTTCAGGATTTATTTTTTATTTGAATTGAGTGTTTTTCTGAAAACTTGCATTGAATTTGTTGCACTCCCTGGTAATCTAGAAGGAGTTGGGTTTTATTTTTTATTTTATTTTATTTTTTGCTTTGAGGTTTAGAAAAATATGTCAAATGTCTGGTTACTATTCTACAAATTTTGCACCTGGGATAATAATGTTAGACGTTTAATGAAGAATATGTTTAAGCTTGAAATTTCTTAATTGATATTGCTTTATGAAGTTCAATGTCTGGAATCATGTTAAGGGTGTTTTATTGAGAAACAGATATTCATAATCTCTTACAAGTGAACTGTAAAATAGTTATTTCCAAGTGCACAATATTAGCATTTGGCTCATGAACCACAGATGCTCTGAATGTCACAAATCTTAGAGTTTTTGTATTAAAAACTTGAAAATTCTAAAGAAAAAGAATGGCTGGAAAATCAAATGCTAGCATGCAATCTTCATTTGTGGTGAAACTAAAATTTTGCTTCTGATATGAAATCATTCGATTTTTTCAATTTAGAAGGTAAAATTGACTTTGATATTCATTTAAGATATGCATTGCTGATTTACTTGATTTACAGATTCGTCAAAGGTGGTATCCATTGAGTCTGAAGAACAGTTTAATGATGCTGTTCGCAAAGTCAAAGGTATACTATAAAGCACTTTTTCGTAGGCATGTTATTGGGCAAGTGATGTACTTATGTTATCTTTATTTAGCATGCTCTGATGTATATATGTGATTTGGATCTGATATAGAGGATTCTCAGCCTACGATGTTCTACTTTACAGCAGCTTGGTGTGGCCCCTGTAAGTTTTGATATCAAATGTATCTGAAAGTAATCTTACTAGTTACTACAATATGGTTACCTTTTGCAATTGTTAACTTGAATATTCTACAGGTAGATTATTATCACCCATGATTGACCATCTCAGCGAGATATATCCACATGTCACCACTTATAAAATAGATATTGACAAGGTGGGATGCAATCCGAACTCTTTATGTCATCTAGTTCTCATGACTCTTCTAATCTAATGGCCTCATCTATTGACATTTTCAACCTTTCAAAATGTGCAGATAGGCCTAGAAAATCTAGTGGCCAAATCAGATATTCACTCTGTGGTAAAATCCATCATCTCTTTTTTTATGTTTGTTTAAACTTTTGCTATGCTTTTGTGAAAATTGAAGTGTACACGATCATAATAAGATAAGGCATTGAAAAGGATTAGAGGTTGTAATTATAAACATGTCCGCCAAATTAGTTACTGAAGCTCCTATGAGAGATTCTGACAAGCTGTACATGCCCAGAAGATCATAAGCAGTAAATGGTCATACCTGTCCCAGAATGCATAGCTTGTTTAATTTTCAGAGTGAGATGTGGAAGGGTTGATAGACACTGATTAGTTCCTCATGAAGGAAAAGGGTCATGCTTAGTGAAAAAGACTTAACACGTAATAGAAATGGTGCATGGATAAACATGGAGAGTTGAAGATTTGGCATGTAGGTTATTTAGTCATGTATATAACACTTCATGGATTGAGACACATGGAGACTTTTGTTACTCTATCCCCGCTTCCCCTCCACACAAATAACTCCATAAACCAAAAATGAAGAATTATCCCGTCAGTTTTAGTGCATGTCGTTGTGTAGCTGCAAGTCAGTTTTAGTGCATGTCGTTGTGTAGCTGCAAGTATGTTATAGTGTACTTTGCAATGTGTCTTTCATATAATTTGGTTTGCTTGCACATGATACTTTCTTAGAGTTTTTCTTTTGCAGCCTACATTGCGCTTCTATCAGAATGGTAAACAGGCAGGTGAAGTCATCGGTGCAGATGTTGAACTCTTGAAGGATACCATGAAAAAACTATATTGAGTAAAAGCAGTCATGCTTTTCCGTTGTGCTTCAACTTTCTCTGGGAAGAACTGGATCTAAAGGAAATTTATCACGTAGACAGCATTTCCCGCTGTTCTCAGTTTCATTTCTGTCATTAGAAATATTTCATTTTCTTTTCGTTTAATTTTGTATAATATATGACTGCACTTCCGTCTTTATTTTATGGGGTTATTTTACACATTTAGACTGTGTTCCTCATCACCTGAAAATTTCTGACTTGTACTGACTGATTTAGATTTTTTTTTTTTTTGCCAGAATGAATGTGCTTAGTTTGTTCTAATTGAATCTGAGTTTAATCAATCTTACAGCTATCCGACAGATAAAATAACTTGTTAGTGTGACCATTGATATCATGGAGAAAATTTTAGTGGATTCTCTTATATTTACTATTAATACTCTGTTTGGCAGTTTCATTTGGTAATGAAGTGTGATGATTTGAATTGGACATGATATATGCAACCATTGCTTAACTTGTGGACTAGGAATGTGATTTGAGTTCTGAAAGTACATGTGGTGGCCTAGCCATGCCATTTTAGCCACTCTCTCATCTTCTTCTACCACACTCCTTGTCCTTTAGATAACCCACAATAATACAGGCATCCGGCGGCTGCAGACTTCTTCAACTTGGGTGTTACATTCAAGGTAATCTCCCACTTACATGTTTTGCATTTTTCTACGTTTGGTGCAAATCTTGATAGTATTTTACAGTTCCTCTGCAGAATTTGAGCCTTGGATCTTTCTTTTACGTCTATTGTTTTTTATTTTCATACAGAATGTAAATCTTTTGCACTTTTTATCAGTCTCTTTGAAATTTAAATTTTGACCTGTTCGTTATGATATTGTCTAGACAGATCCCTTTCCATTAATCTAAGCCACCTAGAGTTTCAGTTAAGAAAATCTTTTAATCTGGGCATCTTCCTTCCCTTTTGCACCCACTTTTTTGGGCTGGTGAATTTGAACACAGTTCTGCGTTACTTCTATCACAGACTAGCAGTTAGGCACTTTCAGGTATAAGTTAACAAGTTTTGAATGGATACTAGCTTAATTTGATTCCAACTGCCTGCAAAGTGAAAGTCTTATGTTGCTTCTCTATTGTGTATGATGAAGGGATATTCTACACTTTTTTGGACTTGGTGTTGATGTTTGTCCTTGTGTTTTATTTGTCCATTGGATATGAATCCGTCCTCATTTTTATTTCTATTAATTTTCATGCCATGTTAGCTCGTTGTTTATCATCCTTTGGATGTGTTTCTGCACATCCATCCCTTCTCCAATGACATTAATAATCCATATGGGCCCGCTCTAATGCAATTTGTCCGGATTATTGGATTGGAATGGTATTTCATTTGAATTGGTAAAACATGGTGATTGACTGATTGTGATCATGACTTATTTCAGATTCAAAACATATTATACCAATTGTTAACGATGTCACATAGCCATGCTTTAGTTGTTTTCATATAGTCGGTCTTGTATATTTCTCTCTTATCTGGAGGAAAAATCAAAGAAACCACAGAGGGGAAACTTGTATTAATTACGTAAAACTTTAGGAGTATCCAACCTTTTTATTTTATTCTTGATTTTTTTTCTGGATACATGAAACCACTGTTTCTTGTTTGTGTTAATGAGATTGTTAGATAGTTACACCAAGAAATGAGGGATTATTTTTGCTGCTATTGGACTATATATGTAGGTTGATGTATAGTTACCCTGTTATAAATGGATTAATCTTTACAGGTATATGATAAAAGGAGGAATTTTTTTTTTAAATTTCTTTTCTCATTTCCTTGCTATATTTGACCCTTAAGTCTATACAGCGTCCAATAAATTTTAATATTTGATGAAATTTGTGATGCAGTGGAAAGTATGAAAACAACTGGGAAGTAAGTTGAAATTTTTCGGCGATGAATTAAATTGCCCAATTTGCTTCTAGTTCAACTTGTGCAACAGAGCCTTGTACTTGGCTGGGCTAACACTAACAAGGTAATATTTCTGCTGTATCCATTAACTGCTCGAGTTTTAGTCCTCTAATGTTTCTACGGACTACTGTGTGTTATTTGTGAGACTGGAAATATATAATCTTTTCAAACATCTTTTAGGTTGGCTGTGATAATTTGGTATCATCCGTTTGGAACCCATTTTCTTTAGGTTTTAAATTTTGATAGAAAATGATAAATTGTGTGGGGGTTAGTTAATGGAGTATTTTAATTTAAAGAAATTATTTCCTCTAAATGTGAAAAGAGATTGTGTTGTTTCTAAGAAACTAACATTATTAGTATATATTTTTTATATTAAAATCTATGTACTACAAAATACTCTCTCCGTGCCATTCATTTTGTCTTGTTAGTGTTCGGCTCAATTATTGAGAAGAAAGGTAAAAAAAGAGGAAATTGATAGGTTTTATCACTTTTGAAGGATTAATTATTTTTTTTTTTAGGAAACAGAACAATTTAAATGGAATTACGCAAAAAGAAAAGTAAGACAATTTCAGTGGGACATAACACAGAAGTAGAACAACCTTTATCCGTCGTCACCTCTTGACTTCGGAATATTATAAATTAATGCGATAGTCATATCGATTATTTTCTTTTTTGAAAAGAAAAGGATTATTCAGTTGGTTGAGCAGAGGCAGAGGCCTATACCCTTTTCTGCAATGCCTATGCCTCCCAGGCCAGCAAGACTGAAATGATACAAATTACATAGAGCCATCAGTCAAAATAGAGATTGAACAATCATTCATCACCTACTCTCATCCTCTCCCACTCACATTTTCATATTTGCAATTCGAATGATTATTTATTTTATATTTATTTAATTAGGTATACATAAATTGATCTAGAATATAGTGAATATATACTCCCTCCGTCCATGATAACATTGATAAGTGTGGTTCGGAAGGAGGGACACGGATTTTAAGAAGGATGTTAGGTAGATGTGTAGTGAGTGGAGAATGAGATTTACTTTGTTGTAGTGCTAGTTACTTTTAAAGGATAAAAGGATAAAAATTTAAAGTAGGATCATATCCATTCAAAAAAGAATCACAATTATTGAGGACGGACAAAAAAGGAGTGTGGACTATACTTATTAGGCAGGGCACAGAGGGAGTAATTAGGAAGTAAACGGGTAGAAGAAAAATGTGTGGGGAGAGGGAGAAGCATGCCTTTGATTTGACCTGACATAAATAGAGGTAGTAGAAGATGTTAAATAGACTTCTCTCATGGAAAGACAGCGTAAACCAATAAGCCGCCAAATTAGAAAAACAGAAAGCAGATGCTAGTTGCTAAAAGCCTGACCTTTGATAAGGATGGATGCGATGAGACGACATTTAAAAAAGCTCATTTGCATCTATTTGAATACCAAATCTCTCCATCACTTACTCATCACTCTGTCTCTATTCCACAGACATTAATTAACACACACACACAGGAGAGAGAGGATATATATATATATATGTTCCCTCACTTCATGATAAGTGTGATTCGGAGGGATTGACACGGATTTTAAAAGTGAATGAGTAGGTTAGATAGGTGTATTGTGAGTGGAGAGTGGACCATGTTTATTATGAGTGGAGTTATTTCCATTTAAGAAAAGACCACACTTATTATGAACGGACGAAAAAGGAAAGAAAACCACGCTTATTGTGGACGGAGAGAATAAATGAATACGGCTGTCAAGTATTGAGTTATTTTCATTTAAGAAAAGACCACACTTATTATGGACGGACGAAAAAGGAAAGAAAACCACGCTTATTGTGGACTGAGAGAATAAATGAATACGGCTGTCAAGTATTCGTATATGCATATGTGTATTTACATATAGTATTATTTAAGTGTATGTAAGAAGGAAGGAACCCTCCTGGCCCGTGGCTTCTGGTCCCAATTAATTTGATTCTTTTGATTAAATTTGGAGTGTTGCTTTTATATGTGCTTTGGCTAATATTTCAATCATTGGGAATTTGTATTTACAAATAGGGGTATCTAATGTTTACCCTTTAACCCTTGTATCTCTTATTTTTCTTGCATGAAACATCCGCTTGGGAATTTTAATTTAAAGAGATGATTTGGGGAAAGTTTAAATGACCCAAAATCAGTAAAAAGCAAAATAGTTACAAATGAGAATTACTAAAAAACATTAATTTATTATCGAGATAGCTCATTCAACATTGCGCAACGACTGGCGCAACTTCCACGTCCCGCTGCTAGTACACGATTTTCATGTACACATGTATTACCCTCACTAACTATTAGAGATTAATTGAATTTGAGAAAGCATGTATACGTACTACGATATGATCTCTTGAATTTTTCCGGAAATAATGCAGGAAAGAACGCATGGATGAAATTTTGTAACTTGGAGCTCTGGACCAATAATTGTACTACTCTGGTCCTGGTCTTCACCATGTCCAATTATAGAACCATTCTCAGTTTCTTTGACCACTTTGTTTCAATTGACTGGCTTCTATTGTTTGATTTACCCTAATTTCATCTTCTCGTGTTCTTTTTTTAATCTCCTTACCGCTTTATGTGACAGGAACGAAACATATCATGTGTATACTAAGTTGTCTCTCAGAAAAATGGTCAGTTCTTCCCTCCCTCTATAGAGCTGTATTTTGTGGTTATTTCCTCGTTCTGACCCGAACATCTCTAACTACCACTATTATGTTGGATTTGATGGCTTCAAGTTGATATTGAAGTACACCACTGCATCATAGGCGATTTGATTATATGAGCTGTTTTGGTCGTCTCCTTTATTTTCCTGACCGTGCTCTCTCTTCCTTATTTTCTTTGGTGTTTGCTTCTTTACTTGACTTTCATTATCGTTTTGCCAAAATGGTTGAGATCCCATATATATTATACACTAAACTTTCCTCGCCCACTCGATATGGGACATTGCAATCATTCTGTTGGACGAGAATTGATCGATAATTAACTATATTAGTATTCTCTTGGCATGAATCTAACTTGGTTTTTTAAGTTGATCCCCTGTTTTGAAAATCACTGTGTCACGCCCTATCATTCATCATGCTTGTACATATATGTTGAAAAATATATTCAGAGAGTGGACCATGTTGCTGGTGGTGTATTATTCTTTGGTGCTAAAGAACAAGAACCTTAATCACGTCAAACATTATTGATATTCTTCACTATATTTTTGTTGAATTTATTCTACCTTGGAAGTGGGGTGTTGTTAGTCGGTGAAACTCTCTCTCTCTCTCTCTCTCTCCCTCCCCCGCCCCCCCCTAAAAAAGAGAAGAAACTCTATTATAATCATGTTCCTAGGAGTGCTTCTGCAATCTCCCATAACTTGTTTCCACCTCCTGCAGGGTGCCCGCACCCTTTTGTTGCACCACATTTTTTATTCTTTTAATTTGTCATTGCATTTTATTATTAAAAGAAAGGTAGAAATATACAATTTCTTTTTTAATTTTGCTTAAAATTCTTGGCTGTTTTGCCATTAATTTATCTGCGTCAACTCGTTTGTAAATTTTGTGTGCACACGTTAAATTTATTAGGATTTACTCAATAAACAAAATAGACATCTACTGTGATTTTATTTCTATCTTAATTGCAGCAAATTGAGCCGTTGATTTATTTAAGCAAAAGAGATTTATGAATTATGGCTCCGCCGGATTTCGGAGAGCCAACACTTTTTACTTTTCAGGCTCTTCTGAACGTTCTTGTAAATTTCAGTACCCTCTGCCAAAAGTAGCAATCACTTAGATTTTATTTTTTATCTTTATTTTTTGATCATAAATTCTCTTTAATTTGTCTGAACACTATTAATGTCTTCAACCATAATAATCTTTCCCTTACTAATGAATACTCCCTCTAAGGTGATGTATTATTTTTTAAATATTATGGAGAGTATAAAATGGTAAAAGTGGTATGTCATTTTTATGAAATAATTATTTTCATTTTGAATATGTATCATCTTAAATAAAGAAACGTATTATCTTAAACGAGACAAATGGAGTTTCTCCTACCATCAGTAATTGGATAAAGATTGTAGCAAAATTAAATTAATCTTTTATTAATTTTCCAATGTGATGCTTATCCCCGGGACAGGAATATATCTATACGTATAGGTAAGGGAAAAGGTGCAAATACCCCCTTATGTTGGCAGTGCTAGGCAAATACCTCCTAAACTTTTCCAACGGAAGTGTTAGTTCCGTCACGGTGAAGGGATAATTGCACCCGAAAACTTTAGGAAATGGTAAATTTGCACCTAAACATGAGTGGGATATTTGCCTAGTGCTGCCAACATGAAGGGGTATTTGCACATTTTCCCTATTGGTAAATAGGTAATAGGGCCCATAGGAAGTTAGGCGCTTAGTATTTCAGGTTTATTGGGAGATATTTGGGTCAGGAAGATATTTGTAAATAGATTATTAAAAACATACCAAATATAGTAATAAATAGATTAATAGTAAAGTCGTATTATATAGTATCTTGGGAAGAAATAATAGTAACATTGTTATCTATGTGTTGAATCGGTGGAACAAATGCGGAGTAATATATTGATTGTCCGTGCAGTAGAGGCCACGTGGCACTTCCCCGTTATGGCTCTTCAGACACGGTAGCGTAATTCTGTTTTCTGCTGCAGATTGGAGACAGAAGTGGAGTAGGATTGGGCCCACCAGTCCACCACCATGTGAACTCCTCCAGGAGCTCTCTCTCTCACACACACACACAATAATGTACGTATAGTGGCCTGTATATCTTTTCTTTTGCGGTCCTAATCCAATGGCAATTCACCATAGTAAAACCTGTAATTATGATATAGATGCTATTTTAGCTGAGAAGAGATGTATTTCTCTAGAACGGTCTTACATGCAACATTGGATCTAAAATTGATATTTTAATTTATTAAAATTAATATTTTTATTAATTATATTATCACTTTGATTTACTAACAACCGTCACTTTCATTCATTAAAATTGATACTTTGATTCATTAAAATTTGATATTTTAATTCACTAAAACTGACATTTTTACTGATTACAATCCAGTATTACAGGTAAAACCGTTCGACAAGAGTTTTTGTGTAATACTAGGTTTTAAAATTTTCTCCATTGCAAAATATTTAAAGTTGTGTTATGAAATTTTCTTCTATCTATTATTCAGCATGTTCGAATTTTTTTAGATTGAGAATAGCGTTGAAAAATGTAAATTGGACAAATGAATGTTCTATTCTAACTTTAATAGTCAAATTAACTGAAATTTGTTATCAAATATGAAAACGTGGCTTAATATTCTTTTTTTTTTATATGTAAAACATGAGTATTTTTTTTCAAAATTAGATGTTTAAATATAATAGATGGAGATGGAGGCATTATAATTTAATGACAACCATTTATAAGTTCTTCAATTTCTTTCGAAATGAGATATTGCATAAAATATATTAAAGGGCCAGTCATCCCAATTTATTTCTTGTCTGCAGAAAACTGAAGAATAGTTCCTGCCATGCAAAAGTTAGTATCGTAAACTGTGTACTTTTTTCTAGCTATAACAACTAATAAATGGTGAAATTCTATTAGGAATGTACATATACTACACCCATTTTTAATATGATAATATTTTAATATTATATGAGAGATTAATGTAGTACATATACATGTAGAATAGAATTTTTTCTAATACCTCATAGATTCTTTTAGCTTTTTCGAATACATTGCTCGGCCATCTGCAACAGTTAGCATGAAAATACAGCAAATAGCAATTCATCTCCACCGATCTACTCTATATTTCATACAAAACAAAATAGTAAAAATATCTTTTATTGTTTAATCTTAAAAATATGAATAATTTTTGTCAATTAATAAAGAATAATTAATAACATGAAGTAATTATATTAAAGAAAAATAATAACCTAAATTCATTACATTAATATATAAAATAAGATTATAATATAAATAAATAAAATTACAAATCAAAGAATCGAGGAAAAATGAGAAGGGACTAAAACTAAGCCTCATTTTAAAACACCTCAAACGAGTAGGAAAATCATTGTATCGATTTTAATTTTCATGCTTCTTTTGTGTAATTGTTTTTATGTTTAATTTTTTTAAAATGTTCCCTATATATTATGTAATTAGATTTTTTAATAATTTTAATGTTGATGTTATATATTAGAAACATAACTAAAATAATATATTTTGAGACAAAATAGCTAAAGAATAAGAAAAGAATAAATATAACAAAGAAGAAAAAAATAGTGCAATGAACAGTATTACTCCAAACTTGGACCAATACTATTCAAACACATAAAAATAGAGCAATTAATAGCGAAGTGCTGAAGGAGTATTTTGCTCCACATTAAACTGATGTTTTTTTGTGCTAAAAGTTGGAAATGGCTTGAGGATAATGTAAAAGTTACATACATCTTTTGTCGTGGTAATTGCGGTATTACATAAGAATAAAAAATTGCAAATTTTCTTGTCACCACCACAGACCATCATGTTAGCAATAATCGGGGGAAAAAATAGAAACGAATGTAACAATATTAAGAATAAAGTAATTCGTGTTTATTAAAATAGCTCTTGTAAAACAAACATTATTCTCGTTCATTTAAATTGATACTCTACTACAATCAATTAGTAATTTTTCGAAACAAACATATAATAAAAACAGTAAATATAATAAAGTCTCTAACTGCAATATTATAGCGTGCAGCAAACCTCCATCAACCGGTGCAAAATCGGTGATAATAAAGAGCTTAATTATTGCATAAAGCTCACCATTATCATCCATGGCTGATACTGGAGTTTGCATGCACAACGCATTAATGAAATATTTTATCAGAATTTTCAATAATTAGGATTAATACAACTGCATAATTAACTTACTTAATCGCCACTAATATTTTATTTATTTATGATGCATCATAATTAATAAAAACTATATTTCTTTTAAAAAAAATTTCACGAAAGAGGCGATCTCTGAGGAGCCCCTTTTCTTCTGCTGCTGAACGAGAGCATGAGAAATCCTCTTTTTTTCTTGGATCCCGAATCACCCGTTCGATAATGATCGGATCCTCCATACCCGCGAAGCGGATCCTCCAAAATGGAGTTCGGGGTGACGTGGCCGTCGTCGGCCACGTCAACCCGCAAGTCTTCGAATCGAGAGATGGCGAAATCTGAGTCGTTGAATTTGAACAAGATTTGGGAGAGATCCTCGCCTTGGTAAACCATGTAGTCGACCTAATGAAATGAAATACGAGATTATATTATATACTGAATAGATTGTACGTACAAAATCATAGACAATTAAGAAAAGGGTAAACCTTGCAAGAGAGGGAACAGAAGTGGAATGGGTCCTGAAGAATTCTGTCGCAGGTGAAACAAGAATTGGCAGACCCCTTGCAAGATCTTGATTGCGCTCTCTGATTCAAGAATATCACTTTGGCACTATTTATCGTGTAGGGCTGCAACCAAACGTACGTAAACGTAATGAATTTAAATACATTTAAATACTATATATGTATCATAAATCGACAATGTATACCTTAAATTACTAAATTATTTTTAAAAACTAGTATATTTTAGTAAGAATACATAGATAAATCAAAATTTGTTAGTAATGTATTAGAGATACGTACGCTAATATATACCTCATTCTCCCTGATCATATTGCATTGCATTACGGAACACTAAGCCTTTGTCAATACAATATACACACACACACTCACACTCTCTCTCTCATGGGATTATGTCATTTCATAGAATTAATTAAAAAACAAAAATTGTGACAATAGCATTGCATTATGGCTATCCTGGGAAATAACATGGTACCCACGTTTCCACGAAAAGAAAAAAAAAAATAAGTTGGTGGTTTTGTGATAACAATAATTCCTATACCTGAATATAAGCACAGTCGATGAGCTTTTCGAGGTCGTCCAATCTAATCACATCTTGGTAAACATATCTTCTTACCTGCCTCGTCGTTTTAAAACAAAAACATCAAACTCATTGTCAACATTAGATTAATTAATCATGCCAATAATTATCCATTTCATATATATATAATAACAATAAAAAAACAATATACTCCCTCCGCCCCATTTATATAGGCTTGTTTTCTTTTTTCGGATGTCCCAAATATATAGGCTTGTTTCCATAAAAAGTAATGTTTTTTAGCTCATTTACTAATATATCCCTATTTAATTCTTTGATTAACTCATAAAAATACATAGTTAAATAATAAATAGGGACAAATTAAGAAATTTACTATATAATTTACTTTTCCAATAAATTTTCTTAATCCATGTGAAAATTTCAATCCGCCTATATAAATGGGACGGAGGAAGTATCTTTTATAACAACAATATTACTCCCTCGGTCCTAAATAACCCCCATCCAATAAAACATGTACACCAAGAAAATAGACTAATTTACATATTTTCCTCTTAATTTCTTTAATTATTGTATGAAAAATTAAATAATTAAAGAATTTGCGCAATAATTAAAGAATTTGTGTTGAGGATAAAATAAAAAATTTGATATTATTTTCTATATAATTAAAAAAACACTTATTTGAAATACAAATTTTATTCAAAATAAGAAACTTGTTCGCATATGGGAAAAAAATACATAATCACTAAGTTGTAAAACCATTAAATGTGGGCAACAAACTCGTTGGAAGAAAAAAAATATATTGTATGGGGAAATGTGGACAAAGGGTCAAACTGGGGTTTGAATGAAAGCAACAGGTGAAGAAAGTATTTCCGGGGGAGAAAATCAGAAAAATTGGACAATAAAAAGCCCTACTAAATATGGCTATAAAAACAAGTGTGTTAAAAGTCATTGCCAACATGTCCTAGTACTCTTCTTACAGATATTGGAACATACTTTCATTCAAGTTTATGATAACAAAACAGTGTCCCTCAAAAAAAAAATGATAACAAAACAGTACCTCATTAACAAAAATTTTGTACCGCTCTATTTATTGTACTCCTACTTTATGAGCACGGTTATTTAGATAAAGGGTAAAAAGTGATTAAAGTGTAGATTCACAATTTTTGAAGAGATAATTAATTATTTCATCATTTGGAAACGAGCTACTTGTTATGGAACGATCCGATATGGTATATGAGCCACTTATTATGAGACGGAGTCGGAGGGAGTACTACTTAGGACAAATGATTCCCAACTTATCAAAAAATAGTGGAATTATTTATTTGTTAGTATGAAATAAGACTTGATATGTTGACCGAGATGTTATCGTATTAAGTATTAATATTATGTTTGATTGCATACATTAAATTATCTGCAATATATATTAATTACGAAAGAATGATAAAATTATACTAATAGAATAAATTAATATACAATATAATTATTTACAGTAAACACAACAAACAAAATAAGTATAAAAGCAAAACAAGGATATTAGTATGTCATGAATATATTATATACTTTTATCACCCGTCAAATAGACACGTGAGACCTTTTATACCGAATTGAATTGGTTATCTTATCTTCTATTTTAGCCGTAGAATTTCAATTTCGCGGTTTTTATAAGACAGGCGAAAATTGAGGGACCATTCTATAAAATAGAATACTTGTTGGACACGATGACCTAGAATTAGCATCCCTTAATAGACTGATTAATGATTATCCAACTGTATTCTAAAAAAATTGTAATATAAAGAATTTTAAAGAAGTTGATTTGTCTGAATTAAAAGCTATATATGCATGAAGATGAAGATTTGCATTCAGCTGAATTAAGTTTTTCCAGTTCCATGCTTAATTTCTATCTATAATCTTGCGGAATTGGACAATTTTGGGAAATTTGAAGAAACAGAAAGAATCGAACAAATTAGGATTCTTAATTTTCGAATTTCATCAATGTTTTGGTGAATTCATGATGCTAGCAGGATAAGTTATCAAGAGTAGACAATCAAAAAATTTGGAATTCTGAAAAAATAATTGATTTGAGAAAATTTGAGAAAGATGAAGGTGATAACAACTGTATTGTGTGCATAAGATTAATAAATATATACACATAATTGTGTATGTATATTCTATATCTATATACATAGAGAGAGAGAGAGTGTGAGAGAGATAAATTTAATTAATTACCTGGAGTAGAGGGTGGGAGGGGTGATGAGAGAGAAGGCAGTGAGGGCAAAAACTCTGGCAACAATTCAAGCAGAAAATGTTCTTTTCGTTCTTCCTGCAATTCTCATGGACCCCACAAGCAGCGAAGAATGACTCCGCCATTAGACCTTGCAGCCATGCAGGCTTCATCACCTCCTCTTGATCTTCTTCCTCTTCTCTCTCTCTCATCATCATTCTCTCTCACACACACAACACGCAGTACTCAGTCACGCTGAGAGCAGAAATGAGAAATAACAGTGCCTCGGTCTGTGCTGAATTGGCTAATTATATACTAGTACGTGTGTACAAAGGGTTAGCTGCTTTATTTACCCTACATCTGCCTGCCTCCACACTTATATCCTGCTACAACCAATATATTCTAGTATTTTATTCATTTATTTATTTTACAAAAATCCAAATTATGGTCATCTATTGTCAAGAATTTTTTATCGTCTACTTCACCATGTTTTTGTAATACTCCTATAAAATTGACTCGGTACTTGAAAATTGTGATACATTTTGTGTGACACGAATTTTAAAAAATGCTTAGTAAATATTTGTTGATTGGAGAAATGATTCAGTATTTTTGATTTGTTGTAGATTTAAAATATAAGTGGGTGGGTTATATACAAAAAAAAAAAAATCACAATTTTAAGGGACATACGAAGAATGCAATAAGATCACAATTTTCAGGGAAAGATAGAGTATATAATTGAAAATTCTAAAATTACATAATAGAATGTGAAATTGTATTGTAGTACAAGTTATCAACTTTTATCTCATGAAAAAAAAATCCTTAATAGATATCTACTTGCGTTCGATTCAATTGTCAAATTCAAATTGAATTAAATCTAACAACAAAATAGTACTAATAGTAATAGGAGTAATTTTAATAAAGAGATGACAAGAATATGAGAAGTGGGGGTTTAAGGCTTTATGGTCAGATTACATATCCCTCTGACCATTTATTCCTTTCCCCCATCCCTCTGTATCTAGTCGCTCTCATTGAAATCTCTCTCAATTCATTCATTCAAATTTCGCATTTTAACAGCAGCTCACGACATCAAAAAGAAAATTATTCTTTGATATATAATTTATAATAACAACCATGCAAAATTATTCGCTAATAACAGTTTTATTTCAATGCTCCTGATACCATATATAAATTTTTATACAAAAAAAACTAGTTTCAAAATATTTTAAACAATTTTTTGGGATATAAATTTAATCGAAAGCTTGAAAATGATCTATTATGTCACTTAAAACAACCTATAAATATGTGTCGATCTTTAATTTGGATAACTCCGGAATGTTGTAATGAATTTAAAATGTTCCGCAATCTACTTAATTATATCAAGTATTATAGAAATATTTCATTTTTCAAATTCAAATACTATTGGGTGTAAATTATGGAATAAAAAACATGTTACATAAGAAATCCGTTTTCCCTTTTTTTCTTTTTTTCATGAAATCCGTTTTTCCTCCCTAAAAAAAGTCTTATATATATTTGGGGAAATGAAGCTGTATATATATCATATTCGAAGATAAGTGTTAATTTCTCAAAAGGTTACTAAACTATTTTGTTTGTATCAAATTGGTTAATAAACTTGAATTTGTTGCAAAATGGATACCAACTTATATTTTGTATCATTAAAAATTTTCAAATTAATTTTATTCTATGACTACTTGAAAACAAAAATTCCAGCTAAGCCTCTAATTTAAGATTAAATGGATGGTTCATGGGCTGATATACTGGAGGGGATGGTGGTGGCGGCGGCGGCAATGGTTGAGGAGACCATCTACGTGGTGGACGACGAGTCCAAGGGTCTGCTCAAAAACTACGCATCTGCTATATTCTTCATGTTCATCCGGCCGCCGAGGGAGGAGAGGTGCAAGGCTGATTTTTTCGGGCACTTTTCTTTTTTATTTATTTTAACTGTTTTTTATATTTTTCAATTGACGCTATAAACCATCCAAATTAGTCTTGAGTGAGAAGCTTATGTGATTTTTTGATTGCCACATAGGATAAAATTAATTTAAAAATCAAATTAAAACCTTGAATAATATAAAATGTAAATTGCGTATACATTTTAAAATAAATTAAAGTTTAATAATCAATTTAATACAAACATTATAGTTTGGTAACCTTTTGAAAAATTAACCCCGAAGATGGCATAATAAGATTGGTTCTACATTTTAGAGTCCACAAATTAAATGGAATATAGTTACATTAGCAAATAAAAAAACAGTAAACACAAAAAAATATTCCAACTTTCTCGACAACAATAAAGAGAAGAAAACAATTGGCCTTTAAACTTTAATTAAAATTTTGTAGTGTCGGTATAGTTAAGAGCATTGAAAAACTAAAATCGAGTTGTATTTTTTAATCATGTTTTGATGAACTCGAAACGCCGAGCTGTCGTTACACTTCGTAACCTGCGTGGTTTAATTAAAAATAAAATAAAAAATACTATGTCCGTCCCATGAAAATAATCCACTTTTTCCTTTTTTGTGATGTTTCAAAAATATAGTCTACTTTTTAAAATAAATTTGTATCATAACATTATTTTATTAATATAACCTTATTCAATATTTGTTAATGATGTGTGTGGAGTAATAAATAGGAGCAAAATTGAACAATTAAATAAAAATCATGTATTTCCAAGAAAATTAAACATACTTTCTTAATTTTGTATTCCTTCGTCCACAATAAAAAGTCTCATTGTGTGCTGGACACGGAGATTAAGAAAGTTGTAAGAGTTGCTGTGAGTAAAATAAAAGTGCAATTTGAAGGGTAGTGTTAAAAGGATAATTTGTAAAATAAAAGGACAGTTTGTAGGAATAAAATACAATTTATAAGAATAAAAGTAGAATTTGTAGGGTTCCATTAATGACAAAATAGACAAATATAGTAGAGAATAGAAGGTGTGACAGTATAAAAATTGAAGTAGGATTTTTTTTTGTGGACAAATACAAATGAGTAAATATAACTTTATATCGTGGATGGATGGAGTATGAAAATAGAAGAAAAATTATTTTCGTGAGGTGGATGGATACTACTAGTTTACATATACTACATACAATGGCGCCAAGAAAATATTTTCATTTGGGCCAATTATTTAAAAGCCCATATTGTTATATCGATTATAATATTGGGCTTCCAAGTAAGTCCAATTTAGTTCAACAGATTTGGGCCATTGTTTGGGCTTTTTGAAAATTTATGTTTTAAATTTAATAACCTGTTCCAAGCCTCATATTTGGAGGTCTGTAATTTAATACTCCCTTCGTCCACAACAAATGTGGTATTATTTTTTTTTTCGTCCATTCATAATAAGTGTGACCTTTTCTTAAATGGAAATGACTCCACTCACAATAAATATGGGTCTCACTCTCCACTCACAATGCATCTATCTAACCGACTCTCTCACTATTAAAACTCGTGTCACTCCCTCCGTCCACACTTATCGTGGACGGAGGGAATATTGTTGAATTATTGTAATGATGGAATAGATTAGATTAAGACTTTTGAGTTTGGCAGGCCTAATATGTTTGTTTAGATAGGCTAGCTAGAGTATAATTATTGGATATTATATTTATCGATTTCATGAGAATTGGTGTGAATTTGGATCGAAATCTTCGAACACTCTCACCACTAAGATCCGTGTCATTGTTATTTTGAATTGAGTAACCTACGTCCCAATTCTCATATTTTTGAGGTCTCTTATTTATTATTGTTGAATTATTGTAATAATGGAAATAGATTATATTAAGACATTGAGTTCGGCAGGCCTAATCTATTTGTTTAGATAATCTATAGTACTCGCTCCATCCACGATATATCTTTATACGAGGGAGTGACACGGATTTTAATTAAAAGGTAGTTAAATGTATTGTGAGTAGAGAAAATGTCCGATATTGAGGGTAGTTATCACTCCATCCAAGAGAATGAAAAATATTATCACACAAAATACCTCATGATAATAATTCTCTCATTGGAGTGAAAATAATGAATAAGAAATGAGGGGATTTATAGTGAGATAATTTTCTTTTCCTGTGATAAATTACAACCAAAGTAAACGCACTCTTATTAGCTGTACTTTTTCTTTAACTACGTTGTTTGTGATGTTATTTGTTGGCTCCTAATTCGATATATTACTATATTTAGTCCAGTCCAACATTTTTGAATTCTAAGTATATTTTAATTTTTAATCGCCTAAGATTATTATTATTATAATTACTATTTTTGTTAGAATCTCGATCGCCATATAAAATTGAATCCTGAAAGATATAAATTTTTCGCACTTGTTCTATAGTATAAATTTTCAAAATCACGCGGAATTTATGTCTTAATTATAAGTTATAAATTTGCAATATGCTCAATCTCGTTCCCACGATTCAAGCCTATAAATGCATGCATATAATTAAGTGTGCAAATTGTAACTTAATTTATAACATTTTAAATATTGTACTAATTAACATATCCATTGTTTTTTAAATTTTATTTTATGGTTTTTTCCCCTTACAACCCTCCTACTTATCTATCTTCTTCTGTTGATGTAGATCTTTCAGTTACACTTTTGGTATTATAGTTGTCGGTGGCGATCGGATTAGGAAAATTGCATAATTTTGTCGGCGCAAATCGACAAACAACAGAACTAGATTAATTTGCTTTTAAGAAAGAAAAAAAGAAGAAGAAAAGTAGCATAATCGCATTTTTTTTTTCATTTGCAAAAGATAACAACATTTGTCCTGAATAATTGGTTTTTAAAAATATGAGATTTTCTGTTTGCAATTAATAAAAGAAATATGATTAAATAAATGCAGTAGATCAATATATATACATTCGTCGAATTTGAAACACGATCACATAATAATATTAAATATTAATAGCCGTGATAATTATTTTGCAATAATAAGCACGAGAAACCATAAAAATATGTGTTTGAAATTAAATTGACAATTATTAAGTTGCAATGGCTACATCTTTATAACAACTGTCGGGTGATTGTCAAACATACCAGCTCACCTAAAATAATTATATATGCATGGACTGACTTCATTAAATTTTCCCTTCTTTTTTTTTTCAAATCAAATAGTAAGAAAAAAAATAATATTTTGATGGAATACTGACTACGAAGAAAATGCAGTCGATTATGTTATGGACGGAGTCCTGTCCTACTCATGGCAACCTGGTTGAATTGGGAGAAGCTGTAGGTATTATTGCAAACCAATCAATTGGAAAACCGGGTACTCAATTAACATTAAGAACTTTTCATACCGGCGGAGTATTCACGTGGGTACTGCAGAACACGTGCGATCCCCTTCTAATGGAAAAATAAAATTCAATGAAGATTTGGTTCATCCGACGGCACAACTTCCATCCCCAAAAACCATATTTGAATTGTGTTTCAACTATATCAACTGTACTTAAACTGTTAGATAATCATAGTCGACAATAACATCACTGCTTTCATCGCTATTACAGAACCGTACATGAGATTTTCACCTCATACGGCTCCTCATAGGTCACAAATAATCATAGGTCACAAATAAATCTAATAACCTTTCAACATTTATTTATCTTGATCCTCGGGGCTTTATTTGTAAAGTCTCTATTCCTTGATAATCAAAGCCCAAAGATCCATGAATTATCCCATGCTAGCTATCCAAGCAGATAAACGATCCTGCACATAGTCCAACTTCGTACCTTTTCGGCATAAACCTTACTAGATTGACCCGTGCGCTTTGCGCTGCACAATGACGAATAATTAATGTGTTGTTTTGAAGTGTCTCAAATTTACATATATAGAAAATTTATATGTTATTATTTATATTGGATGATTAGAAAATTTTAGACCAATGCAAATTTAAATTGATATTTTGTTTTATATATAATTAGATATTTTCTTCAACTTATATGTAATTCAAAATAGATAAATGGTCATTTCGAAAAAAAAGTTAAATGATTTTAGTTCGTGTTATAATACTCATGCATTGCAAGTATCCAATTATTTAATTGAGTTTCTATACAATGGTACTCAAGAATTATTATTTTATAATATCTAAAATAAAAAACTGTTAATCAGTAATTTAAAATGATATATTTAACGTGGATATGAAAGTATTTTTTTTATGTAAATATACATATATTTGAACTCGTCAAATCCTATAATTGAATAAATTAACATGGACGCATATTTGTAAATAATTGGTGAAAATTAAATATATATTATGTTGCGTTTAGTTTGAAATATGAAAATATGTACAATTACCAATAAAAAAGCTTAGTTATTATTAATTCGATAGGTGTCGGTGTGTTAAAATTTATAGAGGCGCATAAATTTATTAATAGGCTGAATATGCATGCATTTTGGGCGGGATAAATAGTAGTTTGGGCGGGAAAAGACATGCAGATTATTTTGCTTTAATATAGTAATAGATATCTCATATTATCAATTTAATTTACAAAATTCAATATTAAAATGATTTCATGTTGATTTTCATTGTTCACAGTCACAGTTCATACCTTGCTTGGATACTACTCTTTATATTGGAATTTTTTTTTTCTTTCTTTCCATTATAAATATGTTGTTTGAATAATTTGAAAACATATTTAATAATATATATTTCTATGTGCACACACAGGTATATATACATATTATATTAGTTAATTAGATTAGAAAACACTATATTTAATTACAGCATGAAATTACTTTCTAATATTTCGAACGGCTTAAGTCGACTTTTGAAGTCCAAATCTGCTTGAAAAAAAAAATACTAGTATTACTTATCTCGGGACTTTTTATTACTAATCCAATTATTTTTTTTCTCTCTCTTGAATACTGTTCGAATTTTTTTGTTGTTAATTTTTTCATGTTTCAAAATGAGAAGATTTAGCACAAATGAAAATGAAAGGATATACAATATACAAAACATACAGATAAATCCTTGAAAACACAAATATTTCTTTACTTTTTATGAAATACATAAAAGGACTATAAATTTATGAAATTCATTTAAATAACAAAAATGTACAAACAAAAAAAAAAATCTCTTAAGATTAAAGATATAGCCTTTTCCCCGAAAAGAACATTGCTAAAAGAACGAAATATGTGCTCCTTTTTTTTTTTTGAAATCCATATGCTCCATTTTTTAATACCCTTTTTAATAAGAAATACTTGACCATCTATAGTAGTAATAAACTAATACTTCTCTTGACCCATTACGACTCCAATAAATTGGTATTTTAATATTCAACAATATGTTCTCAAGTCGATTGTGAATAACGTCAGCGTCTTAAATATTTTTGAACTATCAAAATTTTGAAGTATTGAAAAGACGAGGAGATATTAATTGTCACAATCTTATACTCCATCCGTCCCATCATAAGTGGCCACATTCTTTTCGGCACGGAAATTAAGGAGAAGAACGTTTAAAGGGTAAAAAGATAGAAAATGGTGAAACCCATAACTTTTTGTGAGAGAAGTATATTTACTTATATAGAAAGTGGTCACTTATCACGAGACAATCCAAAAAGGAAATGTAGCCACTTATTCCGGGACGGAGAAAGTATATACTTTACTTTTCTAAAAACAAAATAAGTATTCAAATACTTACACAAATATATTTACACTAAGTGAATTTATTATTGAATAAAAACTAGGGACCCTGACCCGACTTATGATTAGAGCGATGATTAGTGGAAATCAGTCTATTTTTGGAGGTTTTGCATAATTATCGATAAAAAAAGGGCAGGTCCATGATTAAAACCACATAACCACTCGTGTCCCATATCCCTCACTCTTTGGTACATCGGATTAAGTAATACGTGATTCCCTAAATTATCCCCGACCCACCGCACCCACAGCGACGGCTTTCCAGTGATTTAACTAACTTTTTAAGACTAATTTCGTCACTTCGCCTTCTTCAAACTGATTCTTGCTTCCTCGTTGCTGCTATCTCTCGTATTTAACCACCGAACTGAAAGAACTCTCTCTCTCTCTCTCTCTCCCCTCTCATTCTCTCTCTGTTTGTCTGTCTGTCTCGTTTCTTATATAGACACGCTCAATCTCGCTCTTTCTATACTACCGATTGAGCCTATAGATCTGGCGGAGATCTAGACAAGCTTCAGAATTACGGGATGAGGGAACCGGCGTCTGAAAATAATGCGCCGTCGCTGCCGCCGCAGTCGCTGCTCGAGAGGGTTAAGGATTACGGCCAGGAAGACGTTTTTGCGCTCTGGGATGAGTTATCTCCTGAAGAGAGAGACATTCTCGTCAAGGACATTGAGGTCAGTTGCTCTCTTTTATATGTGGAAGAAATCTAAGTAAGAGATTTGCATTTGTTGTTGTCGGATGATCGATGTGTTTGGAGTTAGTGAAATGGGAGAATTCGAGATTGGGAGTGCTTTGGTGTTTATTTGAAGTTGATGGATTTGTTCGGTGGTGCTATAGTTGTTTGACGTAATCGTTGAATTTTAAGATATTTGTTATCTAGAAATAGAATTTTCGGATTTTCCGGTTAGTTTATTTGTCGGATTAACTTGTTTGAGTAATTATTTGAATGTTTTGAGCGTCTCGATTTGTTTTCGGATCTTAAAGCTAATTTGATATTGCTGCAGAGCTTAGATCTTCCCAGAGTTGATCGGATTATTCGGTGCTCGTTTCGCTCTCAAGGTTCTTGCTTAATTGCCACTTTACATTTTGCATGTGCAAATACACTGTTTATGTATCCGTAATCGAGGAAATTGGCTTGACTATGTAGGGCTTCCGGCAGCAGCAATAGAGCCAGTTCCAGAGAGCAACGTTTCGACGGTAGAGAAGCGGACAATGGAAGAAAGAGAGAGATGGTGGAAGATGGGATTAAAGGCCATATCAGAGGGAAAGTTGGGCGTGCTACTTTTATCTGGTGGACAGGTTAGTTGATCACTCACCATTCATTAATTGATGTTGGAGATCTTTTTTTCTTTTATTTTTTTGTTTGAATTGAGTCTTAGAGATTAGGCAAACGCTTTGAATAGAGATCTATACTTCATACATGAGGATTAGTTGGCGAGTGGAGAAAAAAACAGTGGTTTGGTAAGAGTTTGGTGAAATGTCACTTTTTATGCTAGTGCATGATGACTATCTGATGATGCTTTCAGACCTAGTAAACATTGTACTTCATGGGGCATGAGTGATTTTCACTTCCTTAGATGAAATGGTTTTGCTGCATAAGTTTGAGAAGTTCATACTTATGCATGACTTAACTGGTAATAATGTGATCAAGGGATATTTTCTGGATCCACTAATAGAATATAAATTAACTTTGCTCAGTGATGATTGATAGTTTGCTATGCACTATACTGCTTAATATCTCAGTAAGATGTATGTTGCTTAGTTTTTGGTGTATGTTAGTTGGTGTGTTCACTTTTAATTTCACATACATGGATTTGTTTCATTATGGGGCTGTGTTGCACATGAAGTACTCTTCTCTGGTAATATTTTAGGTCATAGTTGGTTAAGTGGTTCTTGATTTTTCCCTTGTGATTTTGAATCTTCTGAATGTAGGGAACTCGTCTTGGAAGCTCAGATCCTAAAGGGTGCTTCAGTAAGTAAAACTGACATTTGCTTGATTTAGATAAAATGTGCTATAGTAAACTAAATGAGAGAACTTTCATTTGTATGTATCCTGGGCTTGCCTGCATAGAACAACTGGAAAGTAAAAAAGAAATACAGAGGTCAATAGATTATGTGTTCTTTACAAGTATGAGGAGATACTTTCCCTTTGTTTAAAAAAATTGTTTTTTTATTGTTAGTTGTAAACTCTCCTTTCAGTTCAACATTCCTAATGCTTCTTAAGTTAGTTATTATCTTGCAAATTAATTGTTTGATGTAAGAGAACTCAACGCCCTGTTTTATACCACGAGATTTCTTGTCCTAGAAAATGTACCCTTTTTTTCATTGAGTTTCTTATCCTTTCAGACATTGGACTTCCCTCTGGGAAATCACTTTTCCAAGTTCAGGCTGAGCGAATTCTGTGTCTTCAAAGATTGGCATCTCAATCTATCAATGAGGGTGAGTACTCCTATATCATGAAACTCTCCTCATTTGTTCGGCCTGCAACCTTCATCACTCTGGAATGTGCAGGGTCTGCAAATATCCCCCCTATTCATTGGTACATAATGACCAGTCCATTTACTGATGAACCTACCCGCAAATTTTTTGAAAGCCACAAATATTTTGGCCTTGAAGCAGATCAAGTAAGAAAATTCTGACTATGTAGTTTTGATATCTAGGATTGTGAACAACAATGACTCAGTGAAACTGGATTACAGGTTACGTTCTTCCAGCAGGGGACAATTCCTTGTGTGTCGAGAGATGGTAGATTTATTATGGAAACTCCATACAGAGTAAGATTCGTTGTTAATTACTTGAATATACATCCAGACTTTACTGTTTCTTGATATTTTTTTTAGGGTTGATAATTAGTATTTTGACCTGCATAATACGTATATATGATTAGTTTAAGTAGCATCAGATTCGTATTCATGAAAATATGTTTGCTACACAACCTTTTTGAGATGTCTTTGCAAAGACACATAAACTGGATATGACTTATTGTAGAGTGGTAATTGTGCTTAATTTTTGTGTTTGCTTGTCATTTCTGTATTATATATGCAGCTTATAAGCATATACCTAAAAACATCTAAATTTCTAAAGCCAGGTCGCAAAGTCTCCTGATGGGAACGGAGGAGTCTATTCAGGTACAGTAAATTAAGAAATTTGCATGCATTTACAGTTTTTTTTTTTTTTGCCATTGTGACCCTTTATAGGATGGATCAGTGAAATATCTTGTGAGTTAACAAGAAAAAAGATATTTGCAGCTTTGAAATCGTCAAAGTTGTTGGAAGATATGGCTATGAGAGGGATAAAATACTTGGACTGTTATGGAGTTGATAATGCTCTGGTGTGTTACTTTTGCATTTTCCAATCCATTTTTATTTTCTAGGTAGAGTTGAGATATGTTCCAAACATAAACCAAAAATTAATGTCTTATAAACAGGTACGAGTTGGAGATCCAACTTTCTTGGGTTATTTCATTGATACAGGCGTGGCATCTGCTGCCAAGGTTGTCAGGAAGGTATGTAGTTTTCAGTTTTATGTATAACAAAATCCAAGTGCGAATGCTATACACCATTTTTATTGTTTCCTGTTCATATTTATTGGATTGCAGGCGTACCCACAAGAAAAGGTTGGTGTATTTGTTCGCCGAGGGAAAGGCGGACCAATCTCTGTGGTCGAGTACAGTGAACTAGACTCATCAATGGCTAGTGCAATCAATCAGGAAACTGGCCGCCTTCGCTATTGCTGGAGTAATGTACTATACATACCCTACTTTTCTTTCTAAACCTTCCAAGTTCCTTACTTGTTTCCCTTGAATATTGCAATGTGCCATTATGCTTCGGTATGGTCAAATGCATTCAAGTTTTTGACAAACTTCTTAGAAAAAAAATGTAACATGGAGGCACATTTCTAAAATGAAATCACACATTGTAGTCTATGATTTTTGAATCAAAATTTAAGACATAATATAATTTAAAGAGCATAATTTGAACTTTCTGTAGTCAAAGTAAGCTCCCCCATATCAACCTGCACATCTTACCCGCTGCTGGTTCATGCTTGCAGAATCTATTGGATAGGAGATAATTGATTCAAAAAGAATAAAATGAATCTACTAACTGCTCCAGCTTGGGGCTTTTAGAATCTCCTCAGAGACATACCTAAATAAGCTTTCTGCTTAGGCAATCATTAATGGCCCTTTAGCTAATGGAAGTAGACATTGTCTCGTGCCTGTGACATGCTTTGTTGTCTGATATCAAATGAATAATGATTTGGACATGCACATTTTCATGTTTATGTCCCTTTTCTGATGTATCTTCCTCATTTCAGGTTTGCCTACATATGTTCACCTTGGACTTTCTGAACCAAGTAGCAAATGGTCTCGAGAAAGATAGCATGTCAGTATTGTCAGTGTCTATTTCTGTGCATGCATGTGTGTGTTTTTGTGCCGTCATCTCGTGTGTCCTTTTTTGGTTCTGTGGGAAAGTGATCTAACAGTTTTCAACTTTTTTGGTTCTTGATTTCTGAATTTAGCCTGATTGCATATTTTCCTCTGTTATCGTTGTGATGATCAATCTGGTTTTTTGTTTCGTGAGTGCAGCTATCATCTAGCTGAAAAGAATATCCCTTCAATTCACGGACAAACAATGGGATACAAGCTAGAGCAATTTATATTTGATGCATTTCCCTATGCACCTTCCACTGCACTTTTTGAGGTATACATCTTACTCTACTACATGTAGCAAATCTCTGTCTGAGGAAATGAATCAATATATATATAACTTTGATAAACCTCTACTGCCATAGGCATTGCGTGAAGAAGAATTTGCACCGGTAAAAAATGCCAATGGATCAAATTTCGACACCCCAGACAGTGCCCGACTGCTCGTCCTTCGCCTGCACACTCGTTGGGTGGTTGCTGCTGGTGGCTTCTTGACTCATTCAGTGCCCCTATATGCAACTGGTACTTTATTTATAACTGCAGTTACTACTCAAATCAACTTATACCTCAGTGTTATAACCTAAATGGTTTCTTTTCATGATGAATTAGGCGTGGAGGTTTCGCCTCTTTGCTCGTATGCTGGAGAGAATCTCGAGGCCATCTGCCGTGGTAGAACATTTCATGCTCCTTGTGAGATTGCATTTTAGCTTGGCTTAATTTTCACAGATTCTGGATCTGATTTTAGCAGTGTGCTTTTTTCTCTCTTCTTTTTTCTTTCATTGAGGCTTGTAAATGTAGCGAGTATGAGATTTAGCTTCTTCTTTCTTTTAATTGGTTATGCTGAATCTCTCTCCTCTCTCTTTCTCTATCATCCGTACTCTTTGTTCTATTACATTTTCGTGTTACATATAATCGTGTCGAGCAGCTAGTTATTGAACGTGCAATCTCTCTACTTGCTGCAAATTGTAGTTTTTCTACTCAAGCAACATAAATTTAGCTGTACTTGTCTAATTTTTAAGATCATTTTTATATTTGTTTAGAGGATTTGATATGTGTAATTCCTTCACAAAATTATATTCCATTTCTTTTTTCTGAAGTCCGATCTTACATTGAACAAAATGGAATTTGGTCCAGCTCCTAGCACTCTTAACTGTTGTGTATATTGTAAAAATTTATAACCAAAAAACTAGTAAAATAAAATTTGACTTCGTATCTATTGTTGCTAAAGTATTGCTTGCAGTACCAGAACTCAAGAAAACCAAATTCATACATAAATTTCGAAGTTTTCGAATTTAGATCAAACACCTAATTATTCTTATCAACTAAATAGAGATTTTGTACTTATATGATAATATTTACACGATCACCTTATGGGGAATAAATCATAAGCATTGCAAATCAGTAATGGTCTTTAGTAAGTAATAGGTTGTTGAATTTGACATGTAATAATTTGATTTAAGTGCTCCCACCTATGTTGCATAGATGCGGGATGATAAGATATGAATATGGCAACACACGAATATGGATTTTTTAAAATTCTAATGTGCAATTCATGATAAGATATGAATATGGCAACACATGAATACGGATTTTTTAAAATTATAACGTGCAATTCGGTAATGATACGTCTGTTTTTTTAATTATATTTATTATATATTTCACGTAGAAATTTATAAATTCATAATTTCAATGTAAGTAATTCATATTTTTCTCTAACTAAAATTTAAGCATTTTTAACAAAAGTAATTAAACATATTTTAGAATTAATAAAATTTTGTTAAATTGCAAAAATGCACAAAAGAAAAATGAATTTTTAAAAAACAACTACCTATGCGCTATCCACGCACTGAATTCCCATATCCTGATTTATTTATTTTTATTATTTGAGAATCGACCAGTGACGAATCCGACACGAATTGCACCTGCAACTATGCGAATCCAATACTGCAATGTGGTATTTTATAATGTATATATCACACTCTCCCACCTTTAATTCAGTAAAAAAAAAATGAAAAATCAAGGAAAAATAATATAAATATGAAGATTTACTCTCCCGAAAAAAGAGAGGAAAAACAAGCAAAGCCAAATACCTCCATATCGAACTTCCGAAATACTACTCTGTAGTATTAAAGAAAATCATAAAGAACAAATAAAGGGAGTATTTTCTAATTTCAGGTTTCACAAACGAAACCTTACACTGAAAAACCCCAATTAGGGTTCAAGGCGCGCGCTCTCTCTCTCTCAGGTACGCACTCTATCTCTCTGCTCTTGATCTCTACTTATGTGCAGCAATGTATCAGACACTTGTAAAATTTGGCGATTGATGAAAGTATTCCTGCAATATTTTCCAATCCAGAGCGAGACTTATATGGTTATTTTACTCAGTTTTAGAATTCTTTTTCTGTGATATGACAAGTAATTGAAATGGAAAATGATTATTCAAATATCCCCTGTCCTTTAATTTTATGTTTTCTAGGAAGTGCTTTATAGGTTTAGGTTTTGTTTCAAATCGTGTTGCTGGCAAAAAAGAAATTTTATTTAGAGTAGAAATGGTGTGCAATTTCCAATGTCAATAGATTTGGTGCCAATATTTATGCTTTGGTCTCGATAGACCTTTCTTGATTTTTGATAGCTTATTATGCTTCTTTTAAGATCTCATGTTTATTGTTATTTGTTTTACCTTTGGATGTTTTGTCGTCTAATTACACGAGATCATTGTTTATTTGTGATAGGCTCTAAATGATCTATAGGCGAGTTTGAATATCAGCTACTCTTGGAAGTTGGAAATGAGTTTGATTGCGAGAGCCGGACATGGTTTATGCTATGCATCCTTCAGCAAGCATATATACTCTCCTGTCGTTGCATCGTGTTCTCATAAGTTGGTGAGCAGACACTTTGCTCAAACTGCAACCTCTGATAATGAAGATGAAGAAGTAGAGATAGACCAAAGACGGCTTCCAGCTGATTATGATCCTGAAAATTTTGATGCCACAGAGCATCGCAGTCCTCCATCCGAGAGGGTTTGGAGGCTTGTTGATGAAATGGCTGGACTCACACTCGTTGAAGCTGCAGAGCTCTCTATTATAATGAGGAGGAAGATGGGTATTGAGCATCTAGTCGTTGGGGTCATGAGACCAGGTGCCGGTGGGGTTGCTGGAGGAGCCATGAAAGCTGCAGCAGCAAAGGAAGAAAAGAAGCCTGAAAAAACGGTCTTTGAACTGAAGATAGAATGTTTTGATGCAGCTTCAAAACTCAAGGTGATTAAAGAGATCCGAAGTTTTACAGACTTGGGTCTGAAAGAAGCTAAGGAGTTGGTTGAGAAGGCACCGGCTATCCTTAAAAAGGGACTCTCGAAGCAAGAAGCAGAACAAATTATCGAGAAGATGAAAGCAGTTGGGGCAAAAGTCGTTATGGAATGATCTCAAGCACTTGTTTGATTTCATATTTAGTAATAACAATGGCGATTCATATATGTTGGATGCCCTAATAGTTGTTCTTGCCTTGTGACTTGGAAATGAAACTTTAGAGGTGTTTCTCTTGACCTATTGCCCTACCTTTTGCCATCCTTATTTTTCGTCGTTTTGATGGGATTTCTTTGCTATATATAATCTGCATTGGTTTGTGATTGTGATTGTGAACAAAATGAAGAAACGGTTACTTTTCTCTGTTAATATTGCTTGCTTCAATGCTTCTTGTGGGATGTATATGAATCAAAGAAAACTGAAATGAGTGATCTTGTTCTTTTACCTTTTTCTTTTGATGATGATCATGCTTAGCAATTCTGCAGCACTAGTGTCAATTGCTTCAATTTTCAGTCCTTTTAGAGGAATAGAATGAAAATCTGGATTTTGTTTTTCCTACTTTTTTTGTAATGAATTTGGTAACTGTTATCTGAAGATGTGCTCTTCTTGTAAAGCTTGCCTTCTGAAATACTAACATTATGCTCTACTCTCATTTGTTCTCTAATAAGTGTCATATTTCAATGGTCAAAATCTTTCAAACACACATTTGATCCAAATATATATATATATATATATATATATATATATATTAGCTAATTATAAAATTCTAGGAATATATTTATATATTGTGTTTTAATATTATAGTTATATATATATATATATATATATATATTGAGGGTGTGGATCTAGTGAGAACCACTTCTTATATAAGAACTAGGAACTAATCTTCACCATTCATTAGCAAAAAAATGTGTGGCTAGAAATTAATCTACAAACTTGACATGGATCCAAACATAAGAGGTGGAGGGTTATTTTGGGAAACTAATTTTTAGCATCACTCTTTCTCTTCCCCACTCTTTCGATCCCAGCTTTCTCTCTCTCTCTCTTGCATCTTTCTCTTCACCACCACCAACACCACTCACCGTCATAGACGCTGCCACGACTGCCGTTACCATCACCACCACCATTAAACATCGTTGTTGTCGTCTCTTCTTATTATTATTCTTCTTCTCTCTCTCTTTTTGCTACTGCTAGTGTCAAAATGAATTAGGAACAAAATGAATTAGGAATAGCTAGCCAAGAGAGAGTGTTAGAAGAGTAAAAACTGTATTAATGAACACCAATATAGTGATTAGTGAGAGGGAGAGAAGGAAATTGATATCGGAAAATCGAAAGGAAATTGGTCGGAGAGATGGCAAGCATTTAAATAAGGAATTAGATCTAGAGAAAAAAAATACACAATTAATTTAACAAATAACATCAAAATATTAATAGTAAGAGTTCAATTTAACTGCATGTTGATATTATATTCGTAACTGTTGCAAAATTCATCAAATTCTTTTAACATATTAGTTGTATGCATTATGTTATTAATATTTATGCATTACATTGATATTATTTATGCATTATAAGTTGATGCGGGCATTACTCTAGCAAAAAGTACATAATGTAATGCATAAATCTAAACAATATAATGCACAAATACCATTTACGTGATACATCAATTGCGGTAATGAGTTTTTCTCTATTATGTGCATTTACAGTTTCATACTGATGCATCACGTAAATCGTGTTAATGAATTATAAAATTATCCTAAGATATCATGTAACAAATATGAGTACGATATACGTAATATATTACTCCCTCCGTCTTCCAAAATTGTGATGTGTATTTGATTTGTTGTGAGATATAAAATATTACTTGAACCACACTAATCTGGGATGAAGGGAGTAATTATGATATCATATACGAATACGAATATGAATACGTAATACACTAATTATGATATATGTATTGCATAAATGATTGATATTGCATGACAAAAAACACACAATGTAATGCATATATTGTATCTAAACATGCAATATAATACAAAATAACGATATAATGAATGATATAACATTTAAAAAAATGTACAATATAATGCATAAATATAAACAATGTAATGCACAAATATCCTATACAGAATGCATTAATTGCGGTAATGAGTCTTTGCCTATTATGTGCATTTAAAGTTTCATATTGATGCATCACGTAAATCATGTTAATGCATCATCAAATTGTGTCCAGAACATCAAGTAACAAATATGAATACGATACACGTAATGTTTTAATTTTGTAAATACACATATTATCAAACTCGTTTGTTCTTCATAAACCATGTATAGAACATTATTTGTTTCACATTAATAAAAAAAAATATAATTAATGCATCAGAAATGTGATATTGATGCATCACTTTACACTAATTAATGCATTATTTTACACTATTTTATGCATCTCGTTTTTGCACTGAATGAAACAGCGAAAATTACTATACTAACCTTACTTAAGTAAAAAACGGGTTGACCAAAATAAAGCGGGTTTGACCAATTAGTTATGAGATTAAATCATATCCATAGATTTTAGAAGATGGATGGCTTGGATTGGTTCCTAGTTCTCATATAAATAGGAGTTCCTATTTGATCCTCTCCCTATATATATATATATAGTTATACACATACATATATTTTCATAATAGTAATCTAAATTCGAATGATAGAATTTGTGATTCATTTGGGTAATTCAATTCCGAGTTCAATTTTACGAATTTAGACATACTACTAACCAAATTTTAATTTTTTTTAATATAAAAAGTATTTTAGATTTCAATTAACAAACCTAATTTTGAAATACTTAATATAGGCAAATTGTCAACATTAAGTATTTAAAATGAATAATATAGGCAATACAAATTTTGAAAGAGTAGACATTTTGTCAATCATGTCTGATATAGGTTTGTTAAGCTTTGAAGCTTGACAAATGTAGTTTACTATATAACTAGTGTGTATCCCATCGAAAATCGACGGTAAACTATATTATGCTGTAATTTATAAGTATGCAATCGTAAAAGTAATACAGTATTATGCATAAGAGAGTAATATTATTTCAACAATTCAATATAAAAAATCTTACAAAAGTGATGAAATTATAATGAAATACATCAATAAGGTTGTTTCTTCGATTTTATTGTACTTCCTTTAACAAATATTTTTAATTATTATTATTATTTTGCAATATATAAGCATGAACATTAAAAATAATTTAATATTATTTCGGAGTGATAATATTTCAATAATTGATCAAAACGAGTGTTTCTTTGATTTTATAATATAAGTTTTGAAAAAGAAAATATACCTTAATTGAGGAATAATAAACCGTAAGGAAAAATGTGATTATTTTCATTTTTATGGTTAACTTTCGTTTTCTTACGCATGTGGTCGGCCACAGTGTGACCGAATAGTACTACCTTTTTTTTACCTCACAATATGTCAAAGATTTCATTATATACGATGTTAATTGTTGTGTACGTCTGATCATCTTGTCACAAAGTCAAATTTCGAGAATTATCCTACGTGTATATATATACAAATTCAAGAATTATAATTAAGAATACGTATTATTGAGACTTTTCTTTTATTTACGTCAATTTAAAAATTTATTAAATTAAACAAATTAATATTGACAACTTAACAATTGATCAAATTAAAATTGTCAATAAAATAAAATTATTTATTTGGCCAACAAATTAATTTGCCAAATTATATTGGTTGTGCAAAATAATTGCGGAATGGGAAAATACACACGAATTGTGAGTATTTATATAGGTTATCCACGAATAAAGTTTTATTAAGAATCAATGTGGGATGAGAAAATATATATTAAATATACATAGAATAAATGAATAAAAATGCTCAAAATAAGAATTAAAGATAAATAAGAATATTGAAGGAGAGAGTGCCACGTAGGACCTCGAATTAGAGGGAGGGCTCGAATAATCAATCGTTTTAATAATATATAGATGATGTGTATGCTGCATTATTATAGTACTAAAATATAATAGTAATTATTTTATTGTTTTTCACATTAATTAATTTTTTGTGTTTCACAAATGTCTTATTTTATGTAAAAAGATTCACAAACATAAATTTTATTAGTTTGAAAATTTAATATATATATATATATATATATATATATATATATATAAAATAAGAGCGCAGATCAAATAAGAACACTTTCTTAGATAAGAAATAAGAACAAATCTGGACCCTTGATCTTTGTTGATCTACGGTCCAGATTTAACCGTGCATTTAATTACTCTAATTTATGCATTTAAATGCTAATGCATTAAGTTATTGTATTTTATGCATTAAAATATTTATGCATTTAGTTTTTGCATTTTATGCATCTCCGATGTAATAAAAATGAATTGTTCTTACGTTCTCATATAAGATGTGTTCTTACTAGATCCGCTCCCTATATAATAATACCTAAATAATGCTCTATTAACATCTAAAAATGTAAAATTGAAATTGAATTACATGGTGCAGCGCAACGCCCGCGGGTAAATCTAGTAGGAATATAATAGCCAATTCAAATTATGTTTATATAAGTATAGATTATTTCTTTTTTTTGAAAGTATAGATTATTTCTAATTTCAGGCTTTTTAGTTTTCATTTAACGATTAACGAAGCAAACACACACACACACACTACTGTTTACCCAAAAAAAAAAAAAAAAGCCTTAAAAACCCTTTCACCCTAAACCCCTACTATGTTCTAACTCAAAAACCCCTTAAGATCTCTCTCTCTCTCTCCAAGGTACGGGCTCTATCTCGTGTATCTCCCGTCACAATTTGCAATATATTAGCTTTTGCTGTGATCTGGAACTCTTATTTCGTTGCATGTGATTGAAAATGGTTTATGATTACATAAAAAAAGGTCCTATTTTTTTCAGTTTTTCCCCGATTTTTAAGTGATATGTTTCGCGGAAATGGATCTTCCGATTCACAAAAATCTGAGATTTAAGGCTACTATCGAACATTTTCGGATCGATCGAACTTTCTTGACATTCACTAAATTATTGAGAAATTATGATCAAATAGATTATGCATTCCTTCAATCATTTTCCACTTTCGTAATCGTCTTTTACCCTAGAAAATAATTCATCTGATTTGGTGTATAACAGGTACTTAGCATTAAAGATAGAGGTGAATTTTAGTATCAAGTTTGCAGAATGAGTTTGATTGCGAAATTCAGGTATCATGTTTCCAATGGATCCTTCAAACATGTATGCTCTCCCACCGTTGCATCTCGTGTTCTTAGGCATTATACTCAAACTGCAATGACGGGAGATGAAGATGAATTAGAAGAGATTGACCAACGGATGCTCCCTGCTGATTACGATCCTGCAACTTTTGATCCTAAAGACCACCGTGGCCCTCCGACCACGAGGGTTTGGAGGCTCGTTGATCAAGTGTGTGGACTCACACTTGGAGAATATAATGAACTGTCTTCTATAATGATGGAAAAGTTTTGTTTTATCTTGATGAAGAGGTTGACTATGAAGGAGAGGTTTGAGATTTTGGCACGGATCCGATTGGCTAATGCCGAGGCTGGAGCAGCAGGGAAGGAAGAGAAGAAGAAGCCTGAAAACGCGACTTTTGAGCTGAAGATGGAGTCTTATGATAAATCATCGAAACTCAAGATAATTAAGGAGATTCGGAGTTTTATGAGCTTAGGACTGAAAGAAGCTAAGGACTTGGTGGAGAAGACACCTGCTGTTCTTAAAAAGGGAGTGTTGAAGGGCGAAGCGGAGAAGATTATTGAGAAGATGAAAGCTGTTGGGGCGAATGTCATTATGGTATGAACTTTGTTCCTTTTATGAAAATCTTGTCAACGTGGTATTTGAATAAGAACCAAGTGTTGGATTCCAATTAAGAGTGATGCATTTTTGAGAAGAAATTTGCTTCTGAATAAAATCTAATAGGTGGTTTTCTTTACCTATTTTGATGGAATGATGGATTTTTCTTCCCTATATTGCTGCTATGGTTTATGTTTGTGAGCGATTATGAAGAATGCAAAAATTAAGTTATCTATAAATCTTGCATGTTCAATACTGTTCTTGTGGGATGTGATGCAGTTGTTGAGCTTAAAATTTAATGCAGTTGTTAAGCTTAAAATGTTTTTAAACATATACCAATCAAAGAAAACTGAAGGAGAGATATTGCCCATTTAGCTTTCTATAAAACGATGATTATGTGTTTAATAGCTGTACATCAGAGTAGCCGAAAATGGATAGTAACACAAACTACATGCGTTGCACTATCAAGAACTATGACCTCCACCATGATAGGATCTCTTTGGCATTTGTAGTTATCAGACATTCAAACTTCTTGCCAGTATGAATTGATCTCCATCACGCGAATACATTTCTGTCTGGGTCCAGTTTTGGTTCTACTTTGGCAAGAACTGTCGAAAGAGGGCTTGCTCATTTACATGATTCTGGAACGCTAGATCTGTATAAAAACCAATTGCAGAGAGAGAGAGAGAGTACATGTTAGGGTGGATAAGTATATAACTCTGTTTACTTAAAATCTATGTTTCAACTGCATGTTGTGCAATGGGAAATGCTCTTCGACAACAGCCCGGTACTATCATACTATACCGTTTGATGTCATCTTTCCAGATGTAGACGATGAGCACTCTGAGATGATTCTGTTGAGTTCGATATGCACCAGGCCTAGATATGTGCTTGCTTGCTGTAGCAAAACATCTGTGCCTACGAGCAACCAATTTCAGTTAGTTGTGGAACGATGAGAAGTACTAAGAGCCCTCTCACCATTAGAACCCAGATTAAGAGAAAATTAACTACTGCTCGATTTCTAATCGAGTTTTACCTTATAGAAATATATAGCGACTTCATACCATCCCTCATTCAGTTTGTTGCGTTCCATACGAACAATCAAGTGCCGATGCTCGATAATTCAAATATCCCTGCAACAGGGAAGTTATAACCGTTTCATTTCAAGCCCACTTCTATGTCTAGGCTCTAGCTATTTGTAAGTTGTAACCAAAAGAAAACTAAGACAACCAAACCATTTGGTCCCATTGCAGTCTAGCGGCTGTTGCCTCTTGCTCCAGCTGCACCTACAATAAGCATCATCACTAATAAGAACTGAGAGAGAGAGAGAGAGAGAGAGAGAGAGATTCACATTTCCTTTTCCTGATAAGATTACCTCTGTTTTAGTCTTGCCCTGAGTGAATTCTTCAGATTCCTGAAGAGCATAGTTTGAGGGAGAACTAGCGCCCGACACAGTTTGAACAGAACTGTTAATCCTCTCACACTTTCTAACAGCCTCTTCTATTGCAGCAAATGCAATTCCATAGGTCTCTTGGCATAACGAAGCTACATTGCCTAGCTTACAAGCGCGCTCGTATAAATCACTGAAACGTTCGTTCCTGGACTCAACTCGTCTCTCCGCCTCTCTATTCTTTGCGTTCTTTGTCCACCTCCTCAAGATATACTTGGCTGGGATGCTATTCACACCAGAAATTTGAAGAACAATCATCACATGTCTACACAGAAAACCATTATACTCAAACAAGCAGCATGCACAAGATGCATCAGACCTCTCTTCGTTCCAACTAACTCGATAAACTTGGTTTGCTTCAGAGTCATGGACCTTGAACGTAGTTGTTGCATCATCTTTGCTTTCCACTTTCGGGTGACAAGCAACCACTCCCAAAACCTCGACTTGAAATTTCTTGAATACGGCATTTGTGTATATTTGAGCCATTTGTTTCCCATAAGGAGATGGGGACTTCAATCCTGGTTGCCTGTGCCAACTATCAAAATCTGCTTTTGCTTCATCTTCATACCTCTCATGCAACATTACAGTATACTGTTGCAGAAACTCTCTCAAACTCGTCTTACGCAGTAAGCATCTATCTAGAACAGAAACAACACTTTCCAAACGTCGTGGAGAAGACAGCCCTGCCAGAAACATATCTTTCATATACATCGGAACCCATCTTAGGCGATCATCATGCAAGGACTCAATCCACTTATCACTCCTCAACTCGAATCTGTCCGCCAATTTCCACCATCTTTTCTCAAACTGTTGTTCAGTTTGAGACTTCAAAATGCACTTATAAAACTTGTCTATAAACTTCTCATGCTGCCTCATCACATAACCTAGCTTCTCTGGGATCTTACTCAACACGTGCCACAAACAGAAACAATGGCGAGAGCCAGGAAGAACTTCAGCCACGGCTTCTTTCAGCACGGGGTCTTGATCAGTCAATATCACCTTAGGAACTCGCCCGTGCATTGACCTAAGCCATGCACGGAGCAGCCAAGCATACGAAGATTTACTCTCATCAGCAACAAAACCACAACCAAGCAACAAGAACTCGGAATGATTGTTCATGCCAATAAAAGGAACAAATGGCAACTTAGACTCATTCCTCTTATACATAGTGTCAAACAGCACCACATCTCCAAAATTCACATAATCAATCCTCCCTTTTGCATCAATCCAAAACACATTTCTCAGAAGCTGCTCTTTGTTCAAATCAATCGCGTAAAAGAAGTAAGGATTCTCATCTTGCATACGAGAAAAATACTCGAGCAATGCCTCAGCATCTCCACTTGTGCTCAAACCATTGCTCTGGTGTCGAGCCAAGCTCACACACATCTTCTTCTTCTTAACCTGTACGAGATTCGAGTTACATACGTTTCCTATATCGAGATCATGATTATGCTCCTTCACAAAGCTGCTCACAATCCACCTCCCATCCTGCCTCCTCTTAACGTGCATACAAGCCTTACAATCTGTTTTCGACCATGATCTGTTAATTCGACCTCGTTTTTTCTTCACAGGAGCATTTCCTATGAGTTCTGAATTCTCAACTACACTAGTTTCTGGCTTCGTTCCGAATCTAGTACACACAAACTTAGCATCGATGAATTTACCAGAAATTCTCGATCGACGGCTGGCCTTTATGATGGCAGAAAATCCGATGGATTCTGCGTGTTCTTTGTAGAAGTTGAAAGCCTCCTCTTTGGACTCGAATTCGATGCTCTCGTGCGGTTCTGATGATTTTGAACTGCTCGTTCCCACTCCGTCGCCGTCGCCAGATTTCCATGGATCACACTCATTGATTTTTGGAGCGGAATCAGCTGCTTTATCTCCATTGCATGATTCAACTCTTGCACTGTCATTACGGATTCCAGTTGATGGATGCCGAGGATCAAGTCTCATTGAGGTATCAAATCAATTTCTTTTACGATGAGTTACTTCCAGCTAGCCTGCGCATCAGAGATTGAAGCTAGAGAGAGAGAGTACTGTTAACGAAGAGAATTAAGCAGTACAAAATGAGATCGTAGAGCAGAGATCGGTAATGAGATTTGGGGGCGAGTACAAAATTGAGATTCCAAATTCTCTGACTAGGGCTAGGGGAGTTCGTTTATCGTACTCGCATCTCCAGTCGCGACTCTTTTGGATGTGGATATTGTGGGCCCGTCCAATTAATTAATTATTAACGTCGAAACCAATTTCTGATGTCCATAAGAAAGGCCCATCAGCCCAATTAGAGCTCGTGGCGGCCCATGATGGATAGAATAATTCTACAAAAGCAAGAAAATTTAGGCAAAAATAAAATTACACATTTTTTAATATCTGTGATAGATATGAAATCTAAATTTATATGTAAATATTTTCAGGAAACTTGGGGGCAGATGCTTATACCATTGGACGCGACTACTTTATGTTTATCAGACACTAATTCATGATTCAATTACGACAAAAAGGATATTTTCTTTTTCTTTATAAAATAAATAAATGAAATTAGTCAGAAAATATGTAATTTATGTCCCTTGGGACTATTAAATTTTGTTTTTGAACCCTCTAACTTTTTATTATGGTGCATTGAACTATCATTCTTTTATTATATTACATTCAGCCCCTTAAACTTTAACATTATTGGATTGAGCTCTCGAAATCTTTTCTTTTAGGCAATTTCTAGTGGATATTTTACGTGTAAATATTTTTGTCAAAAAGACTGGTCCAACGTCTCAATGACGAGTGAGCAACACTCGGATGTGGTGGACCATGCCATACATACGGTTTGTGCGATTCATCATGTGTTTATAATTTTTTATTAACTAATGTTTAATTAATTATAATTTGGACTTAATAAATCATGAACCCTAATTATTATTAATAAATTATAATTGGTGCTTAATAAATCTTAATTGAGATTAGTAAATTTTAATTACCTTCTAATTATCCCTCTAATCATCTTAATTGCCCCTAATCCTCTTAATTATCTCTTAATTACGACCAATCGAACTGTTGTATCCAAATTGTTACCATGTCAAATTATATTTTTAGAAGTTAATTGCAACAAAACTAAATAAAATTTGTTTGCTTCAATATAACAAACTTAAATAATTTAGGGATCTAAAATCGATGTCGTCATTAATCGTGACAATAAAGAAAGCAAACAAAACAAAGCATTGCTAATGAACTTATAACCACGTACATCAAGAAGATTGATTGTGGATTAATGAAAATGCACGCTTGCCAAATATTGTAAGAAGCAATTAATGAGGCCGAACCAATACTAATTCTTAGATAGGTGAGATTAATCACACAAAACAAGCAACCAACGGTACATTTAAATATTACAAAATAAATGGTTGGTCTGTGCTTTTCAAATTGATTGGTACTAGGTTCATGAATCCATAGTTTGTTTATTGACTGTTATTTGCGATGAACGTACACCTCATCTCCTCGAAAATTTGGAAGATAATAAACCTCAAATTTAGCCTTTTATTCTGGTCATGATTTAATTGTTTTTAAAATAAAGTAATTAAAGAAGAGTATAATTAGTTTCCATGCATGCACCTCAAACTCAAAATTCACTCTCTTGTCCCAGTGGGGATGACCTAGTGGTGGAGTGGTTGCCTGTTGACCAATAGGTCAGAAGTTCGAATACTCTCGGCCACAAAAAAAATCCTAGGTGGGGTGTGTGAGTATTAATATATTTGTAATGATATTAAAAAAAAAAAAAAATTCACTCTCAACTTCGAACCCCACTAATACTTTATAAGTCGAACTTGTTGCATTATGTTTTTCTAATGCAATTTCTTTTTTGAAGAGCTAGTGCAGTTTATTATATTTATAATGTGTGATTCGCATAGTATAGCACATGAATAACACTGCAATTTTCGTCGTAAAGAAAAAAATTTCATGTGATTTTTCTTATAGAAGTACTATATATGATAGGTAACTACACTTTTAATTCTCATTTGACCTCTTTAGAAAAAAAAAAAAAAATATATATATATATATATATATATAATATTTTATCATAATGAAATTTTTTATTCCTTGTTAGTTTTAGTTAAGGGGGATAAAGTCTAAAATGAAGTTGGATGCTGATTCAACTTAGATTCAAACTTTTCCTTTTCACCTTTTTATGTTAATTGTAAGTCTCAGATGTCACGTTGAAGCACGTGATCAAATAGTAGGTTCAAAATAGTACAAGAATGTTAAATTAATTAAAGAGAGAATCTACCCTAGATATAAATACTTTTACTCGCACTTAAAATTACAAAAAAAAAAAAAAAACCCTTAAATTAATCCTCTTTCTTAACCATTACTATTAACTACTGATCACAATCTCAATTTATTCTATCATATAGTAGTTCTCAGCTTTTTGTTCAAGACAGATGATAGTATTTCTTTTAAACCTTTTTTTTTTCCAACCAATCAGATAAATAATTAAAGCTTCCAGCCAATCTGAGGACTGAATTATTTGTTCAGAAGAATTTTTTATATGGATTCGATATGATAGATAAGAAAGAATAGATTTTGATACATATCGTTGCACTCCGTACTCCAATAAGTGGTCATATTTCTTTTTTGGGTTGTCCCGAGATAAGTGGTCACTTTCCTTATAAGGAAATATGCCTCTCTCACAAAAATTGTGAGCTCCACCACTTTCTATCTTTTTATCTTTTAAACATCCTTCTCCTTAATACCAGTGCCGAAAAAAATGTGGCCACTTATCATAGGACGGAGGTAGTATATAGAGGTGTTCATCGGAACCGGAACCGGAACCGGACGAACCGAACCGGAACCGAACGATTCCGAAACCGGAACCGGTGCCTCCGGTTTGGTTTGGAACCGGAACCGGTGCTTCCGACGGTTCGGTTCCGATTTCAAATTTTCGGAACCGGAACCGAATCGGAACCGGAATCGGAACCGGAACTTAACTTTGAACCATTTTTTTTTACACTACTATTTTTAAATGTGATTTTTTTGTGTATAGAAATGGAATATTAGGTGACAATAACAACAAAATATAGTATCAAATAATAATTCTCAATATAGTCAAGTATCAATTATCAAAGCTCAACATTGGGTTTTCGCCAAAGAGGTTTTAACGAGGCTCGACCCTTGAGTGATCAAATCATGTTATCTTCAAGGGTTTGAGGTTGTTTACGAAGTCATCAATAATATCTACTTCGTTTTAGTTTTTCATTGCAAATAACTCTTGTCCACAACTTATCGAATATACACAAAAATATTTAAAAAAAAAAATAAAAATTCTAGTTCGGAACCGGAACCGTCCGGTTCAAGAACCGAACCGGAACCTAAGTGACCAACGGTTCGGTTCCGGTTCCACCCACTTGAAACCGGGAACCGGCGGTTCGGTTCCGGTTCCGAACCGAACCGTTGGCCACCTCTAGTAGTATATATGAGCAAAAACATAACATTATGTTTGGTGGTCTTGTCCTTGTAATAAATTGGAATGTCTGTTTTTGAATTAGTAAATGCATGGTGGTGGTTGTAGCCGCGGGTTTAACTATAGTCGGAATCCTATATTTCAAACTATTTTTCATTTCCTATCTTCACAATATAATATATTTTGAATATTTATTTACATAAATGATGTATATACACACAATTTAAAAGTGCACTGTGACTAGGGCTGGCAATTTATGACACGACACGATAACCCGATACAAACCGATACGAAATTAATGGATTTGGGTCAAGCCTTATTGGGTTCGGGTCCTTATCGGGTTGACCCGATAAGGACCTGAAAATTTCGGGTCGGGTTCGGGTTGGGTTCGGGTCGGGTTCGGGTTACCTGATAAAGAATTATATTTTTTAATATTATATTTATTTAATTCAAATCAAGCTTTTAAATTGATGACATATTTATTTTTCCTTCCAAGTCATCAAAAGATATTAAATTTTTGAATATTTATTTATTTTTCTCTATTAAATTTTATTTTAAAATATTTTTTCTTTTATTAAATCTTATTATAAAATATTTTTTCTCTTATTAAATTATTTAAATTTGGGTTCGGGTCATTATCGTGTCGGGTCAACCCGAATATTATCGTGTCAATTTCGGGTTCGTGTCGTGTTCGGGTTTAGTCATTTCGGTTGGGTTCGGATTCAGATTAAGCATATCCTTAACAGGTCGGGTTCGGGTTGGGCCTTAATAGGTCTGGTCGAAATTAGGTCGACCCGAACCCGACCCAACCTGACCCGATTGCCACCCCTACCTGTGACTCTCTGTAGACTCTTCTGGGGAAGGGGTCAGTCTTCCATGTGACAACCGCCCACCCCCCCCCCCCCCCAACCCCACCCCCCACCATACAATTCGATACATAAATATTAATTCGGAAAAAGTTAGTCACTTATATCAGAAAATGACTTATATCAGCCCAACTTACAACTTCATGATGAGAAATTGAAGTCCTTTTACACCATGTTGAGTAAAATTTCCTAATTGAACTGTTATAGTTGTCAAAGTGGTAAGTGGTTGGACGAATTTGATTCGATAAGGCCAATCAAAAAAAGTTTGGACTATTAGAAAATTAGTTCAACTCGTTTAAAAATAATTTTAAGTAGCGAATCGGACTAGCTGAATTTCTCTTTCCAATTTTTTTTTTCAGGCCGAATCGACTCACTTTTAATAGCTCTATTAGTTAATGATCGAAAGTCTAAGGGCAAGTAAGTTGTTAGTTGATCTGACTTTGTTTTAGAAGAACCAGATGATTTAAAAAATTCACAAGAAATGGGTGAATGTAAATTTTATTTTCTAGCTAATTTTAAAAAGTTACGTATGAACACAGTAAATTAAAAAGAAATCACCATCGAGCCCCGAACTGCAAAAGAGATGATGGGGTAAATATTAATTTAATTAAGATGAGATCTGCATAAAGTGCAGTTTTAAAGTTCAAACAGAAATATATATACTTCCAACTTTATAATTAAGGACCCTATGATTGATCTCCCTCATGATGACTAGTGTAATTCACTGATCTTCTTTCCAAGATATAGAAAATTATAAATCTGACTTAGGGAATTTTTTTTTGAATATTTAAATAATGTGATTCTTGAAAATATGGGGCAAAAATAATTTGATGATAATATTTGTAGCTAAGACTGGCAAGATCCGCGTCACCTCATAGTCAAATTGATGTCGTATTATAATCTATTAATCTGACAATTTACAATTATTAATGTATTAATACCAGCTTTACCACTTTCTCTAATGTCTTAATTCATAATTTTACTAATTCAAAAAATTGGCATGTAAGTGATACCCTAATATGCAAAACAATGTAAGCTACCCACTTTTAGGGTGAATAGCCTACTTTTAGATGAGATAACGACATTTTTTTTAAATTAGTTGAGATAGTTATATGTTGAAGTGAGTGCCCCATTTTTAGCTGACACATTTGAAAAATATTTCAAGCTTTTTTATTAATTTAAATCAAGTTTGTGTATTTATTTCGTATATTTAGCATTCTTGACTACTCATGAAATAATAAAAATAATATTAAAATTTCCGGCCATGAAAACAGAATTCCGGCCGGTTGGAATTCTTACCGGTATGGCCAGAAATATTTTTATTTTCATTTTTAGATAAATATATTTTTTTTTACAAATAATTGATCTGACCTGTGCATGGAAAGAAATTTACTTTCACATGAATTGTACAATTCTAACTTATTGAAGTTTTTTTATTAAATTATATCAAGTTTAGCTATTTTATTTTATAAATTTGGAATTCCTGATTACTTATTAAATAAAAATAATAATATTAAAAATTGAGGTAAGTAAAACAATTTAAAACATTTTTTTTTAATTTTCCGGCCATGAAAATAGAATTCCGGTTGGCCGGAATTGTTACTGGTAGGGCCGAAAATTTTATTATTTTTACTTTCGAACAACTTTTTTTATTTTTTACAAATTACTGATTAGACATGTGCATGAAAAAAAAAACTTTCATGTGAATTGTTTACAATTTTAACTTTTTGAAATTGTACAATTCTAACTTATTGAAGCTTTTTTATTAAATTAAATCAAGTTTGGCTATTTTATTTTGTAAATTTGGAATTCCTGATTACTTGTTAAATAAAAATAATAATATTAAAACTTGAGGTAAATAAAACAGTTTGGAAACAATTTTTTTAATTTTCCGGCCATGAAAATAGAATTCCAGTTGGCGGAATTGTTACTGGTAGGGCCGAAAATGTTATTATTTTTACTTTCGAACAAGTTTATTTATTTTTTTACAAATTACTGATTAGACATGTGCATGAAAAAAAGTAACTTTCACTTGAATTGTGTAAATTTTAACTTTTTGAAATTGTACAAACGAATTTCAGCTACTCAGTTCCTTATATAATGTCTTCATTCAATTGAATAATAATCATGACAACACAAAAATATTTGAAACCCATTTCAATAAAAATACTCCACATTTATTTGAGTATATATATTTCGAGATTTCCTAAGTTGCAGAAAAGCTTGAAAATCATTTCAATAAGAGGTATGTTTCGTAAGTAAATCTTTTGTTTTAAAAAAATTGAAAACAATATTTCCGGCCATTAATAATATTTTTTCAGTTAACCGAAAACTTTTCCGGTCAACCGGAAATGTTATTTGATGACCAGAATTCTTTTTCTGTTACTTTTGTAATTATGTTTCATTCAATTTATATTATGATTATTTCTTTTGTATGGATGGATTGTGCTTGGAAATTAATCAAAGTTTCGTATTGAGTATATACGTTTTGAGATTTCCTACGCTGAAGGAAAACTTGAATTTAAGAGGTATATTTCGTAACTAAACCTTTTATTTAAAAACAAAAATGAAAATAATATTTCCGGCCATAAATAATGTTTTCCAGTCAGCCGAAATTTTTTCCAGTGAACCGGAAATGTTATTTTATGATCGAAATTCGTTTATCAGTTACTCCCTCCGTCCCACCGAATATGGCATGTTTTCCATTTTGGGCCGTCCCACTGAATATGGCATGTTTTCTTTTTGGGAAAGAATTAGAGCTTACTTTAAGCTAAAAAAAGCACTTTAGCCGTACATTGTTGACCAAAAAAACACTTTATTAACTAAAAAGTTAATTTATTAACACTTTATTACACATAATTTCCTTTTTTTTAATCTCCGTGCCGAAAAGAAATGAGCCATATTCGGCGGGACGGAGGGAGTACTTTGTAATTATGTTTCATTCAATTTATATTATGATTATGCTATTTCTTTTGTATAGTTGGATTGTGATTGAAAATTAATCACAGTGTCGTATTGAGTATATACATTTCGAGATTTCTTAAGTTGCAGAAATACTTGAATTTAAAAGGTATATTTCGTAACTAAAACTTTTATTTTTAAAAAAGAATGAAAATAATATTTCCAGCCATAAATAATGTTTTTCAGTCAGCCGAAAACTTTTCCGGTCAACCAGAAATGTTATTTTATGACCGTAATTATTTTTTCAGTTACTTTTGTAATTATGTTTCATTCAATTTATATTATGATTATGTTATTTCTTTTGTATAGATGGATTGTGCTTGGAAATTAATCAAAGTCTCGTATTGAGTATATACGTTTCGAGATTTCCTACGTTGAAGGAAAACTTGAATTTAAGAGGTATATTTCGTAGCTAAACCTTTTATTTAAAAATAAAAATGAAAACAATATTTCCATCCATAACTAATGTTTTACAGTCAGCCAAAATTTTTCCGGTGAACGGGAAATGTTATTTTATGATCGGAATTCGTTTATCAGTTACTTTTGTAATTATGTTTCATTGAATTTATATTATGATTATGTTATTTCTTTTGTATAGATGGATTGTGCTTGGAAATTAATCACAGTCTCGTATTGAGTATATACATTTCGAGATTTCCTAAGTTGCATAAATACTTGAATTTAAGAGGTATATTTCGTAACTAAAACTTTTATTTTTAAAAAGAATGAAAATAATATTTCCGACCATAAATAATATTTTTCAGTTAGCCGAAAACTTTTCCAGTCAGCCGAAAACTTTTTCGGTCAACCGAAAATGTTATTTTATGATCAGAATTCTTTTTTCAGTTACTTTTGTTATGTTTCATTTAATTTATATTATGATTATGTTATTTCTTTTGTATAGATGGATTGTACTTGGAAATTAATCACAGTCTCGTATGGGGGAGCATGGCATGATTGTATCTATGTTGGTGGTGCTGAACATGTAGTCCATATTCCCGTCCAACTGGTGTCTTTTTACAATCTCATCTACAATATCAACTACTTGTTGCAATCAAATGAACTGAGCACATATTATCAATTATATTATCTATCGAGCTCACGAACGGGGGGATGATTAAATCCTTATTATCGGATGATCAAACACTCGCTCATTTGTGCATTATAGAGGCCTGGTACGTCGTTTTTCACCAAAAATAAATCTGACACTCGGTCAGTATGCCCACACTGCACAGAACAGTGGCAAGCAAGATCGTCTCCCAAAGGATCGGCGAGAATTTCCCTAATTTTCAATCTGCAAATACTTAAACCAAACTACTAAGAACCTCGATAATTCAGAAACAGAAATTAAGCAACAAGTATCCAAAAGTTTGATTTTAACAAATAATTAAAGGATCCGGTTTCCGATTAATTCCACCCTAGCTTGATTATTCCGTTCATCGATGCAAATATAACTTTAATTCATTCAAACAAACCGGTTATGACCACCGAAGACGCTTCTGACGCGATCTTATCTCTCCTTAGCTTCTCAGTAATCAGGAAGACGCATCACCAATTACTTCTCTAATCGACTGACAACCCTAGAGACGCTCTATGGATTTAATGAGCCGATAGCATTAACAACTAGAGAGACCCGATTCAAAATCAATAAACTCTGATGCAGGATTATTAAATTAAGACTGCTCTTCACTTGATTCTGAAGAATCAATTTACCACAGATCAAATCTAAACCATAATTACGGATGGTCGATTTAATTGGCTACTAATTAATTCCGATCCACTAAATATTTGCAACTACCTAGCAGAATCGAAATAATTAACATTAAACACAGAGAATCACAGATGCTTGCATAAGAATTAAAGGAGAAAAATAAAATTAGATCTCACAGAATAAATCACGCTAGGGCTTCCTTAATCTTCGCCGGAATAAAAGTGTTTAGCTTGAATTCATAGACAAATTCAAGCTAGAAGTCATTGAGAAAGCAGAAAAAATATCGCTAGAGAGAAGAAGAGAGAAAACTTAAAAAATAAATCTAAAGTATGTGTCTATTTTCTGCTCCTTAAGGGAGTCTATTTAATACCTAATAAGAATTATATTAATAAGGAAATAAAATCACTAATCCAAATCTAACTAGGAAAGCAATAAAATAAAGATAAAACCCTACAACTAAGAGTCCATGGCCCAAAAATATCATATAATTTCGTGTACAACCCAATAATCACGTGCACAATCAACTTCCAAAACATTTCACATGCTGACAACTTTCAGCTCCAATACACAGCAGGTGGTATGCCCATACTGCCCGATATTCGCACATACCAGAACTTCATCTCAACAACTTCAAGGCTTCAAATATCCTCTAAAATCATGCTTATTCCTCCAAATTAAGATCAAAATCTATAATAGACCAAGAAGCATGCAATTAATTCCATAAACATGATTAAATAAACATTAAGAACAAACATGACGCAAAATTACTCCCAACTATATGATCAAAATACGCCCAATCAAGGCCTTTCCTAGGGTCTATGTAATTCACAATCATACAGAAGATGGTTTTGGAATTTCCAATGAAGAAGCATATATGCCTTCTTTTGATCATTCTTTTGATCTGAACCAGCCCACACCAGTTTCATTTAATGATGAAATGGAATATTTTTGGAGGATGAGTACATCTAATTGGTGTGATGATTCTTACGTTGTGTCGCAACCCGACTTAAAATGAAGATGACCAAGCCGGTGGGTCCCACATCGTACACAATTTATGATTAACCAAGGAACAAGATAACGACCCAGTTATCCAACAAAAACCAATCATACAATAAATCATACTTTCAAAGTAAACCAAGTCGAATCAAATATCAAACAACGACATCAATAACAATTTATACTTCAAGTTCAAAATCAAACTAACCGAGAATGGTCAAAAGACAACACCATCTCGTATCAGAGTTTAGCAACGGAAATAAGGTTTATCAAGTCATAGCTTCAATCATCATAATAAGACAACAATTACTGAATAAGTTCAGAGTGTTGCAGCGGAACACATAACACATTTTTGGTTATATTTCATACATATAACCCTGCTCAATATCAACAAAATCTCAAAAGGTCGACAACAAAAGTCCACCCAGCACACTCCATTCCCATCCGAGCTAACCTGCACATTTTAGAAATAATATGCAGGACAGAGTACTTTCGCACTCAGTGGACACATGCCAAAATATTTGAAAACTGCTGCTTAGAGCTATAGATTGATAACTTGCCATAGAGCATAACACAAGTATATATCTACTTATTAAAATCAAACTTGTGCTTGCAAAAACCTTTTCTTTCATATAAGTGATTGCAGTCAAAATACTTTTTATGTATGTAGCACATCTACTATAACTTTCGAGTATTGAGAAGTATGCCTATTTCTCAAACACTTGTAATCGTCCCACCATAAAAAAAGGCTCCCAATTACGACATAGTGTACACAAATCCTACTTTACGTAGGACCGAATTCATCTTTCCTTGGTAGATGGTATCATACAAAAACTTCAAACAGTGGCAAGTCAATCACTTTAAAAATATCACATATATATATATATATATATATATACCATAATATCACATTCTTCATTTCTTTAGTTTAGAAAGCCCACCTGAACTGACTATTTTATCTACACGCTTACTTCTCGGCCTTTTCCTACTTTAAGATCCCGCTCGATCCTTCAAATTAAGAATTAAATTTAAACATAATAGCAAGAAAAGTTTAAATATTAAAATAAGGAATGCCACTGCTATATTTAATATTTTTTTCTTCTTCGATTCGACTTTTCTAGGATTTTTCTCTCAACAATTAAAACTAAACTTTTCTAATTACTTTTCTCCCTTACTTCACTTTTTAATTGAAAAATAATCGATTATAACTGCAGGAAATATTTAAAAACATAACACCACATATTTCATCGTTTAATCTCCTAAATAAACATATAAACATATAATTTATCATTTAACTTCATAAAGGTCAAGGCGGATGTCGTTGCAGCCTATTTTACTCGAAAAATGCTTAATGATTGTGAAATTATTAAACCGAGAGCCATCATGGCGGAGTTGCAACGTGAATTTGGTGTTCACATCAGTTACGATGTGGCGATGCGAGGACGTAATAATGGAATTGAGTTGATATATGGTAGACATGATGAATATTTCGGAATGTTGCCCAGTTATCTTCACATGCTGAAGAAGGAGAATCCCGGCATATTGACTGATCTGAATATCGATCAGCATGGGAGATTCCAACACCTGTTTGTTGCTCTCGGAGCATCACGTGTTGTGTACAACTCCTGCCTAAGACCAGTAATCGTCGTGGACGGCACCCACCTCAAGGGTAAAAACACGGGTATTTTATTTGTTACAATTACAAAGGATGCCAACGAACAACTGTATCCACTGGCATATGGTGTTGGGCCGATCAAAAATGATCATTCATAGACTTGATTTCTTGAGCGAGTATATATTGCATACGGTTACAACAGAAATACTTTGATCATCTCAGACGCGCACGTATCCATAGCTAATGCTGTATGTTGGTCCCAAGACGGATACCTTGGTGTAGAGGGGGGGTGAATACACCAAGGTTTAAAAACTTTTCCAAGTTAAAACTCTTTTCATGGAGCTGGCTGTGTTCGATCCAGCTGGATGGCAGCTTGATCGACACAGCTGGCTGTGTGTGTGTGCGGAATGTGGTGGATTTGGAAAGTCCGTCTGTTGCTTCAAATATATTGCAAAGCTCTGTTTCACTTTTCAGTTAGTCAGTTTATGCATATTGAAATGTATGCTCATGAAGGTTAGTAACATGCATAAAAGAAAGCGATAAATAACAGAGCATTTTAACGTGGTTCGGAGTAACACCTCCTATGTCCACGACCAGGTTCACTGGTAATCCACTACCACTTGGTTTCCAAGTACCAAGCAACTTCACAACTCTAACCCGAGCTGTGTTCCAACAGTTTGCGGGCACTGTCAAGCCTACACCTTCAGTTTCTGGGTACTGAAGAACCTAACCACTCGAATTACACGCTTCGAGCAAGCGTACCTTTACCTAACCTTTCTAGGTTTGGGTTTGGGCATGGTTTTCCAACTATGAACGAGTTCTTATAATGAAGAACAATGAGTATGATGAACTCGTTCCAACTAGGCTTAAGATATTTATTCTGATCTATTCTGCCTATGACTGAATATGTGAACAACTAAGAACACAACTGACTGGCTGGGTGTTCTAGAAAGATTTGGCTTTGTAGATCGTGGTTCATTTTTCTGTTTTCTTCTATTTCTTCAGTCGTCTTGCCAGCCTCTTCTTCAATGTTGGAGGAGAGATATATATAGGTGGAGATTCAAACTAGCCGTTGGAAGAGAGCCGTTTAAATCTTACCTACTCTTGTTGACTTCTGGCCTTTACCTACGAAGTAGGTCTGCATCTGCAGAAGCTAGTTCTTCTCTGATCTGACTGCGTCAGATAAGATCTTCTGACATCGGGATCTTGTTTTTGAGAAGGTCTTCGTCTTCGAGCTGCTAAGCGTTTCAGCTGTATCTTCAGTGGCTTGGACTCTGCTGAGTCTTGATTCTGAGCTGTCTTTAGACCTGTGCTGTATCATTAACCTGAGCTGTGTCTTCAACCTGAGCTGTGTTACTGACCTGAGCTGTGTTTTAGATCTGAGCTGTGTTATCGACACTAAGCTGGGTCTTTTACACTGAGCTGAGTCTTTGACACTAAGCTGGGTTTCCGTCACTGAGCTGGGTCTTGATACTGCAAGATCTTTGACTCTTCTTGGTCTTGCTCTGCTGAGTCCTTTAAGCTGTCTGCTTAGCTGTGTCTTCTGCTGTCTTCAGCGAATCTACCTGTAAACTAAGAAACTCTATAAGCTCAAACAGGTGAGCTGAAAAACACTTAGGCTTGTGCGATCATCTACTCGGTTGGGGTCAGCTGGGTTTTGGTATCCAATCAAAACTCTATTAATTTTCCCAACAATTTTCCCCTTTTTGATGATGCCAAAACCTAACTGAGAAAAACAATTTACTTCCCCCTTAATAAGAAAACGGGTTTTCAAAAGTTTAAACGTACACAGCAGGTATATTAAATTCAGAGTTCAGTGCCTGGACAAAGAGTTATTGTCATCAGGATGAGCTTGAGAGCAAAAACGAATTTTTCATTAATAAGAGATAATATTACAATTTTACATTTTACAAAAATTCAAAGACAAAAAAAATTCCCAGATGACTGGGTCTTCAACTCTACTTCTTCCTTTGTTCATCAATCTGATGGTCAGTCTTGAGACCATATCTGTTGAAGATGAACTCTTCCAGCTCCTTCCATTCTGCTTGATTCTTTGATTTGGAGATTCCTCTTTCGCCAGCCCAGTGATGAACTTCTTTGATAATCTGGGCTTTGTCAGGAAGATTCGTTCCAGCTATAGTGGGAGGCTTCAATTGCTTGACTTTTGGAGCTTTGAGCTGGATGTCGTTTCTCTTGGCAGCTAGGGCTAATGATCTTGCCATCATTGGATCTTCTTCATGAAGTTCAAGCAGGTATTCTTTGAATGCAGTTTCATGATCCATACCTTTGTATTGATTTAGATAGTAGAATTCTTTGATGAATTCTGTTTTGCATTGTTCCCAGTTTTCATTGATTTCATCTGGGTTCCTCTTGTCGGATCTTGGAATACTTGAAGCTGCTTGTTTCTTCCTAGCTTGTCTGTGGCTTAGCCTTTTCTTTCTCTGCTTTTTCTCAGCAGGCTGGAGCGATTCGGTTTTCTTCTTGATGATTTTGTCCAGCTCTTACATTTCTTTTCTTTGCTCGTTGTGGAAGTTACACAGCCAGTGATAGTCTTTGTATTCTTCAGGCTTGTGTCCACAGGCTTTGGCAAGAGCAACCATCTTCTCTCTCCATGTCTCTTTGACTGCTTTGGCTGGTGCAGATGGCTCTGTCTCTTCTTCATCCAGCTCTTTGGCAAAATCGTCGATTTCCCTCTGAATTTGCTGCACAGGTTCCCCCTTAGTTGCAGCTTCTCTTTCCATTGTTTTTCCAGCTTCGCTCTTATCTTCCCCCTTTTTGGCATTATCAACAAGGGAGGCAGAGAGGTTGGCAACTGTTGCGCTGAGCTTGGAAAGAGTACCTTCAACATCAGCGATCTTGGCTGAGTTGTCAGCTGTGACGAGGTTCAGCTGAGCATTGTTGCTGCTTCCAGCTCTGAACTGAGCATCCAGATCTTTATATAAGTTGAAGAGTTGGCGGATGTCAGCGCTGTTGGAGAGAGTGGTCTTTTTGAGAGCTTCCAGCTGGCTTGTGATATTTGCTATGTTGTCGACCAGTGGAGCTTGAAGTCTTGTTACTATCTCAGGAACTCTCTTCTCTAGATGGTTTGACTGATCAATGCTCTGAGAGACGAGAGATTGCATGAGATCTTGACTGGTGCTTTCTTGAAGATTTTGTGCAAAATTATGGACTTCATCGATTGTCCGCTGTTGTTCTCGAACTTGACAGTCAATAGCTGAGAATCGTCGACTTGAGACTTCAGTCTGTCTTGAAAGAGAATTTCTTCAACCTCTTTGGATATTGCTTCTTTCATTGCGGTTGATAGCTTGACAGCTGAGTCCGTTGGGGTTCTAGATTCAATTTGACTGGGTTTGTCTGCCTCAGACTCGACCAGTGTGCGAGTGTCATCGGCAATTGGACTTTGTGGGGCAGCTTCAGTAGGCTCAACTGTTGCATTAGTTGGCTCTTCTTCAATTATCATTGCCTCAGCTGTGTCGGCAGGGACAGCTTCCTTGGCAAGTTCAGCTGCAACTTCTTTGGATTGGACAGCTCCAGAAGATGTCTCCCATCCTGCTGCTGTTAGAAGCTTATTGGCAGATTCCCAGATTTCAGCTGGGTGCGGCTTGGGGTACAGCTGAGATACTTCAATTATACCTCTGATGAGATCATCTTGATGCAAGTATGCATCCTCCAAACTTCCAAAGCCAAAGGTGTGCTGGAGGCATGCTTCATCTGTCTTCAATTTCTCATAAGAGAAGGTCTCGATCAGCTGCTCATTCTGGCCCGCCCGCTTCCATAGAACAATATCGTGGCAACGTAGACCTAAGTGGTCATATTGAATCCTTGGGAGATGTACCATAGCCGACAAGCAAATAGGTTTTGTTTTAGAATAACAGATATCTAGTATGTAGACCGCTCAAACTACTCAGAATGCGAAGGCGAGGCTACTAAATGCTTAGACGCATAGACCGCGGGAGTGTACCATGTCGCTATTTTGGTGGCCAAATAGAATTTGAGATCTGCAACTTTGACGAGGGCAATTGGCAGGTGCGTCAAGATGGGATACTGAGTTAGAACACTCTTGATCCCTGCGATGCGTAGCTCCTCGTACATTGCTTCCATGAAAGCTGAGCCAGAAGAGTTGAGTGATGTAGAAGCATTAGAATCACTCTTTTCTGATTCTGTGGAGATTTGAGCTTTGGGTGTAGGTTGTTTTGGGGGTGAGCTGGGATTCGAAGGTTCAGCTTGGTCATCAGCCGGTTGTGAAGGAGCTTCAGCCAGTTGAATATTTCCCTGTTCGTTTACAAGAGATGAATCTCTTGCTGGGGAGCTGGGTGGAGGAGAAGATTGTTTGGGCGGAGAGTTGTGAGGCGGTGAGAGCTGGGGTGAGCTGGGAAGAGTTGTTTGAGTCTTTGAAATGTCCAGCTCGTCCTCTGAACTAGATGAATCATCATTCAATCCCATATCAGCCAAGACATTTGATCCGTATTGATTGAAGGCCGACACTGGCTGTGGGGAGAGAATCACCATTGCTTGACTTGGAGTTTTTTCAGAGGAAGGTTTCACCTTTGTTGGTGGAATGACATCTGTCTTCTTTTTCTTCTCAGCTTGACCTCCAGCTGGTTTGGGGTCAGCTGTCTTCCTTTTTCTCTGAATCTTCTTAGCTGGGACATCTGTCTTTGTTTCTTCCAGCTGCTTCCTGCCTTTGCTCACAGCAGGCTATTTCTTCAGAAGATCATTGATTTGACTTATTCTCTGGAAGAGAATCTTCGTTTCTGGAAACGGTTCTGAATCGGCCCACTTTACTGTGTGCCCTTTCACAGCTTGCTCTATCAAGAAAGAGATTTTAGAGCATAGATACAGTGGCTCTAAGGTTGAATACGTCGTCCTGGTGGAGTTGAACTTGATCTTCTCTGACTCCTTGACTAATATGTTGAGTAAGAAATCAAACCAGTTGACGTTTGCGCCTTTGATCATGGCAATCATCGGCTTGAGCTTTGGAATGCTGATCTCTTCTTGAGATCCAGCTATCCCTAAGATGCATTTTTGCGTGATATCCAGCAGCAGCCTGTACTTTGGCTTGAGAAGGAGCTTTGACATGCTCGCTCTGTACGGTTCTGGGGTGATAAGCATCTCTTGGCTAAGGAATTCATCCACTTCTTCACGGCTGTAATCGTCTGGGATGAATTCTCCTTCTCTGGGTAGGTTGAACACCTTTCGTAGCATCTTGTTGAGCTTGATGTTGACGGTTGCTGAATCAAACTTTCCGTCTGTGCCTTTGATGATCATGTCAAATGAAGATGAGTAGAAGCCTTCTTCATCAATGATGTTGAGGTAGAAGAGTGCATCATCTCTCTTCAGCATAAGCTTAGGCATGGAGGTTGCCCACAACAAGAGACCGGAGTCTGCAACAAGATCCACCATCTCTTTTACTTCTGAAACTGGAAGGTTGGCGATGGAAAGACAACTTTCAAATGATAATTTTGTCATCAGAACTTCGAATTGGTTCATCCCTGCGGTTGATTTCTTGGGAGCCATCTCTGCAATCTATTGATTTTGATCGAGCGAGGAATTTGCAGAGGATAGATAGATGACTTGAAGATTTGAAGTTCGCAGAGATAACGATGAGAGAATTCTCCGTATCTTTTCCATGTATATCAATTACCATAATTGATCATCGGTTGAGATTTAGACAGCTGGTATTCTGATCAACGGCTGGGAGAGATTCACTCATCACGTTCTGACGTGTTTAAGGCGAGTGTATTACAACCGCGCGTGAGGCAGTTCAAACGCTTGACATTCTGCCTCGATCCTGCTGTGCTTCAGTATTTAGCAGTCTTTATAATTAATGCGATGGGAATGGAAACTTATCAAACAATTTAACTAAGGAACATATGTCCGCTTAACCTTGGAATTTCAAAATAATTGGACTTAAATAGTATATTCCTTAGAAAAATAAATGCATGAGACACATTCCTGTCAGCTTGGACCAAAAAGTCAGCTGATGTCGCGGATGTCTTTTCTTTTGTTTGATTGAGTTTCTCCCTTCAGCTTGAGTAAATCTTCTGCTTTGGGATCCAGCTGGGTTTGATTCCCCCTGACTTGATAAATTCATTTTGAACTCCTTGGGGTTCCTGCTGAGTTAGTCCAGCTGTGTCTGATTCCTTCTTGATGATACACGGTGATCCAGCTGAGTATTTCCTGCTGGATGCTCTTCTTGATGATTCTGTTGGACTATGATGAGACCAATTGATGAAATCCAATTGTTGGAGAATTTGCTGAACTGAGTTCCCCCTCAGCTAGATTCCTCTTCTGGATTCTGCGATCCACGTTTGATCCAGCTTTGTTTGATATCCAGAGGATGACATTTGATAGATTAGCTGGATTTTTCTCTTGATTCTCCACTTGGATCTTCTACTGGATTGACTTTGCCCTCAACTGATATCACAGCTGTGTCGATTTCCAGCTCGGTGGAGTTCCTCCTGAATTTGATAGTAGGTGGCTGTCTTTTCTCAGCTGCTTCTTACTTTACTTGAGCCAGTGATTTTCTCAATAATTACGTTCATCTGCCAACTTGATCTCTGATTTTGAGAAGACAGTTAGCTGTTCCATGATCAGCTGAGTTCACTGCTGCTTTGCGTTGCATTCCTAGGACCAGTACGCTTGACATATTCTTTAAATAGCTTTGAGGTAAGTCATGAGCTTTGATCACAAGCTGTCTTTCTTTCACAACATGCTTGATGACATCCTCAATTGCGTCTGTCCCTTGTTGACCTTGACGTCTGTGCTGGATGACATTGCTATCTTTAATTGATTCCAGTCAGCTGGATTTGTCTGCCGTCTTTGAGCTTTGTGTCCAGCTGAGATCCGCTGCTTCTCTTGGTCTTTAAGTTGCTGATCAGTTTTCTTTTCTGATCGGACTGAGCTTGGAGAGCTGTCTTGATTGAGTACAACCTCGATGTTTAGGTTCCAGCTGTGTAAGTATTGGCTGGAGCCATTCTTTGATTTGATACCGCTTAGGCCATCTTCAATCTCCTGACCATTCAGTCTTCTGCTTGACTTTCTGAGTTTATGATGATGGGTCCGTTGAAGATAACATCCCACATCATGTTGTGAAGAGCTCTCGGAAAGCTGTTGAGTTGGAACTTCCAGATCTGATAATCATCGACATAGAATGTCGGATGTTTCCTGCACAAGGAAGATTCCACGACAGTATGCAATATAATGATTTTTTTTTTAAAATTTGAAACTTTGAAGGATCTGTTCAGGTGACCATTATCAGCAATGAAATGCTGACTTGACAGATACAGTGATCTTTTGAACCACTGCTCTGATACCAATTGTTGGTCCCAAGACGGATACCTTGGTGTAGAGGGGGGGTGAATACACTAAGGTTTAAAAACTTTTCCAAGTTAAAACTCTTTTCAGAGAGCTGGCTGTGTTCGATCCAGCTGGATGACAGCTTGATCGACACAGCTGGCTGTGTGTGTGTGCGGAATGTGGTGGATTTGGAAAGTCCGTCTGTTGCTTCAAATATATTGCAAAGCTCTGTTTCACTTTTCAGTTAGTCAGTTTATGCAGATTGAAATGTATGCTCATGAAGGTTAGTAACATGCATAAAAGAAAACGATAAATAACAGAGCATTTTAACGTGGTTCGGAGTAACACCTCCTACGTCCACGACCAGGTTCACTGGTAATCCACTACCACTTGGTTTCCAAGTACCAAACAACTTCACAACTCTAACCCGAGCTGTGTTCCAACAGTTTGCGGGCACTGTCAAGCCCACACCTTCAGTTTCTGGGTACTGAAGAACCTAACCACTCGAATTACACGCTTCGAGCAAGCGTACATTTACCTAACCTTTCTGGGTTTGGGTTTGGGCATGGTTTTCCAACTATGAACGAGTTCTTACAATGAAGAACAATGAGTATGATGAACTCGTTCCAACTAGGCTTAAGATATTTATTCTGATCTATTCTGCCTATGACTGAATATATGAACAACTAAGAACACAGCTGACTGGCTGGGTGTTCTAGAAAGATTTGGCTTTGTAGATCGTTGTTCATTTTTCTGTTTTCTTCTATTTCTTCAGTCGTCTTGCCAGCCTCTTCTTCAATGTTGGAGGAGAGATATATATAGGTGGAGATTCAAACTAGCCGTTGGAAGAGAGCCGTTTGAATCTTACCTACTCTTGTTGACTTCTGGCCTTTACCTACGAAGTAGGTCTGCATCTGCAGAAGCTAGTTCTTCTCTGATCTGACTGCGTCAGATAAGATCTTCTGACATCGGGATCTTGTTTTTGAGAAGGTCTTCGTCTTCGAGCTGCTAAGCGTTTCAGCTGTATCTTCAGTGGCTTGGACTCTGCTGAGTCTTGATTCTGAGCTGTCTTTAGACCTGTGCTGTATCATTAACCTGAGCTGTGTCTTCAACCTGAGCTGTGTTACTGACCTGAGCTGTGTTTTAGATCTGAGCTGTGTCATCGACACTAAGCTGGGTCTTTTACACTGAGCTGGGTCTTTGACACTAAGCTGGGTTTCCGTCACTGAGCTGGGTCTTGATACTGCAAGATCTTTGACTCTTCTTGGTCTTGCTCTGCTGAGTCCTTTAAGCTGTTTGCTTAGCTGTGTCTTCTGCTGTCTTCAGCGAATCTACCTGTAAACTAAGAAACTCTATAAGCTCAAATAGATGAGCTGAAAAATACTTAGGCTTGTGCGATCATCTACTCGGTTGGGGTCAGCTGGGTTTTGGTATCCAATCAAAACTCTATTAATTTTCCCAACACTGTAAGATAGGTATTTCCTAACGCACATAACGCATTATACTACTATCATATTCTGAATAAATTAAAGAATTATAGAACTGCTGTTACCGATCTGTACAAGAGAGCTGCATATGTATATCGTGTTGAGCACTACGAAAAGGCAATGGGAACTATTAGATCTATTGGACCTGGAGCATTTGATTATTTGATACGTATCGGACCAGAGAAATGGGCTCGTGCAATGTGCCCTGTCCGCCGTTACAGTTTTATGACATCTAATGCGGAAGAGAGCTTTAATAATGTCTTAAAATCAGTCAGACATCTCCCAATCTGTGCAATGATCGAAGCGATCAGATATATCATCGAAAAATGGTTCCTTGAAAGACGGGCAGAAGCAGAAGATAGAAATGATCGTCTATCCGTAGAAGCTATAAAAAAGATTACTGAGAAAATCAAGAAGAGTCATCGTTATGACGTTCAGAGCATCACAGAAATGAAATTCAGGGTACAGGCCGAGCGACAACCCTTCATGGTTGATCTGAACCAGAGAACATGTCAGTGTTGTGAATTCGACTTAGATGGGATTCCGTGTTCCCATGTAATTGCAGCGATTCAGTATGTATTTAATATGTATTTATCTATCTATTTTTTTAGTTGTGTAATTTAGTTACTGACTGTTTTATTTGACAGAAATAAAGGCCACGTGATCCCACAGTACGTGGATAGTTGTTATACGAGAGCAACTCTAATAGAGTCATACTCGATGCCAGTTAGTCCCCCTCCTCATAGAAATCAATGGGTGCTACCAAACATTGTGCATCATGTTACTGTACTACCACCAATTGAACGTCGACAAGCAGGACGTCCAAATATGAGTAGACGTCGATCTGCAAGAGAGAGGGTCACGAAGAGTCAACACTAACCAAGAATCTGGTTCATCAAGAACTAGACGTCGAGCTCCAAAGAAGTGCAGTCAATGCAAACAAGAGGGACACACCAAACCAAATTGTCCTGACAGGCAAGAGACAGAATATTATGATTTGTAATTGAATTACTTTGTATGTTAGCTTGTATTTAAGTTAAGTTTGTCTATGTTTTAATATTAGAGATTTCTAATTAAACATTCACATCTCATAAATATAATGAAAATGTGTTTTCCGGCCCAAAAATGTATTTTCCAGAGAGTTGCGGCCTTCCCGGAATAGAACCGAAAAATGAATTTAATGGCCGGAAATTATTTTTTAGCAAATTAAATAAAATTTTAATTTATATTAAGCATTTCACTTACATATTGTTGGGAAAATTATAAAGTTTTAATTTAATACCAAAACCCAACTGTTCTCCAACCGAGTAGATGATCGCATCAACCTAAGTAGTGTTTTCCAGCTCGACTGTTTGAGCTCTAGATTTTCTAAGTTTACAGGTTCAGGAAGCGGAAGACAGCAGAAGCTCAAGACAGCAGAAGATTCAGCTGTGTTTACAGCAGGAGTTAACTATCAGCTGAGTTTTCCAGCTGAGCTGAGTTCAAAACAGAGCAGGATCAAGCTGAAGACAGCAGAAGATCCAGCTGTGTTTACATCAGGAGTCAACTACCAGCTGAGTTTTCCAGCTGAGCTGAGTTCAAAACTAAGCAGGATCAAGCTGAAGATAAATCAAGCTGAGTTCAAGACACAACTGGTCCAGCTGTACAGAACAAATGGAACTAACTCTGAAGACGTCACTTCAAGTCAGTTTACCCAATCTAGCTGTTGGGAAAATTAATAGAGTTTTGAAGTGATACCAAAACCCAGCTGACCCCAACCGAGTAGATGTTTGCACAAGCCCAAGTGTTTTTCCAGCTCACCTGTTTGAGCTTATAGAGTTTCTAAGTTCAGGTGGAATCGCTGAAGACAGCAGAAGATCCAGCAGAAGATCCAGCTGAGTAAGCCAAGTCGAGTGATCAGCAACGTTATCCAGATTCAAGACGATCAAGTTCTTCCAAACACAGCTGTAGGAAAGACCCAGCTCGTGTGACAACTCAGCTCTACGTCAAGACCCAACAGAGTTCAAGACTCAGCTCAGCGTCAAAGATCCAGCAGAGTTTAAGACAGCTCAGAGTCACCAGCACAGCAGAGTTGAAGTCAACTTGAGATAAAGTCAGATCTGATCTGGACCATCAGGAACTCGACACCTCAGCACCTAGAAGTCAGACCTAGGATTGCTTTACGAGGAAATCAAGGAAGAAGACAAGTTAATCCTGTCAGAAGTTAGGTAGAGATTCAGAACGGCTCTTTCCAACGGCTAGTTCTAATCTCTCCCTATAAATATAAGTCTTCTTCATCATCAGAGAGAGAGAGAGAGAATATACACAAGAAAGATCAACAGAGAAAGAAGTCTAACAAAAGACCAAGATCTCTCAGAAAAGCTTAACGATCCAGCAGTCTACATCCTCATGAGTTCTTATTTATTCTCAGGCTGCTGAAGCTCTCTCCCACTAGTATCTAGGCATATAATCCTTCCCATCTTAAGCCTAGTTTGAACGAGTTCATCATACTCATTGTTCTTAATTGTAAGAACTCGTTCATAGTTGGAAAACCCCAAACCCAAACCAATAAAAGGTTAGGTAAAGGTACGCTTGCTCGAAGCGCGTAATTCGAGTGTTGGTTCCGTAGTACCCGTAAACTACAGGTTAGGCTTCAGCTGTGCCCGTAAACAGTCTTGTTACGTTTCGATACAGTACGCGTAAACTTGTATCCAGCTTGAGGAACTAAGCTGCAACGCTTGCTGACTGCGCGAAAAGTCAGTGGTATCCTTAGTGGATTACCAGAGGTTTCTGGTCGTGGACGTAGGAGTAGTTTCTCCGAACCACGTTAAGTTGCTTTGTTCTTTCCTATTTATTTATGCATCCAGCTAACCCATCATAAGCATTATTTCAAGCTGCATAAACTAACTAACTGAAAAGAGAAACAAAGCTTTGCAATATATTTGAAGCAACAGACGGACTTTCCAAAATCCCACCACATTCCGCACACATACTACCGTGTTGATCAAGCCGCCTTCCAAATTTGGATCGAACACAGCCAGCTCACTCAAAAGAGTTTTAATTGGAAAAGTTTTTAAACCTTGGTGTATTCACCCCCCTCTACACCAAGGTATCCGTCTTGGGACCATCAATTAGTATCAGAGCAGTGGTTCAAAAGATCACCTTTTCTGTGTCAAGTCAGCCTCTTTGCTGATAGTGGTCACCAGAACAGATCCTTCAAAGTTTCTAATTTTTTTTTTAAAAATCATTATATTGCATACTGTTATGGAATCTTCCCTGTGCAGGAATCTTCCAACATTCTCTGTCGATGATTATCAGATCTGAAAATTCCGACTCAAAAGCTTTCTGAGCGCGCATCACGATATAATGTGGGAGGTTATCACTGACGGACCCATCATCATCATGAAATCAGAAAGACAAGCAGAAATCTTACATGGAGCTGAACCAGTACTCCGGCAAGTTGTGAAGCCCAAAAAGGAGTACTCTCCAGAAGAAAGAAGACAAGCTGGATTGGACAGCTACGGTCGCAACGTCATCTCTTCAACTGTGACGGACGCTTATCTCAGCAAGATCATCAACTGCGAGACAGCTAAGGGGATGTGGGACACTCTAGCCAAGCTGTGTGAAGGCTCAGAGGAAATTCAAGAGAACAAATTCTCAGTTGCATGCCAGAAGTTCGACAACTTCAAGCAACTCCCCTACGAGTCCATCGAGCAAATGGAGCTCAGATTCTCCAACCTCATCATCGAGATCGAGACGATCCGAACTGGAAAATATACAGTTCGAGATAAGAACTTGAAAGTTCTTTCAGCTCTCTCCTCAGAATGGTGTACACACAAGGTGGTTCACCAAAGCAGAACTGATCTTGGCAGCATGGAGACGGAAAAATTGTTCTCCATCTGGAAGGCCAACGAATTTGATCTGGGGATCACAAGCAGAGATTCATCCAGCCGAATGAATGAAGCAGAGCTGAGGATCAAGCCAAGAAAAGAAGCTCAATCAGCTCAGCTTGGAAGGACCAACAAGGAGCACAGAAATATGAGCAAAGAAGATTTAAACGAAGAAGTTGCCATGCTTGTACGGAGCATTAATCAGCTGGAACAAAGCAAGGAAAGGTACAAGAATATCGTGAAGGTTCATCACGACAAGCAACTCTATCCAAAGAGAAACCTAGCTGAGTCATCCTCCCGGAGAAAGGATAAAAGGTTCGAATCGAGCGAAATGGATGATGATCAAATCTCCTTCTCCGACTCAGATGAGGATGACTGCTCTGATTAAGATGTCTAAAACGTCTTGTTTTATCCAACGAAGAAAATGAATAAACCCAGCTAGCTGACTTGGACCAGCTGTGAAATAAAGACAGTTGGATACAAAACTAAAGATTCAGCCAGTTATTCAGCTGAGTACATTGGTCTCAAGCGAAGAATAGAGAAGCAGTACATGAACCAGCTGGATTTCGGACAGCTGTCTACTTGCTATACAAATTGAGACCTCATCAAAGAAATGAGCTGATGGTGAGAAAATCCGTTCAATCTAAGGAAGTAGGATGCAGCTGAAGAAAATGCCACCTACTATCAAATCAAGATGATTCTCTAACCCAGCTAACGCCAAGAAAGCATCCAAGAGATTTCTCAACATCCGAAGGAATCCATTGTTGGGAAAATTCACACAGAAGCACAACCTGCTGAAATCCAAGTCAAGATGATGTGTGAATTATTTGGACTGCTCAAACCGGATAAAGAAAAAGCTCATCAAGCTGAGGGGAAACAAACTCAGCTGGATTCAAAGCTCAGTTCAGAAGGATTTCCCAGCCAAAAAGGGAATCAAGCTCAGCTGGACATCAGTCGAAGAGCTAAAGAGAACTCAGCTGAAGGAAACTCAAGCTAATCTCCAAATACTCAGCTGAGGAGAACTGTCAATCAAGCAAAGGAGAAGACCGCTGTGATATCAGCTGGATACTTTGTCCAAGCTGACCGGTTTGCGTCTCATGCATTTATTGCTCTGAGGAATATAATATTTAAGTTCAATCAATTTGAATTCTTATATTAAGCGGACATATATTCCTTAGTTGAATTGTTTGATAAGTTTCCTTTCCCGTCGCATTAATTATAAAGTCTGCATAGTACTGTAGCACGGCAGTTTTGAGGCAGAACGTCAAACGTTTGAACTGCCTCACGCGCGTTTGTAACACACTCGCCGAAAGCACGTCAGCAAAACGTGATGAGTGAATCTCTCCCAGTCGTTGATCAGAATATCAACTGATTCAATCTCAACCGTCGATCCTTTATGGCAGTTAATATATATGGAAAAGATACGCGGATTCTTTCCTCCTCCATCTTTATCTCTGCAAATTTCAAAGATTCAAAATCTCCATCTATTCTCTGCAAGTTCTTCGCACGATCAAATTCAACAAGTTGCAGAAATGGCGCCCAAGAAATCAACCGCAGGGATGAACCAGTTTGAAGTTCTAATGACAAAGCTATCATTTGAGAGTATTCTGTCCACCTCCAATCTCCATATTTCAGAATTAAAAGAGATGGTGGATCTAGTTGCAGACTCCGGTCTCTTGCTGTGGGCAACCTCCATGCCCAAGCTTTTGCTAAAGAGAGATGCCGCACTTTTCTACCTCAACATCATTGATGAAGACGGCTTCTACTCATCTTCATTTGACATGATCGTCAAAGGCGAAGACGGAAAGTTTGATTCAGCAACCGTCAATATCAAACTTAACAAGATGCTCCGAAAGGTGTTCAACCTACCCAGAGAAGGAGGATTCATCCCAGACGATTACAGCCGTGAAGAAGTGGATGAATTTCTCAGCAGAGAGATACTTATCTCCCCAGAGCCGTACAGAGCGAGCATGTCAAAGCTCCTTCTCAAGCCAAAGTACAGGCAGCTGCTGGATATCACGCAAAAGTGCATCTTAGGGATAGCTGGATCTCAAGGAGAGATCAGCATTCCAAAGCTCAAGCCGATGATTGCCATGATCAAAGGCGCAAAAGTCAACTGGTTTGATTTCTTACTCAACCGTCTGGCCAAGGAGTCAGAGAAGATAAAGTTCAACTCCACCAGGACGACGTTTTCAGCCTCAGAGCCACTGTATCTCTGCTCCAAAATTTCTTTCTTGATAGAGCAAGCTGTGAAATGGCACACAGTAAAGTGGGCTGATTCAGAACCGTTTCCAGAAACGAAGATTCTTTTCCAAAGAATAAGTCAAGTCAATGATCTTCTGCCTGCTGTGAACAAAAGCAAGAAGCAGCTGGAAGGAACAGAGGCAGAAGTTCCAGCTGAGAAGAAACAAAGAAAGAGGAAGGCAGCTGACCCCAAACCAGCTGGAGGTCCAGCTGAGAAGAAAAAGAAAACAGCTGTCATTCCAAGTCAAGCAATGGTGATTCTCTCCCCACAGCCAGTGTCGGCCTTCGATCAATACGGATCAAACATCCTGGCCGAGATGGGATTGAATGATGGATTGTCATCCAGCTCAGAGGACGAGCTGGATAATCCAAGGAGCTCTCCCCAGCCCTCACCACCTCATAGCTCTCCACCCAAACAGTCTTCTCCTCCACCCAGCTTACCAACCAAAGAGCCATCTTCTGTACGAAAGCAGGCAGATACTCAACTGGCTGAAGCTTCTTCACAGCCAGCTGACACCCATGCTGAACCCTCTTCCACTAATCCCAGCTCACCCCCAAAACAGCCATCACCCAAAGTTCAATCTCCCACGCAGTTGGCTGATACTTCTTCACAACCTACTGTGAACCCACTTGAACCAGTTCCTCAAATCTCCACCGAATCAGAAGAGAGTGATTCTTCTGCCTCTCCATCACTCAACTCCACTGGCTCAGCCTTTATGGAAGACATGTACGAGGAATTGCGCATTGCAAGGATCAAGAGTGTTCTAACTCAGTATCCGATTCTAGCGCACCTGCCCATCGCCCTCGTCAAAGTTGGAGAACTCAAGTTTTATCTGGCTACCAAGATGGCAACTTGGTACCAGAATGAGCAGCTGATAGAGACTTTCTCTTATGAGAAATTGAAGACGGATGAAGCACTCCTCCAGCACACATTTGGCTTTGGAAGCCTGGAGGATGCATACTTACACCAGAATGATCTCATCAGAGGAATTATAAAAGTGTCTCAGCAATACCCCAAGCCGCACCCAGCTGAAATCTGGGAATCTGCCAACAAGCTCCTTACAGCAGTAGGATGGGAGACATATTTTGGAGCTGTCAAATCCAAAGAAGTCGCAGCTGAACTTGCCAAGGAAGTTGTCCCTGCCGATATAGCTGAGGCAATGATGATTGAAGAAGAGCCAACTAATGCAACAGTTGAGCCTATCGAAGCTGCCCCACAAAGTCCATTTGCCGATGACACTCGCTCACTGGTCGAGATCGAGGCAGTAAAACCCAGCCAAGCCGAATCCGGGACCCAGACGGATCCTAATGTGCTTTCTGATGCAATGAAGGACGAAATCGCCAAACAAGTTGAGAAAATCCTTTATCAGGATAGACTCAAATCAAACATTGACACCCTTCTGCGCATCACAGCTATAGAGTCGCAAGTCCATTGCAATGGACAGTCCATTGATGACGTTCACAGATTTGCCCAGAATCTGCAGGAAAGCACCAGTAAAGATCTCAAACAGTCTCTCGTTTCTCAACGAATTGATCATTCAAATCATCTAGAGAAGAGAGTCCATGAGATCATATCAAACCTCCAAGCTCCACTGGTTGACAACATTGCAAGTTTCTGAAGCCAGCTGGAAGCTCTTAGAAAGACCACTCTCTCCAACAGTGCTGACATCCGCCAACTATTCAACTTATATAAAGATCTGGATGCTCAGTTCAGAGCTGGAAGCAGCAGCAATGCTCAGCTGAACCTCACCACAGCTGACAACTCAGCCAAGATCGCTGAAGTTGAAGTTACTCTCGCCAAGATCAACGCAACAGTCGCCAACCTCTCTGCCTCCCTTGTTGATAATGCCAAAAAGGGGGAAGATCAGAATGAAGCTGGAAAAACAAGTGAGAGGGAAGCTGCAGCTAAGGGGAACTCATGCAAAGAATTCAGAGGGAAATCGACGATTTTGCCAAAGAGCTGGATGAAGAAGAGACAGAGCCATCTGCACCAGCCAAAGCAGTCAAAGAGACATGGAGAGAGAAGATGGTTGCTCTTGCCAAAGCCTGTGGACACAAGCCTGAAGAATACAAAGACTATCACTGGCTGTGTAACTTCCACAACGAGCAAAGAAAAGAAATGCAAGAGCTGGATAAGATTATTAAGAAGAAAGCTGAATCGCTCAAGCCTGCTGAGAAAAAGCAGAAGAAGAAAAGGCAGAGCTACATGCAAGCTAAGAAGAAACAAATCCAACCAGCCAAAGCCGACAAGAAGAACCCAGACGATTTCAATAAAAATTGGGAAAGTTGCAAATCAGAATTCATCAAAGAATTCTACTACTTGAATCAATTCAAAGGCATGGATCCAGAAACTGCTTTCCAGGATTATTTCCTCGAACTTCATGAGACAGATCCAATGATGGCAAGATCAATTGCCCTATATGCCAAGAGTAACAACATCCAGCTGAAGGCTCCAAAAGTCAAACAATTAAAGCCTCCTTCTCTAGCTGGAACGAACCTTCCTAACAAGGCCCAGATTATCAAGGAAATTTATCACTGGGCTGGTGAAAGAGGAATTTCAAAATCGAAGAATCAAGCAGAATGGAAGGAGCTGGAAGAGTTCATCTTCAACAGATATGGTCTCAAGACTGACCATCAGATTGATGAACAAAAGAAGCAGCAAAGCTGAAGACCCAACCAACTGGGAATTTTCTTTTGAACTTTTTTTGTAATTAGAAAGCTGTAAAAATTTCTTCGTATTAATGAAAAAGTTCGTTTTATCAAAATCAACCTGAAGACAATCTCTCTTTGTCCAGGCTCTGAATATGTTAACCTGCTGTGAATGTTTAATCCTTTGAAACCCCGTTTCCTGTTAAGGGGGAAGCAATTTTGTTTTTCCAACTTGGGGTTTTGGCATCATCAAAAAGGGGGAAATTGTTGGGAAAATTAATAGAGTTTTGAAGTGATACCAAAACCCAGCTGACCCCAACCGAGTAGATGTTTGCACAAGCCCAAGTGTTTTTCCAGCTCACCTGTTTGAGCTTATAGAGTTTCTAAGTTCAGGTGGAATCGCTGAAGACAGCAGAAGATCCAGCTGAGTAAGCCAAGTCGAGTGATCAGCAACGTTATCCAGATTCAAGACGATCAAGTTCTTCCAGACACAGCTGTAGGAAAGACCCAGCTCGTGTGACAACTCAGCTCTACGTCAAGACCCAGCAGAGTTCAAGACTCAGCTCAGCGTCAAAGATCCAGCAGAGTTTAAGACAGCTCAGAGTCACCAGCACAGCAGAGTTGAAGTCAACTTGAGATAAAGTCAGATCTGATCTGGACCATCAGGAACTCGACACCTCAGCACCTAGAAGTCAGACCTAGGATTGCTTTACGAGGAAATCAAGGAAGAAGACAAGTTAATCCTGTCAGAAGTTAGGTAGAGATTCAGAACGGCTCTTTCCAACGGCTAGTTCTAATCTCTCCCTATAAATATAAGTCTTCTTCATCATTAGAGAGAGAGAGAATTTACACAAGAAAGATCAACAGAGAAAGAAGTCTAACAAAAGACCAAGATCTCTCAGAAAAGCTTAACGATCCAGCAGTCTACATCCTCATGAGTTCTTATTTATTCTCAGGCTGCTGAAGCTCTCTCCCACTAGTATCTAGGCATATAATCCTTCCCATCTTAAGCCTAGTTTGAACGAGTTCATCATACTCATTGTTCTTAATTGTAAGAACTCGTTCATAGTTGGAAAACCCCAAACCCAAACCAATAAAAGGTTAGGTAAAGGTACGCTTGCTCGAAGCGCGTAATTCGAGTGTTGGTTCCGTAGTACCCGTAAACTACAGGTTAGGCTTCAGCTGTGCCCGTAAACAGTCTGGTTACGTTTCGATACAGTATGCGTAAACTTGTATCTAGCTTGAGGAACTAAGCGGCAACGCTTGCTGACTACGCGAAAAGTCAGTGGTATCCTTAGTGGATTACCAGAGGTTTCTGTTCGTGGACGTAGGAGTAGTTTCTCCGAACCACGTTAAGTTGCTTTGTTCTTTCCTGTTTATTTATGCATCCAGCTAACCCATCATAAGCATTATTTCAAGCTGCATAAACTGACTAACTGAAAAGAGAAACAAAGCTTTGCAATATATTTGAAGCAACAGACGGACTTTCCAAAATCCCACCACATTCCGCACACAGCTAGCTGTGTCGATCACTTCCAGCTGGATCGAACACAGCCAGCTCACTCAAAAGAGTTTTAATTGAAAAAGTTTTTAAACCTTGGTGTATTCACCCCCCCTCTACACCAAGGTATCCGTCTTGGGACCATCACCAGCTCTAAATTCAAAAACAAGCTCCAAAGGCAGAGATCCCGATGTCAGAGGAAGTCAATATACCTCGACCAATGAGGGATTGCCAAATCAGCATCCTAGACTTCAGAACCTAGGATGTGACACTAATGAAGACAGGTGCAGAAACGCCCAACGACAGATTTCGAATTTAAGAAGAATAGGTAAGATTCAAACGGCTCCTCCAACAACTAGTCTTGAATCTCTACCTATATAAACCCGTCTTCAACCTCAGGATCAAATACGAAAAACTTTCTACAAGCTTTCAATTTCTAAATTCATCAAGCCTTCAAAAGCTTACAAGCAGTTCTAAATAGTTCAAAGAACACTTTATCTTAAAGTGTTTCTAGTCCAGAAACTGCCCAGTTTTTCGTCTGATTCCTAGGCAGAAATCATTGTATATCTTAAGCCTAGATTTCGAACGAGTTCATCTAACTCTAAGTTCTTCATTGTAAGAACTCGTTCATAGTTGGAACCCCAAACCAAACCCCTCTTTACCCAGAAAGGTTAGGTCAAGGTTACGCTTGCTTGAAGCGCGAAATTCAAGTGGTTGTAAGGTTTTTTCAGTACCCGTAAACTGAAAGGTTAGGCTTGACAGTGCCCGTAAACTATTGGAACGCAACTCAGGTTAGAGTTGTGAAGTTGCTTGGTACTTGGAAACCAAGTGGTAGTGAATTACAGTGAATCTGGTCGTGGACGTAGGAGGTGTTAATCTGAACTACGTAAAATCTCGTGTTATTTACTTTCTCGTTATTTTCAGATATTGCACTAATTCCATTTGCATATTGCATCTTTATCAAATCTGCATACTCAGCTGCTCCCCAAAGACAGCTGTGTTTTGTCTATAAACTTGCATAACTTGACTAAGTCGAAAACGTAAAGAATATTTTCAAGCTGAGTTTTTCTAAGCAATCGAGCTAAGTTTTCAAACCACCAATTTCTGCACTGCCAGCTGAGTTATTAGTCCAGTTGACCTTCCTCAGCTGGATTCATAACTGAGCTCACAAACTCTGTTTTAAACTTGAAAAAGTTTTTAAAAATCTATCTTTGGTGTATTCACCCCCCATCTACACCAAAAACCCAGCTCAGAGACCATCACATATTTTTTAATTTCATGTGGCTATATTACAGTCGTATAATTACTCAATCAATTAAAACTACGAACAATCAAAACCACTATAAATATTGAAAATCATCAAAAAATTGCAACATATACTCAAACATTTAGATTCCAACCAAAAGACAAACATATACTCAAACATTTAATTGTTTTTAGTACAAATACTAATAAAGGATAATACAAGTCAATTGTAATCGACCCGACGTTGAGTCGCTGCCTCATAAATTTTACAGGCTATTTTCCGTCTAAATTTTGCCACATTTCCATTACCCCATTCAACTGTGGGGAATCCACTGATCAAGCGCTCCACAGTCATTAGTGCATACGTGCCGCAACTATGATTGTCATTCTGGCGAAATTGTCTCGTCCCCTTATTCATCCAAATGAGCTCCAATGGCCTCGTGGTCTGTCCAGCTTTAACCTGACGGTTGTTTCAATGGCCTCCAGAATCGAGAACAAGCCAGAATAAGTTAGTAAGAGGCTTCAACTGCTCCTTGCGGATATCTTGAATTCCTTTGGTATGCGATTTTAAGTCGTACACCTCAGCAAACCATAAGGACGTAGCTATGCGAATTACAATGTAATGTTTTCCGACAAGGCATGGAACTATGATCTGTGTAGAACAAATTACATAAATATAATTAATGAATTAGATAAATAAAATTTGAAAATTTCGAAAACTCATCTTACCCATTGCACTTCCGAACAAGATAAAATATTTTTCTTCACGTCGAGATTCTTTGTCAAATCGAAAGTCACTTTTTCGCCCGATTTGGCCTTTTGTATTTTTGAATGTTCTCAATTGAGATTAGTCTGATTAAGAATAAATAAATAAAATAAAAGCCACAATTAAATTTATTAAGTTTAGACTATAAAATTCAAATTAGTTCCGCAAAAATTTAGACGTTATACATATGTTTTGGCCACAATTTATTGTTTTAAGTGAGTTTTTCGGCGGCCGAAAAACTTACAATTAAATAAATTGTGGCCGGAATAGACACTATTTTTTTAATACCTAAAAATCAAATAGAAAATATAAAAATATAAATAAACTACTGTAATTCATTACTCACAAAGAAATCGGTGTGCAAGATAATTGTATTTATAGCATTGACATCCTTTAATACATTCTCTTTAGCCTCCAAACGTTTGCGTAATATCTTGATATACAGCTCAAAGACCTGCAAAATAGGTTGAGATAATTATAATAAAAAAAATGTAACTCGTCATCATGCATTAAAAATCTACTGAGGGTTTAGTCTTCAATAACCATTTCAAGCACCTAGGCCTAGCAGTGGGCCTATCACATACAACAACTGCATTTTCCAAGTTCAGAATCACTTCAAGCTCCCAAAAGTATAAAGCCCACACCGGCCTAAAGAAGTGGTATGACGGAGTGCTCTTAACATTATCAACGTAGAACTTTAGAATTTTATATGTATACGCGCCCCATAGAAAAACATCAAAATTATCCAAATCATCAACCAGCCTCCAAACCCACTGGTCGATGCAATGACCGTCGTCGTAGCAAATTAATAGCGCAAATACCACTAACACACTCGTCACACGTAGGTACAGACCACCATCTGGATCAACCACACGTACATTACGAAATCGGTTTAGTAACTCCTTCATAGTCATCTGCTCAGTAATACCAAACTTCTGGTAAACCTCTACATCCCTCGCGTCGTGAGCTTCATTTGGATCAAATGAGGACGACCCAAATTTTAATCCCGTTACAAGTGCATACTCCCGATAGGAAAATCGAATGTTCATACCGTTGATGCGAAACCATATATCGTGCTTATCATGGTTGGGAATCTCTATCTCTCGGGAGATTATATGGTGTAGAGCCATGGCGCACTTATTTTTATTCCTCAATAAAAGTAAGGGGCCGAGGCATCCCCCGACAAATCTGTCGAGCAACTCTTGACCACCTACATGTAATAAAGTTCCCTTGATCTTCTGTAAATACGAGAGCTTGTAGTACGTTTTGAGGGTAGAAGGTATATTGATTGTATCTGACCTCTTGAACTTTAAAACCTATAAAAAGACAAGAAATAAATGAATAATAAATCATCGAAAACTTTAAAAAATGAATAAAAACCACGGAGCACAATTAACATTTTAAAAATATTATAAATTAACAAAGGGTTCGTAAAAATTATTTGGGCCACATAATAAAGATTCTGGCCATAAATGGTATTTATTTAAAGTCTTCCGTTGAAGCCGGAAAAATAAAATCCGGTCGGAAACGTATGGTTGGCCGGAATAAATGAATCAGAAATAAGGTTTAATTTTCTGGAAATACTTGGGAGACTACAATTCATAACTTTTGTAAATTCATGTACATACTTTTTAATTATTACATTACATTTTAATCAAATAGATTCATATCATATATTCTATAGCAAAACTATAAGATTATATCTTACAAAGTCGAAAATAAAAGTAACACCTAAATTTATATCAATCACATAATTAACAATTTATCAAAATAATTAACCAAAAAACTATCGCATAATTAATCTATTATTTTAAACAACGACTAATTAAAACCTAAAAAATATTATAAGTGCATAATAAAGATTCAAACATATTATTTGTGCCATTAAGTAATTTTCCGGCCATTAAAAATTAAAAGTAAATTTCTCCGGTATAGCCGGAAAAGTTTAAACAAGGCCAAAAAGTGTAAATATGGCTGGAAAAGTTATTTCTTGGTATGAGTGAGACACTTAATTATTATGAGTGACATACTTAATTTTCTTAACCCAAAATACGAAATAAACACTAATGATCTAATAAAACAAAAAAATTCTACATAAAATAGTCATTACTAATAAATAAAATAAAAACTATAAGATTATATCTTACAAAGTCGAAAATAAAAGTAACACCTAAATTTATATCAATCGCATAATTAACAATTTATCAAAACAATTAACCTAAAAACTATCGCATAATTAATCTATTATTTTAAACAACGACTAACTAAAACCTAAAAAAATATTATAAGTGCATAATAAAGATTCAAACATATTATTTGTTTCTTTAAGTAATTTTCCGGCCAATAAAAAATTAAAAATAAATTTCTCCGGTAGTTTAAACAAGGCCGGAAAAGTGTAAATATGGCCGGAAAAGTTATTTCTTGGTATGAGTGAGACATTTAATTATTATGAGCAACATACTTAATTTTCTTAACGTCCCAAATACGAAATAAACACTAATCATCTAATAAAACCAATAAATTCTAGATTTATTAAAATCAACGAATAAGAATTGATCTGAAAAAAATTATTAAAAATAAAAAAATATTCAAAAATATTATTTGTGCCATTAGATAATTTTCCGGCCAAGAAATAATCAAAATTAAGCTTCTTCGGTGTCGTCGAAAAAATGTAATGATGGCCGGAAAAGTTTTAATATGGCCGGACAAAATAATTTCTTGTCATGACCAATACACTTAATTTTGCTAACCCAAATACACATAAACACTAATATACACGGATATGTACAAATATACAATTAACTTAAAAAAATGTATTAAAAAGAATATAGAAGTAGAACCTCATCCATTGTCGTGAAATTTTCGGTCTATGTTTGCCACCAAATTTTTTTTCCGGTCACTTTTTCTTTCTGGCCCCCTTCAATATTAACCTAGGAATCAATTGAATTTATATAAATATTCTATATATAAATTTAGGCTAAATAGTTTAATTAAATTTAAAAAAAAAAATTACCTTTGAATTCCGGTGGTTTTTATTTTTTCGGCCACATAGATTTCAACTTTCCGGCTAAGTTTCTCTCCCCTCTCTCTTTTACGGAACTGTAATGCTTGTGTGGATGGGGTGAATTGAGTTAAAGTTGCTTATATAGAATATTCAAATAGATAAAAATAAATTTAAAGAAAATAAATGGAGAGAATATTAGTGATAGGTTGTTGAATTTATTGTTGAGATGAAAACATAAAAAACAGTCAAACTGACGTCTCTTCCAAAAAAGTGATTGAAAGATGTCAATTATTTTGTCATTGCGCACGGTAGATTGGTGAATTCCAAGAAATGAATATACCTTACATGGTTTAAAAAGTCATGTTATAGCTTACATCCTTGATTTGTGCAATGGCTATAATATTTTTCCTCTCTTCTCTAATCATTTTCTTCGATTTTCGGACCCTTGTCATCCTTGGAGATCTTATAATATAAATCATTTTATTTCAAAATTTAAGAGTTGTAATTTTGAAAATTTTAATTAATGAATTCGGGCTGTGTTCTGTCAGGAAAAATTATATAAAAATTCAATATCTTGATTTATAATAACTTAATTTGGTAAATTTAAATTATGAGCGAAAATAGTCAAGGTCAAATCGGAGATAGTATCAATTATGAAATTCTCTTTATGCTATGAGTATCCGTTGCATATGGTACTGTCTGCAATAAGATTAGTATATTTGACCAACTAATTAAGGAAAAAGATTATAATAAATACGACCGAATTAATTAAGTTTTTGACCATATAAGCTTCTAAATCCCGTGATTAAGTGATTGAGAAAAGTGCATATCAAATATTTCAATAAGACAATTTTCGTTTTAAGGTTGAATAGGTGAAGGTCAATAGATTCTATCATACATTTCAACAAACTTTCAAAATTCAATAAATAGGTTTGTAATGCCAAGCAAAATAAAATATTAGTTTCTCTTTGTTTTGTTAATGACCTTTTCCACGCAGAATTCAAGTTACCGTCCAAATTCTATTAATTATTATTTTTTTTCTTTTTTGTGAATGATCAAATGATAAATCCAAGATATTGTTCTTTTACGATAATTGATTCTCTTTGCTTCCTTCCTATTCGTAAAGATGAACTAAACAACCAAATCCTTATAATAGGGGATTTGTTTTACCTAATTTAGTCATAACTTCAAACATGTATCGAAAATTAATTAATTAATTGAACTATATAATGATAGTTGTGAGTAGCCGACGAGGCCTAGCTCAAGAGACATCACAAATCTATTCTTAATAAAAGGTTTGTGTTCAATCTCGTCTACATACGATGTAGTGAGACCGATCATGAAATATTAGCATCTTTTCGCCCCATCCTCGTCAATGTCGCCTAAACAAATTATAAATCTCACCCTAACCCTAAGTCCTAACCATGTGCTATGCATTCACAATTGTCATATATAATATATATATAGTACATATAATTAATTATTTAAATAACAAAACTTCCCTCAAATCATACACTTACACTTATTCATATTACAAATCTCAAACCCTCTTAGATTTCTACCACTTCCATTTCTCATTTATCGTACTAATACCACTAGCTACACATAATAAATTCACATATATTTCAACTATACATACATGTAAAAATATTTAATATCCTAACCACCAATTAGCCTCACCTCCCTATATATATACACGCAAACATATCCCTAAAGAGACATCGCATATTTCATACCCAAAACAACCCTCTCATTTTCAAATTTTCAATGATTCAATATTTATCTCTCCCCTGGCGGCCAAGAAGCACTTCCGCCAGCGCTAGTGGCGGCTCCGCCACCTCGGTCACCACCGCCAGCGGTAGCTCATCATCATCTAGCAACTGCTGTGGCCTATCAAGATTGATGAAAAGGCTGAAAAAGCGCAGCAAAATGCTGCAGCCAGCCAGCCGGCAGTCGTCGTTGCAGTGCCGCTACGACCCACTGAGTTATTCGCTCAACTTCGATACGAGCGGCTCCGGAGATTTTGTTGATGATGATTATTATAAATTCTATGCCTTCTCGTCGAGATTCGTCGCCGCGCCACGAACTGACTGTCAAAGACTCATAATTATTAATTACTAGTTAGGGCGATCTTTTTTCTTGTGGAAACCTGCACTTGTTATCTGATGGTTTAAAGATTCAATTTTGTAGGTCGACTTAGATTAATGATCATTTTTTTACTGTATTTATATGAATATTCGGATCATTAAGCTAATTAAGTTGGCAAATTTTCTTGATGTAAACAACATTATTTGTGTTTGTTTGATTATTCAAGAACTAATTAATGGTCTTCACATGAATTTTCTAGGTCGACTTAGATTAATGATCATTTTTTTACTGTATTTATATGAATATTCGGATCATTAAGCTAATTAAGTTGGCAAATTTTCTTGATGTAAACAACATTATTTGTGTTTGTTTGATTATTCAAGAACTAATTAATGGTCTTCACATGCATTTTCTGAACTCAATTCATTAATTACTCCCTCCGTTCTTTTTTAAATGTCCTATTTAGCTCAATTTTTTGTTTCCATATAAGTGTCCTATTTCAAAATTTGAGAGTAAATTAATGACATGTTTCCAATTTTATCCTTATTTAATGCTTCTAGTAATTTGTTAATTAGTTGTATGTATACATTAATGATAGTAATTAATAAGGTTACATAGGTAAATTTCTTTATTTTCTTGGTATGCGTAATTTGACGGTGGGGGACACTTATAAAAGAACGGATGGAGTATTTATTTTTGGTTTTATACCATCCACATTTTGAGTATACTTTTTTACATAATTTTCTCTCTCAATATGTCGGATCAATTTAGAACAGTAGCTTCTGGAGATGAATAGTTCTCGTTGCCACTTAAAACAGTAATAAAAAAAATTCACATAATTCAGATATATAGCAAACTGCTCAGACTTATATAGTCAACAAATACATATAAACTGATCTGAACCAATCTCTCTTTCTTTCTCTCTCTCTAGCATGTGCCCATGTGCTGACATCTCTCCCAAGATAAACTTGGTCGGAAATGTTTTGTCCCTAAATTACTATTCGATTTTCAAACGACAGAACCCCTAAATTCATGGAAGTAAAATATGATTGCACACATTCACTTTTTCACCCATATATTATAGGAATTAGGATAAAATTTGCTTATGTTCACAAATAATACTGGTGCAGAAAAACGTCAATTAATTCTAAAGATAATATGTAGTTACAAGTTACAACCTATGACTCAAAATACAATGCAATTATAAAGCTTAATTTCTTCTTAGATGAATATTTAAGTTGTTTGCTGCAGATTATTCAATTTCAGACTTATAAATGTTGAGATGAAAAACTGTTATGATTCGAAAATGGACAGAAATAACAGCAGAAACGTATACATTGGATAAGAAAAGGAGCAATAAAAGAATGAAAAGGAAAACATAGCTTATCTACTAATCTCCAAATTGTTTTCCTCCATTCCTATAAAATAACTTGCAATAAGTAATTAAGATTGTAAATTGATGTCGGAAAGACAAACTTGCACAAGGGGAGTTAGGACAGGCTGAAGCCCTTATCCAAAAAATTCATATAAATTCATAAATGGATCGTTGAAAAAATCCTTTACTATAACCTTCACGTAAATTTGAAAAACAAAACAGTACTGTAGTCCCTAATATTTGTTTCTTCTGCATACTTATAAGATCATTATTCAAATAATGGGCTTGTTCATGTCATGTTTAATTGCATCTTTTGGCAAGTGAAATACTTGGAATTGAAATTAATCAATTTGATCTCCAATTTAATTATAACTACTTATAACTTACTCGATTAAGATATATTGTAACAACAGCTTGGATATATATTCTCTATTACATTTGTTATGTTACTAATTTTAGCTCGTATCTAGGACTAATAATTGAGTTATGGCATGCAATTAAGTCTATCTTAATTTCATTGCATGCAACGTTTCTTGATTCATGGAGAAGAAAACAACTTCATCAAATTCCAAACCTTTAATGTATCTAAAATAGAGGACACACTCATAAAAATTAGTGTTGCTAGAAAAATGATAACATTGAGATTCACATGAAATTGCACGATGCCAGTTTTTAGATCAAAATCAACATTATGTCAGAATTTAATCATCATTCATCAGAATATATAATTTGCAGTAATTTATGTATACAGACCAACTTAAAAGTGTATGAAAATGATGATCACACTCAAAGTTTATTTAATATATGTGTAAGAGCTGGGTTAAGCTCCTACAACAAGAGTTTGGAGATATTTGCTATACTTTCGGTTGAATATGAAATCGTCCGATTTGGATAATGGTTTTCCTGCAAAAAAGCCCACTGAGCCGGAGGAAGTCTCCGGTCAAGGCCCTCCGACGAGCAAGTTAGAATATGAACGGAAAAATGATTTTATCTCTAGAACTAGATAAGAAAAAGTCCTTTTTAAAAGATACCTGTTACCCTATTTATACTAGTTGCTCAAGGGCAATTTAGCCTTTCTACAAGATATCTGAGGAGAAATGGGTCTTTTCCAAAAAGCCCACGAATGTTAGAATGACACGTGGTCGTAAAGGATCTTCTGACATGATATTCTGTTTCTTTAAATGACAGCGACGTCTTTTTTAACTCATTCATTATGATCGCGTGTGTTTAGCAAAACGGTACCTTCAGGTCTGTATGTTAAATCACCAGCCCTGTCAGAGCTGAGCTCCTTTCCTCTTCCAGGCTCCTTATCTGCTACAGTTCCTAGAACCCATCAGCTCTGTCAGATCTGGGCCAATATCTTTTCCTTTTACTAACCTCTCCTTTTCTCGTTCTTTCCTCTACCTTCTTGTTATAAAAAATCTTTTGCTAATAAATATCCCACATCAACCACCATCCACTACTCCGAGTAATGATTCAGCACTGGAACATTGGTTGGAGTAGAGAACAATTTTCCTCTCTCTCCCTTCTTTTCTCTTTTTTTAAAAAAAAAATATTTGATTTCTAGATTTGCGCGCCATTTTCCTTGCCTTGTGCAATTACACCCGTAGATTCTCAAAACCGCTCATCTTCCTTTATCACCACCGTTCGTTTCAACTTCTCATAATAAAATATTTTTTACCCTTTACACGTGGCCCCACTCTGTCCTCTAACTTATAACAGACGCTTTTATATATCTTTTTACCTTTCTCGCCGCCATTCTCTTCCCCTCTTTCTTCACAATCCTTCGAGTTTCTTTTCCCCAAAATTCATCATTCATTCATCTTTTCCCTTTCCTCCGCCATTGATCTCCGTCGTTTCATTTCTCGATTCCTTCTTCAGGTACCTTCTCTTTGATTTCAGCATTTTTCACCATGTCTGCTAGTTCTTCGTACTCTTCGCAGGAATCCCCAAACAATTCTCCTAAACATACTCCTGGGGGTAGATCTCCAGTTAATATATCCTCCCCCTCGATTTCTGCAAATTCATCTTCCTCCTCCAACTATTCCAATCTCGAAGTGTTGAATAGCATTAATGAAGGCAAAGCCTTGCTTCAGAGCTTACTAGATGTTCCTGCAAACAATTCTCTTACGAAAATAGGCGATAATTCCCTGCTTCTCGCAAATGAATTTAAATCTGTGAAGAAACTTGTGAAATCTGAGGATTTCGTGTTTTCCATGGTGAGACCTTTCACTAGTGCTAATCAACTTCCTTATCCTGCCCTAGTTTTTTGGGTTAATCAGATTACAGCCGGTATTCGATTTCCCATTCACCCCTTTCTAGTTAGGGTTTGCAATTTGATAGAGATTATGCCCAATCAATTGACTCCTTCTGCTATTCGAACCATTTTCGGGTTCTACATCATCTTTTCCAACTACCGCTACCCTCCTGAAGCAGAGCTATTTGTTACCTGTTTCGAGAGTTCAAAATTTTTATGGGCCTCTATCTTAGGACGGTTTGCAATATTGGGCCATATTTCTTCAGGTCGTTCAAATTAGGCCATTATTCTAAAAGTTTGGCAATCTTAGGCAATTTTTCAGCCCGATTGGCGGTCAAAGGCTACCTTTCGGCCCGATAAGTTCAAAACAGCATACCCACAAAGCTTATAAAGATTACACATCAAAATTAAGACAAAAATTACTCAAGTTTTCTATTTTCTTCAAATATCGATCCAATTTCTAATTTGGAGATAATTCATGCAATACTATCAGGCCCATCACACTTCCGTATAAAAATTCTATACCAACTTCATACCTTTTTGACCGTAATGCTGCCGGATATTTCCACCAGAAGTTTTAGGGACCTCGTCCAACCACACGATCACAACCGATGGTTTCCAGACGTAGACTCCTTCAACAACACTCAGCACAACCCTCGTTCGTTTTCTACTCGGGGCGTAGGGTATTTAGTCGGTATTTAGAGAATAATTAGACACTGGAAGGGATGAGCAAAAGCCCGAACTTTATTTAGGAATTATATAAAATTTATTACAACATAAGTATATCTCCTTTAGGGAGGAGACAGACTTGTTTAGCTACCTATGGTAGCGGAATTGAAATACATTAACAATACTATACTAGGAACTATTCTATAACAATTTTATTTTGGAGAGAGCAGAGGAGATGGTGTAGAAGATTTCTGATGGATTTTCGATGCCCTTCTGCTTTCTTCAATCCTTGTTTATATAGAGGTTCGGATGTCCTCTATTCATGCATTATTGCCTTGGATACCTTTCTCAGCCAGCCTGTTTCCCATGTGAAGCCTGGTCCACCATTGTCGTCTATTATTGAGTACAGCCAATAGACTTTCGGTGCAGCCTCAATCATGCCGCATTATCTTTAGATAATGCTCTTCCTGTGCTTTTACCCGTTTGGATTTTTATGGGTAATTACTTTTCCCTCCACCCACTACTGTCGTTTTATTTTTAGTGGGTGCTCCATCTCAGAGTCACATGACTCCACCAACCTGTGTCGGGAATCTACTTTTTTCCTGGGGCCCTGGGCGTCCTTATTTTTTGCAACGCCTTTTGCTCGAGATGCTCCTTGGACCGAGCCTTCTCTTTTCCTCTTCTGGGCATGAACCCCTTCCCGAACTCTGGTTCTTTCTGGTTCTGACAATCTGAACAAACGCGCTCAGACCAGTTTCTAAAATGAGCCATGTTGCAGTATTTGCGATGAGTTTCTTTACTCGTCGCAATCTTGTTTTCCCAGAGCAAGGTTCTCTTTCTTTCGAAAGCTTCCTCTGCGAATCTTGTAGATTTTCCTGTCATAGTGTTTAACAGGAATGATCCGTTTCCTGAATTCTGAAAGAATTTGAACGGAAACTTGACTTTGTCCATCTCTGTGAGACAGACCCATAATTCCCATGCTCTTCTGGTAGAGATGAGGTCTTCTGGTAATGTAGAGACTAGAGTAGTCTCTTTCTCTGTAGGTGCCTTGATCTTTTCTAGGGCGCGTGCATCTGGTCTTGGAAGCCTAATATAGTGGAAGGCTTCATGGTTTTCTTTCCCAGCTGGTTCTGGGGTTGCACTGATGAAATACAGCTCCAAAACGTCACCTCGGCTAAGCTGCGGATTATTAGCCCATGTATCATACACCGCTTCTTGAATCCACTTGGGTAGATTCTTGATTTCGGCGAATGATGGAGATGTGGTATAAACTGAAGCAAGTGCTCCGAATTCATACCATCTTTTGACTTCGTGTGGATCTGAATTTGGCATCATCCACACCCGAGGATATTTCCCCGAGACATCAACCCTTATTTTTTCTGGGTTGATTCCAGTCCTTGTGTTGAGCTTCTCCCAATTGGCTTGATAAACCTGCCACGAAGAAGAAACTTCAATCTTATCAGTATTAATCTTAGATGTGCCAGTCATTGGCCTAAGATTAATCTCTCCCTCTTTTTCCCCAGAGGTGCTGGGTTGACATGATGGTTCAGAGTGTGACCCCTGAATATCATCTTTTTCTTGGGGCAATGGTTCCGAAGATACCACCACCTTTGAACTTGGGCAAGAGGTATTTGAATCCTCTGCTACAGGTTTAGAGCCCTGTACTCGAAACTCTTCTTTTACCAAAGGATCTTTGGCCACCCGAAGGATTGGTGTTTGACATGCAGCCCAGAGTTGACCCTGAGACCGTATGCAAGCTCGTATTCTCTCGGTGACTTTCGTCTTATCGAGAGTCTGCAATCTTCCTGCTTGCTCAGCATTCAGAATGCACTCGTCCCACTCTCCCGTTAACATCTCCAAATTTTCTCTGAGATGTCTATGGGCAGCCAGTAGAATAGAGTTCACATCAGTTTGCTCCATCTGTTGTTAGGAAATCTGCAAGAACATTTTCGTGAGATTTTAAAACGACAATATCATAAATATAATATTGGCATTCAGCTTGCCATCTAATTAATCTAGCATTTTCAGGCTTAGATTCAATCTTGTTTTTTAAGAAAGCCTTAACCTGTGTGTTATCGACTTTCAAAGTAAATTTCTTTGCTAATAAAAATAAAGGCCATTTCTTAAAAGCCTTTCGGACTGCAAAGAATTCTTTTTCGTTGATGTGCCATCATACGGCCTCATCATCTGAGAATAAACCACTACAGTATCTGCAAGGTTCTTCTCCATTAGGAGTGATCTTGGTTAAGACTGCTGCCCACCAATAGTCACTTGCATCTTTGTACAGAACCAAGTCATCTTCGTCCTGTGGTATCGAGAGTTTTGGGAGATTTCTGCAAATCTCTTTTAACTCCCTCATACCCTTTCGATGTTCTTCTGTCCAGATGAACGGAACATCTGTCTTCAGTAATGTACTGAAAACTTTTCTATGTTTTGCGAGATCATTGATAAATGGTCCCGCGAAATTAACAACTCTCAAGAAACTCTGAAGTTGTTTCTTTTCCTTTAGATCTTCAGGAAAATTCTGGACCTTCTGAACAATATGGTCCTGCAGAATAATTCCTGCTTCATCAATCTCGATACCCAGAAATTCTATTTTCCGAGTTGCCACGACTGCCTTCTTTTCAGACAGTACTAAGCCTTCTTTATAACAAACATCTGCAAAGATCTCAAGATGTTTGATATGTTCTTCCGTATTTTTTGATGCTATTAAAATATCATCAATATAGACGAACATAAAAGAAAAATAATCTTTAAACAGATTATCCATATTTCTCTGAAATATTTGAGGCGCATTAGCTAACCCCATTGGCATTACTTTCCAAACATAATACCCTTGTGGAGTAGAGAAAGCTGTAAACTTCTTACTCCCTTCCTCCATGCGAATCTGGTAAAAACCTGACTTGCAATCAAACTTAGAGAATACCTTAGCATTTCTAATGCAGTTAATAAGGTGTTCTCTACTAGGGATAAAATATCCATCAAATTCCATAATATCATTAATTCCTTTGTAATTAATAACTAATCTGGGTTTACCTCGTTTGATCTCACCATGATTCCTTACCAGAAATGCAGGACTGCTGTAGGGCGAGTTCCCTGGTTCGATCAACTTTAAATCAAGGTGTTCTTTGATTATCTCCTTCATATCCTGTTGATCTTTGAGGTTCATCAGGATTGGTCTGTATCTAACAAACTCATACTCCTTTTCTGGTTTCACCTTCAAGGTAGCTTTGAGCTTGTTTCTGTCCTACCATGCCAAAGGATTCTCATTGTAATTCCTTTTAATCTTTCTTTTGACATCTTCTAGGGACACATGCATTTCTTCTTTAATATCTTGATGAGATATTAAAGATGCTTTGAGGATCTGAACTTCTTCATCTTTGAGATCCTCATCCCTGATACAGCTTAGCACTGCTTCGCTGAATCTCCTTTGATCCTTCATCTTTGGGTGTCGAAGTTTTCTTTCATCACCACGCTTGCTGTGAAAACTCAATGGTATCTAGTGATTAAAAGCCCCTTTGAGCCTCTGGACAATGATCTTGTGATCGCAAATGGTTGTGAATACCAATTGCCTTCTTTCATTATCCTGCATATATTTTTTGAACATCTGTAGGAAATTGTTTCCTAGCAGAATGTCTACACCTGTATCATGGAAATAAATTGGTGGAGTTTTAACCTTATACCAAGGTGTACCTCTGGCTCCGCCAATTAGAATTTCCGTCTCTTTTACTCCTTTAACAAGGAGCAAAATCTTCTTTGAGAAATCTCTTCCTGCAATTCGGGGTAGATCATCTTCTACCTCTGCTGGGAAGACTCCTCGTTTTGCAGTACAAATTCACACTTTTGAATCAATATAAGCAGCAAAATATTCTGCTTTATATTTTTCATATAACATCCCTATAGAGATGTATATGGAGAATGGACTTGTCATTCGATCAATAGTTTTCTCCCATTAATCGTAATTTCCATTCCTTCTTCTTTATTTCTCCAAGGTTTGTGATCCTCGAGAAAATCTAAACCCAAAAGCAAAACTGCTTCTCTTCCAGCTCTACCCTTGATCTCCATCACTTGTCCCCCAATTTCCAGGGTGCCTTTGTAATGATTGATCTCTGGCTGCTGCAGATAGTAAAGAACATTACAAGGAAAGTTGGTTTCCCACCTTGTAGTGTCAAATTTTACTATCACTTCTCTCCATCCCTCGGGACATTTCAGATTCACTGGAACTTTGTTACTCTGATATGTTTGAGGGTGTGGCGCTTCTCGAATGAGACTCCGACTCCTCCCATATGGCAAAGACATAATTCTGTCTCCTTGGAAAGATAATCTCCCTGAAGTTATCCTGAGACTTTGATCATGTCTCATGACTTCTCTATCTCGGATTTGAATATCCACATTCCTTAATCGAGCAATTTCAACTCTATCGGGACAAACAGCTGTTGTCACCTTGTTGAAGATATCTGGTATCTCAATAAACTTCTTTCCCAGAAATAACTCAGTGTGATGTGAGTTGGAAAGAGCATATGATACCTAATAAGTAATGGAGTAAGGCCTATTTCCTTCCTCCAATAAATCCTTGCGTTTAAAATCCTGATAAAGTGTCAGGGCTTTGCTGAAATGGGTATCATTAAGATTGTAAGCAATCTTTGGATAGATGATTCCCACTACTTGTCCTGTACAAAGATCTCCCGCAATTGTTCCTAATACGGAATCTTTCAGATTTCTAACTCTTTTATCGCATATAGCGATATCGATCGGCGTGTGAACTCCGGTAAAGAGGGCCGATTTTAACATTAACTGGATGGCTCCAATATGGATCCAGTTCATCTTTTCAGCGACTTCAGGCTTCATCTTTGATAGATCTTCCCTGATGTCACTAGCTGGAATCAGCTGCATCTCCACTTGATTCCCTGTAAGCTCTATAGGAAGCGACATTTTTCGTCTAGAAATTCCATAGACGATTTGTTGTTTCCTGCTCCTTAGATTAAAGTTCCTTAGAACTTGATCTATGTTGTTTGCTGAAAAGCCTTGATACTTTTGTATATTCAGACTCTTCTTCATGATTTTGTCAATCAGACTTTGAGACAGAGTTGTGTGACTGGAGAATCCCGTCCTGTCCTCTTTCTCCTGATGAACAATCTCTGGATCAGTCTGACTCCGATCTAGTTCCATCAGACCATTTTGAATCCTCTTCGCTGAAGATTTCTTCTTGTTCATATATACTCTCATCCGAGGGTATATCTTCGAACTGATATACTTGTACCAGTTCCTGGTAGTAGACGGCATCTTCGATATCCGGAGTGGATTCGAATTTATTGATACCTCTTCTCTCGTTGTCAGGGCAATTTGTGGAAATATGCCCTTTTGCACCGCACGTCCAGCAGTTGCAATCTTTGAAACTTTCATTCACTCTAGTGTGAGTTCTTCTGAAAGTTTTCTTGGCAGGCGTCCTTCCTTGTGATTTATCATCTCCTCGGAATGGATACCTATTCCTTGATGGTCCACTTCTTTGGCCTGATTTATAAGATCTGGCCTTCTGTCTTGACCACCTGGTTCTTGGTTTCCAAGAATTTCTTTTTGGATCTCCACCTTTATAATAGGGCTGAAACCTATTTTTCTTGCTTTTCTTCAGCCTCGGTGGTTCTCCTCCAATGATCGTTGGCAGATCATTGTCATCACAGTTTAGAGGAGCAAATTTGTTAATTCTCCTCAGTTTCTTCATGTTCCTCAGAGTTGTTGCTTGTTGACACCACTCTGAGAGCTTCTGATGTACATAAGACATCCTTCTTGCGACGTTTTCAGGATCACCAGGTTCGTAATCCCAAATCAGCATCTCTTTCCATGGGCTTGGAAATTTCAGAAAGAAAATTTCCAGCACTATTCTATCATCAACTTTTGATTGATGTTGATAAAGAGCAAAGAGTTGTAGAAACTTGTTAAGCGATTGTTGATCCAAGACAGCCAGTCTTAGATTATACAATGCCATCAAGTATTTCTTCCTTTTCTCTTGATCAAATCCCTCGAAATATCCTTCTCCCAGAAAATGGTTTTTAAATAGTACTGCCATATTCTGGACATGTTCTGTATAGTTTTCACTCTCAAAACATGAATTCTTGATATCCACAGGAAAGAATTCCCATGCAATTTTGACGATTCCCGCAAGACTCATTTCGAGAATTCTTACGAAACCTTCCTTGTTCAAATCGAGAGTTGCTGCTGCAATTCTCAGGGCTGACGTCCACTCGTCAATAACGGATTCTCGATCTCTGAAATTTACTTCATCGAGGTCGAGCATTACTCCGTATGGATGAATAGGATCCAGGGTTGCCTTTCCATAAGGTGTGTCTTGTACCTTTGGATGCGGCCTTCTTGCCCTTGTCCTTCTTGCTGCCATGTATGCATCATTTGGGGTATGTTGATCATACCTTGCTCCAGTCTGAAAATACTGAATTTGCATTAATGGCTCCGGGTGCATTTTGAAAATCTTGTTGATTTCCAATGATGGCTCCTGGTGGAAGTTGATTCACCGACTGTGGGTTTTGGACCACATTCTGGTTCATTTTTAAATCCACCATGGTCATATTAGCAAAAGATTCCGCTAACTCCTGGAGATCGTCAAGCTTGATTCGTTCAAGATTACTCATTTTTTCCTTTCACGAATCATTCTTTTCAAGGTCTCCATGTTGGGATCCTTTTTGGTTTCTCCCACTGGCAATGGATAAGTGGGTTCATTACCAAAAGGATTTCTCCTTTGACTGGAACGAGGTTGTTGCTCCAGTTTTTTGATCCGTGATTGGATCTCCTTCAGGATATTATAGATTTCATCCTGTTTCATAGCAATCTTATAAAGATCGCGTGGTACACCATACAGGCTATCGCCATAATGTTGTACTGTCTTCTGTATTTCTCTTAGATCCGCCGATATTTTGGAGGAATCTGGAGAAATCTCTTGATATAAAAGAGTAGATGATACTCCTTTATCTTTCTTTTGTTCCATCAGAGCGAAATAGCATAAAAAAACTAATTCCAATTTACTCCCAGATGGATCCAATTGTCTCTTCTCATGGCATGCTCTATCTCCCATTCAAGGAGGATACAACCATGTAGAAGATCTTCATTGTAGAAGATCTTCTTTTCTTTTGATTCCTTGGAGACAGGAATCAATTAGTTCTTTCTCCTTGTTTTGTTGGATTATGATATCCAACTGCCTTCTCCAGTGTGTTAGCACACTCTGGTATCTTGTTCTTCTTTTCTCCAAGATTTGGAGACGTTTCTGGAAATGTCCACACCTTGGACATCCTTCTAGGTCCATCAGTCAGTATGATTCTGATGGTTTTCTTTCATCACGTACTCCGTCCTTAGATGGAGATACTTCAACTCCTCGAGGAAGTTCTCTCTTCTTCTCATCTCTTGGTGGCAAGAGATAATAGATTCACAATCCACTCTTAGTGCTGCAGAGTGGAATTCTCTTTTCCAGATTGCTAGTGCAGTCTGGGTTCTAGTTTTCTGTACCTCCAAATCATGGAGATAATTCCTGTAACCTTCGCATCTCGGACAATTGTCCGGATCCATGTTTTTCTTGATGTCTCCTCCGTTAGGATAATACTTAAAGCAATAAATAAAATATAATTCCCAGATAAACCTAAGGCTCTGATACCATTTTAGAAAACGTGGATCTCTGGTAACCTTGAGCAATTCTTATCTTGATGTGTATTTATGATTTGTTCCAAAGCAAGTGGGTATTAACGATTTTGGCCCAAAATTGCAACTTTTATAAAACTTAGTGGCCTAATTTTGCAAATCCAAAATTCAAATTTTCATATCTTTCAAGCCCGAAGCCCCTTTTCTTGCAAGCCCGCCGAATTATGGCCTAAATTTGCAAACTACCCTAAGATAAGGGCCCAAACGATCTTACAACTCCCTGTTTCGATGTCCAAAAAACAGGTCATTTCTACTGCTTCCGTACCAGGGTACTACTTTGCTACCTCTTTGAGAGCCCTGCCCAATTTGCTATCTCCAAGGAGAGTATAGACAAAGACTGGCTTAAGTACTACTTTGCAGTACTTCCTTGTTCAGGCAGATGGAATTTTAGTACTGAACACTGGAATCCCAATGCCAGATCTCCTCGAAGCCGACCCTCTGTTAAGCAGATCTCTCCTTTAGATACCCGCGTTATGCAAAGGCTTAGCCAACTTTCCATAGATACTACTAATGATAAAGTTAACCGCTTTAACATTAGTAAAATGTTGAGGTCTCCCTCTGTTCTGGATCATTTTGGTTTCTGGGATGACGCTCTAGGCCCTCTTCCTTTAGCTAAATCCGGTAGTTATTTACTTCCCCCCATTTTTTATTAATTGTCATTCTATCATCCATCTACTTTATTTTTAATCTAGATCTTTTCTCTTAATGCTCTGTATTGACAGCTATGGCGGATCAACAATGGGTTCATGAATTTCAACTGCACATTGACATCGACCAACTGATGTCTGACATCCCAGAGGTAACACAGCCTTTCGCCGAGACTCCTGCAGAGGCGATCCTGCCCTTGGAGGGCCCACTAAGCGCTGACCCAGTTACCACGGTTCCTCCCTCCCAGGCCTCCTCTGCTGATACTTCTGCAGCTCCTCCTCTGGCCTCTTTGAAGAATCAACCTTCTGCGTCCTCTCCCAAGAAAAAGAAACTCTCCAAAAAACGTTCTTCTACTTCTCCCGCAAAGAACCAAATATCCGAGAATCGTCGTAAACCTCATCATGACTCTATCACTGAAAAGTTTCCAAAAAGACTTAGAATTGCCTTCCCTTCTTCTCATACATCAGTTCCCTCCCCCAAAACATCAGCTCATCCCGTTGTCGGAAAGAAGCTTACCCCTACAGCTGATCTCTAGAGAATGGTTGAAATTCCTCCGGTTATTCTCCAAGCTGTTCCGCAGGCTTCCGTTCCAAGGATACCCCCATCAGAACTAGAGGGCGTGAAATACATGGAGCTCCCTCCTGCACAATGCCTAAAACTTCTGAGTAACTTCGGCTCTTCTGAAGATAGAAAAGATCTTCAGATTATGCCCTCCGAAACACGCCATCTCGGTATTGCCCATCACATTGTTCAGGTAAACTTATTGATACTTCCCCCCTTTCACACACCACTGTTATTATTATTTTATCTCTGCTTATCCATTCCTGCCTCCTTTATTGTGTACTTTCAAGGCCTTGACTCTGTTGAGCGAAGATCTGGCTCCTCGCAAGGATAGCCATGTCTTGGAGCAAATGCTAATCCGCAAAGAACAGCAGATCTCAGATCTGCAATCCAAAGCACTGGAGTCTGGTAAACGCCACCTTGACCAGCTCCAAAAATTGACCAGCAGTATTAGAGTTCTGGAAGATCAAAATGTTGTTCTGAAAGAATCTAACCATGCTTTTCTGAAGGAGAATAGCAATTTTGAGACTACCATCGGGAGCCTGACCACTCGTATCAGAGATCTGGAGAGCAGGCTACCCGAAGCCATGGCCAAGAGTTTTGCCGATGGGAAAGCTGCAGAGATCAGGGAGTGTTTTCGTCGCCTTTTCCTAACTGACCGCCATCAGACCTTCCTTACTAAACTTCAGGAGGGACTGATTCAATCCTACCGCAACAGCTCCCAATACCTTAAAGACATGTTTCCTTTCACTCGCTACTTCACTCAGGATGGATACACCCAAGGAGTGAAGTACGCCCTTCCTCTGAGAGGAGCTCGGCCCATTTAAAAAGATATGGTAGCCAAGACCCCCTGCAATCCTCCGGGTTGGGATGGAAATACCTCTTCCGACCAGACCTCCCCCTGGTGGATAGGTCCCGTTGAGAAGGTTGTTGATGAATTCCTCAGTGATGAGGAATTTGACATCACCCTGGCTCCATCTCTTAATTCCATCTTCCACGTGCAAGGGGAAATAGCTTCCACCTCTGCCCCTACCCTTCCTGGAAAACCAGACTCAACTCCTCCAGAGCCCAAGGCTGCTTCACCATCACACACAGCGGCTGCAGCATCAGATCTCCTTTCCTGAACAATTTTTGCCTTTTTGATTTTAGTTATAATTTTTCTTACTAGTCTATGAATGTTTTTGTCTAATCCCGTTAATATTCCTACTTCCAATTTAAATCCGTCTTCTTACTATATGCTTTTATCACAGGGATATGATTTCCTTAACTTTAGACTCTTTCGCGTGCCTTTTGAATTGGTTTCAGCATATCAACAGATTAATCTGTCGATTTTATTAATTTCCACCAACTCATGTAAATTCCAGTTTCCTCCCTGATTTAATCGCAATTCTAAATAAATCTATCAAATGTTTCAGAAAAACATCGATTTAACAACTCGATCATATTTTATAGAGAATTACAAGTTAAAGAAATACCACAGCTTCTTCATTCATCTGAAACAAAAAGATACATTAATTCATGTCCATAGACATTTGATTAAAAAATTAAAGAAAAGACAAAAAACACTTGATTTAATATCTGAGATGACTACTGCTTTTCTTTCTATTCAGTCGCATCTCTATGCATAGTACTTCTTCAGATTGTTCACATTCCATGGTCGAGGTAATAATTTCCCATTTTTATCCTGAAGCTCATATGCTCCTCCATTCAAGACCTTAACCACCTTAAATGGGCCCTCCCAAGCTAAATCCAGCTTCTTGTTAGCCTTCAACGCATCAGCTCTGCACAAAACCAGGTCTCCCACATCAAACCTTCTTGCCTTCACTCTCCGGTTATACCCAACCTTAATTTGTTCCTTATACGCATCAGATTTCATTTTCGCCGCCGCCCTTACCTCTTCTACAAGATCCAACTCCTCTCTCCTGAGACCCTCATTATCATCCTCCTTATATGCCAGAACTCTATACGAATTCGCCCCTATCTCTACTGGAGCAACAGGCATTGCTCCGTACACCAGGTTGCACGGAGGCTCTCTCGTAGCTGACCGAACCCCAGTTCTGTAGGACCAAAGCACTGAATCTAATTCATCAATCCAATTTCATGCACAACTTTCGAGTCGGGCTTTGATTCCCTTTACCAAGGTTCTATTTGTCACCTCTACCTGCCCATTGGTCTGCGGATGGTTCACCGCTGCAAAACGTTGTGCAATTTTCATTTCTTTACACCAGACAACCATCTTTCTCCCGTTAAACTGAGATCCATTGTCAGATACTAGAACTCGGGGGACTCCAAATCGACAACATATATTTTTCCAGACAAAACTCATGACCGATGTCTCTGTGATCCTCCCTACAGCCTCTGCTTCTACCCATTTGCTAAAATAGTCAATGGCTACGATCAAGAACTTCTTGCCTCTGGCCACCTTTGGAAACGGTCCCACAATATCAATTCTCCATTTGTCAAAGGGACAAGAGGCATACATTGCACCAATGGTTTCTGCCGGAATTTGGATTGTGTTTGCATTCTTCTGACACTTGTCACATTTCTTCACATAATCCCTGGTATCCCTTGCCAAAGTGGGCCAATAAAAACCATGCCCTAATGATTTTTCTCACCGTGTCCCTGTACCCTGCATGACTGCCTGCGGATCCCTCATGCACTTCTCTCATTGCATAATTGGCTTCCTCTCTACTTAAGCATTTTAGGTAAGGATGTGTGAAAGATCTGAGAAAAAGGTGGTCCCCCACCATGCAATACCTGGCATAGTTTATTTTTTCCTTTGACCCCTCTTGTTGCCGCTTTTTTCCCGTTTGCAGGAAATATATGATAGGCGCTCTCCAGTCCTGGCTTTGTTCTACAACTCCCGCCTCAAGTATCTCTGACTTTCTTTCAGCTCTGAGCATCACCACATCCTTTTCACCTCATGTTATAAAAATCAAAATAACCCGTCATCTTATATGCCAGCTTGCATAATTGTCAATATATATATATATATATATATATATATATCTCTTTTATATGTGCATTTACACGCTACCTTCCACACTGTCAAGGGTGCCTGCTCGTTTCTGACTCGGCTCGATAATTCCATCATCGGTCCCCCCGAACCTTTTCTTCGCTCTCAACATCACAATTGCACTTCCTATTACAAGAATTTAATATAATTTATTGCTCTGTAATATTATCATAACGCTTTTATTTTTATATTCAAAAGGATATTATCGACACGATTCTACCTTCTCCATCATCAGCGATGCTTGCTAGTTTGGCCAAAGAGTCCGCTTTCATATTTTGATCTCTGGAAATTTGCTCAATTTTCAGCTCTGCAAACCTAGGTTTGAACCACTCAACCTGTTGAGCATATTTGGCCATCTTTTCATCTCTAATCTTGAACATCCCCAAGGTTTGCTGAGTGATCAACTGGGAATCAGACTTTATGATCACCTCTTGAGCTCCCATTTCCCAAAGCATCTTAAGTCCTCGAATCATGGCTTCATACTCTACTTCGTTATTTGAAACCCTAAACTCCAGGGTGATAGCAAATTGCATTTCCTCCCCATCAGGCTTTGTAATGACAATCCCTACGCTGCATCCGCTGATGTTAGCTGCCCCATTCACATGCGCTACCTACACACCCGACGTTTCTATGCGGGTGGTTTCTTGAATAAAATCTGCCAAGACTTGCGCTTTGATGGCAGTTCTAGACTCGAATTCCACGCCATACTCCCTCAATTCCACAGCCCACTTTACCATTCTTCCAGACAAGTCAGGCCTGCTCAAGATTTGTCTAAATGGAAGATTAGTTCTGACTACAACCTTGTGTGCCAAAAAGTAACACATGCACTTACAAATTCACTATTAGCAACAATTGAATGCAATCTGTCCTTTCTCCCTTTTTTTTACCTTAATCTTCGAGCCGACATCATCACTGCCAGCGCTGCTTTTTCCACTTCCGCATATCTAATTTCCGCTCCCTTAAACGAAATGAAATTCATAAATATATTTTCCTGGGAAAAAGGAAAGAACCTACAATTATGATATTTCATTCCCTCAATAAATAATACCTGTAACATCTTGCTCACATAGTAAATGGGCATCTGCTTCGCACCTTCCTCTCTTATCAGCACTGAGCTTAAGGAGTGTTCCCCCACCGCGAAATACAGGAACAATGTTTCTTTAAGCTTCGGCTTGGTTAACAGAGGTAAGCTAGCCAAATGCTGCTTTAAACTCTCAAAAGCTCCTTGGCATTCACTGGTCCATTCGAACCTACTTCATTTCCTTAAGATCTGGAAAAAAGGATAACTCCTTTCCGCTGACCGGGAAACGAATCGACTTAGCACCGCCATCTTCCCGTTCAAGCTTTGCACTTCCTTCATATTTCTTGGGGGCGACATTTCCAGGACAGCCTGCACCTTAGCCTCATTAACTTTTATTCCCTCAGAGGTTACCACATAACCCAAAAATTTCCCCGCTTTCACACCAAACGTGCACTTAGTAGGGTTCAGCTTTAGACGGTTAATCCTGGCTACTCTGAATACTTCTTCCAGGTCTGCCGCATGGGTTGATGACTTGACACTATGCACCAAGATATCGTCAACATATACCTTTGTATGTTTTTCCAGCAGCCCTGCAAAGATGGTATCCATCATTCTCTGGTATGTCGCTCCCGCATTCTTGAGTCCAAAAGGCATTCTTATGAACCCGAAAATCCCCACAGATGTGATAAAACAAACATCACTACATCATCCGGATCCATCTGAATCTGATAATATCCTTGATACGCATCCATCATAGACATCAGCTCTGATCCAGCAGTAGCATCTACCAGTTGATCAATCCTAGGCAGCGGATAATGATCCTTGGGACAAGCCTTAATTAAATCCCTGAAATCATTACACATTCTCCACTTTCCTCCTCCTTTTTAATCATGACAGGGTTACACAACCATCTAGGAAACTGTATGCGAATTATATGTCATGCTTTTAGCAATTGCTCCACCTGCTCACGGATGGCCCTGTCTTTTTCCTCATCAAATGGCCTTAACTTCTGCTTTACAGGCTTGGTCCTAGGATCTATATTAAGCTTATGCATTGCCACCTGGGGATCTACTCCAAGAAGGTCTGAAGTATCAAAAGCAAATACGTCAGAATTGCGCCGCAAACATTCCACTATCTCTTTCCTCTCTTCCTCGCTCATCTGAGTACCTATCTTGGTAGTATAACCCTCCTTCCCTTCAAAGAGTTCCACCGTCATGGTTTCATCCATTGGCCTCATCACAGGTGTGGAGCTATCGCCCATTTCAAAATCTGTCTCATTCAGCTCTTCCACCTTTACCTCCATCATAGGCGTATCCTTCCTCATCTATTAGCATTTTTCTCTGCCTTCTCTACAGAATTGAGAGGCCTGCTGACTTTACTTCTGGAGATTCGTCGCACCTCATTCGCATAGCAAGATCTAGAGCTTTTCTGGCTACCTCTTACCTCCCTCACTTCCTTTTCCACCGGGAATTTTATTTTCATGTGGAAGGTTAATGCTATTGCCGGAACGAATTCAATGCAGGCCTTCCCAAGATAGTATTATAAGAACTTACTGCATCCACTACTAAAAACTGGACCATACACATTTTTCTCAGTGCTCCATCTCCCAACACCACAGGTAATTTGACTACTCCTTTTGGTGTTACAATTCTTCCTGAAAATCCTGCCAGGATAGTATCCACAGGCATTAGTTGTTCATTAATATCCATTTACTTAAAACAATCCCAGAAGATTATATCCGCTGAGCTTCCAGTGTCAATCAACACACGTGCCACATCATGCCCTGCTATCTCTGCTGTAATAACTAGTGCATCATCATGCGGGGCAGCAACCTCATCCAAGTCAGTAGCGCTGAAAACTAGTTCTGGCTCCTCATCCTTCGACCTTATCAGGTTCACATTCCTCACATCTGGATCTCTGACCTCCCTTACATACCTTTTCTGTGCATTATTCGTGTGATCCCTTGCTAAACCCCCTATAATCATATTAATAGACCTCTGCTTCTTTGGAATTGCTCTTTTCCCTTTTCTTCCTCGGGCCCCTCGAGCGCTAACAGGTTTAAATTCTGATCTGGCCCAACCTGTCCTTCCCCCTGGCCAGCATTCATCTTTCGCTTATCATTTCTTTTCCATCCTCCTGTTCCGTCACTCCTTCTTCGCACAAATTCAGCAAAGTTCTTTTCACTTATCAATCTCTCTATGGTATCTTTCAAATGCCTGCAATAATCTGTGTCATGCCCATAATCTCGATGAAATCTGCAAAACGATTCAGACGGTGGGTTTTTGGGTCCTACCTTCGCAGAAAAAGAAGGACGAAACATCTTGGGAGCTATACTTAGTATTTTAGAAGGCGGCACCACTAAATCCGTGTACACAGGGGATACCTTGCTCCATGCCTTATTCGAATATCCCGCCTTGGATTCAGACTCTGGAGGAGTTGAGTACAAACCAAAGCGAGGGATCCTTGATCCCCGCGCCGGCTGCTCATAAGATGAAATGGGTTTGCGATCATAAGATTCTCTTTTTGCTCTGTCTCCCTTTCTTTCCACATCTTTTTTCTCAATCCTTCCACCATCACTCCTGCCATGATCTGTAATATGCTTGGCTTCCCAAGCCTCTTCTCCCACAATCTGCTTGTCAATTCGCTCCAATAATTTGTCAAACCCCTCGCTGGATTTTCTGTTTAAGGTCTGGAAAAGTTCCTTGCTCCTCAATCCCTGAATCAGAGCATTAACCTTGATCTCCTCGGAAGCTGAAGGAACCTGCAGAACTGCCGCGTTGAAACGAATTACGTAACTCCTTAGGCTCTCCCCTCTTTCTTGCTTAAAACTTAATAGCGTCATGACAGAATACGTTTGCCTTCTAGCACTAGCAAACTGATTTTCCAATTGCGAAGCGAAATCATCATAGGTCTCAATACTTTCAGGTTCCAACTGGTTAAACCATCACTGCGCCATTCCTATTAGCGTAGCCAGCAATACCCTACATTTAACGCCATTAGAATATCCCTGCAACAGCGCCAAATTTTCAAATCTGTCCAAGTGATCTTGGGGATCAGAAGTTCCATCATAAGTCAAGTCCGGTTGCTTGAAATTACGGGGGAGTTGATCGTTCATGATATCAGCGCAAAACGGTGTTCTCCGGCCTCTGCGAGGGCCAACACTCTTTCCTTCTATCTTCTCCTTCATAGCTGCTAATTCCTTAACTATCGCTCTCTGCCATTTCTTATCATTCTCTTCTTTCATCTCTGTTTCCATGTTCCCAGAGCTGTCATCTCCCTCCTCCTCTCGACGTATATTTGCGTTCCGTCCCTCAGATCTTCTCTTCCCCTCCAATCGGGAGGTCTGACCGAATGCATCGGACTGTTCCTTTGCACTTACATTTCTCCCAGAATCATCTTCCATTTCCTCTTCCAAATTCTTGAAAAGGTTTTTAGGCACCAGGATATGAGATCCTCCCATGGCTGCCATGGCTGCTTCCACAGCATCCTTGGCGGCCTTACTTAACAGATCTTGCAACTGAAGGGCTGTTAACTGCAACTTTGGCTCGCCTTCACTTTCAATGTTCTTTCCTTTCCCTTTATCTATGATTGGAGTGATGCCTTCCACTTGCCCTTCCCTATCATCGCTTACTTCCAACTCCTTCTGAGGCTCCACTCTAGCATTATCTTCCCTAACCATTCTCCTGTCATTATTGAGGAGAAAAAATGCTTCAGAAAAAATACTTTGGTAAACATATCAAAGTCTGACCACTACACTCTCACAATATTTTAATTATCATCAGATTTTCAAAAATTGACTACCAGACTTTGCCTCTCATATCTCTCATATCTCCTTATTATCAGATCTCGGAGAGAAGATGCTCGGATCACTCCTGTTTGGCACAGGAGTCCGGCGGGGCTTCAGCTCCTGATTTTTTCATCCTCGGGGCGCTAAGTCGAAGCCGCAATTCCCCTTATCATCAGATCTCGGAGAGAAGATGCTCGGATCACTCCTGTTTCGCACAAGAGTCCGGCAGGGCTTCAGCTCCTGATTTTTTTCATCCTCGGGGCGCTAAGTCGAAGCCGCAATTCCCCTTATCATCAGATCTCGGAGAGAAGATGCTCGGATCACTCCTGTTTCGCACAGGAGTCCGGCAGGGCTTCAGCTCCTAATTTTTTCATCCTCGGGGCGCTAAGTCGAAGCCGCAATTCCCCTTATCATCATATCTCGGAGAGAAGATGCTCGGATCACTCCTGTTTCGCACAGGAGTCCGGCAGGGCTTCAGCTCCTAATTTTTTCATCCTCGGGGCGCTAAGTCGAAGCCGCAATTCCCCTTATCATCAGATCTCGGAGAGAAGATGCTCGGATCACTCCTGTTTCGCACAGGAGTCCGGCGGGGCATCAGCTCCTGATTTTTCATCCTCGGGGCGCTAAGTTGAAGCCGCAATTCCCCTTATCATCAGATCTCGGAGAGAAGATGCTCGGATCACTCCTGTTTTGCACAGGAGTCTGGCGAGCCCGGCTCCTGATTTTTTCATCCTCGGAGCGCTAAGTCGAAGCCGCAATTCCCCTTATCATCATATCTCGGAGAGTAGATGCTCGGATCACTCCTGTTTCGCACAGGAGTCCGGCAGGGCTTCAGCTCCTGAATTTTTCATCCTCGGGGCGCTAAGTCGAAGCCGCAATTCCCCTTATCATCAGATCTCGGAGAGAAGATGCTTGGATCACTCCTGTTTCGCACAGGAGTCCGGCAGGGCTTCAGCTCCTGATTTTTTCATCCTCGGGGCGCTAAGTCGAAGCCGCAATTCCCCTTATCATCAGATCTCGGAGAGAAGATGCTCGGATCACTCCTGTTTCGCACAGGAGTCCGGCAGGCTTCGCCCGATTTTTTCATCCTCGGGGCGCTAAGTCGAAGCCGTAATTCCCCTTATCATCAGATCTCGGAGAGAAGATGCTCGGATCACTCCTGTTTTGCACGTGTCCCAGGCTTCGCCCGATTTTTTCATCCTCGGGCGCCAAGTCGAAGCCGCAATTCCCCTTATCATCAGATCTCGGAGAGAAGATGCTCGGATCACTCCTGTTTCGCACAGGAGTCCCGAGGCTTCGGCCCGATTTTTCATCCTCGGGGCGCTAAGTCGAAGCCGCAATTCTCCTTATCATCAGATCTCGGAGAGAAGATGCTCGGATCACTCCTGTTTCGCAGAGTCCTACAGGCGTCGCCTCCCGATTTTTCATCCTCGGGGCGCTAAGTCGAAGCCGTAATTCTCCTTATCATCAGATCTCGGAGAGAAGATGCTCGGATCACTCCTGTTTCGCACAGAAGTCCGGCAGGGCTTTAGCTCCTGATTTTTTCATCCTCGGGGCGCTAAGTCGAAGCCGCAATTCCTCTTATCATCAGATCTCGGAGAGAAGATGCTCGGATCACTCCTGTTTCGCACAGGAGTCCGGCAGGGCTTCAGCTTCTGATTTTTTCATCCTCGGGGCGCTAAGTCGAAGCCGCAATTCCCCTTATCATCAGATCTCGGAGAGAAGATGCTCGGATCACTCCTGTTTCGCACAGGAGTCCGGCAGGGCTTCAGCTCCTGATTTTTTCATCCTCGGGGCGCTAAGTCGAAGCCGCAATTCCCCTTATTTAAAAGCACCTCGGTCATTCTTATAAGTTACTACAAGCCTTTTACTAACAATGCTATTAACCCACTTTTCTTTCTTCGCAGATGGCATTATCAAAAATGAACTCTTATCAAAGCTACCTTAAAAGGTAATTGAAAATCTCCTAAGGTATCGCATAGAGTGGCCCTTTATTACCAAAAGGCTAATGGTCCTGAACTCTTTAAGTGCGTAATTTATTTCCTTTTCCTTGGAGATAATCATTAAATCCAAAAGAAAAGCCTCCCCTAGCAGAGTTTTTCCTTGAAGAGAAAATGAAAACGGGGTCAGCACTCATTACCTTTCGGTAAGAAACATTATTCCCATTACCTTTCATACTTCCTCTTCTCAAAACTACTATCACACCATAAAGACATTCAGATCCCAGAAAATTTATTACAAAGATTTATGATAACAAACAAAAATCACGTCACAACTCAAGTTTCCCACAGACGGCGCCAGTTGTAAGAGCTGGGTTAAGCTCCTACAGCAAGAGTTTGGAGATATTTGCTATACCTTCGGTTGAATATGAAATCGTCCGATTAGGATAATGGTTTTCCTGCAAAAAAGCCCACTGAGCCGGAGGAAGTCTCCGGTCAAGGCCCTCCGACGAGCAAGTTAGAATATGAACGGAAAAATGATTTTATCTCTAGAACTAGATAAGAAAAAAGTCTTTTTTAAAAGATACATGTTACCCTATTTATACTAGTTGCCCAAGGGCAATTTAGCCTTTCTACAAGATATCTGAGGAGAAATGGGTCTTTTCCAAAAGGCCCACGAATGTTAGAATGACACGTGGTCGTAAAGGATCTTCTGACATGATATTCTGTTTCTTTAAATGACAGCGACGTCTTTTTTAACTCATTCATTATGATCGCGTGTGTTTAGCAAAATGGTACCTTCAGGTCTGTATGTTAAATCAGCAGCCCTGTCAGAGCTGAGCTCCTTTCCTCTTCCAGGCTCCTTATCTGCATAGCCTTTAACCCATCGCCCGTCGTATCCTGGCCAATATCTTTTCCTTTTACTAACCTCTCCTTTTCTCGTTATTTCCTCTACCTTCTTGTTATAAAAAATCTTTTGCTAATAAATATCCCACATCAATATGAAATAAATTATAAGACAAATCACAAAAATTTACTAGAGAAACTGAAAAATGGAAAAGGCACTCACATATTAATTAATCAGTATCCAAAAAAAGAAGAAAAATCGAAGGCCCAACCAAAAGTAGCCAAGTAGGGGTGTAAGCGAACCAAATCGAAGCGAATAACACTGTATTCGTCTATTCGATTTGGATTCGTGAAAATATTTGATGACTCGAATTCGAATTCGATTCGATTTCAAATGTTACATATGATTCGAAGTTCAGATTCGAACTATTCGATTTGATTTTAGTATTCGATTGGATTTTTTTGAAGTATATTCTAAGCAATATTTTTCAAATACTCGATTCAAATGCGTAAAATTATTCAAATATTAGAATAAACCCTATTATATTAAAAATTATTAATATACTAATATATTATTAAGAAGGTATATTAGATTGTTTTAAAAAAAATGATATTACATCTATAATATATTATAGATATATATTTATATAAATATTTAATCTAATCTTTACGAATATCGAATTGAATATTATAATTAGTAATAAGTATTTGAAAACTAATCGAATAAAAAAAATATTTAAATTCAAATACAAATATTAAAATTCCAATACAAATCCCGAATCAAATCAAAATGTTTGATTTGATCTGCACCATAACCAAAAGTAGTTAAAAACCAACATAAAGAATAAAATGAAATTGCCATAAAAAGAAGGTTCATAAAATAAATAGTAAAAGGCAAGACTTGACAAGAAACTGTCAACGGTAGTCGGTATATGGCACCTGAGCACAAACTCCTCTTGGGGGCGAGTTTCGTGCACCGTCCAATAGAAGAGCTGCCATGTTACTCCAATCAGCAGCATCTGTCCAATAGGATAGCGGCGTGGTTTGCAAGCACAATTTGGTGCGCGTGCGGCTCCATTTTTTTATATTTTTTTCGGTTTTCACTTCGTAAAATTGCGAACATTCCCCAGTTCAGACTCTCGAAATTTTGTGTCGACCGAATTGAATTATTAAAAGTTTAAAACAATTGTGTGGCTGAAGACAGAAAATTGATTACCGCCATCCCCACTCAAATGACGAAAATACCCTTCCCGTCCTGTGATTTTCCTTATTAACTCCTCCAAAAAGAATAAACGTTTTGTGATTCCAGGCGAGTTTAGCCTGCAATTGACATTATTGTAGAGAAAATCTTGTAGAGGAGAGCCAAGTAGAAAACTTACGTCCATTGGTGTAGACTATATATATAATACTTAGAGAGAGAAGACTAGAGCGAGAAAGAAGAGAGACTTTTCTGGTGACGATCCGCGACTTTATAGCTTTACACCAGAGCTGAAGCAAAATCATCACTTTACGCTGCCGCAGGTATATATTTCTTAATCAGCGAACTTTCGCAAAGTTGTGGGATTTCAGTTGATCTGTCTCGATTCTTTGCTCTGGATGATGATTCATGAATCATGATCTACTGTTGGAACTGTGTATGATCTACTATTTCGCTTTACTCTTTTTTCACAAGTTTTCTGGATCAAATTTTTCCTGATTGTCAACTTCTAAGGAAGATGTGATTATTTTTTATTGAGAAAATGAGTTTACTAGCTGTTTAAGATCCTTGTTTTTTGTATGGATCAAATCTGGATGGTGATTCCTGGATATTTGTATTACATGATCTGGAAATTTGTTGGAAAATTTGTCTGTCGACTATGTATTGGACGGTTGGATTATTCCTATTCGATTTGAGCTACGGCTACCTAGTAAGGATAATCCAAAGAATTTTTGTTGTCTTTGTTATTCCAATTCAAAAACCTGTAAAATCTCACTAGGAATGGAAGAACAAATGCAAAATAGGTAATTTAGGGAGATTTTTTGTCTATATGTGAATTTCTTGAAAGAGTTACGATAATCAATTGCTGTGAATAGTATTTTCTCTGTGGGGTTATACTCACAATTGCAATTTTAACTTGTCTAGTTAAAGCAAAATTTCCAAGTGTTCTGCTGAACTTTTTACTCAGTTAGTAGGTAAGATTACGCTTGAGGTGTGTCGTGCAGCTCGTGCTGGGTCGTCTATGCTGCAAGTTACTTGTTTTATCGTTCTTTATTGGTTGTTTGGGAATCTATAAGAACAGGGTATTGTGGGAGGTTGCTCAAAGTATCTTATAGTCCGTGTTTTAAATTTGTAAATTTTGTTGTAGTCTAACTCTCAATGTTATCTGCCCTTTATCTTAACTTCCTCGTCTTTTATTTATTGGTGATGGTCTTCTGAAGGATCTATAAATTTTGCAGGGTCGCATCTGTTAAGCTTTTGTTCTGGGTTCAGTTAGAAAACTGAGAAATGAATTATAGCTTATTTCTTATTTTGGAGCCTGATTGAGCGCTAAAAGTTCATTGATAGGGGAGGTTGAAGTATATTCATATTGTAGGATATTCAATAATGGAACAAGTAAAAGGAAATTTCCTCAAGGACCAGCAGAAAAACCCTGAACATATGAGTTATAATTCTGTGGAGAACAGGAATGAAGGTGTGGGAAATCTAAACCAGAGATTCAGTCAGGATCCTTCCAACTATATGAATATGAATATAAGACAGGCTGATCTTAATATAAGTGCTGGTCCAAGGCCTGTTCTGAATTACTCCATTCAGACTGGTGAGGAATTTGCTCTCGAGTTTATGTGGGAAAGGGTGAATCCCAGGCAGCAGTATATTCTGAATCCATCTGTTGAGGCTAATAGTGAAAGTAGACCTGTGGATCTACAAGGCATGCTTGGAGTATCTCGTATTGGCGGTTCTGAGAGGCGGCCTGATGCTTCCTTGTTCCCATCTGTCGAACAGGGTGAAGTCCAAGATCCTACAAGCAATCCTCCCATAAGAGAAGAAAAACCTATTGGCCGGCTGCCTCAATCAGTGAGTAGAACCTCATTGAAAAGTTCGAGGGCTCAAAGCTTCCGTAGCAATTCTTCTTTGGGCTCGTCTAGTGGCTCATCTAGGAGACTGAAGTTTCTCTGCAGTTTTGGGGGTACAATTATGCCTCGTCCAAGTGATAGAAAACTTAGATATGTTGGAGGTGATACGCGCATTCTCCGGATTAACAAGGATATTTCATGGGAGGAGCTTAAGCAAAAGGCATCTGCCATATTTAATGAACCTCATTCTATTAAATATCAGCTTCCTGGTGAGGATCTTGATGCATTAGTATCAGTATCATCTGATGAGGACCTACAGAATATGATAGAAGAATGTAAAGCTTTAGATGATGGTGGATCCCAGAAATTAAGGATTTTTCTCATTTCAAACAATGACTTGGATAATCCTCAGCTTGCTCTTGAAAGCACCGAAGGTGATTCTGAAATTCAATACGTTGTTGCAGTAAATGGTATGGATTTCGGTTCAAGAAGAAACTCAGTTGGTGTGGATTTGGGAAACAACTTGGATGAGTTACTGAATTCAAGTGTCGTAAGAGAGACTGGACAAACTGCGGTCAGCTTGCCTGCAGGAAGTACTGTACATTCACAACTCGTCTCATCTTCTCAAGTCAAGCTGCCAAGTTCATCATATGCTTTTGAGGCTAACTCAGTTGGTTACCACATAGATACTGTCAAGCCTGAACAGCCTGAATGGAATTTGCCACGTGGTTTCAACCAAATGAACGTACTCCTTCCTACTGCAGATGAAAGAATAAGAGTTCCTGCATCTGCCTCATTACAATATGATTATGGTTTTTCTGCATCAAACCATGCACCAGTTGCGGAAAACACGGTCCAAAATTCTATCACTGGGCAAATGGGTCCGCAAAGTGCACTTATGGGAGAGCTCTATGCTAGTTTTAATGCTAAGGCACCAGGAGTACCAGGGCCGGAGAAAAACATGGATTATAAAACTGTTGTCCAGAAAAAGACTGAATCTCATAATGATCATTCTCGTGGGACTGATGCTTTTCTGATGGATACACAGATGAACAGAGAGAGTTCTATCAGCAGAAGTAGTGACTTCACTAAAGCTCAGCGTCTTGATGATGGGAAGACGGTTACTTCAGATCAATACAATGTTTCATCTTTAAGTAACAAAAAATCAGATGAAATATCTGCTTCTAGTGCTGCCGCAGACAAGGGGACTTCAATGATGCAAACAAAAGGCAGTGAAGAGAACCTTGAACACACAAAGAACTACATGCCTTTGAATACTGGCCAGTATTCAAGGATGAATAGGCTTGACAATGACGACAAAGCTTACACATCTGGTGCAGCATTCATGCCTGACTATGGTGAACTTGAGGTATATGCCAAAGACATCAACCACGAACCAGATGTTCTTCCTCAACGCGTCTTCCATTCAGAAAGAATACACAGGGAACTGGCAGGACCTAACCGTTTGTTCAAATCTGATGATTCTTCTGCCCCACAACTCCTTGTGACTCGATCAGATGTGTCTCAACAGATCATTGAATCAGTTGCAACGGCCAATTTGGAAACAGTTAGTGCTTTTGCCAAATCAACATTTGTGGATTCCATAGCTGCTGAAGAGAAACTAAATGGATCTCTGAATTTGGCAGATAATGGCCGTGGCATCAGTGCAACAGCTTCTTCTGTTCATGATAAAAATGAATCAGAAAATAAGGCCGAGCTGAGTGCTGCAGTATCCCCTATTACTGTTACTTCTTCACCAAGTCCTATAACAAATCAAAGAACTTCTGAATATCCCCAAGATGAATCTGCTCAGGCATCAATGGAGATTCATCAGAACAGGATGGATAATAATGCCAATGATGGAAGATTGCATGATATATGTCGGGGAGATGTTTCTGTTGCAGCTACTTCCCAAAGTAATCCTCGTTCAGTGCATGAAAGCATCCTCATCGACATAAATGATCGGTTTCCACATGATTTTTTATCTGATATATTTTCTCAGGCTAGAATAGCGGATGGTTCTGCTGGTGTTGCAGCACTTCATGACTATGCTGCTGGCTTAAGTGTGAACACGACTAATCATGATCCTAAACGCTGGTCATTCTTCCAAAATTTGGCACGAGACAATTCCAGAAATGATGCTTCTCTTATGGATCAGGATCACCCAACTTTCTCATCTTCTCAAGCAAACATTGGAGAAGAAGCGTCTGAGAATTATGATTTTCCACACGTTGAGGCTGGTCAAGTTACAGCAGAGAATGTAGAATCCAGTAGAAGTCTTGGTGCTGATAATCAGAGGCAATCGTCTGGCCCTGTAAAACCTGATGCCATGAATTTGCCTTTGCCTTCAGATCAAGATATTTCTCAGGCTACTGCTATTCAAACTAATCAACCAATGAATTCAAGGACAGCAGCTGGATCTAATCATGAGGTATTACTTGACTATGAATAATTTTGAGAGATTATTATCTTTGACCACATAATTTAATCTTTGATTTTTCAAGGATGGCAAGAAAGCAGCTCAGCCTTCTGGATTCCCTGTTGTTGATCTCTCCCTTGGAGACTTTGATCCCACTAGCCTGCAGGTATGGAGACTCTTGTCTATTACTGCTTAAGAACCTAGAGCAAAATGAAACTGAACCTTTTTAGATTCACCTGTTTTTACTTTATTCTCCCTGAAATAGAATTTCGTACTGTTTGAACAACATAAAATCTTCTCAGACACTCTTATCCATCGCAAGAACTAGAATCACCATATATTTTATTGGATGCTTTATGTCCATATGTTTGATTTCAGATTATTAAGAACAGAGATCTTGAAGAGTTGAGGGAATTGGGATCTGGAACGTACGGAACTGTTTATCATGGTAAATGGAGGGGAACTGATGTTGCTATCAAGAGAATCAAGAAATCCTGCTTCATGGGCCGATCATCCGAGCAGGAGAGATTGGTAAGTCTTTTTAAATGAAATGTACCTAAAAATCTCATCCTTTTCCAGATGACTAATAGTGGTTTAAAGAATATTTCACTCTGCTATAATTAGTGCAACCATAAGTAAACAATTAGATGATAACTTCCATCTTCTGATATTCTGTAGTCATCTGAGTTCTGGCATGAAGCCAAAATTCTGTCGAACCTTCACCATCCAAACGTGGTGGCCTTCTATGGTGTCGTGCAAGATGGCCCCGGAGGGACACTTGCAACTGTCACAGAATACATGGTCAATGGATCCCTGAGACATGCTTTAATTTCCAAGGAAAGGTACTATTCTGCTATATACAAATTGCTGCCTTTCTTGTATAGGACTTTTTTTCATATGGAATTTGTTCAGGCATCTTGATCGTCGCAAGCGGCTCATTATTGCCATGGATGCAGCTTTCGGGATGGAATATTTGCACGCGAGGAACATTGTACACTTTGATCTAAAATGTGATAACCTGCTCGTCAACTTGAAGGATTCATCCCGACCCATATGCAAGGTGTCTCATCTTATTTTTATAATGGTGCCATGATACGAATGCAAGATTATAAACTATGCTTGATAAAAGTTTATATCTTTAATTATTTGTAAAACAAAATGTTCAGGTGGGTGATTTTGGTTTGTCGAAAATTAAAAGAAATACGCTGGTTACCGGTGGTGTCCGAGGCACCCTTCCATGGATGGCTCCAGAGTTATTAAACGGTAGCAGTAGCAAGGTTTCAGAAAAGGTAGAAGATCTCAACAACTGGGATAAACTTTCTCCACCATAGTTGATGCTTTGATGCTATTATCTGTATGAATGAATACCAGCCACCCCAAGAAAATATTTGTGGTGACGAAAAAACAGTAACCTCAGAAAATAGAAAAGCGGTGCCCATAAAAAAAGCCTTTTTTTGGTATTTCATATCTCATTTCTTGCAGGTGGACGTCTTCTCCTTCGGGATTGTGCTTTGGGAGATTCTAACGGGCGAGGAGCCGTATGCCAATATGCATTATGGAGCTATCATCGGTTTGCTCTCTCTCTCTCTCTCACATATCATCATGTTTTAAAAGTGTAAATGCAAATAACCCTCAGCTATTTTAAGATTCTGCGTACTATATGAATATTCTAATTATCTAGCACTTGTATTCAGTAAATGAATACAAGTGCTAAAAAATGTCTTACCTGTTTAGTAAATGAAAATTTAGTATTTTGAACAGGTGGTATAGTGAACAACACACTGCGGCCACCGGTGCCAAGCTTTTGCGACGCGGAGTGGAGAGTGCTGATGGAACATTGCTGGGCTCCCGACCCGTTGGCTCGACCGACGTTCACGGAGATTGCGAGACGTTTGCGTATAATGCTGGCAGCATGCGCCACCAAGACTCAAGGTTTTGCAGCGCAGAATCAGTTATCTAAGTGATTTTTGTGTTTTAAGAGTTTCTCATCAATGCTGATGATACCACATTTATACCTCTGATCGAACAGAAAAAAATTCACCTTTTTCTCCTGCAGATAATGTAAAGCAAGTGTGTTTATATTATATGTGTGTATAATAAATAAAGCATTTATTTTTACTCCAGATTTTCCTTCAATTCTATAGACATTTCTCGTTTTTACTTTTCTTATTCCTCTCGAAAAAATAAGGCATTCATCAGCACGGGGATGTCGAGGCAAATATCAAATAGTCCTTTAGCTCAGAGAAAATTTTATTTAGTTACAACTTAAGAAAATTATACTTCCTCCGTCCCCCAAAAGTGTGGTTTAATTAATATTTTATACTTCACAATAATTAAATTTGGACCACACTTTTAGGGGTGGAGGGAGTATTATTTTAGCCATTTTTACAAAAATATCCTTTTAAATTTGCGTGTTCGCGCATTACCGTTCAATTCGCGGCTTCGCACCTAGAGCAACAAGCATGGTCGAAAAAAATTGTAATTTCGAGTAGGAAGCATCGATCGCTGCTTTTACATCAATGTGCGAACCTGCGAATATATGATTATGCTAACTGTATGAACCGAAAATTTTAACATATTTTTATTAATTATAATATCTTTATTTGATTATGCTAACTGTAGGAACCGAAAATTTTAACATATTTTTATTAATTATAATATCTTTATTTGATTATGGAATCTTATGAAATTCATATTAAATAAGTTATTTAATTAATAAATATATATTTATATGGTGATATATATCTATTTCTTTAGCAACATGTTAATGATATATATCAATTTTTTAGAACCAATGAAATCGTGCCACCTCACCCCTAAAGCCTATAATGGAGCCCAAAAGCCCACTTAAACCTCTCTCCCTACAACTATAAATAGGGGTCTCCATAATACTTCAAAATCACACCAAAAAATCATCTTAAAGAGCTCAAGAATTGAGGAGAAATTCTCTAAGATTTCTCTCACAATATTCAAGGTGTTCGGCGAGATTAAAGACGTTCTTTTTGGAAGCAACGCGCTCTTCATCAGAATTGCTTCAAAGTGGCGTTTGATCCAAAAATAAGGCAAAAGTTCTCCGCATCGGCGTTACAAAGCTCAAAGCCCAAAGCTCAACGTTTACTTCGGAAACAAGAAGAAAGTCCTCCGGGTCAACGTTATAAAGCTTGAAGACCAAGTCCAAAGAGATCAAAGATATACTAAATCCAACAAATCTCAAAGGCTACTTAAAGATTGTTCGAGGGTCAACTTGAAGAGAAGAATCAGAGGATCAAATAGAGATTGAACCCGCACATATTTGAAATCTTATATTTGTATGCAATTTTGTGTTTATTGAATTAAATACAATATTTTGTGTTTACAAATTTTGGCACGCCCAGTGGGACAGTCTCTGCCTCTCATCTCTTTCCTTCGCTAAATCCATCAAGCGAAGATGTCTACAACTCTTGAAGAGCAAATCGCGAACTTGATGAAGCTTGTTGAAGGGCTCGCTAAACGCTTGGAAGAACGAGATGTTGAAATTGCAAACTTAGAAAAAACGATGTCTGTTGATACAAGGAGCAAACAAGCGAAGGAAGATCATGAAACCGAGCTTTTTATGGAGTCAAAAGACGGTGATAAATCTCCGACTAAGGAGCAGTCAAAAGACGGTCGTAAATCTCCGACTAAGAAGCTTGAAGTCTCTTCTAATAGATCGATACATATCGATCAACTTAAAGAGTTCATCATGGGAACAGTCAAGGACAAGTTCGAAGGGACCTCTAAATCCCCATGGACTTATAGCAAGCCATATACTCCAAGGATTGAAAGCTTGAAGATACCGGTTGGCTATCAACCTCCAAAGTTTCAACAATTTGATGGCAAAAGAAATCCAAAGCAACATATGGCTCACTTTGTGGAGACTTGCAACGATGCTGACACATATGGAGATCACATAGTGAAGTAATTCATGCGTTCCTTGAAAGATAATGCATTTGATTGGTATGCTGACTTACAGCCAAACTCCATAGATAGTTGGGGGCAATTGGAGAAAGAATTTCTTAATCGCTTCTATAGTACTCAAAGGACGGTGAGCATGGTTGAACTTACAAAGTCAAGTCAATGGAAAGAAGAGCCCGTCATCGACTACATAAATCGTTGACTTGAGCTTAAATTGCAAAGATTGATTGTCTGAAACTTCAACAATTGAGATGTGTATCCAAGACATGCATTGGAGTCTTCGTTACATTCTAAAAGGAATTCAACCAAATCGCCACCTCACCCCTAAAGCTCATAATAGAGTCCAATAGCCCACTTAAATCTCTCTCCCTACAACTATAAATAGAGTCTCCATAATACTTTAAAATCACACCAAAAAATCATCTTCAAGAGCTCAAGAATTGAGGAGAAATTCTCTAAGATTTCTCTCTCAATATTCAAGGTGTCCCGGCGAGATTAAAGGCGTTCTTTGTGGAAACAACGCGCTCTTCATCGGAATGGCTTCAAAGTGGCGTTTGATCCGGAAATAAGGCGAAAGTCCTCCGCATCGGTGTTATAAACCTCAAAGCCCAAAGCTCAACGTTTACTTCGGAAACAAGGCGAAAGTCCTCCGCTTCAATGTTATAAAGCTTGAAGACCAAGTCCAAAGAGATCAAGGAGTTACTAAATCCAACAAATCTCAAAGGCTACTTAAAAATTGTTCGAGGGTCAACTTGAAGAGAAGAATCAGAGGATCAAATGGAGATTGAACCCGTACATATTCGAAATTCTTATATTTGTATGCAATTTTGTGTTTATTGAATTAAATACAATATTTTGTGTTTATACTAACAAACAATTCCGATGACATGATCAGAAATTAGAGAGAGAGGAAGAGAGAGAAAAGATAGAGTTTTAAATTTTTATTTTTGATATATTTTTATTATAATTTTATTAAGGGTATTATTATTTTTACACCATAAAAATGACTAAAACTAATAATTTTATTAAATTGTGGCCAAAATTATGTTTATTCTAAGCAAAATGACTTTTTTTATGATTGACACATGTTTTACATTGATGATGATAAATATGAGCAATAAAGAAGGTTACTATTTTGCTGTTACTTTTTTATGCTTTATTCTATTTTAACTCCAAAATGCACACTTTGGATTATTTATTTGGGGTTGTTATGAGTCTAGGCGGCCAAAAAAATCGAAATCGCTGGAATCGAACCGAAACCGAATCGAAATCTGCGGTTCCGGAACTGAAACCGAATCGCCGGTTCCGGTTCGGAACCGAGAACCGCATCGACGGCGGTTCGGTTCCTGTTCCAAAATTGCGGAACCGAGAACCGCCGGTTTCGGTTCGGTTCCTCCTATTTTTTAATTTTTTTTTACGTTTTTATCTATATTTATGTTACAATTCATATTTATTTCACCTAAATATTATATTATAATGCTCAAAATTACAATTAAACAAGAAAAAGTAGCAAAAAAAATTTTAAAAAATTTAAACCTCAAAACATGCAGTTCAGGTTTGGAACTGCGGAACCGAACCGAACCGAACCGAAAATTGCGGTTCCGGTTTGAAACCGAAACCGAAGTGATCGGCGGTTCGGTTCAAGTTCCGGAACCGAACCGAACCGAACCGCGGCCACCTATAATTATGAGTGTCTAGCCAGAACTTAAAGCGGGTTTGGATCTACAACGATATAGAAGAATACAAATTTTCATGTATTTTTTCAATTTTGAAATAATAGAATTTAAAGAGACTTGTTTCATAATATTTAATTTGTCTACGATATCCCTATCATATATTTAATTTAAAAATAATATTATAATATGACATATTATATCTATCTATCTATTTTATATTTATTACTTTAATAAAGTGTGCATTTTAACAAAAAATTTGATATCTATCACCTATAATATCCTTACCTATTTTAATTTCCAAAGATTTAATATTTATAATTTACTTATGATGATATAAAATATGAAACCGGACCTTTGGTATCTAAAAATCTTCAAAATTATGGCAAGATAGATCTACTTTTAATATACAGTCATAACTCTTAGGTGCATCGCCCAATAGATAATCACAAAAATTAAAATTAAAAACATAACATGTGGCAAACAAAAATTCCCTCTTTATTACTGTAAACAAAATAATAATTCACACAAAGAAAACCTGCCCAACATTCAAAAGGCTTTCATGAGGCACATTAAATATCACACTATTTTCCCTGCAAATCTTTCTAAGAAAAGCATATATATAATCAATCGCAATTTTCTTATAAATCCTAGACTCCCTCCTTGCTATTACTACTGTATTTCCCAGAATGTGAACCACCCCCGCATCCCTACAACTCCTCATGAACTCCAACTCATCCCCCTCCGTCTGCCCGCTCTCCCGTCCCGACGACGTGTGCGTCGTGTTTACATGCATCGGTGATCGAGCGGGGACAATGGAGTCGACCGAAGACATCGTAAAATCAAGATTTGACGTAGATGTCTCGCCATTTTCCTTCGGATGGAAGTCCCTCGACTGCATTGTCTGCTGCCCGTACAGACTGTACTCGTCTGAGTCGGAGCAGCCTTCCATCATCGTCTCCAGCCTAACGAACGTGAAGAGATTAACGAACAGCTTGTTCTCAAAGTCATCGTCTTTCTTGTGAAGGTCCTTGTAACCGTATCTTGCAACGCAACGGAACATGTGGAAGTTCTTCGGGCCGATACGTTTCACGAGAAACCGTTCCTCCTCGGGCACCGTGTAGACTGGGAGGTACTTCACGCAGACGAAGACTACAACGGAGTGGATAGCGGGCAAGTTGGTGATGAAGTGAGAGAAAATGTGAGGCACTCCACTGGCTAGCTCGGTGTACACGAGCCCGATCCCGGGTACACGGACGAGCCCTAAGCTCGGACCGAGACCTAAAATCCAAGCTAGCGAAACCTTGCTATGCATCTCGAACTCATAGCGTTTAAGTGTTCCATAATGCCAGACATACATGATGAGAAGGAACGCAGCAGCAATCACGAGAGGGACCCAACCACCTTGATCAACCTTAAAAAGCACGGCCGAAAAATACGTGCATTCCACCACTAGCGATAAGACCGTAAACAACAGGACGAGGATCCAGTGGCAGTGCCAGACTAGCAACATTATAAGAGTCATGAGAAGCGTGGTCACGAGCATGACAACTACAACCGCAGTACCTGTTGGCAATATTGATGATAGAATTCTCATGAGAACTAAGGATGAAACAGATGGAACGACACATAATCTACATCCAGTTCATTTGAGGGTGTTTACTTTGGGTGATAGCTTAGATAGATAAAAAATAATATAGACTAATCCACAGCATACTTTAATGGATCGAACAATTTGAGCTTGTTTTGTTTGATCGTCTAATTCTTTAAATACTCAATCATATATATTGTCGTTCTAATCTATCACCCAAAGTAAACATAAGCATTGCACGAGTTAAGCATGACCACATACCGTAAGCATTGCCGATTTGGCTCTGATTTCTGAATCCAGCAGTAACAGCAATGCAAAGAACCATGAGAATCCAATTCATGTCGGGAATATATATCTGGCCGAGAAATGTCTTCGATGTATGTACGACTTTGACTCTCGGAAAACAGCCAAGGGCATGAGCCTGCTTGATTATCGAAAATGTAGCAGATATAGTGGCTTGACTAGCAACGATTGCTGCTAAAGTCGCAATAATAAAAACCGGCCAGTAAATTCTTTCTGCAAAAGAAATTCAAATCAATTAAGTCAGGAATTAAATGGATTTCTGATTTAATATAGACATTAAGATGAACAAAGATCTAATCTTATATGTCTTAACTACTATAAATACTGTTTCTCAATAAAGATTCCAATCTGATTTAACACAACACGTTCAATTCTCAATATCTCGTACTCGTTTTCAGAGAGAAACAAACCTGGGATTGATCGATAAAATGCATCATACACATGCTCTTTATTTTGCATGAGGTATGCTGCTTGCCCAGAGTAGGCTAGAAGAAGGCAGGGAAAAACTACAACGGTAAAAGCAAGCTGTATTGCAGAAACTGGAAAATGAGCAAGATCAGCAAATAGTGCTTCGGTTCCTGCAATAACGAGCAGCCAAAATAAGTACTCACTTTAAAAGTATACTGAAGTATCTCTACCTAAAAAAGAATATAATAGTCCGAGCAGACCCTTGTCGTGCATGTGTGTGTGAGAGAGGGAGAGCAAGAGAGAGAGAGAGAAGGGGAGTTAGTAAACCTGTGATGCTGAGCATGACCCCACCAAGGGACGTCCAACCTTTTTTCTTTCCTTTTGAAAGATATCGATAAATGTACAAGGGTGAAAAGGCTCTCAGAACTGAGCTATCATAGTTGTATATGTTGTAGATACCAATGCCTCCAATAATGAGAAACCAAAGCAGTACGACTGGAGCAAAAAGCCAACCAACTCGATCTGTTCCATAATGCTGCATGCTGAACAATCCCACCAAAATGATCACGGCTACAAGAACCACGACATCTGCATCAAAGAATAGATGTTTTCGTAACAAAAACCATAAACAGAATTCCACAACCCAGACATGAGAAAAACACAACCATCGAGAGTAGATTATACCGTTGCTCATCTTTGGGTGGTCCACCTTGATCCCCCCGGAAGCAGAAAGAACTGTGATACTCATTTTGGTCAATAAAGAGTTTGATACAAGTAAAACCTAATAATGCTCACATTATTTTATTTTTTTAGATAAAAAACACTAGTTATGAACAAACATAATTACCAGATATAGCTGGAGTGAGAATCCCATCACCAATCACCATGCACGTCCCGACAAGTACTAGAATAAGAAGGGCAGTTTTCCTAAATGCATTTGCCTCCAGCCACGCCTTCGTTTTAGCAGCAAAAGAACGCTCATGGACTGTGTTACGGCTATAAGTTGTCAGCTCCTCATCAGTCCGATGTTGATTGGGAATCATTCTCACTTTAGCATGCCGACAAAGTAACGAATAAAGTGCAAAAGTTCCTCCTACACAAAGAGAAGAATGATCTATTATTACTATGTCCATTCACAACAAATAAACTTTTCTATATTTATAACGAAGAAAGACCAAAACGAAACATCATAAATCTTTGTCCGACAAGAGCAGCTTACCTTGACCGTTGTCGTTTGCTCTACACACAATAAAAACATACTTGAGGAGAGGTATGAGCGTAAGAGAGTATATAATCAACGAAAGGGCACCAATAACGTCCTCTGTATCATCTATTCCACGAGGAAAAGTATTGTAGAACACATACAACGGAGACGTTCCTAAATCCCCATATACCACTCCCAGACTCTGAAATGCAAGCCTCAAGAGCAGAAGTGATGAGAATTTCTGTTTAAGCCAATAATTAAGTATTAGTTCACCATCACTCTCAAAACAAAATAACAGAATAATTCTCACATAAGTCCCAAACTAATTAATGCCTGCATCAACTTAATGGAAATTCAAAAAAAGAACACTCTATGATTGTATATATCATTCAAACATCCATTTTCAAGTAACAGATTAAGATGAACAACACATCAAATCAATAAACCAGCTTCATAGCAAAATAAGACAGTTATTTATACCAAACCAGTAAAACTCCATAGCACATAAGCATGTGGTCTAAACTCTCAAGAACTAGAGAGAGAAAATCAAATTATAACAATACCAATCATTAAGATTCTCTCAATTCAAAAGGCAAAGTGAAAAATAAAGGGGTCACAAAATCCAAATAATGTTACAATCATGTGCTTCACATCATCAAAAAACAAAATAACTCTAGGCCTTTTACCTTTTCTCTATACATATTTTTAAGCCTTCCAGCCTCTTCATCCATAGGCTGATCAAGCTTCTGCTCTAAATCCCACATATCCCCTTTTGTTTCGCACCCTTCATCAAAAACCACTCCAGATGCCATTTTTATACAATTAATCTATGATTTCAAAAAATAGCTCCTTCCCAAAAAATCTTAAAAGAAACCAACTTTCCTAGATTCAAGATTCAATCTTGCAAAGGGAAGTTCTCAATCCTAGCACAAGAAAAAGGAAATTTCCGAGCAGGAGAAAAAGACCCCACTAGTCTCTTATGGAAATTATGGCAGATTAGAAGAAAAGGGAAGAGAGAAGAAGACAACAAAAAAATAAAAGAGGAGTAAGAAGATTTAATTGTTCTTGGCTGGCGAAGGAATTCTACTGTGGGGTCAACTAAATATCAGCCACATAACTCTGTAGCAGCCTAGAATTTAATCATTGAGAAAGCAACAAACCAAAATCTCATCGTCTCCGAACTCCACAGTAATGAAACCCAACTGTCGGAATTTCATCTGATGCAACTTCACTCCAAGTCGAACTGGGCTAACCTCAAAATTTCAACTTCAGACACCAGCGAAAATCAAATTCAATTTCTTCATTCCATCTGCTGACAACGAAATCATTTGATTTTATCCAGTAACGCGCTGACTTCGAGCTGCAATAAATCAGAGTGCAATCTTTTCTTTTCTTGAACCAACTCGCTCTTTCCCTCTCTCAAATTTGATTGCGCTTTCACGTATGTCTAAAAACAGAGCTTCTCCCTCTCTCTCTCTCTCTCTCTCTGAGAGTCTTGCTCTTCTCTATCATTATTACACTGACACGAGTGAAATGTGTATGTCTGTGCGTCGCTTATTTTCACATTGCCACGTGGTCTGCAGTCGTGGAATTTAAAATAATATCGTTTTTTTTAATCTACTCAATAATACAAATCCCAAATCTTGAGTTAGATCGGAAAAATTCAAAAAAGAAAAGAAATTCAAAAACAACACAAAATCTTGACTTGCGTGTTGATTTTGATTAGCGCTTCTTATTTCGTGATTTTGCATCAGTGCCCTCTGCACCACATGCAGCACCAGATTTTTGTCAATGATATATCGTAATAGTATGATATTAACCAAACAAAATATCAGTAAATGTGATAATGAATTCGCAGCAGAAATAACAATATCATTTATTGTCTATCCTTACCAAATATGAAAAGTCATTCGCTAACTATTACAGTAATATTATTATTTTGTTAGTAACTAAACATTCTTATCGTGAGATGGAGGGAAAACTAATACTCTCTCCGTCCACAATATGTATGATGTATAAGGTGTGACACAGGTTTTGGAAAAAGTTTGATATTGTTGAGTGAACTCACCTCTTTTGATTTGTTGTGAGAGTTAAAATATAAGGAAGTTAGTGGGATACTGGGACAGTGTACAAAAAGAGAAATATTACCACAATCTTTGTGGACGAATTAATATAGTATTAAGACCACACTTATCGTGAATGGAGGGAGTATATTATCTCAAATATATACCGTTTATATCCAATAATAATAATATTTTAAAAAAATGGAAATCGTCATCTTTTCCTTCATTATAAGAAGTTGCCAAATATGAACAATTTATTCATTAAATGTATTAAAACTTATAACTCATCCACTAATTAATAACTAGAAATTAATCTCAACGGTTTAATATGAAGATTTGGGCAGACAACCCTTTCAATTCCGAAAAAAAAAAAAAACCCTTTCAATTCCGAGAATTATTAAGCCTAAAAAATCTAGAGTTTGGACCATCTGACCTTTCTACCCCTATTTCTGATATAAACTAATAAACTATATATTATACAAGTTATTCACGAAATTGTCACCTCTTTTTTGACTCATTATTAATCCTTAAATCATCTATCTTATTGAATGATCGGGTTTTAATTAAGAGATAATAACTTCCCATACCAGGACTTTATTTCTTTTTGATCAATTTTCCCGTAAATATGTAGGAGTATGTATGAAAGCTTACAGTTGAATAAGTTGATGTTGCTCTAATTGGTTTATTACCTTGCATAATATTCTACTTGTTGGAGTTATATACTGAAAAGCATACTTTTATTTGTGCTTTGTATATTTACTATTATTTCCTATTTTGAAGAGAATATTATTGTCACATGATTTACATAATTATTCGCGTTATATTATGTAAATAAAGTTCAATTACTTTATATTATAGATAATATGGTGTGTTGTGTCACACGGAAGATCATATTATCGTAATGCTTATAAAGTAATAAAAGAGTTCACAATCTAAATAATTAATGGACAATTATTTGATAGATTGTAATATAAGCTTGAAATAGCTGGTCTTGGCTATTAGCTTATGTTAGTGTATTTCGTATACATTGAACAGGATCAACGGTGAGATTAATTATCCTATATTGACCTAAGTGGTTAATTAAAGATCTCGGTTAATTATTATTTCTTAATTCTAGTTGTATAATATTTAATTATATATTTATAATTATTATTGCTTTGATTTATCAATGAGTGAGAGTTAATGCAACTCAACATCTTTGATATTTTGGGTAATAATATTATTTATATGATAATTAATATTATAGCTAGAAATCGTGTCTCGGTGTACCGAGTTGATGATGTCCCCTTGAGGAGCTCAAAAGGATTATTATATTAAACCTTGCAAGTGGATTAATTTCCGGTATAATAATAAAGTTTGAGTTGTACTACTCTTGGATAAGATATTAATTAATTAGAAAGTTGTCGATAGCTTAAATTAATTAATGGACATGCGATACCTTAAACACGAGAAATAATTAATTGAAAAGGAGCCCGATTCGTAAATCGGATTGAACGGGTAGTTCAGTATTAATTCTTTAATGGAGTGAATTAATATTTTATTTAATTTAAGAGTGTTTGGGCTTAAACACTTGGATTAAATTAAATATGGAGGCACAGTTCTAATCCTCCTAGGAATCCCTAAGATAGCCTAATTAATCCTATAAATATGACTCAAAAGTGGCGCCTACGATTGATCAATTCTTGGAGCAATATTGTGATCAATATTAAAGAATTAGGATAGAAAAGTGGGCGTGAGGTTTTTGAGCATTAGGTTTGACGGATTATCGTCCAATCGATAGTCAAATCTAGGAGGGAATATCTTAGAAGGTTCGTGGGTCGAATCATCAATCAATACAAGAGCTAATCTCGTGTGCAGAGATTAGTGCGTGGATCATCCCCGACTTCAGATTCGTTTTCTACGTTCGTCACAAAGGTTAGATTCAATTTATGGTTTCCGCAATCTCATAAATTGAATTACGTGACTTTACATGTTAATTAATCTGTGAATAATTAAATTGAATTAATATCCTAATGTTCTTGGCACATGGGATCTTCAATCGGTTCCAACACTACTATGTAGAATACAATTAATAGGTGCTTTGACAATTAATAGCCAATTATTCTAATAAAATCAAATAGACGCCCCACTTGCAATAGCAATAGCAATAGCAATAACAATAACAGATTAATATCGTCATTAATTTTGTCTTTTTAAGACGACCAAAATTTATTTAAATTTTTATTGGTGTGGCGTCACGATCTAATAATTCAAACTAATTTACAACTAAAGTGCCAGCCTTGATGTTTTTCAATGGCTTCAAAAATAAAAATTACGTGCCAGAAGCAAAGTTAGACATTTAATCCAATTATTCTATAAAAAAAATATTTTATTTCCTTCTTATGTATGAGAGTCATGAGACTGTTAAGTGAAAAGAGATAGATAACTGAAAAGTGACGGAGGTAAAAAAAAAAAAAAAATCCATCAGAAATTGTATGATAAATGATATAATAAATAATTAGTGTTCAATTCCAATATCTGGGGAAGGTTTATATATGAAGTCTAAATCAATAGTAAAACGTTACTTTCATTTGATGGTATTTTGAAAGCAATGCTTTTACCCAGTAAAGATCATTAATTTTGAAATAAGATTAAATGCTACCATTTTTTTTTCACTCGAGTATTTTCCACTACTGTGTCAATTTGTAATGTTAATAAAAGTAAATATGAATTTTATCTAGATTACACTTTTTGAAAATTTAGAGTATATATGCCGTACATATTCGATACGGATATTAAAATATTGGGGAACTCTTTTTAATTACCAAAGAATAAAAGATATAAGATATATATCCTGATTCATAAGACTATAAGTTTTTCATACCAAAATATGTAAAAAGACTAAAATACCCTAAAAAACCAACAACAACACAAAAACAATAAAATTCAAAATGGTCCCCCACCCAGTCAAAGATTCTGTCCCCCACCATTCTTTCTCTCTCTTTCAATTCTGTGTTAGCGGCGAAACCACCAACCCCACCACACGATAAGCTCTCGCCGGCAAGTATGGCAGACCACGATAGAGAGTCCTCACACGATGGTGAATCCTCACACGATAGCCACACCGATTCCGACGAAGAACCCTTCGTTAATGAACCACCGGTTAGTGCCCTAACTTTGAATTTTTTTTGAAAATTAAAGGTTCTAAAATACATGTTTATATATGTTAATTGCAGTGAGGGTGAATGTATATGCTTGCATAAGTTTAGATAGTGTTATTTAGAAGCTTAGGCGTTGATTGGTGTTGGTTTGGTCGGAGTTCTTCTGCCCACGATGGTGGTGAAGAAGATGAAACCATCGTGGGCACGATGGTCTGTGCCATCATGGGCACGTTGTGTACTCGACCGTGTGCAGCCACCGTGCCCACACACACGCTGGGGCTGCACACGATGGATGGACACGTCGTGTGCTCGACCGTGTGCAGCCACCGTGCCAACACCAGGACTGCACACGATGGTCTGGACACGATGGCTGCTCGACCGTGTGCAGCCATCGTGTCCAATAGAGAGACGTTTTATTTATATTTTTTTGTGTGTTTTTGTTTTTTTTATCCAGTTGATCATTGTCCTTATGTTTTATATGTTCATATTGCAGCCTAATTGTGAATGGAAGAGACCCACGTTACGCTTTGTTATACGTCAAATCAATCTTTACGTACGGGAGGCAGTATTTAAAGAGATAACTGCCACAATACGACGTGTTAGTGGGAATCCAATAGTCTATGAAGAAGCTATTGAGAGATTCACCAGTGGAGTTGTTGGTCGGTTGATTAGAGTGAGGAGAAACGGCAGTACAAATGGTGCCCTACATCACTTGATTGCCCGTCAGTTGAAGGGTGATCACATACCCTCGAACGAGTCATGGTTCCAGGTTACCGGCAGGACCATTCGTTTTACGGCATATGATTATGCCATGATTACTGGGCTTCACTTTGGCAACTATGAATTTCATCCACAGGACACACATCTCCTTCGACCTGACAGTTTTTTCCACATAATTTTTAATGCTCGAAATATCAAGGTTAGTGAACTGCGCCAAAAGTTCAAGGATCGAAAGTTGGGCAAAAATATTGAAGATTATTTGAAGGCAACAAATTTGTTAGTTTATTATTACTTTCTCTTATGCCGAGACGATATCATGGTCGAGACATGGGCATGGGCATTAGTTGAGGATTATGAGGTTTGGGATTGGTTTCCTTGGGGTTCTTACACTTATGGGGCGTTGTGTCATTATATAGACAACGTCGCCATGAAGCCGAGACAGGAAGATAAAGACTACCACTTTTATGGTCCGGTTTGGGCTTTACAGATGTGGTCATACGAGATGATTCCTGAGTTGGGACGCTTGTGTGGAACCAGAGATAAAGTCGTCAAAGTGCCCCAATGTTTAATGTGGAATACAAGGACCCTCAAGATTGATTTCAGCACTTTCTTCGACGAAAAGGTACTTACATTTATGAATTTTTCCTCATTTGATAATATTATTACCTATTTAATAACTAATTATAATATTTCATAATTTATTTTGCAGCACAAAGTATATCCCACATTACCGCATATGATGGAGGATGAGTTTGAGTATTATTTCTACAATTTTCAGAAAGGTTTGCCGTCTGATGTTAAGTTCCAAAAGCCAGTACGAATAGCACAGAGGAAGATTGAGGAGCCTTCGCCGAAGCCTAAAAAAAAGGCTATAGATAAGTTGAAGAAGGCTATGGGGAAGATGATTGCACCTGAGTCGGCATCAAAAGTACCGAAACGACGCCGACAGAGTACTCCACCAGTAGCTGGAGATGCGACAACAGAGCCAATCTATCAGGAGAGACAGTCGGACAGGGTATGTTGTATGCATGGACTTCCTTGTCCGGACCACAACCTTGACACGAGTAGGGATGACTACTACGATCGCCGACTAAAGGCAATCATGCACGACGAGTCTGATACCGGCTTCATTGCTCGAGTTTCTCACAGGGTTTTTTCTCAGATCGTTGATTTCTTCGATCCCAGGCCTAGGCGATCTGAAAGTCCTCCACATCACTCTGCTGCTAGCCACGGAAGAATGCCCGAGCCACACCGCCACTCTGCCTCAGTTAGTAGCGGTCAGAGGAGGATCCCTAACCCACTTCGTCACTCTGCAGCTGCCGCTTCCCACAGTCACCGGTCTGCTGCACGTCCTTCGCAGAGTCACCACAGTCATCGTTCTGGTGCACGTCCTTCTCAGAGTCACCACAGCCAAGATCCAGAGCCGGTTGAGCAGCAGTATGAACCGATTGAACAGCAGTTTCAGCAGCTAGAGCAAACGTTTGAAAATATTCCCCACCAGCATTCACCGTTTGAGCAGCCGATGTTTACTGGCCAGTACGAGCAGGCGGTTGTACCCTACCAATTCCCTTTGACGCAGTTTCAGTACGAGCAGCCATTGTTTCCCGGTGAGAGTAGTACTGCTCAGTTTGAGTACCACCAGCCGATGTTTACTGGCCAGTACGAGCAGCCGTATTAAAAAATAGAGGAATACGAGATGGATGAGGATCCTGGTGAGGCTGGTGAAAGTTCGGTGCCGGTTTCAGTTGGTGAGAAGAGTCTTTCACCGCGTAGGAATAGACTGTCTGCTGCTCTTCGAGAGCCTTTCGTCGGACAGAGATCTGGAGACAGTAAGGTTTTGGCCCAGCAGTACATTCAATTCAGAGATATGCCTCGTGACAGTTACGTGATTGTGAAGGAGACTGGGCACTTCATGAAACAGCAGTTATTCAAGTTGATAGAAGACCGCAAAAAAGACTTCACTGCAGAGGTAATTGTACAACTTACATTGTATTTATGTGAGTATTTATATTTATATTTATATTTATATTATCATCTAACTTTTTATTGCTTAGGTAATAGACTTGTACGTGTTGTCTACACGTATGAGGATCCGAAAGAACCTCGCTAGTGTCGGGAGAGTGGGCACGATTATTGTCGGTTCAGTATTTTACGTACGTGCTACAAATTTGATATATATCTAATTTTTTATGGAAATTTTATTTAATTTTTTGTTTGACTTTTTTGAAGGTACAAATGCTACGTGCGTTTGAACATCTACATCCGGATGATCCATTTGGTACGAAAGTGCATGGGAAGCCCTTGTACCGTGGTTGGACATTGCCTAAACCTATAGAGGACTTGGTCAGAGGGCTTGATACGCCAAATGCAGTCCCGTGGTCCAATTGTAAAGAAGTAAGTTTGAAAATTTATATTTTCCTATTGTATTTTATAAATAATTATTTATGTTTTATGTGAGAATCTTACGTTAATTGTTTGTTTTGGCCTTTCAACAGGTCATTGCCATTTGTTGTATCGGTACCAACCATTGGGTCACTATTAGGATTGATCTTGTAGGGTGGATCTTGGAGTTGTACGATTCCATGTCACACCTCCATAGGAACGACTCTACCAGATGAGACCCATTACTCGTCTCATGCCTCGTGTGCTTGCCCTTAGTGGATTTTGGCACAACAACCAATCGATGAAAAAGCATGACGAGGAGATGACGTTCAAGATTATGCCACCAAGCGAGCAGTTCCATCAGACAGACAGTCACAGTTGTGGCCCCTTTGCTTGCATGTACCTGGATCGCCTCATCTCTTCAAATCCTAAAGAAAGGCATCAGGCGAAAGAAATAGATACAAAATATGTGACAAAATATCGCCATACACTAGCCACTAAGATTTTCTGGTTATCATTGAACACATAGTAGGATTTATTACATGGGAGTACATGTTGTTGTGACTATCTATTGAACCATATCTATCTATTTTAAAGTTAATGCTGCCATTTTGACCTTGTGTAAGTGTTGTTGTGTGCATAAACAGGAAAAAAATACATCTCATATGCTGCACACGATGGCTGCACACGATCGTGTTCGCCTCATCGTGTGCAGCCATCGTGCACACGATCATGTGCCCACGATGCTGGCCTATATCGTGTGCATATGAACAAAATCATTTAAGACCATTTTGATTCTTTGTGTTGTCGATATGACTGATTTAAGGTTCTTTACGTCCTTATTACTACATTAACATCAGCACTAGACATCATCCAATTATAAATACATTTCGATTCGTCCACGTCATTAGTACATGAGTCACTTATGTCATTAGTATATGATGTTATGAACTACTATACTTATATATTTTGAAATTTCAAATATCTAACCAATTTGTTATATATTTTATTAATTGACAAAATAACTTTGCAAACATGTATATTATTAGCAAAAAATGGTAAATAGGCACTGCAATAAACGTAAATTGGTAATTTACTATCAATAACACGTATAGATCATCTGTTTTTAAGCCCACGGTAGCTGCACACGATGGATCCATCGTGTGCAGCCATCATGGGCTGCGAAAATTCCTTCCCCACGGTGGCTGCACATGATTGAGTCAGTGAGTCCTGTGTTTTTCAAATGTTTTTCATAATACGAATAGATTCATAAATAACAGGATTAACATTTAAAAGGTATTGTTGATACATAGAATCACAAATAACTCAATTAACATTTAAAAGGTATTGTTAACAATTTAATCTTGACGATAGGGACATCTCCTTACGTCATGATCTTCAGATTGACAAATGCTACATCTTTTTTTCCTCCGGCGCCTTTGCCTCGATTGTTGTCCCTCCATCTCTTGTGTTTCTTCAGGAGGGATATTCAAATCGACACCGCCTATGAAAATGAGTGTTGTGCATGATTTTCTATTGTGGCCCCTTCTCTTGCACCTCCCGCAAACTTGGGGACGTCTACTTGTCCCCACATTTTCAACGGCAGAACGTGCACGGCTCATCCTTGGATGACCGGCCTGACGAACCTCCTCCATAGGGAGACAGACAATTGAGGAGATCTCTGACGGCACATTCCACTCATCCGGATGTGGTATTGGATTGATACGCTCCCTATACGTCTCTCTGAAGTTGGCCTGCTTGAAATAACGACTTACAAAATCGTACACAGACAAACCGTTACCTGCACGCCTGTCACAATAAGCAATTATGGTAATTACACACGCTGTCAAAATTATTGATAATAATTTAAGATATATTGGAGTTAATAATGCAAAATTATCTAATAGCAGCAACAACGTGACGACATGGAATCATATCCAAATCGAACTCCCGACACGCACATGTCCAGTTTCCAAGGTCGACCTGATAAGAAATATTTTTCTCTTCGACTTTATAAACATGTGTGGTGGTATTACCTCGAGCTTCAAGACGGAGACTAGCTTGCACAGTTAAAGAAAGTTTATCAAAAGTGTTCACTGTCAGCTCATGATCTCTCGATGCAGCTTCTGCCCGCTTCTCATCGAACCAATTCTCCAAAATTAAGCGAAATATCTCAATCATCGAGCATACAGGTAAACGCCTAGACCACAACATACGAGAGTTCAAGCATTCGGCTGCATTGGAGGTCAAGAAGCCATAGCATCGTACCTGACACTTTGACCTAGCCCACCTCTCCGATCCAATTTCATAAAGCCTCATGTGAGCCCCGTTAGGGCTTTCTACGTGCAGCTTTGAGAATAGATCTTCGAACTCTTCGTGACGATAACAATATGCTACAGTTTGGAATATTGTGGCTACATTCTTGCCGTAGAGTGTCAGATTTTTCTGTAGATGGTGAAAGCACAACCCATGGAATGCATTCGGATACACAGCTTGAACGGCATTCTGAATGCTCTTATGCTGGTCACTCACGATCAGTAAATCTTCTGGAGGATTGTAGCATTTGCTCAGGTTATACAGAAAATATGTCCATGTCTCATCATTTTCTTTGGGTCCGAGGCCAATTGCAAGAGGGAAGAGTTGCCCATTCCCGTCCAACGTGACGGCAACAAATAAAACTCCTCTGTTCCTTCCCTTAAGGTGGGTCCAATCCACTACAATCACCGGCCTAAGATACCTATCAAATGCTCGAATGCTTTGTCCGAGTGCAACAAATAAGTGACACAACAAATCCTCACCAGTCATCTCAAGATCATAAACCGTTCTCGAATTATGCTGCTTCAACAAATACAGATATGACAGGAGCCTCCGATACGACATGTCAAAGTCACCGTACGTCTTCTCTATGGCTATATTTCTCGTCCGGAGAGCAAAACTATAAAGTATGTCAATGTCGTACTCTCTACGCATCTCTGCAATCATCTCTTTTGGCCTCAATATCACTCCCTCGCCGACCAATCTCTTAGCAAAATAAAAGGCAGCAACCTCAGAACTTACCGACCGTGCAGCAACACGATTCAAGTCCGAGTGACACGTGTGATCCATGTTCAACTTACTAATTCTCCAAATGGTTGCACCCTCAACAGCACACAGTCTAAACGTGCAATTCTGTCTACCACTCTTGCAGAGGAACACCATACGTTTGGCAGCGGAACGATCAGTTGTATACTCCAAAAAGTTCTCCAAATGATACATTCCTACAGTTATCCTCAACTCTTCCTTCGACCGAAATAAGGCCCCCACTACAAGTTCTCCACGTGCTGGTGGAGGCTGCTCGACCCAACCCAAAGTACCGGCGCTGTCACGGTCGGGGAATGGAATGATCCAATTGCTCATTGCACGATGATGCTCAGGTTCGCTTCCAGACTCATGGTTTGATGAGAAATTTTGATATCCCAAAATTCTATCTATTTGTGCAGGATGTCGAACCCAAGCAAGAAATTCTGTAGATAGTGAATCCAGCAAATCTTTACGACGATCTTCCTCTTTGTCTTCAGACGATGACGCCTCCTCATCTTCATCATCTTCGTCATCTTCCTTATCTTCCACATACTGCTCATCTTTGGACGGCATGCTATGATTTATGTGATCATGCTCTATGCGGGAGCTCCTAGTACCCACATTAACCTCGGGAGTGGATGAGCCACCGTTCTCAATATACACTTGTGGATCCTCTTTGTATTCAATTAGCAATCGAAGTAACTCCATATCACTCCGCAATAAAACTTTTACTTTGTTACCATTGGCCATGTGTGTCAAGTACCATAATGTGTACTCGGTCTCTTTTTGATCGCCCAAACCCTCTCTAATAAGTTCCATGAGGTTAACACGCTTAACTGTGGCTGTATCGATGAACACAAAAAAGAATCCCCGTCTACATACGTCGATCGCTCCCAACGACCGCTATGATGTGTCAAAACACGCTGCCACGACATCTAAATTCAAAAAAGACCAAAAAATTATCAGAAACACGATTTACGGCATCCACTGTCCTGCACACGATCGCTGCACACGGTAGCACACGATCGTGTGCAGCGACCGTGTGCAAGTTTCGTGCCCACGAAACTTGCACACGATAGAGGGTAGAACACGATAAAGCCCTAGATTCTAATTCCCACGATGGTTCATATATGTTTGTCTTATTCTGCTTCTAAATATGTTTCTAACATGCAAATATACATTCGTGTAACCTACCATCAACAATTTCTCCAATGTTATACGGTCAATAGACCATCGTGTGCTTCAAGACACGATCGTGTGCGGCAATCGTGTCTTTAAGAACTCGTCCAAAAAATTTTATTGCGAGTTCAAATTTAGATGCATACCTTCTTTATGATCTCAGAAATATGAACGTGGTCCTATTTGAGCTTTAACTCCTCTTTTCGAACTATCGTGAGATATTTAGAAGCATTTTTGGAGACTCATTTGTTAAAAAAAATCGCTCGTTTTCAATCTGTATTTCTTCTTCAGAATTTGTTGTGTTAGATAGAATAGAGATGTTAGTATGTAGTTGTTGTTGGATATTAATGATAACAAACAGCCTCTCTTACAAAATATTAAATGAACTGTGGTTTCAAATTGAATCGTTCATACAAAGCAGAAAGAAGACGATCGAAAAAAAAAAGTAAAAAACAGACATAAGTCAATATCAATACTTTATTTAGGGGTATTTTAGTCTTTTAACTTATTTTGGTATGAAAAACTTATACTCTTATAAATGAGGCTATATAACTTATTTTCTTTATGGTTTGGTATTTAAAAATATATTAACACTTAAAATATTCCCAATCATAAATCAATTAATCCTTGACAAAACAAATACTTACTCCTATCCTATATTATATTTTTCCTGAATTTAACTTCTTATATATAAAACTCAACTAAAAAAAAAACTTTTTATATATAAAACTTAGTATAAGATTTCCTATTTATTAATGCGTGTCGTTAGACTCGCAAAACGAATTCGGAATCGTTTAAAAAGTCGTTCAAGATAATATTAAAAAAAATATAAAATTGGGTTAGATTCGTTTGAAAATGGAACAGTTGAGATTCTCTGGCATACTTGACGAATATCTTCTTTTATGAAATAAAATAAACAATAATACTTTTTGGACATATATGTCCGGACATAATCTAGCTAGTTTAGGTAAATGATTCAGTTCGATCCGTTTAATTTATTTATTTAATTTTGTAATTTCTCCACATTCATTCAATTTATTATTTTTTGAGTAATCTAATTCAAGTGAATGCATAAATATCTATTAAGTAATAGTATTTCAGAAAGATTAGTGAAAATCACAAAATAACTTTATTAGTTTAATTTCGTATTTTTCGTATACATATTTCTCTCTTTAAAAATGACGGTTTAGATTAATTAAGTAAATACATTAGAGTACTAATCAACACCATTATTTTATTTGATAAATTATAAGTTAAGATTATTAATATATTTATTTTATGTCCGGACATATATGTCCAAAAAGTATTAGTGTAAAATAAAAGCATCCTTAAAATACAAGAAAACGACTCCATTCCTGAATTTCTTTCATTTTCTTGTAGCTCTTTACTGAAAACTTAATAAATAATCAAGGTGAAGTGCAGCCTATATAGAAGATATGTCGACATATTTCATGTTATTGATGAGATGCAACAAAAGTCCACTTGCTATAGTATTACTCCATCTGTTCTCGAAAAATATGGTTAATTTGTTATTTTTGGTCAATTCTTATAAGTGTCGTGTTTCCATAAATGAAAATGATTTCACTAACTTTCTAATATTTTATATCTCACAACAAATCAAATATATGGTCCATTTCCCTACTCAACAAACATTTAATTACTTTTTCTTAAAATACGTGTCGCACTCTCCATATCACATTAACCCGGGACGAAGGGATTACTTATTTTTTGAATTAATGTAAGGTTGAAAGCAAAATTAATGTAAGATTGTACAAAATTAATGATAATTTTATCTATTGAAAACGAAATTAATGTAAGACTGTACGAAGTAGTTAACCATATAGTATGAAAATATGTTGCCGTTCCGTTATTCCATGGAGAACAACAATTACAGCTGTTACGACGTCGTGCGCACGTGTTTCAGGTTTCTGCCCTACGGTTTTAGATTAACATCACATGCCCATGTTGATTATAATTATTAATACCGAAATTAAATTATTTTTAGGTCGCAATGGCAATAATGACAATTATTGTTATGATAATGACATATTACAGATACAGATTGTTATACGAGTAAATTATTTCCTCGGCTTTTTAAGGAGTTCATTCAAAGAGTTTGCACGCTATTTTATAGGATGTTTGAATTTATAAGATAGTAATAATAAAATTTTAACAATGTCGCCGTCTTAAAAATATACTCCATCCGTTCTTTTATAAGCATCATCCACCGTCAAATTACACATACCAAGGAAATAAAGAAATTTAACTATGTAACCTTATTAATTACCATCATTAATGTATACATACAACTAATTAACAAATTACGAGAAGCATTAAATAAGGATAAAATAGGAAGAAAACCACTATTTTACTCTCAAATTTTGAAATAGAACACTTATTTGGAAATAAAAAATTGAGCTAAATGGGACACTTAAAAAAGAACAGAGGGATCGGAGTACTATATAATGTGTTTATTACTTTTTTTTATATTTTTACGACTTCAACCTTAAAATCAGACGTAACATAAAATAAGATTTATGATTTATCTATCGAAACTTAGCATTAGTTACCTTTAATGCTGGTGGTTTTCAAGTAGATTATTAGTCCAAAATTTGAAAATTATTTAATGATCACAAGAAGGAATATCCTAAAATAATTCCTCTTGAGTTTGAAAGGTTGGACCATAGTGTCTTTCACTTTCTAATTATATCCAATCACAATCTAATTGACTTTGATGCCGATTTTTTTTACTATCTGATACGTACCTTAAAATCTAGAACCATCAGACTTTTAATTTAGAAATGAGACTAATGTGTATACTGTACAATTGTAAAATTTGACAATTTTATACAAGGCCTCATTTGGTTTGATTCATTATAAGATTTAATAAAGCTTGATTAATAAAATAATCCAACATAATTACATATTTGATTTGAATAATGTATTCCTAATATATGCTCCTATTATAATTAGATTAAGAGTTAATATAGGAATAGAGAGACATTTTGGAACCAGAAAATTAAGATACAATTATTATTTTTTATTGGATTACTATGAACTAGTACTGTTGATTTAGATTAAATTGTCCAGTCTAGAATTAATTAGTGATGTAGGCGCAGCGTAACAACGGAACGAAGAATACAAAGATAAATACGACACAATCCGTTGATTCAAAGAATACCCGGAAAGAAATGCAATCATGCAAGATATATTGAGAGAAACCCTCGAATTTCTTATTTGATCAAACTTAAAATCACCACCCTAAACTACGAAACAATTTACCTTTTATAAGGCTACGAAAAATAACAAATAAGAGTTCTAATCCTACTAGGAGTTCTACTGACTAGGAAACATAAAGTAAATCATAACATACCATAAATAATAAAGCTTAATACTAATCTGGAACTAATAATTTAAAAGAAATAATTAAATAAATTAATAAGTAAACTCCTAAAATATTATACTTGACCAAGAAGGCACATACAACTCCATCTCCATCAATTAGTCAATATTCAAGTTAGATCGATATAAGAAAGAGAGAAGTAATTATGTGCAAACTAGTTAGATGGTGCACTAAATATTTCATTCCATGTAAGCATAATACAACCCAGGAATGAGAATATACGTCGCAGGTAATTATTTATCATCTTAATTACTACTCAAATTTTATAATTTGATTCAGCATGAGAACTGTCGTAAATAATAATGATCTGTAGGCCCATGCAAGGATACCTGGTGGGCCGGGCCGGGCCAAAAAGGTGGTAAAAATGGACAAGATCAAACCAGAATACCAATATATCATATGTTCCAATGATTTAAGTTGCTGACCAAACTTGGCCTAAATGGTGTCACATCTGAAATTATCTTTAGAATTTTACTGTAGTATAATCAATTAGTAAAAGTTTTGCCTAACATTTTGGTATTAAATTCCATTGGTCAATAATGTTGTCTGGTTTGTGCAACCTACAAAGATTACATTAAATGGTTAGGCACATTATTTAATAGTATATGAATGGTTTCAGATATTTAGGGGAAAAAATCGATATTATGACCTAATTGACTTTTTTTTGTGTGTGTGATTATTACTTACTTTCAGATCACCAATTAAGTTCGATCATTACACCGGTTCAGTGAATGGTGATTTTAAAAATTCCCCATAAATATCTCTATAACTCTTTTTTGTTCTATTTGGATCAATTTGATCCGGATCAAATGCATTAAATAGTCAAAAATTAATATAAAAAGACATTTCTACCTTTTATACATTTTTCATTTTATAATTTTAATATAATAATTAAATATATATAGAAAACAAAAATTTCATAAAATGTTGGTATTTTCAAAGAGAATATTGACTGTTTTTTAGTGTAAAATCAATGAACAATCATCCATCTTCTCATACATGCGTGAATCTTTTTAGTTTCCCATCATCCCATGCATATAATCTAAATTAAACAATCTCTCTAATTTGTTGAATTTCATTTTGAATCTCAAAATATCATTGTAAAGTCGTGATTCAATGTATTAAAAATACATTGCATCCACCCCTAAATAAAATACAAAGAATATTTATTTATATCTATATATTTATTAATTGAATAATAATTCATCATTAAGTTTGCAAAAAAAAAACACCATTAAGTGCGAATTTGCATTTTTAATTTTTTGATAATTTATTTTAATTAATATGTCAAATTATTGAAAAACTAAAAATATTGATCCAGTTTAAAATTTATAGATTTTAAAATGTATAAAATTTAATAGGGGCATTTTAGATAATACACATTTTCATTTTTAAAAATCGAACACTTTTAGCCCTCTTGATCCGAATCAAATTGATCCAAATAGATTTACCCTTTTTTTTTACCCCCTAAAGCCCTTAATTTAAAATTCAATACAATAGTTATTTCATCCATTACTGCTTGAAAGTTGAACCATAGCCGCTGGAGATACTGTAGAAACTTGAAAGTTATACTAAGCTCGCGAAGAAATACTAAAGATTGAAAACTCACGAAGTAATATTGAAATTGAATATGTACTTTTGATTCTTCGAATTTGCAGAAAGTCATAATATACCGCAGCCAATACAGATTCGAATTCTTTGCAAAACTTGAATTCGAGGGGAATTGAAGATAAAGAAATTTGTTGCTTGAATTCTTGGAGAGAAAAGATCGAGAAAGAGATGTGATGAGATGAATCGAAAATTTTGTTGCTGTGTTTTTCTGGAGAGGGACGAGCGTTTTCGTGTTCGTTCTTTTAATTTTTTTGAATAAAATTATTATCTTATTAAAATTTTAATTGGTGGGCTACATGGATAAAATAATAAATCTACTAGCATTATTTTTATTATTTTTTTAATTCAAAGGACTATAGTAAGTAAAATGGGGACTATGTATAAAATTACCCTTCACTAAATTTAATGTTTTACGTATATTAGTTACAACTTACAACTATGTTATAATATTCGTCTACTCATGACAAGGGCCTGTTCATATTATAATTCATGTGTAAATTTTGACGGCTATCAAGTTGAAAGTTAAAAATCTTATAAAACAGGAAATACAAATAAATTAACAAATACAAGTAAAATAGAAAACCAACTCTTTTGTTTTCTGAGTCGACTAGTTCGTACAGGAAAATAATAATTGATATAGTTATGATTAAAAACATTATAAATATTTAAAGAAAAAATACATTATAAATATAGAAACGGTTACAGAGTCCCATCAGCAACATTATGATAAAAATATTCACTCCACCCTACATAAATATTATATTTAAACATAAAATTTATTCACGAATAAATGTCATGCTTTAGAATTCTATAGAAAAACGACCGAAATGAAACTTATCATTCAACTAATACATTTACCCACTTCTTTGTATATGATTTTTGACAGTAAAAAACACGGATTCGGGAACAGAGGGAGTACATGAATTCCATAGCTCACTCTTAATAATTTCATCATAATTCTACTCATATCAATGAGCAATACATACTCCCCATCTCAAATTATTTTTTATTTTTTCCTTTATTTAATGACATTTCCACTAATGATACTTACATGTTGGGGAGACTGCAACTTTAATAATACGATAAGAAATAATTTAGAAACTCCATTATATGGGGAAGGTCTGTAGAGTCGATATCAATTGGGGCCATATTAATTTACTACTACATATTGCTCTGACCACATATTTGACCCCTGCATATTTATTTGTTTTTAATTCCAAAGACAAATTTCTTTAAACCAAGCATAATTATCTCGCAAATTCAGTATTACATCTATTATACAATATCTATAAGTCGCTTCAAAAAATTCGAGTTGGCATTTTTATGATTAAATTGTATATGGAAAAGTATGGATGCCATACTAAAATATTGGACCTCATAAAGTCATAGCTATAGATTAATGAGAAAATGACCCATCTAATTTTCGTTAGGCAAATAAGTCTATCAAGAAAAGCCCTAGACGTGAAAGTAGCTACTCATTAGTTTCATAATCATTCAAATTAAATAATAACTCCTACAGATTAAAATGCCAGCCCCCATGAGCTGACATAAATCAAACGACTTCATAACTAAAAGATCATGGATTTGAACCCCGCAAATACCTGTCAAACGAACTTAGTATCTCAAACCTAATAAGGATTTCCTCAATTTAATTCTGGACACGTCTTCTTTAAGACGGAAAATTATTTAAAACAAGAAAATGGTGAAGATAAAGACTCAACATGGGATTCATATGTAAAATATTAAACCTAGTTTGGACCACATGAAAAGTTGGTTCACAGCTACCATCACACTCCATTTTAAATATTTATAATCACATATACAATAAGAATGTATGATCAATAAATTTGATGATAGAATACCCATCTTTCATGATTTGGGAATGTAAAACCGGCCACACAATCTTAAGCTAATAGTTTCATTTGGCATCTCTTGAAAACAACACATTCATATCAAAATTTCACAATCAAGCCAGATTGAAACCAGCACATATTTCTAGATACTTACCTTGCTATTATATGGGCGACAAAGTAGTCGTGCACTCGTGCCACTTATTTTGATGGTAGACGTCGTTTTTTCAGCCACTGCTTGGATGCAAACGATATAACAATTTCCTCAAGGGGAGGGTGTGTTGCAGACATGCTATCAACTAAGCATAATTTATTATACTGAAATGTGTGTATATTAATGAAAGAAACCGATCCAACTCCCAATATCACAGTCTATGATCTGCTTATTATGCAGTGATAATTTAGAGCCCAGCCAAAAGCAAAATAAATCCACAGAGCAAATGACACATGAACATATTTCACAAATGCTGTAGCATAGCAATAAAGATGGAGAAATACAATATTACAGATTTGATCAAATATCAATTCTATTACAATCAATAAGGTACGAAGGTTTGATAGCAAGATACTCGTACAATAAATCTAGAGAGCGAACTGTCAAAATTGAAGTCTAAGCTTCCATGTCCTCTTGAGCATTTCAGGGTACAAAATGCAGTAAAGCAGCAGTACCACAATATATACAAAGTGAATCAATCATTCCCTAACTTAATTTCTTTAACTATTTTCTCCTCACCACAATAAATAAAAGATGAATCGTATAGAGCTACTACTACATTTTACAAACAAAGTAAACACGTCGTAGGGACAACTATAGTTCGACTAGGTTTGGCAATGTAGCACCGAATCAAACAAGAAAGCATAAGATAAATCTACACATGCACCAGGCCAGGAATATCTATCAAGTTGCAAAATTACCACGATCTACCATAGCAAGCTGTTAATAAAGTCAATAAACTCACCACGAACAATTACCTACATGAAAACAGATAAAGGACAAGGAGCATTCAACATCAAAGAATATTTGCAATAAGGCAGACACGGCACGAGTTAAATTCTTTAACAAGAGAGAAGCATTCTTAAACACACATTCACATCTTCTTCTGAAAAGTTTTCAACTTTACGATTTTCATTTGATTTTTTAAGGAATTTACCAGCCCCCTGCACATTCTTCTATCGGATTCAAGCATCCAAGTTTTCCATCTGAATACTGCTCTTAAGAGGCACATATTCGCCAAGATATCCACCCAGATGATCGTACAATGCGCTCTTGTCTATTTCCTGGTGATGATAGCTCTTGCAGACATAGTAAAACACACTCTGCACCAACAATCCGATCAAATTCACGATCACCAACACTCCCACAAGGAATCCACCTACCACAATCCTCATCAATACGCCATAGTCGCCCCCTCCGTGCACCACAATCGATCCGAATAGCCCATTGATCACTCCGCAGATAGCTAGATAGCCGAAAACGATTGCGAAACCAATGCGCGTCTTCCCCTTTAGCAATTCATAGCTCTTTTTCATGGCGTCAAAACCATAAACGGGCTCGAGAACTGAAACAACGCTCGCTAGATGCCACAGTGCGCTTATATAAACGTGTACGCCCAAAAACAAAATGAAAACTACCAAACTGGAGAACACGAACAAGATAACATTCTGCGTGTCCACGGCGTAGATAAGGAGCACCAGAAACCCTAGGAAGACGATGTTGTACACGACCATCAACAAAGCGATCCATAGAAAGGTGACGAAGAGGCGCCTGAACACGCTGGGGACGGCGGCAACGGTGGTGGAAAAGGAAACTGGCTTGGAGGTGTAGAGAGAGGCAACGGTGAAGACGACGGCGGCAGTGGAGAGGAGCGAGAACGCGAAGAGGAAGATGAGGTAGAAGAATTGGAAACTCAGAAGCCTCGACCAGTCGGAGGCGGCGGCGGCGGCGGTGTCGGATTGGAGCTGCGAGATGATCGGGTGGGTGAAGAGCGAGTGAGCTAAAATGGCGAAGGAAAGAGGGAAAATTAGGGTTAGGGTAATGAGATAGAAAGTTTTGGGGGATTGCATAGGGATGGAAATTGATTCCTTGAGGATGTCGGGAACGCTCAAGCTGTGAAGCTCCTCCGCCGCCAGATCCATTGCAGAAGAATTGGAGCTGGCAAAATTGAATGAATTGTGAACTGTTGAGCAGCAGATTCAGAGGGTGGAGAAAAAGAGGGGAGCGAAAGAAAGGCGGCAGTAGAGCGGCGGTGACGGTATCTGCCGCCTACGTGTACATGGATTAGTCTAGTTGTAAAGTTGTCAGTAATATTCTATAGAAAGCGGTTACCAAACGCGACTTCTTATTTTCTGTAGGCGCTATTTAGAGATGAGAGTTGGGCTGAAATTGGGCCTGAGGCCCAATAACAATCAATCGCAGTATTGTAGCGCTATATTTTCCTTTTAATTTTTTTTTTTTGGTAATTACTACTATTACTCTTTAATCATTATTACATGTTGTTGCAAAGAATAATGCAGCTTGCAGATTGAATATTAAAACATCAATTGCTAAATTAGTGTGTACTATGAAAACAGCAATTCATCTAGATTTTGCCGATAGTGATCAATCAGTATGAAAATTTTGTGAAAAGTTGTAACCCCTTGGCTAAAAGAATTAATTTCACGTAGTGACAAAGCACAAGGATTTTATTACCGGAGGCCCAATTTGTAATAATTTTAAAATTAATATTTCAATTTTATATAATTACTACGTAACTTATAACAATTCATGTATTAAATCAAATCCATTCTTGATTCTTATAACTACAATCAATCAATCATAGATTCAAACTAAACTCTAGGAAAAAGAAAAGTAAAAAAAATCAACATGAAAAGATAATAAAGGCGAACTCTTAAATTAGGTGATCCTTAATTAAAAAATAAAGTAAAGAAGATGAAACTGAAAATGGATCAGACTTCCATCTTCCGTGTGAAAAATGAAATATGTAATTTTGAGGGTTGCTTTAATATGACAAGATGTAAATATACACGTAATGTATAACCTTTTTTTTTTTTTTTAATTTCAGTCGGGCCCAGTGACCCGGGCCCTATGTCGCTTCGTGATGAACTTAATGATGAGATTATAAAACTCGTTGAAGAATCTACTTTGGTTTCAATCTCTGGTGCCACTCGTAACTGATACCAACATTTCTTGTGCAAAATATGATTTAGATTAAAAAAAAAAGGTTTTTTCAATCTCTTTTGATAATGATGGTCATGTTTATACAGTTGCTAGTCACTATTTAATGTTTTGACTTCTATTGGTGCTAATCTTATTCATCTTAGGTGAAAATGACCTGCATTCAAAAATATTTGTAGTATAGCGTTGTCATCTGGTCGTTGGAATCCAACTTATAAAATGATATATATTATGTTCATTTTTTTTCACAACAAAAATTAATGTGTTACCTGTTGATTTATTTCCGAATCAATGGGGATGGGATGCATGCTCTAATTTGTCTAAACTAATTTTGGAAACTTTTAAAAGTGCAATCGAGGAACTGTCTTCTACTTGAGGGGTTAGTTGTGGATCATTTTAATTGGATGTGAGGGTTTAGGAGAATGTATTAATTAACAATAATACTTTTTGGACGTATATGTCTGGACATAAAAATGTATATTAATAATTTTAACTTAAGATTTATCTAATAAAATCATTTTAATCAATCATTTTATCTAATATTTTCATAAATACCTTTTATCATCAATCATTTTACATTATTGCCGCTTCGTTTTCTACTCAAAAGTATGCAACTTTTTACCCTATTTCACGATTAATATTTTTTAATATTATTAATTTATTACCACTGACAAAATTCTCAAATATGCATCTGCCCAATTTTCTTTTTCATATTACTTATTATTATTTTCTTTTTCATATTTTCTTTTAATTACAAAATTTATGTCCGGACATTTATGTCCGAATAGCATCACTCATTAATTAATTGATATTTATGAAATTCTTAATGTGTTTTTATTTGCTACTCCATGATGATTCGGAAGAACTCGAAGTTTGAACATGTTACTCGCATTGAAGCCACGACCGATACGTCATTTATTGTTCTATTTTAATTATTAGTATTATATTATTTTGTGCTTAATTGATTTATTTTACTCTGATTTTGAGTTACGATGGTGAACTTCAAGACATTGGCAATTTTGGGCCTAAAATGATTTCTGGAGTATATGAAAATAGCCTAATACGTGAATGTCCAAGACGAGAGATATAATATCAAGTTGGAGGATCCTAATTATATTAGAACTAGTGTGTATCCCGTCGAAAATCGATGGTGAACTATATTATTAAATAAAATATATTAATAAGGTTGTTTCTTCGATTTTATTGTACTTCCTTATTATTTTGTAATATATAAGCATGAACATTAAAAATAATTTAATATTATTTCGGAGTGATAATATTTCGATAATTGATCAAAAAGAATGTTTCTTTGATTTTATTTTACTTTCTTTAGTTGCAAGAATTCAAACAAAATTTTTTTACTTCACAATCTGTTAAATATTTCATTATATACATCGTTAATTGTTGTGTACGTCTAATCATCTCGTCACAAAGTTAAATTTCGAGAATTATCCCTACGTGTATATATATACAAATCCAAGAATTATAATTGAGAATACGTATTTTTGAGATTTTCCTTTTATTTACGTCAATTTAAAAATTTGTTAAATTAAACAAATTAATATTGACAACTACATAATTGATCAAATTAAAATTGTCAATAAAAATAAAACTATATATTTGGCCTACAAATTAATTTGCCAAATTATATTGGTTGTGCAAAATAATTGCGGAATGGAAAAATACACATGAGTTGTGAGTATTTATATAGGTTCTCCAAGAATGAAGTTTTATTAAGAATCAATGTGGGATGAGAAAATCTATATTAAATATACATAGAATAAATGAATAAAAATATTCAAAATAAGGATTAAAGATAAATAAGAATACTGAAAGGAAAGAGCGCCACGTAGGACCTCGAATTAAGAAGATGTCTCGAATCCGTAATCGTTTTAATAATATATATATATATGGATGGATTACTTTCACTAGAAGGAAAGAGATTTCCCTCAAAATAAAAAAAAAATAAAATAAATTAAGGAAAGAGACGAAACAGAAGAATGGATATATACATATGTACCGTTTAAAATTTTTTTAGGCAACTAACTTAGGCCTACATGCAAAACTAGGACATAACTTTTCGGAAAAATTAATACGGAATCCGCCGCAACGTGTACAAAGTTTTATTATTTATTTTAAGGACGTGCACAAAGTTTATTAGTAATTAGTCTAATTGTAAATTCAGTGATATTTGGACGCGAATTATTCTTTCCTTTCGGCGCTATTTTAAACTATGATAATTGGGCTCAAATTTGGGCCAAAGTGAGCGTTAGTTTGCAGCAGCGCAATATGAATATCGCGCAATATTATAGCGCTATATTTTTCGGGTAATTCTAAATAGGGTTAATTATACTTTATGGCCCGACCTTTCACCTTATAGTTACTTTATGGACTGACCTTTCAAAATATACAAAAATGGTCTGACATTTGCTCTATTGTGATACTTATGGCACGAGAGTAAAATCCCGACGACGGAAAAATGATTGGGACGATCTATTGTTGATGTGGCAATAACCGTATCCAGTTGGAAACAAAAAATTTAATCAATAATATTTCTATATTCCACCTCACCACTTAACCTTAACCCCCCCTCTCTCTCTATATCTAACCTCTCTATCGCCGGCTGCACCAAGCCTTATGCCAAAGTTTTTTTCTGTTTTTTTTGTTCTTTGTTCTTTTTTCTTTTTTTCCATCATGTGTCCACAGTTTTCTTGATTTTAAACAAAATCACAGCACATTGCCCCGAATCAAGAAACGACCACCTATAGAATTACGAAAAAAATTCTCCTATTTCTTCTGGAACATCTTGCTTCATCTTCTTAAGATTTGCAGAAGAATAGTAGAACACAAATCACATTATTTTATTTTATTTTTGAAGAAAACCTAAATCACATTATTATGATGAAGTTAAAAGGGATTTGGCTTCTTAGCTACAGTAATTAATTTCAATAGAGAATGAAAAGTAAAGACGATTCATAAAAATGTCAAAAAGTTGAAATCGATGATAAGGGGTCTTGGTATAAGATAACTTATTCAAACACCAGACATAACCATCATAGGCTTCCCCTTTGTTCTTGCACACCTTCGAAACGTCGCAGACCACTGACACGTCTAGACGGAGGCGGAATCCGCCGAGCTCTCTCAATCTGCCGAGCTCTCTCAAGGTTGCACAAGATCCTAATTCTAGGGTCAATTTTTTTGATTTAAATTCGCCAAGAAATTTCATAATATCTTCACTATTTTAATGGCAATGGATTTCTTTGATTTTTAATTATGGAGGTTTAATGGAAGATGGGTGGTTGGGGCTGAGTGAAAGGGATTGGGGGGAGAGAAATGGTGGTGAGAGAAACGATGGTGGATGGAGAGAGAGAACAATAAAAGAAAATTAGTTTTTCCTACTTGACATCAAATAATTTCCACGTCACGCAACAATGATCCTTATCATCTTTCCGTCACCGGATTTTAGCTCCCGTGCCATAAGTGTCGCAACGGGACAAAAGTCAGGTCATTTTTGTATATTTCTAAAGGCCAGACCATAAAGTAACTATGGAGTAAAAGGTCGGGCCATAAAATATAATTAACCCCTTTAGGCCCCTCTAAATATAACCTCCGTTTTCTTCCTTACAGCCCCTTTAATTAATAAAATAATTAAAATTATAGGGAATGTACGATTTTATCCATATAACCCCCAATAATTATAATTAATAATTAACTAACATTATTCTTAAGAGAATGCATCTTCTCTTTCTCTTATATTATTCAATATTCTGTAGTCATCAACAAGAGAATCATACCTCAATCCATAAAGAGAGCATTCCGACGACATTCAAATAGAAATAATAAACATTTTGTTCATGATCGACTGTGGCCGTCTCAATATCGGATCTATATTGAATGGATTGCATAAGACCCCAACAAAACAAATTTTTTGCAATTTGCATAACATTACCCCAAAACATCCAAACCCAGAAATTTGAAGAAAAAAGAAATCAAAATTTTAATGTATCAAGCTCTCACCCGCCGCTGGAAGAACGGGAGGAACTGATGCCATCACTGCTACACTCTCAGCCTACTTGCTTTCCTCGTAGTGGCCGCCGCCATCTCCTAAGTACGCGGTCAATGAACATCGCGATTAAAGCAATGAATCTGCCGTCGACTGCGCCAATCTCGCCGAATTCGACATAACCATCACGGAGGAGAATCCTAACGGCAAAGTCGGCATCTATTAATTGAATGACGTTTTGCCGGCTTTTTACCAATCGAAGAAGAACACATAACGGTGTTGTGGCCGATGCAGCTACGCTAACTGGTTCAGGGGTTATTCTAGGAGGCCCAAATTTGATTAATTTTATATTAGGATGCTGAATTGCCTCAAACATCTGATGTTGACGAAACCTTCTAGGAACCTTGGAGAGTTCGCATCGCTGATCATATCTCATTTAATTGGTGTTCTTGTTCAGTTTTTCGAGTTCTTAATGTGAGGGTGATGGTTGATTTCTGCAAAATTTGAGGGAAAGGATTAATGAGTATTTGCCGATTTGATTATTTTCTTCAAATTTCTGGATTTGGGGCATGTTGCAAAATTTGTGTGTGTTTTGTGGGGGTTATGCAATCTAAATAATTAAATTTATCTTAATTATTTGTGAATTTTTGTTATTAGTTAATTATAATTGTTGAGGATTATGAGGATAAAATTGTATATTTACTATAATTTTAATTATTTTTTTAATTAAGGGGTTATAGAAAGTAAAATGGTGGCTACGTTTAGAATCACCCTATTTTTCTGGCAAAAACTTTGGTATAGATTAGAGTTTTAGAGGACAATATTAGAGGTAATTAGGAAGCAATTAGAGTTTATTAATTTGAATTAAAGTTTACTAATTTTAATTAAGATCTATTAGTTCCAATTAAAGTGATCAAATCTCAATTAAAATTTATTAATTCCAATTAGAGTTTTATTAAGCTTTAATTAAAATTAATTAAATATTAATTAATGAAAAAATAAAAAATAATAATAACATGCTCTCTGCGCCAACCGTACGATAAGCCAGTGTTGCTCTTATTTCTTATTCTTTTCTTTTTTTTTAAATTTTTTTTTATGATTATTACTTTTACTCATAGTCATTGTGTATTGCCAATATGTTTGATACGCCTATTTTATGTTCATGTGGACAATAAATAAGCATAACCTTTAAAAACAATTACTCCATCCGTCCAAGATTAATGTGGTTTAACTAATATTTTATAACTCATAACAAATTAAATATACACCACGGAGGGAATATAATTTTTTAGCGTCAGAGATGATCTATTAGTTTTAACTTTTAAGTACGATTATAATGTTATATTCTTGAGTGTTAATTAATGTGGTGATACCCTTTGGACCCAACTTAGAGACATTATATTAACATTTTTTTAATAAATACTAACTCCCACCCCCACACCCTAATAATAAAATTAATACTAAATAATACTATACACACACACATATATACTTCTCACCATTGATTGGACTTGAATTCAAAGCCTTGTTCAACTTATCAAATCTATTTTATTGATAAGACAACAATAAATTAACAAAATTAACAATCTCCTAAGTACAATATTGTTAGTTAAAGACCTAGATAAATAGTGCATGTATGGAGTCAACTAATCATTCCTCTCCAGTCTCCACCAAATTATGGTGGAATCATTAGATACACAAAATAAATTGAAAAAAAAATCGAAAAAATAAATTTACATGTAGTCTTTTTCGTTACCTTTTCATTTTCCTGTGTGGAATGATGATTCTTTGAAAGAGTGATGCTATTCGGACATAAATGTCCGGACATAATCTAACTAGTTTAGGTAAATGAATTGGTTCGATCCGTTTAACTTATTTCTTTAATTTTGTAATTTCTCCACATTCATTCAATTTATTATTTTTTGAGTAATCTAATTCAAGTGAATGCATAAATATTTATTAAGTAATAGTATTTCTGAAATATTAGTGAAAATCACAAAATAACTTTATTAGTTTAATTTCGTATTTTTTGTATTCATATTTCTCTCTTTAAAAATGGCGGTTTAGATTAATTAAGTAAATACATTAGAGTACTAACCAACACCATTATTTTATTTGATAAATTATAAGTTAAGATTATTAATATATTCATTTTATGTCCGGACATATATGTCCAAAAAGTATTATTGTTTTTGAAAAGAGTGAGACTGGTGGTGTTGTCATGCAATAGTAGTGAGGATTACTGATTAATTAGCAAGAAAAGAAAAATATTCTACATGAAAAGTTGGCCTTTTCTTCTTTGAGTTATGATATTTATAACTTGTGTATATCATCGATCAAAATAGTTTTTTTTTAACAAGTTATTATTTTATAGAATGATAATTGTGCAATATTATACATTGATATGCTGCTCACCATGAGCATATCATTCTCGTTTTGTCCACATTAATAATATATTACTCACTTTCTATGAGCACATATTCTTGTTTTGTCCACATTAATCTTATAATAAAATATATATAAACATATGTATTCTTACCGAATCGCACCCTATAATTTTTAAAAATCAGTATTCTCGTACTCATATTGTATCGCTCCCGCACCTATCCAACATAACTCTCCACTATGTAGTCTTATTCTTACCTTTTATTTTTCCTCCGTGGAAAGGTAGTAGTACTATTTTAAAAAGAGAGGCTGGTATTCAATGGTAGTGGGGTTAGTAGTTAGAGAAAGAAAAATATTCTACATGACAACTTTGCCTTTTCTTCTTTGAATTATAGTACTATTTACTTGTGTATATCATCGATCATTTTTTTTTTTACAAGTTATTATTTTATAGAATGATTGTGCATCATATAGTTATATGTTGCTCACCTATGTTCATGAAGCACCTTTTGTGAGCATCATCATCATTATTATTATTATTATTATTTTAATTTTTTATATTATATTTTATATTCAGAAATTGTTATCGAGATCATTAAATTTAAAAATTATATAAAAGTCAAATTATATAATTTGTAACTTAATAATCTCGATAATAATTTCTAAGTAAAAATAAATCATAATATAAAAAAATTAAAATGAATGATGCTAATGTGGACCAAACAAGAATGGTACTAACGAAAGGTGAACGACATATCACTTCTCATACTCCTTGTATACGCTAAATTAATTTGGATATTATCTTGTTCTCCACAAACTTAAATTTCTTATTTCGATCGATCATAGATCCTTAGATATATTGATCAAGCCTTGTTTATAATCGTAATTAATAATTTTGCTATTACATTCATCTAGTATCATTCAAGAAAGTATTAACTAGTCCACGAACGCAACACTTATTAGTCAATGAACGCAAAATTATTAATTAGTTTATTTTTCATTGAAAAAGATATATTAAAGTGGATTTGATATTGGAATCTTCATGCTTATAATTTCCACACCCTAAGGAAGAGTGATAAAGATATATATATAGACAAAAGAAGGAAACTACAAGGAGATTTCTGCTAATCGACTAGAAATTTTCTAACAGAAAATCTTCCATTTCCACTCTTTATAATCAAATTAATTCCACCTTCTTCTCACCACCAGTCAGAATTAATTCCACCTTCTTCTCGAGGTAATTTTCTCTGCAAAAACCTAACTCTCTCTCTCTAGATATCTCTCTCTCTCTCTCTATAGTAGTAGTTGTATCTTTCTTCTTGACATGTGTAAATTCAGATTATCCGCTTTTGAAAATCAAAGAATATTTTAGGTTTGATGCATTGTTAGCCATGCGTAGGTTATTTTTGCGATTTATGTGAATATCTCCTTTTATTTTGTGTAGATCGAACATGCTTACATGCATAAAAAATATATTAATTCTTTACCTCATCGTAATTAATTAGTTTATTTCTTTCACATGAAATAACAATATAAATTATTCCTTAACACATTATATTATGCGGGATAAAAGTTTTTTAGGACACTAACTTAGGGCGGGTGGCAAAAGTAGGACACTTTTTTTTCGGGTTGTCAAATGTAGGACACTATTTTTTAAGTTTTGCAAATATAGGCCATTTTTGGGCCGAATTTCTGAAATTCGGGCTTAATATCACGATTTCTTAAGTTGAGCCCGAATATGATTTAGCATCCAACTCAAAGCCCAATATATGTCTCCCCAAAATCATAAAAGCCGATAATTCCACGCAGATGTAATAGTTTCCTGGTGATGATTTCATTTAAACATCAAGAGCAACTTTCACAGTAAATTGAAACTAATAAGTTAATTGATTCAACAATCCAAATAGACAATATTCCAACAAAATGCACCTTTGACAAAAAGAAGAGAACCAACAACCAGTAATATTCATAGTAAAAGATAAGAGAGAGACAGCAACATACACACTCAACAAATTGTTAAATAAATGCTAAATATGTTTGCAAGGCAGCCGAAATCATAATTTACTTCGTTCTTGGTTGAGTTTGCAAGGCAGACAAACTCAAAAATTTTCTACCACTTTCCAAAATCAGGGGACCTTGTTTCTTAATTCTTCCTTCATGGAGTTGTTCATACATTGACGTAGCTGGTACTTTGACTGCTTTATCTTGGACTTGAGACTCTTGTGTAGCAATTTCAGTTGGTAAAACAGGATCTTCACCATCTTCACACGTTTCTTACACCAATGATGATTGAAGCTTGTGCTTACTCCAGTTACGAGGGCCGATGCTTCAATTTAGGGAATTTTTGTCTTAGGGTTCATGTAGAATCTTCAATTTTGGGGATGAGTTGAGGGTAAGGGTTTGTGTTCCACCCCTCGTAGATTGACTGTTCTGTGTGTTTCACCGTATAAATTATTTTGGGGAAGAAAAATCATATTCGGGCTCAACTTAAGAAATCGTGATATTAAGCCCGAATTTCAGAAATTCGGCCCAAAAATGGCCTATATTTGCAAAACCTAAAAGATAGTGTCCTACATTTGATAGCCCGAAAAAAAAAGTGTCCTACTTTTGCCATCTGTCCTAAGTTAGTGTCCTAAAAAAACTTTTATCCCTTATATTATGTTGTCTCACACACGCACACATATGACATATGTGTGCGTAAAATATATGGTTTAGGGGAAAGGCATATAAAATCTTGTGTTATAATTTCGTATATATAATAGGAAAAATCGAACCGGAAAAATCTTTTTTCTAAGAAAAAGTATGAATTATCGACCACATCCACATATAATTGTTGATTATGAATTTATGACGATATGCTTTTGCCGTTTTGCGCACGTCATGGATTTGTCTTGCATATTTTTCTTCGTCTTTTTCTAATGAAATTATTGGTTTTATTATGTGTGGTTGACTTGAAGTCAACAGATATTTGATTATTTATTCTGGTCGGAAAAATTCGAGATATTAAACCAAGTTTGTTTTGGTAGTTGTTTCGATTGTTGGAGTATCGTGATTACTTTGGTAGAAAAGGGTGGAATACAAATATTTTCACATTTTTTTCATTATTTGTACATGTTTATTACAGTTGTTAATTTTTTTCGGGTAGGATGGATAATTTTTCCGGCATCCCCTTTTCCCTCCTTTTCACTTCAATTATGGAAAATATTAACATAATAGTGTGATAATATTTTCCTATGGGACAAAAGGCATAAAAATCGGGAGGGGGTGGGGGATCATGTGATATAATTTTCTTTTCCATTCTAGTAAACATGTGATAAAAAAAATGGTGGAAATGATAATATTTTCCTACTTTTTCTTATCCTTCATTTTCTAATGATAAATTTACAATTAAAGTAAATACACCCTTACAGGTTGATTTGATGCTTTAAGGAAAGTTTTATATTAGATTTATCTTTCCTTTTAGAATCACAGTAGGGTAAAGAAAATTTAAAAAATCTACAATATATCTCAATTAAGATATTATCATTTCGTGAATTACCACGAACAAAAATTGGTAGATAGTGGCGGAGCCAGGTCCCTCAGGATGAGAGTGGGCAAAATATTTAGCTTTATCTGCTTGCCCATTTCTTAATTTTTGGTGGGCAAGATTTTGATATTTTTATTAAACTATTTATAATATTTGTAAATTTGATCATAATTAGGCTAAAGTGAGAAAATTTGAGTGGGGTCAACATGTAGCTCTGCTACTAATAATAGGTCTTTAAATCGATCATATGTAGATATAATGCTATTATACAATAGAGGATCCGACTTGCACGTGTTGATATGCACCCCTTATGTGGCCCATTTGACGAAGCAAAACCCTGACAAAAAAAAAAGAATAGATATATTTAATTTAATTCTACGACTAACTTGTTTTAAGTTGAGTACGTACTACGTACATCAAATTGAGCACTAGTCTAACAAATCACAGATCGATCTGAAACGTTCAAGTAGACAAAAGATCAATGGCTGAGAATGAGATTGTGGCACTACACAGAGCTGCATTAGAGGGCAATTGGGGTGCTGCTGAAGATCTACTCAAAAACAAAATCTTGATCAAAACACCCATAACAGAAGGAGGAGAAATTGCACTGCACATAGCTGCTGTCGAAGGCCATCAATTTTTTGTCACAAAATTGTTGGAAAATATGGGCGTTGCTGACGTGGAAATTCAAAACGTGAAAGGGTGCACTGCACTATGCTTTGCTGCTGCAGCTGGTCACATTAATATTGCTCAAATAATGGTGAATATTAGTCCAAATTTGGCTACAATTAAGGGTATAAATGGGGTTAGGCCACTCTATATGGCTGCATTGCAAGGATTTGGTGAAACGGCTGAGTTTCTCTACCCTTTATCTCATCTCGAATCTTGGAATTCACAAGAAAAAATTGACCTCTTAACGGCATGCATCGACTCCGAGTTGTATGGTAAGGTCGTTTTTTCGTACTATATTAGTAGTGGTTGCGGTTAGTTAATTTTTATCAATTAATCTAATATATACTATTGTGTATTTTTAAAAAATATTTAGATCTGGCTATGAGAATCGTGGAGCAACACAAAATGTTAGCTGTAGCTGAAGATGCCAATGGGGAGACACCGTTGCAAGTGCTTGCAAGGAAGCCATTAGCATTTTCTTGCAACAATGGTCAAGGACATTGGGTTACGTTCATAAGAAATGGTTAGTAATTGTTAACCTTTTATGCTATTTTATGATTTGATAACATCAATTAGAGGTGTCAAAGTTCTCGACCAGTCGAATTTAGCCCGTTGGCCCATTGTGATTTTTCATACTGAGTTAGGATAACCCTTTATTTTTTATTTTATTTTTTTCTGTATCTAGTTATCCCAAATACATGTTGGTTCAAGCTACAACACTGGCTAAATGTTTAAAATTTTCAGGCCAGGTACCGCACACTTATACCAAAATGTTTCAGTAGTGACATTTGTAAGTCTCACAATTCTTTAAAAATTATGTCACTAATAAAACTATGACATCTTATGATGGGTAGCTATTGCGTGTATTACAAAAATAAAGGCATATATATCACAAAATTTAGTGACATTGCATGGTGTAATTAATTAAGTTATTACATTTCTAAATAATGAAACAAAATTCAGACACATGCATTTATATACATGTAGCAAAAAGCATATAGATGAATGTGTAAATGCCACTAAATTTTATTACGCATATACATGTCATAAATTTTATTATATTTGATGTCACTAAAATGATATCACTATAAGACGCTTTTATTTTAGTGCTAGCCGCGCCCGTCATTTTAGTGCCGGCCCGCGCCCGTCGGTCCGATTCATTTTTCATGTCAGGTCAGATCAACTCAATTATCTTTGGGCCCATTCGAGTTGACCCATCCGGCTGGGTCGATTTTGGGAGCTCTGACACCCATGTATTTGCTACATGATATAAAACACGTGTGAATAGATAAGTAACAATTTTTTTTTTTTTTGTTGTTTTCTTTTTTCCGAAATATTCTAGTATTTCCCTACATGAAATCGAAGAGCGAGAAAATGAATAAACCGGGTGATGCCTATAAATTACTGGATTGTTTGTGGAATGCTGCTGAATCATGCAAAGAGGACACTGAAGCTGCACAACGTGAAAATAATTCGAAACTATTCTTTATCGCGGCGGAATCAGAAAACGACGAATTTTTGGTGGAGCTATACAGAAGAGACCATAATCTATTATACAAAATAAACGAGTCGAAACATAGCATATTTCACATTGCGGTTATGCGTCGCTATGTCAAAGTGTTCAGCTTGATATACGAGTTGGGTGGTACAAAAGATCTGATTGCAACGTACATTGATACACAAGGGAACAACATATTGCACTTGGCGGCAAAATTAGCACCTCCTAATCAGCTTACTACCATTCCAGGTGCCGCTCTGCAGATGCAACGAGAAGTATTATGGTTCAAGGTACCAGATTTTTCGTTACCTTTTATATTTTAATTATTATTCATAGTATTATCGTTTATAATTAATGCATGCGCGCTGACAACACAGATTTTATATCATATTAAAAAAGGTTAATATATACTATTTAGATCATCATATTATGTCTCAATCTTTGAAGATTTTATACGTCTCTACAGTTCAATAAAAAATAAATTGATCTTTGATCTTTTAATGTTTTCATAATAATTATGTCTTGAAATAGAATTTTAGTCTTGAAATATAGTGTATCATTCTATTAAAACAATGTACATGTAGGATGATTATTAATTACTCAAGTTTACCTTTTTAATTTATAAATTTTCCTTATATTTTTTTTAGATTTTGAAAAATAATTTCAAAAAATTTATGTTCTGTTTGTTTTGTTTTTATCCAGTTCCCATCTTTTTATTATTCCTAAAAGGTTAATTACAAGTACACCTACATCAAATTGTAAATTCAACATGATTTTTAAATTAACCTCAATAATTTCACACGAATTTTTTGATTTTGATGCAAATTAAACATGGTAAAGTTATTTGGGGCGATCAAATTTTGATGTGGCTAACTTTGTTTGACACATATTCTGACGTGATATATATATGTGCAAATTGCAATTAAACAATAAAAAATGGGGCACACATGCAGGAAGTTGAGAAGCTTGTTCGGCCCGCATACAAAAACAAAAGGAATAAAGCAGGGCAAACCCCACATGAATTATTCCTAGCCGAGCACGAGAATCTCATGAAAGAAGGAGAGAAATCCATGAAGCAAACCGCCAAAGCATGCATGCTCGTGACGATGCTCATCGGCACCGTCGTCTTCACCACGGTCTTTACCGTTCCCGGCGGCTACGACAACAACACCGGCATCCCGATCCTCGAGAACAAGAGGATGTTTATGGTTTTTCCGATCTCCGAGGCGGTGGCGACACTCTCCTCGCTCACTTCCATGTTCATGTTCCTGTCCATACTCACGTCTCGTTACTCCGACGACGATTTCTTCAAAACGCTGCCGTTTTTGCTGGTGATAGGGGTGGCGGCGCTCTTCTTCTCTATAGTGGCGATGATGGTGGCGTTCTGCACGTGCTTGTTGTTTTTCGAACATGGATGGGCGGCGGTGACACTTTTCTTGGTTTTGTTTGCTAGTGTGCCTACTCTGTTTGTCGTGTTGAAATTTCCTCTTTTGGTAACTATACTACGCTGTACGTATAGTTGCACGTGGTTGTTTCGATCATACGACCGGCTGCACTCCTAGGTATGTATGTATTTGGGATGTGAGATCGAAATGAGCACGTGATTGTTTCGATCGTATGACCGATTGCACTCCTATATATGAATTTATTCGGGATGAGAGATCTCGATATTGTATATCCATTGCATGTACTAGCTAGATGACATATATTAATTGCACATATAATAATAATAATAATAATAATAATAATAATAATAATAATAATAATAATAATAATAATAATAATGAAAAAGTAAAATGTAATAAATAGTTTCCGAACTGCTTAGTATAGCGATGTAGGAGATCTATATGTGCATATATACTAAGTCTATAATAATGTTTTGCTTTAGAATTTGTTCTTGTGAATCATTTTATTTCGAGTTGGCATAGCTGATGATATTATAAATGTACGCAAGTATATGAATAATTACGATAATCTATCAACCTTACGAGTCTTTACACTTTTCCACCTAATTGTTTTCGAATAATTATATTACCTAGTTTTTGCAAAAGATTTAGTGAAACTAATTAATTAAGGCAAAAACTTGGATGCTTCCATGATGAACCCAATTTTGTGTTCATATTTCTTGTGTTTTGTCTTTTCTTTTTGTGTCTTTATCGAGTCAAAGTGTGTCTGAGAGGACACAAAGTCGAGAGAAGGTGTGCAGGGAAGAACAGGTTGGATGTTGGGCAAATCCGGTGGAAAATCTGTTGTTGAGATGGCGATACGATGCAAATGGACAAAGGACTGGAAGCTTGTAGCTGAGCAACAACGATAACAGCAAATCTACAAGTCAAGAAGCACCTCCTTATATTCCTTAAGCCAACAGAGAGAGTACCCGGAGGAGTCAGGATCTTGGACAACATAGGAGCATAACAGAATGCAAACAACGAAGGCAAGATGTAGGTCGAGAGCAGCTGCAGATTTCTTTTTCTCCAAGGAATAGGATAAGGATCGAAGATTTCTTTCCTTATTTTAGATAAGCCTTATCAACGAAGATATCTACCAAGGGAAGGAGATTTGCAGCGGATTTATTTAAGGAAGGAGGCGCCGTGGAGTCCTTGTCCTACAAGGATTCTAACCTAACCCTAATTCCATCGCCTATATATATGGTTGACTTCATCTTGTACTTAAAGATAATTTTGAGGACGTTTTTTTCATAGCTTAGTTCTGCAATTTACTTTTAAGTTTCGTTTTTTATTTTCTGCATTTAGTTCGTAGTTGTTGGCGAGACGCCAAGACCCTAGTTGTTGACTTACGTTTTAAGCAGCGACCATCTTCAGTTTTATTCAAGTATATTTTCCTTTAATTATTTTGTGCTTTCATTTACGATTATGTCTAGCTAAATTTATTTGTTTGGGTTGGAGAAGATGATGTGATCTTAGTTACTCGTTCTAACCTCGTGAGATCTAATTGTGTGAGTTCATTGTTTGAATTTATTCCTGAAACACTTAGGATTAAATCTAGACTTAATTGAAATTGACATATGCTTGATCACCATCTAGATATTGAGATTAAGTCACTAACAGGATTTGGGGTTAAACTCGAGAGAGTCTCTCGTGCCCAAGAAGGTAATAAGTGTTGGAGAGTAGTCGGTATCTAATACCTCTTGGCTATCTTGGGATCTTTTGTTCTTAATGCCTTTTGGGTAACATCGTTGCTGAAGTGTCTTCGTGACGTTGTTGATCAAGAGAAGATATCTTGTCTTGTCAAGATCTGTAAAATTGAATAGATATAGGCTTAGAGTATTTGAGTCGTGACTTCGTGACCAAAGGGCTCAAATTAATCTTTGCTTAAAACCAAGTGGTAAAATTTTGTAATTGAATATTATTGCATCGATGAACGAGTACGAGTAATTAAGATCATTGATTGAAGTCCAATCCAAATATCTTATGTTATTTGATAATTTTCTTTGTTGAGTTACAGATTCTTGAGATAAATCTCGACTACAACACCCATATTGAGTACCATTTGAAGGATAGACTACGTCGGTTCCCTAGGGTTCGACCCCACTTGCCATAGCTACGCCTTATTGGGCAAGAGGAGAAATTTATTTGCGGGAAGTGTGAAATGATGCCTTCGTCAAATTGGCGCCGTTGCCGGGGAACTGTTTTTTTAAGCTAGTTCTATTCTTCGTAACTTGAGCTCAGTTTATGCACCCACACCAGACACGGAGAAAAGGTGATCATCTGGATTACGGTGCTTCTTCGGAGAAGGTAGCAAAGCAAAATAGAGCAAGAAAGCGAAAAGGTATCGAGGAGAACATCGTCAACGAACCTCCGTCGGTCCCGGTCGAGACAGGAGACGAGGAACCTGTTGGGCACGATTTACCCAATTACAGTTCTAGTTCAGGAAGTGAGCAATCAGAGTCTTCATCAACAACCGCCACATCAGAAGTTCAGTCAGTAACCATGGGAGAACGCACCATCAGGGAGATCATGTTCCCTGATGACAAGACCATCAAACCATCGAGCATAGCCTTATCCCCGATCAATACCAACTGGGAACTCAAACATTCGCTGATCCAGATATTGCCCAAATTCAGCGATCATCCAGGAGAAGATCCACAAACCCATCTCTAAAACTTTGAGATGGCATGTGGAACAGTCAGAAACACCACACTTCCTGCCCGTAATCAGGATGAGAACACTGCTGCCCAAGACCGATTTCCAGATTATGTAAGGTTACTCACATTCCCTTTTTCACTTCAAGATGGGCACGAGAGTGGCTATACATCTTACCAGAAGGTAGCATCGACACTTGGAGGAAAATACAGCAAGCCTTCATTGACAAATACATTCCGATTACTCGTATATAAAGTGGGAGGAATGCATTATCCTCACTAAAGATGGGCACCAGCGTGTCTCTCTATGACTACTATGAGAGATACAAGAAGCTTTTGTTAAGATGTCCTCAACACCGGATTGAGGAGATAAATTTGCTCGAGAACTTCTTGAGAGGATTACGCGCATCAGAAAGGAAGTACATCATGACAGCATGTGGAGGAGGAACAATCAACAAAACTCTTTTCGAGGTGTTTAGGACGATCGCAGACATGGCAGAGCAATCAAGAAATGAGGATGAATTGCCTAGAGAAGGAGCCTATAAAGGTGGCAGGAGAGGTTCTGACAATTTGGTCAACACCATGAAGGAATACATGGCCAAGATGGACGACAAATTTGACATGTTGACCAAAAGGATGAATGGGAAGGAAGTCACCAAGTCAGTAAAAAGTTGTGAAGTTTGCCAAGGAAAAGGCCATATTACATCAGACTGCCCTAATTGGTTCGTAGAAAAAGAGGATGAAGTCAAGGCCATGGGACAAAATCACCAAGGGAATGGTGGGCAGCAACAGCAGAGGTATAACTATGATAACTATTATGGCAACAATAACTTTGGCTACAGACAGCACGAGAACCTGAGATATGGCAATAACCTGAGTTCATGAAGGATACAATCGATCGTTTTACTCAGGAGAATTAGAAATTGAGGAAGGTTTTTGATAACTTCCAACTCGAGAGTCGAGGTACATCCAATAACCTTCAAGCTCAACTAACTCATATTGCCCAAACATTGTCTAAGCTTGTAGAGGACAAAAACGGGAGGCTTCCTGCCCAAGTGGAGGTAAATAGAGAACAAGTCAACGCTGTAACGTTAAGAAGTGGAAAGAAGTTGCCAGAAGTATTGCCCAAAACCAAACCGAATGAACCAATCCAACTAGAGCAAGCCAAGATGAACAACAGCGATATTCTTAAGATGTATGATGAGCTGAAGGCTAAGAAAGATGTTGCGATGTTGACCGGGAAGTCCCCAGTGTTTGATTCAAAGGAAGAAGATGACCTGTTTGAGTATGTCAAGATGGAGAGGAGCAAGATGACTCACATTCAGGACATTATTGCGGAGGAAGAAAAGGATGAGAGGATGTACGAGAAGCTGAGGTTTGAGAAAGAAAAGATGGACTTGGCCAAGAGGACTTGTGATTCCCTCCTAAGCCAAGAGCTCCCTACCCCAGACGTTTTGCCCGAGATCGTGTGCAACAGGAGCTCAATGAAATGATGAAGGTGTTCAAGAAGGTAGAAATAAACCTACTTATGTTGTTGGCATTAAAGTCGATGCCTAAATGTGCTAAGTTCTTGAGGAAGATGAGCATGAAAAATACAATATATCCAGATGATGCCCGTTTTCACATGGCAAATGTATCTGCTATGATAAATCCTCACATCCCGATCAAGCAAAAAGATTTGAGGATGTTCGCCATACCATGCACAATCGGCACCACTAATATTCCAAGAGCAATGCTTGATTTAGAAGCATCAATCAACGTCATACCGTGAGCCATGTTCGATGAGATGAGATTTGGTCCCATGCCACCAACACGAGTCGCTATCCAGCTTGCTGACTTGTCAGTGGTTTATCCCGATGGACTATTAGAAGATGTTTTGGTTCGAGTTGGAGATCTTTTGTTCCCAGCTGACTTTTATGTGTTGGATATGGGAAGGAAGACGGTTAAAAATCCAGTGGTATTGCTCGGGAGACCGTTCTTGAGGACAGCAAGAACCAAGATCGATTGCGATAGCGGGAGATTAAATGTTGAGATAGCTGGAGAAGTAGTAGAATTCGATGCCTATCGCCAAAACCAGCTAGATGCCATGGAAACAGTCCGAAGTATTGGTGTTATTGAGGAACAGGTCGAGACAGTCAATAGCTTGAGCTGTCTTTATGCTGATACATCAGAAAAAGAGGAGGATGTTGAGCTACAACCAGAATTTTTTTAAGCTGACCATGATGACAGTGATGTCGATTTCTGGGAGCAATCCGTTCTTGGGCACAATTTCGATTATTCCACCGACGAAGACTATTCCCACGTTGATGAGGAAATGGAAACTCTTAATTGCTTGAATGACTTTGATAAAGAGGATTCTGATGATGAAGATAGTATAGAGGAGGAGCTGCCTAACGATGAAGATAATGAGGAGATACATGAGCCGCCCAAGGATGACATTGATGAGGTAGTAGAAGGGTACTGGAGACAGACTGTTCTTGAGCAGAGCTCCGACTTGCTCACTGAAGAAGCTCTTGCCCAAGAAGTCGAGACGAAAGATGGTGATCAAGAAGTGGGGGAGTGCAGTTATGCAGGGTTCCCGACCACCATGCCCCAGGGATTTGAACCACTCAACATCCCAGAGCTGAAACCGGAAGACATGTTGGTGACATCCCTGCAAAAGGCACCAAAATTAGAGTTGAAACCTTTGTCAAAACATCTCAAGTATATATACCTTGGGAAGGAAAAAAATTTGCCCGTTATCATATCCTCAGAACTATCACATATGGAGGAGATCAGAGTTGAAGAGGTGTTGAGCAAATACAATGAGGCAATAGGGTGGACATCAAGGGCATCAACCCAGTCGATTGCGTTCACCATATCTTGCTAGAGGATGATGTCGTGCCCGTAAGGGATCCTCAACGACAGTTGAATCCAACTACAAAAGAAGTTGTGATGAAGGAAATACTAAAGCTACTTGATTTGGGCATCATCTATCCAGTATCTGATAGCCGGTGGGTGAGCCCTGTGCACGTCGTGCCCAAGAAGTTTGGTATACAGGTTGTTGAGAATGACAAGAAGGAGATGATGGCCATGAGATTGCAAACCGGATGGAGAGTATGTATTGACTACCGAAAGCTTAACTTGAGAACGAAGAATGACCACTTTTCTTTGCCCTTCATCGATGAGATGCTCGAGAGGTTAGCCGGTAATCAATTCTTTTGTTTTCTTGACGGATATTCTGGATACATGCAGATCTGGGTTGCTGAGGAGGATCAAGGCAAGACCACCTTTACGTGCCCTTTTGGCACATTCGCCGACAAGAGGTATCACTTGTCTGTTGAGCTGGAACATCGAGCTCATTGGATTGTTGCCCAACTAAACTTCGATTGGGATGAAGCAGGAGAATAAAGGAAGCTCGAGATCCAGGAACTTGAGGAAATAAGGCTACAAGCCTATGATAATGCTGGCCACTACAAGGAAATGATGAAAAAAACCCATGACATGTTGATCAAGGAAAAGAAATTTCATTATGGGCAACAAGTGCTATTATATCAAACCCGGTTTCATTTGAAGTCGGGAAAGTTGTCAACCAAGTAGGAAGGCCCTTATGAAGTCCAAGCTCAATACCCTAATGGGGCTGTTGAGATAAAGGATCTCAAGAAGGGGAAGATTTTCAAAGTCAACGGACAACGCTTGAAAGCCTATCTTGGGCAAGAAGTGAAGCAGAATGCAGAAGAGCCATGTGGTGACTCTATTGATGAGGACATCAACTACTAAAAAAGGGGGGTGTCGTGCCCAAGACCGTAAACAGGGCGCTGTCCAGGAGGCAAATTGGTTAGTATTTTCTTTCCTTTTCGTTTTCTTTAAAAAAAACAAACAAAAAAAACAAAAATATTTTTATATTTTTAGTATTTTATTTTGAAGTAGATTTACTTTAGTTTAACCATATGAAGTAGTTCGTTTTTGGAGTATGGTTTGTTGTTTTAGTGTGTGTAGGAAATGTTGAGCAAGATGCAGGCTGTAGATCAGGAACCACAATACAGCGTGTTGTTGAGTAAGGAACAGTAGAAGTGATGGAAGTCGGCAAGTTTGGTGAAGCAGCACTCAAGAAGATGAACGACATTGAATTGAGGAATGGCAAGTTAGTGTTCATCGATTATGGCAAGGCAAAATCCACCAGGCGTCCGCCCTTGGACAAGAAGGAGAAAGCGAGTGGAAGTGGAGTGATGCTGCCCAGCACCGCAAACATGGAGGCCAGATTGATCAATTGTGAACGGATGTTGACCGAGATCCGAGATGCCCAGCTGGCATACTTTGCACACCGAGGATTCAGGTACCCGCCTGAATCTTCTCCTTGATTACGTTTCCTCCCATTTATGTTAGTTTAGGTTTTTTTTTAGTTTTCATTTTTAGTTCTTGAGTCTTGTTATTGTGTTTATTTTCTGTTATGTCTTGTTGGTCGATAAGGTATTCTTAATGCCTTCACCCACAATTTGTCCAGCAAATTGTGTGGTGAAGGCTTCAGAATTCCCTTCTCATCATTGTTTTTAAATTGATATTGATTTGTGTTGGCCACTATCTCACCCACTTTGCTGAAAGCAAAGTGTGTGGGTGAGGTCGTTGTCGAGTCAGTCTGTTTTTGTTAGTGTCTTGCCCACCGTCTCACTCACTTTGCTTAAGACAAAGTGTGTGAGTGGGGGGTTTTTGGTCAAAATGTTTTTGGAGTCAGTTGTTGATCAGTATGTTGGCATGATAGGTCGAAGTAGGTATGATGATGTATATGTGAGTATGCCGTATGTAGATAGGTAGGACGGAATGAGTTGTTGGGCAATATCTGTGAGGTTTTGAGCTATTGACTGCCATATGCACATGCAGTATCTGATTCTTTCTTGTGTGATAATGACCAGTGATACATGTTGATCTAGAACTTGCCTGCAACTCTTAGTCAAAGCTTCATGTAACCTAGTTGAATTACTTAGATGATTTAGGTATTTTTGTTCATTAAGCCCATGGCCAAAAATTTTCCTACCTATGCATTTATCCTTTGTTAGTTCCTTTTGAGCTTAAAATTTTTCTTTTTGATTCACTTATAGTAGCCTGGATTTTAAGAGCCCTCCCGATCAAGAACTCAGGTCTAGAAGTAAAGGGATGAAAGGAGAATGTAGGGGTAGCAGATGTTGGGCGATAACACCCACGTTAGGGGGTGTTGATCAGAAAAAAAAATAAAAAAAAGAAAGAAGAATAATAAAAAAGAAAAAAAAAGAAAAAAACTAAGAAGAAAATGAAAGAAAAAAATAGTCCTGACAAATAAGTGAGCTAGGCCCCGATGATGTTGTGCTTGAGAGGAGTGAGGGATCTAGGGCACTCTTATTGCCCAAGAACTGAGTTCTTCTTGACATAGCCAGTATCCAAATTTTCCTACCTTTTGCCTTAAGCCACATTATAACCTAATAAAATCCTAAGGATAAGTAGTTTAATTTTGTTCAAAGAAGTAGAGATATAGAGGACAGGCAAGCCTATGGAAAAACGTTGTGGATCTTGGTCAAGAGCGATACACTGAACCTTATACACTTGAGAGATGAGTGCTGGTGAGGATAACCTTCTTGCCCATTAACTCTATCTTGACCTATCTGATGGCAATACTCGTTCACATTATTCATGCTCTGTTTTAACTAACATGTTGGCTCGCTGATCAACTGTATTTGAGTCTCGGGCTAGATCATATTTGCACACTTGAGGGCAAGCGTGGTTCAAGTGTGTGGGTGTGATAAACCCAATTTTGTATTCATATTTCTTGTATTTTGTCTTTTCTTTTTTGTGTCTTTATCGAGTTAAAAGTGTGTCTAAGATGACACAAAGTCGAGAGAAGGTGTGCAGGGAAGAACATGTTGGATGTTCGGCAAATCCGGTGGAAAATTTGTTGTTGAGATGTTGAGATGGCGATACGATGCAAATGGACAAAGGACTGGAAGCTTGTAGCTGAGCAACAACGATAACAGCAAATCTACAAGTCAAGAAGCACCTTCCCATATTCCTTAAGCCAACAGAGAGAGTACCCGGAGGAGTCAGGATCTTGGACAACATAGGAGCATAACAGAATGCAGACAACGAAGGCAAGATGTAGGTCGAGAGCAGCTGCAGATTTCTTTTTTTCCAAGGAATAGGATAAGGATCGAAGATTTCTTTCCTTATCTTACATAAGCCTTATCAACGAAGATATCTACCAAGGGAATGAGATTTACAGCGGATTTATTTAAGGAAGGAAGCGCTGTGGAGTTCTTGTCCTACAAGGATTCTAACCTAACCCTAATTCCATCGCCTATATATATGGTTGACTTCATCTTGTACTTAAAGATAATTTTGAGGATGTTTTTTTCATAGCTTAGTTCTGCAATTTACTTTTAAGTTTCGTTTTTTATTTCTGCATTTAGTTCGTAGTTGTTGGCGAGATGCCAAGACCTTAGTTGTTGACTTACGTTTTGAGCAGCGACCATCTTCAGTTTTATTCAAGTATATTTTCCTTTAATTATTTTGTGCTTTCATTTACGATTATGTCTAGCTAAATTTACTTGTTTGGGTTGGAGAAGATGATGTGATCTTAGTTACTCGTTCTAATCTCGTGAGATCTAATTGTGTGAGTTCGTTGTTTGAATTTATTCCCGAAACACTTATGATTAAATCTAGACTTAATTGAAATTGACACATGCTTGATCATCATCTAGATATTGAGATTAAGTCACTAACATGATTTGGGGTTAAACTCGAGAGAGTCTCTCGTGCCCAAGAAGGTAGTAAGTGTTGGAGAGTAGTCGGTATCTAATACCTCTTGGTTATCTTGGGATCTTTTGTTCTTAATGCCTTTTGGGTAACATCGTTGCTGAAGTGTCTTCGTGACGTTGTTGATCAAGAGAAGATATCTTGCCTTCTGGTCAAGATCTATAAAATTGAATAGATATAGGCTTAGAGTATTTGAGTCGTGACTTCGTGACCAAAGGGCTCAAATTAATCTTTTCTTAAAACCAAGTGATAAAATCTTGTAATTGAATATTATTGCATCGATGAACGAGTACGAGTAATTAGGATCATTGATTCAAGTCCAATCCAAACATCTTTTGTTATTTGATAATTTTCTTTGTTGAGTTACAGATTCTTGAGATAAATCTCGACCACAACACCCATATTGAGTACCATCTGAAGGATAGACTACGCTGGTTCCCTAGGGTTCGATCCCACTTGCCATAGCTACGCCTTGTTGGGCAAGAGAAGAAATTTATTTGCGCGAAGTGTGAAACGACCGTACATCATGTCTTACCCGACCCGCCCGGTCAATGGTCAACGTTGACCATACATCATGTCTGACCCGACCCGCCCGGTCAATGGTCAACGTTGACCATACATCATGTCCGACCCGACCCGCCCTGTCAATGGTCAACGTTGACCGCGTTGACTTTTTATTTGTTTAATTTTATTCAAGAGTCGAGCGAGGGGAGCCGAAGGCCTCGAACGAGCTAAAAAACATTAATGTTGCCACAATCATTATCTATAAATTAAAATCGGAGCTGAAGGCGGAGAGAGAAAAAAAAAGTCAATGATCAGACGTTTACCGTTGACCGGTAAACGTTGACCGGGTCGGGTCAGCCGGCTGTACCCAAGTGCATCTCATTAATTAATTCGTGTTGTAGCATACTTTAAAAATGAGACGTGCAGAAGGAAAAGTTTGAGAGTTACGAGTTGCGAGAGCAAAGATCTTGGGAAACTATGAAAATTAAGGAATACTGTTATAAAATTTTCGGTAATGAAATCAAATAAACAGTTAATCAAGTATTTGAAAAAGTAATAAGTAGTTAATTCATGAGTAAATTACGTAATGGCACCGGACCGGGTGCCCAAAAAGGGAGGGGGAAAATAGTTAGTAGTAAATTACTATTGTTATAAACTAGAGAGATAAGAGAGAATAAGAATTCAGTCTATTCAGATGTATTTAAAGTATGTACAAATGAGAATCAAATGCCTCTATTTATAATGGCACAGAGTTAGGGTTTTAGGGGTAATTACTTGGTCAACACTCATATGATGTATATTTATAAGATATTTACAACACTCCCCCTTGAGTGACCAACCCCTAAAATAAATGCTGTCTCATTAAAACCTTGCCAGGAAAATCCAGTGGGACAAAACCTGATCGAAGGAAAAAGAGTACAACTGCTCCGTTTGAACTTGATCATTGCAGTCTTTGAGTCGTTGCATGCCGATCTTGTGTACCAATTTTCTTAATGTTGACGTCGACAATGCCTTTATGAATAAGCCCACCAAATTGTCACTTGAGCGAGTCTCTGTTGAAACAATGATACAATTAAGTATCACACTTCACATTTGATTTATTGTTGTGATGTGCATGCCTCGTTAAAAACCTCTTCAAAAAAACCATGTGGAAAAAAACTCGATAGAGGAAAAAATATTACATGACATACCTTTACTCATGTGTTGCATTAGTTACCTCGCTAAAAACCTTGACTAAGATATATCTTATATCATTACACCAATTTGAGAAATTGCACGATTGGGATGAGATAAATAACCAACATCCTAATAGCCATCAATGTGAATCTCAATCTCTTTCATAAAATAGACTAAGGTTATTTAACCTTTTGAAAATAACGAATGATATGCTTAATATCATTTCAATGCTTACATATAAGAGCATTAAATCTTGCTAGCAAGTTAACTTTAAATGTTAAATCAGATCTGATAGAATAATGCTCTCAGCGCTCAAAGTAGGGAACTTATGGCCCCATAATATAATCGTTATCTTCTATATTCACTTCAAGTCAAGTGAAGAGACAATCATTGGTGTCTAACTAGATGTGATTTATAAAAATAAATCTCTCAACAACCTTCTTAAGTAGGTCGATTGGTGTAAAAATAATATGCTCCTTTAAGAGATGCTCGATCTTCATATCGAGTCAATACTTAGGTTTAACTAAATCTTACATTCCAAACTCTACCTTTATGTATGAGTTGATTCTTTCATTAATATAAATAAAAGTCATTCAAAGACTTATTGATAAATACACAAGTATGTATATCATTATTCATAAGGATGAATTCACACTTCTTGTGAATTTATATTTCTCTTTCTTAGAAATTTTGAGTCCATTAGGGACTTTCATATATATTCACGCACAATGACCCAACCAATATGCTGATCAATGATATTCATTACTGCGAAAGATATTAAATAATGGAACGTGGTGTCATATTAGGAGAATATATATAATCAAAATCAATTTAGGATCTCTGCCTAAATCTTTGAGCTATTAACATCGCTTTTTTTCTCATCGTCTCATCAATTTCTTTTCTCTTAGTACAAATACTCATTTGTGTCAACATTATTTGACATGTGTACTACAGAGCAAAAGATTATTTATTTAGCGAGTCAAGCTCTGCCTCAATTGCTTCTTTCAAATTTACTCAGTGCTAGCTTATGGCACTTCTGGATCCAGACTATCATTTCAAAATTGTGTAAGCAATTTTGTCAAGGCAAAAGTATTGTCGACAATTATAATATTTTTCTACTGCTCGTTTCTCCTGAATTCATACAATTCATGGCATTTTCAATCAACCAGATTATCATCATTTCTCAATGATATTTTCTTTACTGGTTGTTCCGTAATCCCAGTATTTAGATCTTTGGTGCACGTGCATATGCACTGGAATTTTCGTCTTCAGGACGATCCTCTTTAGGAGATTGATTTGAGTGATATAATTTCTATATTTAATTTTGTATTCTGCGAATCTTTATATTTAGCACCAATAGATCTCTCACGCTTATGGCGTTAAAGAGTATAATCTAATTTATTTCGTTCACGAGGAACTTCAATTCTTTATGGTGCATATACAATATGTATATGAGATTCGATCACTCATTTGGCAGTAATAATTTGTTGAACTTAAACTTCATCGTGTGAATATTTAATCCAACATATATTCCAACCTTTTGTTGGAAACCCATCTTTTATATATTGTGGGTTTGTAATTGAGACTTGAAATCAAAAGTTCGTAGATGAGAAACATCAAGTTCTCAACCAACAATATACGAACTAATCTTTTCTCAATGCAATATCCATTGTAGCATATATCACAAAACTTACACTACAAGAAAATCGCATATAGACAACAACATATAGACAATGGGTTTACTAAAGAAGTTGTCTTTCATCATATAGACAACGGGAAGCATCACAGGCGTCGTGTAAAACACGCGGCGATAGACGACGGGCAAATATACACGTCGTCTATCAGATACATAGATGACATACTTAAAACTGCGTCGTCTTTGTGAGATATACACGACGGGCTGTGTCCCCCGTCATCTAAAATCGAATCTATAGATGACGTGCTTTGTGAACGACGTCGTCTTCCTGATATATACACAACGTGCACCTTCCCGTCTTCTATAAGCGCTTCAAGGTGGAATTATAGACGACGTGCTTGTGAAAGGCCGTTGTCGTGTTTTTAAAAAAAAATCCACAATGCTATCGCCTTCCCCAAACCTTTTCTGCCCTAATTTTCCAAGAAATTTCAGCCCTAACTCTCACTCTCTTGCGCGCTGCCGTCGCCGCCCGTCCGCTCGCCCACCCGCTGTCGTTGCCAGCCCGCCCACCCGCTGCCATTGCCAGCCCGTCCGCCCACTGCTGTCGCCAGCCCGCCCGCCCGCTATCTTGTCCGCCGAAGCTGCTGCCGTTCAAAAACTTGGTCGCCGGCGGAAAGCAAAAAACTTGGTTGACGGCACGTTGCTCCCGTCTCCTGGTCACTGACTCGCCGGCAGCGTGTTGCATGCTGCCGCCTCAGCCTCTCCAGTCTCTACCACAAAGTCAGCCTAAGGTAAGTTGTCTAAATCTAATCTAGGTATTTTTTTTGTTCTTGTTATTATTTTTTTTTGGATTATGCGTGTATTAAGCTTCGATTATGCGTGTATTAAGCTTGATGTATTTTGATTTAGGTCATTAATCTTTGTTTGTATTTGTTATTTAATTTGGATCTGAATTATAGTTGGATTTGTGCTGTTGAATCTGGGCTGGGGTTGTGAGTTGAGGGTGGTATGATAATCTCACATATTTTTTGTTGAATTGTACATGAATTTTGATGCACACAAGGTGTTTGTGAAAATGCTAGGAAGAAAAAAGTGCATTAATACAGCAGGAGCAAATTGTTCATAATCTCTCGTGAATTAGCTTCTGGGGTAGAATTGAAATTAGTGTAGCTAGTCATCTAAAATTTAGTGAAATTCAAAATTAATAGCAAAATTTTCGTTTATTTATAGAGGTCCATACCGCGGGGGCTTCGCCCCGCACCCCCGATGAATGAAGTTGTGGCTATTGGGTAAGATTGAGTATTATTTTTAACTATCTATGTTATTAATAAATCTAAATATGTTTTAATTTCATGTATGTTCTAGAAAAAAAGTCAAGAGCTGAAGGATTGACATGTATACTTTTTAATAGGTTATATATTTGGTGTATACTAATAATTTATCATTTCTAGAAGAATCAATTGTCTGGAAACCCACAAGTGGATAGAGCACTTTTGTGGAAGAAAGCACGAGAAAACAAGGAAGGGGTGTTTGATGGTGAAATATTGACAAAAGCAGTTATGAGGATTGTAAGAATCAATGATTGAATCTACTATTGATTTCAAATTTATTAGAATTTATATCTACTTGGTTTCAATGCATTGTAGGATGACTACATACGACAAAAGGAAGAAGGTGTGCTTTGTGAAAGCGGGAGTGACGATATTCTCACGCAAGTACTTGAAACGCCCGAACATTCTGGTCGTGTGAGGGGTGATGGGGTTGGTGTCACTCCAACACTTTACTTCAATCTCAATAAAGGAACGCGTGCTGAAGTGGGGAACGTTGTGCAGGAAATGAAAAAAGAGTTTGGGAAACAAATGGCCGAAATGAATGCAAAGATCTTAGAGCTCCAGCAACAAATGATGAAGAAAGAAATTGAAGCGAATGACAGTTGTTCAGTAAAGAATGAAATGGCCGATGATGTTGATGAAGTGAAAGAAGTTCTTCGTGACAATGTACCGGTTGTCAATGTACAAAAAAACAAGGTATATATGAGAATATATTTTAATTAATTATATATCTTTTAGTTGTTAACTATTCAAAATCCAATCATCTAGGAAAAAAGTCATCCAAGAAAGCCGGCCAAGTTGGAGGCAATAAATGTACCTAAATAATTGAAGAATTTGCACAAATATGCTAGGCACGCTCTCACCGGTGGTATGAGCATTCAAATACAAGTGGAAAATAATGTCTTCGGCCATGAGCACATCATTTATCTCTTCTTTGATGACATCCACCACATGTGTGCATTGGAGGCTATCGCGGCATCATGTATTTGTACCTACATATGGTGAGATCTTTTTAGTTAATTAACTAAATTCTTTTAAATTGTTGATACTTGATAATTTATATCTAAATTTTGTTGTGAGAATTTGTAGGCACTTATATAAGGAATGTGAGAGTGCAAACCTTCTTTATAGAGTTCGCTTTGTTAATCCATACAAAATATCACACAATCCAAATGTTGATCCACAAGAAAAAGCGAATATCATACACGAAAGGATGATTGGTACATTGCCTAATCAACTTATTTTTGTGCCATCCAACGTAGGGTACGTGAAAGTTAATGATTTTTAATAAAAATACTTATGTGCATTGTAGTAGAAGTTTAATTACATATCTATCTTGTTAGTTGGCATTGGATTCTTATGGTGATTGATCCACATAATGAGACTGTATGCGTGTTTGATCCATTGAGTAATAAGGCTCATGTTGAGAAGTGGATGAATATCATGACAATGTAAGTTCTATAGTAATTGTGATCAATTTTGATGTAATTTCTGTATATATATTTTCTATGTTTAAATTAATATTTTTTTAATGTGTGTAGGGCTCATAGACAATTTAACATGAGCATGGGCAAAAGTGGAAGACAGAGTCCTTTGTGGGAAGTGATGAAGGTATGAAAACTCTTAATGCTTATTTGAAGATTATTATTCAAAATAGTGTGAAGTCACATTATGTTATTTGACATAGTGTCAACAATAACCCGATGGATCGCAATGTGGATTCTATGTAATGCGCTGCATGAAGGATATCATTGAAAATGAAGGATCTGGCCATCCCATCCCAATGTCTTCACTTGTAAGTTCATTTTATTTTCAAAGTTCATTTTTCTTATAATAATGATCAAAATTTTGTGTTTATTTTTATTTATTTTTAGTTTAGCGGAGGATTTTATTCAAGAGAAGAAATTGATGAAGTCCGTACAGAGTGGGCTGATTTTGTTGATGAATTTACCGAATGATGATGAAGGTAAGTTCGTTAGCCTTTTTTCATTTAATCTTTATGAGGTCTTAACGTATATGTAATTAAAGTATTAGTTTTTATTTAAATCATGTAGATGGAAGCCACTTGGATGGATGACCTTGATTGAGGGGTGATGGTAACATTACTACAAAAATGCTCATATACAAGGGTTTAGAACCGTTGTTGTAAGCATAAATTGACCGTGGTCGTAGCTTATGTTCTGGTAGGTAGCTCAAAAAGGCGCTCATAGACAACGGTAATTAACCGTTGTTGTGTATAATTACCACAACGGTTAATAACCGTTGTCGTAGATTCTTTTTTTGTGTTGTCGTAGGCAGTGTTGTCATAGAGCCTTGAAAAATAACAACGGTTTTTAACCGTTGTTGTAGATAAATACAGCAACACTCTTCACAATACATTTTGCCTGTTGTCGTATGTATATAAACTGTTGTCTATTTATATTTATTAATTTAAAATATTATACACATTTAAAGATAAATATTCATTAGTATAAATAATTCGTGTTACAAAGTACAATCATTCATCACAATATTCTTTACAAGTACAAAAGTTCGATCCCAAAAATACAAAAAGGTAAACATTGGCCATATTTAAAGAAAATGAGAAGGTCGACGCACATTCTTGCTTCACCTCGACTTTCTACCAATATTTCTCTTACATTTTTATGGTTCAGATCCATCACACTACTACGATCAGACTTCTAACCGCTGAAACCGCCAACTGAAAACAATGTAAGATAAGAATGAAGAAACAAATCATTAAAAATGGACTTCATCTCTCAATTGATTGACTAGGAAAATTATGTAGAAAACTATGATTGCTTTAGAGCTGATTATAGAAGACAACATCAATGAAAATCTATACATCATGATTCAATATATTTTAACTATTTGCATTTACAACAAAGACAAGTATCAATTGAACTTAAAAAATACCACTGTAATTAAAAGTATAAGGGATATATAACACACATTTAAAAGTAAATACAATGCAGAACATATATAGTAAATAGGATAAGAAGGGCAACAATTTGATTATTTGTTTTACCTTGATAAGATTTGTCAAACCCATGAATACCAATGGACCTTCATTTAACATACAACTACTTTACATCCCAAATTCACTATACATGCCAATCCTTAAAAAAACTCATGGTGACCTAGTTGAGTCCAAAAAAGAGAATTACTTGCACTTCATTCCACAGTCAATTGTTTCAGAATAACAAATCACTCATTAAATTGAACAAGATACACATACATGAGTAAACTTCATTGAAAAAAAATAATTAACAACATTCAATAAGAACACCTTCTTCGAGTTCACTAAGTTGAGACATTTACACAAATAACATGAGCAATCGCAAAGACGAAATCCAAGTCTATTATTAGATTGTAATAGAAGAGATCATCAAACGAAATAAGAAAAAAAAAAGGAAGGAATAAAGATTACCAAAGTTTTCTTACAAATGCTTTAGACTATTGAGATTGGAGAGCTTAAATCCAAGACTTTTGGTTAGCCGCAATCCATGAAGTTTACTGAAAAGGAACATAATTGGGAACTTATCGTAACTATGATGGTCAGTCTATAACAATAAATTGGATCTTTGCACAAACCATCTATCCATCAAACTAACCCCAGTAAGAATATACAAACTCAAATTTCCAAACTTATCTAGCAGGTAGAATCTCTGTTGGTTTCTATTTAGAAACTCCAACTGAAATCATAACAAATGGAAATATAACCTCCCAGCAAGTCACCAACACACAAGCATGATCACAACTAAAGAATTATCCATCTATGAACCAAGTAATGTTCAATAAAGCAACAACAGTCCAATTTATACCAATCTTAATCCTATAACACTAATATGCCAAATAGGAAATAAAGCACAATTTGTAGAACCTGCTCTGTTTTTACATCGTTACTTTCTTCAATGAACTCGATTTGTCGAGTCTTGATCGTGTGAGAAACGAGTCATGTTGCTGTTATTATCGGTTATTTTTGGAGAAAATAGGATGAGCCACAGAGGCGGCGGTTTCACGGTTGCTCTGTCGACCGAAGGTGGCAGGAGACGGGTCGACGGTGGCGCTGGTATTGATGACGACGGGAAAACAGCAACCACTGCCGGTTTCTGAAAAGAGGAAAAACAAAGAATTTAAATTTAAAACTAAAACCAAAATCTTAAAATCTGAAATTAGCGATTAAATAAGAAATAACATGATGAACAACAGAGAGCTTACCATGGTGGTAGAGAGCCGCGACGACGACGGCGATGGCTTTTTCGGGCTACTGCCGTTTGGCCAAAGAGAGGCCGGTGACGATAAAGGCGGTCGAGAAACCTGAAGGGTTCCGTCGAGACAGGGGTGGCGCGGTCGCGCTGCTGATGGCATCAACGACGACTCTGCTGCTTGTTTCTTTTCGAACTTCGACGGCGGGCGCACGGTGGGGTTGCCGGAGTCTGGTACCTCGCTGAAGTTAAGAAAAGAGGAGAAATTAGGGTTTTCAATTTTGGGGATCTAGGGTTAAAAATCGGGGCTTTTTACTGGGAGTTTGAGCGAATCAAGAAACCGAGACGATGACAGCGGCTTGTAGACCGGCGGACGAAGTCTCGCCGGAAACGAAGAAGATGGCGGTTTCGTCGGATTTTCCAGTAGAGGGAAGAGTTAGTGGAGGAAGGAGAAAGATGAAAGAGAGGGGTGGAGAATGTGGCGCCATCCTAGGGAGAGGAGGCGGTAACCGGCACGACTCGCCGGAGAATGAGGGGAACGACGGTGGTGGTAGTGCTGCTGTTTGGCTTCGATAGAAAGAGAGAAAAGAGAAAGCAGAGTGAGAGGGCGAAAGAGAGGTTTAGAGAGAGAGAAACTTAGCTAGAAAACTCAAGAGAGACTGAAGAGAAAGAGAGATCTGCTATCACCAATTTATTTTTTTAATTTTTAATTTTTCTTTTTCATTTTTATTTATGTTTTTAAAAACCACAACGCCTATTAAAACCTTACAACAACCGTTTATAGAGCACTGTTGTAGTAGATCATAACGACAACAGTATATAACAACGGTTTCTAAAAACCCTTGTCTATGAGCGCATTATTTTACTAAATAACAACGGTTTTACTTATGACAACGGTTCTTTATGCTACGACAACAGTTTTTATACAAAACCCTTGTCGTTTCAGTGTTGTTGTTTACCATTTTTGTAGTAGTGTAATGAAATGTTGGAGATTAAGACAATGTAACATTCATATTTATGTTTTTTTTTAGATAAATTTAATTAGCTAGTTGTAGAACATTTGTTATGTGGAGTGGATACAACATGGATGAAAATGAGATGTTTGATTGTATGATGTTAAGTTTTATTTTATAATAGTTCATGATTTAAGTGTTAATTTATTGTATTATGGATTTCTTTGAGAAATGATCAACATATGAAATATTGTCCAGGTTTATACAATGAATAGACAAAATAACAAAATTAATGTTGTGTATGACGTAATAGACAACGGGGAAAGTGCGTTATCTATTAGGTTATAGACAACGGGGAAAGCGTGTTGTCTATATGTTGGTCCCAAGAAGGATACCTTGGTGTAGAGGGGGGGTGAATACACCAAGGTTTAAAAACTTTTCCAAGTTAAAACTCTTTTCAGAGAGCTGGCTGTGTTCGATCCAGCTGGATGGCAGCTTGATCGACACAGCTGGCTGTGTGTGTGTGCGGAATGTGGTGGATTTGGAAAGTCCGTCTGTTGCTTCAAATATATTGCAAAGCTCTGTTTCACTTTTCAGTTAGTCAGTTTATGCAGATTGAAATGTATGCTTATGAGGGTTAGTAACATGCATAAAACAAAGCGATAAATAACAGAGCATTTTTAACGTGGTTCGGAGTAACCCCTCCTCCGTCCACGACCAGATTCACTGGTAATTCACTACCACTTGGTTTCCAAGTACCAAGCAACTTCACAACTCTAACCCGAGCTGTGTTCCAACAGTTTGCGGGCACTGTCAAGCCTACACCTTCAGTTTCCGGGTACTGAAGAACCTAACCACTCGAATTACACGCTTCGAGCAAGCGTACCTTTACCTAACCTTTCTGGGTTTGGGTTTGGGTATGGTTTTCCAACTATGAACGAGTTCTTACAATGAAGAACAAGGAGTATGATGAACTCGTTCAAACTAGGCTTAAGATATTTATTCTGATCTATTCGCCTATGTTGAATATGTGAACAACTAAGAACACGGTAGTAATTTGAGTGTTCTAGAAAGATTTGGCTTTGTAGATCGTTGTTCATTTTTCTGTTTTCTTCTATTTCTTCAGTCGTCTTGCCAGCCTCTTCTTCAATGGTGGAGGAGAGATATATATAGGTGGAGATTCAAACTAGCCGTTGGAAGAGAGCCGTTTGAATCTTACCTACTCTTGTTGACTTCTGGCCTTTACCTACGAAGTAGGTCTGCATCTGCAGAAGCTAGTTCTTCTCTGATCTGACTGCGTCAGATAAGATCTTCTGACATCGGGATCTTGTCTTTGAGAAGGTCTTCGTCTTCGAGCTGCTAAGCGTCTCAGCTGTATCTTCAGCGGCTTGGACTCTGCTGTGTCTTGATTCTGAGCTGTCTTTAGACCTGTGCTGTATCATCAACCTGAGCTGTGTCTTCAACCTGAGCTGTGTCACTGACCTGAGCTGTGTTTTAGACCTGAGCTGTGTCAACGACACTAAGCTGGGTCTTTTACACTGAGCTGGGTCTTTGACACTAAGCTGGGTTTCCGTCACTGAGCTGGGTCTTGATACTGCAAGATCTTTGACTCTTCTTGGTCTTGCTCTGCTGAGTCCTTTAAGCTGTCAGCTTAGCTGTGTCTTCTGCTGTCTTCAGTTGTCTTCAGCGAATCTACCTGTAAACTAAGAAACTCTATAAGCTCAAACAGGTGAGCTGAAAAACGCTTAGGCTTGTGCGATCATCTACTCGGTTGGGGTCAGCTGGGTTTTGGTATCCAATCAAAACTCTATTAATTTTCCCAACAATTTTCCCCTTTTTGATGATGCCAAGGCCTAACTGAGAAAAACAATTTACTTCCCCCTTAACAAGAAAACGGGTTTTCAAAAGTTTAAACATACACAGCAGGTATATTAAATTCAGAGTTCAGTGCCTGGACAAAGAGTTATTGTCATCAGGATGAGCTTGAGAGCAAAAACGAATTTTTCATTAATAAAAGATAATATTACAATTTTACATTTTACAAAAATTCAAAAGACAAAAATTCCCAGATGACTGGGTCTTCAACTCTACTTCCTCTGCTGCTGATTCTTCAGTCTTTCTTCTTCAAGCTGTTCATCCGTTCTTAACCTGTACCGGTTGAAGATTATCCGTTCCAGCTTCCTATATTCTTCTTCATTACTTACCTTGGAAATTTTTTCTCCTGATTGCCCATTTGTTTACTTCTGCGATTACTTGCGATTTGTCAGGGAAATCGGTTCCAGGTATTAGTGGAGGCTGGAGATGATACAGATGGGGAGCAGAAAATTGGATCTTTGCGGTCTCTGCAGCATTGAAGAATGCTTTCGCAGTCATCCTATCTTGATGGAAGAGCTCATTCAGATGCTTCTTGAAAGCAACATCTGGAGGCGTATTTGGGTAGGCTCCCAGATAGTAGTAATCTTCAATGAACTCGAATTTTGTATGTTCCCAGTCGTCGTTTAATTCTTCTGTGATCCATTCATCTATTCTTCTCCAGTTCATTGGCATCTGAGTCTTTTTCTTTGATGCTCTGATGTTTGCTCTTTTCTTCTTCTGCTTCTTTTCCTCAGCATCGAGCAAGCTTTCCTTCTTCTTTTGCTGCTCTTGAAAGTTCCTCATCTCTTGCTTTTGTTTATTTACAAAGTTACAGAGCCATTGAGTATCATTTATTTCTTCTGGCTTGGCTCCGCTAGCTTTGGCAAGAGGGATGATCATTTTGCTCCATTTTCCTTTCCGTCATTGGTTCTTCAAGCTCAGAACAACTTCATCAATCTCGACCGCAAGACTTGGATTTCATCTTCGCCATGACTTTTCCTTTGCCTGCCCTTGATGTTTTTCTCTTGTCATTTCATTCCCCCTTATCTTCCCCCTTTTTGGCATTATCAACAAGGGTGGAGGATAGGTTGACAATTGTCTCATTTAGCTAGGCCAGGGCTTTGTCAACATCAGCAATCTTGGCTGTGTTGTCTGCTGTGACAAGGTTGAGTTGTGCTGTGTTGGTACTTCCAACTTTGAACTGAGTGTCCAGCTCTTTGTAGAGATTGAACAGCTTTTGAATGTCAGTCCTGTTGGAGAGGGTTTGTTGTTGTAGAGCTTGCAGCTGGCTGGTTAAGTCGTTGAAGCTGCTTTCCAGTGGAGCTTGAAGGCTTGAAATGATCTCAGGAACTCTCTTCTCTAGATGATGTGACTGATCAATGCGATGAGATTCGAGAGATTGCTTGAGATCTTCACTGGAGCTTCTTTGTAAGTTCTGGGCAAAAGAGTAAACTTCATCAATGGACTGTCCATGACATTGGACTTGCCATTCTACAGCTGTGATACACAGAAGGGTGTCAGTATCTGATTTAAGTCTATCCTGGAATAGGATTTCCTCAACTTGATTGGCTATCTCCTCCTTCATTGCATCAGAAAGCACGATATTGGAATCCGTTTGGGTTCCGGATTCGACTTGGCTGGGTTTGACTGCCTCGATCTCGACCAGTGAGCGAGTGTCATTGACAATTGGACTAGGTGGTGCAGCTTCTGCGGGCTCAACTGTTGCAGAAGTTGGCTCGTTTTCAGTCATCATTGCCTCGAGTTTGTGTACGCATGTACGGCTTCCGCGTCTCAAGTTGGAACAATCCAGCTGAGAGTGTGGAGGTAGGAGTTGGCTCTTGCGATTACCTCCTCAGATGGTGATACTTCATCTTGCTTAGTCTTCTGGATGAGAGTTTGGATTAGCTCGTCTTGATGCAAGAAGGCATCCTGAAGACTTCCAAATCCGAAGATCTCCTGTAGAGCAGCTTCTTCGGCTTTGAGCTTGTTGAAGAAGTAGAGCTCCACAAGTTCCTCATTTACGTACCAAGTAGTTATCTTGGTAGCGAGGTAAAATTTGAAGTCGCTTACGGCGACTAATGCGGCGGGGAGTGAAACAAGAGACGGGTATTGTTGCAGTGCGCTCTTTACTTCTTGAAGCCTGAGGTCATCGAACCTCATGATGGTGGCAGCACGTGCAACGGCTCTGGGACTGAGGATTTCAACTTCCTCAGAAGTAGTGGGACTTGAAGGTTCAGCTTGGTTTTCATCATCCAGCTGCGAAGGAACATCAGCTGGACGGGGCTCTTTAGGTGAGCTGGGAAGAGAAGATAGTTCAGCTTGGGAGTCAGCTGGCTGTGAAGACGCTTCAGCCAACTGAATGTCTGTCAGCTCTCTTAAAGGAGATGGTTCTTTGGGAGGAGAGCTGGGTGCTGAAACTTGGGTGTGTGGAAGCAAGGAGGTTTCAGGTACTGAAGAATTGAAAGGGGAATCTGAGATGTGTACCTGAGGATGGGATGGAAGAAGAGATTGTTGAAGAGAAATTCCAGCTGATTTGTAGTCAGCTGGAGTGGGGTGTAAAAATGCTTGAAGAATTTGGCGAAGGGGAATAGCATCCTCTGGGTCTGGGTCAGTGACCACTATTTCTGATTCTTCAGCTTCTCGTGATGTTCTCACGAACTCCCTTGCATTGTCTGAGCTGGAGGAGTATCCCTGAGCTGTCTCCTCAGTAACTGGTCTCCACTCAGTTTTCTTCTTTTGGACAGGGGAGGCTGTGGGAGTGGATTCCGATCCAGCTGTCTCAACAACTGGTTTCTCTGCTGCCTCCTTAGCTGGTTTGATGGCTGCCTTGAATTTCAGCTTCTTCTTGGCAGGTGGAGATCCAGCTGGCTGTGTCTCCTCTGATTGCTTCCTTTTTCTTGCTTGAGAGGGAGAGACAATCTGATGCTTTGCCTCTAGCACCCTCTTCTTCCCTTCAGGGGCTGCTTTCTTCAACAAGTTAGTGAGCTGACTTGGCTTTTCAAAGAGTATTCTGGACACAGAAAATTCTTCTATGTTATGCCACTTGATTTTCCTTTCAGTAGAGTAACTTTCTATTATGCATGCTACTTTGGTGCATAGATAGATTGTCTCTTTACAGCTGTACCGGGTGAAGTTGTCATCTTCAAAATGAATCTTTTTAGATTCTTTTTCCAATTTTCCCATGAAGTATGAGAACCAATCCACAGGGTCATTTCTGAGAATGGCTATCATTGGTTTCAGTTTGGGTATGCTGATCTCTCCTTAAGATCCAGCGATACCGAGGATGCATTTCTGGGTGACATCCAGAAGTAATCTGTACTTGGGCTTGAGCAGGAGCTTGGACATGCTCGCCCTGTAAGGTTCTGGCTTGAACAGCATCTTATCCAGTTCGATCTGGATTTCTTCTCTGGTGTAATTATCTGGGGAGCGGTCCCCAAGAGTCTTCAGGCAGAACAGCTTGTTTACCATCCCGTTGATGTTGATGTCAACGTCCCATGGAGTTGTATGTCCAGTCTTCTCCTTGATTTGTAGAGAGACGTTGGAACGGAGTCGATCATCTCGGTTAGATATATCTAAGAAGAACTCTGCCACTTCCCGGCGGAAGATGTTCTTCGGTCTTGCAGTCGCCCACTGCAAAAGTCCGGCATTTTCGATGAGATCCAGAACTTCCTGGAACTCCTCGTTCTGGTAGTTCTTGAGAGTCAGACAACTCTCAAAATGAAGTTTTGACATCAGGTTCTCAGTCTGGCTTGCTCCTGGTGTAGTCTTCTTTGGTGCCATGATTTTCTTCTGTAGAAAGAGGTTAGAAAGACGAAGATACTCGGGGAGCGTATTAGCAAAAAGATAATCAAGAATCTGAGATATGAATTTCAGATAAGTATGAGCGATAATAAATATGGCGAAGATTTGCAAAAATTTGATAAATATATCAATTGCCCATTTTGATTAATGGTTGAGATCTTGGCAATTGTATTGAAGATCTGCGGCTGAGAGAGATTTGCGCAACACGTTCTATGACGTGTGAATGTTGAGTGAATGTCACGCGCGCGTGAGGAAGTCGAAACGTTCTGACTTCTGACTCAATTCTCTTGAGCTACAGTGTTCTGCATGCTTTTCATTGAATGCGATGGGATGTATAGCTTGCAGAATAATCCATTTAAGGAATGTTTGGATGTTTGAATTAAATTCAAATACTTTTATCCTTACAATGTGTTACAACAGGAAATATAATAAACAAAATCTGCAAACCCGTCAGCTGATCATTGTAGTCAACTGATACCACTGCTGTATTCTCTTCTGCTAGATTGAAGGTTCTCCTCAGCTGAGTATCTTGGTGATTAGCTTGAAGCTTCTTCAGCTGAGTTCCCTTTAGCTCTTCGATTGTTGTCCAGCTGAGCTTTATTTCCTTTTAGCTGGATAATCCTTCTGATCTGAGTTTTTGGGATCCATCTGGGTTTGTTCCCCCTCAGTTGGTAACTCCAGCTGAGTCTATCTTGGTGAGTGCATCCTGCTGGGTCTTCTACTTGATTTTGCTGATTCTTTTCAGCTATGTAGAGTTCCCCCTCGATTTGATAGTAGGTGGCTTTTTCTTCAGTTGCATCCTACTTCCTTCTAATGAACGGATCTTCTCACCATCGGCTCATTTCTTTGAAGAGGTCTCTGATTGTATAGCAGGTAGTCAGCTGTTCCAAATCCAGCTGATTCATCTGCTGCTTCTTTATTCTTTCCTTGAGACCAATGTGCTCAGCTGTATGACTGGCTGCATCTTCCGTTATGCACCCGATGTCTTTATTTCACAGCTGGTCGCAGTCAGCTAGCTGGATTTCTTCATCTTCTTTGCTCCTCGATGGTCCTTCCAGGTTGAGCTCGTCAATCAGCCTTTCTGTTCTTCTCATCTCCTGGTGGCTTGAGATGATTGCATCGCAGTCCATCTGGTTTGCTGCTGAATTAAATTCCTCTCTCCAGTGATCCAAGATACTCTGATATCTTGTTCTTCGTACCCCCAAGTCATGGAGATAATTCCTATAACATTCGCATCTCGGACAAATGTCTGGATTCATGATTTTTCAAGAGCTCCTCTCTTGAGAGATTCCTGCACAAGGAAGATTTCGCGACAGTATGCAATATAATGATTTTTTTTTAAATTGAAGCTTTGAAGGATCTGTTCAGGCGACCATTATCAGCAATGAAATGCTGACTTGACAGATACAGTGATCTTTTGAACCACTGCTCTGATACCAATTGTTGGTCCCAAGACGGATACTTTGGTGTAGAGGGGGGGTGAATACACCAAGGTTTAAAAACTTTTCCAAGTTAAAACTCTTTTCAGAGAGCTGGCTGTGTTCGATCCAGCTGGATGGCAGCTTGATCGACACAGCTGGCTGTGTGTGTGTGCGGAATGTGGTGGATTTGGAAAGTCCGTCTGTTGCTTCAAATATATTGCAAAGCTCTGTTTCACTTTTCAGTTAGTCAGTTTATGCAGATTGAAATGTATGCTTATGAGGGTTAGTAACATGCATAAAACAAAGCGATAAATAACAGAGCATTTTTAACGTGATTCGGAGTAACCCCTCCTACGTCCACGACCAGATTCACTGGTAATTCACTACCACTTGGTTTCCAAGTACCAAGCAACTTCATAACTCTAACCTGAGCTGTGTTCCAATAGTTTGCGGGCACTGTCAAGCCTACACCTTCGCTCCGGCATCGAAGAACCTAACCACTCGAAGTACACGCTTCGAGCAAGCGTACCTTTACCTAACCTTTCTGGGTTTGGGTTTGGGTATGGTTTTCCAACTATGAACGAGTTCTTACAATGAAAAACAAGGAGTATGATGAACTCGTTCAAACTAGGCTTAAGATATTTATTCTGATCTATTCTGCCTATGACTGAATATGTGAACAACTAAGAACACAACTGACTGGCTGGGTGTTCTAGAAAGATTTGGCTTTGTAGATCGTTGTTCATTTTTCTGTTTTCTTCTATTTCTTCAGTCGTCTTGCCAGCCTCTTCTTAAATGGTGGAGGAGAGATATATATATAGGTGGAGATTCAAACAAGCTGTTGGAAGAGAGCCGTTTGAATCTTACCTACTCTTGTTGACTTCTGGCCTTTACCTACGAAGTAGGTCTGCATCTGCAGAAGCTAGTTCTTCTCTGATCTGACTGCGTCAGATAAGATCTTCTGACATCGGGATCTTGTCTTTGAGAAGGTCTTCGTCTTCGAGCTGCTAAGCATCTCAGCTGTATCTTCAGCGGCTTGGACTCTGCTGTGTCTTGATTTTGAGTTATCTTTAGACCTGTGCTGTATCATCAACCTGAGCTGTGTCTTCAACCTGAGCTGTGTCACTGACCTGAGCTGTGTTTTAGACCTGAGCTGTGTCAACGACACTAAGCTGGGTCTTTTACACTGAGCTGGGTCTTTGACACTAAGCTGGGTTTCCGTCACTGAGCTGGGTCTTGATACTGCAAGATCTTTGACTCTTCTTGGTCTTGCTCTGCTGAGTCCTTTAAGCTGTCAGCTTAGCTGTGTCTTCTGCTGTCTTCAGTTGTCTTCAGCGAATCTACCTGTAAACTAAGAAACTCTATAAGCTCAAACAGGTGAGCTGAAAAACACTTAGGCTTGTGCGATCATCTACTCGGTTGGGGTCAGCTGGGTTTTGGTATCCAATCAAAACTCTATTAATTTTCCCAACACTATAACACTATAGACAACGGGGAAGGCGCGTTGTCTATCTGAACGAAAACAATAGTCTATTAAGCTATAGACAACACGGTTTTTGGTTATAGACAACGGGGAAAATCCGTTGTCTATTACACTATTGACAACGGGGAAAACGCGTTGTCTATAACACGATAGACAACGGTGATTCCCCGACGTCTATAGTGTAATAGACAATGGGTTTTCCCCGTGGTCTATAAGCGGCCTGTAATAGACAACAAGGTTGTAGACAACGGGGATATTCGTTAAAGACAACGCGTTTTCCCCGTTGTCTATAACCTTTTTTCTTGTAGTGTTAGTAAGTTTTTTTTTACTTACTAACATTTTCTATTGTTAATTTAAGATCATTATGATACAAGCTCTTCCGGAGCCATTTGTCATTTGTGCAATATATATGCACAAAAATCAGGGATAATCATATATTATCCAAATATTTTATTGTTCATCAAGGCATGTAATATTCTTTACGAATATTACTTGTGCTACTTCAATAGCTACTTCAATAGCATCAATAGATAATCTTTAATATTATTCATAAATTTGTGTTTCTTCGGAAACCACGATTCTTATATCATAATTATAAAAATATAAACGTAATATGACATGAAGAAATTCTAATTAAAAGGTATTTGAATTTATGAACAATATACATGTACCTCGGTGGAAAGACACGAATCTTTCTTAGGGCATATCTCCAATCTAATTCAATTGGTTAGAGACTCAGGGCTAAAGAGACTCGTGCTGATAACGTATTATAAACTAGAGAGAAGAGAAAATATAGTAGAGAATAAGAATTCAGCCTGTTCAGATGTATTCAAAGTATGTACAATATGAGGACCAAAGACCTCTATTTATAATGGTACAGAGCTAGGGTTTTAGGGGTAATTACTTGGTCAACACTCATATGATGTATATCTATAAGATATTTACAATAACTATACAATATAATTCAATATAATTTAATTGCGACGTCTTTCCTAAAGAGGCATGCACCCAATACAACGCATTGCCATAATTGCCCAATGAGGTATCAAATTGTGACTTCGCTTATATGCTTCCTGAACAAAAATAAGTATATATATATTAGTATTTTTTAAACTTTGTAACGGATGCATGAAACCATTGAGGAGAGATAAAATATGAAAAATAATGCTAGTAATTTGGAGAAAATTCAAAGCTGCTTTAGATAGAGGAATATTAAAATAAATTATATGTACCTGGACAGTTATTACTTCTGTAAATACAAAATATTGTATTTAATTTAATAAACACAAATTTGCATATAAATATAAGAATTTCGAATATATGTGGATTCAATCTCTATTTGATCCTCTAATTCTTCTCTTCAAGTTGACCCTCGAACGATCTTCAAATAGTCTTTTAGATTTTCAGAGATTTAGTGTCTCATTGATCTCTTTGGACATGATCTTCAAGCTTTATAACGTTGACGCGGAGAACTTTCTCCGTATTTTCGAAATAAACGTTGAGCTTTGAGCTTTATAACGTGGACGCGGAGGACTTTCGCCGTGTTTCCGAAGAAAACGTTGAGCTTTGAGCTTTATAACGTTGACGTGGAGGACTTTCGCCTTGTTTTCGAATCGAACGCTGCTTTTAGACAATTCCGACGAAGAACGTGTTGCTTTCACAAAGAACGCCTTTTGAATCTCGCCAGGACACCTTGAATATTGATAGAGAAATCTTAGAGAAATTCTTTTCAATTCTTGAGCTCTTGAAGATGATTTTTTGGTGTGATTTTGAAGTGGTATGGAGACCCCTATTTATAGTTGTAGGGAGAGACTTGAGTAAGTTTTTGGGCTCCATCATAAGCTTTAGGAGTGAGGTGCAAGATCTCATTGGCTCTAAGAAATTGATATATATCCTTAACTTGTTGCCAAAGAAATACATATTTATCATAAAATAAGATATCTTTATTAATTAAATAATTTATTTAACATGAATTTCGTAAGATTTCATAATCAAATAAATATATAAAATCAAGGGATAATGGCCTGTAAATTCCTCAACTTTCAGTAATTTCTGGTTTTGTTATCCACCTAAAGATTCTGCCTGTAAATTCCTCAACTTTCAGCAATTTCTGGTTTTGCTCTCCACCTAAAGATTCTGCGTGTAAATTCCTCAACTTTCAATTGTTTCTTATTTTGCATCCGAGGTCAAATTTTCCCCAAATTAATGCTGACATGACCGCCAAAAGATTTGAGCTGGCCAATTCGACCGATAAACAAAATGACGTCGTTTTGAAATTTATTTAATAAAAAATAATAAATTAGATTTTTTGCCAGATTTTCTCACTTTTTATCTCTCTCCTCTCTCTCTCAATTCCCGTCCAAATTTCCTTCGTCGCCACCACGTTGTGCCCCTTTCGTCATCGTCTCCACAATCTCTTTCTTCGACACCAAAACTGTCCCCAAACCCCTCACCAAGAATACCATCGTGAAACCGCCCGACCCAACTCTAATTTATTATTTTTTTAATACATTACATGTACAACCTTTCTGTCAATATATATATATATATATGTGGAGAGGATCTGGTAAGAACACATCTTATATGAGAACGTAAGAACAATGCATTTTTTTTTACATCGGAAATGCCTAAAATGCAGAAACTAAATGCATAAATATTTTAATGCATAAACTACAATAACTTAATGCATTAGCATTTAAATGCATAACTTAGAGTAATTAAATGCACGGTTAAATCTGGACCGTAGATCAACAAGGATCAAGGGTCAAGATTTGTTCTTATTTCTCACATAAGAAAGTATTCTTATTTGATCGGCGTTCTATATATATATATATATATATATATATATATAGGGAAGAGATCATATGTAAAAGCCTTTTCCCGTAAGAAATAAGAAGCGATCTGGACCATTGATCTTTGTAGATCTACGGTTGTCATTGACTGTGCATTATAATTTAACATGGAATGCATTATCGTAACAATACATTGTAGTAAATCAAAAATGCATTATTATGATTGTGCATTGTAATAATACATAAAATACATTATTTTAGTACATAAAATGCATTATTATTATTTTTTACGGGAAAAATATTTTACATGTAAACCAACCCCTATATATATATATATATATATATATATATATGATACCAAAAGGGGGGTATGGTGTGTTTTTTAGGGATACACATTAATCCACAAGAAATAAAAAGAAGAAGATCTTACGAGATGGAGGAGCTTTCCAGAAAAGGGCAGCACTCCAATTTGATCTTTGAGATGGAGGAGAAGTATACACAGCGGAGCTTTTTTTATATATATATTGGGATATATTATATGAACTAGGAAGGAATAACTATCTGCTAAAAACTAAGAAGATGAGAGTTTAGAAAGTCATTCTTGTATGTAGAATAAAAAATTTCTCTTCTGGTGTAGTTACAATGAAAGAGCAAAGCTCTTTTTATAGCAAAAATTGGCATACAAAGAAAACTATTCTACAAAGAAAAGCTAAGCTAGACTAGGCTACAAAATCTTACAAGCTATGAAATAGGAAAAGACTACAAATGAAGATATAGCCAGTAATTGTGGCCAAATAACAATAATCGTGGCCAAAAAATTCAAAAAGTTAAAAACTTTTTGACAATTTTAAACAAATGTCAGTGACAATTGATAAATTTTCGTCATTGCATTCGTCATATTCTTTCTAGAAATCCCTGTGAGTCTCTGGAATTTCTTCGTCATTTTCTGTATCACTTTCTTGATGATGAGCAAACACTTCTTCAGTATTGATGATGTGTTCGTCGTCTTCTAATTTTTCACCTTCACCGCTGAATGGTAAAAGCATTTTCCAATTTTCTGTCCCAAAGATCTGGGTGAAATGTCCTTCTCCAAGGAGTTTGTACTGGTTCCAGAAAATTAGTTCGAAACCCATATTTTCTTGATAGTATTCGTACACCTTGGAATTTTTAATTTCCTTGAAATTAAATGATGTTGAATCATGATTTCTTAATCTGTCTTTTTCTTCCATAAAAATCCTCTTTCTGCTTGGCACATAAGAGCCATTTATAACTTGTGGAAGAGAGGATATAATTTTACAGAATACCTTGCCTTTTAGGGATTTTGATGCAATATTCCCTCCTATAAGCAAGAATTTTTCTCCAAATTTTTCCAAAATGTCTTCAATTTTTTAGCCTTCTTCTTCAAGACGAAACTCAATAAAATCGATCATGCCATTGTGATAAAATTTTAAAATGTTTTCACAATTCATGTCTGTTGAATTTAGGTCAACTTGGAGTTTGAAAAGTCCAGGGACTCCATCTGGAAATTCTTGAGAATCAAAGTAGTATATTGATTTTTGTACTACTTTTACTCCTTCGAAATGAATTTCTCCAAAAATAATTTTTACCAAATTCTTTTGGAGATTTTCAAAATCCTTTAATATTCCTTCCAAGGCCTTTGTTGAAATTATTTGTTCCAATTCAGGAACTGTGTCTAAAAGTGGTTTTAAGACCTCTTGGTAAGGGAGATCAAACACTCTTGCCTTGAAATTTTTGAATTTTCTTTGGGGAATATAATCCCTTTTTATTTCAAAATCTTTGATCTCAGCGTTCAGGGAAAAAAAATTTGAATTAAGGTTTGAGGTCCCTTTTTCCATTGTAAAAATTGTTTGGTCCTTAAAATTTAGGGCCTCAACATTCTCTTGAATTTTTGAATTAGCTAGAGAAAGTTGACTTTGTAAATCAAAAATTTGTTTTTCAAATTTTTGAATTAGTTCGGATTGAGCTGAAATGACCCCACTTGGGTTTTCTTCTACAATTTGTGCAAAACTTTTAACTTCTTCGGGTTCAATGAAAAAGTTTAACCCTAAAGAATCTTTAGCATTATCTAAAGCTTCTTTAAAGGTATAATATCCTTTAAAAATAGGGTTTTGACAAGTAATATGTTTTCTAACTATATCAAAATTATGAAAAAAACCTACTTTTGTACCTCTGTAAATAACATAATGAGAAAATTTTCTTTTTGGATAACATTCTTTTCTGCATTTAAATCTGAAATAGAAAAACTAAGGGCATTAAGAATTTGAACTTTGAAAGAGGTGGCGTTTGGAAGAGTTTGAATATGCCACAAATTATCTAACAAACACTGTTGTTGAGGAATAACCTCGATTCCAGTGTATGGTTTGAATTTTTTATTTTGATCTGTGTGGGTAGAAAGCATAACAGACCCAAACTGAAAATGTGTTTTTAAATTCTTTTCTCCTTTTTTTGAAATTTTGGAAATAGGAGAAGTTTGAGAAAAATTTTCCATCTGTAAGAATTTTGAACTGGGAGAAATCTGAGAATCACTTCCCTTCTGTGTAAATTTTGAACTGGGAGAAATTTGAGAATCACTTCCCATCTGTGTAAATTTTGAACTGGGAGAACTAGTAGAAGTATGTCCCAATTTTAGAAATTTAGGGCTACTTTCTGCACTAGATGTTATCATTGGAGAATTGTTTGTAGCAACTTTCTCCTTGCCTTTAGGTCTGATGACCTTTTTGTAATTCATGACATGTATTTAAATATTTAAAAATATTACGGGAAAGTAAATCAGCTAGATTATTATTTTTTCCTTTGATATGTTCAAAGTTTATTGTGTAACCTTTTCCTTGAATTAGGTTTTGTAAATTTACCCATCTGGTTCTGTTTACTTTTCTACTATTATTATTTTTTAAAAATTTTACTATTGCTTCACAGTTTGTTCTTACTGTAAATTCATTATTTAAATAAATTTTGAATTTTTCTAATGAATTTATTAATGCATGTATTTCGAAATCTAAAGAAGTCCAATTACTTCCAATTTTTCAAAAATTTCCACTGCTATATGCAGCAATTCTTTCTTCATTTTTTGGGCAATATTTATTTCTCTTGCATAACATAACAGCTCTCCATCCTTCTTTGGAGCCATCACATTCTATAATAATATAATCTGTTACTAGATGCAATTCTAGTGGGTTAATTATTTTAACTGCTTCTTTTATTTTCTTAACTAAAAGAATATCTTCTCTATTAAAATTTCTTTACCCATTCTTAGTAGTTTTGCTATATAATGGTCCTGCAAGCTTACTAAGGTTTGGTATAAATTTTCTAGCATAATTGAGCAATCCTAAGAATGCTTGAATTTGTTTTAAACCTTTTTAGTTTATCTGGAAAATTTAATAGTTTTTATGTAATGTGTGATTGTAATTCAATCTTTCCATTTCCAATTTCTAATCCTAAAAATGATATTTTTCTTTTAAATAATTCCATTTTTCTTTTACTAATTACAATACCTTGTTTTTCTATTTCTTTAAAAATAATTTCTAAATGGTATTCATGTTCTTTAATATTATTGCTTGCTACGAGTATATCATCTATATAAACTAGGCAGAACTCATATTTTAGAAATATAGAGTCCATAAATCTTTGAAAAACTGATGGAGCGGTTTTTAAGCCAAAGCTCAAAACATTTCATTCAAAATGTCCCTCTGGACAGGTAAAAGTTGTCCATGGTTTAAACCATTCTTCTAATTGTAATTGATTATATCCTGATTTAAGGTCAAATTTGCTAAAAATCTTTTTATTTTGGATTAAACTAATTAATCCATCCTTATTCGGAATATTGTAACCATCATCTATGGTGTTATTATTTAATCTTTTATAATTATAAACTATTCTTGTTTTTCCTCTTTTTATTTCTGAATGATTTCTAACTATAAAAGTTGTTGTTCTGTGTGGACTTTCTGATCTTCTAATTAGTTTTTGTTCTAACATTTCTGGAATTTATTTTTTAAATTCTTCTCTATCAAGAGGAGAATATTCTATATTTGCTGTAATAATCCTTATATCAGTCTTTTTAATTTTTTGTTTTATTAAATAGTTTATTTTTGTCTTGGTGATGTCTTCACCTATTAGTCCTATTTTTTTCAAGTCTTTGAATTATAGGGTAATTTATGCTTTTTGTAATATTTGGTCCCTTTTCTAATTCTTGACCCAAAAAATTTCCTAAATAAACATTGTTTCATTTTCTATTTTATTTATTCTGTGACTTTCTTTATTTTGAGATTTTTTGAAAAGTCTAATTCACCAGTTCCACCACGCTTTCGAGCAAACTCTGATGTCTGACTATATCTATTTGTAGGAAAACTATAAACTTGTTTACTAAGAGTAATATGATTTTTTGCTATTGTAATTGATCCATTTAAACTTGTAACAAAGTTTAATCCTAACAGAAAATCTTTTGATTTTACAGATTCTGGGTTAATAATAACCTGTGGTAATTCATATTTAGAACTAAAATTTCCTGCAAAGTCTAGGAATTGAATATATATATATATATATATATATATATATATAGCGCGGATCAAATAAGAACACTTTCTTAGGTGAGAAATAAGAACAAATCTGGACCATTGATCCTTGTTGATCTACGGTCCAGATTTAACCGTGCATTTAATTACTCTAATTTATGTATTTAAATGCTAATGCATTAAGTTATTGTAGTTTATGCATTAAAATATTTATGCATTTAGTTTCTGCATTTTATGCATCTCCGATGTAATAAAAATGTATTGTTCTTACGTTCTCATATAAGATGTGTTCTTACCAGATCCACTACATATATATATATATATATATACCTAAAAAAACATATATGACGTTGTACTACCCCATACATAAATATTATTATATGTATTTTATTATGATTTAGTACAAAATCAAGAGATATATACAAACGAATTTATCTATTTTATTTTGACGCGATAATTTATACCGACTTACATCTATGTATAATAATGACACAAAACTCACCATGTGTTGAATACTCTCTTTTTGTAATTGTTAATACCGGGCTACACGTTTTTACATTTACAAAATAAATAAAATTTGGACTATAAAAATGTAGAGAGTGAGAATTACAAAAAAAGTATAAGTATAATTAAAATTACAAGATAAATAACGAACTCAAAAGATAGTCGAGTCGAGATTGAATTTCTGCCCGCAAGACGGATAACGCTCCGGTAGTTCTCTCGGATTGGTGTTCGTCCCCAAAAATAAAACGACTTCGTCTCGGAAGTAGCAGCACCACAAACTAACCGAGTTCCGACGAACTGGAAGTAGGATGAGAACTGAGCAACTCTAATATGCAGAAATTATGTTATCAAGAGAGAAGAAATGCCAAAATTGTCGTAACAATGCAAAGCTCAAAATGCCTATTTATAGGCTAACTCACCAATGTGGGAAATCAATCTGAGTTAAGTGCACTAATGAGCCTCCATGACTGTTTCACGTTAAGGGAATTAATACCATTCAAATAGCATGGCGCATGGCTGTTATAACATGTATTGATTTTCTAATTCAAATACATCACATGCCACACACATGTAACGTGTAACGTCAAAATTGACGTTTTCTTTGAATTAAAAATTAACGTTTTAATTCCAAGACATACATGTAATGTATTGAATTTGTTGGTGTATTTCACAAATGAGCCGAGAAGATTAACATGAATTAACTATCGGGTGTAGCCAAATAATTTATATATATTGGTTTAAAAATTAATTCAGTGCAAATGAATTAATTCAAGTTCAAAAACTTCAAACCCAATTGTCAATTCAAGGCCTAATATCCACGGTTCGAGCCCGAGCTCGTTCATTCAATGTGGGATAATCACATTAACGAATTTGCCTAAAACAAATTCAACTCAAACACACAAATTCCGTATACAAACACACATCATTAGCACTTTGTATCGCATTCACTGAAAATAGATTTTGAGATATATTTTAATTTAATAAATAAATGAAATATAATTAATTTAAAAAACCAATTTTCCAACAGTAATTAAAAAAAATGAGGATTATATATTATACTGTATTTACTTAACTACAATAGTAAATTTTAAATATGATCGTATAGACTAGAGTTGTGGGCCGGCCTACGACCGGTGAGGCCCTCTAGTATGTAGTTAATAATTGATTATTGAAGTTAATTATTTTATTATTAGGATATATACATGTTTCAATTTTAAATAATAAATAAATTATATTCCCACCGTCCACGATAAGTGTAACATAATTTTCTTTTGCTTACGTCCATGTTAAGTGTAACACTTTTCATTTTGGGAAATAACTCACTCACTACCTTTATTTTAAACCTCACAATAATTCATTATGGTAGGTTCGTCTCTCCCCTAAAAATCAATCTACCAATCATTTCTTAAAACTGGTGTCGAACCTAAAGTGTTACAGTTATTATGAACGGAGGGAGTAATTAGGATTCGTTATACCAAAAAATTAATTATAAACATTAAAATAATAAACTTGAAAAAAGGACATATTTGTGAATTTTCTTTTTCTTTTTTCTTTTTTTTCAGTTTAGGATGTAGAAGTGGTCAAAAGAATTGAAACCGCCGGAACCGAATTGAAACCGACGGTTTTGGAATCGGAACCGAACCGCAATTCAAGGTCAGAACCGAGAACCGCATCGACGACGGTTTGGTTTCGGTTTCAAAGTTACGAAACCGAGAACCGTTCGTTTTGGTTCCGAACCGTCGGTTCCTCCTAATTTTTTTTATTTTTTACGTTTTTATCTATATTTTTGTTACAATTCATATTTGTTTCACCTAAATGTTACACTAGAATGCATAAAATTACAATTAAACAAGAAAAAGTAGCAAACAAAAAAACGAAAAAAAAAACATATATAATTTGTACCCCGAAACATGCGGTTCCGATTTGGAACCGCCAAAACCGAAGAACCGAATCGAACCGAAACTGACGGTTCTGATTTGAAATTTAGACGGTTCGGTTCCAATTCTTTCAGGATGGAACTAAGAATTGCCGGTTCGATTCTAATTCCGGAACCGAACCGAACCGCGACTACCTCTATTAGGATGGGTGCATCAAGTTACACATTTCTTATTGCCGAAATAAAATTGCGCCAATTTATAATTAATTTTCTTTCCCCTCTTTTAAATCAGCATCACTACCCGGTCCACCCCATTTATTTTTTTAATAAATTAGCAGTTAAATTCAAATTGCAGTGAACTCGAACCAAAACATTAACCACTTTGTCCTTTTCTAGTCGCAGCCACTCATATTAGTAGTTTATGATGAGAGAGAGGGAGAGAAAGAATGGCTAATTTTCTACTTCATATCCCAAACAATTTCAGAGCAGTTTCTGTTTCTGCATCTACTTCCTCTAATGGTAACTCTCGCATCTAACTTGCTGGTCTTTAATAGATTTTCTTGATTTTTTTGAAAGAAAAAAAAAAGAAAATCTTGTTAAATTCTCTCTCTTCAAGATTCTGGGCTATTTGTTTGGCTACTTTCCACCACAAGACACTGAAATTACTAAGTTTATTATAATATCATGCCACAGCAGTTAATTTTTATATTTACTTTTAGCCAAAAAAAAAAAAAAAACGTTTTTTTCTCTATGTACGGTAGTGAAATCTTGATTTCAGTATTCTACTATTTCATAAAAATTTGGAAATCGCAGTCATAAATTTTTGAATTTTGGGGTAAATTATGTTGTTATGTGTGCGTTGATGTTCTCCTAGTCACTTATTGGTTTGCTGCAATGTTATCTTTGTATTACTTTGGCGAAAAATGCAATCTTTTTTAAATTCGGTTGTAAAAATCATAGATTTCGCAAAGATGCTTATTATGATTGACCCCAATGATTTCTTATATCACAAAATCTTATTCTGTATGATTGTGCAAGGGATTCTTCATTGGGTTAAAATTTGCTGGGTACTTTGTATTTCATATAGCACTGAAAATTGATATCATTGCAATCGTCGGTTTATTTTATAATAGGTAAATGAGATTATTGATCTGTTGTGTTATAATAAATCAAATGTTGTAATTTTTTATGTGATGGTGATTTTTGGATTCTAGGATCACCTCCTAGTGTGCCTCAACAAGGGGGGCCAATGATTCTTGAACTTCCTCTCGATAGAATTCGGAGGCCTCTCATGCGTACAAGATCGAACGACCCTCATAAAGTGAAGGAACTCATGGAAAGTATTAGTGAAATCGGGCTTCAAGTACCCGTAAGCTCGATTTCTCCCCCTTTTACTATACGTCTCAGCATGCTAAGTCACAAAAATCTTGCTTCATGCAATTGTATATTTGTGGAATCGATAATACTCATACATAGCCATTTTATGTAGAGGTTGTAGCTTCTTATGCACAATGAGGAAGAGGATTGTAGTTAAAATAGGTGCGTGGGCTTATGGTGTCGAGAAATCATGAATGGTGTCAATTTCTGTAACCTATTATGCCAAAGAATTTTGCTTCATGCTATTGTAAACTGAGGTAATTGATAATACTCATACATAGCCATTTTATGTAGAGGTTCTAGCTTCTTATGCACAATGAGGAAGAGGATCGTAGTTAAAATAGGCTTGTGGACTTATGGTGTCGAGAAATCATGAATGGTGTCAATTTCTGTAACCTATTATGCCAAAGAAATTTGCTTCATGCTATTGTATACTGAGGGAATTGATAATACTCATACATAGCCATTTTATGTAGATGTTGTAGCTTCTTATGCACAATGAGGAAGAGGAGGATTGTAGTTAAAAATAGGCTCGTGGGATTATGGAGTCATGAATGGTATCAATTTCTATAAGCTTGTTTTTTTTCTGAACTCTGATATTGAGCAGACTGATAGCTGATATTATGTTAAACAAAATTATGTGTCTTGATGGAATCGATCCTTAGAGACAATACTCATATATATAGGCATCTTATATAGACATAATAGTTTCTTATCCACAATGAGGAAGAGGATCGTAGTTAAAGATAGGTTTGTGGATTTACGGGGTTGAGAAATCATGAATGCCACCAATTTTTGCATTCTTTGTGCAAGGTGTCTTGTGAAATTATAATTTCTCTTGCTTCATGCTATAGTATATTGATTTATGTAGACACCGTAGTTTCTTATCCATGATGAGGAAGAGGATTGTAGTGTAAAATAACCCACTTGTGGATTTATGGGGTCAAGACATCATGAATTGGACCAATGTCTGCATTTTTGTGTCTTGTGAGATTATAATTTCTTCGACCTGTCTAGTGCAGATTGATGTTCTGGAGGTAGATGGGGAATATTATGGTACGGTTTGCATATGCGGACTTATTATATTCAAGATATTTTGTTTTTCGGTCTTAGAAATTCACCCGCGATTTGTACCTACTCAGGTTTTTCTGGTTGCCATCGGTATGAAGCTCACCAGCGGCTAGGGCTGCCAACGATACGTTGCAAAGTTCGACGTGGGACAAAGGAAACACTAAGGTACAGTCTTAGTTTTGGTTCAATCTATCATATAATTTTCGTGGTAGTATATAAGAAATCTTGCTTCAAATTTATGTTGTAGGCATCACCTTCGTTGACACTCGACAGCTCCACACAGGGGCGGAGCCAAGGCCCAGGGTGACCCCCCCACTTTTGTATACATAATTATAATCTCGTCCGTCCAAGCTTGTGCCTAAATAGATAAACGTAATCTCGTCCATCCACTCTTGAAATCCTTGCTCCACATGTAGCAGATGATCACTAATAATGTGTACTATCACTAGATGCTATCTTCTCTTGTAGTAGAAAACAAAATCTATGGATAACTCATGTATATGTATGCTCTCTCTCTCTCTCTCTAGATTTTCTTTAAAGCATCATGATTCATGGACCAAATTACAGAAACATTATACATTGATTTTACATTGGCTTAAGGAGAGGAATTCTTCGTGTTGGAACGAATACAGAGTCGGCTGCACCTCACTATCTCAGGAATAGAGGGATCAAAAACCTCTTGCCTCGTCTTCTTCACAAATTCTTATAAGCAAATGGTGCTTCGTTTTAGCATAATTCTCGAATCAAATCATTTACACGTGTTTGACATCAACATTGGCATGTGTCTTGTAGCCAAGAACTTAGTCATGGTTGAAAAAACTAAGGCCAACGGTGATGTCAAAACGTGTTGGTGTTCATGATTTGATTCGAGAATTCTGCTAAACGTAGCAGCATTTGCGACTAAGAATTTGTTTCACGAGGTGAAGAAGACGAGGCAAGGGGTCTTTGATGCTTCTATTCGTGAGATAGTGAAAGTATCGCCGAGACTCTATTCATTCAACGTGATAGAATTCCTCCAGAGAAAAACCCAAGGGTCTTTATAGACTTGTAATGGCAAACATCACTTTATCTGCTTATAGGAACAACATACTCACAAAACTGAACAAAAGTTCAATGCTGCCCATTCCAATAATGCAGCGAGGAGTTTTGAGAGAAAAAAGTGAGCAGTTAGGATCGCGAATCATGATTATTGAGGAGAGAGAAAACAGCAGGGGAGAGAGAGAATTAGTGGGAAAGATCTCTCTCTCTCTCTCGATTTTCCTCGAATCGTCACGAGTCATGGATTGGTACAAAGAAAAGAAGCCTGATTTTTACATTGGCTTAAGTTAAGGAGAGGGACAATGTTAATACAGACAGTAACAAGTTGCACTACCAACATAAATAATAATATGATTATCTCAGTTGTACCAAATATACAAAATTGCTTCACGGTTGTATAATCTGAATCTCTCTTTATTTATACGATATAGGACCAGATCTGGACACAGCAAATCTGGGCAAGGGACTAGGACCCGTGCTACCTGACGTAGACCCTTCCGCGAATTTCGATTTGCGACTTAGGCTGTAGTCCAACGGCCCAGATCGCCTAACATTCCGATTTCTGCTATCAATACTTCTTACGCTGAAGTTGTCCATCTCGTACTGATCTTGGCCGTGGGCGGACGTGGCCTTGCCATATCCCGAATCCATTGCGTTTGATTGTGGTGAATCGGAACGGGGTTGCCTCAGTGACGGGGAAGCATGAGCCAGGGACATGGCCGGAGAGTGCCGCGGAGAACCACTCATTAATGCGAAGGGAGTGGAAGAATTTGAATAGTATTGGCTGTAGATGGAGCGGAGAATGGTGTAGGGTACATGAGACTCTAATGTGCTACGTGGAATGTGTGGCGAGATCTCGCATATTTGATCGAGGAAGATCAGCTTTGCCACTAGGTGAAACCTGCAGAAACCAGTAAAATCAATCAACAAAAGTTTACAAAACACATGCAATGATGCAAGCTAGTGTGAGGGGGAGCTGAATTACCTATTGGTTTCACTCCAAGAATCCAGAATTATTCCTGCTGAGAACTTGATGAAAAGCTGCATTGTGGACTTTATACTTGCATCTATGGAAGAGTAGTTTGGTGCCTCAGTGTCCAAGGATTCACTAATGTGGCCATTTGAAAGAGCGTGTTTCTGTCGGTACTCTCTTTCGAGTCGTACGAGTTCACTACCCGCGATCACTGCACATATGCATCTGATAAAAGGATACATATAGTCCTCAGATTTCATATTCAGATCATGTCTAATTAGATCTACTTTCTCACAAAACAAGAAATTCTTGCATACCTGGCTAAACAGTGGACGTTGTTGCTGAAGCCTCCAGTTTCGACGTTGAAAGCCGTGGTGTACCAGATATTAGATGTCATGAAAGTTGCAAATAAATAGGGTAGCAAGCTCCACGATCCATCGGTAGCACCACCAACCTCTTCCAAAATCAATCTGATCCACTCGAAATCATGATCACCGACCACGTTTACAGAGTTGGCCACTCTTCTCATTCTCCTGATCTCCTTATTTTCTGGTATTTCATCAGGTAAATGTTTTGCAACGCCGGTTAGCAGCGAATGAATCAGAGGAGCGCCTTCTTTTAGCACAATACCAGAAGCTTCGGCCAAAAGGGAATCGAAAGCAATGGCTTGTCCTGCCTGAATACAAAACCTAACCATTGTATCCATATCAACTATCTGCTTTATATTTGCTTCCGTTTCAATCCTATCACCAGAATGCATACTCCCTGCAACCGCCTCCAGATTCTCACGATTTGCACGCAATGTTGTGTCAATGCAGTTCAGGAGAGCTGCAGTGTGCTCTTTCAGCATCCGATCCAACCTGTCAACTCCGTAGCTCCCAAAAGTTCGAACGAAGGCTTTCAATTCCGTGAGGTCGGTTACTGACTCTGCAAAATATCCACCAACTGGCCTAGTGCTCTTAAAGCATCGATGAAGAGGTGCAAAGAGGATTCCGGCACCAGCCACATCCTTAACAATGTTTTCTATGTACCAATTGCATACAGCTTCAGTAGCTGAGCCTGTCAGCTGCTCGGCGGGTTTCTCAAACAACTGTAGAGAAGAAACGGGACCCGAATAGGTCTCGGCAAGGAGAATTTCTCGAATGCCATTGGTGAGGTCCATGCTGACATGCTGCTCTGCTAGATGAACTATGGAAGTATGTCTACGGATTAGTGACTCTAAAACGGAAGGTCTCTGAAGATCGGAATCAGTTTTCAGGACAGTGAGCAATCTCCTTTTAAAATTCCCTAGGATGCATTCTCTCATATACTGCATCACAAATGGAAACGAATTGAGAATGAAAGAGGTCCAACTATCATAACTATTTTCAGAAAGAGGCTCAAAAAACAGAAGTACTGCAGTAACATCTAACTTAGTTGTTTCCTTCAGTTAATTATATTGGAACTTTGGACAGATATGGTAATCTAAAAATTCTATCGAACGAGCAACTTATATAACCGAAAAGGTGCACATACCTCCCTGAGAACAAAAACATGGTTTAAAACACATATAGGCTCCATGTCATTCAGGACGGAACAGAGATTAGTCAACCTCTGCATTGCAGCTTCTAACCTGTCACCA